>JABWDB010000009.1:3267500-4583753 GCA_019614645.1 Stratiolaelaps scimitus | reverse complement strand
ATTCAAAACGCTCTCGGTTCGTTTTTCTCACCGACAAGCGTCTCTCGAAGTACGCGGCCCCTCCCAACCCGCCAGCTTTCGAACCTGATTCGCCCCTCGACGTTTTCTTCGCTGCGACCCTAGGTCGCCTTTGCATCGGCGCCGCTCCTCGCGGTTCGGCCATGTCACACCCTCGGTGTGACAGTGCCGCTGGCAAGAGTCGCCAAACACTAGACAGTAAGCGCTGTGAAGCGCTTTAATAGCTAATGCTGAACTCCTCCTGCTGACGCTGCTGCTGCTGTTGCTGCTGCTACTGCTGCTATTCCTGCAGTAAACTTTAGCGCGGCGCGCTCCGCCTCTGCGACACGAGACATGACCGTTTCCCGTTGTCGGACCATCCTGCTTTTCGCGCTTAGACGCCTTCGCGATTCGCCTCTCGTCCAGAGATACATTGTTCACGTAGTAGTATCTTTCGTTCAAAGACCGAAAGTACTTCTTGCGCCGTTGGGCAAGCGGCTCATGGGCCTCGGTTCGCGCGCGCGCGCGCGCGGGCGCATTCGCGGCGCGGGATCCTCGGGGTCTTCCTTTCGGGAGGGTGCTACTCGAAAGGCAGCGGACGCGAGCCGAGTCGGGACGGGTAGATAGGGGCCAGGGATCGGGGGCATTGTCATGTAAATCTCAACTCGGCAATTATTGCGATTTCTTGAAACGTCGCGAGGGTGCGCGTTTCAGCCGTTGCTACTGCAGCGAGTCTCGGCCTGCCGCCGGTGGGTGAAGTCGCTTCACAGACTCCTTCGTACATACTGCGTAATACGTCCCGGCATAGCGAGACAGAGCCCGGCGACTCCTTAGGCTCACTGATGCCGCCTTTTGTTGGCTTCGAATGGCTGGCTTCAATATATGCACGTAGCAAGATCGAGTTGGCAGGCCGCACTGGCAGACTCGCTTGGCGGGCCAGCGAGAGAATTATTATATCTGACCTGCAGAAAGGCCACTCCGCAGGTCAGATGCAAACGTGAACATTGGGCTAAAACCGAACATATTGAAGTGTATGAAACTGAACATCTTGACGAGAAAATTGTGCGGGACTTGCACGTATCTTGCGATACTGTATTTATATCCTGGATGGACAGTCCAACAGCAGGACCCACTTTGCAACCCACCTATACAATAAATGTGTTCACTCTATAAGCAGGTTTATAAATTCTAGAGCTGTTGTTAACGCGTTCAGCCATCATCTGCAGCCCTGTTTCATCTGGTGTTCGTTCATCTAGCTGCTGGCCAAGAGATCCTTCCACCTTAAAAGTGTAGATGCAACTAACTTCAAACGTAATGAGCTTATCAAACGATGCATCTAACCCCGACGAACATTGCGGTTGCCGAGTGCCCTAATAAAAAAAAACTCCCTATGAAATTGAAAGAGAAATTTCGTCAGAAACGCATGGAGTCGCATTTTAACTAGTCTATTTTATACAATATGGCAGGCAACGATATTTTGTAGTCTTTTCGAAGTTGCCATTTTTATCTTGTCATTTTGCTCTGTATAAACGCAACTTAAAGTGGGAAACATCTCGTTGCTTTAGCTTCATTGGATAGCTTCAATATATATATATATATATATCGTAGGTAGTGAACATTTTTAGCTACCTTGCCAATTGGAGTTAGGTGAGGCAGTCGGGTGCCTGGTTGGCGAATACCTGGAACACTGGCTCCTTTTTACTTTTTTTACAACCTTTTTACTTTTTACTTTACTTTTTACCAAGAACTTAAGCATATGTATGTATATTGCAGTTCCGAGAATAAACATTTGATTATGATATGATATGATTGAACTCTAACCTGCGGTGAGATAGTAGACAGTCGAGCGTCGCGCCAAATCACTCAGTGCTAAATCAATACAAGGTAGTCAGGAATCGTACGCCTCCGAGTATCGATACCTTGGTAACAATTACCATGGGTATCCATACCTGGATATATATATATATCTAACAAAGTCTTTCCCTACGCCTTGAGGCTGACAGCCACCAGCCCCAATTCACCAAAAACATGCTATACACCCGTGTCTCTCATTTCTTTGCCCGATAGCCTACCGCAGGTCAATACAAACTGAAACGATGATATTTATATTCGCATATACAACAATCAAAAAGTCTATCGAATTTATTTCTGCCGCGAGAAAAAAAGACAAATATATAAACGATGGTAACGGCAATACACAGGTGAACAAGGGAGGCCAGGGACGCGAATGTCGAGACATCGGCAACACCGAATCGGCAATCGGGCAAACGCCGAAGGGTCCGTACCGACCAACGCTACGCTACCACCACCGTATGAGGATTTCCCGCAATATCTGGGTACGTACAATTTTTGGTATCTGCCGACGACTTGCTGCTGGTCGTTGCTTTTTTGTTGTCCGTTCCACGCCGCAGATACTCAGCAACGCATTCGTACTCTTGGTATTCGCGATTCGTTGGGGGTCGAGCCCTGCGCACCCTCGGAACCCCTGCCGCCTCCACGCTTAGTGCGAATAACGGAAATGCAGAGTGAATAAGTTGGCTGCAATGGGCGTCACATACACACACACACACGCACACAGTTGAGCGGTTCGCGCAGACGATATATGCATGTAGAACATGAGAGGCCGACGAACGAGTTGAACAGGACGTGCCTCCGGTGTGCTCGCCATGAATATCTCTGGCCAAGCTTGGCGTGTATGCGCCAATTAGACGCTTAATGACAAGCCATTCAGATATATCCCAAATAGAAAACGGGCCAGACGGACTCATCTAAGACGATTTCATGATGTACGATTACAACGCGCGCTGTCGCTTTTGGCAACGGCAACAAAAAAAAAGTACAACTTCGTTAACGACGTTGACCATGATGACGTGAGTATCCCGCGCGAAATAACGTGAATGCAGGCAGTCGTGTGTGTGTGTGTGTGATGTTTGATTTTGCGGTGTTTTTCCCCGGTAAAAAACTTTGCACATACAGAGACAAAGTGTGCTGCCGGCCGCGAGAGACAAGACGAAGGCGACGGAATGAGAAGGGATAGTACTATCGCAAATAACAAAAAAAAAATCGCGCGCTACACACCCACGCCGTTGTTCATGCTTGTAATGCGATTAAATGGTGGTGCCAGCAGCAGCAGCACTAGTAGGTAAGGCAAAACCGTGTGTCGCGACGACACATGAACGACGCTGGGCACGATATGCAACGCAGAAGCGGTCATGCAAACATTTCAACGTTTGGTGGCTCTGTGAGCACCGGCTGCAGGGTGAATGATTTGAAAAGAAGGCGGCGGCGGCGGCGGCGACGACTGCGACCGATGCGAAACGCAATGCAAATGTAACTAACTGCACTGGCGATTTCGTCCTGCCTTTGAGGTTGTCCATTCCGGGACGACAGAGAGGGCTGTGTAGCTACATGAAGGTGACACCGAGAAAACGTCATACATATATATGGTTATATATATATATATATATATATATGTGCCATAGCCTCCCTCGGGAAGATGGCAACCTTGGCTTGACACCCTGTCCCAACATTACTTCTCTAATTATTGTATATATTAGGACCCGCAATAATATGAAATAAATTTCTCAATCACACATATATATATATATATATATATGTAACTAACCACTTCAACCCCGTGTCATTATAAATATATATATATATATATATATATATATATATATAATGACACGGGAGTTAGAGGGAGATGAAAATATTTAGAATATGAAATGGCACACAAAAACCAGTAAGGGATATCAGCTTGTCTGGCTAGAAACTCGACACCATTTGATGGTCGACGTAATTCCGATTCTTGCAAGTAATTTACATCTGGCAACGAATAAGTCTAAGATAGTTTCAATCCGTACACTATTATCGTATATGTGTATATATACACACATATTCTGTGTATCAGTCACTCTTTTTTTTTTAAATAAAATAATAAGGTCATTACTATCACTTCGTTATTCAATCACACTTGGTTAGCCACTTCAATCATACTTCAGACATGCATCAATCACTCGCGCCTTCGCTACGCCCATCAATCGCACATCAATCAATCGTACACGATAAACTAGTACCGAATCATCACTATCATCTCGATATCACACTTCTCCATGTATATCGTACCTAGCTCTCCATAGCATACGTTACCACTATTCGGTTGACATTCGAATTTATGTTCGAATACGTCAATGGTCAGACACCCTTCAAATATCACCATCAATTCATTCAGGTTCGTCGGCAACCTTCGATTACGTCATTTGATACCGTGTTACACGTACGTTTTTCATACGGTTGACACTCACGTTTTGCTCAACGCTGTGATCGGTTGGGTGCCCGATCTCAGTCGGTGCGATGATCGCTACCTCAACAACTGTCTACCAAATCGAATTCGAGCAACTGAAACATCGGTCCTGTAAACTAATATATGTATAGACAAGAATAGGTGAAAGAGCTAAACAGAGACCACGACAATAACAATATATATGTATATATATATATACACACACACATATATATATGTATATATGTGTGTGTATATATCCAACCGCTGGGCAAAAGTGCATAGGTGCATAGGAACATAAAGCTCTCGCAGAGTTGCTTTGTAAAAACAATCTCTCTGAGTTGCTCGTCTTCGATGGGGCAGCGGTTCATGCTGGTAGGACGCATGATGAAAGAAAGGCCAGCGGCTGAGAATGAAAGTAAAGTCGGTGGCGAGGGGGGGGGCGGGTATGAGAGACGAACGGCGAGATTATGTTCAGTGTCCCCAGTCGGCGGTTTGTCACAAGAAGTTAAATTTCCTTGAACGGCCGCGCTCCCTGCTTCAATTTTCGAATTCGCTCATATGCGGCACGTCTCACTTAGCGGGACGAAGGGCGTCGTCTTCGGGACCGCTGGCGGAAGACTGCTAGAGCCCTAGGCTGTTCCTAGCCTCTGCGCTATTCCCATCCGGTGATTCCTGCTGGCAAACAAAGGGGGAGACAGTCTCAGACCCTCAAAGTTCGAGAAGGACAGTGAGAGATCCTGCCGGGAGCCAAAATGCAGGAAATTTACGCGCGCGCGTCTAACGACGAGGAGGTGGTTCTTCCCAAGCCGCCTGGTAGCTTTCGAGCTCATAGCCGCCTCCGAGATACGCTGGCAACCGCCGTTCACCCCTATTCCCGGCTACACGACGTCCAAATCCGGTTTGTTGGTGAAATATCGCTGCATTTGGGTGATTGGACCCAAGAAGTGAATGGTGTGTCTGCGTTCCCGCGGAAACGAGTGCAGAGGAAGGCGTATGACGCACACGCTGCCTTGATACTCATAAGCTTAGAGACGTCGAGCATATCGCCCCATTTCAAGCCCCGTTTCCCCGCGCGACCCCTTGTCCAACAGTACAATGGGCACCCCATAGCGGAGGCTGGCGGCGCCAGCGGACGCGGTAACCCCTTGCCCCCTGCTAACTGTCTTGCGCTCCTGTCGTTTGGGAAGCACAACTGTATGCGTGATACTCTGGGAGCCAAGAGCCTTATGCATTCGTCGACCAACACCATTGCGAGTTCTCCACGCTGGTTGCGCGTCCGCTGCCAGCAGTTAGGGTCCCACCACCCCAGCCCTTACCCGAACTGAAAAACGGTCTCTTCATATTTCAGCTTCATTCATCCCATAGTCTCGCCTCTCCCCTGCGTCCCGACATCCAGAGGGGTACACCGTCGTCTCTCATCTACACAGTCTCAGTACGACTGGCACGAGCAGGACAGCCATCCGCATGATGAAACGTTCAAACCCGGCCAGCCTGCCGGTTGGTCTGTCGGAACACAGGGGAATCGGCAACACCGCAACACACGCGCTAGCGGAGGCTCCGTGGGCGCTGGCTCGTGTTTGGTAAGTGCAATATGAGTGCGCATATCGTCTCCGCCGGTTTGTCGGTCATCGTCAGCGGCCCTCGTGGTTCTCAGGGCGGCATCCCACTCCATCGGCCAGAATTCTCCTCGCCATTGCTCCTCGTGTAAATGACGACTGTGTGCCTGACTCTAGTGGCACGCCAGTGCATGAGGTGGTTTGTAACACCGAAATATTAGAGACAGCATGGGAAAGACCGAGAGCGGGAGAGAAAGAGAGAGAAAGGGACATATAGTGCATGTGACACACAACGGCTAGCCAGACACGTACTTCTGGTGTACCACTCTCGGTAGACAAGTCCTAGCGTGTCGTGCTCGCGGCAGGCTATGTGCGCATGTGGTGTCTCTCTTTAACGCGTATGTAAATCACCTTCTCGTGTAGGCTTCGGGGCGCAAAAAATGGGACAGAGAGGAAATCTACCCCTCTTTCAAGCAGTTCAGGGGAGGGGAGCAAGTGAAATACGGATGCGATTGTTTTTTCCCGGGCGCAGAGCACCCCCTCGGAGAATATGATACAATACTATTCTGTGCCCAATTTCGATCTAAGAGCCGAACGTTAGAAAGCGAATCCGTGGCTGATGCACACATGACGAAGGAGGGTGGTGCCGATGGAAGTGCAGTGCACTAAACACTTGTAGTGAAGGTTCACGTAAACCCAGTCACCGTGATTCGTTCATATGTAGATGAGCTGTGGTGTCGCCTCTCGCAAACCGAATCGAGTCTATCGAACAGTGACCCTTCCCGTTTCTACCATCTTCTCCATCGTGGGACAATAGCAGCAGCTACCATTCTACCACTACGACGTGTCCGCCACTCTCGAGATCAAATGCTTAATTATTTGGCCATTAACAATGGCTCAAATGTAAGTTGGGTCCTATTTCCGGATTGGATGAAATAACAAAAAGTTCAAGGATCTCTCTCCTTGCTCTTTTCTCGATATAGAGATCTCTAGACAGATGCCCATTTCAACCTGTTGAAGGTCTCGACTTGTGTGTCAAAAATAGATTTCGCTTTGACGCTGCACCCAGCGCTTCTTCCATGACGCATACTGCAGTAGTTATACTCGTAATGGCATTACTACGAGTTATGTTGCGGCCAAGGTGCCCAGCTCCGTGAGCCGGCCGCAGGCTATGTACATATATACCACAGTTGCCAAACGGTACACACATTCTATCCACGTCGTTAGAGGTTTAAAGCAAAAATTACACATTCTATAATTCTGCCGTTGTCTACGCCATCCGCTGTGGATTCTTAGTGTCGAGATGCACCAGGCGGAGCATTAAAGAATTTTATGACCAGTCTCGAAGATACAGAACGAGATGTGAGAGATAGAGTAGAATTTACATCGAGCGTGGATCTGTCGCAGCCGTAGCTCCACTTGCGTTGCCCGAGAGAATAATTCGCTACCCGCTGCTCAACGCGACTGGAAATTGCGAATTGCGACAGAGCAGAGAAGATCTGTTGAGGACAGATAGTTGAGACGGTGGAGAAGGCAATGAGGCCAAGACGAGGCCTAACCTTCGGTCGAAGGGGCAGAGAGGGGCGGCTGCAAAAAATAGGCCAGACAGAACAAACAGGAAATGGGGTAAGAAGCAAGCCCCCATTAATTCGTATAGGATTAGCGAAGCCGTTGTGGTGCCAGCCCAAGGCAAGAATAGCACGGAATCGGGATCGACTCCCGCCTGCGACGCCGATCCCTAGACGCTCGCCTGTTTTCCACTAGCCGCTAGCAGCCAATGACATCAGTAGAGGCATGCGAACATCGGCATCTTGTAACCTGCTTGTCTCCCAGATACCGACATGTCCGAGTTGAAGCACGAAGCGGCTGGACGCTACAAGAACTCTAGGACGAAAACAACACGACGGCTGGCTGGCCGGCCAACCACCACATTGACGACAACGAAAGAGCTTCCTAAACAGCCGCCGCTTTCGGAGCTCATCGGGTCTGTCTCTCGAAGCTTTGCTGGATTCTGCAATTGGCTCATGGTCGGAGAAGCGCCGGGAAGACCGTGGTAGACCTACTACTGAGTCAGGAATCAGGCAGCTCCTCGCTGGTCCTCGATGAAACTTTAACCTCCCCTCCTCTGTCCACCGGCTTCCAACAGCCACCACTGGCGCGCCGATCGTAAATATTAATGTGCACTCGACGATGCTGAGCGCGTTCTCTCTTTCTCTCTCTCTCTCTCTCTCCTTTTAAACCCTCGAAAGCTGCTGCCGGACTCGCTTCTGCCTTGATCCTCATATGCCTCTCTGCTATGGTATAACATGCTGCTACTGACGATGACGATGATGATGGCAGCGACGATCTCTAGCCACATTTCGGATCGTTCCTATTGCAGTCTTGCTGGTATCCTAATCTATAATATAATAGGCTAGTTCTTCTCAGTAGAGCCACCGAGTCAGTTCTTCTCCATACGGCCACCGAGAATGACGAGGACTGAAGAGAATCTGCGAGTCGACGCATTGTTTCAACATCAATGATCTATTATATCTCAGCTGGACGGGATTTGATCATCAGCTGGACAGTCGAACGGCCGAGGCTAGTTCTTATTTTGATATACGTTGGATTCGCGATCCCCCCCCCCGCCCCCATCCCCAAACGTTATTTGTCATCTGAAAACCTCATATACTCGGTATTATGTATATGGCACACGCACATCACTTATTTACGGGGGGTGGGGAGCTGCGTATGTGACGTTTTTCGTAAGTCGGTCGTGTTATATGTATGTGTATCGGCGTGATTCTAACTATCTTTCGTTTTGTCCTGCTATCACAGTTAGGGTAAATATTCACCTCTGATTGATATCTCTTCCCCAGAGTCGGCGCTGCCGCATGTAGTGGTAGCATGCAAGATTCTGATTGATATCGCTGTCGTTCTAAAGAGCCACTCTCCTCGAGTACGGAGCGCACAATAGATTGGTTTAAACACGCATTTGAGACAGTTGTCCATAAAGCCAACTCGATTGCTGGCAGAGTGAAAATCGAATTCATTGTGTGGCAGCCCACCTTGTCTGCGGTGTCTGTTGTGTGACGTGTATACGTGTTCGAGTCAACTGACATGTCGTATCGAGCTAAACGCTTGCACCTAAGCGTTTCGTTGAAATGTCGCATTGTCTGTTGGCTGCTTGTGACAGATCAAGCCAAATCGATACCGGCTGTCAATTTACGCCGAAATACAAGCGATCTCCCATCAGCGGCACAGCTTAAAAGTAGGTGACGCCCGGCAGGTGTGTCCTCTGAGCACACTCTATAACCAGGTACCGCTGCTAACCCCCTACGCTGCTCGTCTGTCTACGATCATATCTACGAATGTCGTTTGGTTTTGTGAATATTTATATCATATTCACATTGCTGTGTTGACTTTTTAATTGTCGTTAATGACCAGCTGACGTCTATCGATTGTAGATTGTCTACCGCTGCATGCGTGCGGGGATGCAATGTGCCAGAAACAATTGCGTACCCTTGTTCGTTATGCGTGTTCCTACGGAGATTTAAGATACTTCAGTAACTGCTCGAACTAACGATGACCCCCTCATGGCGCTTCGAGCGTCGGATTCGGCAGTACTGGAACGTGTTTCCTACACGTCGTTTGCTGGTGGCGTTCACAGGCGTAGATTCTGCTTCTCTGGATCACCCACGACTCGTCTGTAACACTTGTGACACGGCGTTGTGACATTCTACCATGCAGTCACCTCTCTGAATCCTTTGAAACTGATGTTTTCGTTAGCCATCACCAATATATATATATATATGTGTGCGTATTTAACAATCAGAGGCTTGTCTCCTCAAACTGCTCCGGGATTTTGCACGTCTAAGTCCTACTGACTAAGAATAGAGCTCTCCCGACCCCGCATTTGCAACGGCTCGTATGAACCCACATGTTGGTGTACTCTCCTCATTCTATTCTGGTTGTTCCTGTCACTGCAAGTTGCCCCGGTTCATTGATATTGCTGTTGTTGTTGTTGTTGTTGTTGTTGTTGTTGGTAGTGTTCTTCTTGTCACTGTTGCTCCTAGTGGCCTCACGTTGCGACCAATGGGGCAGATGGCCAGTTTGGCTTGTATTTTTGTTCGACTTTCGTCGAGCTGGCCAACATCGTCGTCCAGCTCATCCCGTCCCCCGAGCTACCGAAGATGGTATCCGCCTGCTAGCCTGGCTGCTTCGGCCATTTTCGACGCCAACCCCAACGGTCTGTCGGCGGTAGCTCGCTGTCGATGTCGGCTCTGGAAAACCGACGCTGTTTCGATCCGGCTCTGACCGAGCGAGGACGGACAGTGACACGGCAAATTGACAGTGGGAGAAGTTTAAGGCGAGCGGATTCGAACGAATTGGGACAGCCGCCAACAAGCAATGAGCTGGCTGGCTGGCTGGCTGGCTTGCACCGGCCTGATCTCGCCCGAAGATCCCGCCTGCCCTGACGATTTTCGAGTCCGACTCCAGTGGAGTTCAGTGGAGGTCGATCCGCAAACTCTGGACAAAGAAAAAACTGTGGCCGCTCCGGTTGTAACGTTCGCGGGGTTCCATGGCAGAGGCAACGGTGGTGGTGGTGGTGTTGGTGGCTGTAGTAGCAGCAGCTTCTGTGGCTCTGCTCGGATCTCTCTCTCTCTCTGTCGAGACAGATCTTGTCCTCGATATCCCTAGAGACTTGGGTCCTGGGATGTGCGGCCGTGTACAACGGACAAACCGTCGCCATCTCCCTAGCTAGCTGCCTCGCTGCCTGGCAAGTGAGTGCGCAGAGGAGAAACGAATTGAGATTTAAATTATCTCAGCCTGATGTCAGCATCTTCTGGCAATATCCACAGTCATACGCTTATTTTACGTGAAATCTAGTATGGCGCATTGATAATCATGCGTATGTGCACCCTGGAGCGTACAGCTGTTTGTTGTCTAATAGCATGCTGAGTGATATCGTAATATCGCAGGTAGCTGTCACTTGATCAGGTCTGCTAATCAAATTTGTTGAAATCCACCAGGAACGTGCCGCGAAGCCAGAACGAAAAAAGTCAACAAGGCCGACCTTTCAATCAAAACACGGCGACAGCGTGAGCTTCAACGTGGATCGTCCAATCCATCCAGCTCTCTCTCTCTCTCGAAATCTAACCACATGACCAAATCGCAAATCTGCTATCATACCAGCCTGTACAATCATTCACCTTCTCGCCCCGCCAGCACGGCATTTGGTCGCTGATGCGCGTGAGGCATGGCAGCCAGTGGTGGTAGTCCTTGCGGTCGTACTAATCATCATAAACTCGTAGGACGAACGGAGGCGGCTGAGGCTGAAAATTTGGCCATATTTCCCTCGGCGCAGAAAGATGACGTGACGAACATTGCTGAGGAGCGGCCGTGGTCGCGGTAGAGAAACAGCAGCAGAGCCGTCCTGTGAATCGCATCACGCTAAGCGTGCGAGACGGGATGTGCTATGCGCGATTCATGCCCCAACCTGGCTCAAAGACAGACGTGAGCCCGAACGCATACGCACGCTGGCTCAGGTAGGTCGCTTGGCCTCGGCATCGCTCGCCATTGTTTACCTAGTGGCGGCGTGGACAACCCTTCGTTGTTGACTGGATGCTCGCTGTTCGCGCGAGACCGCTTTAACATCGTCGGTAGCTGCAGGGCGCTGCGGGCTATATGGCACGCAACCACTAGCCACGCTATCCTTCGCTATGTAGCTGGGCCACCTGCGGTAGCTAGCGAGCGACCGAGAGGGAGAGAGAGAGATGGCGGCGTTCTGTAGCATACCCCGTACCATACAATAAAATGCCTCGCCACCAGTGGAACCGCGACTGGAGCACCAGTCCTGGTCCACGCTCTCTTTTTTTCCTCTTTCGTTCCGCTGGTGCGCGCATGATAGTCGAGGACATGGCTGCCCTGAGTGGCCTAGCCAAGCTCAGGCAGGCCCAGCACTGGCAGTTCCAGTGCACAGCTAGACACGTCGTCGCACTGTTCGCCGCACTGGCGCTGTCGAAGCGTTGAACACGCCAGAGCAAGACGTAACGGAAAGGCGCGATTTGCTGCGGGCGTCAGCACGCCGTGTTGGAGCGTCCTTGAATCGGGGGATCACTCGCATGACGCCGAGGTGAAATTTTATACGACGGCACTGTCGAAACGAGTATTACACTGCTATTGCTGCGCTGCCAGGGTCTAGTCTAGTCGTCCTGTGAGCTGCTGTGCATTCACCGCATCAGTCTCAGGCGCAGATTCTGTTCGCAATTAACAGCACACAGGACGACTAAAGGACGAAAAGGTCCACGCATGAAGGTACGCGGGGCACGCAGGCGAGGAGGCAACCCCTTCCAGTTCCTGGTGCAGGGACTTGGGCAGCAAGCCCGCCTGTGTCGGCGTCCGTCTCCACCAGCACGTCGCTCTAAGCTGTAGAAACAGCGCAGGAGAGTGAATTCTCGGCAGAAATGGCGGCGGCGGCGGCGGCGACCCGGAGGAAGTTCCACGATGACACATTCAACCACTACAACGCCCACCCAGCGGGAGTAGCAACGTACAATATCGCCCTTCGGGATTTCAAAGCATTCCTCTGCTGTTCATCGTGCAACAGTCACTGTATGACGAGGAAATAGCAACTGCTAAACGTGGTGTACACTAGCAGGGGGATCGCGTCCGCGCTACCGATGATCTCGTACCCCGGGGCGGTACTCGGAGATAGCTAAATGAGTGGCAGTGTTGCTAAATGCCGAGCGTGAAGGGGAACAGACCCGCACCAATATGAGACATCCGCAGAAATCCGACGCGGACGACAGTGTCAACAGCTGATGCAGCTAAACCCAGCTTGTCTAACATGATTAGTAGTACTACTTAAAGCTATCACTAGATTTGATTTTAGATGTTTTTTTTTTAATACAACATCGTACAGAGTTGTACACAATAGTAATTGTAAGCTCCCCGGCTGCCGCCGCCGCCGCCGCCGCCGCCGGTCTCCCAACTAACTATTCGCAGGTCGACGCTGCGTAGAAGACCCCGTGCGCACGGGCCACTTGCTGCTTAGACACGTTAAAGAGGATGAACACCCTTTGCGCTGTGTGGCAAGTGTGTGGCCGGTGCACAGCGTCATTGAGGGGCCTTGTCAGCAAGGAGGCTAAGGAGCAAGCAAGGAGGCGTACAGGCAGACAGCCTATTCGTGTTCTAGTTCGTACTTGGTTGGTACCGTACACAATGCTAAGCGGTTACTGCTGCTGCTGCTGCTGTTGTTGTTATTATTATTATAGCGGACCGCACCGCCACAGCCACGATCTAAGTGCTATAATTGCGGCACTGGTGTGGAGGACAAGAGCTTGGCGGGTCCACATCGGATGGAGCTCCCATGACGTGTGTAACTTTCGAAATGAAGACCCCGCCAGACAGAAGGAACGAGACATACAGATGAACAGACACAAAGAGAGAGAGAGAAATAGTGAGAGCACTGATTTCCTTGCCGCATGCACTACCTACCTATCTTGCTAGCTACCGGTTCTCCACTGTAGCCGCGGCCACTGGTGGAAGAGAGCCAGTAAGAGACTGCTGTACACGGCATTATAATTAGGCACATGCGCGGAACGATTTCGCTACTGCTTGTGCTGCTGCTGCCGCCGCCGCCGCCGCCGCCGCATACGTGAGCCATGCGGGTGGCACTACCGCTCTACAGAACCAAGACCCAGCACGGTGGAAATGCAGCAGGGAATAGCCGCGCGAGCGAAACTACAAACGGAAGGCATGAATCAGGCAGCCAGCCAGCCAGATACGAATAGACCGAGGGGGTTAAGGTTGGCACGATGAAGCCAGGTGGGACTCGACATCAACAACATGATTGCTATGGCATAACGATAATTCGAGACGTCACTGACGTTACCTCCATAAGCTTAACGCCGTTGGAGTTTAGTTATGCCCTTCGTAATAACGTAAAACTGAACTTTGCGGGCTGTCTCGCAGGTAACATTTAACTCAGTTCACGGAACGTAAAAGCTACCCTATACTGAACGCGTGTGCGTCGCTCGGGCTACCTTACAATAGGGTGTAGCGGCCTATGGTGATTGATATAGGCGATACGTGAAAACGTGGCAAAAGGCTGGAGGGACTCCGAGGCGCCGGAGCTATCATGAAAGTGTGCTTACGCCATTGTGGACAATGGTGTGTTCCTCACGTTTTTGTTTTTGTTAAGAAATTCCACTTCCGAGCAATCTCCATAACGTTTCAATATGGCAGGCCATGAGACAGGCTAATCAGCACCGACTGGAGCCACGACAAACCTCTGGCAAATAAAATCAAATAAAAACCTAGCTAGCTAAACCTAGAAGCACGATAAATACATCGAGGTCATTTGATCCTCCGTGCTTAGTATCCGCCCCGTGTTCATTCCTAGGAAATGTGTGTGCTGTGCGATTAATATACATCGTATCTTCTTCAAATAATAAGACCATAAGAAACAATGAGTACAAGAGTTGGAGCACCAAAGTCATCTTTCAATGCTGCTCAGCCCAGACTTCATATTCAATCAGCCAATCCTGTACAAGTTGTGCAAGAACGACAAGGAACACATCAGAGATTATGTACGAACGCCTACAATAGTATGAGCACACATATATTATATAATAGCAAATAACAGCAACAATAGATGACAGAAAATTCGTTTATTTCAGGATACGTGTCCATGTATATAAATTGAACATATATAATCTGCACAACACTATCCGAGCAGGGTCAGCAAGCAGGATCTTCAGATTTCATATGTGTGTGTGTGTAGGGAGGATCGGTAGCTGGGGGGAGTTGAACCAATTCTCATATAGCGAAGACTGGCGTTGCACAAGCATAGCGTCAACGTGCGTCTGGATTCATTCTAGTATATTTGGTGCAAGATGATATGACAGTCGACAAGTGAACGAAAGCGATAGAAACGTCCCCGAGTCGACTCTCAGCCTTAAACATTTGATGTCCACGGTAGTGCTGTCGGCATTGCTTCATCGGACGGACCCCAACGAGTGATCAGGCATTGTCGGAGTAATCATTTTACATATTAGTTTACCTAATGATCAGGTGAGCGCTGCCCTGCTCATAGACTCCCTCGTTAATAACAGACGACTGCCGTAGTGCTCTAACAATATTGGTCTATATTTATATTGATACAGGTTTAGCTGAATCATCCGGAACTGACATCGTACGGGTGCCATGAACAGCAACAGGTTGATTCCATCTTGGGACAAACGGAGTCCACCAGAATGAACTACCAGGGCAATACGGGGGCTCCATGCGTTGGGGTTCAAATTCGGATACAATCTTAATCAGAAGGGCTATCTAGTAGCATGCACTCATTCAGAACTGTAGTATATTTTATATGTGACCTATTCATTATAGAGAGTTAGTCTGTTTCAATCTCCCCCCCCCTCTCTATCTCTCCCTCTCTCTCTCTCTTTCATTGTGATTATTCTTTGGGAATTAAATATTGATCATTTATTTTCACTACTGTCAGGGCCTACCTTGTATGCTATGGACACGATTAATAACGAAGTGTTTTATACCCTCTTAGGCTCACGGTCCATCATAGCTTATAATCATATGTACAATTGTTGACTGTAGCTGCCAAATGTCGTGGATAAATGTATTCGGTGTCCTTATCGAAGTTATATAACTGTTGGGCTTTCGTATCACGGACTCGCCGGCTCCTTAAAGCCGATGAAGGTCCCTAGTGATGTGACCGTATCCTGGTTATGCTCCGTGAAAGATCCCGAACTTTTGCGTGTGTTCAAGAGAATATCCTCTGTAAGGGCCTTGATTCCGTTTTTGATCACGGGGAACCTCTTCAAAACCTAAAAACAAACGGAACGAAGTAGAGGGATTTTACAACAACGTATTAATTTGTTAAATAAATTGAACTATTCATACGTGCTATATATTAGGGCACCATGACACGTCCCGGATACAGGATAAGATCTGTCATGACATTGGACTAGGTTATTAGTTCGAGCTTAGCAACGCACCAGACGAGACGTGATTCAGTGGCCTAGTGTATATAGACTAGTGAACTATAATAACGCGACCCCGGAACAAGGCGAACGAACACTAGCCAAACGCAAAATCTAATCTAATCACTGTAGTCGAACACTAACCACAATATATGCCACGCGTATTTCAAAAGCAGAACCAATCCCACCGCATGCATGCCCCCACGAGCAGGCTGACGTTGTGTATCCGACATCTATCTCTCTGCGCCATATTCGTCGCACGCCGCAGCTTATTGCACTTAACAGTGATATCTATGTATGTGTAAAAAGTCCCACGCCACCTACGCATGCACGTGCCTTTAGTACCGACCGGCCACAGCCGGGTTCGGTTCGATTTTTACACTCGATGGCTGCTGCAACCGTTCACCGAAGTACGCGCGCACTACGACAACAATATGATGTGAGTGGTTACATGCAAAAAGCACGACGAGAGCGAACGAGATTGGAAAAGTTTAACGTTCCATCTCAATGCAGCCCGCAGCGTTGGACAGCAGCATCAGTGGTATTGTTGCACGACGCCTGCTAGTTCCGCCTGATTAGTTCACCTCGTGGGAGTAAGACCCTGCGCCCTGGGAGCTCAGCTCACCTCGAGCAGCAGACCATCGAGACCAAGCAAATATGAGTGAGATGGTGAGCGGGCGAGTGATCGGGTGGTGGTGGTTACGATGAATAAATAATCATACACACGCGCTATTTAGCCGCAGACGCTATGCCGGAGGGGCGAGGCGATCTAGTGGAGTGACATCATGCGACTTGCAGCCTATTACGCATATACCAGAAGTAGCGATAGATGGATTGTGGATACCTGCTCGAAGTGCTCCCGGGAGAGTTCCAGTAAACTGCAATGTGTCTTGGCACGAACGGTGGCATTTCGCTTTGAAGCAACGATGAGACTGAGCTCGCCGAAGTACATACCAGCGCCGAGAATGGCCATGACCCGGCCGTCTTCGTTGGCGATCGTTACCCTGCCTGACTGGATGAAGAACATATTCGATCCTATATGGATGACACATTTGGCGAGAGAAATAAATGAATGACGAGTGAACAGTGTACGTTCATTAGCGGTCAACGGAAATTGAAATTTGACAAGGCGATAAAAATATCTCGGCGACAATAAGAATCTATGGAGACTTCTATCGTTAACGAGAACACGTATGGGGAACTACTGTTAGTTACTGTTAGGTGTGATGACATTGCCAGCGGTATGGGTATAGCAAGGGTTCAATACCTTGTCCTTTGCGTTTCCCTCTACGCATAGTCACTCGCGAAGGCGTGCCGAGTTTTCGTCACGAATAACGTATCCATTTGTACTGTATATGACGAATACGGCTAAGTGCCAGTAGCTTACCGACAGTCCCGAAGCTGGCTATAACGTCGTCGGGCTGGAAGAAGTGATACTTGAGATGGGTGATCAGCTCATTAACGAACGCGGGCTCCGCCTTGGCGAAGAACGGCACCGACCGGACAGTTTCCTCGCAGTTATGTCGCATCACCAGCTCCTTCAGCGGATCGCTCAAAGTTGACAGGATATTGTCCTCATTGAATACGTGGCCACGATATCGCTGCTCAAAGTAGTCGCGCACCTTCAAACGCAGCGAGCGGGGAAACCGCCGGAACGCCATATAGTCCTCAACTTCTTGCATCTGAAGTGCGCGTGGCCCGGCCGCATCGACAAGGCAAATAGCATCGATTAAGAGAGAGGTTCCGTGAATGGAAGGTGTTCGAGACAACCATGATGATATAGAAGGTCTCTAATATATATATGTATATAGCTTCCTCTAAACCCTTCGAAAAATGATGTGTGTAGTACAAACGGACCAAAAATCATCGTTTCGAAAACGTCCTCTATGTCTATCACTAATTCCCATGAGTAAAGTCGCATTATTAATTATTCATAATACGCCAATAAGGCAAAGCCACGAGACCCACCTTTTGTCGGTGCAGTTTTCTCGACGCGTCGACATGTTGCCACATAGCGGCAATGTTGGCAAGTATAAGCGCATAGCCAGACGTACCGGTCACCATGCCCCAGAGGGTGAACCACATATCTGTCAACGTTTCTGGAGTACCTCTACCGAACGAGATACCGAATGTTTGCGACATTGCGTTGAAGAACGACCAGGACCATTGCTCCCACCAGGGCGCGTGCTGGAAAATGCATCGTGCCAACGGACAGAAGGGGGCAACGCCGACTGTTATTATACCGCTTCGAATGTGTTCTAGATATTAGAACGAAGGTTAGGGATTTAGACCTTAACTGAATTTTTGGCCTTGATGTGTGCTGCACATCGCCTCGTTGAACTTCATAGCAGGAAAGGTGGCACCTCACTTCGCATTTGTAAGTTTGTTACAGGAGACGGGAGCGAACAGATGCCGATCATTTGGCTATGTCTAAATCTTTATCATTACATTGTCGATCCTTTTTCGAGGGTGGAGACAGCAGGCTCGACTTCCGGAAAAAAAAGCGATACAATATAGAGAAAAGGATACGGGTACTTAGCGGTAGAAGTAGTTGAAGTTGAAGGTGTATTTATTTAAAAACAAAAAAGCTAAAATAATAAAGGAGAAAGCAAGCAAGGGAAAAACGTGGTTTTGATTTGAAAAATATGGAAGAGAGAGAAACGAACTAAATGGAGAAAATTAACACCAAATGTGAAGATACGAAGAATATTTGCGAAGCGCAAATATGACATAAATAAACTAATAATGATTAACAGGCACTTTATTTCAAAGCCATATTATTACATAGACTGTATATATATATATATATATATATATACACACATGACGAAACAGCCAAGAGAAGCCTAGATGGAGAAGGGAGCTGCAACGTAAGAACTCCTTAGTTATGTATAATGTATTTCATAAAAAAAAACAAAATGAACCATGAACGAACACAAACAATAGAAATCTCCAGCTCCAGAAACGTCAAAAAGGACCACTGGAAGGCCGACTGCAGAGCGACGATGTAAAACTACACTAAGGCAGTGAAAGGAAAATAGAATCATATGTGTAGCATTCGCTGGAAGTGAAGTGGAAGCAATAATTTCATCTAATCTTAAAGTGTTAATTGATAGTGAATCGAGACGTAGACATAGAGGTGGCTCTAATGGAACGAACTCAACGAAACCAAACGGATACAGGTACAATGTAAGGGATTGTGGAAAGCAGAAATGAGAAAATTGTCAATAATTGGTTAAAAACAATGGGTGACCATAAGATAAATGGTAATAATGATAATAATCATAATAATACCTAGTGTATCTTAGTGTACTATACACAAGAGACGCCGCTGAGATTCGCATCAGCAGAATATATGTATATATATATATTATACGTAATTTTTCAAACTAATATGATTACAACATTAACAACAGCTAGATTTGTAATAAAGTATTCTGCAAATTTTCTGTAAATCGCTGCGCACCAAATGTTAATCATTTGGCTTAATTATCGGGGGAACGGGAAGGGGGGATACGATACATAGTGATGTGAAGCAGAAAAGTCAGTGAAGCTCTGACCTTTCACGTTGCCAAGTTACCTGAAGCTCACTCAGCGAGATCCAGCAGTTGGACGGGAACCCGAGGCAGTAATTGACGAGGAACTGGACACAGCCGTTCCAATGCGCTACGATTACCATGCCGACGCCCAGATTGACCACTCGAATGTACATCCACTGGTGAGCCGAATAGAACGTTTTCTGGCATCGCGGCAGATAACGATAGAGACGAAATATTCGCAGCACTCGTAGAAGAGCCAAAAACTTGACGACCTGTACAAGGATGCCATTCTTTGGAATCGCAAGAGCTGCATGACGATACCGAACGAGCACAGAGAGAAGAAAATGTGGAGGCCATGTTGGCGGTCACTTACAAGTGGTATCGGGGTACAAGCTATGTTCGATACAGGGTACTGATCGACTGACGCGAGGTACTCCATTCAACATCTAGACTGAGCCATCCCACCAACGATATAATGCAATACCTACGTTGCAGGCATACGACACTATCGATTGCTTGCTTGATTGATTGATTGATTAACTCACGAGTGGTCGCCTGCAGAAAAGGCAGAATGGAATAGTCGAAAGGCACAGTGGAGATAAGGTCTACACCGAACCATCCTTTAAGGTACGTTTCCCTGATCTTCTCTGGACTCGCCTGGACTTGTCGTAACACACAGTCCTTCTCATGGTACCCTGGAAACGAGCCATCGATCGAATGGTTAGTATGCACGATCCCATTTATTATTATGAATTAAAATCCATAATCAGCTTTGATCAATCGATTGTGACGATTGCCTAACATCAGTAAAATAGGAGTTGGATTTGCATGGCAAACTAATAACTACACAACAATTATTGCTCTCGTATAACGAAACACCGTGTGAAGAAACGATGAATTTCTATTATTGTTCTTCACTAAATGAATTTATCTTGAGGGTCGAGATCAGCGAGGCAGCCTTTCGTACCTGTCCAAAAGTTGAGAAAAATATCAACAGCGAAAATGGCATCGCAGACAATGTTGACCACAAGTAGTTCCCACGGCTCGAGGATCTCGGGAAAAAAGGCTACATTCAGGGGTGCCTCAAGAATTGTCACCAGTATCAGCAGCACCATTAGAAGGTCCCAGCTTTGTCTGAAATCAGGGGACAACGATCGGGGTTAGCCTAGTTCTTCTGCCACAGTGGTAACATTTTTCAAGTATAACCATTTTCGATGCGACCTGTTACACTTGCTACGCGGTAACACACAGTCATTCGTGAGTCATGTTCACTCCTTTATATATAAAGTTGCGCATGGGCCTAATATATATATATATATATATATAAGGTTGGATCGGCGACCGACCGGTCATGCGAGCATGCAAATCGTACATAGTTCCCACGTGAGCTTCCTACGGCAATAGGCCATGTAGGCGGTAGTTTGATGGCGTCGTGTGTCAGCAAATCAGCAGCTTTGCTTTTAACGTGTTCTTGTGGAATTTCATTTTGGTGATCTGACACAAAATTCAGCAGCATTCCTGGGGGCGTTAAAAATGCTATTCAGGGTTCCCGGTGAGCCAACCACGTCGGGCCAATCCTGCGGCTCGCCCGAGAGGAACATACATGTCTACTCGCGACGGTATGGAGAGCAACAAAGTTGCACCACGCTTTAACAGTCACAGAGACCAAACCATCTTGGCGTAGCCGTCAGGCGGATTTGGAGTCCGGGTAACGAGGAGGAGCGGGCAGAAGACGGTCACCATTCTAGCTAGACAAGAATACTGCTTGAGTGCCTTTGGGCGCATTGATTTGTTTGTGTACATGTTTCATTATTAATTACTGAGACTAACATAGGCATGGGTACTAACACCTGCATCGACTGGAGATGGTCCTTATTACTTTGCTATTTATGAATTATTTCCCAGGTATCCTTATATGACCCCTCAGAAATCGTTCATTTTCTTTCATTTTTTTTTACTTTTTGACAATACCCGCTTTTAAACAAGGTCAGCCAGTAGCCACGCAAACCTATGCCGTCTCTGCCGTAGAGATGACATCTATCATCGAACAAGTTCATCTCAGAGCGTTTTCCAATGAGCAGCACGAATGTGTTCAAACCACATGTTACGCGATATGTCGCATCGAATCGAAATGCCCATTACGTTGCGCTGCCCAACAATACGTTTGTCCTTGAGAGCGTCAACAAAGCCAAACGAACCCTATCAGCCATCCGCCATGATCGATAAAAAAAACCCTATGGGCGAGACAGCGAAGTCTTTAGTTCTCATACGACAATCACTGTCACAGTCAGAATAATAACTGGATAACTAGCGTACCGAATAACGCTGGATGGGTGAATCACCCAGGGATGAGCTGACGCCGATTCGGCACCGCACTCCGCCCGCCGGCTCTCAGCGTCGGCTCTCTCGTTTGCCTTCAAAGTCACCTTGCGGTTTTTCGAAGGGACAAAGAAACTCCTCAATTGCCTTTGAATGGCTCGCCTTCTTCGGCAGTTCTCATCGGAAGCGTTCGGCGATTGTGGCGCGCCGCTCGTTCCAACGGCGGGAACAGCTTTCAGAGTTGGATGGGCAACTGAAAGATGAACGTTGCCAGGTTGCCATTGTCATTCATCTAGAATAGTTCGATGGAAAATTGCATCAAGGTGTGTTACCTAAGCGGCCAGCCGACAGTTCTAGATTAACTGGCAGATATCCATGCGCTCGAATGCATCGACGCTGCCTGCCTGCATTTTGGTAAAACTGATACGATTAGAAGCTGTATGGTTGGTATTTCTATCGCTTACTTCTTGATTGCTTCTAACGACACAGCGGTCTCTTGAATAAGTGGGACAGCAATTGTTCAATACTGTCAGGTCATATTACTGTTACCTTTTTCAGAACAATCACAGGGTAAAAAGCAGCACAAAGACGGATGAGATTCCAAGCAGATTTGACGTGAGCTCAGGCGATCCATAAACCATTCATTACAAACGACTTCTCACGCCACGGGTTCGTCCGTATTGGTTATCCGGAACCGTTGTCAAATCCATCCGCCGTATAAACCAGCTACATATTTAAAATATTAATAATAATAATAATAATAATAATAATAATAAATAATAATAATAATAATAATAATAATAATAATTAATAATAATATAATAATAATAATAATAACGGTAATACCCAAAGTACCCTAGTGAAACTCACGTTTCTGCTCGCGTAATCTGGCCAGCTCGGCGCTGTCCACAATAGGTTTGTCGATGCCAAATTTACAGAAGTTATACTGAGCTCCCCATATTGGATGTTTAGCCAACGCCACGGCGGTCGGTGATGATGGAGGCCCCCACGGAGATCGAGGTCGTTCCTGAGGCAGGGCGAAGGCCTCATCACTTTCGTCAGCCTCAATTGTCGCCGGTGTCTGCGAGCGACCTACATAGCGAGGTAACGTCCCCACGGCTTCAGGTAAGCCCTCCAACCGATTGTTGTTCCAGAGCGAGCGGAAGTTCGTTCGGGTCGGCGAACCCACGGTATGAATCCTGTCAGCATCAAATCCCGCAAATCGAACACCAGTAGCTAAATATTATTACTAGTGACGACACGATACGAAACAGGTATTGTTGTTTAGGAGGTTGTATATCAGTGAAATCCTAATCAACAACAAACGCGAAGAGACAAAAATCAGGCTCTCGAGGAGCCTCGGTGGAACTTCGAATATAAAACGGAAACCCGAGATCGTTACTGCTACTTGCACAACGTAAGTGAACAGGTACAAGGACCGGCATCAGATTCTTCTGGCCACAGAAATGATGTCGTTGTATCTGCTCGGTGTTATATTGTAGATATAATTCACTGCACTCACCCCACGGTGTAGTAGCACTTGTTATCATCCTTTGCTTCATTTGGCAAGGTGACACGAATAGATTCCGCTAATGGCATGATTTTCACTCTTGTTCTCTCTCTCGCTCTGTGTGTATCTTCAAGCACACCTGAATTTCTTGGCACAGTCGGCCGTGGTACCAGGACGACAACACCGCTTACGCCTGAATCCTCACAACCGATGAGGCAAACGGGGTGTCACCCCCGTAACTTTCACGAAGTTCCTCGTCGTCCTCTGGCTCCGTTCAGAGCACACAGAGTCACAACGAAGTCTAGCAGCAGGATGTCGGGATAGGCATACGTGGTCCTTCAGCGCACGAAGTTCTGCCGTCACAAGATCCACTAGCCCTCTCCGCCAGCGACCTGACAGGTCGATGGGTCTGATATTTCTCCGTCGTGCAAAAGTGTCTATGTCTTAGCTGACTCGGCCTTCGGCGGGGTTTTCAACCCTTTCTGTGTGTGTGTGTGTGTGTGTGTGAAACCGTCTGTATATGTGAGTGAATTAACCTCTTCCCGTTCATCGGCGGCACACCTAATACATCACCTGGTTCATTCCAATGAGATAGATGCGTCGGACATAGAGAACAAGCAAACACAGATATTTTGCATGGCCAGTCGTCAAAGACAGCGCAGTAGAAGGCCGGTTCGTGTCGACCCACAACGAGCGGACTTTCAAACACCAACAATCCTCGCGCATCGGTCAGTTCGATTTCGGGCACGGGGCAGAGACGGGGGGGAAAAGCTGACGATAGCGGCAGTCGCATAAAATTGGCGCACCCTTCGACACTTCTGCGCTGGCCGGATACACGAGCAGCGCAACGAACGATGGGCGATAGGGCCCGGGCCACAGTCGTGTTTATTTTACCTGAAGGCACAAGTAAAATCCGGCAGGTCCGAGTCGTGAAAGCAGGCCGCAATGGTGTAACCTCATCAACCTCATATCTCTAGACACCGGTAGACACACAGCGCAGCCAAATTCGTTCCACATCGGGGGAACTTGTGAAATTCACCGCTCACTGCACACTGAGACACTCTCGCCCTTTGCTGCTCAGGCTTGACATGCACATTTCGCAATACAAGAGCACTGCTTTCATCCGAGTGACCGAGCCGAGCTAACTCCGATCCCGTAATCAGCTTCGATACAAGCACGCATGCGATGTGACTCGTGTTACGTTCATAATTATCGATGTTGTCGATTCGCCGCAGTCATCTGATTGGACTTCTCTACGCGAACGATATTGGGGGCGTCGTCAAATTGACGGTAGACTCTCCTCCGGGAGCGATCCGAACATTTCATGGGTTAATTTCGACTTCAGTTGACAGAAGCCTCGACCGCGGCCTCACCAACACGCCAGTTGCTCTTTGCCAGCCGTATGACAACTACCCCCTGAAAGTCACAGCCAAAACTCAAGGTTACGCACAGACTATCTGGAAGGTCAATATAAAATCATCAAATATGGATACTCTGTTATCTGCCACAATCGCCATCACAATTTTAGTACACCTTGCTCAAAGTATTAAATATTGGTTAATGATCCTGCGCCTAAGTGCCTAAATGTTTGTCAAGTAATCTCAAAAAGCATGAATCTTTAAATATCATATTATTTTATAACCACACCCGGCACTAGTTTGTCAGTCAACAGGTAGATCTTGGTGAAAAGAGGCAGGGCAATAATAAAAATTATTATTATTAATAATAATAATAATAATAATAATAATAAAGCATAGAGCTTTCCTCTATTTAACGCGACAAGGATAGTGATTTCAAGAAAACCGTATTTTGGACTGATATTGAGAATCTCGCTGTGTTGTTGCTAAACAAATGATGAATCAGACCATTTCACTCACACCAGTTTCAAAATATTTCGATTGTAATTCGAAATCAAACTCTAGAATTAAACATCGGCTTCCAGAAATGAAAAATACTCGGGAATCCACGCGTTTACGTCGCCAATTGCAACGCCCCTGAGTACGATAGTCGATCTCTGAAATCGTTGGCAGCGGTGCGAGTGTACAGGATATCTAATTAACCAGCACATCATATATGGGTGAATACATATTTCCTAAAACTGCCCTTGGGTTACAGTGAAATGTGATCTACAATGCAATCAAGTGGTGACGAAAACGTCAGGTGATCCAACCAATCACTCATCGATAACCAAAAAAAAATAGAAATTTTCGGCGTCATCCAGTCGACCTATTCTGGTTGAGACCCCAACGGCTCATTCTTCTAAGAGTTAACACACAAGCATATGAACTCTCTCTCGCTCTCTCTTTCTCCCCCGCCGCCTTGAATAGATATCCAGCCACAAGAGTAACGTGAGCGACATCTTCGATCGGCGAGCAGACAGACAGCAAAGACCTACCCCAGGCAAATGACTTTGGGCGGATCGAGGCTCGGGAAGTGCAAGAACATACATATTCTGTTACCATCGATCGATACCAACACGTCGAGGTATACTCAGCGCTAGCACGATATCATACACACACACGCATGGCTCTCTACATATTACCAAATACTTGGTCAACTCTCTCTTTCTCTCTCTCTCGCTGTCTCTCTGCAGACCTCCCTCATATATGCTCTAGGTATTGTCTCTGAAGTTATGATTATACTGCCCAATAAGGAACTACCTATTGTAGAAATTGTGGGCACGTTCCCATGTCACTTGGCGTACATCACATGACCCCATAGACGAACGGGTGTCCTGGTGTTGCTGAGTCGGAGCGAGAAGGCCGCGCATTATTGGCCCTCGCTCACCCGATGGATACACGGTAGCGGTAACAAACTCAAAAGCTGAGTGAATCACTCATCGAGGCCGCGTGGTTAATCATATAATACTTGATAACAGTAATGGGAGATTGCGCATATGCTGAGGACGATCTGTACTCAGACGTTCATTGGCGCCCTCAGATGTTAATCGAATGCGTACAAGATAACGTTACGAATGTGTTCTACGGAATAGCACTGAAATAAAGCAGATACCACACTAACAATGTGGTCGAATTGCATGAACGGGGACCGAAGCCGCCGGGAACACCTCTGTACTCTGATGTCATTTTTATTCCATCCGCTTTTCCCGGGTAGGAAAGGATGGGGGGGGGGTCATATCGCGTTATGATATTACACAGTTCACCATGAGGTGCCCATATAAATATGACCACTGTGGCTCGACAAGGTCGATTCCAACCAGCCGCCAGGCAGGCTCATTCTACCATCAGTTACATCAGGGAGTATCGCAACGGAGGCAGCGTTCAATGTTGTCGAATGGAACTAGAAGAGAAGGTCAACCACGCAACAGAGACGACAACCAGGCGGGACGTTTGTGACCACAGCCATTAGTGTACATTCGTATCAGCAGAGGCAATAATATCGTCGACAGCGGTAGCTAGCTCGAAGCTACCGCTTAGCCAGGTTTGGCGACATTCATTAACGACGCCTAACTGACTGAGAATGCCGTGGCGGCGTGATTTTCCTGCAGTGCTTATTTAGGACAAGCTCGGGAATAGGGCACGCGCTCGGCGCACGGCAAGCAGAGCACTTCGAGAAGCGTACGCCGCGCCTTGGCTAGGGGTACATAAGCAAACAATGAGAGCAGGCGGTGAGCACCGATTTCGAGGTGCAGCTGAGGCGAGGTGGGAAGCCGAGGTGGGAAGCCGAGACCGAAACCGAGGCCCAGGCGCGGGGGCGAAGCGATGAACGGGATCGAGAGGATGCTAAGAAAGAACGTGCTATTGCGACAGGAATGTGGAGTCCTGGAGGAATTGTGGGGTCCGGGCCGACATCATGAAGAAGATCTTCTTCTATTGAGGTCCGCACAGAGTTCAAGCGCGGGTTTTCCCTCGGCAGGCGATAGTCGGGGTGGTGGAGAAGAGGGATGACGAGGCATCGGTAGGGGCCAACCCGCCGACGACGACCCGTTCTTGCCCTTCACCCGCTATACGGGTAGTTCACGGCTGTCTCTCAATTCTCTATTCACAACTCAATGGGGTGGCGTATGAACGTGAACCACACACTTGTATGTACAGAAGATTGGAATTTTCGTTTACGAGAGTTTATTGAAGGAAGCCATCACACTATGTGTGTGTGTGTATGGGCATGCATACGTGTGCATGTGAGTATGTGGACGGGACTGGGCGAAGTGAGTACCTTAGTTGAATACAGGAGAATAGCATATGTACGCCAGGAAGGGGGTAGAGGGGGTGACGACAACGATCAGGGCTGAGAATGCCTCACCTCGCTGTGCAAAAGGCCATTACGATGATTTTTGTCTGGATCTCAGAGAAAGGCGACAGACAAAATTTGGATGACGGCACAGGACATGACGAGGAATGAATCGCCTGACTATGAGAGCATGAATTAAGCTATATTTTAGAAAAAAAAAATGTTGTTTGAAGCGTTTCAGTAGCTGAAACGGAGTTTCGATGGCTGAGCGAACTTGAAGAAACTCGGGAGGGGATCAACGATGCTGAAAAATGCCCTGAACTCTGAATCACTAAACGATACGGTGCAGTATGAGCAGTGTAGTGATGATGCAATGAAGTGATACATGGTGCCATACGATTAGCAGCGTGATAGCTGAGATCAACCGGCTTGCGTTGGATGTTGTACGAAATGTTTGACGGTAATCGGTACATGATGAACTGGTGACTGAAATAACTGCTGCGAAGGGAAGGGATCGCCCTCGTATTCGCGGTTCTAAACGCGGGCGGAATTTTCGCCCGAGCGTACCCGACAAGGTCTGTTTCTATTTCGTGATCCGCTCTCTTAATCTTGGCAGTGTGCAGTGCTCGGGAGAGAGCTGCATCAAGATAGCATAAATATCATATATTATACATCTTGGAGCATTTTGTTGCAGTCAATTGTTCAAACGTATCATGTGATGGTCTATCTGACCGTCTATAGCGAAATTGAAATATCTGTGACGAGCCCACGAACGGATGAACAGCAAACAGCTACTTCCCAATCGTTTTATCTTACCTATGTATAGAATTGTCCACCAGCAAACACTGCAAAGGTGTCCACAGCCGAACACACTATCTCGTATGAAGGACGGGTTATCTATCCGTAGTTGGCCGAACACGCTGACAACCCCGCACATAACACTCTACGCTGCGCAGCACTGCAAATGACATTTGTCCACTGTGCACCATGCACAACCATGCATGCACGCTCCGGACAGAACTGGAAGCTCGATTCCAGTGGGCCTTCTTACATAGACACCTTGTTACAACGGTCGTGAAATCCGGGTCCAAGTCCGCGCGCGTTATTTAGCTCCGCCTTTAAACGCAATAGTAAGCAACGTCTCAAACACACAGCGTCAACGACTTTCCAGGACTGGCCCTAGTTGTTGTTGTTGTTGTCTTTAGAGGACTTCCCTATCGCTAACAGGAAGCCCGACGAGTTAATCCTGTTTTATTGCAGCGGTGATGATACGACACTGGAAATGCCATTTACAGCGAGCAAAACCAGACCGGAGAACTTGTTGCGCATTTACAGACTCTTTTGCTCGAACGCTTACTTGACTGAAGCGGGCATCAATGACCGTCGCAGCTGTATGGACTATCCATAGATTCATGATGGGCAAGAAAAAAATGACAGACCAATAAATTGATTGGTTCTCGTGCGTTGCGTTGCCATCGAGCAATTTCAGAAAGAAGTCATTTACACATACAGAAGTCCAACATGTTGCCTGTGCTGCAAAACCATGTTCCGCAAGCGTGCTGTTCATGCTGCTATCATTGTTGTTGTTGCTGCTGCTGCAGCTGCTGCTGCTACAACTGGTAGTCCGTCGCTGAATGACGTTTACCCCGCCGGCCACGCAGTTCGAAGCATAACCATCGGCAGATGGAACGGTACTTACACTCTAGCGGTTATAGTGTGACACTCATTGTCCAGCGTTTCTGCAATGAGCAATGAACGCTTATGGAGTAAACAGTGCATCATAGAATATGATGGAGTCGTCGCCATTGAGACGAGCTCCTCCCAGAACCCCGTCTGCGAGCTCTTCCTTCAGCAGGAACCGCTGTCAGGCTGTCAGTGATCAGTGGTGGCCGGTGACGAGCAGCGTAGAGAGGACAAGCGTTCCGTTATGAGTATTATTATAATTGCATAAATTACACCATAGCCTGCTATGCTGCTGCACCAGTCTGTCCGGCCATGTACTCGACTCACTATTGGCCGACGTTGATGCTGGAGCCTGAGCTACTGAGTGCGGGGAGTCCAGCGGGGAGCCCCAAGCGATCCGCTATGCAAGAAATAAGCGACCACGCCGACAGTATACCTCGCTGGTCAGTTATATACCTGGCCGGCGGCTTGCCAGTGAAGGTCGCGGCTCGGCAGGTAACCATGGCCAATGCTGGCTGGCATCAAGTATGATTTCTCGTGAGGAAAATCTCTCGACGTAATCAGTCGCACAATTACACTCGCGCGCAGACACACGGCAAATTATGTAAAAACAAACACGGTCGTCAAACGTAACTAGTGCGTAGCATGGAAAATTTCCCAAATTACACTTTGCACACGCGTTAGCCTAGCAACAATGACACGGTAGTATACAAGTACAATGATAAAAGTCTAAGGTAACACTAGTCGACATGACAATGGCGTGATAACAACAACAGGAAACGCCTACACGCCGCCACCTGAACAGTATGCCACTTGAGAGAATCTCATAATACTCGCTGAACAGCCCGGACATTTGGCGGCTTTAGTGTTGACAGACTGTTGTACCATTAATGGACAGTTTCATGCAATCCATTATATATATATATATTAGTGAATTTCACTGTTTTCCAAATAAATATGTGATTATAAAAGGAGCAGAAACGCGGCCGTTTACCGAGGTGCAGACCAGTTGTGTAAATGTAGTACTTTTATCGGTTCGATACAAACGAGCTAATATGCGTTAATCTTCACCTATTGTCACTTATCAATTTAAATAGCCACTAATCACAGTCAGATCTGCATCGACACACAGACCTCAAGACCTGAATCATCTCTCATGAGATGATTGATGATACTCATGCAGGTAGTCCATCGTGCGATACAATACTACAATGCATGTGACCTTTGGAGACAGAGAGATATCTGGGTGACGATTCAATCCAAGATGCTGATGAATAGGTTACCTGAGTTGCCTGAAAAGTCGCCTCGGATGTTGGGACAGTTAGCTCGTGTGGTGACATCCGCAAAAGTCGCTCCCGGTTTCGAACAGTCCTCCCTGTCATGGTGAACGTCATGACGGAAAAACCGTCTACCACACGCGTGCGAGTTAGGCCGTAGAATAGATATCGTAGCTATTGCTGCCCTCTGAAAACAAAACCTCGTAGCTCTCCTACGTTCAAGTTCGGCTATCCAGAAGCTACCAGCTGCGCTGCCTCTATTCGGGCATGTTTGTCGTCGAGACCCTGGGTAACAGCGTGTCGATCAAACGATATCTCTTCCTCCTAGCCTTCGCGCCCGGTACCTCCCCCCTCTCTCTCTATCTCTCTCTCTCTCATGAAGCAGTTGCTCGATCTAGCGGATGAGCTCGACTGGCATGCTCCTGCATAATCAGTAATGTGAGGGGGGCCTGCGACGAGTTGCTGTTTCAGATACTGAGTGTAAGCTCGACGCAGGTACTAATAGATAGGCGGCCATGTAAATATGGTAAGGTATCCACTTCAAGGCCAGAGAGACACAGACACACACACACACACAGTGCACTCTCAATGCAGACCGTATTTCGATGGGGTGCAGGCGCTGTCCATTGCTGTCCTTTCCCGATAGAAGTAGAATTCTGTTCATTTTGGTATAGGGGCCTTTCACTGTACGTGTCAAAGCAAGCATATGTTGATGTCCGTGATGGTTTGTTGAGTCGTCCGATCAATGCGCCAGTGGATGACCGATGTTTAAATCACTCTAAGAGTTTATCCACGGTCTGAGAGCCAGCGGAACGTAAGTACGAGAGCCCCGATTGTACTGTCCAAAAAGATTATCGTCACGCACTCATATTTATATCACACTTCAGCCAACTGGCCGCACCTTAACTCAACCTCGGTCTTCTATCGGGGCTTCTTCTTTGGCCGCACAATTGTGCCGATCAAACTAGCGGGTCGCCGTTTCCAGCACGATCCGGACACCAAGATGCACTTACTCACGCTTCATTCTGGACAAGAGCCACTGACCAACACCGATCAACGATCAATCGCTAATTTTTGCGAAACAGTTATCGTTCACATAATTCATTACTATGCTCGTCCCTCGTTGCACACAGTACCGCAGAGTGCACTGAGTCATTTCATTTCCAATATACCGTTGAAATTTCACAAGCGCTATCCTCGTTAAGGTTCGCGAAGTATATCCACATACGGCTACACAAGCGTACCAACACACACACACGCACAGTGTCACACACCTACAAAAAGCTGGACACTCGGTTGAGAGCAGATTCAATTCGGATGCAAGTGGCCCACACACGCCTGTCGTGTCGACGTCTTGCTTGTTGGTTAAGGGCCGCGACACCCAGCACACTAATAGATCAGAGCTTGAGTTGAATCTCACAACGACAGTGAAATTAGGCCAGAGCAACGCTTTGGGCCGGATTTGAGTGCGGTTGAATTTGACGAATGGACGTTTTAACTTTTAGGGGTCCGTGGACATGCTCGGACGACTCTCATGAACAGCCAACCCCTTGTCAGCTCTGCCATCGTGCGTATGCAAGCAGTAGACTATTGACTACTACATTGTATGCTAATAGACAACAATGTTTATCATAGCATCGTCGCTCCATAGTCTGTCTCTCTCTCTCTGTCTGTTTCATCTGCTTTTGTTCATTCTCCGTGGGACCCATCTCTCTCGTGCTAAATTCGGATTCGTCGGTCGCGACGGCGACGATTCGGTGGCCAACGATCCGATCCAATGGGATGATAGTAAGCGACAACCGCACCGGGATATCGGGAATAGTCCTCGCATATACATCCTTTTTGGAGGGTAACAGCAGCAGCGGCAGCAGTACTGGCCGCAGTGGTAGGCCGCGGCCTCCTATTGTCTGAAACCTGCCAGAGGTGGTTCGTCATCGACTATGAGATGCGGGGAGGCTACTGCCGTGAACGTCGGAGCTTGGTCATGCAAGCCGCGCATTGGCAGCTCGTAGTAATCGACCAGCCCAGGACGACGGGTCCAGGGTAGTGGAAGCCTTGACTGTACGTCCACAAGCTGACTAAGTCGTGTCGTGGGGGGCCACCGGCAGCCTGCGGCCAGGCAGGCTCCCAAGAGGCGATATATCTCTTGAACAAAACGACAAACGGGGTGCGGGGGGGCGGGGGTTCAGGGATGAGACACATCCGGGAACTGAGTACCCCCTGCAAGGAGATATCCAGAAGTGAAAGCTAGACAAAAACGAGGAGGTTGATGGTCGGTGATGATGTCAAACATGACCGATAACCCCCCCCCCCCGTACGGACTCGCAGAAATCGAACGAGACACACATGTTGTGAACGTTGCAAGTACGAGTTCGACACCCCTCGTGATCAGGATTCGCGTCCAGGATGGATCGTGTGCTTGAATCACGCACACTCACATACAGCGACAATCATTGTGTCGTTGTTAACCACCGATACGTGCTCTGAAATTCGGGCTCATAGGCGAATGTTCGGGGTGTAAGAAACGATGAATATGCCCGGGATGCGAACAAGAAGCTAGTTACAGTACGCTCGTTGAGGTATCGTCTACCCGATCGATATGGATGTCAACGTTGGCACGAGTCAAGGTGCATGTCCAAAAAACAGCTTCGGCTATTGCAAAGGGCAGCGTCCGTTCACTCGTTCACGTGTACACACATACACATATATGGAAATAGAGATTGGCTTCCCGCGGAACAATGTACTCGAATATTAATGGTATCTCGACATCGGACACGCTTATCACATACAGGTTTGATTAGCTGACACAGATCAGTCATTTGCCAGCAAAGCATACCAGAATGCCGTTAGATTCGAGCTGGGTAACTAGATATCGACAGAGAGCCGAGCCAGCGCCAACTGAGCTAGTCCGCACGTGACATCAGATGCTGATATTGTACTAGCCACACGCGATTTAAATAACTTGCTCTAATAATAATTTGCTTCCGTAAATTGAACCTGAACAGATGTACTAATCATATGTAAACATCACAATATGGCTAATGAGCCGAAAAATTTGATGACCGACATATAATTGTTGCCTAGCCCGACATCTCAAGCGAATAACTGACTCGGTGGTAGAATAACTGACTAATTATTTCGGCTAATTATCGACTTTTAAAGGTCCCCGTCGACACAATTCCTCGTCGTCGTCCTCCTCTAGTTATAGTGTCGATATTTTATTAAATTACAAGTAAGCCACTTGGCGAAGCGAGGTCTATGCAGCCGGCCGACTGCTCGGTACCATCGTCAGCTATAAGACATACCTCGAGAGATCCGTCACCATTTGTCAAGCCCTTGCCCCTTGCGGGACATTCCGTTACGCTATTTCGGCCAGACCGTCGTTTTTCATTAAGCGTATCGATCGTAATCGTTCGCCGGGTTATCGCGCACCTGTTACACACAAGCCCGTATAATAACAGACTTGCATCGTCCGCGGATGCTATCTACGGCAGTCGATTATGTATGCAGGCCGTTCCCACCCGCCCCCTGATCCGTCGACGGACGACCTCACAGCACTTGTGTGTAGAACGAGTCAACATGTCATCAAGCACCCCCGTCCCCGGACATGCTAATCAGTATCTGTGGGATGAGAATGGTACATTCTGCCTCTAGCCTATCGATATGATCTATCGCTCGTGGGGTCTAATAATAGAACATGTTCATACCCCCCCCCGAACTCTCAACGTTCAGTGGCCCCGTCTGATACCACATCGGGTTTGATTTAAAGCCGTTTCAGCGGGAGGACTTCCAAATGCATTAACGCACTACAGCTAGAGTCTGGTGACGTCTAGATGGATGGAGGTTATAAGCACTACACCTTTACATATAGGTATATGCATATATATATATATATATATATATATATATATATGTATATATATATATACATTGCTTTATTAAACTTTATTATTTACTATATTCTTACTCTCTGCGATTCGTTATCTATATACATGTACACAGTTTAGCAACATCAACATTCGCATGGTTTTTAATACATAATTTTTCTCTTGATCAAGAGAGAGACACTCACGGCGTCTGTGTATCTGCAAGAAAATGACATGGTCCGTTTTTCGAGTTGGACAAATCGCGAGATTCAAAATCGTTCCGCTTCTGTCCAGCCGTTTTGTTATTTCGCCGACTTCACTCGGTCGGTTGTTCGTCGCCATTTTTTGGTGCAGGAATGAAAGACCATCGTTTCATTTCAACGCGTTTTTTGTACACCAACCGTACATCATGTTATTTCGTTCGTTTTACACCCACACACACACACACACACACACACACACACATACACACACAGATATACACAAGCAAACACATGCGGTGGCGGAGGCCGCGGCGGGGGCCGTACACAGGGAAATGCTTTTCTTGTTAACCGAAACCCGAGCTGTGCTCGCAGGCGGCAACCGAACGGGCAGCGGCACATGCAGACAGAAGGAACGTTCACGACGGGCGCCGCTCACGGACATTTGCTTGTTATAGTACAGCTAGGATTACATAATTCGTCCTCGAGACTAACAGCATTTCTTTTGGTTCCAATATGAATAATAATAATAATAATGCAGTGCAACATTAATCCGGAACAATTCTATATGCGTATATTTGACGGCAACATCTCACCAAGTTTGGGTGGATAATACACAAATATACGGTGGATCGTACGGTGGATCATGCCGAGACGAAACGTACAATGGGCGTCGACGTGTCTGGAGTAAAATATAGGCCATCAATTTGATGAAGTGAAGACTCACTTCATCAATGGAGAGAATCACAACCGGTTGCTAGAAGCTTGTGGGCGTCGAAATCGTTTTCGTCAAGGAGGTGACCACGTTTGGGCAGTAAGCACGCGTCAGTGCCAAACGTCAACGTTTTCAGCCACCTTTCCATGACTCTGTAACTAGCCAGAGAGTTCGTTATATCATCTTCTCTCCCGTTTTTCGCTTCTCTTTAAAAGCGTACCCATGCTCACTCGACAGCTTTCACACCGATCATAATGTCATTTGTTCGCATAACAATCGCCCGTGATTCATGGTTCAGCATTTCTAGCTTAGCGATCGCGGGCAAATCCAACTTCGTCCGCTTGAACAAGTCCTCAAATCGGACTCCCCCGGTGTGACTCACTGAAGTACAACGAACAATCGAATTTAACACCAGGCTTCCTCCGCATGCACACCGGAAACTGCAGCCTCGTCGGCGTCCTTAGAAATACTGGAGAATTCGTTGTTCGACCTTCTTCCGACAGATTGGACATTCGAGGAGACGGTCCCCACAGTACTGACAGGTGGCATGACCGCAGAGAAAGATCATGTTCTTGTATCGATCAAGACACACCGGACAAATCGACCGCTCGTGCATGTCATTCAGCTGCTGTTTGAGGCGATCGTTTTCCTCTTCAGCGCGCCGCGAAGTTGACGCCATGGGATTGCCGCTGTTATGTGACTGCTGCTGCTGCTGCTGCTGGTGTTGATGCAGCTGCAGCAACTGCTGCTGCTGCTGTTGTTGCTGCTGTTGCGGTAGCTGTTGTGCTTGGTGTCCCTGCTGGCCTTGAGGAGATGCGACTGAGATGTTATTTTCTTTCGTTTTAACGCCGAGCGACTCGACGACGGGGACGGGCCGCATTGGTTGACTATTGTTCCGCGCGCCGTCCGGCATCTGCAACAACGATAATGAACAGAGGACAATTTCGCATTCACGTGGAATGAATTGAACAGTCAAAATCGAAAATTCACATAGAAAAAAAGCTCGTCTGACGACGCATTTATGTTAAATGCGTGTTGTTTGCATGTGTTGAGAAATTTATAACCCAGCACAGTGAGAAGATATGTTATTGACAAATCTGCAACAGTACAGACCACATCGATTTGCATGTTCTTTGTGGGATTTGCACCAAGACCCTATGGTTCCAAGGGTCGTATGCCACCATGCATTTCCTCTATGCGAATACCGTATATATATATAATGCCTACTAAGGATAGACTACTGTAACATAGGGTGATCACTATGATGCTTATGATATTTTTCTTGATGAGGAGCAAGTATTACCTCATGAGTCCTCGGCTGGTTGAGTTCCGTCTTTCGCTCGATATGCTGCCGGCATTCGGCGCATTTCTTCATCAACGCAGCGCAATCCTCGCAGGCGCACACATGTCCACAAGGATGGAACTGAACCGCGGCCAACTTGTCGGCGCAAACGGCACACTCATCAATCTTCACTCGCTGCTGTACCGCCGCTTTGCATTCGAGACACTTTTTCACGCGAGCAGCGCACGACTCGCAAGAGACCACGTGCGAGCATGGCAGGAACATAATGCACGACGGCCGATCCGAGCATACCTATACCGTTTTTGAGAACAAAAGCACCCCACAAAGATCAATACTCAATATGGCAGGTATATATGTGAAAGCATATATTCATACATTCAATGGTATAGCCACTATCAGTGAAATAAATATGAGCCTACAGAAACTTGCGAAGAAGTGACTTTCAAGACAAATACATGATAGGTATTCATAAATATAATGGCGAAAAAAATGCACTCAATCTTATGGGAAAGTAAATGAAGTTCGAAAGTTTCGGAGGTAAGCGTGCGTGCAGTAAGTACTATTTCTTTTTTATATCTTCTCTCTCTCTCTCTCTCTCTCTCTCTCTCTCTCTATATATATATATATATATATATATATATATATGTGTGTGTGTGTATGTGTTATTCTGCATATTCCGGCCATATGTCAATCACCCTGTATATATCGTGCAAACTAACCATGCATTCATCCTCCAGCGACGTCCGGGTCTCTCCGAAATTCGCTGTCGAATTCAGTTTCTGCCGCGAGACAGGCTGCAGATGAGGAGACAGAGCTTGGTGACCACCAGAGTTCGGCTGGTTCAGCGTCGACTGCTGCTGTATGTTGAGTGACAATTGCTGTTGATTTCGAGCGCCTAGACTGAGGGACGCCAACGCGTCGCTCGGCACCTGGGACGATGGCACCCCCCCGGACCCCACAGCGGAGCTGAACGAATTCTGCTGTGGCTGCTGCTGCTGTTGTTGTTGCTGTTGTTGCTGACTCTTAATCAGCAGCGTTCGCATGTTCGGATCGGGGCAGAGATCCAATGGAGTTTGTTGCTTCTGGTTTCGAATAGCTAAGGCATCATAAAGGCAGTAGTCGAGTAAGAACACATGTTCCAGTACATTTGTTTTTGTATTTTCTGTGTTTTTCTACGACGTCGTGATAGCTAGCTACGACGATCACTAGTACCCACCAGATAAGTGCTGCTGACATAATTGAGCTGAATACGTGCGAATATAATAAGATCAACTCGCAAAGGGGCACACCGGATCATTGTGCTACTCACATAGGTCGGCGCCATTGGCCACCAGGAACTTGGCGATCTGCGCACTGATATCGCCTGTCTCAAGCGACCCTGACGCGGTTCCCGTTGCGGCAGCCGATTGGTTAGGCTTGTTCTCCGCTACACTGGCGTTGACTCCACCCGCCATGTTAGCCATGTTCACAGCGGCTACGTTTGAATTTAGCGGGCTTATCGTGTTACTGGGCCCACCTCCCATCGAGTAACTACCCTGGAGGTGTCTTAATTGCGACAGTGTATGATGCCGAAGAGCTTCATGTAGTGCAGTATCGCCGTCTTTGTCCATCAAGTTTAGATTGGCTCCTGAAATTGACATAACAAATACATACTGAATGAGCACCGACGAAATCGTATTTGACTCCGTCCGTCTCTGAGTGGCCTATCTTCCCGGGAAAAATACCCCTGGGAAATTGGAACAATTCATACATTACTTTCTTCGTCAGCTAGACATAAGTTTTCGGATATTTTTCTCGGATCTCTCGTAACTCGGAACGACCGCAACGGAGGAAACTCCCTTCAGACGTAATTTCATTTAATCGTGAATAATTCACCTCAGTAACGTCGAGGGAACAGCACCCGAACAGGTGTCAATACAAACACATGTATCTTTATTCACAGCAAATCATTATTTCACGCTTTAAGGTACAATAGACAAATCGATAGTAAAGTGCATACCCAATGACAGCTTGATCGATTCAACTTATTCCCCGAGAACGTATTTCCCAAAACTTGAAGTGATCTTTACATTCCCAAGCATGTTAATATATGCCAATCAGACATATATATATATATTATATATATATATATATATATATATATATATATATATATGTATATATATATATATGTAAATAGTTGACTTTTCGAGAAATACAGCCACCCACCAGAATGCACGAGCAGTCGAACAATATCGTGATGCTGTCGTTCAACGGCTAAATGAAGAGGCGTCTGCATGTTAATGTTTTGCAGGTCCACTCGAGCACCGCCCAGCTCGATCAGTAGTTGAGCCACCTGCAAATGATTGTTGAGCGCTGCCAAATGCAACGGCGTATAGCCGTCATCTTTTTGGTCATCGACTCGCCACTGATGCGGGAGATTCTCCAATAGCACGCGAACCGCCTGCACCGAAGGGTCACAATAAGAACACAACACAAACGCACATTGTTCGCAGAGGTATTTACTGGGTGTTCAGAAAAAAGAGTTGTCTCACTATCTAGGTTATGTATTACGAAATAGGTCCTGTCGGCAAGGCCCGGGCGATTCTCCAAGGGAAGAGAGATCCTTAACACATTTCTTTCTTGGAGCAACTTTGAGTAGTTAAGTGATCTATAGTATTTATTACATAGTATATTATTATTATTAGTATGTTGCTGTGTTGATACTGCTGCTGCTGCTACTGATGATGATTAGGAGTACTATTATTATCGTATTACTATATTACTACCTACTTTATCCTTAGTTTCCCATATGCAGTTCAAGATATATTAACACAATCACCATTGTGTTCACGTGATTTCATCACGTTCTTCAGACACATGCTGTCCCTTGCTCATTCGAGTTTAGTTTGTTAGAATCTCGAATTTAAGCTCAATCACACAATATGAAATGGGTAAATCAGACTCGATTTTCATTTATTCCTACTAATTTATGCTCGCCCTTCCCGCCTCACTCCCATATCATCATCATCACACCCACCTGTGGATTGCCTCTAAGTGCGCCGTGATGCAGGGCGTTGAAGCCATTATTGTTCGCTAGCGTTACATCTGCCGCGCTTCGCAATAGAAGTTTCATGATATCTTCCCGCCGTTTGCTTATCGCGTCATGTAGTGGCGTATCACCCTCGCAATCCTGCAGACTCGGATGACAGCCCAGCTGCAGTAGGCACTGTACAGAATTCACATGTCCTTTGTACACGGCGATATGGAGCGGAGTTTGACGGCGCGCGTTACGAGCGTTCAGATCAGCGCCGGCCTGCGCCAACAACCGGATCGCTTCGGGCTCGTCGCCGAACGCCGCATGGTGAATTGCTCGATCTCCGTCCTTGTCTGAAAAGTGCAAATCATTACGATGTATGCCATATACGAGATATTCCTTCAGCGATAACAACGCATTCACAGCGTCGTAAGAGCAATATGCTCAGCTGCACCACGAGCAATCGTCTTCGATATTGCAGAAAGCAACGTGACATTCGGATATGATTCTTTACATATGAAATTCAAATTGCAATCGAATCAACTTTGTGTCTTAAACTACCATTTTGCGACTGACAACTATTGACTCTCGCCGTAAAATCGAATAATCGAGACTCACCTTCAATTTCGACATCGGCCCCATAACGTACGAGAAGCCGAAGAACATCGAGGTGCCCATTTTGGCAGGCCGCTTGTAGGGCCGTATGTGTCACATAGACACCATTAACACTGGCATCTCGCTTGAGTAGACCTTCGACCTTGTGGGCGTCGCCCGACGCGGCTGACCGAACGAGCTCTTCGTTGACGTCGCCTGACGCGTGGCTGTCGAACAGCTTTTTCAGGAGGGCGCTGAGGCGATCACCGGAGCCCTGCTTCAGAAACAATCCCGTCGATTAAATCAAAGGTAAAGCACGAGCAGTGTACGTGCTGCAGGATGACAGTTGCTATTTACTAGGAATGCTCCACATAGGTTGCTAATTGTATTTATGTAGTTCCTCGAGTTTCGGGTATTTGCACATATTTGTCTACTACCGGCTGGCGCACGACTCGCAACGCTCGCCGCTAAACTTTGACACCTGAATCGGGTTGAGAGCCGTCTCTTTATTATCAAATAGTCCATGTATCAGAATATATTCTCCGTCTTTCTGCTGATCGGATTAGAGCTCCACTTCGCATTTTTAGTATGAGGTGTCCACTTTGTACCTTTGTTGAATCGTTTCGAATTTTGGTAAGTGCTAGGGGATTGAAGGTCCACACATCTCCGCGAACTTCAACCTTCACGTCACCATCATCGTACACCTACAAAACCGTATAATAGTATGAAGGAACACACAATTAACGCAAACGAACAATTCCACTAAAACTAGAGACAAGAGCCCTTACAAAGTGCTCAGATCACACACCTTTGCAATTCAGCAGTCAACGATGGGTGAGATGACATACATCAACCCCACTTTGACAGACTAGATATCAAACTGAATGCATGCGAAACAGATATGCACGCTTATATGCATTAGGTGAGATTATAGCCACACCAATATGAGTTCCCTGCCTACCTGTCGAACTCTGCCGATTTTTCCTACGCTAGGAAGCATCCCGTCAGCCCACTCGCCGTGTCGTTCCTGCAACACTTTCAAACGATCGATATCACCGCAAATCTGCACGAGGTCACCGGGTTGCAGTTCGTCCGGTGAGCCTCCACCAGTGGATGTCGACCCGCTCGCGGCTGGACCACTTCCGTCACTGAGCAAGTTCGCCGTGAATGTCGTCGCCGCCGCGCCCCCCGATGGCGCCCTGTGACTCGGTAGCAGGCGTGTCAACACGCACGGATTGAAAGTCCAGCGTCGTCCAGACGGATACGTTACCACGACGTCATTGTCCTCGTCGATCCCAATGACAGTCCCTAATACGAACCAAGCATGGTGAAACATGAGTCTCGAGCGAGGAGAAGCCGAAGCGCAGCGAACTGTCCCTACGTCCATGGTACTTACTATTTGCTGGTAAGAATTCTAGATGAGGTCTGTCATTTGAGCTTCTGGTTGCGCTTGGACTAATAATAAAATACCAGGCGGGCCTTGATTCTGGTTGAAACTCAAGTTGAGCCGTTGTATTCCATTAAACAAACAATAATCAATTGAGTCAAGTATGCCGTAATGATGACAATAATGAAACGCTTGATTTCAGAGTAATAATTGATCAGTGTCAACCAACGAGAACGACTCCTACCTGTGGTCCCCAACGCTTCATGCATTCCGTCTGCCCAACCGCCGTGATTGACCTGGAGGGTTTTCACGAGGTGAACATCCAACTCGATTGTCACCATATCGCCCACTAATTCGATAAAAGCACAGAGAAATAGAAAGTGGCGACATTTTAAGGAGACATTTATTTTTCATAGTTTTTTTCTTTCTGCACGCTAATTATAACATATTTAGATCCACCATGAAATGGCAGTCTATCATGATTAGGTCGACTGATTAACGTTCATACACACATGCAAATGTGCAACAAATTCTGCCCCACTCAAAAAATAATTACAATCGAATCATAGATAAGATTCGCGTCGCAACACATTAGCGTGAACGTACGAACAAAATAAATAGTTCTAACGGAGAGTGAAGAATTAGTTATCTTGTTCACAGGGCGTTTTGGCTTCGTAGCAGCTTACATTGCAATTGGCCGGTAGAGGATATCATGCTTCCGTGTTCGCCCAGCACAGGTAGGTGGTCGCGGTAGACGTTTCCACCCTTGCCATCGGTGAGAACCTTCAGATCGGACATCCCCTCGAATCCGACGCGGTACATGTTCCGAGTGCCTGTTGCCTCCCATTGAACCGATGCTGCACTCCGAGGAGTAGTCACACTCCAATCCTGAATCTCTGTTACCTTCAGATGAAGCACGACAGGTGGCAAGAAATGAACGGAGAGAATAAATCATACGAATGTTCCATTGGCTAGGCTACAACAGCGAATAACGACCCCAATAATAATATATATATACATATAGTTGAGGATGTAACGATAAATTCATGTTCAAGGTTGCGTTCAATCACATAGGACAACACCTGTCCTGCCATTTTACCTTGCCTGTTCTCGCACCGTCCTGATTGTCCCATTGCCAATCGACTCCTCGGACGACCCTCGCACCGGGAAAAATGCCTCTCAAAGAAACCTTCTTGGACCTTTTACGTGCCTCGCAGAGCACCCTATCGCTGAACGGGGTTGCTACCCGATAGAAACGGTGCGCCAATAGATGCTTGTTACCGTGATAGCATACGGAGCACAGGTCGAGCAGCGAACACTCGGCGCACGACCATCTATTGTGATTATCATTGCAGGAACAAATGGGATGAGGGGGGCAACGAACAAAAAGAAAACGATAATCAGATTATCTTTATTATTCATATTATTGTTATTATTATTATCTCGACTTTTTATTACTTTAGTAGATAGATGCGGCGAATTTGATACAACGTGTGTCTGTGTGTGTGACCGTGTTAGGGTTGAAGCGAGCTTTGCCTCTGGGCAATCGTGAAAACGCATTTGAACACAGTCTGCTAGAAATTAACGATTACAAAGATGCGCATTTCCTCATCCAGCTATCACACACGAGGCAATGTCATTACCACACACACACCTCCTGTTCAGATGGAGCATAGAGCTATACATGGAGATATTAATTAAAATCCCTTGCAAAATCATCTAGTGACTTCTGCACACCCTGTATGTAATATTAGCCATATGCATAGGCGAAATACGAGGAGAGCTCAACGTATTATCATGCAGTAGTATCGCCCACATACCGAATACCATATATTGGCCCTTGGCCACAGCCCGAGCACACTGTGTTGTCATGTTTCACGCCCGTTGGCGCGCTGTCCACCACGCGAAGGTCGTACGTGCCACAGCATCTAATAGAAAAACGAAGGAACAACAACAACAACAACCAGAGTGACAGCTTCCGAAATCGACGTGAAAATATTCCGAAATTCGATTCCATTATGTAGAGTATATATATATATATATATATATATGATTAGTTACATATGTATAATTTGGGTGAGGAGCGAAGATGTGAGCACTCTACTTCGTCGTCCTGATCAAACGTGAATCCAATCCGGCAAGATCTAGTATCTTTCATATGATTAAACATATTAGAGGCAGCGTAATTAAAAGTCGACTACAAGAAAAGACAGACGTAGCGCAATTGATCACGGTGCAGGATTTCAATACCACGGTGGACTGTGGTCTCCAAACGGATTCGCGGTCGTCACATGCCGAGTAGAAAAATCAAGCGTAGCCTCAACAACAGCAATCCGCCTACCTATAGTTCGCAGCAGTTCCATTGTCCCACACCACGACGACCTCTTCAGGCGAATCGAACTGTCGTACTGTACCGAGATGGCCCTCGCCGCCATCTTGTTTGTCCCATTTCCAGCCTGGGCCGCGCATCACCCTGGCTCCCACACCTCCAACCATTCCGCCGAGTGCTGGGTTTCCACCACAGCCGCCTGAGCTGATACTGCCGCCTCCGGGCACGGACCCGTTCGTCACCCCGGTGACTGGCCCGAGCGCGCCGGTGATCCCCATAGACATGCCCCGCTGGCAACGTTCGGCACAGCCAGGACGCCGGTGCAGTCGACGTCAACAAACGGGAAGTCAGGAGTGGAAAGGTGGGAGTGAGTGGCCAATAACGGAGCCCAGCAATTCTATTTAGGCTTCGAGCCTAAATGAAATCTCTCCTAGTGTGTCCTAACTGGTCAACGGTAGGGCGGTAGCAGGCTAACTATGGCGAAGATCACCTGGAACAGACAAAACAGGAAAGGTTGTTGAAACACTTCAATGAGACGTGCTCACGCAGATCACAATTATCCCTTCTTTCGACACAGGTTGACGTACCAAGCGTGAACCTAGTACGTCAACTAACTAACTAACGGCCTAGAGGAACAGGTGAAGTTCGTGGCACGGAAAAGTGGCACGGAAATAATCTTGAATGAAAATCTTTATGCAGATGATTAACCCTCTCCATCAGATGGTCAAACATAGTTTCTACAGATATCAACATATTCACACAAGTTAGCAAGAAGACAAAAGCCGTAGAAAAACATACATCTCTGAACGCGTAAGCCAACAAAAGTGTATCTGCTTTGGCCCGCTGAAAACTCACCCCGGCCCCTCAGAACATCCGGTGAGCAAATCGGTTCTCACCCTCTTCGACGATTTTCAAATTGATTTCTAAAAAAACTTTATGCATATTTTGCCGTTATTCTCCCCCGGTCATTCATCGGGCAGTTCGCGCCCGCGCAATCGAATGGTGTCTCTGTTAGTTGACAAATGTAGCCTCAGTAATTATCACCTCAGTAACGACTACTAATTGTTTTGACTCAATGGACGGAGATGTCCATTCCGGCCCCGACCATTCTTAGAAATTGCGCCTGACAAAACGAAATGATAAATGCAACGAGCCACAGAAACCTAAGCTTGAAATGACATACAGCAATTAAATTGATCACACGACGATCATTTAAATTGATCACACGACAGCAATTAAATTGATCACACCTTAGTTCACTTGTTTTGGATACATTGTACAGCGTACTCTTTCCACAGGGAGTCCTCCCTATGATAGCTAATTCAATTCAAGAGCTATCGCCCTCCAAGACAATCAAACGTAAAGTTGAAACCTCTCAACGCCAGTATCCTCAATAACAAGCTCGTGTAATCCGCAGCCGAGGTGATTCAAGACAATTTTTGAATAAATCACTTTACTACGACAACGCTCTCAAACTCTGATTTTGGGCGAAATACAGCAGCAAGCTGCCTTCGAATAGAACCTACGGAGGCTTAAGATATTAGCCGATGCTGGTTGCAGCAGCAGGAGAGCAATATCACAAGACCAACTGTGTAAATCGAAATGGATCGCTTCAGTCAGCAGTTATTTTTATTCTTCATTCATAGTGTTTATTATTACTAGCGCGTTTAGCGATACTAGCCGACCACGAATGTAAGCCTCCGACACCGGCTCTCGCCCCCCTTCAAGACGACGGCTTTCGATCGGTGCATGCATATATGCATAAGCACAAAATGGCATAACCGAATGCGGTTAAACGCAGGCAACGTGTATTGAGCAGTCAGAATACGGCGATAGTCTCTGGGATCCTCTTATCGAATCAGACGGATCGCTCACGCTATGGTAGCAGCAGAACGCCACAGTAACAACAGTGATAGTATAGTATACAGAACTCACGCGACAAACTGGGACACTTGCTGCTGCTCGTGGACACAAACGGTCGCGTACGACTCAACACAATTCCATATTATTGCCAACAACAACAGGAACAAAAAATAGAGTAACTCAAAAGTAGATTGGGCAACGCAATAGTGCATGTCAAAATGAGCGTGTACCTCACTCAGAGACGTGGATAGCAGCAGCACTAAGTGCATGCGGCTCCGTTGGCTAGCATTACATTAGCCCGTTTGCAAAGTGAGCGTAGATCGAATTCATTCTCGTGATTTATATATATATATATATATATATATATATATATATATATATATATATATATATATATATGCAGGTGTAACGCTTTAAGAGCCTCAGCGCAGCGGTCGGTGTCGAGCGTTTGTCCCATTTTTTTGCATTGACCACATAGTACCTATAACGAATCCTCGTCTTATAAGCACAGTAATGGCTGTAGTAATAGTAGTAGTAGTTATCTTTGTTTATCTGTTGATTCTTGCCAGATACGCGGGACTCTAAGGGTGGTCCCGATAGGTTCTTGAAGTTATACCCGAGCAGGGTTCTGAACAAAGTGGAATGCAATATTCGTTACATACAATATATTCCTGGTGCGAGCAATATATATGTAAAGACGAATTTGAGTTGAATACATAGTGCGGATGTTGGAATCTTGCTGCAAACGTGGGGAATGACAACGCTTGTTTAATAAAGCAAATTGTTCAAACATATGACAAAAGAATCTGTGGCATGCAGCCTGTCTAGCGCGTGTGTGTTACTTTATACGATATCGACTGACTGCAACACATACTGGCACGGAAATAATCTTGAATGAAAATCTTTATGCAGATGATTAACCCTCTCCATCAGATGGTCAAACATAGTTTCTACAGATATCAACATATTCACACAAGTTAGCAAGAAGACAAAAGCCGTAGAAAAACATACATCTCTGAACGCGTAAGCCAACAAAAGTGTATCTGCTTTGGCCCGCTGAAAACTCACCCCGGCCCCTCAGAACATCCGGTGAGCAAATCGGTTCTCACCCTCTTCGACGATTTTCAAATTGATTTCTAAAAAAACTTTATGCATATTTTGCCGTTATTCTCCCCCGGTCATTCATCGGGCAGTTCGCGCCCGCGCAATCGAATGGTGGCTCTGTTAGTTGACAAATGTAGCTAAACATCCATTCGCTGACCTCGTCATCTGTCGAGAACCGCTCCCCGCCCAATAGATTTCGCGTCGATTATGGTAACTTCTGGAAGACTCCAACTCTGGGAAATAATCAGCGTGAGCAAGAATTTCCCAGCCCACCTTAAAGACAACTTCTCGCATTGGCGAAGCCGTATGGGGCGCACGCTGTAGGTTATCAACTTGGCAACAGTTTCTCTCTCGAAACCTAGCACGCCACATCTTAACACTAAATTGTATATCACCCGGAGCTAATTAGTAAATGGTTTCGCTTCGATATTTGAGCTTAGGCTCTGTTACCACGAAACTATATGAACAGCAAGATAATGAAACGTCCCAACATACGGCACAAAGCGGCTCGATACTACCTTCTTGGTATCGAGCAATATACACAGGTCTAGATTTTTGCGTTGCATACGTCGAGAAATTTAATTCGAAACACAGAGACACAGAGCTACATGAGCATATTCTTGTGTATCAATTGGACAATTTAGATAATAGACAATGACGAGACAGCGCTACTCACAAAATAAGTAGCTTCCGACACAAACGAAAACAAGGTCTATTTCCCGAGCTCAGCAAGACGGTGGTGCTCCTAAGGGCGCCGGGAGTCTATTGACAACAACCAGTCTTATGTTATCGAACTTCTCAATTGCGGACTGATGCTGCTGTGCACGGTTGATCCCTGACAAAGCGTTTCTGAATAATATTACGCTTGTCGTCGATATTCCCCAGCCCAGGGGGAAATATTGGCTGTGGAACATATCATTACTGTCAACGTTATCATTGCAGCGCGAGTTTCACTAAATCAATATATATATATATATATATATATATACGATAGAGACAAGGACCAATACGGCGATATCGAGGGTGATTCACTACGAACACTCACATTAGGTTTGCAGGAAAACAATCGCGTGAATGGCCTGCATACACAACTGCGAGACGCTGGCGAGAAGGACTAAGCAGCTAAATTCGAGCCCAAAAAATCTGAGGCTTAGGTGTTGACAGCCGGGAGTGAGGTGTACAATTATCGCTCGATAGCGGGATGACTAACGCGGCATTTGTTGTCACGTCCTCCACAAAGGAAACATAGAAATTTTCAGATAGAAATAACTGTCGACATATCATCCGATTTCATCGACGCTCCTTCGATCAAAACACCGAAATCGCCTCAGTAAATCGACAATGACAACAATCTTCCGGACACTTATTGATTGGACGCAAAAGCGCCGTCTACTCGTCAGCGTGTATTCTGTAGATGTGCCGATAGAACCACCAAAGCAGAGCAACAAATAAAGAAGAACGCGTGTAGCGTGCGCGAGATGAGTAAGCATGATGCTTTAATCGAATAACAACATCGTGTGCAACACAGGCAGACAAGCTGTGGAGCCGATGAATCCAAGCATCAGAAAATGGGCTCGTTAAAGATCTTTCACTCGATCTCGATTCTTCGCACTCTGGCATATCTCTCTATCTACATGGCTGCACGAAGTGGGTAGTGATGATCAGCTTAGCGGAGAGTTCGCGAGGCAACCGGCTGCCTATCTACCGGCCTGGCCGGCTCGGCGACTTGAGCGAGAACCCCACGAGTTCGCTCCATATGTGCACATCTGTGCTCCACTGGCCGACTGAATGGCTGACTCGTAAAAGCGTAATGCTAGCAGCAGTGAATGCTGGGACGGGGTCGATCCTCGTCGGCAGGTCGGAGCGATCCCGCTCACTGGCAGGGCCTCCGTCTTCCGGGATGATCAGACACTCTTTCTGCTACTGCACAACATGCGCCACATAGGATTTTGGAGCGACAAAAACGAAGTGGGGACTATTCATCTCGGAACGTGGATAGAAATAGCTGTATGCTTATTTGTTCAAACATACAGTAGTTAGAAATTATGCTGTATGCTTCTAACATATATATATATATATATATTTTTGTTTTCCTAACAATATTCATTACGAGAGAAACAATACTGATGGTTATAAAATAATATCGAAAACATATTATATATATGTACGTATATATATGCATGTATGTCCCCCCCCCCCAATAATCCCTAGAAATAATTCATAATGATTGTATGTTTCAATAAATACTAGTTATACTTATTATATATATGTGGCAGCATACGATCGGTAGCCACCACCCATTTGTAGCAGTTTGAAAGCAGTTAACCGAACGAGAGATCGCATCGGAAAAGGACAACGCTTAGCCAGCCTCTGCATAGCAGCACTATTTAGAAAGTGTCCTAACCATAACGTTCGCTAGGATGAAATAAAAGCCGCCTGGCCAACAGAGAACGGCCACCTTTGCGCTGAGGGTCACTGAAGATGTGCGCTATCCGAATTGTTGGATATCGATTGGACGTGTCAACAATGAGCCAAGTAGAATAAGTATTATCCGATAAGTACAGCTATTAACACAAACTGTAAGAAAGCGCAATCGTTGTGAACGACTTCGGTCAACGGGAGGAACGGTGGAACAGCGTTCGGTTTCCACATCTCCAGATGATTCTATCCTCTGTCCATGCTACGTTGACAACACATTTGCACGATGTATCAACAGGCTGCATGGCACATCCGCACATTAAGCAAGAAGAAGAACAATAACAACAAGTTCGCTGACAAACTGATAAACCTTGTTGCAACAAATGAAGATAAGTAAAGAATAGAAACGTCAATATGTTCATATCATATCTTCTCCTCATCCTGGACCCTCATAGATATATATACACATATACGTTACACGAATCCCGATGCTGTTGTTATTTTTAATCCTTGTGTCATAGGTGGCTGTGTCTTTGACACAAAACGCCAAGACCTAGTTGTCGCCTCCACCAGTTCCGGCCTGGCTATCCAAACTTACCACGCTTATGAGGCCAGCAGTCGCAGCAGCGAGCCGATTGTTGCCGTCGACAATGTCCGTGGTGTCACCACACATTAGACCGGAGATCCATCAGTAAAATGCAACAATAGTCTCCACCTGCCAACATCGTCATTTCCCTAACACACACACACAGAGTATACGTGCACAACACACTGCCCTGATCTGCCCCCCGCAACAGTGGATGGCGCCTGATCGAACACAACACAAACGCCGCCGAAGAGGAAGAACAACACGCTGATTGACAGACAAGCAGCAAGCTGGCTGCCACTGGCCAAAGACTGCCGCAGGATACTCACGGGTGCTCCCACCCGTTGTGTTGCTAGCTGACTTGCTAGCACACTCACTCCCTGACTGACCGGCCCGCTGCGGCTGCTCCAGTCGTCGTTCTGTATTTATTGCCTGCCCGATGGCTGCTGCAAGAGGCGCAGCCCCAGCAATAAGTCGACCGACCCTCGACCGAACGTGAACGGCCGGACAGCTCTTCTCGGCTAGCTAGCCTGAATGGATGTCTGATTGTAGGCGTCGTAACCCTTCTGTTTATTTTTTTTTGGTTTCCGCCTAAAGGCTACCCACTGGCTGACGTCCAAACAGCTGAGACGTTTGGGATGCGCGCGACAATTTGAGTTGGGCGGACGATGAGGATGAGCGCCCGTTTGGATATGGTGTCGACGATCGTGCGAGCAAGGAAATAACGATGGAGGATGGGCATCTATTTTATCTCGACGGTTTCGTTGGTGGCAGATGCTGCTCATATGTATAAGTGTGTGGTGGGAGAATGGCTGGCGGTCAGACTCGAGCTCAAAAATATCATTCTCATCGAGTCAGCGTCTATGTGCCGCCTGTACCATGTCCTTGTGGAACGTGGCGCGATGAGCACTCGAGTCGTATAAATAACGTTAATGACGACGGAAGCGTCAACTCTCACTAACAGTGCCAAAGTGCAATGACAACATTACGCATAGACCATGCACAATGAAATTAAATAAAGCGACACAACAAGAGCAACAGAGCATTAACTGCCTGGGTGGATCCTTAGAAGAGATTCTTTGAAGCTTGATTGACTTTTGTTTAGGTACGCTGCCCTTCATGAAATAGCGTTATACCTCAAGAGTCGTTATTGTTTTTTAATCGTGCACAACATTGCTGGCATCATCTTCCTATTGAAATCGTAAAGGCAACAATTCGTCTTCGGCACTATACTATATGTAATTAAAACTTTAAAGTGAACGGTCATATACGTCATCAGCTTGTCAGGTACAGTTTTGCAAACACTGAAAAGCTCGTCTGTACAAACATCTCAAACGATGTTAGTCTGTGGGACAGGGCCGTAGAAGGGCCATCATCTATCATTTTGTCGATTGGTGTGCAGGCATCACTCATAACGACCCACAAGGCTGTGATCGAAAGTAAACATTTTGCCGGACCTGACTTTCCCATTCGAGTTCGAAGGCGGCAAGCACAGTGTATAAGGTCGCAATAGCAGTTTATTATTACAACGAATACCATTATATAATACTATGTTGATGTGAGGCTTTGACCGAAAAGTTTCCGGGAGGGGACGCTGCCAATTTCTGTTGCCACCGTCCCAGGCTGTTCCAACAACGGAAACCCACGGCATACACTAGAGGTTGAAATGGGTATCTTGGGCCTGCTACTACTAACGCCTACGGTGCATACGAGAGAAACGTTCATCAGGAACAATGACCACTTAGACTGAAGGAGGACTAGCAGACCTATGGGGCGGGGGGTTTATTTTTTATGGAGAAACTATTGAATTTTTGTTTCACAGGGGATTGAGTTCAAACAAGCGTTTTGATATACGTCGCTGGATACAGAGAACGGTGTGTAAATAAGCTTGCCTTTTTTCGCGGCATGTGGTCAAACCCAAATGTATAGACGATATTGACAGGGCGATTTTTTTCATTTGGCAACTAACTACCTGTTAACGTTCACAGACTTCAGCAGCACGATACGATTTTCGATACGTTGAGGTCTTTTAGAGTTGATGAAAATGTTTCTATTCATTTGTCATGCTTATCAGATACTATAATAATAATAATAATAATAATAATGATAACAAGAGTTACGAATAATTGTGAATTAAAATATTATACTTTGCTAATACCTCAATGGAAACTTTTTGAGATCTGGCGTCGTTCAACAGATCCAGTTAGATACGATTCTTAACGACAAACTGCGCTATCATATTTGCTGCTGTATGAATCATTTTCCTGTTCTCCGTTAATTTCATCGCGGTCTCCCTCATGCTCCGCTCAATCTAAATATGTATAGCCTTCAATTTGAACGCCTTTTTTCCTCCAGCTGAATACGAGGAAAAAAGGTCCGCTGTCGCTGTTCCGTACTGTGTGTACTCCTGTTGAGTGAACTAACTATATTATATCTGCGCGAAGGTCGGTGGCAGCAAAACGGCCGTATGAACGTGTATTATCGCGTGTTAGTGTGAACAAATCTTATAACGAATGTGCTGCGATCTGTGGCGGAGGGGGGTGTCTCTCTCGTAGAATAAACTATTTTCAGCAGCAGAACCTCGCCAGCCGCTTTTCGATGGCAGGCCTCGGTGCCACCGCTTGGTAACGCTTCCTCGAAGAAGCAGTCAGAAGAGGGTAACCTGCCGTAATGACTTGGTCACTCAATCAGTGTCCGTCGTGGAGAGCGGGTCACCAGTGGTAACAGGGGCTGCTCAGTGCCGATAGCTGGTGCAGGTCCGCGCAAGCCGACCCACGATTGGTCCACGTGGGTGGCTGGCTATTGTCGGTTTACCTTTAGGTCCGCATCAGACCCGGTAGTGTGCTATGGCTCGCCCGTGCCGCATCGGAAGAAAATAGAATTTGAAAATGAACTCAACACAACGCGTATACAATGTGCACAATGCGTTTTGTCATTGACAAGATAACAAACAATGGTTGTGGCACATCATAATACCAGATTTAAATTTACTAAATCGTCGAAAGTATCGTTGAGGATTTTGAGACAGCTGCTAAAGGAAGACCGCTATGGAACTTCTTGGCGAATGACACTTTTGATCTGCAAACAGCCTACGCAGCGGAGGCTCGTCCGCTCGCTTGAGGCAGTGATACCATACCTTGTCTTGCCGCACGAGGGGATTGTTCTCCTTGCAGATGAGCTCATGTAGTATTCTCAGGCTTGTGCGCTATCATATGAACCCCATACGAAATGTCCAATGTGAGATCCCTATAGTCCGAGTAACTTTCGAGATCAGGTCTATCTCCCATGCTGCTTCGTTGTTTTTCTTTTTTCTCCACCCCCGGAGATTCAGAATCACAGACACAGCTTCCGGAGATTCAGAATCCCTTCTGCATTCTGTCAATGGCCTAATTTCATTGACCTTATTGAAGTTGCTCCTTGTTATGGGACGAAGTCGTAGGTATGCTTCTTTTTGCGAGAATCAACCGGACCACTAGCGACCTTTCGGCCTTCACGGGAATATTATTAGCTGTATCCTCTTTCGTTACAGCCGACTCGCATATACACTCGGACAGGAACTGAAGTGAATTCAGAAGTTCTCATTTCTCTTTTCGCCCCACATTTCCCTGCACTAATTGTCAAGCTTGGTGCTAAATGTAATGCAGATTACAGTGGAGCTGAGGCATCAATTCCCGCTAAAGCCCCCACGTTTAGTTTACACCTCCTGGCTGTCCTCATTCCTTCCTCTATAAAATGTTTCCCTCGATATTCCACTCTCCAAGATCTCAAAGAAACATTTTACCAAAGTTTATCGCAAGAAAACGGTCAGTAAATGGCCTGTTGACGGGGCGAATAAGTCGCCCTTTGCGCAATTGCCCGCCAACGCTGCGACACCATAGCAGTACACTTACGTGTTTTTTTTTGTGACTGCTTATTGTCTTATTACATCCACCTTTGAATGAAGTGCACTTCTTATTATTACATTACTGCAACTTCCACCTCTAAGGGTAAAGGGCCAAATTGCGATCATAGTTCGTAATCATTCTATAACCATCTCCGGCATGTGATCTGAGTACTGTGTCACCACACGAACAAACGGTCAGTCACGAGCGGTTTCGCAATTCCGGTCAATCCCTGGCGAAGATAGCGACTTTCCAGGAATACGTTACACTAACGGAGCTTTCGGCGGAATCGAGCAGTCGCCAGATGAGTAGCCCTTGGCTTGCAGGAAGCAGTGATAACACGGAATAAGATACTGCAGAGTCGCGCAAAGAACATAATAGGATAGAGATCCGACAATACAATAAATTTCCGAAAGCCGTGCAGAGGCACCATCAAACGGAACTATGGAGATTGAGGCATGTTCACAATGTAGACTATGCTTGCACTACGAAAATGAAGGGTGGCCACGTACAACACTGAAAAAGGAGAGAAAAAGGCTGTTACTATTAAGATAAACTGGATCTCTAGACACATGAAACATCTCCCAGACACAGGCTGAAAACAACGAAGGTAGTCAGAAGATAAGCAGCAAAGACCCCTTCCTACGAGGAGGTTTGCGTAAAGGGGGCGTGGCCGCCTGAGGGTTCAAGGGCAAGAGGGAGGGAAAAGTTGGGGTGCCTGTTGAGTGCGGCCCATTTCCGTAGCTTGGCCCGCTCCGTACGGCCTACCGCACAACAGGAGATGGTTGCACCTATACAAGTTTGTATCAATGAAAAAAAGGAAGCGACAAAAACGACTTAGTCAAATCAGTTAAGTATACTCTTGCCCACTTTGTATGACGGCCGAGCAGCTGTTTCGCTGTCGGAACATTCCGAAGGGGTATCTCCTAAGAAACCCTCGATAAAGGGTCGATTGAAATCGAATTCATTTGACGGAGAAGGATGCATCAATGAAGTAAAACGCACATCATCCATATGACGCAACACACCGCGCTGTCGGAGGTGTTTGTTAAGTCTCGCGTTCCGGTTCGTCCGGCCGTCTGAAGTTGAAACAGGCTGTCAGCTGTTTCCTCGTCGCACACGTGTTGAAGTTCTCTCGAGGGACACTGACAACGACCGGCGTTATCCTCCTGAAATTCTCCTCCCGTTCTACGGGGTCGCTTGTCCTCTTTGTTCGCGAAGCTTTCGTCTTGGTCGTGTTCACCCTCGCCACTATTGGTGCTCAGCTGAGGCGCTGAGCGTTGGGTGGGGTGGCGCCTTCCAAGGGGGTGCGGCGAGTGACCCCCCCGGGAGTCCCGTTCATCTAATACTTTGTTGATGCTGGCTCACCGTTAGAGATGTGCATTGTTATTCGTCTGAGTAACGAGTCACAGTAAGAATATATGCTGATGCCATTCATTTACTCAGAGTGATTGCTGTACGGCATAAATCAACGGAGATTGTATATGCAGTGAAGACAACGTTATGAGCACTTAACATGGAACGTATATCATATTGTTACGATTATCGTCATCAACATCGTCACCGTCACTGCTAGCTGGTAATGAGTCAATCCCGAATTGCGTGAGTCATGAGATTAAATAAACACCGGTTACTGACGCATCAATTAGTGCAAGTACGCCCTAGACATAACGACGACGCTTGTGGGGTCTATGGTTCACCACCAGCAAGTCCGCCACTGTCAGCCTCATTATTCGCCCACCAATGGAGTGCTTTTGGCTTGATTTGGTCACCGCGAACGGTAACCACAACCTCATAGCGTACACATAGGCTGACATAAGGTCCGCTGTCATCCACATTCTATCGGACGACTCCTCTCAATCAACCACTGCTATACGCTCGATCCCTGCCACGGGACGTCATTGATCACGGAGCCTGCTGAAAATATCGATATGCACTCAACGGTTGCGAACAGCGTATCATCCTCATCGGTCTTCGTAGCATCAAAATGTACTACATAAATAGGAACGGCACCGTCCCGGCTTGTGCTGTTCCATCGACACTGGGCATTTCTTGAACAACAACAACGAGGACGCTGCTCGCTCTGCGGTGTTGTATCGCGTAGGCTTGCGCGGACGCTGGGCTTCTCTGGTGGCCGCCGCTGCCGCCACCACCACCGCTGACGCTACTCTCTCTATTGGATGCTGTGGTGCCGTACCCTCTCTGACGCTCGTCGGGTGAGGAGAGCGGACTTCAGCTGACAGCCGGCGCTCGGTGGCTGGCGGGCGCTGGATGCGGCCCCACTCGTTGCTGGTTGGTCAGCTAGTGTGTCTGCGCTGCCGTCTGACTGTCTCGGTCGGTCTGTTCGTATCTGGCGGCGGAAAGCGCACAAGCAGCGGCTGTTGGCATAACCGGACCAGCGCACGAGGTGGGAGCAAAGCCATGACAGCAGCAGCAGCAGCGGCAGTGCTCGGCGGTAGCGGCGCCTAATGCTCGTGCCAGTGGCTGTAGCCGCCGCATAGCGGACTGTAGTGGACTACAATCCACCGCGAACTGCTAACCTACCCGACTCGATATTCGTCTACGCGGGCCAGCTACATCATCGTTTTCACTCGGCTACTTAAAGCCGTATGCAGCTCTGTTGCGGGACGCTGGTACGGCTGAGGCGGGTGGACATCGTTGATTTCGCTGAGATTGTCAGTCGAGCTGGGTTAAGGTGACCAAACCAAGCAACTCGCACTCACATCGTTCTGGAGGTGTACCGTGAAGTGGTGAAGCGCGATCATCAAGGTAGCTAGATAAAGGATCGGGCGTGTGCGATACGGAATAGTGTCTCAGTGATATCGTCGAAGCACAGGAGGTTCTTAAGGGGGCAAACACGAACATAAACGAGTAAAAACGGTGATTCGCTACGAATCCTAGAAAACGAACGACTTCGCTGCATCGGACTCTCCTTCCACATCCTCGAGTGCTTCCCCTAACTGTAGAAGGTGGTGATCTATCAAACGAACTTCAAGCACAGTGAACGCTCCGGGGATAAATGTAGAACGCTACGCGCTCCCGCGAAAGCGTCAAGAATATTCGCGAAGGCCCGCACGCAGCACGGCGTTCTTGGCTGTGACCATCTGTGCGCATAACGACTACGAGTTCGGAGTAAGGCCGTTCATAATAATACTGATCATACGCTAGTGATTGTCTGTCACGTGCTGCACGAAGGTGAAACTCTCACAGGAGTGACAGCTCTCAGCATTGGCCTCCCGTTGTCTTCGTCATCGTGTCTTGCTGCAAATCAGCCAATCTCGTTGACAGCAGCAACAACACTCTGTGTGTGTGTGTGTGCGACGCCAAACGCCATTCAAGACTACACGGGTCTTCAGTCAGCATTCATCGCTCTCAGTCTTCTTGTGCCGCTCGTACACCGACGCAAGTGTGAGCGGAAAGGCGAAAGACGACAAAGTCAGTGACGAAGCCGATGAAGCCTAGCGATCAGGGACGTTCGCCGGCAAACACAACGCGCGATTTCCTATGAAAAGCTGCTGCAGCCACTCAAATCGAGAGTGCAACTGCTGCGCGCACTCACAAATTGCCCCAGCCATCACATCCTCTCTCCTCGCTGCCGTCCGTGTCACCCGATACGTAACTCCCTTGAAGGGGGACCGACTAGCCACTCGTTGCTTGCTTAGTTGCCACTGGTCAGCTGATAGCGAGAGGGGTCTCGGAGAGCGGTGCGTCGTAGAGAAGCGCACTCTATTAGCAAATTCGCATCATTCTACAGACAGGCAGGCAGGCAGGTCGAGAGGGGCACAGGGCGGAAGACAGCCGAGACCGACCCAACATCGAACCCGGCAAGCTACAAGGCGCCACTGTAACGACGGCCGTACCATCTAACCGGCAGTCATCTATGGACCACCTCTGGCATCACGACCCGAAGCGCATGCGGCTGCTTTTTCCGCACCTCTAGTGTAATTCTGTAGGTGCCGCCACAAGCGATGCTACAGTCAGTGTGCATGCTGCCCCAGTGCGCGAGCTGACCAGAGAGCATCGGAGAGCTAAGGGAGGCTAAGGTCTTCTCTTCCCGGGTGCGTTCTGCTGGCTATCCCACAAACTGCAGAGCGCTTCTTCGCTTGCCGAGTTGCTGTTCACCGAGCGGGCGAATGCAGGCCGCGCGTCGACCGTTTCTCGTGGCGGCCTGGCCAACGGACGAGGGCAACACGGCGCTGTTCACAACCTCGCTCGCTTCTCCAGCCGCTCAAGAGTGCGTCTGAGTCGTGTGTGCCTGCGTCCTGTGTGCTCACCTCTGGGCTGGGCAGGACATTGGTTGCGTGAAGCAGAACGCAGGCTCGGACGGGCGGCCACCAACTCGAGTTGGGTCCGCTTTCGTCGTCGTCGTCGTTCGAGAGCCGATCTCGCCGCTCCGGTGGTACCAGCAAACTCTAGGCCCAGAGCCAACGCAGGCCCGAGCAGAACACTAGGCACCAGCTAGCCGGGACCGAGACCATCTCGTTGAGGCCGCGGCTGAGGCTGTCTCCCTAGAGACGAGCGAGGAGTTCTTGCCCTCGCGAGGCGGAAACTACCACTGCTGCTAAGTACGGCCGGTGGCGGCGGGGCGGTCGTCGTCGTGTGCAGCAGGTTTTTACTCAGTCAGTCAGCCAGTTGAGCGCCTCTTGCTGTTGGCTGCCCGTGGTGTTTGTCTCTCTGTGCCCGTGGAGCTGGTCGTGTCCCAGACCACGACACGACATAACACAGCAGTTGTTGGTTGTGCTAGTGTGCTTCGTGTATCGCCACCGTTGACGCGGTCCCTCGTACGTCGAACGACCGGTTAGACGGTTACACGATGCTGACCCAGGAAGGATATATGCAACAGGAGGAGGAGTGGGAACGTGAAGGACTGCTTGACCCTGCCTGGGAGAAGCAGCAACGCAAGGTCAGTATAGATATATATATATATATATATATATATATATATATACATATATAGATATGTGTGAATGTATGTGCGTGTGTATATCGCTGTATAGCAATCGAGCACATCGGGCAGGCTGTTCCACTAGCTCGCCCCTTAGTTAGATAGGTAGTTAGCCGACACAATTGCTGCCAATAGCGTTCATAATATCCGAGGCGGCAATTAGCATGCGGAGCGTTATATAATTTATGAAAATTCACCAGGGCCACTTCAGTGAGTTGCATTGATGGTCATCGTGGAAATCATGAAATCAGGATCGTAAATCCTTACGGTGTGCTCCTCCAGGCACCAATGAAAGCCCGGACACTAGATAGCTTCTAGGCGAGAAAACCTTGCCAATAATGGTTCTCCTTCGGGAGGATTGTCGATTCGCTCTTCGGGTAAGTAATGGTTACCGCTTTATATGTTGTTTCCTCCTCTCCCATCGTTCCTGTTTATATTGAGCCATTCTGCATTTAATCGCCATCACCGATATATGGGTTCTTCTTCTGAAGCCGAACGCTGAGGGGATGCCGCGAAGTTTTTACTTCGCGCGCATCCTCTGGACACACAATATATCCTGGTAGAAAAACGCGTAGGGAGCGTATTACTGGGTCATCCAGTGGTCGTTACTTTGTCGAGATCCCACTATTCTAAACGATCACGAACAGCAGCTGTAATGCCTGCCGCGATGTTGCGTCCATCCGCCGGCGCCCATCCAATCTCTGAGTAGCTGTGAACGACAAGCCCAATGAGCCCGAGCGGCCTGAGATAGGCACCCAGTGGAAGGCCACCAAAATGTTTACAAATTTAGCAATAACATCCATGCCGGCAACGAGCCAGTATATATATATATATATATATATTTATTTGCTTTCATATCAGCCGCCGTCAGCATCGTCTAATAGACAACGTACTAAGAATGGGATATAATTTTAGCAGTGGAAACACGAATGTGACAGGCTGCAAGATGAATCTTTACGCTGTAGAAAGTGCTCGTTTGGGCATTCGTGTGCACGACTATATTCACATATCGTTGTATATTATGCGACGAGGCAGCCGTTTTGAGGAGGCAGCATTCTGCCACTCCAAATATAGGAGAAATAGATAATCGAGCCGCCCGTATTCGGCTGCTCTCTCGCTAACTCGGGCTAGCTTGAATCATCATCGTGTCTGCCCAACGCGGTACACAACCAGCCGTCTCTTTATCGATAGCAACCCTTTGAACCTGTGGTCACACACACACACACACATATATATATATATATATATATATATATATATATATATATATGTATATATATCCCCCTACCACAAGTAACTTTACCTAACAGCCAGCAGTTTGCGGTCGCTTCGCGAATGACTCGAATATGTATTTAAATAGAACGTCACAGCAGGCGAACTCTGTTTCTCTCAGCTCTTCATAGACAAACAACGTATGCTTGCCATCCTCCATCTGAGTACGAAATGTTGCTGGTCGAACCGACCGTGTGAACAGGCATATTCTATGGTTAAAGAATACGATACGGGCGTACGCTTGGGTCTATGGCACAGCATTTGTATAATTCCTCTTGCTGGCTCACTTGTTTTATACAGGCACTCTTGTAATCTCCAACTCTCTCTCTCTCTCTCTCTTCCCTGTTGCATTCTACGTGTCGTTCACGTTGTTTCAAGCCGGCGGACCAGATCTTCTTTGAGACGGAGATTCTCATCGTGTTTCTTTGTTAACAATTAGCAAACGCCTTGGTGTGACCCGAGAGCAGCGGAAGCGTTCCTGCCGCGTTAGATAGATGCGAACGACAAATTGATCTGGTGTCCGTTGTCTTCAGACTTACCTTGCCAATGAGCACACAATGACGATTGAAGTATGTTTCTCACTGACCGTACGAGCTTACGGACCTGTCCCTTACCCTGGCTGTCCGTTCGTCAGTTTTCACCTTGTGAGCTATAAAATTCTTGAGATTTCCCCTGAGGAATGCCATTCTTCTCGGGAGTAGGCGCGAACGGCCCGTTACAGAGAGACGCGCTCAGCGTAGCCGACCGTCGACCCTTATCTGTACACGTATTCAGGCACATGCGTGGTCAATCGGCTCATAAAGCCCACCCGCTATGGCCGCCGGTGCAGTCATCGTACGTACATATTTACGTATTACATGATCAGTATGCCGCGGTTGCCTCAGCCGCCGCAGCTCTGAAAAATATATATACATATATATATATATATATATATATATATATATATATATATATATATATATATATATATATATATATATATATATATATAAATTGATGTATTATAGTATCGTCAGTGTATAATGGTGGAGGGCCGTCGGTGATTCGCTGTACAGTAGAATCATGCTAGTGGCCGCGCATCCGATCACCGCAGGCAGAGTTTCTCGTCCATCGAGACTGAGACGCCGCAGCGGCGGCAGCCGCAACAGCAGCAAAACCAAAAAGCTCTCACAGGGTCAGATGGACAAGCTTAGGCTATATCGGATATGGCACCACTATATCGTCGCTGGCGTCGGTACCGCGCGCGCGCGCACGCGTGTGCCATTGCTTTCTGTCTTTAGACGGCTGGCATGTTTGGCCGGTGAGCAGGCTAGATCTGTTGTCTCTTGCTAGAAGTCAATGCCTGAACTAGCAGCCGTCACAAGCGAAGCAGTTGGTGGTTGCGAGGAAATCTGTGGCCGCGGTATGCAGCACGAAGCAATGCCGGCTTGCTAAAGCAGAGACTTGGCTGGCAAACCTAACCGCAAGTTGTCGGCTGAAGCCGAGACCGCTGCGGCTGCTGCTGTGCGTCTCTGGCAAGGCTGTGCGCTCGGTCCCCTGGAGGAATGCCGCCGGGTGGGCAGAACGATGGACGGTGCGAGAGCCAACTAAGACACGCCCGGCTTGCCCGGCGACGACGCAATAGCTCGGGACCAAGGACTTGCCGGTCCGGAAGCATAGAGCTCAGTGTAGAAAGCTGCTGCTGCTGCTGCTAATGTTGCCGCGGTTGCCTACAGTCCCGGGCGTTGCCTATACCAGCCGCGATTTGAGCAACAACAAAGACGGGCCCGCAAACCACCCAGCTAGCCGGCTAACAGTTGTAGTTCTACCAATGGCAGTTGTAACGCTTGATAGCAGTCGTAGCTGTAATCGAATGCTTGCAGCATCACCGTTACTTGTTAGACGTATTGATAGAAGAAGAGCGATATTATGAAAGCTGAAATATCCGCTGAGCTCTGTCCGACTGCCGGTAAGAAGTGCGTCGACTGTTGTCTGTGCACTGAGAGCCAGACCGAACCACTTTCGGTCCGGCCACTCTTCTTCCGTCATCGATACTCAGGCAGACAACATGCTCGAAAAGTACGTTTAGGGTCGCTCGTTGATGTACGAAGGCAGCGTGCCGCTCCAGGAATCACTGAATAGGGTTGTGGGTATGTATGTACTGGCCAAACGGGACGGAATAGCCACTGAGATAGTCTCGATGAGAACGAGCAGCATTGGAAATTCGTATCGCAGACTATATACCTGTAAAGCTACATACGCACAGATGTTCAAAAGCAATTGACGACAATTCATTCGAACGCCTGACTGAGGTGGACTGCAGCGATGCCAGCGAGAACAGGCAAACCGGAACAAATAAGGATCCCAAAAACAGGATTCGGCCACCGAGTTGCTGTTGTTGGCGGTGGCGGCGGCGGCCATCGAGAGGACTAGCTCTAAGTGTACAGCCCGAATGCAGCTCGAGCGCGGCGAAATGGTTGCCACTTCTGGAAGAGGAGGGAAATTCTGTCGCCAAAATGACGAGTCAATATTTCTTCTCCCAGCGGGTGGGAATGCCTTTGCGACCGGCGACGTCGGTCCCGCCCAGCAAGCGACAAACTCGAGAACTATATATATATAATCGCGGTGGCCTAATGGGCTAGTGGCTTTTGCCAGCTAAATCATCTATTGTCGAAGGACTTGACACTTCTACCAGGAGTCCCTTCGTCGTAGCGCAGTCCGATGTGATGGCTGTTGGTAAAATATAGAATATCGAGATCATCTAGGGTTGATACGAGAGTCACAGCGAATGAACTCTGAATGGGAGGCGAATATTACTTGGAACTTCTCTTGACGACGAACTTCTCGGGATACAATATACATATTCGCTAGATCCATGGTGATCGCAGTCGCTTGTGTCCTTTGATTGAAGGGACAACATTTGAAACTTGTATTACACAACAATCGTAATTTTGCATAAGGCTGATATGTTACATAATAATGATAATAATAAGAATAACTGAGAAAATCATGAGTCACATATATCGACAACGTTGACACCAACATTTAAGCGTTTTGCAATCCTAAGACTGAGGCGATTCTGGTCAGTGAAAGTTTGTTTTCAGACTTCAAGATATCAAAGGCATACCTCCGGACACGAACGAAACGCGATTATCTTGCCTCGTTTTTGTGTCTACGGATACAGATATATATATATATATATATATATATATATATATATATATATATATATATATATATATATATATATATATACAGAGCACGGTATTTTTTTGGCCTACATCCTGCAACAATATGCATCGTAAGAAGTAATACGTAGTGCCAACCTTCTTGCAAAAGGTCATTTGCGCAATAGAGGATGTATTCGCAAAAATGCTATCATGAGCGAGAACATCTCGCAAAACAACTATTTGGCGCTCGTTGAGCCGAGGTTGGATAGAGTGTCCTGTCCGTCTTCTAACGATCGAGGTTGGACGGCTGTGTTGTTAAATGCTTAGCGGAACTGGCAACAACAGCAGCAGGTAGGAAGAGCCACCGTCGATCCGGTGGTGCCTCGATGAGACGCCGAAAGCCCAAAGAGCTGCCGGCAGTTGTGGCCGGTCGTTGATCGTCGCGACCACGCTTAACGAGGTGTCTTAACCCGGCGCTGCCTTGTCAGATTAACATCAACAGGCGAAAGTTCGTAAGAAGAAGACCCGGTCTCATACAAGCACGCCGATACCGAGCGTTGGTTCATTCAAATCTCTGGCGGGAAGACCGGGAAGTCGTGTGGTCAAGGACGATGCTCGAATTGGTGCCGGAATGAGGGATTATCTAACAATCAAGCGTTTATTGTTAGCCTCTGTAGGAACGGATCTTCAATGGGCTATAAACATACTTAGTCGTGTCAGTTCGAGTTCGTCTTGACAGACAATGGTCTCTTCGAGGCCGTGCCGAACTACCCAATGGCGTTCAATGGGTTGCTGCATAACGTTAGCATATACCCGGCGCTGACAGCTGCTATGGGCCATATATATATATATATATATATATATATATATGAGAGAGAGAGAGGGGATTGCTAAACGCACATGGGGTAGTTTCGGGGGTGGAGAGTAGGATAAAAGCAGCTACTATGATTCAGTGAAACAGATACAGTGACCCCACAAATCGTCCTGCGCTCGAAATCGGCTAAATTCAAGATGCCCACACAGAGACCAATGCTGCTATGTATATTTTAAATACACTGTTTCTTAATACGTTCTTCAGGTTTTGCTGAAACACTCTGCTTCTCCACCTTCACTAAAACAGAATGATTAGCATTACCGATAGCACCGGGTTACGGTAATCCTTGGTAGTCAAGTGAAACTTTCGATACTCTGAAAGCTAAATCTGGGAGTGGTACTAATCGTGATATGGTAAAGTCAGAAGAAGATAGACGAACCAACAATATCCAGCACCAACGAACATAAGCAATGCCCGAGTGTCGTCCCGGATCCGATCACGTACAAGGACGTACGCTCATTTCGAATGTTTCACCATTACAGAGTGTCACAACCATTGATCCGTCTTGGGCCGCATCACACGGTATCAATTGAATCAATGTTTAGCGAAAATTTCAAATCAATCAAGGCTAAACGCCCACGCCATGAGCAATCATACCGTGACAAGGGCCAGCAATAGTGACACGGTTGCTGTAGGCCGATCACGCAAAAGCTCTAGGATTACGGCCGGTGTGCGCCAGCTGTCAAATTCAACCACGTGGCCTATTTTTATGTGGACGATATCTATTACGACTGTCTGTCTGGATACGTCCACAGATCCACGGTTGTGCAGAGGGTGCGTTTGCCCGAAAACGCGGCGATGTTCGATTAACAAGTTGCACTTGATAGACGCCTGTATACGTGTGGGAGCGACTACGGTGTTCTGTGCAATTTGATTATTTTGAAAATATGTTTCATATACACATTTAGCGAGTTCACTTGAATGGAAATGTTGCTGTTTTTTTTTGGAAAATTTAAAAACTGGCCACTGAATCACCTTTGTGCTCTGTATGTATCTATCTATATATCTATGTATGTGTAAGTGATTGTTTGCATATCCGTTCAAAAACACGCGGCGGGCATGCAATGCGTGTGATGATTTAGATCACAATCCTGCAACGATGACACGCTCCGATCTGAGCAAGGGAGGTAGGTTTGTCTTGAGCCAAATGAACTATGGGATACACGTAGATGTGGCATATGCCGCGCACAGTTAACAAAAGCACAGTTGACGCTCTCTAATGATACCAACAGAATGACATACACAAACAGTGCTCGCTGTTCTCACCGTTGGGCCCAGCGTCGCTGTTTAGCGTCGGACCCACTGGAGGCTATTGACATTATTATAGCAGGATTTCGAAATAGCGCGGCTTCTGCCGCTTCGGTTGGCAAAGGGTTTATGTCTGACATTTCATTGGTGTGACTACCGGTCCCTATTGAGTAGGCGGCAGCATTCGGTGATTGACGAGGGTGCTCTCTAAAGCTCGAAACGAGCAAGATACTTGGGAGATGCGAATGAGATATTCAGAGGATAACGGGACAGACATATGGGAAGAGGAGGTCGAACACTTTTTCACAACCGTATATGATGGCAGCGTCGAGCTCTCTTACGCATGCATATATAACTCCTGGCCTTTACTGATTGGCAATACGGATGATTTATTGATATCTAAACGTGTATAGATCCGAAGGTCCGAGTTAATCCTTCAATTACCGTATAGATTTACTAATAATTTCAGTGATAATTTTCTAATTAATATTGACCCTCATACGCGAGGGGCCTGGAAGCATCGATCTGGCCATCCATGTAGATTTCTCCCCTTGTTGAATTTCATACGTGCGGATTTGGAACGTAGTAGAGTGGACTCTAGTGGACGGTTTCAATATTTTTCGTGTAGATATTCCGCTTGCTTTCGCCTGTAGAATAAGTACTTCCCTTAGTTCATGTTGAGTAGCTATAAGTTACGTTGGAGCTCTAACGGACAACGGCATAAGTGCACGTCGAGTTTTTTGCTATTTACTAAATACACAGCTAATTAATAGAACTCAGCTGTCAAAAACTGAGGAAAATTGTATGTACATACGGCGAGTTCGGCGAGTTAAGCACCGTAGGGGTTGCAGTTCCTTTAATAAATCAACAAGCCTTTAGATTTACGCAACTCTGTGCGCGTCTAAGAACGTTTCGAGGCCCGGTGTTGAAGTGTTTAAAAAATGCGAGCCGACAGCGTTGATTTTTTGAACGAGTTCAGGAAGTGACTCAACCTCACCGGATTGCTTTTTTGTTTCACACCTTACGTCGTGCTTCTATGGTAGGTTGTGTAATTATTTTTTGAAATAATTTCGGAACATCCTGTACGTCTATTTTGTTTATTCAACGAAACAAACAACCTGATGGTCTAAATCTGGTTGCATACAGTCAGTATCCAGCAAATGATCACGCAGTACGATTCTTTAGCTTTTGCCAATAGTCAGTGGTAGAACCTCTGTGCGCAGAGAAGGTGAAATGGCACAGGGCGTAAGAAAAGCGCATGGGTCCACCATAAATAATTTGATGAAAAGACTAAAAATCTAGGCAAACAGGACCTGCTGGGCCCTCATGGGGCGTGAATGCAACCAATTGTGAGTTTGCGTACGGCCTCGTCGAAAGAACAGGCCCTGTGTAGTCTAAGCTGATTGCAGTGTATTATCGACATGCTCGACCCCTCCAGCAGCACTCTGACTGTTGTTATCGTGTTGGCAGAATGCTCCTCGTTGGCTGTTGAAACTATGTAACAAGGGGCGGCGACGATAGAGGCCATCAGGTGGCCATAATGTCTGCCCCTTCTCAACCGCTGGGTGACTCGGTGATGGTGTTAGCCGGTGGGTTGTGGCTGTCGAGGCAACTGTTGAAAAATACGATGGGGGCCGGATTGAGACCCGCCCATCGCGTGGGCGGTGTATGCTTTCGCCGTCAGCAATTCCTAAGGCACACGCACACACACCGGTGGCGCACAGCGTTTCTCGAAACTGCAACGATGCGGGAGGGTGAGACGCGATAGCCCAAAAGCGATCGCTAACAGCAGACCTTCTGGGTCGCGACCCTCATGACTCTGAGCGGCTTCTGCGGATGTCTGAGCATGGTGAGCGACCTGTCTGATGTTCTTGCTCGGGTTGGGCAGAGCAGACTGTCACTTCTGTGTCCATCTGCATCGAACACGCGTGCGGATACGTCCGGCATGCTTGGGTGGGTCGCGTCTCGGCGATCATAGGCGATCGTAAGTTCGTTGAGGACAGGCAGAATGTCCGTATACTTTAACAACGACCAAACGGCAATCGGTGCCGCAAGTTTCAATCGTCTCTCATCTACAATCTCGCACAGCAGTGTGATCGGTAAATGTCATCACCAGAGGGTCAACCCAAACGAACTTTGTGTATTCCAACTTGGAGTGAAAATCGTAGCTGCAACTTTCACAAGCTGTCCTATCAGCCTGTTTAGATGTCAACGCCACGCGCCATAATCGTTCTATACACAATTCAGTTCTAACCGTAGCAAATGTGCGTTGAAGACTATTGGGTGCTCATTTTTGTGAATGTGAGGTACACTCCCAGTACGGTATCGCCAATAGAGCACGCATTTACAGCGTACATTTTACATATATTCCCATCAGCCTGATGCAGCAATCCCAAAACAAACCTCTTCTGGCGGGTCATTCATTAATGCTAATGCCTAATTTTCCGTGGGCTGTGCGCGTGGCTGCCTGATAGTCTTGTCCGGTGATGATTATCGCGTCCCACATATCTATCCAAGTCTCATAAGAGAGAGGGGCACATAACTATATTAGCTTGCAATAGAGTTTCGTGCCAACTGTGTGTAACCAGCATTGTCTATTATTATTATTATTACCACTATATGTACTAGACTCTGATGGTGGCACCAGGGATTGAACGTCCACGGGGTTTTCCTTCTCGCCCTTCTTCCATTGTTAATCTATTGTTGCTGTAGCGCCCTGATACGTCCACCGGAATGAGACGGCAACTACAGACCAGTGGCTGTTGACCAAACGGCTGCTTATTCGGCGGCTGGGAAATCGCTAGGCTTTGTTCTGCCCCCGCACTGGCATCGCACGGACACCCACCTCTCACCACCATCCGACTATGCACAGCTGCTTAGCTCTCGTCGAGCAAAGGGCTCTGATCCACCCCGCTCGGACACTGAGCTGGCGGGCCGGCTAACAAACATAACACGTGGAAGACACACAACAAGACAACGAGCAACAGCGATGGTTCAATGAGCCACCCGTCTCTCTGCCATAGACCATGAGTGAGGCTTTAGTTAAGTGATGCTTAGAGCTTGCGGCGGTGGCCGAAGTGGCAGCAGCAACGCGGTTATTGGCTGTTTGGTAAGCGGCTCCCACTACGACGTCAACGCAGTGTGTCGATCTCTCAGCTCGGAGGAGCCTCCTAGCGAGATTGTTTGTGTGGGAGATCTTCATGTGGAGAGTTACCGTTTAGTGTGGTCGTTAGTATCGTAGAAGTAGATACATGAGGCTTCATAGAGCTTAGCACCCACCACGGATGGATGGGTACTGACGGCTTATGCCAGAAGGTCCACTAGAAGGTGTATAGGCGAGATTACCTATGAAGGGGCTAACAACGTGTTTCGAGCTGCGCTCAGGGTCGGGCTGCTTCGGGACGACAAAGCGGGCGGGCTGATAATATTTCGCGATAAGGTTTGTGTCGATCGGTGCACATGATCGGATCTGAGAAATGATGTACTTATTATATATATATAATAAAATACTTATTATTATTTATAAGTATTTTATTATTATTTATAAAATACTTATAAATAATAATAAAATACTTATAAATTCTATCTGGTAATTTATAATCGCCTTCTGAACTCACGCAGGGATGTGAACCACGTTTTGCCACTTCGAGCGTACACAAAATTGAAACACATGCAAATTGAAAGTATTCCTTAAAATTAGTAAACGTTTCAGTGTTATATCAGCTTGCTATCACAGATTAACATTGAAGTAAATCTCTAAAGCAAATTCTCCGAGCTGGTCCTATATATATATATATATATATATATATATAGAGAGAGAGAGAGAGAATATTGATATATTTGCTCATACTACAGTTGCAAAAACTGCTGTTCCTTTAATAGACCAGTAATGAAGCCTTTACTATTTATTCTACCTTAGTATCGCCTATCTGTGATGAAAGGCGCGAACTCAGGTGTCGTCTGGTTCATCGTTACGAAGAGAATCACCCGATGTCCGACAACAGCAGCCCTTTTGGTGCTTGCTAATGGCCAGCTTCACTTTTGGCGCCCCTTGATCTATCTAGCTAGTCCTCGCGGTAGTCACACCGAGGCAGTTGTTGTCGCGCCGCAGATGATCGTCTCGGTCGCTACGGCAAAGGAACGCATCGATCTTTCGTCCTCAGAACCGGTATCAGCGCTTAGCGGTGGCCGCCGCCGTTGCAGCCACCACATTTCGGACGATGGCTGCGAATGGCAAGCGAATGGCAGCTCGCCCCGTCCGAGCCACCTCAGCCAATGATGGCTCAGCTCTCAGTAGTGTCTTCCCGCCTCTCTGGGTCAGTAGGCTAACCTGCGGATGCAGCGAAAGCAGGCACGGCAGCAACAAACGGGGCCCGACTACGCTAACATCTATGATGGTTGTGATGTAGAAAGACAGCCGGTAGATAAGCTGTAGATTGAAACAGTTTTCCAACGAGAGCCGACGCGACGTTCACAAACGAAGGGCGGGGATATGACGCCCGATACACGTCCGGCAGTATATGCTTTTGTCCCATGCAATGTTCCACGATTTAAAATTAGAGAGAGTGAGATAGGGAGAGAGAGAGAGAGAGGCGTTTGCCATCATGTTGTTCCTTGTATGATGTGATGTTATTCAGCTGTTCTAGGTGGCATTATCGCCTTGCAAATATGATCCGGCTCACTTATACAAATATAAATTCATATGATATGTGCCATTTAGTATGCGACCCTAGTGCGGCTTAGCTGGCTGCCTATGTTTGCTACTTGCAGTAGCTCTCGACAACGCCGGAAGGAATACAACGTTTGCCCTTTGGTAAACGTTTGCCTAACTAACCAATTGATATCAATGGTCAGAGAATCACTGGCCGCGGATCAACCCGCACTCGGTCACCCTTGGCGCGAGGACTTCTCGCACGGAGTGATCCGTTTGCTAGCGAACCAGCTCCCTGTCCACCGTTGCTCAGCCGAGGCTATACAGCGGACGTATGTCTAAAATAACATGCCGCTCTGCCCAGCACTATACGACAGCAACTTCCACGAATCACGCTGCAACAAAATCCAGCCCTATATATAGTCATAGTAGTAATAGTAGTTGTAGTATACGATAATACTATTGGCATATTTCTTTGGCTAGCAATCGAGCGAGTCGCCTCACATGTTGCACGCGTCCATCCCCAATGAGTCAGTGCCGTCGGCTGGACGTTTTTTTTTCTTTTGTTGCGCTAACCACGTGATCAGTATGAGTGGCCAGAATGGCGAGCTATAACGAATTATTAATTCGCCGTATGGCCTATGACGATGGTCGGCTACAGCCCAATCGAAACAGGAGCGCATCGTTCACTAGCTTGCGCTGACGCGCGAGGGCCATCGTCGCTGGTCGGGCGGCGACTGGCCCGCGGAATGAGCCAGCCAGACACATGAGCATTTACTAGTGCAAATGGCACCGTGTTTACTCTGCAATGCAGGCATCGACTGAGCTATTGAGTGATGACAACGAACCCGACAATTGAATGCGATGCGCGAAAATCGGGGAAATACCTGGAACAGCATCCAAAGGTAGGCCTGCCGCAAAAGGCCGGGCGTCGGTGGCGGCGCCGGTTCGATTATTATTCGGTGGAATTGATGAAACCAGAGATAAGAGTTTCAAGGTGGGAATTGTTTGTTGAATTAAAAGCAAAAGGTCTGCTTTTGATACGCAGACTAAAGCGCTTGCGTGAGCATTTCGGACGTTGTATAGCAGGCCGGCCGTCGCAAGCTAATCGCAACGTGTGTGATAGAGTCATGATGGTTCAGGCCACCACAAAGATGTTCAGGGTGATTTTGATTTACAAAGGCCGCAATCAGTTGGGCTGATCAGCTCCGAGGGGGGGGGGGGTCTATTCTACCTAGGAACATGCGAGTTGTAGAGAGCATCTTCAAACTCGACCCGTTTTGCTGCACAATTGAATAACATCAATAATCAAGCGTTGACGGCCTCGCAAACTGTCACCAATGGCTATCGTCTGTGGCATATCTGCTTATGACCCACCCAAATCCGCCATATCGATTCTATTATAACGTATGCTCTATCCAGTTTTGAAGCGATGTCCCGAACGGGTGATGCTGGAAGAGGCCGGCGCACTCGACAGATTCAAATAGCACATAGGCCTCGTATCTTTCCATCGTATGGTAGTGGTGCATAAGAATACAACTATCGATATCGAGAACACAACGACCCTATAGGTAAACCCTACGGGCATATACGTAATTATTGGCTATCGACTAATTAATTCAGCTGCAATTTCACCGCGGATTAGGATATTCGTGGGGACGCGATAAACAAAATAACATCTAAAGTTTTACAAGATAGATAATGCGTAGGTCAGACATGCATAGGTTAACGCTGGCGACATAACAACAACGCTATCACAATCCCCCGAAATGCGAAGGTTTCACAGCTCTGCCGACGGAAAATGATTCTGACCTCATTGACTATTCGAGAATTTGCTATTGGGACGCTACGCTCCGAATCGCCACGGAGGGTTATCGTCGTAGCCAGCAGGGCAACGTCAGCCTCACGTATGAGGCGGGGTGAGGCCCGGCCGCGCTTGGCTCGTTCATCGGTGGGCGTTATAAACACCCTGTCCGATAACGGGGCTGGCGCATCGTTTTTCCCAAGGTGAATGACTGAATTGCCGCAGTACTTCGATTGAGTCATGTTTTTATCTGAACGCGAAGCGTGACACACATCCGGATAGACAGACACTCGCGGGTAGCTGGGACAGCCTGCATTGAACGAACGAACAGCGATGATCGGCATCTCTCTGTTTCTCGATCTCGCTGTCTCGCATTCGCGCGCGCGCCCGCGCGCGAGCTCTCTCTCTCCTTGTGATGACGTTGGGCAGGATGATGCACGTCCGGCCTGGCGCACTGCAGGACCTTGTGGTCAACCCCGGCTCTCGGCTGGCGGCCGGTACTGCTGCGCGAGACGATAGATACATAAAGATTTATCTTAAATATATATATATATATATATGGTGCGTGTGTGTATGAGCTGCTGTGTAAAAGCGGGCTGGGCGCACACAAGTGAGGATACCGAAAGCCCACTGAGTTTCAGCTCAACTGGCAGAACCACCGCCGGCCGTCGGCGAGCATCACCGCTCGTATCAGCATTGCTTCTATCTGAGTCGGCAGTATCGCGCAATGGGCGACACGGCTATTTCCTGCTGCATATGCCGACTCGAATGCGAAGTGCTGCCGTACTACGAGCGCGTGCGCGCTCCTGTACGCCTCATATGTTTGGGTATAAAAGACTGGGAGACGGCAAAGCATCGCTTCCCCTTGTCCTGCTGATTCTGCTGTCGCTGTTCCCTATTGACATTAAGGGAAAAAAGAAACAAAAAATAGGTCGTTTTTGCTAGCACCCGGCTAGTTGCGTTCCGCATGACTGGGCGAATCGAAGCAGCAACCTTGCGCTCGGTAAACCGCCGCGTTGGATGTCACTAGCTATGCCGAAGGCTATCTACGTCCTCATAACGCAAATCTTTGTAGGTGGTGACACCGCCTTCGACAGCGGGGGGGGGGATGCTGTGAAATGGATAAGGGCAATGTATCGATCGTCTGTGTATCCTGTTGAGGCGACAAAAAATACTGCTAGTAGCCGCGTTGTGTTCGTAGTTAGCGCGGTGTCATCGCTTCCGCCGTGCGTGTATGTGTTTGAATGTCATTGGCTAGCCGAGTTGGGTAAACACAACACGGTAGTATGATAATAGCCAGGAAGGGGGGGGGGACACTTCGACCATTCAACTGACATAAGCGCTCACTGCCAAAAATCTCATCATGCCAGAACGCTGTAAACAGCGTCTTACCGGACGCCAGTTGCAGATGCCAGCAGAGCTAAGTAGAGTGATGTTCCGCAACATCCTAGCAACAATGGAAAGAGGAATTGAATATACAAACGAATGACGGTGCAGGGTGGCACGTCACACCCATAGCCGGACGCGCGCCTTACATAAGGTTAAGGCAGCATGAAATCGGGGAAGACAATCATCGACGACAATGGTCAATGCTACAGTACTATTCTACTACAGAGAAATCGTTGTGCTACACACGCTGGCATGCTCAGGAATCTCAGAGGAAATATACGATGCTGGCGATGCCGGCATGAGTTGCCCACGCACTACGGGAGAGAAAGAGAGAGAGAGAAGAAAACCTCTCGTTCGAGAGTATATTCGGAGACCCTCTTGTAGGCCATTGAACAATGAACAACAGCTGCCATTAAACGGATGACGTCACTGTCAAACATCGGCTACAAGGGCATTACGGCTACAAGGGTATACAGTTGAATGACAAACGAACTCAGGGGTTCCGCGTTGCCCACCCGCGGTCGTCGTCGTCATCGAGACGGCAACTCCTCGTGGAAGTAGTTGGCTCGGTAAGATTTAATTTACAAAATAGGATACTATTCTACTTTGGAGGGGGGCTGATATGTGATACACATATGCACTTTGATGAAGGACAATACACACGCATATATATATATATATATATAATGCTATAAGCCAAAAGCGCAGCCGAACTGCTTGCTTTCTGAATCGGTACTCCTCTTCGATACTGAACCCTCTGCACCGCTATGAAGCTTCAATCTATGCAAGGGAGCAATTCTGGCGGAAATGAACAGTGTTAGCATTTGCAACACGTTGACACAATTTTTCCCCCGTGTTTTACTTTGCTAAAAGGTTCCGGGGAACCTTCCACGAGTCGCGGCATGGTTTAAAGTATGGAGCCTGCTTGCTTTAGCTTGCAGAAGTGTCCAAAGTCTTACTATTAAGCAACCATCTACCAATTCCCAACTGTAAAAATGCTTTTCATGAATCATCACGAGTGAGCACTGTCGATCGGGATCGTGCCAACCGCTGAGCTAATGTAGTATATAACGTCACCCCTGGGACTCGGTTGAGCCGTACTCGCTTTTCGACGTTGAGATTCGACGTCCAATAATAATTATTCAATGATAAGCTTAGACATAACTGTTAACGTTGATTTGCTACAGAATAACACTAAATTCGCTGTCTCTCTCTCGATCTATATTTGCAGACATTCACGGCATGGTGCAACTCGCATCTGCGGAAGGCGGGGACGCAGATCGACAACATCGAGGAGGATTTCCGTACCGGCTTGAAGCTTATGCTTCTGTTGGAGGTGATCTCTGGCGAGACCCTCGGAAAGCCCGACAGGGGTGAGCTTCACTAAGAGCAACGCGCCGCTAGCACATAAAAACGCTATAATTCGAAAAACAAATATCGGGGCGGGGCTGATTGTGACCGCGGTTCATTTTATCTTCGCGGGTCCAAGCTGAACTCGCTAGAGGTTCCTGATTTGAGCCGTCTATCGCTCGCCTAGGCCTCTCATAGCCGATTGCGGTGTATGTGTTATGACCACTCGATTACAATAGGTTTGGTCTTTAAATTTAATAGAATCCACTCACCTGACTATCTCGGGATTTGTTTTCATAGAATCCCCAAAATCACTGAGTTATGAACACAGGGACTGTCGTCTCGGTGACTGTAATACATTATACTACCGCAATTAGCCCCGTATGATAAGGCGATCTATGCTGCTGGATCTATGTGTCAGGTTCGTCCGGTACATGTATTCCAAATTGCCCACTTGTAATGCTAAGCTATTATATTTAGCACAGCATAAATTACCTAAGGTTTCACACGGAAAGTACACGATTCTCCCATTGTAATTATGGCATTTTCGCGTGCGTTCACACCGAAAGTGCTGACACGACTGTGCGACTCGGAAGTACACATATTCTTTAGCAGCCATCTTTTATGGCTGTGTTCACCGCTATGTTGTTTATCAACTTCAATAACAAACTGAGTTCTCGGGGGATGTGCTTTCAAATCGTCGTACAAGTCTGTGTGTATATGTGTAGAAATGAACACAGCGATGCTAATCTCCTCAATTATGCTATCTGTCTTCCATCAGTTACCATTATCATGAGTTGTATTCTACTAAATCCTGTTTCCTGTTCATAGCGAGGCATTTCCATCACATGTTAGCTTGGGCGAAGCTGGTTGACGTTACACCAAATGCGTGTGCAATTCTCTATGGTTCAGCTGCCGCATTGTAGGTCTATTGATCAAGACGCGTGCCGTCATTCGTCATAGCTTTCAGCAGCGACCTGTGTGTAGGGATGAATGGTCCTTGGATCTGCAGATATATATATATATATTATATATATATATATATATATGAGGATCCGAAATACTGCGATATATATATAATATTTTGCAGTGGAGATATCATAATAGTGGGAGCAAATAGCAGCTACAGGCATGGCCCAGATTGAGCAATGTTTATTCTAATAGGCAATGTTATTGATAGAGAACTTGAACAGATCATTCGAGTTGATTGTCATGCTATCATCGCTTCGCCGCTTAACCAACCGATGTAATTCAGCCAATTCGTCCAGGTCGTCCGCTTTAGGCGGGCCGACAAAGGCGGCTACTCCCATCTAGCTAGCCTATGTTAATCATCAATCGTCACTCAATTATCGGAATGGGAACATATTCTATTTCGTTATCAAGCACCGATCATTCCGCACGTATGATCCTGACAAAGTACGCATATTTTAAATATCTGTCGCGGTTTGATAACTCAGCACGACCTTGTCTTCGTCTCACTAAGCCACCATACATTATATACCCCGCCACGACATTCACATTGGCCGGGGGTGACATTGTATTGTGTGCGACCTTGTCGGCCGTAGCGCCGTCGAAACATTCGAATACACGCCGCCTTTCCAATACCATTGCACTTAGTTATTACAATAAACGACAATGGACAAGCAAAAAGCATCCAACTCGACGATCAGGCCAGTCAATACGGCTGCCCTAAATATATCGATGAGTGTGTGTGTGTGTGTGTGCAATTGAGATGTTTGGCGTAAATTGGCTCGCAGTTTGTTTCAGGGGTCGTTTGTCTTCTCCTAAAAACAGATTTGATCTCATCACGATATCATATCAGGCCACAGCGGTATCATTGAGTTTGGCTAGTATTTTGCGGCCGTTCGTGCGACTGCCTCGTTCATGACTTTCACTGCCGCTGTGTGTTAGTTCTGTTTGCGGTATCTCCTCTCTCTCTCTCTATGCTTCGTCTCGTTTGGACATCTTTCTCTTTTGGCCAAGAAGCAAAATCCAAACTCGAACCGCGATTATTGTTCGGTACACTGTGGCTGCAGTGAACCGCTTACTGTACTTGGCCACCGCCGCAGCGTCATCGACTCGCTCGCTGGCCGGAGCCGCCTCTCTGACCAAAGTTGGTGGGCGCAGACTTCAATAATGCCGACAGCGACAAAACTGCATAATATCATCATACAACATGGGAACATTTTCACAGCTGTCAGATCAGCCAGCCAGCTAGTCAGTCAGTCAGTCAGTCAGTGAGGCCGAGCTGAACAAGCGTTGAAGGGGAGTCTGCACCAGCAGTGTTGGAACTGTAGCAGCCGTCGCGTCGAGCGATCGCTAGCTCGGTCGGTCGGTCGGTCGGATGCGCGAACGCGGTTTCTTCCCACGCAAAAACCGTTTTGATCGGGGGCCAGGGGGAGATCTTGACGACGAACGCCGCCGCTCGTCGCACGACTTGAGCACGCACGCTTCAGCGGCCGGCGCGAGCGCGACCAACCCGTCCCACCGGGCGGGATGTTTGTTGGCACCCGTCGCAAGACGATTAGCGCCAGCCGCGTACGAGAATACTCGGATTGTCTTCGAAGCGTCTCTATGTCTGTTGCGCGAATCGCGTCGGACCGGATCGGGCCACATTTCCACCGTCTGAAACGGGACTTAACTGTTCCTCTGCGCGACGCAACGCGAAGCGACACCTGGTAACAAACACACCATCAGTTAGTCGGGCGTTCGGACGATAAATTGCTATCGGCCGTTCCGATGCCATGTATCGTGTATTGTGCGCGTGTATGATGCTGTCGGTCGATTCGTTGCGTGAACGGTGACTTGGTCTTTTTGTTGCTTCGCAACACCGTTTTGCTGTCGTTGTAAATAGCCGTTGTGAGGCAAGTCGTTGCATTCAAGTCGCCGTTCGGGTGGCTAATGTTTTTTGTTTGGACGGCCCAGATCCCCTTAATAAATTGTGCGGCCCAACTGCGGTGGATCGACATCGCTTTCCAGCTTCCTGACGAGCGCACTTCGCTTCGAGAGGTCAGCTCCAGTCAGCTGTTACATGGGTCATCGTGTCCGGCTGTTCTAGTCGACACCCTGTGCGCGCGCGCCGCTGTGTGTCCGAGTGTGTCATCTTACGGCACGTCACTAGTATAATCTCTATTGCCGTGGCTATTAATCCGTGCCGGTCCCATACTCAGGTCGGTTATTTGTCGAAACTCGCAACCCGTAAATAGTTCGATTGGGAGTCTCCAGATCGATTTGGAGAGAGAGGGCAGCTCACTCCTCGTACACGTTCATTTTGTCGCCACTGGATTAGATCAGCGATATATGAAACACAATACAATACGGCAATTCGGACACAGTGGACTCCCGACTCCACCACATCCTCCTCCATTGAAAAAACACGACACTGGCCTACTCTACGCTGTTGGCTAATGAACGAATTATATCCAAGTCACAAGAAATCAACTCGGGATGATCGAACGTGCGAGACGGGGGGAAAAAGCCAGGAATGAAACAGAAAAAGCTGTGTATCTATTTTCTTCGTGATGGGATGGACTGTCCTTTCCTGACGTTGTGCCGTTGTTAACTGTGATAGAATATCGGTCTCATTTACGACACTCATTCCCGCTATAATTTTCATCGTATGTCGGGACGTGTGGCAACTTCTCCACGCATGAAATACTAAACGAATTGTCAATGCATAATATATAGTGCGCACATTTCCAACGGACATAGATAAACAGCATTTTTGTTCACGAAAAAGCCAATATCTACACGGCTGCATATCGACTCACTTATGTCGATACACACGATCCAGTCATTTCCAGTCCTTCCGTTTGGATCGGTGTGTCTGTCTCTGCTGAAATAAACAAAGGCATAAACGGGCATGTCACGTCTGATTTACTGTGTACCTATTGTAACGTCTACATCGACGACATATAAACATTGCTGCGCCGTATGGTGCCAACATCGTCATCAGGAGAACACTGGAGCAGCCAAGGCTGCTGCTTTTATAATAGTTTGGTATATATATATATATATATATATATATTTCATTACTCCCATTGCCTGTTATGGCTCCAGGTTCGTTCGGGTGCGCTGCGCTCAAGGTGCGAGTCATTCACCCGCGTGCGTTTCGCTGTTCATATCCTGTGATACCCTGCGCCACAGCCATTGTCGTTCGTTCATTCATTCCCTCGTACGATATCGGCGGAGCAGATTTGTGAACAGCATCGTTTTCGTTAGCTCATTGTTACCGGGCACAATTCGTCCTACACAATGATGAAAAGGGTCCAGCAAATGGACGAAGCTAAAGTCGGACACAGGAGGTAGTCGGGAGGCGAATCATCGACACACACTGAGCATTTAGCCATTTTCGAGAACTGGACACAGGGTGGAACCCGACTTGAGTGAGTCTAACGGCCAATACTCGCCACTATTGGCTGTGGTGACGCATATGAATCATAGATTCCCGAGCCCGAAAAAAAAGACCTACGACTGTACATTGATAGATCCTCTGTATCCTATAGTTGACAGCAGGTACCGATGCGCATACCGCATCGGTACAATGAACACTAAGTGAATGACTGAGTGATCAATCAGGTGAGCAGTGTAGCAGCAGCGAGAGCAGGAGCAGAAGCCGCAACAGCCTGGCGCTACTCGATATCCATACACCGCAGTGCGTCTCCCTTATATAAAAGATGATTCAGTAGCACCGCGCGATCGGTTGACAGCGGCGGACGGTTTTGGTAACTAACGCCGCTCGCTCAGCTAATCGTCTCAATCAAAAGTTGCGCGTACTTCCTTATATTCAAGGACCAGACAACTCGTATATAATCGCTCGAAATTAAGCCTTATTGACCATGCTAATTTAATTTGGACCTCGATCTATATATATATATATATATATATATCGCTCGTTTTTCTTCTGATGAAACTGAAGCTGGTCACCACTGTGTTCCTATGAACCTTGCGATTGTTAACAACATTATTGCTTAGTTCGTAGAGCTTGTGCTGGCCGCACGCGAACACCCACGCCACAATCACCGCCACCACCACGGCCGCGGCCAGCTGAAGCAATCGATCATGTCGACCAGCCGCGCTGCCCTCAGATATCTTACTTTTGTTGACAGAGCGCTGTGTAAAAGCGGGCAGGTGCGTTCGAGGATGGATCTTGTGATGACGAACATGGCTTGCATGTGAGATTGCGTTCGTACGTTGCTATTAGATGCTATGATAATGCTGGTGATGGGCGGTGATGTCGCGTTTTACTGGACTCGGGACATATGAACGACGGCGATTCTCTAGCTATGAGGTATACAAACGCCAATCCTGCGACCGCAGGGATTTAACGATGAGAACAATAGGGGGAGATTAGAGATTGGTTGAGCTAGAATGGGCCGGCTTGTATTTGAGCACATCAGACGACATAAGTAGTGTTACCATAGAAGACAATAGATAATACGTTTAAGCGACGAGAAGCGGTTATTAATCTGCAATTCATCCGAATTAGCCATTGATTGTAGCGACAGTGTCGGTCGCGACTCGGTGCCGTGAGCCTTTCTGGAAGCTCTTACGGTTGCGTTTCGCTGCGAGCCGCAACTAAAACCATGGAGATGATTCGTGGAAGTTTCGCTATAGGAAGATCATATCGGTTTTTCGCCAGCTCGTCTTACACAGGGGCTGTGTCGGACATGTGTACACTTCCGTCATATTTCGCGTCACCTCGTGGACGTCGTTCCACGTGAACACCATTTTCGGTGAACTTTTTGAGTTAGCTTGAAGCGCATCGAGCCGCTAACATGAACCACCGCTGTCGTAAACTTAATTATTCATTGCACACATTTCTAGAAATAGTTTGAAGATTGCTCGTCAACTTTATAAAAACGTTATACTTTCTTATCTTGGATTTACATATGGTTCAGCATCGTTATGAAATGAAATCATTGTAGAAACTAAATAATTCTAGTTCATAGTTCTCAGCACAGTGCAGCGCGAACGTCTGTTGAGAGCCAACTTAGAATGATCAGTTTATTTCGTTCACTTTGCGAGTGTTGTTATTATTATTATTATTATTATCATTCATTAATACAAAATGGCCAATAACGGCCGCAGAGTTTCGCATCTGCAAGCTATATTAATTAATGAAATATGTTCTTTTCATTTTGTGTTGCGCTTGTGTCAGGAAATCTTAACAATATCATAGGTGCATTCGCGCTCCTAATCGTTACAGCGGTATTGTCGCATTTTAATTACCCACTACAAAATTCACATGTACGCCCAATTTATCATTAATTTAAGTAAGGGTCAATCTTCGTGCGGTTGCGCAGTAATCCGGTCGAGGTCGCAGTAACTACATGCAACAGTGAGTTCTGTGGTCGGCCATTCCGCTGGCCGTGTTATTAAATAGCATCTTTATGCAGGACAGCGCTCCGGCCGATGCCTTGGAAAGGGGTTATACCGACGCGAACCTCACGCTGGCTGTGAATAGGTGACAATAGTGGCGTGCTTGTTGTGTTACATAGGGTCGGCGCGGATATCCAGCATGCTCGTTCGAGTATTTATCGTCAGAATTAGGTTCAGTGGCTACTGACGCGACGATAGCCCCACACACACACACAAATGTGGAGGGCACCCTTTACTGCTGCTACTATTGGCAGTTGTATACAATTTGTTAAAACTTATTTTCGCTTGTGCTGTTGTTGTTGTTGGTGGTGTCGACACGTCATGCGTGTGGATGTGTATCTTTGAACGTAGCGGACTCGTCGCGATCGATAGGATTTTCACCGGGGCACCGATACAGGACAGTGTACCCTGGTTGCCACATGATGCGTATTATGATAAAGACACCTAAATAGATAGACAGAGAGAGAGAGAGAGAGAGAGAGAGAGAGAGGATACCAAACTGATAATGTTATTTCGAAGGGCGTCCTCGTCGTCGTCGTCGTCAGGTCAACGCGAAACGCTGCCGCAGGCCAACTCTTGCAGCTGTCTGTTGCTCTCGATGAATAAAAAAGAACTCGGTTCTTTTTTAGATCTCGCGCTAGACAGTATCACGACATGAATGATCTCAAACAAGGGCCCGTCACAAGGGCGTGTTATCTCGCCCGAGTCACAAACCCCAGAAGTTGACCTCGGTAGACACTAACACACTACTGATATAAAACCACACCACATCATCATGCAAAACAACAGCGTTCTTCTTTGCTTATTGTTTATTGTTTCAAGCACAACAAGTGAACGCGTCGTGTTTGGCCCGCGCGCATCGAGCTCGCGCTTGGCCGCCATCCCCCGTGGCCATGCCGCGCTTCGGTAGTGTGCTACATTGGGACGGGGACGGTTTAGCTCGAGCGATGCGCACCGGGTCTGGCGGCTCATCATAGTGACGGACAAATAGATGGAACCGCAACAGATGGCTCTCATCTCTCAAGTGATGTCTATGCAGAGCCTGGTGCTGATGCCGCCGGTATCAGCGCGATGACGCATTTTGGGACCGTGAGTCCATGGTCGATGTTTTGGTCGCACTGTGCAAAGCGATCTAGTCCCAGCGGTATCATATGCTACCTCTCACACTTTGCAATCTCTTTCAACACAATCATTTAGCAGCAGCAGTCGCGGCCGCCGCGCCGCCAGCTCCGTAATGCACTGTACGACGCCGTGCGTTGTTGGTACTGATAGCGGATCAATCATGAGCCGGGACACATGGCAAACTTGAGTTGAGGATGCTCAATCACTGGCATATCAAGCGCAGCTAGTTTTCAACTTTCGGCGAACTTTTTCGGACTTAACGTCGACATCGTTTGACCGTCAGTGACGCTATCACCGGAGTGAGACAGCTCATAGCTATTATAATGATATCCAAATGGAAAATCCGCTCCCCGTCCCGTCGCGATGCATTATAAAAGGTCACTTTCAACCGACTGAAGCGATACCTTGTATTGTCGCCGGTGGCAGGCTGCCAGCGATCACGACGACGACGATGGCGGCTTGCCTCTTCCAAGCTTCCTGGACGCGCAGGACGACAACACTTTGCTGCTCTACGCGAAGAACAATTGCACCGAAAATGGATCCCTTGGCCCCCCTCCGTCACTGCCGGGTCAGCACATCGCGCTGCATCCGCCGGTCAAAGATTTGATCAGAACGACAACAATGCCGGCGAGTGGACATGGTGCCCATCGCGCTTGATCGGATTTCTAGCATATGATTGTTTGTGAGCGTATAATGCTGCTGCTGTTGTCGTTGCTATAGTTGTCATCGTCGTCGTCGTCCGCGTCGGCAAACTCCGAAGGCGAGGGTGACGCCGGTGGTATACCGGTCAAACGCAGCCTTCATGTTCTTCTGAACGGCGGCAAGTCTCTCAGATGTAAGCGAAGATCTTCTTCCACATTCGGCTTCGTCCTCATGCCAAATATACATACGTTGCCTGCCAGTTGAGGGAGAACTCAGGGGTCAGAAAGCTTGTGTTCATCGCTCTGGCTTCCTTTGTATGCGTGTCTTGTGTCCCCGTGGTCATTGTATGGTTGCTGTAATGCGAGTATGCCTGTAGACGTGGCGCTGCTGCTGCTGCTGCTGCTGATTCTGTTGCTGTCTCAGTTGACAAAATGATCAGCGATCGACGAGCGACCACTGTTAAAGCTAGCCTATTTCCAATGACTTGTCCAGTCATTGTCTCAACGAGTAAAGAGAAATCTCATCTCGTTGCTATTCCGTTACTCGGTCCGTTCGCTTTTTCGGCTTTGCGGCGAGTTTCCCCACGGTGTCTTCCTGAAAGAGAATGAAGAAGATCTAATAAAGATTACAGCATTGCGAATCGTATCGACCTGTTGGGGGAGCTTCTACGTACGGCGGGGGACAAGCGAAAATGTTCACAGGTTTATATGGAGTGTCCAAACCAACGAGGAATGGTGGGACCAGTAGAATCGTACATCTTCCATTGGGAACACAAACACAGTATTTGTGCAGAAATTTGCTGCAGAAATGCGGATGAATTGATCAGTGATTTTTAGCGTGATGTATTCCGTCTGCTGGGACAGCGTATCGGGATATCGGGTCGCGTTAGTTGGACATTCGAACCGGATTCTGATAACGAAAAGCCGCTGCGAGACGTCACCGAGATCCCTACGGCAAATACAGGAATGGCACGAGATGACTGTACAGTAGATCACGCTAATACTCACCCTTGTCAACAAATACCTGTTTTTTTTCTTCTTCCTTGCTTTACGTTGTACCACAAGTATGAATACTGTCGGTCATTAAGACGTCACCAAGAGCCTCAAGTGACCGTAACCGTAGCGTGCTGATGTGTTGATGGAAATGCAAACGGCTAAAACAAAAACAAGTGGAAAAGTAGCTTGAAATCGGCTACAGCACAGAGAGAACGAGTGCGAGAGAGAGAGGGAGGGAGAGAATTGTTCGTTGGGAATGATCAAAAACAATGGTCTGGCTGAGATAGATGAAAAGGAACCGCCCGGCACTTTGGGAATAGCCAAATATATATATATATATATATATTAGTAGTCACTACATGTCTATAATGTAGCGACCGCTTGCTAGAGCAGTAGGGCTCGAGCAGCTTGAGAAAATCCTGAGGAGCAAACTCTATCTAACATTTCGCTATTTCGGACGGCTTCAAATGCTCAGCGGCTTGAGCGAGCTGTTCTGTAGGTAATTATAGCTGAGAAAAAGAACTGCTATTCTGCTGTTGCTGCTGGTCCCACTTCTGACCGTGACAGCACAGTCGCCGTCGCTGTTACCGGACTCTGCGCATCCGCTATTGCGGTAATAAGAATAAGACAGACGGACACCGTGGCCCCGCGGGCCGTTCGTATCATGGCTAGCCGCTGTGGACATGGAGGCGCTCCTTACACGAACGGCTGGCTGCTCGCTGCTTGGTGGGTTGAACGAGAGCGGGCTCCGGGACAATAATAACGAGAACGAAACAAGCCATAGACCCCGACGACGACGAGGGGATTTCTCCGGCCTGGAACACCGGGCTAACTCGCTGACAGAGGAACGTCTGGGAAGGCACTGCTCACGAAGCGATATCTGGCGACGCCATCGAAGATAACACACCTCAACTATTCCCCAGTTGCAACGAATGACGAACGGCTGACGGTGTGCGATTCGCGAGAGGGCAGGTCTCGTTTCGGTTTTCACTTTTCATACGATTTCTCCGTTACCGATCAGCAGAAGGACGGCGGGAAAGAGACGCCTGAAACAATAGACAGTCGGTTCATTTTGTATTAGGGGTCCACGGCGGCCGGTGTGTCGGTTTTCGATGTGAATGATACGTACATAGAAGTATAATATATATCCTGCGATAGCTAACTGAAACAGTGTAAATGAGTCTGGCGAAGTTGCTTCGTACACAAGGACAAATCAAACGCTACTTTCATGGGGGGGGGCTCTTCTCTCGAAAAGGAAACTGGTCACCTACGACAGGTCTATTGCTGTCTGAAAGAATAAACGGCGCACTTGTACCCGGTACTATGGTAAGGATACAAACGCGTCTGTGACGTTGTCAAACGAAATTTTAGTGTGCCTAGTCAGTGGCATCTCGAGGAAGATTCAGATCACTGGTGTTGCCTTTTGAAGATCCATCCACGACACACCACGGCGTCCATTGGCACTTTCAGCTGTAGCAGGGATGCTACAGCAGATAAGCGAAAAAAGCTGCTAAGCAACAAATGGTAATCTTCATCGCCTGCGAACCTCACCCCCGAGAATGAAAGTTGTAGAGCTAAATAGCTTAGTATGAGTAAAAATTACGTGGACTACTCGAGACATGTAGTTTTATTCAATGCTGGCAATTGGGCGTTTGCACAAGAAGGCCATTACGCGAGCTGTTTTAGCTTGAGATTAATGGGGGGGCGGGGGGGTTGAGAGGCGTTCTCACTCGCGGCGATAAAGTCCCAACTAGATAAATTGCATATATGTATTGTGTACCCGGCTCTTCTCTGTCAGACAGACCACGTAGTTATCTTTGAAGCCTGGCCATTTCAGTTTCATGCTACTCTCCCGGTTAGCTCAATTAGAAAAAAATACATATATTTTTCCAAAGTTGAATACTCCCATGGAAGTCCACCTCGCAACAGCTGAAGTGTGAACGTTGAACATGCGAACAACAACATCGCCACATTGATGGCGATCAGATATTAATACTAGATCTGCTTTGACAGATATGCAGCTGTGGCAAATCACCATGCATCCCTTGAATTCGCAACCTTTTTGGGAGATCAGCCAAACTTGACGAGGCCAAAACGCGAACTGTTCGTGTAATTTTTTTTCTTTATTCTGAGAAGAAATATTCAGATAGTAACGTTCAAAACAAACAACAGCTCCGAAGGTCCACAACACATTTTGGAAGGCGATGACGGGAGTTTTTGCTTAAATAATCAGCGCGCCTGCTTCGCGATTTTCGAAGTGTAACGGGCTTTTTTTTTATTAAACGAGATCACTTTTAATCTAACCGCTTTTCCGCATCCTTTTCCATGTATAAATATATACGATACTATATAAATGTACTTCGAAGGAAAATAGGAAATGAATTACGCGGAAGGCATAGTCGAAACCGCCAAACTTTTTAGTTAGCCTCCCATAGTTTTACGTAATTTTGTGAACACTAGCTTGCTTTAATTAGTCGTTTGCATGCCCGCGCGAGCATGGCTAAGGTACTCATTACGTCGTCATCGTCATCATCATCATCTCGCACCAATATGTCTATAGAATTAATTACAATATATGAGGGGGGGGGGTACAAAGCACCAATTACAATCATTTGAATGAATACGTGTATGTAATTTTTTGCTTTTATTAATTATCATTTTTTACTCTTGCAAGAAAATTGGCTAATTACCTGCACATGGCAGTTGACGCAACCGAAAGCCATACGCCGTATATTTTACCTAGCCGCAAATCGGAGTATCCTCGTAAAATCGACACATGCAATAGTGTGTCTTGAGTCGATATAATTTTTACAGTTTTTCCAACTTTCGCTATGTAATATTGTAGCAACAGTTTTGTATAGAAAGTATGTTTGCGATAAGAAATTCGAGAAACTTTTGTCTGATGCTCGCAATGCGTAGAGTACTGATGATGATGATATAGTTCTTCAGCCGGGCACCTTTGATATACGTGTGTGTTTATCGTACAGAACTTAGATCTGACTGGATCTTGCATGTTCCTATCTCGAAACCCGCAGGCAAGATGCGTTTCCACAAGATCGCGAACGTCAACAAAGCTCTTGAGTTCATCGAGTCGAAAGGCGTAAAGCTGGTGTCGATCGGCGCTGAAGAAATCGTCGATGGCAACGTGAAGATCACGCTCGGCCTGATCTGGACGATCATCCTGCGCTTCGCCATCCAGGACATCTCCGTCGAGGAGCTGACCGCCAAGGAGGGCCTGTTGCTGTGGTGTCAGCGCAAGACGGCGCCGTATAAGAACGTCAACGTGCAAAACTTCCACCTGTCTTGGAAGGACGGGCTGGCCTTCTGCGCTCTCATTCACAGACATCGGCCCGACCTGCTCGACTACGGCAAGCTGCGCAAGGATGACCCTATTCACAATTTGAATCTTGCCTTCGACGTCGCCGAGAAGCACCTCAACATCCCTCGTATGCTCGACGCCGAGGGTATGTATAGCAGTTTCTACCTCAATTCACCATGTCGTAGTCAGCGAGGCGAGATAGTGAGATTTATCAAGGTACTATTAATAACGTTGACGAGATTAGCGAGTTCGCTATTGTATTGGATTCTCATACATATTCTACCGTGTACTAGCCATTTGTGCGCTAATTTAATAGAAATAGTAATATGCTGTCATTGACTACGCAGCAACGCGAGCTCATTTAACAGCGGATAGTCATGCTTTCACAGTATGTATACAATATGAACAGATACCCCGGTGCGTTGCACATTTACTTTAGTTAATCGACAAGAGACCACTAGGTCATTTTATCCAACCGGCGCAAACACGCACGCCCGCACACGCACACAACATACATCCAAAGTCATGACTGTCTCCTTTATCCTAATGAGGTTCATGGTGATGATCGATCGTCAATTCGTTATTGTAGACATGGTGTACACGGCTAAGCCCGACGAGCGTGCTGTGATGACCTACGTATCCTGTTACTACCACGCGCTGCAAGGGGCGCAACACGTAAGCCAGGACTGGGTTAATGAGCCCGTTTGGGATGTAAGCATCAAACACCAGCATTCGTTCCATGTTAACACCTCCAATGCCGGCTGACAAACAGCGTTCTTCTTCGAGGCCAAATGCGAGAGGGCCGATGCATCGGCCTTCCGTCGGCTGATCTCTCTCTCTCTCTCTCTCTCTCAACCCCGACGTGAGATGACGTGAGCGATCGCGTCACGTAACCTACCTCGGTCCATCAGTGGATCTCCGATCCACTCTGATCCAAATCGCTGATGAAACACCAGCGATGATCACGATCAAGAGACAACCCCTAAACCCCTGGAATACGCTCCGCAGTGTGCAGTAACTGTTTCAAAACCGTTTTGCCGTGTTTCATTCAACTACTAACGCTAATTCGTGTGACACTAAACATGATAGTTAGCCGATTCGAAGTCGTGGTCCAGCCAAATAGACAGGAGTGCACCTGGCTAATGTTTTTCGCGAGCAGCAGGATTCGTGGCAAGCGCCCCGTGGCATGAAACGGCCCGTTTATCGAACATTCGATATTTCTAATTACAGTTTTGTTTTTAGGGGTGAGCACGCTGTGCCCTACCCTCGGAATCGATGGCGCGTCCTAGCGTGATCTTAAGCGTGCTTGACGTTAGACGGCGTCGATGTTGCATGGTTTTTGACGTATGTTGTTTCACTGACTAACTGTTGCGTGTGCTGTGCGTGGCAGACGTGGGCTGTGTGGCTATGCCCGATGAACGCGCCATCATGACTTACATCTCATCGTACTACCATGTGTTCAGCGGAGCGATCCAGGTTCGTATCCCTCCCCCCCCGCCAATTTCCTGTCGTGTACGCGACGGAAATCCCTTTTCTTCGCTAGAGAAACTTTCAATTGCCTTGAACAGCCGTGTCCCGTTTGATCGCGGTCACAGCTGTTAAAGTAACCCGGCAGCGCCCCGGGGCGACTGGGGCTCACAAGCAGGGTTACTTTGTTTTTCTTGCGTATGCACTGAATCTTGGCATATCATATTGCTGAGTGGAGTGCCCAGCACACATAGAATATTGTCTTTCGACGATTGCTATTGTTGCTGATACGTTGTTGCTATTCCCTGGCTCTTCTTGCGATCCTTCCCGCGTTTTTGATGAATGTGCATGTTCAGTTGTTCTCAATTACCGTACGATATCTAGTCTAACGCGTACGATTTCGACGACGTGTCCTGATAGACGGAGACGGCGGCCAACCGCATCTGCAAAGTCCTTAAGGTAAATCAGGACAATGAACGCCTGATGGAGGAGTATGAACGCCTCGCATCCGACCTCCTCGAATGGATTCGTCGGACCACTCCTTGGCTCCAGAACAGGACGACGGACAATACCCTGCCAGGTATGACTTGCGTTTTGTATTCAGATTATAACGAGATCAAACATTTCACTTTTATGCTGCGGTTATATAGTAAATATTCTACCAAATTACAGTTCGGCATTAGTCGGCTCATCGTTTCATCGGGCTTTTGAGGCCATTGAGAAAGTTTATAGTCACAAAATTCTATACAACAAATATGCTATTATCTCTGTTTTTATCGGAATGCCCAGTATAAGCTAGGCAGCAGAAGTTCTTAGTTAACGTTAGTCAGAATCCCGAATTTTATTTCGTGTGCAAGCTTTGGGACGTCTAACCACCCTTGCCCTCACAACGAACAATACCATATATCTCGTCCATATTTCACAGTCGTCACCGACCAGTGGATTTCCATTACGGTGACAATCGGCGGCCGCTCCCGCATTCTAATAATCCACTGCATTGCCTGTTTAGGTACTCAGAAAAAGCTTGAGGAGTTCCGCTGCTACCGGCGCCAACACAAGCCTCCACGCGTCGAACAAAAGGCTCGACTCGAGACGGCTTTCAACACTCTGCAGACGAAGCTGCGTCTGGGTGGCCGACCCGCCTTCATTCCGTCCGAAGGTAAAATGGTGTCGGATATAACCAACGCCTGGAAGGGTCTCGAGTCCGCTGAGAAGGGCTTCGAAGAATGGTTGCTCTCGGAAATGATGCGCCTTGAGCGTCTCGACCATCTGGCGAAGAAGTTCAAGCATAAGTGCGACATCCACGAGGAATGGACTCAGGGCAAAGAGGCAATGCTGCAGTCGAATGATTTCCGCAACTGCAAACTGAACGAGATGAAGGCGATGAAGAAAAAGCATGAGGCATTCGAGTCCGATCTGGCTGCACATCAGGATCGGGTTGAGCAGATCGCCGCTATTGCCCGCGAGCTCAATGCTCTCGGCTATCACGATGTCGTGTCGATTAACTCTCGCTGCAAGCGTATTTGTGACCAGTGGGATCGTCTGGGCTCGCTGACGGCCAAGCGCCGCCAGGCCCTGGACGAGGCGGAGCGAATTCTCGAGAAGGTCGACCTCCTCCACCTCGAATTTGCCAAGCGTGCCGCCCCTTTCAACAACTGGCTGGACCAGGCGCGCGAAGATCTTGTCGACATGTTCATCGTGCACACGGTTGAGGAGATGCAACAACTCATCCACGCTCACGAAGGCTTTAAGAACACTCTCGGCGAAGCTGACCGAGAATACCAGAACATTCTCGGCCTTTCGCAGCAGGTCCAGTCGCTGGCAACTCAGTACCAGGTTTGTTGGATCAGTTTGTCATTTTCATGTGTGTTTCTTGTGGCTGCATGCTGGCTTGAGCGTAGGAATATCTGTCTTTACACGCAAAGTCTCCGGCATTGATTACACCGAAAATTCGCTGCTCAATGATGGCAGCTTTGCGCCGTCAAGTGCATTGCGAAGTAGCATTACAGCGAAGCATCCTGTTTTCTATCATACGTTATCTGTGCTGTGGACACCGGTTCATTATTTCCAGATTCCCGGTGGCCTCGAGAATCCGTACACGACGTTGACTCCAGGATTCATCCAGGCGAAATGGGGAGAGGTCAGGCAGCTTGTACCTCAGCGTGACCACACATTGCAGAACGAACTTGCACGCCAGCAGTGCAACGAGAACCTGCGTCGAAAGTTCGCTGAGAAGGCGAACCAGGTGGGACCATGGATCGAGCGACAGATTGACGCGGTCAATGCCATCGGCATGGGCATGCAAGGCAGCTTGGAGGTGCAGCTCAAGAAGTTGCACGAGTACGATAACGCCGTCGTGCAGTTCCGACCCCATCTCGACGAGCTGGAGCGCATCCACCAACAGGTGCAGGAGGCGCTCATCTTTGAGAATAAGTACACCAGCTACACGATGGAGACGCTGCGCGTTGGCTGGGAACAGCTTGTCACGTCGGTGCACCGCAATATCAACGAAGTCGAGAACCAGATCCTCACTCGCGACGCTAAGGGTATCAGTCAGGAACAGCTCAACGAGTTCCGCATGTCGTTCAACCACTTCGACAAGAAACGCACTGGCCGTCTAACCCCTGAGGAGTTCCGTAGCTGCTTGGTGTCGCTGGGTTACAACGTTCGCAACGCGGATGGACCTGAATTCAGAAGGATTCTTGGCGCAGTTGATCCCAACATGACTGGTGAGTTCTCCTTTCAATATCGAGAGGAGTTTAGCGGTAAGTGACAAAAAAACAAAACAATTAGACATTGACGATACCCCAGCTTCGACATAGGAACAATCATCATCGCAGGAAACGTTCCCAGTGAGAAAGTGCTATTTTCTTTTTTGTCGGTGTAAACAACAATGACCTCACTGTTGTTCCTTTATATTGTATGTGGCCTCACACTGTAGGATATGTACACTTTGATGCGTTCCTGGACTTCCTGACGCGAGAATACACCGAGCTCGACACGGCTGAACAGACCATTGATTCGTTCCGCATCCTCGCTTCTGACAAGCCCTACATCACAGCCGATGAGCTAAGAAGGGAACTTCCGCCTGACCAGGCCGAGTACTGCATCCGCCGAATGAAGCCCTACCCTGGTAAGTATTTGTAGAAGAGGATATTAACGAGCGAGTGCTAAAAGTATTACAGTTTGACCCGGTATGACGCGTCTTCATTAACTCCAATCTTTGGCGGTTTTCAATTTTTTTTGGGCTCTTTTTGTGAGAACTCGGCAGTGATTTCCCATCGTACTTGCGAGGAACAATATATCAGCTATGTCAGCTATCAGGGGATGAGATTATTAGTCGAATCGCAAAATTCCCAAACACCCCAATTATGAAAGGCTGGATGTGTCTCATGTTGTTCGCGCAGACGCTCATGAAAATGAATGTTGTCCTTTTTTACTTTTAGGCGCTCCCGGTGGCCTGGATTACCGCTCGTTCTCTTCCATGCTCTACGGCCAATCTGAACTGTAAGGACGATGTTCTGGCACTCAAACAGCTGATGCCGCTAGCTAACGAACGGAGGAGCTAAACACGACGAAAACCACACCTCATACTTAATCGTCATATTAAGAATGAGACAGAGCTTTCCCTAAAGTCGAGTCATATTTATTTCTACCTTATTTAAAATATATATATATATATATAAACTTGAGTGAGAAAACAGAGAAAGATAGAGATAGAGAGAAGGACTCGAGCGGGGCGGCCCGATCTCTCGCTTCAATCACAAAGTGTCTGTGTCAAACGTCATGCGAGAGCTCCGCCACACGGGACCCCGCTGCGGCAACTCGATTAGTACATCAAGGAGCAAAGACACCAGAAAAGAGCAAGATATGAAGAAATATGATGAGAGCGAGAGAACAAACATCACTACCACAACAAAACGAAACCCTAACCATGACAGCCATTACTGCCAGCCTCGAATGTGAGCGTCTGTCCACCGCGAACGATCGAGTGTCTCGGAAACGCAAACACAAGATCGTGTTGTTTTAGTAGCAGGACCTAGAAGAGGGACACAAATAGAGGAACTAGATACGATGAGAGGAAAACGGAGCTGACATAGTGTGTGTGTGACCTTATCAACGTGGGTCAACGGGAGGGCAAGAGCGAGCAGAGGGAGTCGGAATTCACGGGACGAATGTGGATGTCCAGCATGCGAGCTTTGTAGATGCTGGAGAGTTGATTGAAAGCAAGAACGAGAGAAAGTTTCAGAGAGAGAAAGAGAGACACACTGAACAAAAGAAGAACGTAAATAGCTGCCTCGTTGTTCGGGATTATTGCTATTTACTGGGGGCACGGCGGCGGCGGCGGGGTGGGGGGGGAGGGTGAATTTGAAATTTTCGCGCTGAAAGGACCTTTGTCGAAAAACCAAACTGGGAAGTGAAAATGTTTGCATTGACTCTAGGGTAGTCCATCGTGGCTGCGTCCGCAGTAGAACAGAATGCCGCCAAACATGAGAATATCGCACGAGAAGACCCCCACGCTCACGTTGAGCCATGATGAACATTTACAATGTTGTGTGGTTTGTTTTATAATTGGGGATGGCCAAACGAAAAAATAATGACAAAAATCATAGTGACGAAACGGACAAAAAAAAGAGAAAAAAAAACAACTATTCACCAGAAAAAGTCGACGAAAATCATTTCCTTTTCTTTAAAGAGAAGATGAAACGATTTAATTCGAAAGAAAAACAATTACAACAACAGCAACAAAACACCAGCAAACAGCAATCAACCAAAAAACTCTGGCTGAGGACACGACCAATCCACCAGTTCCGGACAGCTATTAGAGCGGACAGGGTTGGTGCTGCCTTTCAGCGAGACCAAACAGATCCATACAACATTCTCCGCACGCTGAATGACAAAACTCTGATTATGATGATATATATACATATATATATATACATTATACAGACACCGTAAGATTGGTTCTGTGTGCGCCAATAGCCGGTTTCCTCAAACAGGGCGTATGAATTAATGCGTGCATGTCCTATGTTAAAGTCGACCACCCATCATCGTCGATGGACGAAATTCATGCAGCAGAAGAAATATATATATAAAGGTATATATATATATATCATGAAAGGAAAATATCCAAATAAAGAAACACAAGCTGACAATAGTCCCACGAATGAGAGTATGATGATGATGATGTGAAAGAGGTCATTCGCTGCCTACATTAATAATAAACGCAACTCGATGAGTTGTAACAAAAACGCCCTTGTCTTGTGTTGGCTGTAGTTGTTGTGGTGCTGGTCTGCTCGATAAATATAAGCTTTATTTGCGCGTAGCCCTGCGGATACAGACATAACGCAGCTTCAAGGATTGAACGAATGTGGAAGTATTTAATAATTCACCAGACGACATGTGCCTTTCAACAACATCTCTGCGCTGGATCGTTCAAAATTGATCTCGAAGGAAATGTCCTGTGTAGCCTTCAACATGTCTAGTATAGCAGAACAGTAAAATCAAGCGGAACAAATGAGCCCGGTGAGCATTATTTTCTAACTAATTATATCCCTCAGTTATTGACACAGTACTACTCGAATAGCCCATCAGAGCTCGTCTTGCGAGCATCAGCTGACCACGTTGTAAGGGTCTTAATACAGGTCTACTGATACAAGATTGCCGTAGCAGGGGCCACAGGAATCGCTGCCCAACCTTCGAAAGCTAAGTTCTTCTAGGGAAGTACATATTTCGCCGTGAGTTGTAGTGACAGCGATCGGCGTCCTCTCCTACAGCTTAAGTAGAGATGCTGAAGCAGCACAGTAAGAGCATCGCTTATATAACAACACGCATCAACTAGATAAATGGACGAGACAAGGTAACAACGCAATTTGTCTCTTACCTTTTATCGTCTCCGAAAGAAGCGACTCATGCCAAACACTTGGCGGTATCCTAACGATTCGTTGATGGTACCACAGCTCACTATTATACATCAGTTTACGATGTCATAATGTTGTGTCCAGCCTTGAGACGACAGCTGGACCGAGAGAGGAAAATGCCGCTTTCGATTCCGGCCCATTGCTAGATGCATCGACGGCCACGCGAAGATGGAGTGGTAAGCTGGCGCTAGTTGGCGTTTAGCCATCGCGGACAATGGCGGCCGTACTGCGAACACGGAGGGCTCCACTACCACCGGAGATCCCCTATATGCAGTTGGCGCTTAATGGCTGGCGTCGCCACGTACACAAAACGGCTGTCGTGGACGTCCTTCATGGAGGTGAACTCACGTTTGGCCAATTGGAGGACGCCGTCCGACGGGTGGCTGGACAACTGCAGCAGGTCGGAGTCGCTAGCCAGGTCAAGGTGCAGTTCTACGTGAACAACAGTTTGTCCGCCCTGGTCGCATTGCAAGCGGCGTTCTTCTGCAACGCAACCGTATCGCTGTTCAGCCCAGACAAGACTCTGAAATATGACGAATACAAATTTCAGACCGAGGAAGCTGAAGCCGAGTATGTCATCACCGATCTGGACAATTACGACTTTGTCATACGTGAGTACCTGGACGACCCATCGTGCAGGCTAAAAAAGGTTCTACTCACCGATGGGCCTATTAAGAAGCAGCATGCGAAGGCGATAATGATCAACGATCTGCCCGATGGCACCTTTGTGGAGCCAGCGGTACGCGTCAAGGACGACGTCCTAATAATGCTGTACACGTCAGGATCGACAGGCCGACCCAAGGGAGTCATGCATTCACACACCAGCTATATGGCTTCCCTTCAGACGATGCACGACGTCGGCTGGTACGGCGAAAAAGATCGACTTCTGCTGACCAGCAGCCTGACCTACGTGTCGGGTGTAATATTGAACTCGGGAAGTCTCGTCCACGGGGCGACACTGCTGCTAGCAAGTAGCGACATTGAAGCGGATTATCCACGCTACGCGGAACGACACAAGCCTACCGTATCGCTTCTGCTCGAGGTGCCAGCGCGCAATATCGTCACAAACGCCTCCCGCTACCTTCGAGCTGTTGATATGGTGAGCTCGTTTCAATTGTTCCTCATTTCCGGGACGGTGTTCCCTGAAAAGCTGCGCAAATCGACGAGCGAGCTGTTCACGAACGCAAAATTTGTGCAGCTGTACGGTATGACTGAGTCAATTGGCGTTGTCGTGTGCAGCGATCCGCAGCCTACAGTGACGACGGTGGTCGGCTATCCAGTGCCCAACACCACGATAAAGGTTCTAAACGAACAGGGCCAAGCCGTAAAAGTCGGTGAACCCGGCGAGGTCTACTTCAATGGCGTGCAGAAGACGCTTGGCTTCTGGAAGCGTGAGACGGACGATTTCACCGAGGACGGCTTCTACCGCACCGGCGATCTCGGCGTTATCGATGACGACGGCCAGCTTACCTTGTTGGGCCGGAACAAACAGTTCATCATTTGCCTTGATGCCCGCACGTCTCCTACCGAAATCGAGGATGTCCTGCTGGAGCACCCCTCAGTGGCCGAAGCCGTTGTGGTTGGCGTGCCACATTCATTCTATCAGGAAGCCCCAACAGCGCTGGTGGTTCCGAAGGGGTCGGTATCGAAGGAGACCCTGAGTTCCGAGCTCGTCGCGTTCGTCGCTGCCAGAAACGCCGAATTCAGGCAGCTCCACGGGGGAGTATTCTTTACCGATAAACTGCAAAAGACGAGCAGCGGTAAATACGCGAGGGGAGCTATCACCGAGACTGTGCTCCGTTTAGTCGAGTTGTCGCAAGAGAAATTATAACTCACGACGCGATCGTAGAAACTACGCCGTTGGTGACGACTAATGTGTAAACAAAGAAGAGACGAACATGTGAATGCAATCTGAATCTTAATAATCCACTAATAAATCTTAATAAATCGAATACGTGGAAAAGTATCGTTTCGAAACGGTAGAGCCACTTTTCGCAGTTGACAATAATCCTCGCCCAAAATTCACTGATGAAATTGTCGTTTTTCATTATTTTCATGATGACAATAGCTGATAGGTATTGTATATAACTGGCAACTATAGCACGCCATGTTTCGAAATTAGCTGTTTCACATAGATTAGAAATTAGCGAGTTTTTCCTCTTTCAAACAGCAGACGCTTGAGCAGACATGACAATCATTTACCCTCCGTTTGTAGTCAAGAATAGACTCACATCATTTATGCATCAAGTGGCGCCCATCATTCAACGTCCATATGCGTCAACGATGCATAACTAAGCGCGCAATTTCCATACGCTGGATGTTGCCTTTTTTGTTCCTCTACCATAAGCATCAAAAATGTTGTCCACTTAAGAACATATACGTGGGTAAAGCTTATAGATGTAGATTAAGCGGCATCATCCAGGGGTGGAAGCTTCTCAGCCCCTTGTCGACTATTGTGGGCTGTGGCTTATGCCTCAGCAGATGATTAAGTGTGCGGCGTAACAGCAACAGCAGTATAACAAGAATACTAATTAGTCCTTGACAGTTTAATCTGCCCGTACCACAATACGGATTTGTTCCTCAACCCATTCTCCTTCTTTTAGTGCATTCGATTATGACTGCGAACACCATATTCCGTATTTATCAACTCACTGCTCTTCACTACACTGCGACGCACGCGAGGATCTCTCAATTATTCCAAAGGTGTATAATACAATGTAGGTGTGCACAGGATTTCGGAACGGGCCGCAGCGTAGGCCATCTACGCTGCTGCAGTGTAAATCGGGCCTGCTTACAGTTTCTACATCGATTTGTACAGCGTAAAACTGTAGGGTGTGTATCACAAAGTGAGCTCGCAAGCAACAGCGCGCCACAACAGTTTCAAATGTCCCCACGGGCCGGCGAACACGAAACAAAGATGGCGTCACCCATGAGCGCGATCATCAGGCGGCCGGCGGTCGAGTGCGTGATCTTGAAGGAGACGCGATGTTGTTCCACTGCTAAATCGAATAGCCGGCCGTATTACACTTGCTATTGCCCCTGCTTAGAGGCCCAGTGAAAAATAGGCCCGCCGTGTAAAGTGCCTCGATCTAGACTGCCTACAAGGCAGTTCTTCGGGCCGACCAGATGTCCGGCCGATTGTACAATAACCTGATTGCCCTGCTCCCGGAGTTCCGCGTGAATCCGAGTCGGCCAGGCAAATGCCTCGGAGAGTTTGTCAGAGGAAGTCTGATCAAAGGATTTCCACACGGGGAACGATCGACAGCAGTGGACGCTGCACTGTGTAAGCATCTCGCGCGCACAGAATAAGCGCCAATTATTCTGCACGTGGGAAGTACGCAGCCCTTACGTCGCCTGTGTTGTCACAATGTTATCCATGTGCCGTTTTTTTTTTGGCAGCGCTATCCCAATAATAATGATAATAATGGTGTTAAACATAATGCTGATCAGCTAGACCGACTAACACAGCGCGGGTGGAAGTCTCACTTACAACGCAGTGAGCGAAACCTTGTAGCGATGCGAGTTTCGTGACGCCGGGGGAATATTTAAATATCGTAGTTCTTTCGGCCTCGTGTTATATATATATATATATATATGCAAGAATACTTTTAACTGAACTCAAACTTATTGTCAATCTCTCATAGGGTTGCATTTCCTTCGGGAATATGCTGCAGGTGCTCATGTTTGATCTATGTGTTCTTCTCCTCTCGTAGGGCAGCGAAACTACGAGTGTCTACGCGCTCTGGCGGCCAACACCGATCAGAAAACGAACCCACGTCGCTACGAGTCCACTGCCACGGGACTCACATCCGACCAGTGCACCGAAGCGATAGCAGGTCCGGTGATTTTTTCATTACCTAAGTCACCCATTTTTATAAAGAAGCATAATTCAAATCAATCGAATGTTTTATTGTAGACTAGCGCATATGTACGCATAATATTTGTTTTTACGTTTAGAACATAACGTATATACTCAAATTGAGGTGTATTCATAGAAGTGCAGTTTTTACACTTCTTAAGTTTTCAGATAAAGAAATATTGAATGTTTGAATGAAAAAAAAATTGCTTCGCGTATACAAATGCACAAAATTGGTATATATATATATATGTATCTGCGACCATATGAGCGCCAATTGGACAAGGTGACAGGCGGCAGGAAGCCGCGCTATCTACTGTTACCTACTGGTATGTGTTGATGCTGGTCTTGTATTGAGGTCGCAGAGCTCGCGTCTATGGGACGCTGTTTCCGCTACGGGTAGTTATCACCAACGGACTCTAACCTGTCGCAAGCCTTAATCGTAACCGTGAACTTGTGTCGAAGATCACGCAACTGTTGTTCTATTGTGGATAGCCAGTAGTATTTCAATAGGTTGATAAACGCTTTTCTGCCTCTTGTCGTTCTGTATTCACAGAATATCTGCATTGCACCAAGTCCAAAGACGACGACCGCGAGGTTACCCTCAAAAACTCGCTGAAGAAGTGGCTGAATGTCAAGCAAAATACCGATTAAATCAACGTGCCATGCCTGTGACCGAGAATGCCTGCTAAGCTGCTGCTGGGGATGATGTGCTGCTGCGTTAACATCGTCTAAAGTTCTCGATTCCTATATCAGATCACGGATCGTTTACCCAGCGAGTCGATGAGCGAGAGGGAACGAACGACAAAATCCTCCAGCCTCTGTGTGCGCTAATCGAGACAGCTCGGTCATGAGGTGTATTCACTGCGGAGCTCAGGCGAGCGGCTTGTACCACGTGTTTTGTGGATCGATCAAGCTGAGAGAGTGTGTATGTGCCTTCCAGAATTTCTCACAGATGTATCCAGTGTCTATGAGCAGGCTGAACCTTTCTAGCGGGTCACTTGGTGTTGGAACTACGGGGAGCGATATGCTCCGCATTGTTTCCCTCGTTCCATTGATGACATCAGGACATTCATAAGACGAAACGCAGTGATATATATATATATGCGGATAACAATTTCGCAAACTGAGCTGACTTCTACTAATTTATCGGCATGGTGTGGTTATTGACAGGAGAGATGCGGCCACTTCATCGACGATCTCCTGGAGGTGGAGCCAATGGTAATTGGGGTTAAACTATTCCTGCTGCGACGCCAGGTATATCGTCATCTGTGCTGCAATCGCGAGGGTCCTTTGCCGCTGCAGATTCCGATCACCCTTCTGGCAATGGAGGTTTGTAGATAGAGAAATCTTCGTGTGCCCATATCGATCAAGGCTTACGTCCGTAGCCTTGAAGATGCGGTGCATATGGATGCATTATATAAGGATCATACCGCGTGAACATATACTATGTGCTGCATACTTGCAACAATTTTACAGCTGCTTAAATTGTTTTCAGTGTTTTCCTGTTGAAAACTTATTCGAGCTTTTAATCTATCTCTATAGGTATTCTTGTCGTGGACGCTGTGTTGCTATGAGGAGAACTTCGAGGAGACGGGCGATTCATTCCGATGGAATCTTTTCGATACAACGGTTCGGGTGGCATTCGGCTGGATGGCGTATATAGCAGTTCTCTTCGTGTGTCTGGCGGCTTTCGCAAAAGTCGACAAATACCCGTACGTATCCCTCGGAGAAAACCAGTGACGACTAGTACTGCTGGATCTATCTACTAATTCAATCGTAGATATACTCAACTGGGAACATTTCGGGGGGCCGTTAGCCAGCCTATTACAGGCTAGTCAGACGAGGGGGCCCAATCCACCCGGATTATCTGCACAGACTAGGGGGTACAATCTAAATATCTTGCCCTTAGTTCGCATCTATACATATTTTCCGTATCGTTAGCCGCGATAGCACGTGTTGCGTTGTATTTTTGTTCTCGTGGAGAGAGTCGGTAAGCAAACTCTGACCAGGTTTTTTTGACCTCTCAAGGCAAAAACCCTCCGAGCTGCTCAAACGCTGCGCTGGTATGCTTCTGTACTCACAGGAAGTGTTGCCAAACCTCACCCGTAACAATCTCGTTTACCAGATCCAAGGTAGATTTAAGTGCGGCAGCGCGCGCAGGGGGATCACGGACTCAACCGCGTATAGTCAATAATATGATTGAATGCCTTTTTTTGTGTGTTTGCCATTTCAGTATGCAGCGGGTGTTCTACCTGGTGACAGTGTCGAGCTTTTCGAAACTACTCAACATCGGCGTCGTCCTCTGGAGCCCAGTCGAGTTCCTGGTCGCTGCCGCGTACGCTGCGGAATTCTATTGGCTTCTTGCACAGTTTCGAATGCTACAGTGTATGCAATATGATTCTTGTTTACTAGCGTTTATCACGTTCAGCGTTTTTGTCGTTAGGTTGTGCTTTTTTTGTATTGCGACCCTTAAAGGGCCTTTAAATCGATCATATGGGCGAACTTTTCTCGGTCCTAAACACATCTACGGACACACAAGAAGGGCGGGATATGTTATTATACCAAAGCTTCTTAAAGGGTCACTCTAACTTACACGAATATCACGCTATTTAAATATCACTCTCTCCTCCCTCGCAGGTACCCTGGAGCGTTCGTGGTTGGCTGCGTTGCTCTGCGTGGCCGTGGCGGCCTGGGCGAAGTGGGCGCTGGCTGCTTCTTCAATACCCTGTGTCGTCTCGAACCAATTCGTTGACTATGTCTAGTGGTAAATTGAGTTTTTAATAAGTATAATATATACTATTGTTGGCCTTAAGAAATGCAACAAAAGTAGACCTAAGCGAACAACGAGCAGCTGGGTCATAGGCACCCGCGTCCATTTAATGTAACACACATCGAAGCATCGTACGCGGCGGCGGTGGTCATTTGTGAAATTTAACTTAGCGCATTAGGTAGAATACCGCGATTTTTTGGTAATAAACTATTTTACTCATTTGTGCGTGTGTGGTGAATTCGTATGAGGACCTCTGCCAGAGTGACGCAATACCAGTGGATAATTAAGCCTTTAATCGACGAACAAGCAAATATATTAGTCTTCTTTAACAACATCTCTGTCGACGCCTTTGTTAGGCTGCCACATTATAATTGGAACTGACGGCATAATAGCAGCTGTTTTTTTAATGCGCTGTCGGGAGTAATCAAATTTACAGCACTAGTTTATTGCGCAAGTCACTTTTGGGCTACAAAAATCGTAGAAAATATTTAAGATTAAGATTTGGCCGTGGTCTTGTTGCCTCGCGTCCTTGTCAATGGCAACTGCTTAGAAACATCGGTACGTACAATAGAAACGATACGTAGTGTAAGCTGGTAACTGCCGCATTTAGCTTCCCAGGTTAAATCATCAGGTTTAATTTAAATTATCAGGTTCTACTTAGGTAAATAGAAAATGTTTCACTTTTCGAATTTATCCAGCAGACCGATCCGGGAGCTTCATGAAAAATGAAGACACTTCCATATTGCCAAATCATAGTTGGTTTGTCTAGAGCATGGCTTTATTAGGGTGCCTACTATTTTAATTATTATTATTATTATTAGCATTAATATTATTAGTCAGTCCTTGTTAGATGCCAGTATATGTAGATGCTGATGTATTTACAGATGAGGACCAGGTGTGGTCTGTTCGTCACGTCAATCGAAATGAGCTTTTCTTTAGCTCAAATTCGTCGTTGATAGCGAAGCGAGCAGCAATCGCAAAAGTAAAAATTATGATGCTGGCTCCGATTTGTATCTTCGCTCGCACAGTCACAAAGTTGAATTTGGCTACGAGCGACAAGAGCACCTCAATGATGAAAATAACGGCTAAACTGAGATACGAGCATTTACAGAGAAGTCTGAGGACGGAGCAACTTCCAATTGGATTGACTGTGCGCCAATCGCCAATTGTCTGTGGGTGTGTGTGTGTGTGTGTTTATTAATTAATTTTAACAAAAAAAGCCGTTATTTTCATATAGTATCCTCTTCAGTTGAGCTTCAGTCCATCAATACAGAACACAAGACACTGGACGAGCACAATCATAGAAAAAAGGATTCGTTAAAAATTCTCAAGATACCGCTTGCCCCGGAAGCCCCAGAAAACTGAGTAAAAAATTGCATGAACTCGTATACGTCTAATACGCCACAAAGTGAATAGACAGTAGCTATAATGGTATCCGCCTTATCTCAGTGCACGCTAAATCAGACGTTGAATCTTGGGAGGGAGTGTCTCTTCCTTAATAGAATATGTATCATCCAGACACCGCGTCCACAAGGCGGCTTTCGCACGAAGGAACTCACTGGGTACACTAATGTGAATAGGACGAGAGTCCTCTGGGAAGCTTGCTTTGTTTGTTGTCCGACAGGTGCCAGCTTGCTTTTAACTAAACGGTGCCATGATCTCGCTTCGACCAGGTAGCTATGACACAACCCTGTCATTGTTGTGCGATTCGTAGTGCCAGGAACAGCTGGGGTTTGGCTCCATAACACTTCGTCGAGACCCACGCCGGAGCAAATCTCCATCTAACCATTTGTTCATACAGTTGTCGTTTGGCGACCGCAAATCTCAAGCACCTTTTCACAGACTTTAGCATAATCGATTGAACTGCCATTGAGTCGTTTCCTTTTGATGACCAGACAGTTCCACTCCAATGAGCGGGCAACCTCCAACTCGAGTGTCGACTTTGCGGCGGACTTCTTTTCGCCTGGTTTGACGTTCTCCCTCTCGGCCTCCTTTGAACTGCAATACGTTTGCGCGGACATTAGTTGCTGCTAGATGTTATCGGTATATACCGATAGCCTAACACGGAGTAGGCGTACCACATGACGTTGTATTGTAGCATTGAAAAAATATTTAGCTTCTAGTGCTCAAAATACGCCACTCGAATGTAAGGTACTAAAACAACTAGGGTTGAAAGATGAACCTCAAGTTGCTCATACTTCGATTATAGAGTTACGTTTCGAAAAAAATGGTTGTCTATATACGTCTAAACAGGTTCCGATATCCTGGTTACATACCCTCTAATCACGAAGCCCTTAATCTCGGTTTTGTAGTTGAGCTCCTGTAGTTTAGCCTCCAATTTCGTTAGAAGGTCCTGGTAGTCAACTTCATAGGGAACCTTGGCCACATTTTGCGTATGTTTGACATATCTGAAACATAATGTGTAATTAGCATTTTGATGGAAGACAGGCGATTTTCAATGAGGAAATATATCATTATGTGCTCGATGAAACAGCAGGTAGGCTATGAGAGCCGATCCGCTTGATCCTTCGACTACATCCGTCTCACGTACCACTAAACGTAATCTAATCGCGCCCGTATTCAATTTCTATAATATTGATTCTCACAGTAAATGCAAACGCAATCCATACTGGATTGATCGATTCCGGTCCGTACTATCCACCCAAAATAAGAGTTACCAGTAATTCAGTATGCCTGAAGTAAGGATACTTTACCAAATACATTTGATGCGATTCTCAAGCGTCACTCAATTATACCAACAAGCTTCTAAGGACAACTCAGTACGCTTTCAGACAAAAATCGTTCTTCATCAAACTCGTGTCATTCTATCGCCCTGATGAGCTCGAGTGCTTACCTGGGCTCCGCGTTTATCGTTTTCACCGGGGTGAGCAAAGCGCGTCGCACTTTTCCTATTGACTTGCCAATGGCTTCTCGCAAGCGGCGCTTAGATGACCACGGGGTTCCGGGGCCAGAATCGTTGTTGCCTTTGCAACTGCCAACAGGAGTCCGCATAGGGGTTCGCTGAGGTGTCTGATAAACAAAACCACCCTCAGGTGCTTCGACAGCGCGCTGTGGTGTTGCCACCTCTGGTAGTCGGAATGGAGATCGTTCATGGACAGCCTCATTTCGTACCTGGTAAATGCGGATAATATAACGATGGACATTAGGCAAATAGATCAGCGAACGTATATCTTCTTTCTGTTACTACAAGAACAATGCTTTAAAACGAGCAGTGATACAGCGGCCAGGCAACACCATCATTCGACAAAACACCAAATAATTGAAAGTCGGTGTAGGTAGGTGTCTCAACAACATCAGATGTGTGCAAATGAAATATTGTTCCCTTTAGACAATTGCAATGGTGTAACATTCCGCCTTTGGATTTGATAAATCATTTCTTAATATATATATATATATATTGCACACGCATAGTTTGATGACAACTGTTCATAAAGATCTCAGATATTTAACAATAGTGAAATCTAGTAGATTCTTAGTAAGCGAATCACGAGGCGTAGGGTCATTTTGCCTGCATCTGAAGAATCTAACCACATTCGACAGGGTATACCTATCAGAGCACTACAGTAGACATTTAACCTGTTGTGGGCTTCCAATGACCATAAGATCCGCGTCGTCCAAACCGTCCTCCAGGGACTTCGATCTTCGAGCTTTCTTTGCTGGTACCACTTTCTCCATAGACTCGCTGTCAAACAGAGCCTTTCGTATAACGGGGCGAGACTGTCTCTCATCTTCCTTAATCAATTTGTACGTTAGACCCTTCTTCTTTCTGAAATGCAACAGAACAAACACGAAATCGGATATTGAATGGCAATGAACTGTTGAATCAATTGACATAGACAACTCGACAGTTAGTTGTCTCTTCTGTGATCTTCGTATGATAAAGCGAAACACTATTCAAGCTGTAAGTTCTTGGGCGCTGGCAATGTGCCACAGTTTGGGTTGATGATAGCAAAAAAAGAAAGTCTAGATTTGGCACGGTAACGCAACCTGTTTGTTAGCGTGCCTAACCTAACCTGCTCGCCCTCACCTGTCGTACATGGTGAGATAGATCCCTGTTAAGGAGTCATAAGCCCATTTTTCGATGGTGTCACTCAGCTCAACGGGGGACTGCTTTAGATATTTCGACAACTCGTTTACGATCACAGGGTCAGCACTCGTTACGTTCGTATCTATTTTAGAATCGGCCTGGTACATGTCATGGGTCGTAGCTGGAGGTAAACGGCCGCCGTCTGTGACCCACCTGAAAGAAGTAGATTGCATTTCGGCAAGACGAGTTTTTACTAAGAATGTTGATTTGGCTAACTGAATGTTCATGGAGTGTCAACGTAGCTACCTCAGATATAGACTTGCTAAATCAGATTGTATTCCTGACACGTATCCGCCTGACGGCACACATCCAACACTTGTGTACGATCATAACACTGTATACGAGAGCAATAAAAGGGGATAATAGCTGGAGACAGCGGCAGCGTATCGAACAAATCTCTATTCGAATATAAGCTATTATTATTATTATTATTACAAGCTATCTATTCGGATAAGCTCTGCTCATCGCAATAAAAACAGGATGCTCGACTAATTCATTCGGAAAAAAAACAAGATGTTCGATAACATTGACAAACTTTCGCGAATCATGACGACTTACACGTGCGAAGCAACATCATTCATTGTGAACCGCCGGTTCGGTTCAGCAGTGAGCATTTTGTGGATAAGGTCCTTACTGGCAGACGACAGATGCTCCGGCAACTCCGACAGGCCCTTGTTAATCTTCGACGTGATCACGCGGACGCTATCCCCCTCAAAGGGCAGAAACCCGCAAAGGACAGCGAACAATATGACACCCAGGGACCAGACATCCGCCGCGGTCCCGGTGTACGCGTGACCGGCTAACAACTCGGGGGCGGCATAACACGGCGAGCCACAACACGTTTTCAAGCTCTGCGCCACTGCCGAGGGTTTCCAGCTGGCGCAGAGACCAAAGTCGATCAGCCGGATGCGATTCATGCCGTCAAGGAGCATGTTCTCGGGTTTGAGGTCTCGGTGTGCAAAGCCCTTCGAGTGGATATACGCCACAGCGCAGACCATTTCGCGGAACAGTCGACGCGCATCTTTCTCTGGCACGCGACCCCTATCGACAATGTAGTCAAACAATTCGCCGCCTTCACAATACTCGAGAACTAGACAGATATGGCCAAACGTTTCGACCACCTAGAACGTATACAACAGCGCACAACACAAGAGCAAATGGGTGAGCAGACTTGATAACAGTATATGTGATGCGTCTGATAAGATTAGAAAAGCTGGATCATATTGTGTGTGTGTGTGTGTGTGTGTGGGTATGCATGCGGTACAAAGGTGTGGTCGATGGATCATATTTAGTATGGATACCACGAACCATTGGTTCTAATAATAGTCATGTTCTGATATCATAAAACAATAGAAATAAAACATGGATATAAATGTGTTTACGTTTAATGCATGCATTATTCACACACGACGATTGTTATTGTTTCAAAGCAGATAAACTGAAATTATACTTGTGTGCATAAGAACAACGTCTCTCCTTATTTCAATGTTCACTAAGCACGTTGACAACGAGAAGATTGACTATATAATGCAAGCAAACAGTCACATTATAACTTAATGAAACTAATTCCAATAAACCAATACGTACCTGGTAAAGTTTACAAATATTCGGATGATGAAGATTCTTGAGGGCGTTGATCTCAAGCTGAACTCTCGGCAGGTCGATGCCAAGCTTTTCCTTGTCCATAATTTTAATGGCAACATTATGCTTGGTGACAACGTGCGCTCCTCGCTTAACTTTACCAAAACCTCCTGAAAGATTACAAGAGAACGAACGATTGTGTTGATGTGACAGTGTGCACGACGACTTTCGACCTCAAAGTCATCTGACATTTTGTCTCCGGACCTTCACTGCATTGACGCGCCTTATAACTCTGCCTATGATTTTGCTCGGTTAACAGAACCGAGAGTTGATTATTAGATATTGGGTAAATATTTGCCACAGAAACTTCAGTTAGACACCGCGCGATAGGTGATATATATTTCATTATATTACAGATATTCAACAATCGTCAACTACCTGATAAAAGTACTTATGTGGTGGTATTACCTAGCAGAAGATTTTGGGTTCTTTCTCGACGACTAGCAACCGTCACCCAACGTAGCCAATGTAGATTCTAGAGGCTATATTTTAATGAATTCATCAATGTAGTAAATTTCCACTCCCTCCTAATTAAACAAAAAGGCACATAGGGCTTGTTTCAGGAGGGTAGAACGGACAGTACTGAACTTCAGATTCGTTTGTCTTTCCAAAGACTGTAGCGCGTTTTGTAGAGATTCCTCCAGCATGACTGCAGTGAAACTATACGTAGCGTTAAATAAGTCAAAACATGCAGAGAAGCTACATTTGGTGAATTCCTTTATTATATGGACGAGTAAATATCCGGGCTGTAAATATCAGGGCAGTGCTCTGACTGGACAATATGGAAAACAACTGTTTCATGAACCCATTCCACAGGTGGTTCTCAACCAGGGGACGGGGAGGGGGGACTCATTCAAGGGGATCTCCAGGCCCTCATGCGAACCTCCTGGCATAAAGGTCGCCTATTTTGATTGCTTAGGTGGACTGTACTTTACTCACCTAAGATAAACTCAGTAACCCAGCTGTCAAAAGAGCGAGACTCTCACCGATGATCATGTATGGCCCTCGTCTAGTTAAACAGTTTGCGATCGATCTTCGCAACATGTCCTCATAATTAACTTCCTTTCGCGGAGACAAACGCCGTCATCCTCAGCTTCGGCAAAACTCCTAGACGGCTTTATCTCTTAATATACATCTCACACACACACACTCTCTCTCTATCGTCCACCAGCGCTGAGGAGCCTGCTAGTATATACAGCGCAGAGGGGTTTCAACGGTCCTTTCATCCGCTCCATCAGCTATCAGCGTTCGCCAGCCACTAAACCAACCGCCGCGACGCCTGAGCGATAATCCAACACGCAATGTAGGCGATATTTGCGCACACGACTTAAACCAGTCACTCAAACGCTAAACCACTAAACCATCTCTTTACCACTATGAGACAAATACTCACCCGATCCAAGTGTTTGTTTCACGACGTAGTCCTTCTCAAGTTTCTGCTTGACGTAATTCCAGGTGGCCTTTTCAAGTGAAGCCTTAGTCGAGTCGCCCATTATGGCGGTAGCAACGATAACGTATTCGAAAAACGAGACGCCCAGCGAATGAAGACAAGTGGATGCTAGTGCTAAACAGACAAAAAAACAGAACAGAGTCGAGAGACACACACAATTCAATTTGGCAGCCCAACGAAACACTGCTCGTCAACCCGCCACCGAACTTCCTTGCTGCCCGCCGCTGATGGCAAACAACAACACGCTTCAAGCAGACGACATCAGGCCACGTCCATTCATCATCGGACAACGGGTCCTCTGGGCTCTCTCCATTGGATACGCGTTACACATGCAACCTTCAGCGGCAACCAGCGTCAGTGGATAATCGCCTTGACGTTATTGAGGCCGGGTGATGCCTTGCATATTTCTTTTCGGATAACCTGGCAGTTCTTAACAGTTTCGGCGTCTGACAAGGGGGAAACGGAATAACAAATGCTTGGCGATCCTGCGCTAAGAATATTCTTTGGAGAAAGGAGATTAGATACTCGTCCGTCAGATTTTTTTCAAGTGTCATTTTATCCCTACGCGTAGTAGATCCGAAATGGTGCCGATAGGGCCGAGGACAACACGTTCAGCCGAAGTATTGCTTCTGAGAGGTTTTAATCCCTGTGAGACAAAATTCAGGTTCTAGATACCCTGTGGGTATATTGAAGAGGGTGTTCTTAGGTGTGTTTCACGCTCAGCGGGTGATACAGTCGTCGCCCACTTTTATAATTGATTAATAAATATTTTGTGAAATTCACTCGGTTCGTTTCTTCATACACAGTTTTATGATGTGCTAGGACCTTAATAATTCAAGTACGTTATTTAACTGCGTAAGTATAAGCACATGAGCCTAAGCGCGTCGGGGTAGAAGCTATACGTTGGCAATGGGATGCAATGTGTCGTTTTCAATCCCACATTTTTGTTTATGTTTTGTGTCACACCAGTGGGTGCAAGAGGTTCGGGTAATAACCTTTCAAATACGTCATTGGGATCAGCTCCAACTAGGCCCCTGATATGACAGAGCTTTGCATTCACGCTCAAGGAACATACCAGCTAGTCGAATTAAAAATCGGTATCCGAACTGGAACTGGGAACATCATCGAGCGCACGGCAAATCAGGCTGTTCTCTCCTCTCCATTATCCTCTATGTCTGCCGTCACAGATTTTAGGGGAGACTATGGAGGGAAATGATACTCAACTTGCAGCAGTCACGCTGCGAGATAGTCGAGTAACGTGATCATGTGATCCATTTAACAAGCGTGCTAGCTGAGGTTCGAGATCGCGCTGATCGACTCGCGTATCCGAGCTTCAAGCGCTTTTCAGCAATAGAATTTTCCCTACCCCCTAGAAGCAACACCTCGCAAATAGCTTATAGTTTTTATGTTATTATATTTAATACCATCTCTACGATGTTTATATATATATATATATATATATATATATATATATATATATATATATATATCAGTCTGTAGCCACTGATATTGAGACTAGCCAGGCCAGCCGAAATTCTCACCGAGGCTTAATCTGCTTTAACGCCTATGGAACAGCAAAATCGGGCAAAGTGGAGTTTTTCCTCATTTTTCCTCATCCGTCCTCATCACTCGCTTCGTCGCGGAGACTTATGCACGTATATATTCCCCTGCCTTTTACGGCAGGGCCCTCCCTTTTCAGCGATGGTTACATTGTACTGGCATACAAGTTGTCCAAGTGCTGAACTTGCCCATCACCGATACCTCCCATCTGTTCCCCCCTGAGCAATGGGCGATTTGGCCGGCGACACGATGAAGACGATCTGTTTTGGCAAACCTAACGATACGGTTGCGTGATAATTAACATATATATATTATATATTCTGTGCAACGATTAATTCTCATGTGATTTTTAGCGCGGCTCCTGTCCGCCAGGTAGCACTGAGGGCAGGAGCGGGCCTCCGCTCACCCGCCATATGCGGTGTCATTCTGACCCGATTGTCGCACTGCCAAAAACGAATTGAGGAACCATGATTCCATGTTGCTGCTGCTGCTGCTGCTGTTGATACTAGCTGACAGCAGCTCGGATATGAGATAGACAAGCATCTAACCGGCCGCGAGGCGGCGGATAGAGACAGAGAGAGAGAGAGATCACCGTTCTCGAGAGCTAACAGGTACAGCGTACGCGTGCACTTCCCGTTCTCGACGGCGCATTTTGTTGTCAACGAGGCGGCAATTTTAAATGACGCGCCGATGAGACGCCGTATCGAAAGTGATGCCGCTACAGCTGTGGCCCGATGCTGCTGGAATCGAGAAACGAGTACGCGCTGTGATCATGCGGGAGGGGGCAGTAACCGCTACCCTCAATGCTATAAAGTTTCGACGTTCTTCTTCGGACGACCGTGCAGCGATAGTGTGGTGACACCGTGCCGGCAACGTCAGCATGTTACGTTGCCTGTGACGTTAGTTGTCGGTGTGAGGCTATCAACATTTCAATGTCTGTCCAAGTGAGAGATTTAGAGAGAGAGGTGAATTGGGGATGTTAGCTGGCAGCCGACAGAGATTTGGAGCATTGAAATTAAAACGTTCAACAGCGTAACTTCATCAAGGTCAGTAGCAATACACATATGGAGTCTACCAAGCTGGGATTCGATTAGTGGAGAAAAGGATCGAGCAGATGAAGTTTGTCACACATTAGCAGACGTGTGTATGTTAAAGAAAGCCCGCTTCATACAGGGCGGCCCCTGATGCCTTCACTGTGTGCTATGCGATTGTTGAAATCGCTTACCGTAGATACATGTGAACCATGCACGTCTGTAACATCGTTGTCATTTCACTGCTTAGCAGATTTGGACTTGAGTTGTTGTGTGAGCCCCATATGTTGCATTTCCATTTTCACAAGCATCCATATATATATATATGACAACTCGAGTGTTTTTCGTGAGTCGTTCGAGAATTCTCACATAAAGTGCTTGCCGGTTGCAATGTTGGGTAATTTATTGACGCTAACGGCAAAAGGGAACGCCACTGTTTACTTTACAGAAAACCGTGCGGTCGTTAGGTCAATCCCCCTCTTTATTCTATTAGTCCTTATGTCAAGCTTGTGTATGAAGTTCCATCCATAAGCTGAAGTTTGCCACTGTCGGGCCATGTGCGAGTATCTGCTTGTTTGCAATAATCTCTCTAGTCCAGATCAGCAAGGAACTTTGTGAATGCAACGTCACAAACATAGAGACACCATAATGTGCACGACGCATGCATAATTAGCACGCTATAGGCATCAATGAGAGAGAGAGAGAGACCCCTACCGATGTTAACTCCATTGAGCCGTGATTCGCTGCATGCAAAGCGTGACCATGGCGTCATGCTGTTGATGTTTGTTTGAACAAGATGAACTACACATAAATAATTACACAGTGATTATTTGGCTAGAGCGGCTAGATGCAATGGGTTGCCTATTATCAACGACTCTCCTTCAATACAACGATCGGTTACTACTCGAATGCTATAGTATAGTAAGCAATTGTTCGACCGTTTGAGCGGGATGGCTAAAATCGTGCATTCGCCTGATGAGTAATGCTTAGTTTGAACTGTATTCATTTGTCGATACGAGTACTTTGTACGAAAGGGCAAACTTCGTACCAGGAAATAATCTGCTAGTACGACTATTCCTATTACGCACAGTTATTACTGTTTATGCGAACGTAACCTACGACTGCATTTTAGAATGTCTCCATTCGACGCACGGAGAGAACGACCGAGAACAAGATATTGGGTTGCCGCAGCCACAGCTGAAAGATTTCGACCCTCCTTGCGTTATCTATTGAGCGCGTGGCATCTTAATCAACGTGTGGACAATAGCCCCTTCTCGTTTCTGCAAGAACAAGAACTGTGCAAGATGGCCCAAGCGAGAAGTCAAAGTGGGACACCGTTGTCGCAATCCACTTTCTGCGCTCTGGTCTATCGGTAATGACTAATGGCGAACGGCCCACTCGTGTTAGATTTGATTTTTTTCTTTTTCAAATACTATTATATTTATTCTTAGCTCTATTACACCTTTTATCGTAATTTTTTTGTTGCGAGAACTTAAGCATTGTTAAACTGCAGTTCCGAAAATAACCTCAAATGAAATGAGATATATGCTGACATGAATATCCAAGTGAACCATTTCCACTACCAGCATGGAAGTGATGCCAGGCAACTCGCATGCAAATTATTCGAATCGCCACAGAATACGCGAAGGCATCTGAGGTAACATCGGACAGAGCGCTATCGAGGAGACTGATACAAATGCAATACCATTGTTTGCATGGCATAAGTTGTCGCTTTGTATTCAATGCAATCAATTCGAGCATGCCGACTCCTGACCCCGTGTCCTTATCGACAGGTAAGTCCCAACGTAAATGGCGTACACGTAAATGGTTAGAAGAACGCGGTACGTTTATTATTCACAGTTTCGTTTATATTCGCTTAATGTTATCGATGTTTGTTTAGGTTTGCGGTACGATTTAATCGAGCATCCACCGGACACCTGCAAGCGTGGAGAAATTCCGGGGGTCGAGCCGGCAAGAAATGGCTCAGGAGTTTCCTCACGAGGTATCCGGAGATCCGAAACGCTCTTGGCGCTCAGCCAGCTGCAGCACAATCGGGACCACGCCGCCGGCTGCCTACAAGTAAGGCTATGTCAGATGAGCACTCCGCGGAATCGACGTCAACAAATGACCAGAAGGAGAATAAAAGAGATCTACATCCTGCGCAGAAGAAGTTGGTCACCATCTCTTACAAGCCCACGAAAATCGAATCGAGCTCAATCAGCCGAAGCCAGCAACGAGATCGAATAGGCAAGCAGAGAAATACGCGTCAGGTCATTATCGAAACCGTCGTTCGGTAGCGTGGTACATGGCTAAGCGATCTCGCTCACGGAAACAAACGCCGAGAAGATCATTGTGTTTAGTGGACAATGTCTGCTTTGTTTTCGTGTTAGCCAAATTTCCAGCAAGCAAATATACAAATATACACATACACACACACGCACACATGCATATATGCATTGTTCCACATATTAATTTCGTGCACGTTCCGTCATTTCGTTCGGTAACGAATACAGATTATGTGGAACCACAAGGGAGAGAACTTTTTGCCCTAAAGAATGACGACCCCGTACACAGTACTAGATTGATTGTTATACTGTTTTTGTGTCCTGGAAAATTAGTCCAACAGGGTCCGAAACAGCTGAGAAGTTCGGAAGAAGAACATGTATCATTTTGTAGGATATACTATTGCTATCGTTGCCGTGCTTGTGTTCGTTCTATAACGAGCTTCCGTTAAGCTCAATGATCTCAAATGTAAACGCCCACGACATATCGAAGCTATATATATATATATATATATATTTGTATATACCAGTATTGGTGTTGTTTAAGCAGTGCTGGTGGAGGTGGATCCATATTGGATAAGCATTTGGGTCATAATCGCTCTTGTAGTATCATGTTGCTGCCAACGGACGAAACGGCCCGGAGAATAGAGTGTCGATAGCTACTCACATTGCAGCATCTGTGACCCGGTCCTTGATCTCAACAAGCGGGAGCTGTGTTTCCCCGAATCGAGGTTCCGCGATAACTGATACATCACCTTGTGTACATGGTCTGTGTTGTGTGTAATATATGTCCGTCTTCGGTATAATATGGTTGTACAGCAGATTAAAATGCATCTACTATCTGATAAGCTTGTGATGAAGCCAAGATGAAAGGTAGGATTGTGCGCCTCGTTGTAGGGCGGTCTGTCCAGCGCAACCCTTCAGGGCTGCACTATGAACACGCCTCAGCTATTAGCTAAACATAATGTCCGAAAATCGAATCTAAAGGTGCTTAAGAATGAACATCAATTGATCTTGAAGGATCTTGCAAAAGCTACAAATCTGCAGGGAAGGAATACTACTGAGACGAATGCGACTACAATGTGACATCTTGGGAAAGGTTTCACGTTTTCGTTGATATACGCGTGAGCTTAGCAAGCGCATTCAAATTAGCACAGCCATTTATAAACATTTAGTGTGTTCATCGATATGACTTCTTGTGTTTGTGGAATGTCGACATTTGAGTTGTATTGACAGCAATCCTGCCTACACACACACACATATATATATATTTTTTTTTTTTGTTTTTTAAGACATTGAAGGAATCTCATCAAAGCTCACGTATTTGTTGACGCGAGTCGGTGATGGTCAACATTTGAGAATCGAGATGGATCGTGTTATGATATGACAGCCAGGCTCCATGGCTAACACTGGCCCCACAGCTGAAGAAAGAGGCGCATCCATTCCATGTTGTGAATCTCGACCTGTATTTGTTGATGTATTAGATAAACTAGTGGAACTACATAGATGTCTATCGGAGAATAACACTCAAGAGAAGAATACGCAGATTGTTGATATTATCGGAGACTGTATATTGCAATCACAGTGTCATATATTTACCATAGTGGAAACGCCGTGGCGGAACTTGAACCCCATCTGGAGCCCTGGTTCAAAGAACACGATTGTGTTCTTCCCCGCTGAATGTATAAACAATTGGGGCTTGCGAGTTCAATGAACAGTGTCATGGACTTTACTTATGAGCGGATTCCGTACCTGAATAAAATCGCCAAGCTACTGACCACCCTAGGTGAGATTGTGTGCGAGTCTATAAATACCGGCAGCTTGTTAGTTAAACTTGCCTTTGGTCCTGCTGTCAACTTCAACTTTTGATCTTACGGTTCATATTGCGTATACACAAGAGAGAACAGGACACGTGCGTAAATATTATAAAATGAGTTTCTTGGCATATTTCAGTGGGACTACCAACTTTATATAGCAGGGTAATAGGATACCGAAAACGCCAGAAGTGCAACTGGGTAGCAGCTGCATCTCTGAACTACAGTTTACTTTACGATGGGTGGACTACCTTTATTGATTTGTTTAACCCTGTAGATGAGGTTACGTTGGCCGTACTTTGGAGCTACATACGTATTACTTTAATCCACATGTGTTCCGCGGGATTCGAACCGGAGACTCTAGGCTTCCGAGTCCTTGGCTTTACCCCCCCCCCAGTCGTTCTCCCACATCAAGAGCAACGGAATAACCTAATACGATACGGCCGCACGCAAACGAACTGCAAAACGGATTTCACCCCATTATAAAAATACCGGCCTTGTGTTTACATTGTGTTGGTGTTGCACTTTTCCCAAACACTTTTCAGTGGAAAACCATATAAACAACTTTAGTTAGAGGGTCACTCTTTATGGTACTTTACTTGCGGATTGATGTACTTTTTTTTATAGATGCGGACTTTTTCTCTACGTTTTCGACACCTTTCTGTTTTATTACACAGAACAACGGACAAGCGCGCTCCTGTCGTCGGTGCGGGGATTTGCTTAGGGGTCCTGTAGCAATCGAAGTAATGCCTAGCCTATTTCCGAACCTTGGGGGGGTCGAGGAGAACCCGGGTTTAGGAAGTTCGCTAGTCGCACACTAACCACTGCTGCTGAGTGACTCATGTGCATTAAGCATTACCGAAACACCTACTATCAAAAAAAAACAAACAAACGAATACAGGCATATTGTAACAATAATATAAAATTCAATCAAAAATCAAGGGAAATAACAAATATTTCGTGAACTCGCCAATATAGTGTGTATAGCATTTCGCTCTTTGTCAGAGCTGAAAGCATTTAGCATCCGTTTCCCCGGACTCCTTCACCTATTCCATAAGAAGGGTAACTATGATAATTTCACGCAATGCTGCTCTTACATTGTGCTTTGGTTGTCATAGCGATCGATTATATATATTCTCAAATTACGAATAGGTTCCCCAGAATATTATTGATTATATCATTGATTTAATTTCATGAATGACTCGCATATTTGCCGCACAGTGGCGCTGTTCAAATCGACCGCGCAAAAGTCGTCTGCGGCGGCGCCAAATATAAAGATTGTTTTTCTTCTCTCGGCAGAAACTTCGACAAAGAAGAAAGCTGCTAGCTGAGCACCTGACACAGTCTCGCAAAGGTTTGCGTGCGGTGGGTGGGCTCCCATGCGTGCGAGAAGTTTCGAAACAGGACAAGTTTTTTTGTCAACGCGTTGACCACACAGGGACACTTTGGAGTCAGAGCCTTCTGTGCATCGTCAAGGTACGACACGCTTCGGCAGATATCACCACGTATGTGCCGACCACGAGCTGAACTCGCCAGCTGCTAAACACTGTTATCCCCGGGGGCGATAACTTCTGGGGAGGGGGGGGGGGTGCGCAGTTGGGAAACTGGTGGTTGTTTTTATCGCCGACAAAAAATAGCGCACTTTATCAGATGCTTATTTTCACGTTAGTTATAAGCATGTGGAATTATTGCATCGGCAGTCGCTTCGAGGCCGGCCGGATAGCTTCTAGTCTGTGTGTTTTGGTGTCAGAATGCCTAAAGGGGAGGATGTGACGATGCACACTCACGTTGAAAAATGTTATGTCATCCGCAAGTGATCCGATACGTTTTAATATCGAGTGCGTTTTCTGCAAGCAAATTTACCAAGGGTCGATAATTCATAATGTGTTAAGTAGTCTAATTATAGAAATGGGGTGAACGGACGAAGTGTACGTTAGCAATTGACTGGCTGGCAGCTTGATAGTTGCTAATGGTGTAATTACTGGCTGTTTTACTCATTTTGATGGTAGACAGTAGCCGTCATCACCGACAGTGCCATGACATATCAGTTGGCTTCAATCGCGTAGTTTCAAACGCTTGAGCCGTTTGCCTGTTCGGGACTGGGTCTGCATCGTAAAAGCTAGTCCTGAATAGAATATACAGCCAGCGCCAAAGAGTCAAGTCTCGCCAATATAGGCAGGACCCGTCTACCTTCCTCATGATCTGGTCTATGATGTGCGACCTACGAACAATTCGAGGGTCCCTATTGGGCATGATTTTTACTGCCTAACCGAGTTGGCGGATGTTGTGAAGTTCAGCCTATGTTACGAATTGTCAACTAAACCTCTTCATGTATAAGTATATGAGGAGCAAAAAGCCATTAGTGCAGTATTGGTGGTGCGAAAGCCATCAATGGACGCTGCGGGTTGGCAACACCTTTTTTTTATGATTCATCCGGTATTTATTGAAGCTGTCCCACTCGGAACACACGAGAGAGTATTGGGAGTTTGTTATGCACGTTCGAATCTTCAGCCGGTTCTGAAAGCATTTTTAAGTGGTCAGCATAGAACTTCGTATAGCGATGTAGTGTGCGGCGGCCGATGCGATGACTTCAGTATGTCCCTAGTTCTTTTGTTTATCCTATGCCAATGTCTCTCTCGTGTCCATCATGCGTTCCAACCACCTGATCCGGTGTCACGAGCAGGTGAGCTTTGTGAGTGAGATAGCAACGCTCGAGAGGGCGGGTCATGTCCGCCTTGACCACGTCACAACAATAGCTGTAGCCCTTCACAGTCATTTACTGGCTGCTGTTCCTCCCTGCCTCGTAATCTCGCGAATACTAGCTAGACTATACGTCGACGGAACTTATGCGTTTAGGACCTCTAAAATGCTCAGATGCATTGCTATTATTAAGGTTGCGATTAACGCCCTTTGCCTACAACGAACCTATATTTAGCTTCGCAGAATCCGCTAGGTGGAACGATGACAATGGTAGGATACTTCGAAACGCAGATGAGGTGATTCTCACCATGCCAATAGAGTTAATTTTATTATGATCATCAACATGGTTGGTATAGCATTCCATGTTCTCATCAGCCAAACATTTAGGGAGTACATTACCTTGACAGTAGGCAAATCATGTCAACGCTGGTTATTGCATTGGTTATTTGTTCAAATGGCCAAGCCTTAACCCGTGTGTGACTTCACTAAAAATCATATTGCGATGTGTTCCTCATATACTTCATTGATATTCGTTATTCTAGATGCGCTTCCGCGGTCTCCCCCTCGAGCTCAACTGTGGGCCAGTCAATCTCGAGCTGGTAAATACCCAGCTAACAGGACCACTGCTTCCTGTTTGTGGGCCTTGCGGTTTCGTATCGGTGTCCTACTACGTGCTGTCGGCCTGTGGACACGTACAGTGTGACTCATGTGCGCTGGTGTTCCCGGAGAAGGTGGGCCACGAGTTGGAGGAGAGAAACCACGCTTGCTGTACAGTCTGTAATGACACGAGCGAGGCGACACCAATGAAAATTAGCATTACGGCCCTTGAGAAACTCAACTTCTGCTGTCCGTGCGGGACAGAGGGCACCTTGACGCAGCTCCGACAACATCGCCGGCAGTGCCGCGTAAACGAGAGATTCCCGTCGGTGTCAGCGGCCGCCAATTTGACGAGCTCTGCTGAGGCGAGCAACCAGCACATGGTGGACGCCGATGGCCTAACAGCTCAGGTTAAGGAGACCCTCCTCGAAGAGTTGCAACGTATTGAAGAGGACATCGTCAACAGGCTCGAGCAGAGAAGAGCGCCGCTTGATGTCCAAATTCGAGCATTCACAAGGAAGACCGAAGCATTGGAGCTGGAGTTGACGAGCTTGAGAGCTGACATTCGAAGACAGTCATTGCCGGCAACTCCCTTATCAGCCGCAAGTCCTGACGATGTAGAACGCAACACACAGTCGATTCGAACAATGCAGCAGCGGATGACCCGTCTCGAACTGTCTTCAGTCAATTCACGTGACGAGGTGACACGATCGATAGTAGCTAGGGATTCGCGAAGTGTCCTTCTCTGGTTCAACGTTAAAAAGCTCCTGCAGCGCATGAACCGTCACGGGGGTCCAGCAGCTTCGGAAGGTCAGAATGTGCTCATTGGAGGCTATCCCTGTGAAGTCCATGTACAGGTTGACCTTGTCGATACTCGGAAGATGCTCGGAGTCTATATCGGAACGTCGAACGTCCGTAGCTCGGCTGAGTGGCCCATGAAGCGGCGTCTAATATGCACGGTATGAATGAAGGTCATCTCATCAGAGCAATGTTAACCTAGCTTAAATGTTAACGTTAATCTACCTTGGATTGATTTGATTTGCAGAACTTTCTACTACTACACAATATAATGACAATCCTAGTTATCATTTCTACGTAATCCTAGCTATCATTTCTACGTATATACTTATCATTGTTCCGGGTTTATGACGAACTCATATCTGCTGTCGGTTGGAGATACTGGAACTGTAACTCTATCAAGCTTAGTCTTGATGGTGCATATTTACCCACTTGTCTCTCTAGTCAAAGACAAAGAAATATTGTATGTATCTGAGGCAATCATTGAAGGCTAATTAGCTAGGTAACGAATATAGTACAACACTGCGTAGAACAGCGAAAATTCCATCCCTATTTCCTGCCACCAGAGGTGAAATGAAAACCGGATTGAAATTTTCTTCGCGACTACGTGGTAGCTGGAGGGAGACATTGAGACTAACGTTATCTGAAATTTCGTCCATAGATATACGACAATGAAGGCGGGTCGTTCATTGAGGACGATATCGAGACAACCGATGCTGAGGCCGGCGGTTACTTCAAGGGACCGAACTCGGCTGGATCATACGGCATTGACGACATGTGTTCTATTGAGGACCTCACCAACGAGTACTTCTATCGCAAAAACTTAGGCATGATCTGTGTAGGTATTGAGAGCAGGGTCTTGGATTGAGTGAGTCATAATTAACAGTCTATCCGGATGGATCAAGACTTCATCCATCCAGCCGATAGACGTCTTGTGAACTTAAGTCCGATACACGGTTGTGAACTCAAACCCCGATAGATGTCTGTGAACTTAAATCATAGAGATTCATAGGGGATGTTAAGGGCTCCTCCAATGTGGCCGGCACGTTGTGCGTTTAAGAATGGTTGAAATTAACCATTGAACTGCTATTTCGATTGTGTGTGTCGCCTGAGCGATCCGGTTAATTTCGGGTCGAGTTTCTACAACCCCGAGTCGATGTGTGTATTTATCAAAGCGACTAACCAGATAACTGATGATGAATCGCCCTCTACTCCGTGGGGATCCTACATAAACTGTAAATAAGCCAAGAAATCAACAGCAACAGCTATGACAAGCAGCTTTTGAAGACGAGCTGCGAAAAATCTCGATAAACGTATTTGCTAAGACGATATAAACAAATCGTAAATTAACTACCGCTACTATATTCAGTAAGTTACAGTCGGCAAGAAACATTGTCCTGTATTGAACAACAGGTTGAATAGGCGAATGAATGGCTAAGAATGGCGAAACTCTCGGGTTCGTTCTATGTCACAATGTAAATATCACTTGCCTTTTCATAGAGACGGCGCAAACAAGCGTACTTACAGCATGTGGATTATTGATGAACATCGTTGATACAAGGAACTACGATTGCGGATATCGCTATATGTAAAGCATAGTTGAACTAGTGTAGTTTAACAAGCAGAACGAAAGAAACAGCAAACGAACTGCATGAGCAACAGTGCATAAGGAACATACAACAGATACTGTTCATCCAGCATTTATTCGATGTAACAGACGACTGCTTTCAACGACGACGACGACGACAACAGCAAATGGGAACACGTTTATCGTTCGGTCTCTGTTATATACGTGTAGAGATAGATGAGCGACCGCTCTATATTATGAATATGATGTGTCACATTTGACGAACATTTCGAAATTCGGAGAGAGCGCACATTATTCGAAGGTGGGCGTTCACTGATAATAATAATTATTATTATTAATATTACTGTATTGATCAAATATTGTGGCCCAATTGTTCTTATTATTATGTTTTAATTGTTAGATTTTGGATATATATATATATATATATATATATATATATATATATATATATATATCAAACTAATACATCAACTGGACGTCATTTCGCAAATTTTTGATATTATTAAATATGAGCTGTTGTATGTGTAAGTCCTTCTCGGATGCCCTATTAACCTACGAATCTAAAACTAAAAAGAACTACAATAAGAAGGGACTGATGAGACGAAAAAGCACTGAAATATGTCTGTTTGTTTGCTGCGTACACTAACGTGCATATTGATTCTGCGTAAAAACGTTCGCAGGCCTTGTATATTATCACAACGTAATGAAAATGACTAATAAATAATAACAAATGTATGTACATAATGAAACGAAGTTGAATACAATGCATAACGAGTCGTCATTTATTAAATCGTTCTACGAAAAATGGACATGTTATACAAGATGTGTCCGAAAACGTGAGATTGTCAGATTATAGAAATACGCGTTTTATGCACGCTCCAAGATAGCTATTGTGTGGTCGTATCCCTTTGGATTTAATTCAACGGCACAATTTTCTGCAGACGTGAACGACGGATTTTAATCAAATAATAATTAAAAAAAACAGCGAAAAAAATTTTCACACGAAGTTCGCCTTTGCACTATGTCCAAAAATACCGTGCATTATGATTTTAGTGGAGTGGACGCGATTGAAGAATGAACGCACCGTCAAATGGGCTATCGTGGACCATATTGACAATCTCTAAATCTTGACAATCTCTAAATACGCGCACAATTTTGTTGACGTTTTGACAAACCATGAGATTACCAACGGCGGCATTAGGAAGATAAGACGCTGTCCAAGCCCGCCTCGGCAACTTAAATGATTCTCATAGCCATAACGTCAACAAAGCAGTTATAAATAGCCAAATCAGTCACAATTTGAAGGTGTTCAAACGCCTTGCGTTATAGTCGTAGAACAGATACGTGGCAACAATTGACAAAGCAAGAGACTACCAAACACGAACATCACTCGATAATATCCAGTGTTGTACGAAGAGAACCTTAAATTGTATTACATGATGCTCGCAGCCAAAACGAGAAACTAAAATATCGACGTCGGCGACGCCACCGCCGCCGCCGCACATATTTATTCGAGCATTTTGTTTTCCCAATTTTTAGTAATGTTATTTTCTCTATGTGTTCATTAAGAAAAGAACAATTCATCGTTGTCTCTGCAAATCGGATAAACTTGTAAACAAGAAACACCAATCCGTCATCTGTGCATACAAATATATTACATGTATGTAAAAATTTTCGTTAATATTATATATATATATATGTGTATATATTTCTGCTAAGTTCTTCTCTATATACAAGACCATTCGATAAACAGACAAGGACGATCTTGTCGTAATGCTACCTATAGTTAATATTGTGTCTAGACTTACTAAGGTTTTCTTCTATCATAAAATATTTCCTGTCCTGAACAGCCTTGGCGGCTCGAATCAACCGCTCAAATCTGTGTGGCACTTGTTCATGGCAGTTATATTTCGATTTCCACCCTATTTACATAAGGAGGCGCTCACTAATACTATATATATATATATATATATATGTTTTGAAAAGAATAAACATACCGGATTGCAGTGCGATGGGCATGCTTCCTACCATGGACAGTCAACTTGCTGTGCAGCTGCTGAGGCTTCAGCTATTAATGCTGGCGAATATTAGGGAAGATTCTAAACAAAGTTATAGATATATATATATATATATATATATATATACTTCAGCAGCTGCATAGCAAATTAGCTGTCCATAGTAGGAAGCATGCCAATCGCAATCCTATCCGGTATGTTTATTGTTTTCCAAATATACAAACCAACTGGGGACAATGAAGCAGCCGATGATGAATGACCGAAACCTGCACATCTAATGTGGGTGGGTCTTAAAGGTTGACACAATCATGTTCGCCGTCGGTGCTCGGTTTACGCCTCGTATTATATATATATATATATTATGTACTATACACTCGCAAAGTACTTCATTACGAATCTCAATGCGGACAATAGATACCATCTAGCGATTCATCACAGCTAGACATCACTTGTAGAACGAGAGCGTGTCGCCGCTAGACACAAGCAGAGAGCATGGCGCGCCCAGACTCTCGGCTACAACAAAGCATGGCGCCGAGTCTTTGCCAACGAAGTCCTCTTCAGATATGTATGCCGATAACTTGTGGTCATCGAGACTCCACATCCGGATGACATTATCGCTGCCAACGGCTGCAACGAATCCCAGCCGATCGTTCAACGCCAAACTGAGATGAGGTCGACAACTATTCTGGTGCTCCCCAAAGGTAAGCAATGGCTCCGCGCTGTTTCGTCGATCATACAGGACTAGCTTGTGATCGTAACCGCTGGCGAGCACATAGCTAGGTGAGACCTTCAGATTTGAGAGGGGACTGCCAACCTTGATTGCCGAGGACGGGTCGATTCTCGTCGGCGTCCGCGGGTCAATCTGATGAATGTTTCCTTTATTTGTTCCGGCAAACAGGATCTCCCCGTCGTTTTCCAGAACGAAGACGTTTTCCACCGGAAACTTGATTTCGGATGGCTCGCTGTCGCTGAGCTCGAACGTGGCAATTTTTCGTTCGGCGCCAATTACAACGAGCGTCGGGGTTACCGCGAGCGAGAACAGTGTCTCGGTCGGTGCGAACTCATACGTCCTCGACAGGTCGTCTAACCGGTGGCTATCCATGAACATTGGTCGTATACTGACGATCTGTGATGAACGCGTGAACGTCTGACATGCCACAGCTGCGAACGAGCCATTTTGAATCTTCATCGGCTTCAGATCGACGATCTTGCTCATCGGGAACAAGTTGCTAAGGCCATGCGAGACGAAGCGGCCGCCACCGTCGGGCGAGACCTTCGAGCTCAGCACGACACTACCGGAACCGCCCTTCGTCGCGTACGCCGTACACACCGTGTCGTCGGACATCACGCTGAGCATCGGGTTCTGAAGGTCGACATCGTTGAAGTCTGCATTCACCTTGCAGGTGAGGCCACGTTTCATCTGACTCATGGCGGATTTGATGGCGTTACTGCGGAAAGATGTAGCTCCTCGCCGCGACGGACCCGTCACTTGGCGTAGCTCGAACGATTCTGCAAAGTGAAGAGATTACAACACCGTCGGTGAAATATCAGCATGGTTGAAAATTGGTTTGAAACGCAATTTCGGAGACGTAATTGACAATAGACTGATTGAAGAATTTCCACCCCAAGAACCGACAGACATAAGTACGCCACCTGAGATGAGCAAGAACATGGCAAATGTCAGGGGGCAACCCCCGAAGTGCCTCAAGAAAGTGATACTATTTTCTTTATGCGCATTGGACAGTAAGGGCGTCAAAGCGAAAAATGTTAACTAAAAACGCCATGGAGATTATCTTAGACTCTGTGCATACAGTAGAAGTGTTGAGGACCGCAACCAATTGCGGGCTGGCACTGATCTGGTTTCCAATTAGTAGTAACACCAATGACACGATAATATCTGTCCCGAAATGCGCTGTGATGTGCCTTCAACACACAGCCACAGTGATAATAGTCAACGCTGCGATGGACATTTAAGGAGTTACCAAAATATCAGCAAAGAGCCCTGAGCACAAATTGTTCAAAGGTGCCCAAAGTATCCCAAATTTTCCCTATTCAATAGCATATATTGATAACTTTTTCTGTTCGGAACAATACGCCGAATCACAACGCTTGGTGAACTGACTAACGAAGCCCATCGATGCATTTTAAGTCGACGTACAGTTCACGATATTGGCTAAAACAATCGTGCGATTGTCTAGGTTTCAGTAATACAAACGTCACAAAGATGCCTTAAATCTGTCAAATTTCCCGTCATCTGTTGCCGCGCAAGAGAGGAACTCGCGCCAGAAGCGATATGCGTCTATATGGATAATCAGTGTGGGGTATTAACGCCGCCAATGCGCTGCTGAATGCTAAAAATAGCGTGATGGCCGTAAAGCTGGCACTGAGCAGGCATGCCCAAGCACTGAATGTATGACACACACACACACACACACAAATCGCGATCACACGGAAACATTCTCAACAAATAAATCAACGACTCGCACCAAATAGCATTACACCGACGATTAGCAGGCACTTACGTTCCTCTGAGAACTTGCTTACGAGAACAGTTCGAGCACCTTGTAGCCACAAAAAGAAAAGCGCTTCGATGTCGTTGTCTACACACGGACACCCAATGGAGACCAGGATCCAGCAACCTGCACAGCTATTATGGCAATACACAAGCGAAGCAGGTCAGTCAGTAGTACTCCTGTTATTGATCCGTCCGGCTCCCCGAATAGTCGCTCGATACCGTCCTATATAATAGCCTCACGCCCGAATGACAGGTTCGCTCACATTCGTCGGCTGAGGGAGCTCGACGAGCATTGGGGATAGGCTCCTCGCGCTATATGCCGCTACAACATGCTATGGTACCGCACTGCAGCGGCCCTCTCCCATCGTCTCGACTCGCTGCCGCAATCTAACGACATTAATACGGGCCGGGGCAACGACCACACGCACGCACTGGCTGGCGGAAATATTTTGTAACTTACATACAACAACACATTATTCAGCGGCGGTGGCGATGACGCACGAAGATGGCATACGCGAAGGTCGGCGGATAGGGGAATCAGAAATGAAGCTATGCACTTTTACATTATCGTATTGCTTGGTGACTCACTCATTCGGTCACTTGGTGACGCTCCGTTGGCCACAGTAGTAGTATGACGTATCATTGCGAATCAAGGCCAGCCGCTAAAATGATCCGTACAGTCCCGCAACTGTTGTTGCTCAGATTCTGTCAATTTGCCGCGGAGTTTCAGCTCGATTTGCGAGATTCGCCAGGCGTTTATTCATCCGAGTGAAATACGCCCACGTCTCGACATATAGCAGAGATATTCGAATCAACACGTCACGTACGTGTTGGAAAAAAAAATTAGATAACGCAAAGACATCAGCCGTAGAGGCAGTGGACAACCGATGATATCATAGGGTGACAATATCTCCACGGTGTAGAAGAAGCCACCGGAGAGACCGAGACTATAATTAGCTATTACGAGCCTTACGGCATATTTGGTGGTCGAGGAGGCGGCGGCGGCGGCAGCGGGCGGGACAGGGGGTGTCTTAAGGGGAGGCGTTTGTGGTTTTATTCTACTCGTCATTTGATTAAAAGCGCCGTTAGGTTGGAAGGGAACACTTTACGCTGATGGAAAAGAGTGGTTTTATCAAGTGGTCTTTATCGGTGTCGTACCCAAATATTATAGGTGTTCTTGTAATTCGTAGACACTCATCGGGAAAGGTGACGCATTTTTGACAACGTGTCATTTTCCTCGTAAATGGTGTTGTCAGTTAACGGCAAAATGGTGATAGCATTATTAATTCAATGGCAAAATGTGAAGTGGAAAATTAATTAATTCAATCGCAAAATGGTGATATGTGCAAGGCAAAAAAGGTCACATGATGAGCATGTTTCTTTTTTTGCGCGCGGTAATTAGTAAGCACAATACTGCACATTAGCCAGCTATTACAAAGATGGCGTAGCAGAGTAATGACACCGCTTCACGAATAATCGCCGGTCAAGATGTTTCAGTTGTGCTGTCCAGCACCAATTGTAACCACCCATTTTTGGTTGATAAGGGAAAATTTGAATTGAATTAGAGTGCAATGGAAGCTGGACATGGAAGGAAAGCTGCCGCGAAAGCTTTTTCACAAGCTGGGTAAAGTTTTTTGGAGATACTTCACAGGATGTCAGGGGGTCACTAGAAGGGGTTTGGTGGCAAGCGAAGAATTCACCGAATAGGTCTTTGAAAATATTCGGATGAAAAGGCTACAAAACGCGAGGTCGAACCTCGTCATGCAACACACGGTGGACACTCACGTACATCCACGCAAGCATATGCGATAGTTACTAACGTGTCTCTAAAGATCAGCAAAATCTGTAGTCTGCTATATCTAGGTGCTGTTTGCAATTTCCCTTGCTATCGAGTACAATCATTTTCCCTGCCAATTAGCTTCCTGACAGGATGACTACAAAATATGAAGGTATACATAGGTTTGTCTCTGCGTATAGCATTTTCGTGCAGTGACCACACTGACACTCGCAGTTGTGCGTCTCTCGCGTCAACTCGGAATCACATGTTTGACTTTGGCGGCTATATTTTTGCCTCCCGTTTGCTTGATGCACCCTGCTAGGCGCAGAGATTCGGTTACTTACTCGAAAATGACATGGTGTTACGCTTTCTGATCTCTTCTTTGATATGCTCAGCCTGCTGATGACTCTCGATCCGTTGAATTTTTTCAGTTGGAAGAGGATTCGATGGACGGCCAGGAGTGATTCGGAAGTATTTTCTCTTCCGTCTATCAAAGTAGAAGCCTGGCAAGTCACTTTCAACATTGTGACCCCTTGAACTCATTTGTGCCTTGATAATTCACAAGCGGAAATATTCTAAATCAGAGGTTCGTCCACTATAGAGGGCCTCTCTTTGTTATAGACCGCGCTCTTTGATGAAAGGCGAAGTAAAGTCCTGCTCGACGGCAATATTCTCATACGGAGACGTTTTTTTTTGGGTAAATCTGCGCTACAGACAGATGCGGATGTATAGCTAGAAGAACAATAGGCAAACCTATGCAAAGTCTCCTTAATAATCACAAAACGTCATATCCTCAGAACGTGACGCACATGAGGCAGTAAATAGAATGGCCCGACCAATTCAGAGTGGCTGGATTCGAACACCAACAAACTTCTATCAGCTGGTATCGTAAAACCAGACCAAACCCGGCAGGTCGGTTAATACCGTTAGAACGGCATCGTCGAATTAGTAGTGCGATATATCACGGCGTTAATTAACAAAATCCCCTCTACATACGTTCCCATATACGTTATCTACTACGGTCGGCATTGCCTCGACGGAAATCACCACACCCGGGCGAAATCAGCAAGGCATTGTGCGGGTCCGCACTCATCATAGCAAAGCTTGCCGAGACCGATTGCCCCCCTAGGCTACGACGGCGGTTACCGAGATCGGTTGGTGACTACCGCGAAGGTAAACAAGCATGCACTACGTCCTGTTCTGTTCGAAATTGATGCCGCCGATACCAAAGCGATGGACAGAATAGATCTTCCCGTATAGAAACACCAACATAGCGTCGAGAGATTCTTGCTAAATGTAACGGTTAGATTGTTATATTGTACGGGATCGCTGTCCATGTCTGTTCGTGTCGTCAGGCTGGAGAAACATGTGGCTAGTGAAATACCGCTGGATGGAATGACGTCAAGCGACCGCCTTTGCTATATGCGTTGAAAGGAGTACCGGCGTTTCGCACCGACTATTTATTTCACGAGTGGGCACATCGATACGAGTTCATAGTTGTTGTTGTTGTCGTGAACGCTCTCAATCAGTTTCTGAAATTAGCCTTCGGTTGTGAACTAGGCGTGTGTTTCAACTCAGGACAAAGGCACAAGTTCCCGCCCGAAAATCGCCACCTCTCGGCGAGCTCACGTTATACCTTGGTGTCCAACGTTCATGCGCACATCGCAGCAATCATGAAGCTTTACTGTCTCTCCGATAATCCGAATAAGCCATGCTACGTGGTGAAGCACAAGAACTCCCTTATCATGATGGACTGCGCGCTCGATCTTAGCTCAGTAATGAGTTTTGTTCCGCTGACGATGGTGCATTCGCACCGTTTAAGTCAGCTGGCTGCGTGGACCACAGGAGACGGAGCGTTGGAAGATCATGTGGACTTTCGGGAGAACAATGGTAGAGCGTTCATAAACGCCGAGCCGGGTATGTACATTGTTTGTTATCCACTGTGTTCTAACGCAAAAGTATACTGGAGTAGAATGCCGGTGTCCATGCGGGTATTTTTTTGTTCAATAATGAATCATTATTATTATTGAGCTATTAAGTGTATCCAACGATACATTTGAGACGTATGAACGTGTAAATGACGATGAAGTGAAACCTCCCATCCATGAGACCTGAAGATTGTGGGGGGGTGAGCAGTCACCGAGGTTTGGGTCTTTGGCTAAGGGTCCGTCCACCTGAAACGAAAAATAACATCTGACACACTCGTACGATCCCAGAATTAGATGGCACAAGATTGGGGATTACTATTTGTCTCAACCTTGAAATACCATAACTAAATCTTTCATCGTCGTAACGAAGTATCTGACTCAACGGACAAACCATCACCAGTTTCATAGGAAATACACGACACTATGCATTATTATAATAATAATTATTATTATTATTGAAATTGTAATAATAATATACACCAGAATAAGGATGCGAAACCTTAATTACCCGGTTCTGCAAAGAATAGTCCATATAGGGATATAATGGCCCACCCCGATGGCAATAAATGACCGTTGAAGGCTGACCGAACGCATGCTTTTATTTTGACTTACAGAATTTCTTCTTCCTGAATTGGGTCTGTTGAACATTGGTGACATTGATGTTATCCTCATATCGAACTATACCAATATGTTGGCTCTACCCTTCATTACGGAGAATCCAGCGTTTCGAGGAGAGGTCTACATGACTGAACCGACATCGCTGATCGGCCGCTTATATATGGACGAGCTCATCGAATACATTGAGCGATGTCCGAAGCCAAAATTAGCCAATAAAGTTTACAAGGAGATGTCATTCTTCAAGCATTTGGCCGCTTTCCACACCGATGCTGACAAGGTGTCCTCATGGCAAGAGATTTACACGGCTAAGAACGTCGCCAGCTGTTTGACGAAAGTAAAAACGGTTGGCTTCAACGAAAAGCTCTCGGTGTTTGGCAACGTACAGGTGTCGTGCGTGTCGGCCGGCTTCTGCGTCGGAAGCTGCAACTGGATCATACAATCGGATCAGGAGAGGATCGGCTATATGGCGTCATCGTCCACGTTGACCACGCACCCGAAGCCGATTGAGCACCAGCCCCTCCGTGGCATGGACGTGCTCGTCATGACCTCACTCACACAGACGCCGCTAACCATTCCGGACACGATGCTTAGCGAGCTGTGCCAAGCGGTCGAGCAGACACTAAGTCGCGGCGGTAATGTCCTGATACCGTGCCACTCCGCCGGCATCGTGTACGATCTGTTCGAATGTCTGTCAGGCCACCTCGAGGGTCGGAGCCTGTTCAACACAATGTACTTTGTGTCTCCGGTGGCCAACAAGAGCCTGGCGTACTCGAGTATCCTGGCAGAGTGGTTGACATCGTCGAAACAGCAGCGTGTCTACGTTCCCGAAGAGCCGTTCCCGCATTCGCACCTGATGAAGTGCGGCCGCCTGAAGGTGTACGAAAGTATCGCAGACGAAGCGTTCATGAATGATTTCCATATACCGTGCGTCGTGTTTGCCGGACATCCATCGTTGCGATTCGGGGACTCGGTGCACCTGATGGAGCTTTGGCAAAACGATCCGAATAACGCGGTCATCTTTACCGAACCAGACTTCAACTACTTGGACGCTGTTGCCCCGTTCCAGCCTGTATCAATCAAGGTGTTGTGCTTTCCGATTGATACCTCCCTCAATTTTGCACAGGCCAACAAGCTTTTGCGCGACCTCAGGCCGAATATTCTGCTGTCTCCGGGGCAGTACAGTGAGCCACCGCCCATGTGTCCGCCGAATCCTAACGCAGTTCCCCTCGCTCTAGAGCCTGAAGCAAGATATCTGACATGCCGGAGACCCGAAGTAGTCCAGGTATGAGATGTTCTCTGCGGAACACGGTTTGCAAATTTGTCGCCTTTCTCCATTTGAGTTGACCCTTAGCTATCGTGCTATGTGACATGGCTCACTTAACCTATGGGTGTTACAATGAAGAACTGGCGGGGCTAAGTTTGCATAAATCGAGATAAATTAGGCTGTTTCATTTCATAGGCATGCTAATGCTCGCTAAGCAACGTTACGAGGGATTCCACGAAGTGAACACATTTAATTGCAGCCGGGCTTAACTCGACAAGTGCCTAACATTAATTACCCCCGTATCATTTGTTACCTGTTTGCAGATACCGATCAAACGCAAAATCCAGAAGGTGGACCTAGATCCGACGTTGGCCGACGACATCATCCCCGTTGAACTCGAGTCGCGAAAAGGTGTCGCTGTAAGCTCGTTGACAGCAATGTTGAGCGTCAACAATAACCAGTGCGTTCTGAAGAAGCCACCAGATCTGTCGACGATGATCAGTCATCCGTATGGTGAACTCAACGTTAAAATGCTAACAGGTCGCCTGGCGAAGGCAGGCTTTACCGATATCAAGACCGAAACGTCGGGAAATGCGACCACTATCCATTTGGCTAAGGAAGGTGTCCTTATCCGACTTGAAGATCACTCCACCCATATACTTGACTCGGTTGATACTGCCGTTCGAAGTAAAGTGCAGAAAGCCGTTCTTGACTGTCTCGAGAAATTTTAGAGAGAAACAGCAGTTCGCATGCATGCAATGCATATGGCAGGCGTTAGTGCACAGAAGGGACGAAGGAATAGACGCTAATGGATGTTGTACAGAATCGGCTGTCTAACAAGCGTGACAGCCCTATAGTTAAAATCGGGGTAGAGTTTGGCGACCGGTAAAAATCAGTGCTAGCGCATATCGTTCAAATCACACGAGACGCAAATAGTATAATAACAGGTTCCATATATGAACTGAGGTCCGGATTGGTTTGATATGACTAGAGTTTGCTGTGACTCAGAACCGCTGCTAATTCAGATCTGCTATCAGTGCCCTAAAAGTATATGTATGTAACTGAAATATTGACTATCAAGGCATAATGGAGCAGTGTTTTGATATTGTGTAAATATTATATATATATATATATTCAATGTAAATACAACCTTAGACTAGATTATTATAAATAACAAGTACTCTTTTATTCCTAGCTTCTACTGCTACATATTATATTTTATGTAAATTATCTAATCTGAATAAGATAAGAATTTAATCTGACTGTCTACAACGGAAGTACCTCCTAACATAGTTAAAGAAATCAATTAGCCTACTGCTAGCTAACGTAATACACGCACGCGAACACACAAACGAGAAGGTTTGAGAAAGATCACATAAAAACATCGAATACTTCCATTTGTTTGATCTTTTTGGTTTCTATTTCGTCATTCGAGTGTGTATCATAATCATAATAATGTAGTATGTAACAACTCTTGTAGCTAAAATCCACTATCTCAATCGAACGAATATCGAATTGCTGTACAGATTCCCACATCATCGTTGAGGCAGACGACAGACTGCCACTGTTTCATCTCCGGTACACTCAAGCGCACTCTATAGAACGGCTTCAGGAGACCGAGCTACGTGCGGCTGTTTGCTTCAGGCTTTGCAGCCTAACTAGCGCGCGTCAAGGACAAATTTTGCCTACGATGAGCTGGTGGCCGCGTCCGCCACCCGGGGAGGCTCGGCCAGCTGATGCGGTTTCGGGGCGATGTTGAACCACTCCAGCTTCCAGCGCCAGTAGGCGACCCTCATACGGTCCCACACGTTTCCAGCTGAGTCCATCGCTGGCCGGACGTCGAGAAGAGTGAACTCACTGTTCTGCGGATTCACCGGCCCACCGTCGTAGTAGTCGATAACATACCTGCAGCAAAGGGACACCCGAGTCAAACGAATTAGCTCCGAGTTACGAAGCCGAATAATAATACGCACATCACCATTTTATGGGTCTGATGAAAATAATAACAATAACAAAGCAATATGGAAATATTAGATGGTCCCCTGTAGCGCATAAGGTTGTGGTTTTGGGAATCCTTGTCACATCGACACGCATGGATACCAAGTATGGGCAAGTGCTGTTTTTCTTCTCCAATTTCGCCTAATGTGAACATAATACCTGACGTCCTTGCCGCATCGGTCGACGATCCAATCGTGTCGATCAAACGGCAGATCGTAACCAAGCCAGTATCGCATCCGCGCACGGGGCGAATAGTCGGTCGCCTTTCCGCCAAACTTTCGCAATTTCGGACAGCGACACTCGCTATAGTGAAGCGCCTCCCATTTAAGCACTTCGCGCCAGGCCTGTTCGTTATTGGCGTTGTGTATCCTGATAATGTCGCCCATATCCTTTTGTTCGAGGTCAGCCTCCTGCCAGCGCCATCCCTTGCGGATCATGGCGTTCCAGAACATCTGAGGCGAGGGGTACTCCCATGTTTCGCCCTCCTTTGCGTCAGCCTTCGGAATCGAGCTCTTGACACGATCTGTCGGCAGTGGGAAGGGTTGATCGGGTTGTGGCCGTTGATTCGGCGCTGGCATCATGTTCAGTGGGTTTAGGTCGTCCTTGCCGTCGACCTGCAACGTAAATGGGGCAGATATAGCGGACACGGATAGAAACGTGACCTGTATATATATTGAAGTCATTCAATGTATGTAGCAGCTAACAGCGTTAGCCTTATGAAAGATAAACGCCTCGTCCTTTTCATTTGCCGTGACGACAAACACATCCTGGCGTCTCACACATGTCGCGATAATTAGCAGGTGACATAAATAGTAAGACGAATGAAGGGAACACCCTACACATCTTTACCCACGTCTACTACTAATTAGTATGCATTGGCCCGTTGCATCTGCCATTGTTCTAGATCGTCTTTAGTTGCTCTTGTCAATCAGCTCTGTAGCTAGCAGTTGTACTACACCAGGCGACATCGACCCTACGTAATTGGAGATTATCGTTGCCGAAACTCACGGGTTGTCCCTGTCTCATCGGGCACTCCGAGATATAGGCAGTGGCCGGCGGACTATTCTCCTTATCTTGACCGTGTTGCACGGGGCAGGAGCCGCCGCCAGCGGACTCCGCTGATTTCTGTTCTTTGGAACCGGTCGCCATCTAAAAAACACACGACAGCACGTGTTGTTACACAGATGAATTTGTGGTTTTTTGTCATGTTTAGGAGATTATCGTATTAATGAGTACTGCATGTTAAAACGATCCGCTATAACATCGATCTAAGCGTGTTAGAGCGCAAAATATAATAGCATAGTAAACAATTCAGCTTTTCAGTCATCGCTAGCCACTTGTGTATAGTATAATTTTCAACTTAACTACGCTTTTTCTTCCTACTGTTATTTATCATAAATATATCATTGGAGTCGAGTTGTTGATATGGGTCAGATAATGTTTTTGCTTTGGTAACTCTCCAGTCGCCACTAGTCCGTTACTTATATATAGTATAATAAATAAACCTTCATTGCGTCCATCTTTTGTTCCCTGCTTAAAATATTCTTTGGCACAGGATAATTTTCACACGGAACTATTACAGAAAAAAGGCCAGTCACCATCGAAGAGGTGAAACATATATAAATCATGCAGCTTACAGACGTTTTTAAAGTTTAATTACAAAACGGCTACAAAACAGGATCAGTTGTCAACGAAATTACAGAATAATATAAAAACACCAAAATACAAGGCAGCAAAATTACGGGCGCCGAAATCGAATGACATTCTATGTCCACGTCCTGTTCGCGCGTAGCGTACATATATATATATATAGGCTGTCTGTTAATGCACTACGATCGCGGCAAGCTAGATTCATTTTGTGTCACTCGAAACAAATACAAAAGATCACATCGCTTTACAGAGCATATTAATTCACTCTATATCGCGAATGTGCGGAGTCTATTGGGGCTTTTTTTTCCGGGCTAACCTTGGAGTGGTCGATGGGGCATCCACTCTTCTTAGCGGTCGCTTGCTCCTCTGACTTCGAATAGACGGTAACTGTGCCCAGTGGGCCAGACACTTCTCTGGCGGTGGCCTGTTGATTCCCCATTCTCGTCTACGGAGCACTCTGGCCACGAAATAAATAGACACCAATGCGTGGCTCCACCAAATGCACCACTCTCACAAGGCAAGAACCATGCACTCGGGAACAACAGAAGGCACAACCAATTCACTTGGTTCGTTCAGCCAGTGCGCGTGTTTCACCGCTCAGTATCGACACAACGGAGGGAACTTTTGACCCTGTTTGGGCTATTCGGCGTTTAGCAGGCGACGTCCGAGTGCCAGTCTTCGCTTATGAGTTACACTATTGCGCATGTTTGGGATTGACTAATGGAAGGATCTCGGGACGAAACGGACAAGGCGTTACTTTAGTATATTTGCCTGTTTCCATCATATGTATAACTCACCTTGAATCTCGCAATACTGTTTGTCAACGATCGTCGACCTCTGACCTAATGGCTAAGCAGAGATGACCCCCAATGAAGATGGGGCTTTTTGCCATCAATACTATTCGTATCTGTTAATTAGTTGACGGAAGCCCAACGGGCTGTTTGTTTTGAAAATGCCGCACACAGCTAGAGTGCCGCCGCAACAACTCTCAGGAACGATTTGGCCCGCTGGTTCAATGTGTGGCTTGTGGATCAGCAAGTGAGCTCCGAAAACCAGCATCGATCATGTCAAACGAGAAAGAATTTTATGTCCGATACTATGTCGGCCACAAGGGAAAGTTTGGACACGAGTTCCTTGAGTTTGAATTTCGTCCCGATGGTAAGTTTCTTAGCTTGTCACAAAGGTTGATTCAAGTAGAGTTAGTTGTAACTTCCTAATTAGACACTGAGCTGAAGACGGGCAGTCATACGATTTAGTATTCTACTCGATATCCTTCTAAACATGGCAATTGTAAATGTACGGCAAACTATTCTTGACATGAGTTTTCCTTGACTAAGAAATACCGATGTTTCTAATTCATTGCTAGCCAGGTTTGCCTAAATGAACCTCGTTCCCCAGCGTCGTATGCCGCCGCATCGTGCATTGCTCATGAATGCCTACAGTTATCAGATCTGCGTGACCCAAATGTGTTGTCACATTTTCATGTACGAACGCAGCATTGTAATTGACGAAATACAGTTCCTCTGTTGCCACCGCTTTGAGATGGATTGCTGCTTTGATCGAATCGATCACCAATAGATGTTAGTATAAAATCATAAGATTCCGTCCGTGTCCTCGAACGTTGATAGCAATCTAATTAATCTTACTAACATTGCTCATTGTTGAACGTAAATGAACATTTCCGTGTTTACGTTTGCTTTTATAGGTAAGCTGCGTTACGCCAACAACTCGAACTACAAGAACGACACAATGATTCGCAAAGAGGTGTACGTCAGCTCTGCGATCATGCAGGAACTCCGGAGGATTATTGACGACTCCGAAATCATGCAGGTATGGCCTACGGTCGCAATTGAAAAATCGATCGATTTTCCATTTTCTCTGTCCTTCCGTGAGTACTTAGCAGTAAAATGATTATGACTTTCTCTAACTTTAAGCGAATATACTGATCTATATACTGCCGGTGTAGACATTTTTCGCAGCTATAAAAACCTTCTGGGCGCGATATCTCGTTGAACCCCGGTTGAATCAATTGAACGTTCACATCCTTTTCATCATTCAAGCCTTTTGAAACCGCGTCCAAAGAGTGGAATTTTCAAATTGGTCGCAATTTAGCTTGTCCTCCATCAAGTTTCTCGATCGTTCAACTGAGTGTTGATTTAATGTTTATTGTTCGAATAGACAATATACCGATGTTCTGCTGGTCGTTCGGTTCAGTTCTGGCGCATAGACATTCACATTTTTGGGGCTGTTGCTCTTATAGGAAGACGACAACGATTGGCCTGTGCCCGATCGCGTTGGCAGACAAGAGCTAGAAATTGTGCTGGGTCGCGAGCATGTCTCATTTACCACGTCGAAGATTGGAAGTCTGGCAGATGTCACGAACAGCAAGTAAGTGCCAGGTCATGTCCTATAGGAGAAGATAATGACGAATCGCTGAAGCCGAAACTTAATTACGTTTTCACCTACGCTTGAGTTTGGTAGCGAAAAATGAGCATTGCTGAGGCATTAAAATGTAACGCGTACAAATCGGTATTGGTGAAAATCACAGCTCTGAACAGTTCTGCAGGAAACAACCAAATAAAAATACTAATAATAATAGTAATAATGGATGATAATAATAATAATAATGAAAAAAGCCTTCTATAATGTTTGTTCTTAAGCATTCTTGCTTTTTACAAGGCGCATGTGAATTCGTTTCGAGGTTAACACCATCGGTCGACCTGTGAAAAAAAGTTGATATGGATCAAGAGGCGATAGACAACCAGCATCAGGTCGATTCGGGCAAGCGTATATATTCAGTTTGTTTGTTTGTTCGTTGTTTCTGCTTTTTTACAGCGACGTGGAAGGTCTTCGATGCTTCTACTATCTCGTGCAGGACCTGAAATGTCTAGTATTCTCGCTGATCGGCCTCCACTTCAAGATCAAGCCTATCTAAGTGTGAAACTTATCATTCATTTCTATGGTATAATATTCATCGATAAATGTTTATTTCGGGGCACAACACACGCTTGCGCGTCTCCAAATATTATAACGCAGTTACCTTTATCAGGTTCACACATACACCATAGAAAATCGTCATTCAAATCTGGGAGTAGCCGATCGAGACGGTGGCGACTATCAGGATCCACCAGCCTGTATACAAGAAATGTCTGTTGTATATGTATTGTATATCATGCGTAAGGATAATTAATGCAACTGGCGGTCAACTGAACACCGCACCGAAGTAAATAAAAATAATATTTCATTCATTGTAAGCGTGCTGTCTTCATTTGTGTTATTATATAGTTTTAATACCATCATTGTATCTTATACGTGTATTATATAAGCGTATCGTCCTGTTTCAATACCTAACGATTTCGTCGTCGATATTTGATACTAATACTTGTAAATGTACGTGAAATTACAATACTGGGAAGGCAAACACAATATGCGAAATGTGAAAGAGGGATTTGTCAAATTTATTAAACAAAATATAAGACAAGCATCAAATGTAAAAAAGTAGATAAGGTCGCAATAAAACATAAATACATTAGTATTAGTTTACTTGGTCCACGTTATCCTCCCATCATTAACTGGTCGTATTTGTTTTTATCTAATTTTATTATTTTTGTAATATCCTTTGGTATATTTTAATATATTATGTTTACTTAGTGTTACATTTTTTCAAGGGTAAGGTATGAAATGTAGCTTACAACCCATTAGAATATATATATATGTATATACAAAGGCGTGCGCGTTGTCTTCCAGGCGGGCGACTACACGCACCCGTATATATAAATATATATATAATGTAGATGGTTGCAAACCTCCTTAAGCTGTAATTGGTGGGGTGCATGAATTCATTTGTGAGCTTATTATCTATTATGATCAACCGTTCTCGATACTTTCTCATTCCAAACGTCAGCGCTGCATCGTTGAGGCATTTCACCAAATGGATTGATTTTTATAATATTTTTTTTAATTCAACAGCAGACGTTTTCCCCGCTCTTGTGATAGCCTATCGTACAGTTGGCTCGATTTCAACGACAAGCTCTCACCAGCTTTAGCGAATTACAAAAAACACACAACTGCAAGCAATGACATGCACCGAGTGGAGACAGGCACACCATCTTAACAGTGATGTCGTAACCCGCTATGCCGTACACGGCTTTTATCACAAACTTTGTCCCGTGCGGGATTTCCATGAACCAGATAACCATTGCAGGTGCACTACATGCGGAGCCAACTGTAACAAATACCACGCCGCTTCGTGCCCTCTGGTCCCATCCTTAGGTACTTGGCGAAAATACCAATCAGCAAGTCTATGAGTCTAGAGTCTATGTGTTATATATTCCTTGATCTATGCACCTGTCTTTATATAATATATATATATATATATATATATCATACCGTATACCTGGTCATATTGCATATATTCATAGTCGAGTATCAGCGCAATCGCAATGTAAATTGGTATTGTATTTGTATTATATTCTTTTATTATTTATGATAAGCTATCTGACAAACGTGAATAAATGATAAATGTTGTTGCATTATCAATCATAACGCTTGGTCGAAACTGGGCCATTTCTGCAAGAACGAATCGATCCTTTAATGCAGTGTCTGCGAAAGTTCCTTTTACGATGATGGAGATAAGCTAAGCCTCATTTTGCCATTGTTTAGGTGTGGCTGACTATTGATTCGTGGGATTTTCCCGAAGAGATGTATGTGAACCGGTCGATGTGAGTTGTTCCAGTTGTCTTTACATTATCAAAGGCGGACCCCTTTGAAGCGATACAGCATTAAGCCTTTATGTATTTGCAGACTCTTTCATAGCTTCTAGTCGCCCCAAACCGCTTGGGCAAAGTATCCCGTGCATCCGGCCCCGATAGGAGTGACCCTTTTAAGCGAAACGAAGCCTACGTGAATACTATAAATGAAACACCTGTCTATGCGCAAAAATAACCTTTAAAAGACAGCATCTTTGTGAGTTTGCTACTGCATCTGCAAAACATTCGATATTGAAATACGGTCGAATCGATTCGTCGGCTCAGCGTAAGCGGCGTCTTAATGAGCCTGTTTGCCAGGTTCAACGTTCGTCGAACGAAGCAAATGGCCTGGCAAAAACCTCGTCCCTGTCGACGTCTAGGGAAATGGCCATATCGAAATCATCATTGATTTCGATGGCCACCACTTGAATAACGTTGTTCAACGAGTTTGATTGTCTCAAAATGTTGTCACGAACAAGCTCTGTCGGGAACAGTGGCATTGTAGACTTACCGCCGTCACTGTTGCATGTTCAATGCGACGGGCAGGCTAAGGACCGCGGAGGGCCTTTTTCTCCATAGATGACCGTCAGCGGCCTTACTTCGAGTAGGACGTCCGACTACTGATTATGCCCAGTAGAAAGATATCGTTGGGCAAAAATAGCCACTTCACGACATGAATGTTATGGGTGAAAATCACGCAAGTATTGTTCGACTGCGCGGTGTACTAATCCACTAGGCAGTCACGGGTCTGCTGGATCTGAGACATTCGACAGTGGAATTCATAAATGACAGAGAATATGTTATACATATGTAAAATTAATAGGTTCAGTGTGGTATCTCTGCGAATGAGTTGATTTAAAAAGTATATATATATATATATATATACTTGAGTTTTCATTAGTAGAGTCAAGTCGTTCTTATACTGGAAAACATAAATTCTTCATTTAACGTTGGAGAAAATGCTATTGTATACGATGACCTGAGCATAAACGCAAGCACTTAGCTACCAGCATTTACTACCCCCCCCCCCATCCCAAATAAATACAAAATGTCGTACCACACACACCTAACATACGTATATTTTTATTAACAGACATTTTTTTTTGCACTGTGCAACAAAAGTGGAACAATAATAATAATCATCGTTTTAGGATAAATTCACTTTCCTTGCCTCTAGCCGATTTCTCGCTGTCGCACTGTGATCACTCTTCGTCACCACTCCTTGGTCAAAGCAGCAAACGTCTGTCCAATCTTCTTTGTGTGCGTACCATTGATTCGACCACCGCGGGATTTGTCTAGTCGCTGCCTTGTCGAGAGTTGGCCAAACTTGCCAGTCCTGCGGCCAAGGTAAGTACGCATCTAGAAACGAACGCACGTAGCGTTTCTTCTACGTGACATTAACACACTCAATTAACGGACATCATCGTGACAAACAGTAAGTCAAAATAATGCCGTCAGCAGGTTACATTCATGTTACTTGTTATCTCTATTTGGCTATCCATATACCTATCATTTGAGACATATTATTATTGTATCGATGCGACCTCACCTCTTATGCATCTTAGTGTTACCTGAGGTAATTCTAGATATTTTTTCATTCGCCGCCGTTCTGTCGTGGTCAACCTTTGATCGCTCTAGTTTGCATCGTTCCTAATGCCGTCGCTATATAGAGCTTTCGCGCACACATAGCATTGCACTCTAAAATGCTTCCCAGATGTTTGTCTCTTCTCTTAGCTGACCCTCAACCTGACGTTCCATGGCAGAAAGGCCACGGTACGATTGCTGTTGTTGTTGTTGTGTACCAGCATTGCTTCAAGGACCTATCATCGTCGGTCATGCCTGACTTATCTCGACTTTCTTCAACAGACCTGTGAGAACACAGGCATGACAGTGCTAGCTGTACCCGAGCCAAACCGCGATTTCTGGGGATCGCATCGGCGATCACAAATCGTGGCCGCAAACTGCTCGTGGTTTCCATGGAAGCTGTCTCTCCGAAACAGATGCGTATTATGCAATCAGGCCACGCCGTCACACGACTACAGATAGCGACAATCTAGTTTGCTTGACTTTCTCGCAGCGTCCGCCCGTCCGTCCACGCAGGTTCGCAGGGGTCACTGCGGACCCGCAGCGACAACATTGGCTGACAGCATCTCCAGTCAGTGCCTCCATAAGTAATCGATGTCGTCGGGTAAGCTCTGTCCAATATCGCTATATGTATATGGACATTGTAAGGTCGTAGTGTTCTCGGTAGGCTAATAATAGATATCGTATTGTTGAGAAACATCAGGGGATCGATGTAACAGGGGGTAATGGACAAGACGTATCATCATAAATACATCACACATAGATGTGACTCAATCCGTTCGTACTCAGTGCGTCACTTTTGTAACGTCTTGGGGTCTCTCTCTCTCTCTCTCTCCCTCTCTTCGTATCTATTATTCGCTGCGTTCGTAGAAACGTCTGTCATTGGCACCGTAACTAGACTCGACCACCCACTAAACACGCCTTCCCGATACATTTGACCTTCCCTGGTGATTCAATATTAAGTACGTCATTCTTCTATGATTTAAAGTGGAGATTGAGACCAAATTGTCTCAATGCGACTCCCCGCCGTGTGTAACCATACCGTGCCGAGTCAGTTACTTAGGCTGAGGTCCTCCATTGAAAGACCCATTATTTCTGTGTGTATCTAACATCACACATAAGAGCAAAGAAATAACATATCGAGACTTGGATAGCGGACACATATCGGCATTCTATACGAGTAATAGTTTCGTGCTGGCGGCCATTACGCTGAAGGAAACGGGACCACTGTTACTTTAGCTGATGCCTCAGCTGTTCCCCCATGTGACATTCATCGGAACCACCTTTGGCTATTAACGAACAGAATTAGGTCGTATCTATATCATTGTAGCCGGGAGCTTTAGCAGCAGCTGTACTGGAGAGGACTACGAGAAGGACAACTATCCTAAAACTTTGGATATTTATGGTGACCAAAGCATGTGTGTTGAACTTACATCGTCTAATATCGATATCGGGAGTTCTCGGGGTCGGCGATTACGATGTCAGTGACAAATACGAAAGGAGATGATACTGTCGAGCTTTCCAACGTGAACCTCTGTGTGTTAGCGGCACACGTAATGATTGACCGTATACTGATGACAACTCGAACCTGGTTATTTGTTTTATATATTTATCTGTACAGTAGATGTAATCAGGCAACAGAAATACACAGAGGGAGAGAGAGAGAGAGAGAATATAAAGAAATTGTCGACAAAACGTCAACTCATTCTCTACCTCTCGATTACTGGTTCGTCTAACCATCCGAAATAACGTCTTCTAACGGCTTCTGTGGTTGCAGATTAGATTTGATCACGTTACACCTACGTGCCTGGTTTTTCACCATGTTCATTACAGTCACAATACATTTAGATAATAAGTAAAGGTCTCGTCTCGATATCAGCTGAATCATCAATTCAAACTTAACGCGGTAAATCAGCGTCGGAAAATCGCCAGAGACGAAACGAACGGCGACCACCCCGAGGGAGATTTTGTCCCTTTTCAATAATTAATAATGTATAATCGTATCGTTAAATGAACCATATTCAAGAGTTTCCCTAGCCGCCGGTGTTGACCACGTTGGGTTATAGGCGGCGCTGCTACTGGTGCTGCTGCCGTCAACTCTGCTGCCCTTGGTCCTGTCATTTGTGTTGCTCGAGGAAGGCTGAGCAGGCCCGCTTACACTGCTCAAACACCTCTTCGAAGCCAGCTGAGCCGCTGTCGTAGTACGGGTCGCGTATGATCTTGTGACCCTTCGGATCGTAACTGCCTAACAGCTCCACCGATGCGTGATAATCCCCCGACGGAGCCATCTCTGAAACGACATTAGGTGATAAATATAAGCTCATTAATTACTAATTTCCGTTTTCGTGATGGCCATCACATGCTTGCAATGACGAGACACGGAGACGATTGAATCAGCGTTAAGTTGCCTTGTTTTAGTATAGACTGAGCTAACCGATCCAATATATAGTCAGTAAATTGAATGTTTCAATTTAACATGCATATTATTGAAGATCGATAGTTATACTGCAGCGTACGTGCGGGTGTGCACTTAAAAAGGGGCCCGTCGAATAACGAAGTAATGCACATGTAACACCGTGAACGTGGAATCTTGGCTGGGAGTCAGCCACAGAACGTTTAAACATGGAGATGTTGTCAGATTTAACACAATTAGTTCTAATAACAGGAAGAAATAAAGGAAAAAAAATACATTCGACTGGTCATATAGTCGTAGATTAATTAAGTGATGCCCCGCCAAAGAACTCTAAAAGTAACTGTCCGTGTGGCATATCGATTATATATATATATATATATATATATATTATATTAGGTCGATGAGATTTCGTACGATTTCGAGATTTACTACGAAGTCTGTAACAGCGGAAATGTAGCCGCTACTTCTATTACCATTGGACAACTCCTGCAGATAAAATATCTCGACTTAGAAATGGACACTACAGCCAGCATATCACCTACCAACCGCTACATAGTGGTTGGTATGGCGCTAATATGCGTACGGAATACGTCGAATCCAGACATGAGCTCAATGATCCCCAGATAATAGCAATACTATCTCATCTCTCCTGCAGGCTAGAAGCTATGACGGCGGTTAAACAAATACTCAGATGTCGATTGTCAACCGTGTGATGCTTTAGTAACTGCAACTTTTATATGTACACGTCTACCGAATGATGTTTCTATGGTTTGATATTCCAGTATTGTTTTTACGGTGGCTGAACAGCCGTCGGTCACCCGGATCGTATCACGGTGACATAGGCGTTAGAGAATCCGTACGGGTCGAAACGAGCAACGTATTAAGCGATGTCATCGAATGGAATCTTCACTCAAGAGAATTCCCTCATGTTATGTTAACGTTAGGTTAAGAATGACAGAAACAATAGATAAAGATTGCACTCGAGCTAAGAGAATTCGCTGTGAAGAACCCGCAGTTCCAGAGGTGACCCATGACCGTCTGGGCGTAGTTCATATCTGCAAAGCGGGTTCCTTGAGATTGCACTTACACACACACACACACACACACACACGCACTTATCATGATACAACAGTCGATGAGTTCTCGTTGGGTTAATGCTACGCTAAAATTGAGCTTCTTTATCTCATTATCCACAACAATGCTTGCCTAATGTTCAAAGTTATTGAAAATTAATCAGTTATGTATTGCATGGCACACACACACACACACATGTATTCTTACCTAAGGCCTCAGTCCCTTGCAATATGTATATTTATATACAAATATGCGTGTCCAACACAATCGTAGAAGCAATGGTAGTCCAATTAGTGATGTCTCAAAAACGGATGTCTTATTTAATGCTATTTCAAAACACCATAGTGTTCACGTAAATTGTTGTGTCACTGGATTAACACAGCGGACTGAGGCATGTTCCGGTGGAGGCTTTTATTTCCCCCAATACAAGTTGGGATTGATGCGTATTATGTTCCGTGAAGTCGGTGTTCACGTGTGTACAGGCCAGCAAACGCTGTATGCGAATATTCTTTCTATTTGCTAGCTGCTCTTGGTCAGCTTTTTCTTCTATTTAGTAGAGCTATAAAGACATGTTCAACTATAAAGGGAGAGCTGTCCGGCTGCTGGCCGAGGTTGACACGGCGAATTGGGGGCGTTAATGGCAGTAGCCTGCACTCGCTCCCGTGGCGACTACGGTTACAGCATTTCAGCATGCGTTCATTGAGCGCCTCGTTGTTGTCTCAAAGATTCCATTGGAGCTTTTGTCGACATGGGGGCGACGGGCACTTTTAGGTTAAATTGCACATTGAATCCTACAATATATCACAAGAATTCAGTTAGTAATATTTGCGTAGGTATCTACGAACGATAATTGCATCAATCACAATTGTAAAAGAGCCTTCGTGTGAAGCAATCGTACACTCGAAATAGAGTCGATAATTATACCTGGTAACAGTGTACCGCTTTCTTCACCCCGGGAAGGTTTTTCGGGCTCACTCTCAGCCAACATTTTACGTCGACGGTTGCTTAGCATTGCTTCGTAAGATTCGCTTACTTCACCGACTAACGCAACGCGTGTAAAAGCTACCAGTTGATGATGTGCTTGTGCTTCAATTAAAGTTTACGCCCCCCCCCCCCCCCACGTTAATCACTAGGAAGCACAGACACCCTTCTCTCGCCTCCTGAACGTTCGGAAACACCAAACCAAAGGTCTTACGCTATATAACACGTAGCTTGAAGGCGACACAATCTCGACAACGCTGAAACAAGCAGTCTCATCGAAACGACAGTGCGCCTATTTTGATATATATACACATAGACACATATATATATATATATATAAATATATATATATATATATAAGCTTAATAGAAAAAGTATCATTCGTCTCTAAGTTAGCCGTCGATATCGAGACGGAGGAAAAACCTGTTCATTCTTACGGAAAATCATTATATATGTGTACGTATATGGATAACAGAGAACGCATATTTTTATTATGTGACAACGCAAGTCACATTAATGTCTTTCTACGTATGGCGCCATTATTTTGGCAATGAGCAATTGGACTGAAACGACCGACCATTTATCGGCAGATTGCGGTTGATCTGCCATTGGCGGACGCGTTAGCTGAATGACCGATTTGAAGCCATCATCCGATCAGCCGGAGATAGATCAGAGCGGCATCTCTCTGATCCGTTGAATACGTACTGTAGCGGGGTGTACGGCCACTATCTACGCTCCTATTCGTCATGTGTTTAGCACATTACTTTCTTGGTGGCAGCGAATAGAATCGCGTCGTTTATTTAGCAATGCCAATAAGAAGAATGATAACAATCGTAATAATACACAATGGATATATAAGCAGGTACCATTGAAGGACGAATGCGTGAACAAAGAAAGCCGTTTTTTTTGTTTTTTCATCGAGATATATGTATATATATATATATAGTCAAATTGATAGCGAACTATAAATAAAATCCAATCGACTGAGGAAAGCTAGAATGACAACAGGACAGGGTAACAAGAAGCGGCGACGACAAAGGCAACGCTGCGCAGAAATTTAAGGTCGCACACGCCGAGGTGGGATCAACCCTAAACCGGTTGCGGTGTCTTTCAGCAGCGGGTGAACTGAATTAATGATGGAGAATAATTTGAAAAACATTTCTGGCAGAGCGAAGGAGGAAGAGCGAGGAAGGTAGGGTGGGACGTCATAGTCCTTTGTCTTCATGGACATTAGAGAGGTCTACGAGGGTCACCGTTAGGTCGTTGCTGACATACGGCTATCTTGTTTTCGAAACTGCCTACATTCATAGTCAGATCTCGAATTACACAAGATTTTACATTGGATGAAGTTATATAGTATATAAGACAGTCGGTATGAGCAGCTGTAACAACAAGAAAGACAGATTCCTATGGAAATACAAGCAACAGCAATCGTTTGCTAATAGTAAACGTCAATCATTTGTGCTCGCAATTGCAGCAGTGCCTAATTACCTACGTACAGGATGTTGCTATTTGTGTCAGGTGGTTTCGTTGAACGGCTCCGTTGAAACGGTGAGTTATCTGCTGAACAATGACGACAAGAGCCTTCGAGATCGTCGATATATTTCTAAAGCGCGATAATATACCAACATAAACACGCTTGTTATTGCCGCGATAGCTGGTAACGACTAACATTGACTCACAATGGCAACATTGACGACAACAACAACAACAATGTCGAGCTCTTAGATATCGTTATGCAGGTTACTGCTGCCGCCGCCGCTGAATCAAATCTGAATCGCGGCAACGAACAATGAATGGTTCAGCCAACTTGCTGGCGATAATACCACGAATTGCATACGGATGCTTTGTCTCAGTGCTAGATGTAGGGGCATCGTAAAACGCCTACATTTGCTGGCATTTAAAGCAGCGCGTTCTCCGGCCCGTTATTGTATTCAACGACAGCTCGCTGGAGTTCGACAACACCCCAGTGCGATCGAAGACACTGAGTGCGCTCATCAGCCGCCGCGCTTGAGTAAACGGTGTAGACACACACACATATATATATATATATATATATATATATATATATACACACACACGCCTCTGATGCTGAAAACGAACGAGTGAATGACGACCAACTGCGGCAGCTGCAGCAACACCCTGATACCGGAATCATAAGCGTCATAGTCATCAACAGAAGCAGCCGAGGGAAGACACCTTTGTTGCCACTTTATGGCGCCTTACGGCTTGACGCAAACAGAGACAGACAACGACGACGGAGATAGACAGACCACTTCAGTGGGTGCCAATATCCAGCATAGCTGGAGTTACAACCATGTTGGTTGCACTGCCCAGGCGGCAGCCAATCGCATTGTACATTTCGCTATCGCCGCTGCATAGAAGGGCGATAATGCGCTCTACCTGGTCGTCGTGCCGCTGATGGCGGCAACGGGCACAACGACAGCCGCCGCACTGCAGCCTCCCCCGGGGAAAGTGACTAGACCGACACGCCAATAGATATGGATGGATAGATAGATTGCCGTCATCTCTTCACGCAATGCGAAATGTTGTACGAGACGAGTCTGGGAAATTTAAACGGCTTAGCCGGCGCTTGCGGTTCGTTGTGCGGTCGTGCGACGGTGACAGCGGATGTTCTCATTCAAGTGTTGATATTGTCGTCGACGTCGACGCTAGCGTTGGCGGCCTCGGTGGTCGTTATGATCGCTGCTATACGAGTTCACTATAAGTTAAGGCAGGGTTTATCACCTTGCTGTTGTTTTTTTTTTGGCTCAGTGTAGACATGAGATACACGAATCGTCCCCATGCACCCGCCTCGTACGGGGGCTGGGCCAGCTCAGTTGCTGTTGTTGCTGCTGCTGCTGCCGCCGTCGCCACCGCCACCGCCGCTGCTTTACTGCTATCGGCCGCTATCGCGGATGCAATAACCAGTTTAGACATAAAAAAAATAAAATGAAAAAGTCAAAAAGATGAGGAAGAGATGTCGAACAATGACAACAGAGACACAGCAACGCGTATCGGCAAAAAGCGATATCGCCGTGGTGCTGACGGTAAATCATTGAGAACACCGACAGCGGATGCTGTCGGTGTACCCATGACACGAGCGTTGCGTGCGGCATAAATAAAAACGCAAGAGAGGAAGGCAGCCGTTGATTCGCAAACAAACGCAACGCGAAACTGTACACTGTATACTTTTGGAAAAAAAAGCGGACGCTTCGATATTTGCCGAACACCGAACTGAATAGGCCTAGCCCGACGCAGTCGAACGATCATTTCGAAGAAGATAAACGCTCCACAGCTCGCTGTATTTGGGGAATTCAATCAAATGTCGAATTTGATCAAAATGAAAAGACTTCGTTCTTCTGCGCCGGGAAGCGGAGGATTACGGGGCGGGGTGGGGGGGGGGGGGGGGTTACGTAACTGCCACCACCTCGAATCGCTCGCTCTGGGAAAGAGATCGTCGATTCTACATTTCACCGGTAGAATCTGAACGGTGATTATTTGTGTTAGGCAAATAAATGCAGCTATTAGTGCGTTCACCTTCAGATGAGATTAGCAATCACTAAGGTCTAAATCATATATCATTGTGGGGAATAGCTCCAGGTAAATTTTCCCTCCGGATGATTCTGTGCCTTGAGCACATCTGTGTTGTGTGTGACGTCATTGTGTAATGTGGTGGTAATCACGATTGATAAAGGCTATCTCGTCTGAGCGAAACATAGCCATGAGGGAATCGAGGAACAGGAAATCGGCTGATGGATCTCATCTGCCGTCTGAGTGGTGCGGTCACTGTCGACGGAAAGAGCGGCCGGGGTGGCTGGCAGCCGAAGGGAGCAATGGTCGTTGTCTCTCGCCGTGATTCAGATCGGTGAGATCGGCCACGGTGCCTCCCTCGGTCTTGACAACGACTTGCTGTTATCGGTGATGCAGCATACAGGCGCTGTAGACAGCGTCAATCGAAACGACTTGCCATTGTAGGGATACGCGTAGCGCAGTACCTGAGTGATTTCGGCAGGAGGAGAGGCTATAATTTATCGATTCGACATGCGATATCACTGCTGGCTCAAATACTGCTCGTCAGTGCGTGATCCGAGTTCGTCGCTGATATTGAATGAGTGAAGTTTGTCGTAGCCAAGCCTTAATAGCCAATCTTAGGCTAGCAGGCGTCCAGTAAAGCGAGCCCACACGCGATTATTTCAAGGCTCAGCCGGGACCTCCGGGGTGGCATGGCTTTCATCAGCGATCAGCCGCAATACAACACCATTGCTCGACAATCAGAAAAAAAAACTGCGAGAGCTGTCAGAGTTTATCAATAACCCACCCGCCCGAGTGGTGTTTTTTTGTGGGGATAGTGCTGCTATTATTAGCAAGTCACAGGTGAAGGAATTAATGAAATTGCCATGGATCACGTTAACATGGCGCACTACGATCGGGACGACATTTGAGGACAAATTGCTTTTGAGCATTTTACTGGTCCGATTTCGCTTGGAAACCTTGGAAGGTTCCCGACGCCAGTTTGGCTAAATTTGTCGTGAATTTTTTGGGGGCTGTCATCCTCATTAAAGGCTAGTTGCTAATTGCGAACAACATGTGGCCCGTTGGCTAGAAACCCAATTGCGAAGCTATCGAAAACTGGTACTATACAATACAACGCCAGGTGTCAACACTGCATTTTTAAATCGTACAAATTAAGCAGTTGGAAATTCTCTTGAGCCCTACAACAATTTCTGTTAATTGGAGTTTTATTCTGCATGCGGTTCAATGCACTGAAATTTCGATGTACCCTCTAGGCCTCCCAAATGAGAGGAGTCACATGGGATGAAATTCCCATTTTCATATATGGCCCCCTGTATGGTCTAGTCGCTTGAAATAGGTTACCATTAAGCCTAGGTCCTGAACGTGAGGTTTCAGCTTTGGGAGTTCACCTGTATGTTCATCTGTCGTTAATGCCACGGCTGATAACGGTTTAGACCGCAGTGCCGAGCCGTGAGTCTTGTGTTCGCCGCCGGGCGGCAAGATGGTGAAGCGCTCATTAATTAGGCGCTACCACATCTAATTAGATAGCACACCCATAACTACCATAAGAGTAAATTATACTGACGTATCAGCCGTGACGTGACTACTTCTTCAGATGGGCAACTCCTTCAGCAGTACACACTATAGCAGATCAGCCAGATACACGAGTGAACAACAACCGCAATAATACTCTTCGATTTTTTTAATTTTCGATTCCGTGTCTGTCGAAATAACCTGTTGCTTCAGAGATTGTGTGTGTTATTATTTATGAAAACAAACAAACAAGATGGCCGGCCTCCACATTATTGACCTACGCATTTTTTTCTACGATACAAATTCGAAGAGGAACGTATCTCCTGTCGTAGCAAAATCGTTCGATTCTCTCTGGGTCCAGGCTCGGACCCGCTAAAAAAACTCAGATTCCTCTTCGCCATGCCTACGGCAAGCACTCACTACGAGACGCCGACCAAGAGTCAAGACTGAAGTCGTTATCCGCGTTAAACAAGTGATTAAACATAATCATGTTAAGTAACCAGCCCTCATGGCAGGGCCGAGATCTACACCTAGAAATCCGATTCATCTAAGCAACATCTGCTTACAGCGCCGATAGGCGTCGTTCCGCATGAGGTCCTAATGCCAAACACTCGAATTGCACTTATCTCCACTTTGACCTCGCGGTCACCCAAGCCTTCATTCGTGCCGTCTAGCGGCCGTTGAATCACTCTGCCTGAAAACCCCATCTAGCCAATGATGTCACATTTGGCTCGAGAGGTACGGTCGTTCTCAAACGGCACCGGCGAACGTTGTACGACGACGACGACAACAACAGCATGTCATAATACCGATGATTAAGAAAAAAAAAAACCACTTCGAGACGCTAGCGGGCAGACAAGCATCTTGATAGGGCTCTTCAGCTCGACACGAACGCTGGTCGCACTGGCGCGGGTGATTGTGATGCTGGTGGCTGCCTTTCACATCGTGTGCTATGATTCATAGGAGGAGTTTATATCAATTATTGTTATTTTTAAACGCTGCCTTTTAGGTACAGACACCTTTAGATAATCAGCTTATGGCGGAACAAGATATTGGCACAAGACATTTGGGTGCTGAACAAAAATATAAAAACAACAAGTAACCCGATTCCGTTATTGACCCGAACGGTCTTGCCAGAGAGCGGACGCGTCTGGGAAATCACAAAACGTCGTTTATCCCTATCGAAAGCCGAATCATCACTCAGTCCTGGTTTAATTGATGCGGGATTTCGACTAATTGTAATCCGGCATTGGTGATTGTTTCGATCCGGTGATACTGCTAAATGAGGCCTGGATGATGATCGGGCGGTGTCAATCTGAATCGACTCAATTCTCTCAGATATACCACCACTCGTTGGTGGAACAAGCGATTGCTTCCGGGTCACTCTTTGCTCAAACTCGATACACAATTGTGTTATTAGTGCGCTTCGAAAGATCGGCGATTGTGTTTTTTTTTTTTTTTTTTTTTTTTTTATATTATATTTGCATAACGTTCGTAAAATCGAGAAACTTCTGAATTGAACTTGGCACTTTTCAATACGCGAATTTCCCAGCGTCAAACATAAAAATATTTCTGCCGATCAATCAACAGCATTTATATATTATATTTACACTTTATAATATAAAATACATTTATTATTTTACACTTATTATTTATTTATTACGCATTATATATTATAGCTCTTATTTTGAATTGGTTTCGCCAGATCAGGTGGGTCATAATAGACACGGCTCTCTATTGACATATATATGCTGCTTGCCTGTGTACACGAAGCGGACCATTGTAGGACAAGTTACGCGATACGCGCCTTATATACACAAATAACAACAACCCTACAACTGAATCAGCAGAGAAGTTAAACGCCACATATAGATCGATTCCTCACACCTGCGGTGCAAACCAAGAATACCACCTTGCCAGCCAGCGCAGCCGCCATTAATCGTTTTGTTCGCCAAAGTTTAATAATTGGCCAAATTAAATCGAATGCAATCGTTGATTGCCGATCACCCCCAGCAACAAAACGAAGCAATTGCAATATCTTGATAGCTCCGATACCTATCACCATGGGATCGCACAGGCTGTCAGGCGTCGGTGGCAGCTGACACACACCTTTACACCAATCTGCTAGGATTCAACTTGTCGACTATTATACCGAGGACGGTGGGCATAGCGAATAAACCCTGTGTGCTTCTTTGTTTTGATTTTTTGCAATTTCTACACTCTGCCCATCTATCTCGGTACCCCTGTGGAGCGCCCGGTGAGATGAAATTCGCGCATTGACTTCGCGAACTTCTCCTCCTCGGCAGACCACCCGCAGCAAGCAGGCGAATCGGAAGCTGTCAGCTGCGTCCATTGTCGTTGTTTCGATGGACGGAGCAGCACCGGTAGGGAGTCCGCGTTGTGGCTCTCCTTCGCCTTCTCCCGGTGTGCTCGTTCTGACAACTCTTGGCAACGCGTCAGGTGGTCAAGACGGGGCAATCAGGTTGGTAAGCAGGCAGATCGACAGCCGAGCTACGCGGTGAAATTCTCTGTTTGAGCGGCCAATCAGCCTCCCACTGGCTGGCCGGCCGACGGACGAACGGACACAGCGACGTCATTTTCAGCTGGCAATTTTAACCTGGTGTGCCCGTCAGCGGGACTCGAGAGTCACCCGCGAATCAGACAAAAATATGCCAAACGACCAAAACACTCACCAATGGACAATAACAGCAGCGATGATTATTGCGGCCGCTGCTGGCTGGCTGCGGCGGTCGGTAGTCGCTCCAGCGGACACTGATCATAGAAGTTGTTTTGACCATGGTCGAGTATCCGCTGTAGTGGTACCCATCACGCGATGCTAATTACATATTACAGTAGGAATTGTTGTTGGGGTGCGCGTATGTTGCCCTATGAGACCTGGTTAGTGATAATTAGTGATAATGAATAATAGTATAGTAATGGGCGAGCAAGTAATAGGAAGCAATGCCGAAAGCAGTTTCACCGTGGACGTTAAATGTTCGCTGTGAATCAGCCTGGAAAATTTATCAATAATAGGCGAGCAATATCGACCCGATTTCTATTTTCCCGCACGGATATAACGCGTATGTTCACTACTCGTTTACAATGATGGGTAAAGGTATACGGTTAATTATATATATATATATATATATATACCGCTGAAAAAAAACAAAAAATGGCTTTCTTTCCATATTGCCTGTCCACGCACCGTCCAGTTGAACGCCATTGACTGTATCATAAGCAGAGTTCATAACAAGATCAGCCAATATATAATCGTATCGATTCTCATATTGTTGCGTCATAATCCCATAATCCCATTAAGTTGAAAAGCGGCAGAATTGAAGAAATCTTAATTTTTATCATACCTTCGTTGTGTTACATTATTCGTAACAATCAAACACATTATCGTTGATGACGTTCACTTAAATTGTGTTCTCTATCATAAAACTGTCGAACGAAATAGAACATGTGAATTACAAACGCTTGGGTGGGTTTTGCTTAGGTTTTGTCGAGATTTTGCAAGATTTTCTATTGCTTGTACTATATTGTCACGCGGGTCGGTCCCTAGGCGAGACATTGGCACAATACAACTCCATTGTGTCTCATTATCGTAGCGGACGTTCTGAGAACTGTCTGAGTCAGTCAGTTGATCAGCTGTATCCAATGAGTTACGTCATTCGTATTGCTCCTTCGCCACGGTATCACAACGGCGGGTGGCTTTGCATACCTTTGATCGTGCTGATGTTCGAGTTGTCCATGCCAAAAATGAAGTCGAACTTGTCGAAGTCTTCGTCGTGCAGTTGCCTCGCCCGGTGCTCATAGCTGACGTCGTGATTCGCAAGAATCTACGTTTGAACATAGCGGTAAAATCACATCGTCCGGTTCCGAGAGATGCCCGAAAATGAATTATTACAGAACATATTAGTGTGCAGATCTTATAATAAATGTGATAGTAAATATTTATACAAATGTGATATAAATGCTTGACAGTCAAATTTTGGAAATTTTATCGCCCAATATCGACTTATACTTGCACATATGACTGGGGCAATCTCACATCCTATATATATATAGCCTGAGGCAATACTAAACACTGCGCCAGCATGACCAGGTTGTCTAGCCAATCACCATCGGTTGGACTTGGGTTACCAAGCGGACTCGTCTTGAGCCGACCAACGAGGAAGTTACTCGTCTCGTAACAGGAATTTATCGTGATGTTTAATCGAGCAACAATTTAGACGACATATTTAGGGTAGTTTCTGATAGGTTTTACAGTAGGGCCTAGCACGGCATTCTACGCTGCTAATTACACGCGATCAGTTAGTCGTCAATTTTATGGCCAAGCGCTTTGGAGGGGGGGCGGGGGGGGAATGTATCGTGTCAACTTTTACTCATCAACTTGGTTAACTAACCCAGCCGCTAACCCTGTCAATGCCCACACTCACCTTCATCGCCCGCCGGTCAGGAGCACTGCCCGTGTGCCATGCGCCCGTTGCGGCGCTGTCGGCGTCCCACCGATCGCTGACACCTACCAAGTTAGAAAAAGGTCCACATATCAATTTTATTCACCTGAGACAATAATCGATGGCGCGAACTAGTTCTTGTCGACACTTCTGAACAACTAGCATTGACTCTCGAAAGAGGAGATATCTCAGTCTCACCTTGTCTAGCCGATATCAGAAGTGTCTACCTATCAGTTGCAATCAACGTATGCGTGGAGTTGATCGTTCGCCATCGACGGCTTCGAAACCCAAGCAGAGGGGAAGCCTCGGACACTTGTTGTCAGAAATATCCCCAACGGAATTATAATTATAACATTCGCCTCTGCAACATATGCACACGTAGCTGTCTCGATATGCAGTTAGGCCCCGACTGTTCGACGAGGAGTTTGGAAGGGACTTTTTTTTTTCCACTGAGAAGTCACTTCCACTCACGCGAGCCAGCTGGAGACGGAATCGGAACAGTCCGCCAATCCATTTACGGTGAAATCGGTCAAAAACTCACGCCGACCTTCAAGGTGACAATGACACGCGCTCTCCTTTACGGATTAGTTCTCAAAGCTGCTACGGTATCTTATATTAACAGCGAACAAATATCGTTCCGGCAAACGGACGCACTTCACATTGAACTACTACGCCTGCATAAAAAGCACGTTCGCTGTCCTATCGAGTTTACTGGCCATCACGGGTGACTTTGATGCCGCATTACAGTGGTGATCTCTTCGTCACTTCGCCACACGATTTAGTAACATTATCGTTGACACCAACGCTAAATAATCGCCGCAGCAGCAGCTGAACGAAAGACGTCCACCAAAATGACGTTCGAAAACTTTCGCTTTTTCCAACAACCGTGTCTAAGATAGCCCGTATACGTCGTATATGTGTGAGGCCAAACAAATACAGATTAGGTTGCCACTTGAATCTTATGATTTGTTTCTTCCTGCTGTCAATGATTTCTGCGTTATCGCGGTTACGTTTGCGATTGATGTGAATGAAGCGCCGTCTATGATATTGCCCGAATCGGAAGATATTCTATTCCAGAATATATCGTCACGCATGTTGACGCCACATCAAATAACAGTACTAGTCGTGCTCATAATAGTACGTATTCATAAAATACATAGAAGTAATGTCTGATGAAAGTTAATAGTATAATAATAATTATAATAATATTATAAGCTCATGAACGGGTGGGAATTTCCCCCCGGAGCAACGTGGTCGGCCGCTCTCTGTCCGCTGAGGCCGCGGCATCATCCAACTAACGATACGAGGCAGCATCGGACAGCCTCGATGGCTTGTTCTCAGCAGGCGGGCACTTACAAGGCATAAACGGGAACGACATTGTTTGACGGTCAGTGCTGCAGACGCCCTACTGCCCTTGAACGTAGAAATGAGGTTAAGCTATGCGTGGACGGAGACAGCCAAGTGATCGATCATATATATATATATCATATTTCAGCGAATCATCTCGTTGCTCCACCCATGTGTATGTGTGTGTGCGTGTGAATGTGGGTGCCTATCTATGATATCACTGGACAGTGTGTCCAGCCAGAGGAGCGAACGCCCGGACGCCAGCGCTGGCGAACGGCTGCAGTCCACTTTGATCTCGTTTTGTACAAACGCTGTTGTTACAGAGACAGTGACGACGACGACGCAGCACACGGCGAATACTGCCGGGGTCCCATGCTCATGTTAGCAGTCGCGCGAATCAGCTGTTAGAGTGAGAGCGAACGTTGGATGGAGGACGAGTGCGCTTTGATGTGTGTACCTGTTGGCCAACGCGAAACAAACATGCTGTGGACGGGTACCATCACGAGGGGGGCGCACAAATTCGATGTCAAATTGGATCGGCCGTGGCCGTGGTTATTTGATGAACGAATTCGTTGTAGCAGCAACACCGATTTGATTGAGTCCTGCGTAAGCAATTTATTTTATTTAGTAAACGATGAATAAACGTTCACAATCGGTAACAATCTGAAATTGAATGGCTCGACAAGTGGTGCTGTTACGCAAATGTAATAGAATTAGCTGTTGTTCTAATGTGGAAGAATACCAATTGATGCTTCTTGTTTATTGTTCAACGATTCAATTGTCAGCGAGAGAATAAACGTCATGCGCTCAAACACGTCGCCAAATATCGTGACACGGCAGTGGCCGAGCGGGTGGTGAACGTCGAGGATACGCCCGTGAATCGGTGATGTACTAACCAATCGCACTGATGCCAGATCACACTAGCAGGGTACATATACGCTCGTTGACCTTAGTGCCCCCTGTTCACTTGCCAGAAATGCGATAGAAGCTAAGCGTGGACGTACACTACAATCTGGTCATTCGGCGCTTCCGTTAAGAAATGAATGGCTGTTATTAAAGCACTTGGATGTGCTTTAAGCTCTAGCTAGAGATTCCTATGCTGGAACGTCGAGCACAACCGCTAATTTCACACACAGCACATTTGCAAATCTCGCATTACGTTTCAAACGCTTGAACTGTCTTTGATAGAATGCCGCTCTGGCTGACTCACAGCCAACATTTAACGTACATGGTAAAACTGCTTTCGGTATTGTTTCATAAGACTCTGGTTAGAACTATAGCTTCCGCTCTCAACACTGCTAATGCTCTCGGTCAATGCCACTGGGTAGCCTAATGAGTACTTCGCTTCATTTAGCAGTTGTAATTTAAAAAACAAAGCGGAAAGCGTCAGTTTGTCTACCTGCGAAGCGACAGCAGCAACAATAATAACAACAACAAAATACGAAGTTAATATTGTTTGTAATTCACCACTGCTATATATAACACATGCACATTTCAGGATGATTACGGAATCGAAGCGTCATCTTGTAAACACAATTTGCTGACAGTTACATTCCCCCCTGCATCGTAAGGGCTCTGGTACAATGGCAGTGAGACATTGTATAAAACGCCAAACGGCCAAGAAAGTCGTTACGGACGCGTACACCCTTTGCTAGTATATGCTAGCAGTGAACTTTGAACGTTGACTTTCACGCCTGTGGCTTACATTGATTGCAATCAATCAATCAATTAAACGGGTTACGTGAGCTTCCATATCTTGGTCATTCCTCGATCGGAGTAAATCTCAATAAAGTGCTGCGCCCGGTGCGCCCCACACACCGAAATCATTTTATTAGCGAAGCAAGGTATCCATATGTGAACAACAGTTGGATTAACCAAAACTATATACATCTAGCTCAGCGTTGATTTTGTGCCGATTTGCGTAGACAGGGCCCCGTGTAGTATTTGCGGATCTGCAACACCGAATCGCTTCCACATCAGCAAAGGAATTCTCCTGAAGAAACAGTCTAACTTTTGTTTCTTAATCCTGCCCAACAGAACGCGATGCACTCATTGCGCCAGCGTCTGCCGAAAAAAGCTATGCCTACATAAATAAATCTTCGTTCGTCTATTCGTCGCCGTGATGCAATCCGATAGTACTCTGAAATGACACGGGTAAACGTACCTTCCACTCAAACATTTCCGAGATAAACTGAACTGATACGTGGACATGTATGAGACGTCTTGCAATGTGCGCCGTTATTAATGCGACACGCCACAATGCATAGGCAGCAAGGTATACGTCGACGAGGGGCGGAAGTGACCATATTGTTGAATGTTTCGCAGACGCCCTGCTGTGAGACAGCCCGATGTGTTACCGGTCAGATCGCTCGCATCGACGTCGAACCACATCCGAACAGAAGTCTCGGATCGATGTAATTATTCCCCCGCTTGGTTTTTATAGACAGCAGTTTTTTTAGCCAAATACGGTGACAAACTTAGATCGAACTTCACTTGTGCTTTTTACCACCAGTTTTTCCTGTGTAGTTGCTGGAGTGCCGTTAATCCATTGATCTCGAGGCCAGCGTGTTAATTAAAAGTGATGTGGCTGTGTGTATGTATGCGTGTGTTCGTGTATGTTTCCGTATAGACGGCTGTGACACAAGTAAATTCGGAGCCGACAAACTACCGGCAACTCCGTTCTTGCTGCGAAGCCTCTACCGCCGTCACTCAACGAAGTAAGCCTCCACAAACGTTGACTGCACTAACAACGGTAGCAACAGTAGTAGATCGGTAGTGGCTGAATTCTCATCTCGTTTCGAATAGGTACAAATGAAATACTACGGCAATAGCAGGCAAACACCACCATCATCATCATCGTCATATCATGCGTGGTCCAACAATAGAAACATCATTAACGCGCCCGCGCGCGGGGGGGGGGGGGGGACCGACAACGATGCTAAGCCGTTGTGGGCAAAGGGCCACGGTAGCTGACAGCAGTGCGCCGATCACACGCCGGACTCCAACTGCCTAATGTCCAAAATAGAAGTAGGAAAATGGACAGCCCCGTGACAAAGCGAAATTAGCACGAATCGTTGCGGTTGAGCGTGTCGAGCACGACTTATCGAAGAGGACTATACGGAGTGATACAAGACGCTGCTTATACAATGATGGGATGCCGAGCGACGCGGCTGCTGTGCGGTCGGGCGGTCAGACGCACGTAGCTCATACACGCGGTCATGCTGGTCGATTGACGCTGAGAGCTCTCTGAATTGAGCTCGCGCAAAGATCACGCTTAGCGCAATCGACGGCGTCTCCTATTGAGCTTAGGGCATAGTCAGTTATAGCAATTCCAGTGGGGAGGAAAACGAGATGAGATTAGTCGGATAGCTGTCCTATAGATAGGCCGAAGTTTCCGATGCCAAACCGGAACAAGAGTAATGAGCCTTCACTGCGTGTATTGCTCACATTCTTAGGGAATGCGGTCAACACTTTATATGTGCTGATCGTCAAGTTGGCGATTCCTATAGAATAAGCACGCAATGCTTATGCAGGACACTCCTGACCTGTTCGTGGCCTGGTCAAGAAAGATGGGACTCGACTCAGAGCCTTCACAGTTAACTCATCCGCGGCCTATCATCCTGGCATTATATAAATCGTATGCAGTTTCCTTTTCATGTATGCTTGTGTTATTTCGTATACGATGAGACGTGGCGGGATGCAACTGCTCGGGGAGATGCAGAGACAGTTTAAACAAACGCAGAGTTGGGCAAATCGATTCGTGATACGACGAACGTTGCTTATTTAAAGCGGTTTAGGAAAGCCTCAATCACATGTTCATGTGGCGAACAGTTAGCCGAATAAACGAATTTCAAATTACATAAATAATATAATGTGGATGATCGGAATATCTGAACGATCTGGCCAACTGATACGAATTCCTCGATCCTGCACAATGCTGTATCATCAATCGTTTTCACTTTATTTTCGTCCATAAAGAGATATTCCACAATATATTGTCTATTCATAGTTTTGTCTTTTTTTTTTCTTTGTCGTGCTCTCCGACACTCGCGTCTGTCTTCGGATCTTCTCCAGATTAGGAATCGGTGTCCGGACTCGATATCGTATCCCTTGGCATTGTCGGTCCATCCATTCTATTCGTGTTTGCTAGAGTACAGCGTGTTTCGAATCACAGGAGAGAAATTGTAAGGCTATCATCCATTGTCGTAAATTGCCATGACGGCCCTACAAACACGATCGTAAATTTCCTCGGCGCCGTACGGGTTTGCCAGAAGGCTATCCGGTGGCGTCCGGCCAGCGATTTTTGTGCCGCCGCCACTGAGCCGGTAGGAACGCGGACGAGAACGCAACTCTCGATCGTGGCACCGTAACGGAAAAACAAGCGCTGTTTTCTTTTTTTTTTCAATCGTTTCTACCTATCTAACGCAGAAGCACGGACGGGGTCTCTTTCTCTCTCAACGGTGGTGCACCGCCTAAGAGCCCATTACCTTCCGATGATTACATCGTAAGGAGAAGCCAAACGCTAGCGAGTCGTAGGCCATATAGACAGCCGCTGTTACTTGCTACCAGTGAGCCTGAGCATGAAGGGAGCGCGCTATAACGAGGCGGGGTCGCTCGGAGACGCGAACGAAAGAGAGAGAGAGAGAGAGAGGAGGGGGGAATAACAGCAGGAAATCAACGGACTCGTTGATTCAATTCCTCAGACTGTTGTGGTGAATGAGCAGTGCACTCCTTCCCGCACGATTTCTGTCTTTTGCTGCTGCTGCTGCTGTATACTGCGACGTCGCCGAATCGTCGTGTCTGAAGGTCCTCGTGGGTCTGCCCAGTCAGTGTTCGAACATCGGAGTGAAGGACTCACCATTAGATGGTGGAGTCGTGAGCATCACGAATTGCTAGCAAGAAACTAAGGTGCAACAAGCATCATGGGCGCTTTTTTCTTTATAGACATATATGTATATGATATCAGCGTGTAGAGCTATTCCGATATCGCTGAATGCTTCGTAGGAGAACCCCTGATGGCATAGCTGATCTGTCGTCTACATTTCTTTTTTATTATTATGATAGTTCGAGAGGAAACAACAGCTATAAAGGGGACACATTTCTCCTTCCTTAACTACTCGCATGATTGCTGCAGCTAATAATAACGAGGCAGAACTACGTCGAATGCATTTTGAGTAGTACGATGTCGAGGATATGAAAGAGAACAATGAATGGTGGAGTCGGCGCGTTGGACTACCTCGCGCGTTCACCGCTGAACCCCCTCCCCCCTATCTGTGGTCTCAAAAAACTTTAAAGCTGGATATCGTTCGGGCTTCACTCCCTCCATAGTGGCCGATAGTGCGTTACTGAGCAAGTGAACGTCGCTGGCCTAGTCCAGCCACTCGATAAAAACAGATGACGTCTGACAGATGGGATGCATTCGGCATTAGCGCCATATGCGCTAGTTACCTAAGCGAACCTCTCGACGATGGAGACCACCTAGGCCATCGCTTATTTTGTATGGTACTATGTATTCTATATAGAGGGGAACTTCAGTTGCTGCTGCGTGTCTTTGTCGTGAGTGTGGTGTGTCTGCATTACTCAGGGCTCTAGTGATGCCGACCGACCAATATTCACAGCTGATTCAGGCCGAGGGATTCCCCACATAGCAGTCCTGTGGCATTTTTCAAGTCGAAAGGGACGATCTGACGCGTTCGCAATCCAGCGCCGAACCTTAACATCTTCCTTACGACCACTGTATGGCCGGATTGACAAAAGCTGGCAAACATTTCGCGCGCATCTCCGAGACCCTGGCAATCGAAACAGATCGAAATCGATCGTGAACTTCTATAGGGGAATACATGAAGAGCCTTGTATTTGAGTCGATCTCGTTCATGTTTTTAACTGCTCTTCTCTAGCTCTCTCTCTCCCTCTCTTTGTCTCTCTCTCACGCGTACCAGATACATTTTAGCCACCTCCGGTGGCAGCGGCTGCTATCCTAACTTAGATGTTCCTTTTGAACACTGCAGCCGGGCTAGCGCAGTTCTGAACTATTATAATTGCCTGAAATTTCACACAGGCTGTTACTACCGACAACACGACCGTCAGTCACTATAGTCTACTTATATTAGGTTTGATACGTACTACCATCAACTAATAACATCCACACATAATCGAACGTTTCCATTCGGGGCGAGCATACATCATCACATTTCGATCATTTTCCAACGCCAGCGCCGGTGTCTAGTGTCGCGAGCAAATATCCTCAATGTCGCGGTCATTGTGTCAACGTCAGCAGACCGTTTGCCACGGCCATCATCATCATTATCAGCAAGCACGTACACGAAAATCAGCACCGAATTACTCGCATGTCCAACTGTGTTAACAATGGCGGAGACCGACATCGTGTGACCTCATATTTCACTCATACTGGAAATGGAAGAGCCGAGAGAGAGAGACTCAGACAAAGAAGAGTACGATACAATAGGTATCCGAGCAGAGAGGACTATACCTCCCGTTGGTTAGGCATGTAATCGCGCAAAGTCCCCTGGACTACTGCATCGGGTGCGTTCTCTCGCGGCGACGTCTACTCGATAGATAGACGACGATCAGCAGATTTTGGGCAGACTAACAGCCGAACAGGGTAGCCGTGTCGATTGTGGATGAGAACCGTGGCTTCTCACTCATTCATATTCAACTATGAATATGATGAAATGATCCTGGAATAAGCAAGTGACGACCTATAGTTCTCGTTTGCAGGCTAAACATAATGAAGTGACGAGAAAGTGGTCTAGTCGATATCCCATGGGTATATTTAGCCGGTTCGAATTCCGCAAGACACATAGATATGGTATAAAGTGACACGAAAGTAGTAGTCACCAATCGTCGGCCTGGCAGCAACAACCCCTTCAAGGGTCTACTGCAACAGGTAGGTTGCTGACGTTGAGGTATTATAAAATAGCAGTCAACAGACATATGTCACAGTGGCACGTCATATGGTTGAATCGATCTCAAGTGTTCCACTTCCCTGCGCCGCGTCCGCTAATTTTTGACACTTGATAGCATTTACGGCAGTGCACAGACACACGCACACATACAATAGCAACCGTGGAGTAGACATAATGGTTATCGACGCCAGTCACCAAGCAGCAGCCAAGACTATGACATCCCATAACAACAAGTGGTTACCTGAAAGGCGGATGGCGCTAGTCTCCGCGTTCTGTCCCTTGTTTATTAGCCGCTTCCACAGCGTTTGACCCCGCCAAAATCTCACGCTTGCACAACGCCTCAACTCTAGTTATGTTGGCCTTGGCCTTGGACACAACTAATCCCGAAAAGAATACATGCTGAATACATTTGTTTCAGACGAAAGCTAGCTTCGCTGGCCGTCCGCAGGACTAACTAGCATTCGCCTGAAGCCACTGTGAGCCATTTCTGTGCTCTGTCGATTTCCTTTTGAGCTCAGCGTTCCGCCTGCTCATATTTCGCCGATACGCTTTCGGTAGCATGCGACATTGAGAGGAAATGGCGCAGCGCATAACAACTCATCCACCGGCAGCAGCAGCAGCCGCCACCGCACCACCACCACCACAACCACTGCGATCTTGGCCACAATATATATTATACATGGAGCGCATGTTTTATAATAGTAGTAGTGATACTGGTGGTAATAACAACGATATTAAATTCTTCTTCATTTTCTTCTGGCCGACTTGACTGAACGGCCAGCTCCCGCCAGCTCGTTTGGCTGTTGCTGTCGAGTTGATGCCGCACTGACTCCGTGTGTTAACTGAACTGGAGCGCACGGTGAAACGCTCGCGACCCCTGTGAGTGTGGAGCTGTCGTAGACGTCACGGTGCTGCCCGTCGTGGTCGTAGTCGAGTGCTAGCTACTGCTGCTGCTGATGGCCGTCTTGTGACAGGGTAGCTGGTGGCGGCAAGCAGCAAAGGCGCCAGGCCAGCCAGCGTAGAGGCGCCCAACTTCAGGCTGCGGCAACCAAATGGACAGAGCGCTTCGTTCGGGTTTTCAGCACGGCGGAAGTACGGGAACCCTGTCCCTCTCCGCAGAAGCAGCAGCAGCGGCGATGTCCGTTGTCACCGGCCGGCCGACCGCACCCCACCGCTCGCTCGTTCGCTGGACGAGAGCATGAACCATTTCACATATCGCGTTCGCTGTGTTTCGATCGTCACACACCGACCCTTACGCGCACACTCAACATGGGCAGCTAGCAGGAGGTACGCTCATCTACCACGTCCGATTGTGATGGTGAGTTGTATGTCTCCTTGCCTGTGGACCTGTGCAACCATAGCATGCGACTGATGAAGGGTCCGTAGTTGGTTTCAAACGCCGAACGCCGCGTCATATGCTGCTGCTGATTTCAATATCGAAAATAATCGAAGCCAATGATTATTAGGCAATTAGCATTAGCATTGCTACTCCGTCTGGCAAAGTTGATGATGCATTTTTAATGCTCAGATAGTTGAAGCGTTAACGAAGATCACATGCTTGTCTGTCTCCCTATGCATTTGCTTGTTGTCGTTTCATAGACGAACATGAAAAATGCATAATAATGGATGTGACAAAAATGTCGATTAGTCAGGCGCGCATTGACCCACTTGTATAGTACAATAACAATAATAATAATGAATATACTAATAATAATAATACATTCACCCGATTGTATAATAAATAGCATGCCGAACTTAAACAACCCTTGTAGTTTGATGTGAATAGACCACCCATATAACAGCGTGGTACAAATTCGAGCGGCGAGCTCCATCCAATAGCAGTGTATATGCACTGCAGCGAGGCAAAGGTGGCCAGCGCTCAGTGGAAACAGCCAAATGTTTGTTGTCGCTGATTTCTCTCACAGAAGTTCAATTTCCATAATTTTCCTTGTCAGTCATCACCAACAAGGTGTGTATACACATTTCATGCCTTCTCTATAGAACCTCGTGACAGAAATGTCTGTCTTCTCGGAGCACGCGCAGAGCCAGTAGGGCGGCCATCTGTTAGCAGCTCCTCGCGTTGCTTCAATCAATCACTTTCAACAAATTTACATCTCAGAATTCTCCGGCGTCTCGTATAGCCCGCCCCGCGAGTACTGCCAATTCAGTTCAGTGCAGCCGCTCGATTGTCCGTATTTGCTTCTGGCTCGTTTTTGACCAGGACGAATCATTGGCAAGCGAGCAGTGTGATCGAGTTCAGAGGCGGGCGAATGAATTTGGATAAAAGTTCCCTGAAAATGAAATATCCCTGTAAAAGGATATGGTTCGAAATTGTTTTCGATCCGAGGTTCGCTTGGCTTCCGAGTGCTACCGGTGTAAAACGGCGGGCTTTCGATCATGGCTGTAAAAATCTGCGTGAGAAAATTTTGATAGTAGATAGTAGAATACCATGCCTCTGATATAATGATAATCATTATTGTTATTATTATTATTATTTGTATTATTATTAGTATCATGGTCGGCAGGCTTTGTCGAGCGTGATTTTTACACTGAGAACCGTTGACGCAAGCGGTTGTGTGCTCGAATTCACAGGGATTCAAATACATGTAGTAAAAATAATAGACATCAAATTCCGCCATCCTGTCTATTTCCAGGGATCGGTCGTGTAAACTGAGAATATTAAGTGGCCCTCGATGAGACGACTAGAATGCTTGCCATTGAGCAAGAAGCAACTGTGGAGTTTGCATCGATTCTCGTCGATGATACGATCCCAGTAGTGGGCTGTCGGTGTTCACAGAGCGTGAAATGGGTACGCCAATATGATGACATCAAGGTCTGGAGGCGTTAGTGATGTGTCTATAGTAAACATGGCCGTGTACCTGTATAAGCTACCCAGACAATCATGGAGCTTGAACCTTGGCAGCCATCCAAGTCTCGAATACGCTGCTCCGCGAAGGCTGGGGTTGTATCAGAACACATGATAAGTTATAGCATCTAGCAATACAAATAGGGAGTGTATACCCCAGAGGTTACCGGAATCAACAAGCGTAACATGTCACCAGGATTCCCCACTATGGTGTTACACTAGTAAGGACCATTTGCACCAGGCGAAATCCGTATGAGTCAGAGGACAGTTGAACATATAGAGGTAGACAGAGATCTTGACAAAGAGATAGACAGAGATACCGCCATACTATATTAGTATTATACAAAGAGCTAAACAGCGCCGAAGCATAACTGCCGCTACAAACTTCTTCATAGTTAGCTTGTCTTTGTTTAACCTGGCTATAAGGAGCATGGTAGATGACTGCAGTTACTCAACAAACGCTTCGAGAACGGCATCAATATCATCGTGTTTTGCCAATAATTCGGCCTAAAAATAAATGATTCAAAGAAAGATGAGAGCAGATTGTCAGCGTATGACATATTCGTCAATTCGCACCCCCTCACACCTACACCCCCGCTTCACTTTTTCCTAAGCCTCGTTCAAGGCTTCAATCCTCCGCTCGTTGTCCTTCATGTATTATATGTTATCTTCAAGCCTTCTTCGGATAACCGTACAGCTTATACGTGCACAAAGCTACACTGGACTGCCATTTCTCAGCTCACCGTCTGCCGTAGATTCCTAGACGATCAACTGATAGGCCCACCATCGCCGCCGGCGTCACCATTGAGACACAGACCCCTACACCCGTAGTAGTAGTAACACCAGGACGTACGTACCGCTGCGAAGGTGATCGCCAGCCGCGTTTGACGCTCGCCGAAGCACCGAACGCCATCCATAGACCTATCAAAGCAAAATCGTCAGAAGCTCTCCTACTGAGTCCCAGAGACAAAGCGGCAACAACTGCCACCACGATATACTGTGATATAATAAATACGCCAATGGAACAGCGCGGCCTGACAGTGAGTGGTCCCGTCCAAGACAGGCGCCCGCGAAGGGACCGACAAAAGTGACGAAAATCTGCTCTGCTTCTTCTGTTGTGTTGATCACCGGAGCGGCAGAAGCCGCAGCGGTTTCATCTTCGCTCCGCTCTGCCTCAAGGTCGCGTTGAGCTGTGCTGTTGTATGTAACTGTTGCTGCTGCTGCTTTCCACATGGCATTTGCGCGCCATTTATTTTTCCCTTTTTTCTTCGCTTCTGATTGACAGTCTGTTGTGTCCCTCCCGCCGCGTCCCTCGCTGTCCCTGTGAGCCATGTCAGTGGACTCGACAAAATAACAGGGTAGCATGTCTAGCCGTAAACGATTGTCATGTGTACGACGATATTGGGAGATATGCTAAAAATATACTTGGCCTGATGTGCGTATGTGTGTTCACAGCCAGGAGAAAATGCTCGACAAACACTTATATGTTCTCCGGATCGGGTGTGACGTTGAATGAGGGTGAGACGTGCGGGGAGGGACTGGGATGACCGTGAGGAATTTCGCAGAGCTTCGATGTGGATATTTCAAAGCTTTTCGTAATGGCCCATGCCATCGCCTCCTTCCCTATCAGGCTAAGATTACGTAAGACACCGCATAAAATCTGTAATCGAACGCGTAGCTAAAAAATGAACAGCTAGGCCATATCTATATATATAGAAATCGGTGCGGCTATACTAATAGGCAGGTCGTGTTCGAGTTTGACATGTCTGCTGTGAACAAACAAAAAGCGTTGGCCAAGGTCTTGCAATCCGTTCGTTCTGCGTGACGTTCCTGCGGCATGTTTATGGATGGGCATGAACCTTCGAACTGATACGACTTGATACGGGGTGGGTGGAACACTCAGCTTGGCAGATACGCCGCTCTGCTTGGTTTACAACAACGGCTCATTTGCATCTACATGCATATATTCCGTCGAATGGAACGGGGTAGACGGGTTAAAGTATTGGGATATTGCGAGCTGTGAAAGAAGCACGGATTCAGGCTGATTCTTGCTCACCGAGCTGCAGTCACTGGGCTCGTGTGTTGAGATATCACCGACACTGATGAGGTATAATTAATCAAATGCATGACAACGCACCTTGGACATATCAATACTGTTCATGATCATTTAAACGAGTCCGCCGATTTTTTTCGTTTTGGGTTATAAAACATCGAACCCTTATAACCCTTGTATAACTTGCGAGGACATTCTAACCGCTTCTATAGTGTCACAAGACAGTAAAGTTACTTACCCCTCTGTTTGCAGATGTGCTTGAATACCGCCTCTGCTATCGGCGATCGGCAAATATTGCCCAAACAGACAAACAGTACACGACGATGTTCGGTACCCTCCGGCATCTTCGGTCACTTTCTGTCGACGATTACGTGACCTGTGTGACCAATGAACGCGATAAACAAGAAGCACAGCCACACTCAGATAAACAGACGGCCTCTACGGCACACGCACCTCTTTCAACCAGTTGCACGATAACCCACCGATAGCACCCGCGCGTTAGGGGACGATTGGCAATTAGGCGTTAAATGTCTCCCGGCCTATGCGAACTCACTGTTTCGCCGCTGGCAGCTATGGATCTTCGGATACCGATGGAGTGGTTTCCAAACTGTAGTCGAGATGCCTCGTCCAGCAAGCAGCACTGCCCCTTCTGACTCACATCAGGTAGAACAAGATCGCGCAGCGCAATTGACCCTGTTGTCTATTCGGGTAGACACGTACCTCGATATCCCGTACCTTTCACTGATACAAGTGGCGCCAATATATCATCCGCTGCTGCTGCTACCGCCGGGAATCTCTCACCTCGGCCATGTGATGTAGTGGTGGGTGAACCATATCACCGTGCGCCACCACAGTTGAACACACCATAACATCTGGAGAGGGCAGCCGGTGGCGAGGGTCGAACGCAACTTGGGAGAGAGCGAGCCAAACGCGCGCGCGCGGGGGGGGGACACTGATCAAGGCAATGCGATCATCTGCGGATTTCCCCATCTCCGACATCGGGGGGCCGCAGCAGACGACGGCGAGGCTCGCGACGACCAGCTGACCGACGAACTGCGCCGCGACGAACATCTGCGTGTCGTCTGCTAGCTTTACATCCTGTTCGCTTTTTCATTTTTCGTTCGCCGAGAGTGTTACGGCCGTAGTGTCTGTTGTCTCTCGGGCGAACAGCAACAGACGTCGTACGCTGTGCTGCTGCTTCTGCGGCCGAGCTGCTGCTGTGTGTATCGGTGGCCCAGGACAGCTGGGAGGGAGGATTCGAGTGCAAACGTTACGATAGTGCTGCCGCCGCGGCTTAGCAAATACAACTACTACTACCAACACAGTGGCTACTGCTGTTGTTGTTGTTGTGGTGGTGGTGGCTATTGTTCCAAACGGGGAATACCGATCGACGGCCGCAGGGAGTCTAGGCAGGCGAACCGACACACGAAGAAACACTACGTGCTGTTTGTTGTACTCTCTGCCGCTGCGATTATCGGCGACGTCAAAAGGAAGCGACCGAGAAGCAGCAGGTAGACTCAAGAGCGAAATTGACAAAGCGGCAGTAACCGTTCAAAGGAGCAATTAACCGTCGGGGCCGAAGGAACTGCTCGCAAATCTCGAACGCCCCGACAGCTGCGGTGGGTGCGCGGCAACTGCGCGTAGTGCAGATTCGCTATTGACCATTATGCTCTATGCTGTGCAAGTGCTGTCGTCGCTGTAGCGACCGATCGGGCCCTGTCTGTGGTATCGCCAGCCAGTGAAAACGAGTTGCACAAGGCGTCGAGGGCGGCCAGGCGAGCGATTGTGTGATTCAAGTTGTTACAAGGATCCTGCCACCTTACAATACGCTGCGAAATCGCCGCTTATATGTGTAGTGCCTAGCGGTCTCAACTTGAACAATAACGGCCAGTGCGATTCCGAACTCTCCCCTGTCTGTTGAAGCAGCGTTGGTCTGCACGTTGGATTTCGTTCACCGATCATTAGTAACTAGCGCATGCTTTGTTACTAGCAAGCAGATCAAACCGCGTCTTCATTTGTATCTGTCGTTGTTCTTCGTGTCCAGCCGCCGCAGTTCGTCGAACACCAACGGCAGGATGTCTCGAGCCATTGACCTGATGCGAGTGATGGCCAGCGTGCAGTAAGTGCCCTACCCAAACCTAATCAGAGCAGCTATCCTACTCAATCAGAAGCGGTGTCAGTCAATAGTTCTGCTTCAGCTTACAACAATCTCTTCCAGCGTTCGCTGAAAGCCGGAGAGTCGTTGGCAGCGCGCGGCAGTGGCCGGAACTGCGTCTCGACGGAGACCAACAGCGAGATGGCATTGCCGGCATTCAGTTGACGCAGCCGCCGACTCTCTGGTTAACGGCGGACGCAATCGTTAACAATGGCAGCAAGGCAAGATAGCTAAGCAAAAAAAAAAGACAATATACGAGGCGGGAGCCCCTTCCCCTGTATAAAGGTGACCGAAGAAAGAAATGTGGTAGAGTGTCTCTCAGGACGAGCAGAAACAAAGGCTCAGAATCTCAATGTTTCCAAGGATTTCCTCAACCTCAAGTCGTCGTCTTCCCCTCGAGCGGATCGAGTCAGTCGCGTTTGGCCTGTCGTGCGCCCGGCGCTCGTGAACCACTCGCAGTTCTGTATGTGCGAGTGCTTCGGGGTGTGTCCGTGCTGAAGTGGTGTCTTGCTGATTACTTAAGTGACCTGATCGAAGCGAGCAGAAGCACGACGCGATGAGTTACGAACGATTGGGTCACCCTCTCGGACATCCGAAAATGACCCCGCGACAGTTTCGACGACTGCTCGGTGTAGCGGCTGTGTTTCTGCTCTCGGTTCTTGCGCTTGACCAGCTCGGCGTGTTTCTCAAGCTCGGCGAGGAGCACTCGCTCGATCCGGGCTATGACTATCCGCTTCGTGGCGACCAATTCGATGACCTGCTGCCGGTGAATCACGTTTACGACTCGCTTGACTATCGAATCCACAATAACACCGGTTGTAAACAGCGGCTGCGGTTGGCCATCTTCGTCAAGAGCGCGCTGCCTCATCGAAGTCGACGGAACATTATTCGACGTACGTGGGGCAGGAAGCGATTTAGCAACGTCGACACGAGGACGTTCTTCGTCATTGGCCGAGGTGACGAAGATACTGATCTCATTCTGGAGAACGAGAAGCATCGAGACATCATTCAGGCGGACTTTGTCGACAACTATTACAACAATACACTGAAGACAATGAGCTCGCTTCGGTGGGCCAGCCAATACTGTCGAAACACGCAGTATTTCCTGCTGATCGATGACGACTATTATCTCTCCGTGAAGAATCTCCTACGTTACATCAACGTACATGAGGCGGAATCTGGCGATGCACTGTTCGTCGGGACCCTATTCCCGAATTCGGCTCCGATGCGACACCGATTCTCGAGGTGGTTCGTTTCGCTGAGGGACTACCCTTACTCGAGGTACCCAGCGTACATCACAGCTGGAGCGATGCTGTTCAACCAGGACGCGGCGCAGAAGATCTACAGTGCTTCGAAATTCACTAAGCACTTCGTGTTCGACGACATCTTCGTGGGGATCTGCGCGCGGAAGGCGCGTATCGAGCCAAAGCACAGTGACTTCTTCCAGATGTGGCGATCGGATGAGCTTCGCGATATGATCGCAGTGCACGGGTACACCGATTCGCAACTCGATGAGACCTGGACGGCGTCCTATCAAAAGGGATTCGCTTGAGATCTACGGATGTCACAAGGGTCGTTTTTATATAGAGGATGTTTTTGCGAAAACACATATATATATATATACACCAGTATATTGTGAATTTTGGGATACAGATAAAACAAAAGAAAGGATCGAGGACGTGAATGTCGGCAAAGGTTCCCAAATGTACGACTTGGCGAATGTCACAAAAATCTGTTTGAGTTCACAGTTTCGAATGTTCGAGTATGTTTAGACTGCGGACAGTGGACCTATCAAAAAACGCATGCAGGTTGATAGTGTTCAAAGAAATTGTTCACTCTTAAATGTTGACCACTGAAGTTGAATCTCATCGTCAATGTGTCGATTCGTTTCACGTCGTAAACGCACCCACTCATACAAACGAGCTATTAGCAAGAAGAATCTCTCTCTTTTTGTAAATATGCCAAATGTTTTCTCAATACGAAATCGAATGTTTGATAATGAGCTTTTTCGGTTGAAACAGATATATATATATATATATATATATATATATATTGTTTTTCATTTCAATAAGTAAGTGTGTTAGTTGACGAAACACAGCGAACACGTAGTCATGATAGTTTTGCCTTATCCATAGAAGGCTACACAAACGAGAGAAGATGTATCGATCCTACACAAGGAGCATAGTAATTATCATACTACTGAGACGTTTACGCTATGAGCCCAGCGAATACGAGTGTGGGCTAAAATACGTTACAATTAACAGATTTTTTTTCTGTTAAAAAATACCACGCACGTAGCTATTGTTCGACGGCTATGCCAACGATGTATCTTAAGTGATTAATCCTTATGTGACTCTTTGTCAGACACGCCATGAGTATGCATTGTTTATGTTTTTTTACGCTTATGCCTTTATACATGAGCGTCTCGCGTTAGTCTGACAGCGTGGTCTTCCATATGCGAGATTTCTACGGCTTTATTTGTTGCAAGATTATACTGTGACAGTGAACGACACGATCCTCACGGCTAGTCGGATCGCTGCTGAACTTAATTCGTACAATTACTCGAGACTTGGGTCGAATAGGCGAGCGATGACTTGATACGAAAAGCGATGTGACAATGTGTCGCGCGCCTTCTAATTTGTCGCCCATTCGCCGTCGTGCTCCGGTACAGCGACAGGAAGAGACGGGAATTCGCCGAGGGGCAGAGAAGTGTTGTCTTCCGATGCGTTTAACCATCCGTTTCGTTATACGGGGTTAGCGGCGCGGGGGAGGGGAGATAAGATGATGTTCCTACACAATGTCAACCTGCTATGGCAAGTGCCGTTATACTCGAGGGAGACAACTCAACGGAACTTGGCGTGACGCATGCTGCGTGACACATAGTACACGCGTTGAATACTACGTTAATTGATAGATGGTGACTTCGTACGACGCATTTAACGGCGACATAACGCCGGCGGGGGGGGGGGGTGATGTGTTCGCTAATTCATGATTTTCTCCTCTTTGCTGTTTTTATTTTTGGTTTTCGATATTTGTATATATTCAAGGAAATTAGATGAGAGATCTGGGCAGATAGCAAGGGAAAGAAAGAGAGCAGTATGTATGCGCAACAACTGCCAATTGCAAATATATTTATACGGCAATCACAATAATATATCGAGATTTAGTAATAACAACAATAAAAAGAAACACGAACGTGTGATATATTTGTCTCTGGTCTCTGGTTTTCATTTAGTTCGATAGGCTGCGTGTGAGCAAGGCATAGAGGTCGGGGGGGTGGGGGGGATGACGACACTATAGAGTATAACAGGGAAATTTACAAAGCAACATTGAAATTGATCCTCACTGAGTACTATTACTGCTGCTGGCCCTCACTAGTACGATTACTATTGAATTCGTAGTTGAGCGTTCTGGGTGTTCGAATTAGGATACTGTCTTACCATATTTTCGTGACGGCAACCAAGCGAGAGTGTCATTTTTTAGTTTACTGAATGACGTATGTGTTCACAGGCGCCGTTGTCCTGGTCATCACCATGTGGGAAGTGCCCTTCTGAGCTCGACGGGATCATGTTCTAGTTCGCAGTCGAAGGACTACGCCTTCGAGATGGCCTGCTCCAACATTCGTTATGGGCCTGGCGTTACCCAGGAGGTTGGACAGGTGAATTGATGGATTTTTTGACTAGCTTAAAGGATGCTAATAAATATGATTACTTATACGATGAGGTGTTGTTGCAAGTCCCGCCGACATTGTATTAATTCAGTAAACTGAGTTTCAACAGGATTACTCGAGTGAAATTTGGTTGGGCAATAATTTAATTCGATAAGAATCTGGAAGGAACTAAATTTACAGTTACAATTTCGCTAAACAAACAGAGTATAGCTTGATTGTCTCGTAACATAGGCCACGATAGCTGACCGAGGTGAACATTTACGCAACACTCGATACTTCTTAAACACTGTCTCTGCAAAAGTTCAGAACTTAAGTATTCTTTGTAGCCATAAATATATAACAACTCTTGGTTGACACCACTGGTGTGAGAAGAGTTATTGGCTTGATGCTGTTTAGCTAGTTCGGTCGAACACTTGTACAATAAAGAAATTTATATAAATGTATTGTAAAAAATCATGGGCGATAGTGGTTTTTCCTCCGTGGGCATACATTTTAAGTCGACCAAGGAGTTGAAAAACCTTGCTGGTTGCCCAACAATTTGTCGCAGCTGATTTACGATGAATGTTAATTAAGACACCAGAAAAAGAACCAAAATCGGCTTCTTCTATGTGATTTGCTTATGTTCTTTGAATAATTAATTAGCGGTATTTTGCGTATTACTATTAATAATAAATATGCACATTAAAAAGGTAGCTTACGATGAAAAACAGTTCATTTACCATCTGTAGCCTTTAGAATATGTGCTCGTTAATACCAATTAGCGAATAAAAAATGTGGTTCTCATAAAATACGAACGAGGGTTCAAGCGTTATTTTCAAACATGATTTTCACCAAAATAACTCTACTATACGTAAACCAATTAATATCAAAAGCCATTTCGATTACAGGCTTTGAAATTGTAGTTAACCGTGCTTTACAGCAACGTCTGTAGCCCAGCTCAGATAATGCGAGGGACATTACAAAACGCCATCCCCTAAGTAGTCTGCACAAAAATATGGTTTATCAACCCTTATTTCAAATAAAAATTTTTGACCTGTCAATCGAATGAGCTGTAATTTGGTTTACAGGATTTGAGGAACATGAACGTAAAGAAGGTCTGCGTCGTGACTGACAAAAATCTCGAGAAGCTTCCTCCGGTGCGCGCCGTTCTCGATTCGCTTCATGCCAACAAGGTCAACTACGAACTCTTCTCAGACGTCACAGTGGAACCCACTGATCACAGGTAGGCCATGCGTCGTGTGGATAATGGATTATGGAGACAATTGAAGCATATATATATATATATACATATAGTTGTGGAAATGTACATTTTTGTGGTAGCAGTTACTTGGTGGTGATTATTTGGTAAGTGGCAGCGTGTGACCGTCCTCAAAGATTTAATTTTGTGGATTTTTCTCTCTACTGATTGTTTAAAATTACACGTTACCATCCAAATACGTCCCTATAGAAGACGAGAAGAACAAATTGTATTGAAGAGAAGCGATCTCCGAGACCGTCATACTTTGCTTTCTGTCGCGTGACTTTCCGAACACCCTGTATAATACAGTCATCGATATATTTGTGTCTGTCACCTTTGTCCGGTTTGGTCCTTAACAAAAAAGCTTTCAAAAAGCCATCGACTTTGCGCGAGCTAGCTGTTTTGACTCGTTCGTGGCCGTTGGAGGCGGTTCGGTGATCGACACCGCGAAGGCAGCAAACCTGTACGGGTCCCATCCGAACGCCGAATTTCTCGACTTCGTCAATGCCCCAATAGGGAAGGGCCTGCCTGTAAGATGTGCACTGAAGCCACTAATTGCGAGTAAGTATACCCGAAGTACTTCGTCAAAGTTCGTCTCTTTTCACGCAGTAGGTAACACAGCTGGACAGTTCTTTTAAATCACTCGCACCAATATATATATATTAGGTAGTCCCCAGCGAATTGTCGCGCCTTTCGGATGGCGCACAGCCCGAACTACGCCACACAATGCGTTCATTTTTGGAGTGGGCACGCGGTAGGAACGTGGCTTCCTTTCGAACACTGAGTGGTTTCGATACGATCAGAAAGATGGACGCTGCAGCAAAAAGTTCAAATTCCCCCAAAAATCAACGGGAAATCATCAAGTTTTTGTTTCTCCAAAAACACCCTCCAGCTGAAATCCATCGACAATTAGTGAACGCGTACGGCAGGTCTGCCTTATGCCTGCGAACGGTGCAACGTTGGTGCGAGCGATTTAACAGTGGAGATATCGACACCGATGACCATCGAGGTGGGGACCACAAATCAGGTGCGACAAGGGACGATCGGATTGACAGAATCAAGGCAGCTTTTGAGCAAACTAGAGCTTGGTCCATGGAGTCTTTGTCGGCTGAAACTTTGATTCTTCGGACGACGTGTTATAGAATTATCACCAATATACTGAAGAAGAAGAAAATCAATGAAAAATCGGTTTTCCATAAACTGAGTGCTGACCAAATGAAAATGCGTGTGGAGTATTCGACATTTAATTTGAAGACTTATACGCAACAAACCAGTCGCTTAGAGCACACCGTGTCGATAGACGAGACATGGGTTAGCCTGGATAGACCCCCTGAGAAGGACCAAGCAAAACAGTGGCTCCGACAAGGTGAAGCGGCAACGTCTGTGGCAGTGCCAGATAGATTCGGACGAAAGGTGTTGATGATACTCGCTCTGGATATCAAGGGTGTTTGCTATTATGAAATATTGGCGGCAAACGAAAAACTCAATGCTCCCCGATATCTCGGCTTCTTGAAAGGATTGATGAACAAATGGCGTGGGGATCGACAGCACCGAGTGTGGTTACTCGACGACAACGCAAAACCTCACCGCACTGCTGAAATTACGGCCTGGATGGAGGGGAACAATATTGAGCGATGGCATCAACCCCCATATTCTCCTGATTTAAGCCCGTGTGATTATGGTTGTTTCCATGCATTAAAAAGGGCAATAGGTGGGGTTCCATATGCAACCGTCGACTCACTCGCAAAAGCAATGGATAATGAAATTATATATGGAAACGCAAATGGTAAATATTTGGCTATTTCAAAACTCCCAGAGCGCTGGAATCGGTGTGTCAATAAAGCTGGAGAGTACCTCTAAGTCATACCAAAAGATCTTTGTTCTAACTCATTTAGTTCAAAAGTTATTGGCATTTAAAGAGGCGACAGTTTGCTGGGGACTACCTAATATATATATATATATATATATAGATCACTCTTTAGTAATGATGTCCGCTGCTATTCGAAAAGACACATCATATGGATATCAGTTACATGAGGTTGCTACAAATATTACGACTAGTGACGGTTCGCCATTCAATCGATTGCATCACCCGCGCAAGACAAACATCAATTTGTTCTTCGGCTTAAGGTTCATAATTAACGATGTTGCCGTGATTCCGCCTCGTTGTCGTTTACAGTACCCACCACAGCCGGAACCGGCAGCGAGACGACTGGCGTTGCCATTTTCGACTACGAGCCTCTTAAAGCCAAGACGGGCATAGCGAGCCGGGCACTCAAGCCCACCTTGGCTATCGTAGATCCACTGCACGTGAAGCATATGCCCGAACGAGTGGCCGCTTTCTCCGGCTTTGACGTACTCTGTCATGCGCTCGAGTCGTTTACGGCCGTGCCGTTCTATGAGCGAGGGCCTCGCCCAGACGACCCGATTAAGCGGCCGGCGTATCAGGGCAGCAACCCGATTAGCGATGTTTGGTCTAAGCACGTCTTCGGAATATTGCGGAAGTTCTTCAAAAGGTAGAGGAATAGATCCAGTATCGTTGATCTTCAAAGAAAGACCGTTAAAAGATCCGTTTGTTGAAAGCCGCTTTTTATTCCAAAAAAGAGTGCACTGATGACTCAATGTTCTCGTTAGGACGAGCGCAAGCTTGGAAGCAAAGACAAGTACTTCTTGCAGTCATGCCTCGATTCATTTTGAAAGCATCTCTATTCGAGTAATGCTAATTACTGCATAGTCAACCGGCTTTCTAGCATTTTGTCCAACAGAAAATAAATGCCAGTTCAGCCAAAGGTATTACCTAATATCTTGATAGGTATTACGACCTTCACAAGACTGTATGCACAATAAAAAATCTCTAATTAAATTCATTCGATAGCTTAAGACCAATTAGGCTATTACGCCTCGACACATTTGTGTGCCAATTTCAGATATGGTCATAGATGAATTTCACTAAATCAACGAGTTGTTGCTCTCATACCGTTGCTGATATTCTGTCTACAGTTTTTTGCCTCATGGTGCGCTTCGTCTTCCTGTGTGTGTATCCTATTCTAGGAACGTGTTCAACAGCGATGATTACGAGGCACGATCGGCAATGCACTTGGCGAGTTGTTACGCGGGAATCGGCTTTGGCAACGCCGGTGTCCATCTCTGCCACGGGATGTCATACCCAATCTCGGGGCTGGTAAAAAGCTTCGTTGCTGAACACTACGAATCGTCGCAAAAGCCCATCATTCCACACGGACTAGCCGTTGTCATGACATCGCCGGCCGTCTTCAATTTCACTGCGCCGGCCTGTCCTGATCGACATTTGACAGCGGTTGAGCTCCTCGGTAACTATGAGCAGGCTCGAGAATGAATGCGAACACACAAGTGAACACACACGCGAGCACGAACAGAGCCATTTTCGGTATTGGACCAATATTGGCTATGGGCAACCTTGGTCCCGTTAATCGAGTGCGTTATCATACCACGCATGTATATATGTGTATCTCTATCATGCCATCACGTTGCGGTGGAAGAGCTCAGCCTGCAGTTTGAACTCAGTCTCCTGTTGAAAATAATGTCTGCCTTCAAATATTCAAAATCGATTCCATATGACCCTCTCTATTCACGATACGTATGGATCGTGTAATTTCATTGGAAATTTGCAGCACTGGAATAATGCCGCCAAAAATCTAAAAAAAAAAATAAAAACGACGAATAAGGAAAACTAACATTTCCAAATAGGTAGGATACATTTTTATAAGAAAATTACCTTATTTACACATTCTGTTTGCTTTGTCACTGTATACTTCCGGTATTGTAATTTCGAATACGTCCACAGTGACCCTCTACCCCGGAATCCAAAAACCCGGTTTACTTTTATAATATACATTCGCCCGCTCATGAACATATTTAGACTTTGCAGGAATTGAATGCTCTTATCCTGCATATGCTGATAGAGAATAATATGAATTTCGTTAAAAAAGAAAATGTGAACAAATACTTAGCGTTTCGTTCTTGTCATCATATAAACAATACTCAGGCGATCACCTTCTGCTTTGAGTCTTGTGGCAAATAGACACGAGAAATGCAAGCATCAAGTAATGAAAATCTAGACAAAATATATTTGTTTTCCTCCAGGTGGCCGAGATACGCGAAGCCTAAAACAGGCCGATGCCGGTCCTGCGCTAGCGGATGTTCTACGCGAGTACATGAGCGAAATGAAGATTGAGAACGGCCTAGCCGCCTTAGGCTACTTAAAGTCCGATGTCGACAATCTCGTTGAAGGGACTATACCCCAGGTTCGTCATTCTGACTTATTCCAGTTGCATTTCTAATTTTTTTTTCAACAATGTAGACATTTCTTTTTATCATACTTCATAAGTGGGATTCTGGACCTGCCCTCTCGGCAAAAGCGCAATCTGCTTATATACAGCGTCGTTTCGGTATGAAAACTCCTCTCTAAAGCTCATTTTCAGGCCAACACAGCTACACATTGTGTATACGTTTATACTTGTTGCAAAACAGTAGAGTATCATGTTTGATGCGACCTCGAGGTTGATTTGGCCACGGCATTCATTTTGCCTCACACTTATATAACAGTTCCCAATAAGCTGTAGCATTTTTAGAGATTATATCAGGATGATACCTGATAGATAGATCGTTTATAGGAATATCGTATCGAATATCTCAATATTTTTAGACACCAAAAATGTTCAGTTGTGCTTGTGCACGCATTTGGTTTTCACAGGAACGGGTGACAAAGCTGGCGCCGCGTAGCCACGCTGAACGTGATCTCGCCAACATTTTCGAGCAGTCAATGACAATCTACTAGGGTCGACGAGTACACCAGCATCGAACTATGAAAGCATACTCAAATGAATATACATATGCACTATGTGGCAAACAACTATTTACATGGAATAGGCAAACTGCCTTACAGTTAATGGCTATATTTAGGCGCAAAATGAGCGACTCGGTCTCACGTTGGAGCCGACTGCTCCAACGAACAGCAAGTTGAGTGGATACTTTCATTTACTTGAGCTCTATACGCTGGATACAGTTTTTACAGGAACTGCTGCCAGCCATGTTGTATTACGCGTTGGGCATGACTAATGCATTATAGAATCGTGTACTTTCAGGGGGTATTGCATGCTAGATACTTTCATATAAAAACAATAAAATAAACTGACTCCGAATGGTAATGAATGACGAATGTTCGTTTCATTTAATAATCAGTCTCGTTTCGAGGAGGAGTTATGTTATCAGCGTTTTTGCCCATGGCGCAAATCATGACAACTTATATTGACTCGCTATCTGTCAGCTGGAGCGATCCATTTTCATAATCAGAAAGTAAAGGTTTTTATTGTTGGTCTATTAAAGGACGTTCAGTTCTACAATGCTTACGTTTTCGTCTACTCGTCAAGACGTGGGACTCGAACTTGTGGCCTCCGGCATTTTGCCGAGGGAAGACACTCAAACATACCTTGGAAGAGCGTGTAGTGATTTTTTTTTTCCGGTAATCCACAAGAGTTGTGTAGGTGGCCATGCTAGCACCTCGTAGCGTCGAGGGAGTGACTCGTCGAACATTTTTGCTCAATCGATTCATTGTTAACCGTTGTTCAATCCCGTCCCCCATTCGCTGTGGTTTCGCTAGACAGTAGGCAGGAAGGGTGGGAATCTCGTTGACTCATTAATGCGCTTCACTAATGAGGCGATGAAGCGTCGGAACTAAATGATATCTGACAAATTCACTGCACCAGGTGCACATCGTGTGGTCGAATCGTGATATAGCCCAAGACGAGTTAACCGAGGTTCGATGATACTCTTCGATGATACCCATCTGGAACTCTCTTCAGGCTCGATTGGGCACATTGTCTTCTTTTGGAGTTTCGTTTGTGTTTGTCTTCCTCCAACACTAGAATATTCATTCTATCAACAACTAGTGATTAGCAGAAAGGCATCCATAAACACTAGCGAACAACGACACACGCGCCTTCTGTCGAGACAGCGTTGCAGATGAATTTATGACGAGACGAGCAGTTATCCGTAAACACGAACCGCATATGACCAAGTTGTCAAGGCCTAACTCTTGGCTCTTAGCTGGCTTATTTTGCTGAAATAAGCTAATTCGCCATTATCGTTTACATCTTCTGTCGGCACGGCGGAACTAACGCGTTCGGGGGGGGGGGGGGGGGGAGTGGGTGTCAATGCATTAGCCGGCGCCATATTCTCTCCGACCTCTTCTCGGCCTCTCTCTAGGGCCCTCCGGGCCTGACTTGCGGCCTGACTTCCTCGTACAGCCGCCACAGCATCTACGAAGCAGCAGCAGCAGCAGCCACACACTCCAACCGCTCACTGCAATACCACCTACCGTGCAATCTTCTTCTGACACATTTGGCTGACTCGGTGCTTGGGTGGCTTTCTGGTTCTGTGGCTGGCCGAGATGTCCTGCCTGCCGTTTTGTGTGTCGTCACTAATTGTGCTGTCAAGCCATGGCCTCCTTTCTAACCAGCCCAGTCTCGGCAGCTGTTGTTTCCACCCCCGGGGAACGGGGGACGTGCTAGGGTGATGCGTCGGGTATCTTGGGCCTGGTGTGCCTCCCTTTCCTCGCTCCGCTGCAGCACATAACGTTGAATAACGCGTCCGCGTTCAGAAAGCTGCAAGCGTACGAGGCGAGTGTGGAAGTCGCTTCTTCTGAGTGAGAAAATGACATCTGCGGACTGGCTGCATGGGTGCTGCCGTCTAACTGAAATGACCCAACATCTCGCCCCGACGGGTGGCTGATGTCACGAAGGCGGGAAGCTGTGCGCAGCGGTCATCAACGCGTACCGCTGCTACCGAAACCTAGCTAGCTAAAGGTAGACTTTGCAGCGAGAAGGAACATGGATGACCTGTGCCATGGATGAGAAGAGGCAGAGGCTTGTGTTTGGAGTTTTGCCGAAACAACATAGCGCTGTACCGTGTGGCCGCTGGCCAAATGGAGGACAAATGGCAGCGAGCTTGGCGGAAACACACGATGCCAGCGGTGGCAGTCGTGGTGTTGGCTACAATAACACCGCCATCGCTGCGTACACAGAAGTACAGCTTAACTTGACCCGCACGGCCCAACTGGGCTGGGCCTCTTGATGTCTGGGCCTCTATGTTCCTTCTGCTTGGTCAGCCTTAACTATCTATTAGTGTCACGTCGTCTCCTTGCTAATTGAGCAGGCGCCCAAGGAAATAGAGGGTTCGCCTGTTGTCCTTAAAGTGATCCTGGTCTACCTTTAATTTTCGTTTCACCACAGAGCGTTAAACGAGCCGTGCGCTTCACACATTTCCCCGAGAAGTGGTATTAGGACGGCACTGCAACAAGAAGCTCATCTAAAGTGAACTCGACAGTGAACTACAAAATTGCAGTTTACTTCTTTCGTCGGCAATCTATTTTACGGGGGGAGGGCGCTTAAACTTTAGTTCGTACATCTAATTTGATATATATATATATATAAAAAAATGTATGTTCACATTATATATATATACAATGTGAACATTTATTTTTAATCAATTATAAAAGTGGGCCACAATTGTATCACCCATTGAACGTGAAATACATCTAAAAACACCTTCCTCTATATATTCTTAAGGGAATATCTAGAACAAGGAAGCCCCCCACTTCCCCAATCCTTGAGCGGTTGCCCAAAATAGAAATTGCGTTGCGCTTTGGATATCTGAGGGAAATCTTTGCATTAAAAATTCGGTTGCACGTCGCTCTCCTGTAGCGGGTGCTAACCTTTCTCCTAAAATCTGAAGAAAGTTCAATGATTGTGTCCCTGGTCCCCCCAATGTTTCGAACTATATTTCTTATATCCTGTACATAGGTTCACAGTGAAAAACGGCACATCACGGATAGCGTTGCATAGAGAGGATAATATGTATTTAATATATTTAATGACATTGAATGTGATATTCTAAATAATTAACGAGGTCTCATAATGAAGGCGCTTGCTTAAAATCAAGACGTTCTTCGATTTGATTTCGTTACTGTTGTGTTTTGATTCGAAACAAATAAGGAGATGTCTCTTTCAAAAGATTTTCATCGAACCGTCATAGGTAAGCCCCCTTCTAACCGAGTGTGCAGTTCTTCCTTCCAACCTGGTCGTCCAAGACCATCGGTGTGGTGTGTTAGTCAGCCTTCGGCTAGAGGAGCTGTTTCGGATATCTTCAGTTAGTTCCATCCTGCTTATACGTAGGGAAGCCAGCCGACTTCCTAGGGACCCGCGCAAATGATCTGTGATGAGTTAGCTAATGTACTGAGCTCGATACAGTGTAGCTTGCTTATCGACATCATAGTAATTTTCAAGTGCTGCACCGACGTCTCAAAGCCGTTGCAAAATTTCGTTCAGTTCCTTCGGTGGTATTCGTCAGGGCGTGAACGAGCCGGCGACGCTAGTTCAACTTTGCTTCTTAGCGTTTCTTACAGGTGTGTGTGTGTGCTCTTGGCCTAATGGAGGCTACTCCCTGGAGATTTTTATAGTACGCGCACTTGCCAGAGAGCAACTTGTTTGTACGGAAGAATTTACATATGCATTAGTGTGGTGTTGTACCCGTATGATGACTAATAGAGCTGCCTCTAATTATCGTGTAATGATGATTCACAGGCTGAAATACAGCTACACAAGTAGAATAGTTAGAGTTACAGTTAAGTGAAAGATAATTTCCGATGAATGTGTCGTAATGCCGCTTGTTCATTGATGTACTTGGGTTACCATTGCCATCCTCGTTAGGTATACATAGCACAGCTCTTACTGGCGTCATAGATATTTGGTGTTATCATGAAGTTTTAGGTGATAAATAATGATAATACAGCGGCGCGTAGGGAGCACTTCTTGTGCTTGAATCGAGTGTACCGAGTTCAATAAATGAAACGATAATTCCATTTGGTATGATGATTTTTATGCAGCAACGTTTATTTTTACGTCCGCCTCATCAGCAGCCGGACTCGGGCGGAACTACAGGCGAGGGTATCATTTGGTTGGTGTCCAATGTTCCTCTCTGTCTCTCTCTCTCTCTCTCTCTCTCTCTCTACTTCTCACTTGAGCAAGGTGGCCGTAATGTGAGTCGTTGGTAGTGAACTTCAGCTTTACCAACGCGCTTATAGGATTCGCGAATGCCACCCATTGGCTACACATAGGTTGCCATCTCACAAATGTTTCTCACACGTGGTCTCCGTCCTGCCTCAGCTTCGAAGAGGCTACGGATCAGGCGGATTGGAAAAAAAGTCGATTTGGAAGGGAAGGGGTGCTCGAGAGGACGCCGGCACTGACAGGATCAAGCGCAACATTGCCGTGATTGGTGTGATTTTTGTTGTTCAACATTGCACGATCCGTGACGTTTTATATGTATACGCTGTTTGATATCGCGACGTCGCGCAATTCACTGCATCCAAGAGGGATAAAATGTACGAAACGCATCAACCTGCTGGTGCCATGTGTATTTCACAATGAAAGAAAGGCCTCCTCCCTTTGACGAGGTTCACATTACTGCGTGTCTCATATACTATATAGGTATGTATCTACGTACCTCTCTACATGGTATCATTTTGTTATCAGGGGCGTGTTATTCGTGGTTAAACTCCCTATATAACATGGGAACAGACCCCGATAGAGGCAGGCATACATAACAGAGCGATCTTCGCTCGTTCTGGTTTCAACTTCTAGCAAAGGTGGTGACGCTGGAATTCCTCCAATTAGTAGGCCTGAAGTGTAATAGTTATAGCAGTGGAGTCTAGTGCCAGTATAGACAGAGGAACAGATGCGAGGCTGCGGATCGCTTCTGGCAACGGGATTGGTAAAAAGTTGGTTTCCATGGTTGGTTGGAGCGCGCAAAAATCAGTGTGCTCTAGTGGAACGCGGACGTTTCCAACGCTTCTACTCGGAGTGGTAATCCAATATCACACTATTGATTGTGGATACAGGTCGGATTCCTGCTGGTTGAAATAAGCAAAATCTACTGAGGGCAACAAAGGCTTTGAGGACAAATCAGAGAATGAAAATAATAGTGATACTAATGATATCAATAGACATTGAATCAATCCAACATAGAATAGAGAGTTCGTGAAAAATATGTCAACTTATGTTGCCTTAGTAAATTCCATCTTCTACGACTGGTCGGATTATGCTGGAATTATACAGGTCTCGGCTAGATGGCGGCATTTATAAAACGCGTCTCATCGTGGAGATCATCACCTTAACTATCATATTTATTATTTGTTCTTAATATGCTGCTCGATATTTCGTCTGGTTCCACCGACTGGTCAAGCAATCCGTGCGGTGAACACAATAAAAACAGGTATATACCTCTCTGGATTATTCTCGTCATCTACCGCATACAAAGAACGTAATGTGGAAGAATCAAAATAGAACACGTTTTGTGTGATGTTTGTGACCATGTACTTGTGTATATATTTGTGCTTTTTCGCCGTCCGAGCAACGCCATGGACGGGCTTGGAAGGCGAAGATTCTGGGCTAGCTGCCCGAGACCTGCTTTGTTGGTAGCGAGTGATTCTCTTCTCCCGTCAGGCCCTTCTCGGCATTTTGCGTTATGGCATTACTACGAGCCGAGAGGAAAAATCCGCATCTCCCTGAGGCCACTGTAGGATCGCTCGGGCAGGGCCACCCGAGACCTAGTAGTAGATAGCTTCGACAGCCGGTATGGACCTCTAGAACATTCTAACACATAGTTATTTAAAAGGAACAAGGGTTTATTTGTCCTTCTAGTGGCGGTCGATGACCGTCTCTATGTTCGTTCAACTACACGTTTACGAAGTCAATTGTATTCCCCTCCGGCATAACTGTCTGTAACAAGCGTTACCAGTGAGCGAAAGGCAACATTTTAAAAGCTAAGAAGCTCATTCTCAAAATCCATCAACGTTGTAAGACAAGAAGCGAAAGCGGCTGTTGGGTGCAGTGCCGGCGAGGTAATAGTGGAAGGGAATGCCGACGACGAGTTTGGAACAGCCGAAGGACTCAAGTTTCTTCATCACCTGAAGTGGGCGATGCCGTGGTTCAAACCCCTAGCACTTCCAGCACCACCGTTGTCCTGATCCCTGGTAACAGCTAGCGTAAGGTAGACAGAATCCTGTCTGTTCGTACCCCTCTGTCTACAAGACCTCCTAAGTGCCGTGGACAGATCGTAGCCGGTGCCGCCACCGCCCTCGTGTCGAGTCGTCGTCGAGAAGACGAAGGGGAGTCCGAGGTTAAAAAAAGGCAAATCGAAAGAAGAACATTGCTTTCCTATACTGCTGACTTGTTTCCCCGGCAGTATTTCTGACCATTCTTGTTGGATCTGCGTTAGGGAGCGGGCGCTTACGTGGGCCTCTCGGTGTCGTTGGTTCAGCAGTCCGGCTATGTTTCAGACGCCAAACGGCAAGCTGCCGGCATTGCTGCGACTACTGTCGTTGATACGGCAACGTTGTTCAAGGAAACACGACTGGTTGCAGCGGAACCACTGCAAAGCAGATAGGAAAACAAGGGGGTGGCTCCCTTCTCTACTTACAATGCAACATGGTGCAAAATAACTATATTCGGACTACAAACATAGAGGGAGGCCTTTATACGATAACCACCTAGGGGAAGAACCTGGAGAAATAAAATAAAGAAGAGATGAAGAGTGACAAAGCGAAAGAAGCGAGGTATAGTTTCGGAGACAGAGAGAGACAGGGGGGGGGAGAAAAAACACTTGAAGAGGTCGGATTTTCATGGGCGGAGGTAACCTCGAGCGCTGCGGTGCTAGTGGTGGTAAAGGCGGATAGAGAGGGGTATAGGGAGTGTGTTTTTGCTCGTTTTTGCTTTTCCGTTAAACGATCCCCCACCCGCCGCCCCTATACGACGATGTCGTTAAGAAGGGTTTTTTGGCAAGACATGCAAGGAGCAAGGTAGGGACCCGAAATGCGAACGAGGAACATCTCTCCTCACGGGCTGGGATGCTTGGGATAGTAGGCCGGCGACGATGTCCTTAGCAGGAATCTGGAGTAGCTTTGGGTAGGAACAACGACATCCTTTCTCTGGTCGATTTAAGTTGGCTTCTTCAATTGAGTGCCACTGAAACTCAACGCCCAGTATGCTATTCTGCTCGGTCCACACACATCGACGAGCTCATTACGGAACGTGGAGAAGGCGTACTACTTTGCAAGAACTGGTGGAGGCGGATGGTCCTCTTCGTTACATTTTTGTAGCAATCACCTACCACTAAGTGTTAAAAACGAGCGCTTATACGAGTACACCCTTTGAGGGCAACTGAGCTAGTGAACTTGAGTACGGATAAAGGCGAAAATGGGGAGGAAGTGGCGATGAATCGCTTCCGCAAAAGTGTACTCCGAACTAGATACACAGAGCTTGAACAGACAACAAGTGCTGCGAATGCATTGAGTACATGGGAAGATGATAATCGTGAGTAATTATGATTTTATTCAACAATACAGCAATATGCACAACATTGGAACATCAATCAAAATTCTTGCCTCGACTTCGACCACGGTCAATGGCGACCAGGGTATGTTCCTAAATAGCTCGTGTGAACAAGGTCAAGTGGCAATGCCAATAATAGTCGTTGTGTTTTAGCGTTTGTTAGTGTGACATGCTGGTGGTGTTCGTGCCTTTGGTGAACCCGGTAGCGGTTTGCAAAGATGTTATAGCAAACCAATCCTGTATCAACATAAGTCACCTTTACATATGTTTCCTTTGTACTGCGTTTAGTTGTACAACGACACAACTCTCACATGAGATCGCAGGTGCTCGTCATAAATGCAGACGCGATTAACAGTATATCTGCTTGCAAGGTGCGCCGGAACTGTATGGAGCGCACACTCTGGGCACAATCTCCAAAATGAGGGGTGGCCAAGACGTTGGGTCATGGTAGGCCTATCTGGGCCAAATATATATATATATATATCTACATGAAAGTAAGCCCTACTGAATTCACTGTTAACGAACGATTTCTCCTGAATTAGACTTCTACTGAGTTCAACCGCGACGCCACTTGCTCCAGTCATGTGACACATCGGACAACCACAATAACCTAATCTGCAATAGGGAAGACAACAGTATACGACACCTTCAACTCTAGTTTTTCAGGCAATGAACGTCAGTTTGTGAGATGAGTTCTTGCTTTCGAGCTGCCGTCGTCGAAAATCCTCCTTCAAGGAGGACAGCAGAGGTATACCTGAAGTCAACGTCCTATTCGCGTCGTTCGTAAGGGAGCCTCCATCGTTTGGGTTTTTACCTCGAAGAGTTGGCGTGAAGTTAAATTGCGTCTAGTAGGCACTGCGTATATTCTTCACGACCCGCTGTCGCGTTCCAGCCCAGCTTGGTAACCTTTTCCAATCGATTTGTTTGACCCTTCACCTTCTCGCTGGACCAATTCAAACAGAACTAGAATTGGCGACTCCACGAAAGAAAAACCCCATTCAGTCGTTCATAGAAAGGATCGAAGATCACTGTTCCATCCGTACGACAAACCTGCGAGAACGCCGATACATGTAGAACGGGCAGGAAGCTACCACAAAGAGAAAGCATAGCAAAGCTATCCTCACTCCAAGCGGATCAAGCTGCTACTAGTCGAATTTCGTAAAATTTCAGCTAACTGTTTTGTCGTACAGAGATCATTTGCGGGAAAACTTCGAGAACAAAAAGTCGAATAGCCATCTGGCCCAGCGACTTATTGCGTTACGTCGTTCCACGCCAAGCTGGCGCCGACTAACAATAACGTCTTGCGGCGCGTGGTCCAGCCAGCAGAAATATCATTAAAATTTTGGACAGTCTAGCAAAGGGATGATTGCTAGAACATATCTTGCGAGGCTTTTCGGTCGTTTTTCCTTTTCCCCAGAAGAATCCCATGGCAAAATGGATGGACCAGTCGCGAGCGAGAATGCGGTCATTATGCTCAGGGTTCCGTGACAGCCGCAGACGGGCACGAAGACACACGCCGTGAACGAACCAGTATGGAGGGTCGACGTCGAGTTTAAAACGGTAAGCAATCGTGGCCCTGGGACTGGCTTAACTTTTGAAAGATTGCATTATCTCATGATGAGGATTAACAGCAGAGATACGCAAATAGGGACTGAGCCACACGTTTGGGTTAAGGTTGAGGTGTATTTGAATTTCAAGTTCCCACTCAAAGCATACATGGAATCTGGACTGTTTTTAGGTATTCAAGTTTGTCACGGGGAAATGTGCGCTCAACGTCCATTACTGCTGAGTCCGTGAACAACTGCAAAAATTCTGCTGAAATAGTGAGTAGTCGATTTTGCGAAATTGAATTATATTAATTAATATTATTCATATCACAAGCAGAATATTGTTCTAGATTTCAATTTGATTCAGTTTAGTTAAGCTAGATCCTCTACAGCCGATCAAGTTTCATTTTATATTGCCGAGTTTAATTCTCTTCTGCTCAACAGCCCTCCTGCCGTACGTCTGTGGGAGCGCAACGATGCAGGTCAATCCATGCTTTCTCACCTTTGGAAGAAAGAAAAAGATGAACACCAGATGACGCAACAGTACCTCCAAAGTCGAGTACTCCAGCAATTATTCCAAAAGTAGAGAGTTCGAGTGGCAACTAATCCAGGCAAAGAAATCAAACACCTTTAACATTGGTAGCGGTCAATAATATAGGCGTTGAACTCTTGATTGTAAGGGTAAACAAAAGCATTTCGCTGACCTCTTACTTGTTGCTGTGCTCTACGGTCGCATCCGCTTGAAGGTGACCGCCGGTTGAAACCGAGACAGAGGGGAGGAAGTGTTGACATCATGAACAGGCCCATATCGGATGTCCTATGTACATTTTTTTGTCATAAATTAATTAAGATGTCTTCGAATGTCAGCTTATACGCGCCTCTGGTGAATGACCGGTAGGGGAACCATGACGCATGCTTCTAATATACGCGTGTTATACACAGTTTTATTAAGGCGAGAATTTCCGTACACACACACACACTTAATCATTCCATACGCTAAGCTATACGTCCGTAGTTCTCAGTTTCTCGCGCTCGATTTAAATGTATTCTGATTCAAAGCTTACCGCCGACGACGACGCCAGGATCAACGTCAGTCCCGTGGCCGTGTAATGGATCACGGAATAACGGCCGAGTTCGTTCACAATTCAACACACCCACACCTACACCTTGCCACAGCGGCTAGCCAACCGGATCTGGTGAACTGGGAAGACAGACTCACAGACGGCTGGTCCGGTCCAGACCTGAATTGCTATCGGCGGCGGCGGCGACTGGCGCTGCCAGCCCCGGCACGCACTAGGAGAACGTCGCATAGATGTCGGATGCCCGGCACTTCGTTCCCCTTTCTAGAATTCTCATTTCCGGATTCGAGCGCGATGACCTCGCTCCAAGAACGACGAAAGGTTATTCGGCCGCAAGCCAGTGATTGTTCCCGCCGCTTTGTGACGGCTTCTCACGACGGACGGCAAACAAACGAGATGAGCGACAGAGGGTTTCTGATTCGTTAGACGACGGCCACATCTGCACGTCCCGAATAGAGGAGATACGGCGAAATGCTTGTTTTCGACACAAAAATCGAAACAGTAACCGGAAAGTAAGCGGATCACGAGGGGTACGACCATCCCCAATGGCTGCTTTAGGGCTGGACGCTGGTGACGATACGAATGTTCACGTGAACCTGAGGGCATCTATGCATTTATATATATATATGCATTAGTTTAAGAGCAGTGCTACCAAAACACATCATCATCCTCACAGGATCAGTTAGTAAGGGGCTGAGAATTACCTAAACCTTATAGTACGGTAATCGTTATTCTGACGTATGGGCGGTCGTGTCTATATTCTGACGCTCACGTTGCAAGTCACCGGATCCGGGAGATCGCCAGGCTGACGTCTGACGTCCAAGCCCTTCCAGGGCCTTAATGACCTTTCGACCTCCCTGATGGCGACGTGCCAAAAAATCGGCCAGATTCTAGGCCAAAGGGCCTAAGTGTCGACGTCTACTTTCGGTATCATGCCTTCCCGTTCTGCTCTGCCGTCTTCCTGTTTCTCCAATAGACGGCCACTACAGCTATATGACACTGTATATTCCTAATATATAGACCATCGTTGCTGACCTTCGCACCAGAGGTGTTTTGTTGAAATACTAATTTGCGTCAAATTTCCATTTTGAAATATTTTTCCATAGCTAGCATACAAGAGAGTTTTTACATTTTTAGGTGAACCGATAGGGGTTTCATTGATGAGTCCGATCGCGTCTTGATTTTAGAGAAAGAATAATAATTTGTCGGAAGGTTTCTTTTATATAGATGTTATTCAATTTGGCGAATTTGCATGAAATCAGTGAGCCTTCCTCCTTCTCCAGTGATTGGGGATTCGGTGTCGTACCCTCTCTTCCGGTACATGGCTCATCTATTATAATCACAATAATAATAAATACGCCAAACCAATATGCCAGCATCCGGCGGCATTACGATTCGATGTAATTTCACATTTAATTAGTAAGAAGGCAATTATGCAGATGGCTGAATGAAGCATTCTCTCAGAACCTTGTCTCTTCTCGGATGACATGACGAACCCGAATCTCTCTCTCTCCCTCTCTCTCAATATACAATATACAAAAACTTAGAGAATTCATTTAAAATACGTTTCGGATATAATCACCAGAGGCTTCATTGTGTATCTACTCGATTTGTAATTCAAACGCGTAATGTTAACTCATTTCAAACAGACGACAGTACGAGATTCGAACAAAATAAGAGATCAGTATAGATAATAGGCCGTTACCGTTCGAAGCGAGTCGTCCTATCCCGCGTAATTTTATACCGTCCGAGCTCAAATCACGAACAAGACTCAGACGACATTTCAATTCGACACGTGTATCAAAGAAAATTTCAATTCACTCCATACCTTCAATGCAGCCTTATATAAAAATATACTTTTTTTTTGTATTTATACACAAGGCATTTCTTTGCATTCACCGGCGTACATTCAAGCGTACACATCAGGCTGTGCACGGCCTCGTGGCATTATATACCCTTTTTTCTTCTTGGCGAACTTGTCAATGGCGAAAGTTCATCATGGACAAACACCGCGCAATCACTGCTTAACTCTATACAGATACAATACACGTCGTAGTTCTACGAGGGCGTCTGCACATTACGGGGAGCGGAATTAACCGCGAACGAGCAAACTTCAAAGTGGAAGAGAATGATACGGACTTATCTGTTCTTTTTGTATCTCTCCCAAGCATATGTGTCTGTAGGGTTCCGCACGTCATAAAATATAGTTCGACCGTTCCGGTAAGAACGGCGGTGCGTATGGAAGCAATATTCGACATGTTTTAATAGTCCTATTATATTTTATTATTTGTTTGCTTATGCATCTCAAATGCTGACATTTCCAGTGTCCACAAGTGTAGCCCATCGGCCGTTCGCTGTCCCACGCGTTTATCGAGCGGACCGCGAAAATCCAAGATCTACACGAAAATCCAGCAGGATAGTTAGACACAATACGTTACTGTACCTGTAGACAACAAGCCAACCTATAATTATTATCATTGTTATTATTGTTATCGCAGCATGACGACGCTCTCCCACGCTACATGTCACACAGATAAACAAACAGCCTAAACATCACAATACGTAGGTAGATTCACGTGATGCTCTGCAAGCAAGTCGACCTCTCTTGTCCTATTCACTGCACACTGCGCAGGAACGATACAGGCGGAGACGCCGCCCCCCAACGCCTCCCCCAACGTCGCGGCCCCGTTTACCGCCTAACGCGCACGGTCGATCCGCCCCGGTTTCTTTGTTCGTCCGCGAGTCGACTTGTGTCTGACACAGAGAGCGAGGCGGCGGGCAGCAACGACAACGATACGGACGGCACTGCTGATGGCACTTCAGGCGAGATCGACTCGTCGGATACTACGCACACCGGGCTCTAAACCCTGCCTAAGAAGGGTCGGCCTTGATAGGGGAACCCCGCAGCATGTGGAATCTTCGCGGGTCGGTCTTCGCGTGGGCGTGCGTGTTTGTGTGCGACGAGGATGTCGGATGGGAGAGACATGGCTCGCAAGCCTCGGCAAGAGGGGCTAGTCGGAGAACAGTCCCGAGCAGAGCTGTGCTCAGAATGAGGTCGCCGCCGGACAAAGGACAGATAATAATCATAATAATAATAACAGCCAACGGGTTCGCGGGCGAGGAGAATTGAGAATTCCTCATCCTTCGTAGCGTCACGCCGACGCAGCAACAGCGAGCCCGACCCAACGAAGGAGCAACGCATCGCCAACGGCCGCCACGGCAGAAAAAAAAAAACGGGAGAGATTTCCCATTCGGAGAGACGACGTACGTGACAGGAAATGCTCACGCAAAAGGCTATTCAGTGTGCGCCGAGAATGAGCGAATGCCAAGGGCGACTAGCTGAGCAAGCAAGGAGAGCATGCTACAGGAGAGTTACAGGAGGACCCTGCGGCCGTCCTGCTCCTGCGAGGACGGTTGTACCTTCCAAACATCTATCGTCCTTGAATGAGCGCTGTCTGGATAGTCAGCATTATATATTATACTTGTATTGATGTAGATGGCGGAGGTTTCTGTTGAGTTTGTGTTCGGAAAGCAGGAATAAATAGGAAAAAAAAAAAAAAGATATATATATATATCAATTAACTGAGGGTGACTTATCATTTTGCACACTTGAAAAATGGCACATTTCATTGTAGCAGGTTGTTTGCGCCGCCATATGCGCTGTTCTTTATCGTATCTATGTTACTTGACACGTACATTAATACATGATGTACATGATATATGTGCCGATACAGAACTCAAATGTATATTCTCTGTAACGATTTATTGAAATATAGGGGTGACTTAAGCTTATCCACACCACTGTATACGCTTTAATTTTCGTAAAGGTATCCAAGACGATATAACATCGTACAAGATATTTGCACCATATCTAATAACATATGAACAACTTGTTAGAGAAGGACACTGAGCCCTATTTACCCTCTCTCGACTTTTACCTGCGGTTGGTACAAACTCATTTTTAACCACAAACCCAGCTGGCAAATGCTAAATCGCCCACGACAAAATTTTGCGGGAACGTAATCTACAAAATGATGACAGGGCTTTCACAGGGGTCTATCTTAGGCTCTCTCCCAAGGAACATTGGCCTGCGATGGGGTTCTACGACTGAGAGAGCGGGTGTAGATCTAGTGGAGAGATCAGAGATCTACCTGTGAATGGAGGAAAATAGCCCAGTGCTTGCTCCCTCAACGAGCGAAGCCATACTGCTAATAGACAGGAAACAATGCCCGTTTTTTAGAGAAATTTCTTCAAACGCACGGACACCATGAGAGCCATTCTAAAAGTGTCGGGCCGATCCAGTGCAGGGGGTTGACGTGGCTGACAAAACGCCTCTGCCTTCTGACCTCATACTATGTTGAGCGTCTATCTATTTCCTAGACTCAGGAAACGAGGCCCTGACGTACAGCTGAAGATTGCGGATGAAAACATCTTAGAAGTTAATATACACCTTGATAGATACCTTAATATACACCTCGACCGGACGATGAGCAGGACCCCCACGTCAAACCAGTAACGTCAGCAGTAACCCGAGTTTCAAAAGCAACCGCAAAACTCATCAGGATCATGTCTAACATCTACGGCCTGAAGGAGGCGAAATGGAGTCTGACGGTGATAGAATCAATCAGCCTTTTCGGGGCACCGTCCTAGATCTTCCCTCAACGTAGCCTCAACGTAGTCGAACGGCTAACTACTACGCGGATCTCTCAAAACAACTTAAACAACGGGTGGTCTATTTTTTTCTCTTGTTTTCACAACGAATTTCCCATTATCAAGCCACATTTTCTCACTTTAAAAAAATATTTTTGCAGCTTTTTGGACGTAAAAAAAAGATTCATATTTTTCCCAAGGAAATCTTCGAAAAAATCGAAATAATTTTGTCGACAAAATGTAGAATTAAATCAGTCGCAAAGATCACCCTCCTCCAATGCACATTCGACAAACGTAACGGGCCGGCTCTCACAAACGGTATCGGGAATACATGCATCCTTATAGAGAAAGTGTTTAACCAGAAAGCTTAAAGCGAATAAATTGTTAGGAAGCGTTTATATCTAATATAAATTATTACTAATTGTAGGCGAACTCTCACTCCAGATAAATTCTGCGAGCTAAACAGGGAATTATTATTTTTATTTCGTCAGCGTATGATAGAGTATCTGAGCATGTATTTACCGGGGGAACTGGGAACGAATGTATTACACGACAAGATAGATCGACGGTGTGTATTGGTCCATAGCGTGGGTGGAGTGATACAGAATTTCGCCAAAAAAAAAAGCCACCAGTGGTTGTCCTTCGATTATATATGAGGCCTACTTGTAGGTAGTAGTCTATTCATTAATCTGTATAAATCAGTCGTATGGGGACATCCGTTCTATTGAAGGTTTGCCTCGTCTTCAGTCCTTTTCGTAGGCCATACATCGCTGTCGAAAACAATGAACACCAATAGATAGCTCAGTACTTCGCTGAACATTCTCTTGCTTGTCTTATATCGTCCTCGGAGAAGGAACTGCCTCGGGGGACAGGTAACACAGGCAAGCGTTTTAACGGATGGGGTCTTTCGCTGTCGAATGTCGCTGCCACCATCCATCGCTATCACTAGACTTCGTTCTCGACCGGGGCTCCACCCTCACACAACCGCTGCTTTTAAACTGTGCTCGGTACCTGTTAGTTGTTTTGTGAGATCTCTCTCTCTCTCTCTTGTCGGATGAGCATCAAAGGACAACAACGGTGGGTATTGATTATGTTCTGCTCCTGGTATCACAGTGCTGGTCTGCGGAGTGCTTCTCGGTTCCAAGGCTCAATTGGCTTACTTTGAGAGGCCTACCGGATAGAGCTTGTTACACTTAGGTGGCCGATCAAAGTACCTGTTGTTGGCTGCAGCTCGGAACAAGGGGAATCCAGCCGAAATCAAAAGCCTACATAAGGCGGTAACGTGGTAGAGCTCGTTAACAACAGCAATCCCTGCAGACTATAGTTATCATATCTTATCTAGCTTGTTATAACAAGTCCCCTAGTCGACTATCCTTTTGTACGCTTTACGTGTCATGCCCTTTCCCAATGAGTCCCTTAGAAAATCTACCAAGAGGTGCAAGCAGTTACATCTTGCCGAACTGTATCGGTAAATAGCAGATCGTGTTTCGAGAAATATCGGTCATTCGATAAAGGTAACGGTTTATTGGTTCATTGAAGGGACTGCAATCTTTACAATGCTTAAGTGTTCTTTTATGTCAGGTCGAGGGACTCGAACCAGCTAGAGACTTAGCCGTCCAAGCCACCGCGCTGACAGTGGTAACCGACAACCTCTGTGTTGTCAATGTTGCAGGGCGAACTCCGTCTTTGAAACATACGGGGCAAATGTATTTAAAAATAGTTGTTCCTGAACCATCACCAAACCAGCCGAATCGCGTCGTAGGCACCCCATTAACTTATCGCTGTCATGGCAATCGTACGCGAGATAAGCGAGTACAGTTGTCATTGTGTCCAGTAAAACCTAATAGCTTGACTATGGCCCGTTGTCAGACTTTTCTCCTCAGTTGTCCTTCCCGTTTGGTGGTTTCCATAGAATAGAAGAAGAGAGGCTTCCATGTATATATATATATATATATATCATCATTGTTCCTCTAAAATAGCATTATGGCCGCTCTGCGCCATTTGCTTGCATACCCAATCAACAGCTGCGAGCGAGACGAGAACATCAGCAGTTCCAGCAACAACAGCCCTGACTCCAGACCTTCGTCGCATCGTACCGACGCGAATGGTCCCGGCGGGCACTACACGATAGTACACACACAATAATAAATGCAATATCTAAGCCGCATATCTACACACTGATTTGCTACCATCCGAGTGACACGTTCAAACGCACAGTATCGTAAGCTCACGCTACACAACGTCAGACCCGAACGGCGGCACAGGGGTGGGTGTAACGCGTACATGACCGCGCGGTATCGTCGTACGAGTAACAAAAGCCGCAAATGAGACGAGAAAATGTATTATTATACGTTTGGTAGCCGGTCACCAGTTCGCAGCCAGCAAAGGCCAGCCGAACGAGGAAGAGCTTCCTGGAGCCGCTTGCTCTTATGATCTTCCCCTCCCCACGTTAGTAAAAAACAAAACTTCGTATCTAGCCACATCCAATGTAGTTATGGACAGCTCTTCTTGTGCTGTCGGGGTGTGTCGTAATCGCCGAATGCTATCATCCGCAATAGCAGAACGCAGCAGCAAAACAGATTCCATTAGTAAACAATGATAAGGAACGTGTGTACTCGCAGAGTAAATATACGCGTCGAAATTAGTTGTGGTACCGTGTGGTACCCTATATATGTATATACAACATAATATAATAATAATAATAATATACACAGTACATGATGCTTTACAGAGTTCACTATAAGTGCATCCCAAGGGTTCAATTCAAAACAAGCATAAAATACCAGGACGCACTAGTTCTACTCACAACATTCATGGACACCTATACCACCTACATAGGCACCTGGCAAGCGGGAGAGGTACTCTGTTCAATAGCGCGAACGTACTCCGTGACTAAAACGTACAAGCTCTCTGTGAAATTCACCTATTTGTCATGTGTTGCCCTGATCTATTCAACTAAATTCATTTCATTTCTCCGTCGTGTATCAGCAGAATCAACTCTGATAGAACGGTTGCTCGCTCACCCGCTTGCCGCAGTCGTACTCGGCACTAATTGCGACTCGTACCCCCTAAATTAGCCACTTCCTCATAAATTATGCAGATCTCTAATTGAATGTTTGTCACTGTTTTCCCGCGGCGGCGCAGACAGCAATAGGAATATGAGCGAAGAATTTCGCATGATTTGCAATCTCCTCTGTTCGTTACCTCTTTTTAGCCTGGCTCCCCCAGCTCCGAAGAAGGGTGTGGAGGACTTGCCCGAAATTAAATCGAGTTAATTAAAGAGAACAGAGAGAGAGAGAGAGGGGGGTGCGTTGGGGAAAAATTCAACATTGACGGTCAAAGCGTCGCCCGTTTCAGGGCTGGCTGGCTGGCTCACTTAATATACTTGATGTGAGCGGGAAACGTGTCACTGTAACTTTTTTTCCTCATCGATAGCGGCAACCCTGCAGGGACAACCGAGGGGGACGTACTGCTCGGTACGAAAGCGTTCAATGGATCGATGGTGGAGTTTTTCCTGTCAAAAATGGTGAGATCAGCAAAAAAACGGGGCAGGACACTGAATATGGACGATGCGTGCTAGCGCGAGCGAGAAGACTGATTGTGCGGCCGTCATCGGAGTGTAGGATCAATTATTCCTTAGGGGGAGTGTGTCGCGTAAATATTGTATTTGAGAGGAAATATCTTTGTTTTTGGTAACTCGTTGTATAATTTAGTGCCGGCGTCTAGAAGGGAAATGAACTGGCAGATTGAGGGAACGCCTGGGAATATGTTGACGGTGAGCTTGGATTACTTGGAGTTTAGCTCGCAGACGCATAGCACGCGATGCCTCGTGTTGAATTTCACAGTTGTGTGCAGAAAACGGTGCGAGAGAGCCTCCTGGCGGGGAACTCTGCCAACTTTGAAAGGCCTTATTATTAAATCGGTTTTGTAGAGTCAGACGTCTATAGTTTCAACAACAAAGATGAGCTCCCCTTGTCTGACACGCGAATAAGTCTGGTCGCAGAGACGGATTTCATATACGAACGAGCAACAGGTGGATACCCTCTATGGGCTCTGCCTTCGCCATAGACGGGCAGGTCGCTCTCATTAGTAAGCTGTCACATAGTGTCGAGAACTCCGCAAGGCATGTGTGTAATATTCTGGAGATTGGTTCTGTCAAGCCAAAAAAAAAGTGAATCGGCTCCCTCTTCTCAGGAAATGTGTCCGGAGTACCGGCCAAGAAGGCAACGCCTTCTCGACAGCGAGCATTTCATCGGAGCGAGCCTCATACCGGCGGGAGCTGCTTTGCAGATGTTTCTGACAGCGAAGTTTTCTTCCGAACAGAGTACTTTCAGTTTTCTGAGTTCGTTTGCCACATGGCGAGACTCGCGGGCAAAGGTGTCTGCAGCCTCTAACGATGAAGCTACGGGTTAGCTCTGACCCCGACACGTTTAGTCGAAGGGAGCCGTCAATTCCTGAAGTGGTCCAGTGCACAGGTGTCGTGATTTCGGAGCAGCCGAAATGCGTCAAGTGATCCGCCGTATTAGCCAAAGCTCGGCGTAAATCTTTCGCGTGCTGGAAAGCTCAGTTACGCTTGGCTTGCTTGGCCACGGGTAGGTGGGCTAATGTCGTGGAGTCGATTTCTACTGGCATATTTCGAATTCGTTCAGTGTAAAAACAGAAGATCTATATGACGACCTTACTGGTCAGGATGAGGATGGGGGGTGAGGTCTGTGATCCAGGTCAATTAATGCCCTGCTTGGCAGGTGCTGAGATGGTACCTGGGGCACGCATCCCCACAGAATCTACATGTGCAGGCTGGGTCCGGATCGTAAAAATTCTCGGACGTGCAGGCGAGGTTGTGGAAGCCGTGCACCGTGAATCTAGTTACCAGGCGCCGGTTGCGGTGCGAGCAGCTCTTCCAAGCGTCTGAAGTCATCGCTGTTGTTTGGTAGCAGCCCGCTTAGCGATTGTTAGCGATCTTTCTGCGGGATCCTTTGATGTGTGTCCGGTATGCCGGACGGGCAGGCGGAAGCGTTCCTTGAGCTCCTCCACGAATTTACGCGTGGCTGCCAGTAGATGCGTTTTGGTGCTGCAGGCCTCTGCCGGCAGGCAGAGTACCCTCTTCAGAAAGCTGGATTTCGCTCGGTCCAGCTTCGCGAGGTAGGACTCCTTGAGGTCGCTCCGAATGAGTCGGACACCGTAAGAGGCCATTGGAGCAAGCTTTATGTCGAACAGGGAGAGCGCCGTTCGATTAAATCATTAATTAGTTAATACGCTATTACGGAATTACCTCAAACAACGATCCCCTCCCCACACTTCCGTGAGTTCGCTAGTTGCGAATACAAGCGTGTATTTCCAGTGCAACAGTGCGCAGATTGAGGTGTACTACACCTGATCATGTGCCGCCTGCCAGGCAGCTAGCCAGCCCTTTGTAACCTACTATAATTAATGTGAACAGCGCCTCCTCCGCTTGGCATCAATATGGAGTTGTGAGGACACGGTTACACCCAGCAGTGGTACGAACTACACATTTGTTAAAAGCAAGAAGAGCAACAACAACAATACTAATGATAATAATAAGCAACGTTCGGCAGAGGTACGTATGCACCAGAACACCAGAGCAGTTCGCCTATTACCACAGCTCAGAGGTACGTATGCAGAAGAACACCACAGCTCGGAGAAGCTCCGTAGCCGTCGTTGCATGGATGGCGATCCACGTACCGACGTCGATTACATATAATAGGATGGACATTACGCTGGTCAACCTCATCCACCTGCGATCTCGCTCTCACGAATCGCGTCTTCTGTTCCTCGCCCGTAGCCCGTCGCCAGAACATACCATTCTATGGTGACAATGCAAGAAGGGGTAGATTTCTTGCAGGCACCACGGCAGCCGACAGCAGGAAATAATAAAAATACGTTGCAACAGCATGTGTATGTATATGTGACTATCTATCGATGGATGCCAATCAGATAACCAGACAATATTATGCACTCGCCTTATGCATTCGCATACGCGGGATAAGGCAACAGCACGCACTCCACAAGTGCGATGTAGTAAATCAAACCGAATCTCCGCTAACGTACACAGCAGCTACCGCAACAGCTATGTATATCATCTATCGATGGCCATCGAGACGCTTTGTGAGTCTGTTTGTGAGTGTGTAGTATTCGTGTACCGGCTTTCAGCTTCCAGCCGTGCACAGCCGATGGGGTGGCACTGGTGATGATGGCGCGGTCGAAGCAGTGAGGCCGCAGAGCTGAAAGGCTCTCTGCCACAGTCCAACCTATCGAGCTGGGTGGCAGAACTGGCAGTGTATTAGTAGTATAGTATACATATATATATATATATATATATGGATATAGATATGAATGCGCCTGTGTGTCTGCCCTGTTCCTGGGCGTGCCATCGTATGGTACAACGTTCGTACCATCGTATTTACTCACTGGATCCGGCGAGTCTTCCACACAGGTTGGTGTGTTGCCGACTCGCCGATTCTCAGGGGGGCTGCCCGTCGACTCGCCTTGGCTCGTCTTCCCTTCATCTTCATATGGCAAGAAGAGAGAAGGGAGAAAGAGACGACCTCGAGGCCATACGAGACGCCGTCAGCTCGCGAGCGAATGCAGACGGCAGGACGAGGCGAGGAGTTTGGGGGTTTGGCCGTTTGGAAGTGTGCGGGAGGCTGGGACACTCGCTCCCAGAGTGAACCGCTAGCGACCTTTATTACGACGGATTGCAGAGCATATAAGAACCGACAACACGTCCACATAACCCATGGCCAGATAGAGCGGCAAGGGAGAGAGAGAGAGGGAGATGCTGCTGAGGAGGACGACGGAGAACACATCGAGCCGTATTCCATGCAATGCCATAGCACACGACCAGCAGAACCACGACAAAACCACCCACTGGCATTAGCCGAGCGATAGGCGGGCGGGCGGACGAACGGACAGAAGGGACCTATAAGGGGGTAGGTTGCACGGATCGCTGACCGGGGGACGAGTACTTATACATACATATATGTACTTTGCTTGCTGGACTCGCAGTTGCATCTTCTTTTAGCATTCGGCGTCGCGCACAGGACTATGTTAGATGATTGAGATCTGTGGCCACGACGTCGGGGCGTGCGTACGTTCGGGCAGATTTTTGTGGTCCCTGTCTGTCTGTCTCTGTCGGTCGGTCGCGCGACCTGTTTTTGAACTGATTCGCACTTTGTGGAGACGCCTTGTCGAGGCTGACTTTGGTAAACAATGTATATTACATAACAACGTCGTTTTGGTGAAAAATACTTGAATTGCGTTGATGCGCGAGCAGCTGAGAGCGCGGTCAAGTTACGATGAGTGTGGGTGCGAGCCTCACACGACCGTTTCGAATAGGAACTTAGAAATAGGTGGATTCTATCAAATGGAAGAAAGAGGTAGACCGCTTTGCTGCGAACCTCGTCGGGACGCCGGTGTATGGACGTTGCGCCCCAATGTTTGACTAATATATAGTAATTAATGTGTCCAGCCGACTAATATAGTAATTAATGTGCGCGGCGTGGTCCATTCATGTGTGCGCCTTGCAATCGGAGGAGACAATCGTAGGTGCACGAGTTCGACCCCCCACCGTTGCATTTGCAGGGGTCCGTCTTATGAAACAATGCCGGAAGCAGTCTTCACCGTGGACGTCAAATGTTGGCTATGAGTCTGCCCAGAAAATTTATAAGTTTATGAAATTTGGTAATTAATGTTGGCTGGCTAAGTGCGTCATTGACATTGATCCTACGAAAATCTCCCACGAATAACGTCAGGTTCTATCAATGTAGCGTTTCACATTCCGGCTCAATATAAAGGGCTTATATATAATCATCCAGATATAAGCATATTTAATTTAATTATAATGACTTTCTAAAGAAAAGGGACAAATACAGAGTTGATGTGGCATCGATTATTAGCGCGACACCGACGATAAGAACGTGGAGGAGTTATTTATTAATCGGAGCGATCTCTCTCTCTCTCTCTCTCTGGTTTTCCTCTTGGTACCGAATAGTGAGTAGAGAGGGGACGTAGTGGACGGGCAGAGGGAAGGACTCCACCTTTATTTCTCACGTCGGTCTCGAACAGAGAAACGCGGAGAGATTTTCATCGGCTGCGAAATTATTTATCGTCAACGCCTCGTATCTCGAGTCATAGGTATACAACAACCACAACACAACAACAACGACAAGTTAGGCTGAGCCGAGACCGACTCTGTAGCTGTTGTCTGCAGCGGGTAACGCACACAATCAACCGTTCGATTCCATTTTCATCTCCCTCAAGTTTCAGCTTCATCCGTTGAGAGAGCCGTGTGCTGTCCGTGTTCATGGCGGCGGTGGCAGCAGTACTCGTAGTGAAACGAATGTCATAATCTGTCTTTGCTATCCTCTTCCATCGGAAACACCAGCACACAACACACGCATGTGGCCGTCTCGACGGCCAGAATCCTCCGTCAGAGGACCCCTAACGTAAACAGACATCGCTGTCGATTTCAACATCGTGTTGCAGAGATATTGACTCGGTTCAGATATTGACCTGAACGGACACATGTATGGCTTCGACGCGCCTCGTGCGCGCTAGGTAGTCAACATAATGTGAGAGGTCTGCACGGTGCCACCACATTTGAGAAAGGGCACCAAAAATAACAAGAAATAGATGAGACATACGTATCTATCTGACCATGCGTCTGCCGAGTGTATGTTTTCCACTACCGCGACCGCGAGTGGTAATCACAACACACGAACAGTTATATAGACGGCTGGCAGCAGCGGCGGCGGCGGCATGGACAAGGAGCGGCCAAGCCAAAACACAACTGCGCGTGGTGGATTTCGGCAGAGATCAATGTCGTTGAATGAGTAATATGTAACGATGAAATTGAGGTACGCTGTTGCGAATCACAGCAGAGCGACATGCGGATATCGGAGAGTTGTGCGTTAGAAAACGACCTTCGTTCCGGTTGTTTTTAGAGAGAGAGCGAGAGAGAGAGAGAGAGAGAGAGAGAAAAGAAAATAGTTGGTAGAGAGTATATGTGTCTGTGTGTGTTTGTATTTATTTAATGTATGACAGAGAGACAGACGGCACACGGCAGAGCTTGGCAATAACGGTCCCTGGATATCGATGCTACGCGGCTCTAGTGGCGCGGAATAGCGGCACAATCGTTCGAATCGGTGGTGCCGAACATCAACTCATGCTCGTGCGGTTGATATTAAACTGGCGATCAAGCGGCAAGTTGAGAGCTCGTCAACTCACCTGCATCAAAGTGTTCAGTGCGCCTCGGCCAACTGTGCAAGGGCAGTACAGGCGGTTGACGTAATTAGCCCAGTGGTCGTTGGTCAAAGCGGCCACAAGAGGTGATTTCGTGATTTCCGCGGCGACACGGCCGCAGTCACAAATGAACTGCTTGAATTTTGCTCCATTGTTATATATCGGGCTATGTGTGATTATGAATTCGAAATTTGGCGCTTGTGTTAATGCGCGCATCGCACAATGCTAATGCAGTGTGTTGCCACCGGTGGCTTGGATGGCAGTATCTGATTTGGTCGTTCGAAATTCAAGCTTCCGAATGAACTCCACCCAAGAACGCGCATGTGGACCTAAATCGGAAGTTTGTGAAGTGAATTGTAAAGGCAGGTAAATATATGAAGTGTTCAACTTCTCTAGGATACTATAATAACGATATATATATATATGTCGTGTATTGTCATATTTGAGAATGTCTATATAACCGTGAACCGAATCTAAACGTCATCCTGATATTCTGCCGACAATTATGCATCGATGTACACGCAGCATACGAGTCCTGTTCGATTTGACGTAATGCTGATTTGAGCTGTTCTGGCGCTCGTTGGATGGCCAGCGATTTAGCCTAATCAATCACTGTTCTCTCAAACCAACTGAGCTTAGAAGCCTACGACGAAGTTCTATCTACATCCGTTATTTCAAGATCGTGTTTATGCTGTAGTGCGCAATGAAGTAGATACACACAGACACGATCGGGAGACACAATCGAATTGCGTATAAACAGCCACTGTGTTTTTCATAGGTGAATGCCACGTTACAATTGTATTGTGTGGACCTATTCATAGCAAGGGCCTACCCTATGAGTACATTGGGCACACACAAACCCTACATACCTTAATATATATATATATATTTATAGGATATTGTTATTACTATCGTTGGCATGTTCGCAAATTTAATTAACGTCAATAGGTTTCTGTGTATCAGCGTTTCGTAACGTGCTGAACGTTGTTGGGTGTGGTTGGGCAGCTCTGGCGAATATGCCTACCTGCGTAACAAGTGCGAGACAGCCACGCACACAGGACACTCGTGAAATCTGTATCACACGGCCTCGGTCCGTTTCGTTCATTGGTCAGCTAGCCAGCTGCAGTTTGCTTTGTTGATACTGATGAACGGCTAACTATAGTAGTAACCATAACTATACTGGCACGCCCACAGCTATTGCTAAACGAGTTCTTCGGTTCCGACATGCTAGCTGGGATAACGCGCAGTCTAGGAGAGCCCGCGGGATATGCCGTCTCTGGCATTATTAACCTTATTATGCCTTCTCACCAGGGCCTCACCTCGTAGCTAGCCGGGCGAAATTGTTCAACCAATCTCACCAAAACGATGGGCACAAACTTACGGATGCCTGGGCCCTATAGCTCTCCGGGCAGAGCTACTCCTCAGTTAGGCAATTTCGCGTATCTTCATGATACAGTGACAGTGTTACTCGCTGTGGTCATACGCTATTAATCAACCTGTAGCTGGACTATCGACGCGGATCTATTCTTCGTCGTCGGTGAGTCGCTATTACTTGAATTTGAGTGAACATTTTAAGTACATCCCTGAGCGTCGTCCGCCGTACATCAATCGCTGTGCAGTTTGCCAATTTCTGATCATGCTCGATTCTACGCCGTATGACGAATTTGCTGTGAATTCCAGCAAAGTGCTTATCAGCCCATTTCGCATTACCACTAGACAGCAGTGCTTGGTCATTTTTATTGAAATACCACCCCCATCACATCTGGCGCCGGTCGTTTATCGTCAGCCGTGACCCCTTGCACCTTCTTGTGTCCACAGGTACACGGGTTCACCTATGTGTGCATCCGCCTCTTCGCCTCGCGGTTCGAATAGTGGCCGCGGGATTTCCTCCATGATTTAAATGCATATGGTAGCAGCTGAATATCGCCTCCCGTTCTAGTGAGGCGCGCTTAACCGCCAGACGACATGATTTGTGACTATCCTCAGACAAAGCAAATTCAACGCATGTAGATTTCCTCTTCCAGTGAGTTTCCGGGTATTGTCGCGGAACATATGACGTGGACGTTATCGACCCCCGCGCGATGGCAGACGGTGTGAATCAGAAGGACAAAATGTCCAGCTCTTCGGGTGAGGACGAATACTTCTCGGTGGAGGAGAATTCCGAAGGCGACGATGATGTTCCGGTGGACAACCGCCAGGGTGACCAACAGCGAGAACAGGATGACCAACAGGAGCTGGTGGAATGCCCACAGCAGCACCGGATGCGCCGGGAACAACTTCAGAGCCAATCGGGGCAACCTCCGGTGCAACCGGAACATCTTCAGAGGCGACCGGAACAACTTCAGGGGCGGCCTGAACAAGCTCAGGGGCAACCATCAACACAGCAGCAGGTACACCTGCCACCGCCGCTCCAGCGATTACGACCGACGCAGTATCTCGGCCGGCCTATCCAACATCACACGGTCGTGTTTCTAACTGAAGAGGACTTTCATGAACTCCAGAATCGTGTAGGTGAACTTCACCAACTCCAGTTGAGGTTTAAATGCAGGATTGTCTTCGACGAATACCAATCGCCAACACACCATGTTGTTGTAAGTAGTGAACGGTTTAGAGCCATCTTAAACGTCTACATCTCTTTGTTTATGTGATGGTCCTTTATTGTTAATAGACCGTTAGAGAGATATTAGTGAGTTGATCTCATCCTGACAAGACTAATTGTTACTACCTTGCTCGGTATTAACTGTTGGAATCTGTTCGCTATATAAATTAACAGGTCTATTATAACAGACGCATAAGCGAGAAGTATTTCTTGAGCGGACTCTCAGCCGGTCCCCTATGTGACAGGCCCTAGCCGCTCACTAATTAGGCACTACTACGGGGCCCTATCGGAGCCACCTTTACTTTCCTTTTACCGGTCGTATCTGGCAATCATAAACAAGTCCAAGGGGATCAAGGGGACACAAAAGCCAGGTATGATACATATTGGAAGAACTATGATACATCTACGATCATCACACAGCCCTGGACAGTGCATCGTACAAATGTACGCCGCTTGATTTGGCCGCCACCCTGACGTTGTAGCTGTTACCCTGTAATGTGTCACCCTCCAGCTGCGCAACTCGACGCTCGAGGCCTGGTCATCGCCGACGTCCGCATTTGTGACCAAGCCAAATCCTCTGGGGGATCAGACAGCATCGAACATATCTCAAATTTTCGGCGGGGTAGCTTTTTGTGGTGGTGATGATTTTACGTTATATATTCACGCCTGTGCACCCTCTACGTTCCCACGGTCCCAGCCCCCCTGAACTACCCCTGCCGCGGCCTTCCGAGTCCAGCATCACCTGCGCTTGTGCTCTTACGCTTCGTGGCGAAGTGTGGCGACGGACAGAGGTGACACCCGTTTATTATGCAAACCCGTATGATTATGCAGTATGTATCGTAAAGTGTCAGACGATTGTGCTCTTCCATCCAATCGCCCACCCGCCATCCACATACCTGCTTCGCTGCTGATGGCAGAGACGCGCCTATATTGTGCGGTATCATATCCGTCTCATGGGCGGCAGGTTGCAGGATAGCAGGCCGCGCCTCATCGGCTTTGCGGGATCCAGGTCGGTCTACCTACTTCAAATGCGTGATGCTTTCTTCGCTAGCAGCGAGTTGAGCTGTTAGTACGCGAGGCTCGTGTAGGCGTTTGTTCAGGGTCGTCGCACGTATTTGTCTGCGCTACTGGCGGCATCGTTCGCCTTTATCCCTTGTAGAGGTTTGTTAGGAGCGTATATTAGATCAGCAGGTACACGAGAGGTTGCACACCTGTCGGAGGTGCTTGCTAGCAGCTAGTGGTGAGAAGCCACGACACAAAGAAAAAAAAAGAGTCATTTGCGAAACACACACGGATACGACAATTATGTAAATACATTACGATAATTACCCGCGAACAAGGTACTCCATATCGGCGACAAGAGAAACACATATGGAACGGCAGCCCGTTCAGTGTTTACTGAATAGCGGCGAAGCGAGCTAACGCGAGCTGGGTTTGCTGTTACCATCGAATTTATTAATAGATATTATGCCTATGCTTGTAGGCTTCTTAACCCAGTGGGAAATACGTTGAGGACAACGGAGAGCACGTTGCATGCAATCACGGTAGGTGCGCGTGTGGTGTGTCCAGCGAGATTACAATGAAGCCGTCTTTGTGGATAGGGAACCCACGAGGCAAGTCTCGTCTAAAAATAGCTCGAGTACCCCACTCAACCTTTAACCTTTAAGTGAGGCGGGAGACGTTGTGGGTCAAGCAAAAGCAACAGGCTTACACTGGGTTTCGACATAAGGTTACGCATGGGAGAAAGAAAAACTTCCACATTGTAAAGCATTAGGTTAACATTTGAAACATGATGGCCTTTTGAAACTATATGTTTAGAGCACCCCTATTCTCTTAGCTGTAACCTTACGTCTGACCGTACTTGTGTTAGTCTGCTCTTCGAAATTACAAATGTATATCTTCGGAAAAAAAAGAAGTAATTTAAAAAAAAACGAAATACCCATGCATACACCATAATGGCTCTCCCGTGCTCGCTAGTTCACAATGCCCCGAAATAACGATACGGTGGTCACTTCGATATAACCGTTGAATAACCTTTTCCCGCGGGCTGCCTATGCGTGTCGTGTGTTCCCCAGATGAACGCCATATCACTGAAAGGTACGAGATTCCATATATATATATATATATATATATATATATATATATATATCTTCTACCTAATGAAATATACATGTTTAGATCTTGTCTTAAGCTGATCTACGATAAAAGGCAAGCAAGCTAACGAATATGAGCGAGTCGTCAACAGGTGCAATTAGTCAAAGGACGCGTATTATGCACTCGTCTTCATCTTCATGCTTCGTGTATTTCAAGCAGCCGACAGCGCAAAGCACAAGCATCAAATGCGTTCGATGCGTACCAGTATCACGGTACGTTGAGACGAACCTTATTCCCCTTTCAACTGAAGCAGAAGAAGGCTACAAATCCATTTAGCAGTCCTATATCTTCCTCAGCCTCAAACTGCCTCTTCCGCCTGTAATATAATATTATTCGTAAGCCGAAACTGTCTCGATCAGCTTCGTCCGCCGGCGCAGAAACGTCAAAGGTATATTGGTGAAAACGGAGAATCTTCCAAGATAAAAAGAATCGCGCGGCCGGGACACGACGAAGGGGTGGATTTACGAAGAGAGCGAGAGAGCAAGAGAGAGAGAGAGGGAACCAGCTCCAGTTGGGAGGTCGCCATAAAACAGAACCCGCTGCGGCCCATCAAGGTCGATGGGGTACGCAAACCGCCGCAATTTCTTTCTACTTGGCTGACGAGTGGTGTCCTGGCTCCGCGCACATCTGCCGCGTGGCAAAAAATCTACAGCTGAGAGCATTCTGTTGGAAAATGCAAAGCTTCAAGACTGCTGCGGCCTGCCGATGCAGACGCAGGCTGCTGTTTGGTAGCGAGCGCTTCGGCATCCACGTGTTACACGGGTAGAAGGGACTGCTTTCAACCCGAGCCCCGATTATAAATAAATGGAACGGGCCCATTTATTCGTCTCGAAGGGGACAGGGAGAACGGCGCCGGAAGCAACAACACAAGCGAGCACACATACAAAATCCATGTCGTTCCTTTTCGGAACACTTTACAGCCGCGCTTATGTGTGCTGCGTTGAAAGCTAACGGGACGGGGAAATCTGTGGAAATCGAAATAAGTGCTTAACATCTTATCTATAAGACCTCATGAGGATCTTGCTTATTCCACATGCAGGGTATGGTTGTCGTGTTGCGGGAAGGAAGAATGAAATGTTTATACACTGTGGTATACCGAACAGCGCTCGTCAGGGTCGGCGTTGATATTAGCTCGACTCGATAGACAAACTATGAGTAATTATCCCGCAGGTCTGGTGACGTCCAGACATGAGACGAACACTGATGTCTCGGCCTTCCGGATGATACCACGACACCACTAACTAATCACCGTTTCCAATGCGACTACCAGCACCGCCACCACGAGAGGAATAACCAATTGCTTTCTTCCTTTTCAGGTACACTGCAACTGTGACAGACGGCGCGGCCAATGCACTCACGCCATACAACACGACATGCTCGGCTACCGTTTCGAGCCTCAGTGGCGGTAGAAGCCAAATAAAAACGAGTGCTACCTGCCTTCCAATTCCTATGTCATCTATATTTCACCGTCTGTGATATCCACCTGGCGCAGCTAATTAGTATATTAGATTACATAATAATAACAATAATAAACTGCTCTCTGTGTGCTGCTGACTTCTATGCGTGAGTGTTCTCCCGAACGCTCTACATCACGTCACTTGTGAGACGAAAACAATGAACACCCACCCCCCACTCCATTTAAATGGGCAAAAAGACAGAGAGAACGTGGGAAATGGTGATCAGCGTTGGAAACGGTGGTCAGTTCAAATATTCGCGGCGTATATTTGTATGGTGGAGTGGACGACGCAGACGACGAGCGACGATGAAATTCGATTTGTGCGTGACGACGATTAGTAGCAAAAATGAATAGTAATATAATAGCTAAAATGTTGGCTGTGGGTCAGCCCGGAGAATTGTGTTTTAATAGTTAAATGTTGGCTAAGAGTTAGCCCGAGACAAAGTTTCGTAATGGTACCAAGATCGCAAACGGACGAGCACTCGTCGATTCCCGCTTCGACGATGCGATATCGTTGGGCCGACAGCAATTGTACATATACACAGTTTATACATCCTAAATAAACGATCGGTGCGCAATATACACTATTGCGGCTGCTGTTAAATACTGTACTTCGTCTTGTTTTGAACCTGTTTTCCTTCGTTTCGACCTGACAAGTACAGTAGCTGGTGACGTTTGATAATTGTGCCATTGTGCTGGCACACGTGTGTGTGTGTGCGCGCAGAATGATATGAGGTCGGTTTTTATTTTGCTATTATACAAGTGCGCGGTATATTGTGATGTTCTCCTATTAAATATTCGGTTGTTATCATAACACAATGTTTAATGTGTTCAGTCGTTGGGCTAAAGCGATTGTCTGACAAGTGATTTATTTATTTTTGTTCACCCGTATGACTTGTCTTATGCCTATGCACCGGTGATCGTTAAGGGACCTCGTCGGCTAATTAGTCGAAGAGGTCACAGTGAATAGCATTTCCAACAAGAGACACAACCATTGCAATTACAATAAGAGAACGCACAAAGGGCAAACGAGAGGGTTGTTCCCCAATCTCCGAGATCCTCTGGCGTAACATCACAGCGGCCGTTGCTAACTAATCAAATTCGCACGCAAGATGAGCCTGTCCACTCAACCACCGAAATGCTCAGAACCGTGCACCACCTGCCTCGCTACGCGAACTCTATAAAGATGTGCCTCAGGGAAAGGCAAGCCTCAAAGTGAACGACCCACTGGATTTGTCTTCCAACCGTCCATACGGGCCGAAAAAGCAGGAGATCGCTGAACCAAGATCCACAGAGAGTTTCGTTCACGATACCTAATAGGGCATTTCCACTTGATGGCTTGAAAACAATACCGCATACGAGCCGTTTACGCTCAAACTACTTAGTATGGAGATTTTGTATGTTCTAACATTTTCGGGAGCTTCTTTTCTTACGAATTAGTTTTATCATAATAATGCGTAGATAGGCCGATATAAACAAGAACAGAGCTACGTTGCAAAGCTATAGCGGTGTTAGGATAACGTTTATTCAATTATAAAAGTGGACGACAATTGTACCCACCCGCCTTAGACGTGGCACGCCTCAAAGCACATATCCCTACCCTATGATAGAAAATGGTGTCGAACTCATTTTAGAGCCGGGCACACGAAGCAAGTTTTCTTGAATTGAGATCGAGCAAACTGACTCATTATATCTATATATTTCAAGGATATTTCACAGTTGGCTGTGGGGACCCGCACTGGGCATGTTCCCGTTGTATACCTTCATGTCGAAGCGAAATCCACCGGAGGGGTCGCCTATGGGAATCGACTTGTAGCTTCACGGTAGAGTCTTATACATGGGTACATCTCGCGAGTGAGGAGGCATGGTTCGTCAGCCATGATAGATCGCCAACGATTCCTGAAGCCCTATCAATCATGTCCTCAGCAGCGACGGCAGGCCTTCTGCAGTTCCGAGACATACCGTCCTGCAGGTGCAGGGCCTCGACGTCGACAGGGATTGCCACATCCTGAATGGTGAATGATGGTGGCTGGATGGAACAGCCTTCATACTCGGCAGGCTGTCAGTGCTGATTATAGACCCGGTACATCGAATAAAGCAGATACCTCGATTAGTCAATAAGGTGTAATCATTTCTCGAGGGTGAACGGCGAGCTTCGGGACTAGCACGACAACATTTTCATCACCGTGTCTCCATCGTCGAGGTTATATGCAATAGCTCGCCGATACTGGTCTGCGAAGACATGAAGTCGGTTTTGCGTACTGACAAATGCTGTCTAGTTAACAAACCTAGAAATTGAACTACTATTAACAGTCTACATTATTCTAGATGTACCATTCCGGTTACACTTTGCACTCCATGAAGGCAAATCGCTGGTCGGTAACGGTGCGCAGTACAATCTGGATTCAAGGGTGTGGACCGTCCCCAGAAGCTGATATCCTTTAAGCTTGTTTTGCCGAACAGCTAAACGTGAGTACAAATAGAACAGTTAGATTAATACACATCCTCTGGTCTAATAATAATAGTAATAATGCTTAGTCAAAATTGTCTAACTTTAATTTAATTATTCCGAAAAAATGAGCCTCTGCTTTAGCGAGAAAATCTCGATGTCCGGATATCTTGAAATATAAAAAACCTAAAAAACTTCTCACCTTATCAGTGATCCTGGCACAGTTCAAACGGAGTGTCGCGTTAACAGCATCTGATTGATCGCATTTCGATTTTTCTGTGTTGTTAAGCAATGTGGCTTTGGCAGGTCTTACGGATTCTCTGCGCTTGATGGCGACATCGGTTTAAGTGCGTATATTCTTGATGTTGTGATAAGTGGTTATAGTCTACGTTGGTTTCAGCGATCATGCATATACGTTTTGCAAGTATAATAGAATGTCGATACTGCGGTCAGCAGTTTGTGCCCAGCTCATCACCAGGACCAACCGGCTTCCAAGCAGTAAAAGGGTGACCCTTTCAGCTCAGCAGGTTTATCCAGGTGTTTTCTTCCCCTTGACAAGAAGGTAAGCTCCCTGCAGCATTCTGTTCTACAGTGAAAGAAGCCGGCCAAGCAACACGACTTCAAAACATAAAATGGCGCCGTTGAAGTGGCGACGTCTGCACTCCGCTTTGTCCTACGCCTCGGTAGTTGTCCCGTGCTCTGCTCTTGTTCTCAACGATTTTAGCAGCCTCAGCTTCTTTGCCCTTCCTGCCCGTCCCCGTCTCTATCTATCGCTTGTTCTATCTTAGCTTTGTTCTCGTTGGCTCCGAAGCGTCACCGACAGCTGGCCCGCGACCGGCTCCTCAAGTGGGGCGTGAGCTTCAAGCCTCGAGCGTCAAGTTCGTTCATCGGTTCCAATCTAATCTAAGCCATTGCTCGACGAATTCTACTGGGTCGGACGAGAGTCGACAACACAGCCTCGCATGGCCAAGTTAACCGTGACGGCAGCGGCGCTTTTGGCAGCAGGGAAAACGCGGGGAGTCAAACCCCACGAGTCGTCCACCAGACAATGACAAGGACGCCGAACGGAAAACGCCGCCTGGTGACGACGACCCCCGTCGAGGGGCGGAGAATTTCCAGGAGGGGCCATGTGGGGGCACGATCGGTCCTCTCCAACAATCGAATTCACTGCCGTCAACCCGTTTGGGCAAGCACTACGGAGCGACTCCACCGTGCATCGCTTTCACATCCAACAAATCACGGGCTCACGCGTACACACACAGTTAGGTACACAAGTGTGCGACCACTCAGATGCCCACACCGACAAACAGACATTGGGTGGAACACACAAAAAATAAACTTAATAGACCTCCCTCTGTCAGCCAGCAGTCGGTCCTCGGTTCAGACCTCCGCCAGCGTCCAGGAAGGGGCTGATTCAGTTCGCTTGACTGTGTCCAAATTAGTTCCGAACGCTAAATGCCGCTCGGGCGAGCCCCGTCTTGGTATTACGGTGTCGTACGCCTCTTCCGACAACGACGATAACGAATTGGGATCAGCTGAGAATCAGGTCTCTAAGGCCAGCCAGCAAGCAAGAGAGAGAGCGAGAGAGAGAGAGAGAGAGAGAGAGAGAGGGTAGGTAGGTAAAGCTGGGTGAAAGCTCGACCCCAGAAGGCCGAGGCGGCTTCGACCTAGGCTCATACGCGCACCGCGAATGACTGCTAGAACCAACGTGCTAGAACTACCCGGGGATGAACGGTGAAAATGCTAGAGGCAGCGGATGGGGTGCAATCTGTGATGCGCCATTGGTTCTCTTGCGCTCTCCTATTCGTCTCTCCGCTGCTCACCGTAGTGACGCAGATGTTGTTTGTACAGCGGAACACGACTCATCGACATTGTTGTTGTTTGTGTTGTTGTTCTGGATGACGGCGCTGCAAGTTCAAACGGGCAACGTCGAACAGCAGGTGGTAGGCGAGCGATGGGCCCTGAAGCACGACTCGGAAATGCGCTGGAGGGCATGCACCAGCTAGAGATTCTGCTTGTAACGACATCCGCATATAAGAGTAGATAGCGCTCGCGTGCATGAATGATTTCTAGCTTGTCAGCATGTTGTTGCCGGTTTATGGAACCGTCTCAGCTGGTCGACGCTTGCAAAGCGCTGAGGGCTTCGGATCGATTTCTTCGTCAGCTGCTGTTCATGCTGTTGTCAGGAATAGCCAGCCGGTGGAGTTTGTGTAGCAGGGGCGTTGGTGCCCTTCATGTTGGTGGATTGATCAGCGGGAAGCTAGAAGATGTTTCAAAAGTGTTGATTGTTATTTTGAACCGGCGCATCTGCGTTGGTCTTGCTGGTCTCCTTTGGCATAGCAACGTAACAATTATAAGGAACAGAGCGCGTAATTTCTCAATGAGATAACACATTTTGGTTGTCACTATATCATCCCGATTTCGCATTTTCTCCCGAATAAAACATATACGATAATGAAATCTCGCATATATCAGGTGTCTGCAAATACACTTTATAGGTTTTTTTTTTGGTTCATTATTTTTTATTTTCATTATTAACACCGTTCGTTCGGTACATGAAGCATATATATATATATATATATATATACGTACGTGTTTAACGTTGTATCACTTTTCATTTATTGTGCGACATCAACTAGAATGGGGAGTGGCCCCGTTCCCTTTTCAAATGCTACCGCTTCTGAGTCTGTCATTATCACCGCTGTGACCGCCAATGACCCTGGAAATGTCTCTGTACGCCTCTCATCTTGCTCATGTGTTGTGCATTGGGTTATTAATTCAATGATTTCCGCTCGCCAGACAAAACGAAATAGCAAGTGCTTTAAACGCCGAGGAAATCCACCCATAGGCTTAGGCCGTTCAACAGCAGCCGGTGGGCGAATTCTCGTTGGAGCTGTGCGGGTGCACGAAACCCTTGACCCCGCCATCCGGCTTTGAACAACGGCTTTGAACGCTCCAGGGAGAGAGCGACGTGTATACGACATACTCGTCATCGCGACCGTCTGCCTTGGTCTCCTCCTTTCGAATTTCAGCTTAGCATAGAGCCGCCTTAAAACTCGTAAAGGGCTCCGGGCTCAGTTCAGTTCCGGGCCGTTTTGGGTCCCCCATGACGATTCGTGGGATTATTGCGCACTGCCGCCTGTCCTCCGGCAGTGTGTCCGCTCGCTCGTTGCTCCTTCGTCTGCACAACGCCCCCGAAGGTCTGAGACGCCCCCGGGGGGCGTCGAATGGGATGAAGAAAACTGCCGAGGACATAGGGTGGAACGGGGAGGTGCACGATAATAGGGAAAGATTACAATGGCAGACGCCACAGACCGAGCGACCGACCAGTGCTATGCGTGCGTATTTCGCTGAAGATGCGTTCAAAGATTGAGATAGAAGCTTCTTCGACAGTCGATGGTGAAAGGCGTCTGGTGAAAGATAGCAATCAGGTGAACGTGCCTGTTGGTTATCGAGCGAGGTTCCAGCGAAATGTTATCATCGAGTCGCTCGGAATATTTGATTACGTTCGGTTAACACGTAATGCGGCGTCACGATGATTACTGAGCACACGTATGGCGTGAATGGAGCTCGATAATATATATTAGCTAATACAATGCTTGTGTGGCAATATGCTTGCGCCAACCAGCGGGACCAATCTGTAGGAACGCTAGGAATTGAGTTGATTCAGTTGACCGAGAGAAAAAATCTACCGGCTAATTATAATAATAATAATAATAATAATAACAATAATAATAATTATTCCGCAGATGTTGAGATTTGACGAACAGACTATTGCGTGCCCTTCAGCTTGTATATCCATTAACCAATTGTGCTTTGGTAACGGTCGATGGCATATTGACAGGTAAGACTCGGCTTCTACATGAACCTATACATAACAGGAAGGGTTCCGTTCGGTGCAGCCCCGAAGTCAAGCATTGGCTGATAAGCCTGTAATGTTATCATAGGCACATCACTAAGGGACTAACCACGGTGAATTCCTCCTGTCCAGTATTATTGTGCTGCATGCCACGCGTCAATACCGCCTCCGTAAGTTACGCTTGGGTTTCAAGGAAGAGGTTCAGGAGCTTCTCTGTCTCTCTCTCTCTCTCTCCCATCGTCGACGAGAGGGCTCTATCGAAATGCACTCGGAAGTTTGATGGTTCCTCTCTCATCTTTTGTTTCTCATCCAATTTCAATTCGCTTTTCCCCAATAATTGCTCAGAATTTGCCGTTGAGCAAACCGAGCGTGTGGATTTGCTCTTCCGCTCTCTGAAAGGCTCTCTCTCTCTCTCTCTCTCTCTCTCTCTCCCGTCTGAATGCCAGGTCACGCGCGTTGTGGTCGAACCGCTTGGGTTCGGAAGTATCGAATCTTATCCGATCGTCCCGCTTTGTGCCCGTGCGTCCTAAGATGATCAGGAATTATCTTCTGCTTGAAGGCAAAGAGACGGCGATCGGGGAATCTGAGCAAGAATCGCTCGGCGGTGCATTTCAGCTCTCGATTCATGTAGGAAGCAGGAATAGATTCGCCGGTGCGTATGGTCAAGGGGTTTACTACATTTAGTTATAGAACTCTAAATATACAATAATTGGAGAAGTAGCTGGGGACAGAGTGTCAAGCTGGGGTGGCAGAGATATTGTACCTGGCTAAAAGATACTTGCGACGCCATCTGTTCATGACCAGATGAGATCGACAACCATCGTAAGGCAATACCCACCTACATATGTACGTAAGATGATCTCACTAAGGGAGACACTATGCTCACTAATGAAGAGCGACAGTTGTCTCACTACAGATGATAAGGAAAAGGTCGAAATACTAAGAAACCATTTCGATGAAACGTATCCAAGCAACCATGAACGACTCCAGCGCAAACGAAATGGGCCACCAGCTCTTCCGGAAGGAAAGCTTAGATACATAGCGGGTGACGGTGTGTCAGCGCGGATCATATTTTCACTGTCATCTACGAAGACTACACTCAAAACTGATTGCAACTCCGATGGTCTAGCATGGTTCGTAATGAAGAAACTCACGCTGTCAGTCTGTGTACCGCTCTCGTGGGCCTTCAGAACGCCAGTCGGTGAGTCTCTAATCCCGACATTTTTCGCACAGCAACATGTGTGCCCATTGCGCAAAGGAGCTCCAAAACTGACTCCCGAAACAGGCGCCCTGTGTCATTAGCAACAACATAGCACGTAAGCTTCTTGAGAGCATTATATCTAAAGCAAGTTACGATAATGGCAACCGCCGAGGGCTTATTTGCAAATTCCAATTTGCGTACCAGCCTGGTCATGGTATAGTGCCTCTGCTCCTAGACGCGTAATTCGACTGGGCCAAAGAGGTAAATTCGTCGCGGTGCGTCGACACTATCCACGTCGGCTTCAAATCTGCATTCGGAATGGTAACACACACACAAAACTAATCGCAGCATATCCGTCATCTGGACTGGCGAAGCTCATAGTGGACTGGATCAGCGGCTTCCTGCACAAGAGAATTTGCCCGGTACGCGTCAACGGGGAATTTTCAGAAGGGGTAAAGGCAACATCTGGGTATCCCCAAGGGACAATATTAGGATCCTTAATGTATATATTGTATATAAATTCCTCTCACATACAACCTCTCTCTCCTTCTGTATCAAGGAAAATTTATGCGGACGATATTAAGGTATACAGTCCAGCTAGCAAGCCACAACAAAGATCAGCTCTCCTCAGCAGGCGTTGGGAGATTTTCACGAGTGGACAGAAAAGCTAGACATAAAGTTATCGGTAGAGAAATTGCGAAACCCTAAACAGCGAAACCCTAAACAGAAATATACTATAGGTAAGGTAGAGCTGAAGTCACAACTGACTATTAGAGATTTAGCAGTAATCACATCTGGGAGGGAAGGGAAAACGCCCGGAACCCATCCGCTGCGGCTGGGCCGGAGGGTTCGCCCCAGAGGAGTAACTGAGCTATAGGACATGGTTAGAATCAACTGCCGGTCTCTGCAAGGCACTGACTGAAGTAATACTTTGACAGTCCCGGTCAGTGCCCCAAGTCAAAATCAGTTCTGGGTTTAGTCAGTAAGAGTCTGATACTACCAGGCAAATATCTTAGTGTGAGACCTGGTGTTCATGCAGGATTTACCGTTAACCTCTCAAAAAAAATAGTAATCACATCTGCTCGTCTAAAATAGTCAAAACATGTAGCAGATGTTGCCCAAAGAACTAGTCAGCATGCAAACTGGATACTCCGCACTTTTACAGTTAGGGAACCGTAGATATATGTGACATTGTTTAGAACATACATAAAACCAATGGTAACTTGCGTAGGGCCTCTATGGAATCCCGGCCTTAACAACGACACAGAGAGTTCCTAAATAACGTAGTGTTAAATTTTATAAAACGCGTGGCATGCAAATGCCAATGTGACCAAAAATCATGTGAAAATCACACACATCATCCAGCGTGTAAACGATTTACACCTTACTCAACAAAATGGCATTAAAAAAAGCCGTACATGGTCGAAAATATGCTCAATATTATAGAAAGCACGATAAGATCCAAAAGGAACATACCACGAAAATTCATATCGGCAACCAAGTGTATTAATCTATTTCCTCTCCCCTGGAGAATATCACGCCACCTTCTCCAGCAATTTGTGACGGGGTGAACAGAATGTTGGGTACAACGAGAAAACTGCCCAGTCTGTGTAAATCATATACCTTCGAAATAACGTGCTTGTTATTATTATCATTATTGTAAGTCAATGAGAGCGACCCTGCAGACGCAAATAGCACAATGCAATGGAGAACACCCAGCCACGCTAACGGCGTGGGGCGATGGGAATCACTTTATAAATACTCCTCGCGTCCCTGTTCGGCTCGTCGAAGTTTGTCGGAAGTGGCCGCAATGCCGGGGACGAACAGATCACGTTGGAAACACTCGCTAGTTTTGTGCGGCTTGTGAGACGACTTTGGAAGAAAAACGGTTTTTATTGCAGGGGCCATAACACAGTAGTGATGAGAGCGTGACCAATATACGCCATCTGCCAGTCGTTCATCCTTGTGGTACACGAACCTTTGGCACTTTGTTTCATTGAGAAGCAAAAACAACGTTTGGAAACGATGCGGTAGCATTATTAATACTGGGTTATAAATTAAGATTATGATGAGCGTACATCTCGAATTGATCTGGGGGCTATCGGAAATTGACCTCTCAAGGAGGGGCATATGGTATGAGTTATAGGCGTGACAAATCGGGCAAGGTTTGTTGTTGACGAAGCATATATTTATTTCATTTAATCCCTACTAGTACGAGGCGAGTAAATTGTCTACAGCAGCTCGTATGGCAAAATCACGTACGAGAATACATGCGCTGCCTGTTCCGATGAAGGGACGCTACGCCTCTATTAGAAATAATCATTTCAACGAAGAGCAAACGCACGTGAATCTATTTTATGAATCGACTCTTCGAAACACCGGTTATAATATGCACTGTAAATATCCTTGCTAAGCCAAACTCGATATATTTTATGGGCTTGGCGTTACTTCAATGCGTTACGTGCAGGAAGCGAGAGCCACCCAGCTGTTTTCAGACCCACAAAGTCCAGCTGTGAGTGTTACATTATAATAAGGATCGTCCTCGATGATTTTTCCTGTCGGTGCGTTTCGATTCGTCGAGAATCGGCACACACGACGAGGAACGAAGCTATTTGAACCGTGTGATATAGCATCGAGCGAATGTGAATAGCCTCGCGCATGAGATGGCAATGGGAGAGGGCGGGCAGAGGTTTTTATGTAAAGTGCTATTGGAAGATCGAAGGGGGCCCACCGCTCAAAAATGAGAGAAGGACGTTTCGTCGATATGTGGTCGATACTCGATCGTATCGTTCGAGTGGAGGTTGTACGAAGAAGCTCATGAAACGCCTATAAAACATTCGAATCGGTGTCTGACGGCTTATACATTCCATGTGCTAGTTACTGTTTGTACGTGGTTCCCTCCGCAGCTCCGGACGAGCCCGGGGAGTTTCCTGACTCCGGGGCGACTTGGGCGCCTATTTATATTCAGCCAAAAATTGAGACGTAACCTGGCACACACGATAATAATGTGCGATGTGTTGAACAGGCGAAAATCGTCGTGGCGAGCATCTGTCTCGAAAAATCAATGTCGCTTCGTGTCGCCAAGAAATCGATATTCTCTGTGGACATTCCTTTGACCTCGCAATGGTGAGACCACTGATGTCTATAAAAGGGACGGTGCTCATCTTGACCCTCGTTGTTATGGCGTCTTGCCCAACTTCAGTTCTGCCTTATTCCCAGCAACACGTTCTCCATGCCATGCGACCATCGTACTGAGACGAATACTAGTTAAGTTTATCCGCGAGGGGGAGGGAGGGTGGACAGAGCGAGCCACCTTATATTATACATTGTAGGCTACTTCGTTATATTTAAAGTCTAGGCAGCAGGCTAAATGGTACCATCTAGTAAGATACTGTTCTTTGTAGGGTTGAAGTTTTGAATGGGAAGGACGTCAAGTGACCCGTACAGCTGTTGAGAACAAATTCGTCTCTGTCGGTACAGCTCCTCTCACACAGGCGCAAAGTATAGCCGACCCTTGGTAGAGCTCTCGCGGAGGCCGTTTGCAGTGCAACGCCACTAATGCAATATATGAAGTACACTGAAATCTAATTATACGTCGGTCTGTATGTCCGATGCCGCATTAAAGTTCGCTAAGTTCCTACGGCTGAAAGGGGAATGACTCGAACGGCGGCAATTCGTACCATCTATATGCCAGCAAAACGGGACAGCGCAAAGCAGATTTATGATGATATTTACAACTGCCGGCAAATGAACATGAGCGAGCTTGGTGGATGGCTCCCGCCAACATTAATGGCACAGTGTACGGCTGGCCAAATCATGCTCATCAAATGATTGCATCAGTGGCCGAGGCCGAGTGGCGAATTAAACTATGAGTGCTTGCTATAATACCCTGTGTAGGTTTCCAGTGGAAGCCTGTTGAGGGAACGTCTGCTCTGCAGGGCGTGCACGAAGTGCTCTTGAGGCTGATTAGCAAACTAAGCATTTGACGAATAACTTCGGGCGAGAGAGAAAGAGAGCGGTGTGACGCGGCTCTCATGTAGATCTGTTGACAGAGATCCGCGCGGATCTTCCCCATTAGGATTGACACCTCGTTGAGTCACTGCCCCCTTGGCAGGTGGCGTTCTTCATATATTTCGTATTTTCAATGTGTTGCGAAAAGTGAATGTGATGGTGTATTGCTTTGGTGAAATTGTGCTCTGATATCGCCGAAGAACTCACTAGCATTGAAATTCTCTCTCAGCTTCTGTCGTAGGAGCAGCCGAGAGAACGCCGCTATTGAGAGGCTGACGCTGTGTCCATCGCGTCAGAGTGCCACTTTTAGTTTGGGCCTGCGCTACAATGAGTGAGAATTGCTAACCTAAGGCGCTCGGTCGTATTCTCGAGTCGACATGACGAATCGCAGCTGAAGCGCGCGCAGATTTGGCTGATATGGCAATACTGAACTCTCTTTACTTATCACATCCGCAGGTGTGGGCGCAGTGCGTGAGCAGCCTGCTGGTGGTGACAATATAACTGATTCGACGATACAGTCGCCCAGCAACAAACAGCAAACAGGAAAATGTCTACAACCTTCGCTTGAAGCTCGGTGGACCATATTCAACAACTGGAAAGTGTTCATCGACAACCCCCTGAGCTGTCACTCAAGACGATGAGGATAGGCCTATGTGGTCGTGCATTGTCAGATGAACCGTTCCTAGATTGTGGCGGCCGATCAGATGCAAGTCCACCGGTGTGAGGGCGGAGACCGATGGTTAGAAGTGTGCCGGAGACTTCATAAATGCACGACGAAGGTATGACGTACACGCTAGATCCCACCGACTCGATAGACTCCCAACCACATCGGAGCGGTGGCGTTTAAGACAAGACGCAGATTGCTGCGTTCAGATCCGCCGCGCAGAGAAAGTTCCGACAGCAGGATGTGTCGGATACTCATGCCCCACCACTAGCTCCATCGGCCCGAGTCGTGCAGGCTGTTCAATGCACATTTTCCAGTTCTGTCTCTCGCGGTCAGACAGCCTGCGCCTCCCGCTCGCGAAATGTCAGATAGAATTGGTGGGCTCCCCCACCAAAATTGGAAAGTTCCAAGCGAAAAGACAGCTGTCAGGTGAAGTGATGCAGGACTCGATTTCAGTAACAAGCTTAGCAGGCAACCCGACCGAACTGAACGAATCTAGACGGTGTCCCGTCTTCCTTCGTCTGGTTCTCTGGCTAGGGCGGCGGCGGCTAGAACGAAGAAGGGTACCAGGGAGTAGCGGGGAGAGCAGAGCGAGCGGGCGTCAAGGGGCAAGGGGAACAAATCCTTCCACTGAGAAGTGACTCAGATTGAAATCGATAGATCAGACTATTGATGCAGTGGTAGCGCGAGTGCGCTCTTCAGCAAGTCGGATATTAGAACTGGGTTAAAGTAATATGCTTTGCGTGATATTTTCGTATCTATCTCGATGGCAGCACCTCTCTGACGATGTGTAAGCTGCACATTGCCTGTGACTGCAACGTGAGCCTTATCCGATTCGGAGGAGGGCATGTGCACCTACTCGAGAAGAGCAATACATTCATTGTCCTCGAAAGGCCTAACAAGTTTCAATAATTTTATTAAAGCAATTTTAGTTCTTAGATAATCAAATCAAATTGTCAAAAGTCATTCGTGTCAAACTTGCTGGACTGCATTGAAACGGGATTCTTAGGGCAGATTGGATTGCAATCAGCAGGACTTCGGCGCTCGGCCGATAGACGCAGTTTCGCAATGCCGAACGAGAGGAGTCCGATTCCCGCTGTTTTGCCGCTCATTAAATCAAGAAAGTTAAATTAAATGAGATCAGTGGGCAAGTAATGAGGGACGATGTTGACAATACATGAAATGGGGACAAACTTGAACTTGAGGGGCAAAGTTAGCCTAGATGGTTTCGGCATGTAATATTTGCCGCAGGATAAGTTAGCTGAGAGTGAACGAGTGCATGTGTAAGTAGAACCGTCGTCGAACATTGCGAATTGCTCCATACCACCCCGTTACCTTCCCAGCTCTTGCACACGTTGTATGATTGAGTATAGACTTTTTTTTACAGCTGCTCGCAGTTATTGTTGTTGTTGTTGCGGTTGCTGTTATTGTTGTTGTGAAACTGTACCACATCTTCAAGACGACTATCAACGATGAGGGTGACTGCGATTCTAGAATATGTCGACGATGGATCGCCACCGCCACATGCATTTGCTGTATTGATATTTAATTTTCTCATGTGTTGCAATCTAAGCTTAGCAGATAGATAAGCACGAAGATAATCGCTATCGCATGGCGACCGTATCGCTTATCCTTATGCAAAGATATGCCATGCACCATTTTTCCTATGGTGGTTTACGACTGACACACGTTTATGTATAGTTACAACAGAACAGCACGTGTGTCTTCGTGAAGTCCCCACCAATGGCACTTCCCATAGACGACTGATTGTAGCATTATTGTAGCAGTGCAATAATACATCAAGTGGTTAAAGTCATCCCACCAACTGCACTCTCTCGTTTGCTCGCTATTCTCACAGAATGAATTCGCTTGTACACAGCAATCTCCGCGGCTCAATTCTTCCCCTTTGCTCTTCTCTATATCTAGCCACGGATTAGCCCCCTCTCTCTCTCTCTCTTTCTCTCACTGTCACTCCGTCAACCGTTCGGCGAACGCTGCGAGGATGAAGAGGTGGATGGTGGGTAGCCGCCACGAGCGCTGGCTATGTTCGCGTACATTACGGGAGAGTGCTGGCACGCTGACTGTCTAAAGTACTCATCGTCTCGCCGCACAGCGTAGTATATGTCATATATATATATATATATATATATATATATATCATGCTGACAGTATGTATCTTTGGATCTGTTTAGCTTAGCGCCTAGACGCGCCTCTTTAACTCCGACGCGTTCAATGCGGCTACTGTCGTAGATCCGCGAGCGAGAACAGAACAGCGCCCATTGAGGAGCTGGAGGAGGACTGAGGTAGAAGTCTATGGGGGCTGGTTCGGTCCTCCGCTATATGGATGCAGAGCTGTCTCTCGAACTAATCGCATCGGGGAACTGTCGTTGTGGCAGCTACGGTGGCTGTAGCTGCTGCTGGTGGATGGTGGTGCTACCATCGGAGAGTAATAACCCCCCGTCCCACCGCCAGACCCAAAGGGTAGAACAGCGTTCCGCCATTAGGAGACGAGCCGTAGCACTGCGGCTCTCTGCTACGTTCACTGCGCTACTCAGAGACGCTCAGTGCTCTGAGCTGCTCGTCGCGAGTGGTGTGGGTGTTATTGTACTGCCACTCGCCATATGAGTGCCACCATGAGCGTCTGTGTACCAGGGGCGCCTTTGTCACGACTCCACGGTTTCATATCACCACTTCTCGTCTGGTTCTGTTGTTGTTACTGATCCTGCTGCTACTGCGGCTGCTGCTGCTGCCGCAACGCCTACTGTCGAGGGATCTGTGAATAACAATAATGACATCACAAAGTTCGGTGGCGGTAACGTCGCCGCCGGCTCCACCGCTCGGGCTGGCGGACGGGCTTGAGCCGTCCTGCCGCGTCTGCAACGCTGCTGCAGCGGACTTTGTGTGGGCGCACTGCATCAGAAATTGAGACTGAAGTAGGGAGAGACAGAGTGAGAGAGCGAGAGAACTAGTTTGTCGTGCACACTTATATTGACAAGCAAGTTCGTTCGGCGTGTTGCCCGTGATCACCACCACCATATTGTTAAATAACGTGTGAGGACCAGTTAAGGATTCCTTTCTCCTAATATATTACGCGTTGTTTATTGATGCATATATATATATATATATATATATATATATATATATATATATATCATACAAATGTTTACACTTCTATCCAGCTAAATAACCTTTGAGCGGCCGGAATAGGTTACATTCTGCTGGGGCAATGGTCAGGACTATACGGTGGATGCGGCAGGACATCCAAAGATAAATCGACCAGCCACCTGCGAGAGACATCAAACGCACCACTCGACGTGTGGTCGTTCGTTACTTTCGTGCTGACCAATTGTGGCCACTCGTGCTGAACATCCTGCCTCAAACACTCCAGTTGCTGGCAGCGTACGATGCAAATATTGTTTTGGTTATTCGATAGTAGCTCGTAATAATCCACTTCCTTGAGCTTGCCAAATGCGCAGTATCACCTTGGGGTCCTCGGAACTTCCTAGACAGACTACACATGCCTGCCAAGTAGCCAGTTTCGTCTCTGATAATTGAAGTTGCCAAAAAAATGATGTTCGTGTTTGTCTTTTTGCCATTCCGCTAAGTGAGTTTTACTTAATTAGAAGAGTGGGCGACAATTGTATCACCCGGTGAACGTTGCTTCGTTCATAACAAGGAAAATAACAAGGATGCTTATTGTTATCTCGAACAACGAAACACCTATGCGTCCCTCCAGGTTCTTATCGCTCAGATCATACGGCATACATATATCCACTATGTGCACATAACTGACCTTCATGGGGTAGTCGATCATATAGTAGTTTGGTGGTGCACACCACTGATCCCAGCAACTTCTCGCAGCGTTAGAGGCTTGTCTGTATTCAGTTCCACTTTTGATACAGTTCGTGTGTATGAGACGGACGACACGTTCTGTCAGGGCATTCGGCTCGTCAATTGCATAAATCCGACGATTGTCCAAATCCGAAGCAACACTATTTTTTTGAGAGGAGGAGATTGTCCTCAAACGCACGGACACCACCAGAGAGACATTCCAATCTCTATAAAAGTGGGCCGATCCAGTACAGGGGGTTTGACGTGGATGAGAAAACGCCTCTACCTGCTAAAATCATCCTCTGCTGAGAGTCGATCTCTTCCCAAGAGTCGGCATGCTTGGCATTACTTCGATCTCTAGGGAAGGCGTGTAACTGCTCCTGCTAGTGTTCTGTAGTCGGGTGCCTTTGTCTCCTACGACTACTTTGGTTTCCGTGTCGGGGTCCTGTCCGGGGATGCTCGGTGACCTAATCCCTGGCCCATGTTGGTCCCATGTGTCCATTGAGCACGTGCAAATCGAAACTGTTTAGTAGGACCGAATCCATTAAGGGGCGATCACAATGTAGCTGAAAGATTGCTCCACTATTGTTTATAGACAATCGTACATGCGTCCTTAGTTTGGCATCCGATAGCGTTTAATGAAACGATAGTAGCGACCGAACTAACTAATTATACAATGTCGAGTCGGATGGCCACAACGGAATATCACTCATGCGTGGCGTCGGTCGCGCGTGCTAAATGACTCGCTCATGAGGGCCCTCCGCTCTGCCGGTATCCCGTGCAAAAGGGAGCCCCAGGGCCTCGACGCTATACCTCGCGTGGGTACCGCTCTGCAGCTCCTACCGTCATCCCCTTCCAACGAGGCCACCACCTCGCTTTGACACTCGCGCAGCCTCCGATGTCGACCAATGTGCAACCACCCCCGGTTACACGGTATCCTGTGCGAAGCTGCCTAAGCTACGTAAGTACGCCGCGTTTCAGGCAACTCACCTTTTTTCCCTCTTCACTTGGAAACCCTAGGCGGCAGAGTCCACAGCCCCCTCACTGCTAATTTCCTCGAAGGAGTCTACCACAGGCTGATTCGCGAAACCGGGGACAAGCCCACAGGATCTTTCCTTCTGTAGCGCCTTTCCCTCGCTGTGAGCCAAAGAGGCCGTGCCATCGCCTCCCTTGGGACCACGGCGGCCTCGGGCTGGCACTCTGTCCCCAACTGCTCCTCTAATTATTGTATATTTTAAGACGCAAAATCATAATTAGTATCCGACATACAATAAAACGTTCCAATATATATTATTATTACTATATATCATATGTGATTAATTATATGACTTCATAGACATGCGTCTATTTGGCTATTAGAAATAGAAGAGCTCACATGACCCTGTGTGAGTAGAGAGATTCACAGCCTGTGACAAGAGAAATTATCAGCCGAACGTGGTTTCATTCGTTACAAGCTGTATTTGGCGTCCCAACTTCGAGAGTGAAGCCAGCGTTCTCTAAGTCATTGTATGCCAAGCTCGCTTTTGCCACGATGATTGTGGGCAAATTATCGCTATTGTTGTTGTTGTGGCTGTGTGGCGACTGTGGTTCTTTCTCTTTGCTTATCCTGGCAAATACTGGTAGTAACCTTTGGAAGCGATTTCTAGTCTCTGCAAAACTGGACCGATGCAAAAATGAAGATTTACACACCAGTCAGTAGAGATTTCGTTGGCTAATATATTCGATCGCTTCCGACATACAGGTATAACTTCGATTACTATTTTTGCCCAACTGAACCAGACAATAAGTCTGGTTGTTCTGCTCTACGATGGAGGCTTCCGAGCGAGAGAATTTGCAATTTCAGTCGACTACACGACTGGCTTGTCGTGCAGCTGTTGCGGGCGGTGCACGCAAACTTAAGAACTAATCGATCGTTTTGTGTATGTGGTTGATTAAAAATCTCGTGCTCCATGCTGTTCTGCTAATAAAAAAAACACATAATCCGATTATTAAGCTCTCCGTATACAAGCAAGGCGTCTGCCACTTTTACTAGTTGGAAAAATATGATTCAATAATACATAAATATATAAATATGATTCAATAATACATAAATATATAAATATGATTCAATAATACATATATATATAAATATGATTCAATAATACATATATATATATAAATATGATTCAATAATACATATATATATAAATATGATTCAATAATACATATATATATAAATATGATTCAATAATACATATATATATAAATATGATTCAATAATACATATATATATATAAATATGATTCAATAATACATATATATATATAAATATGATTCAATAATACATATATATATATAAATATGATTCAATAATACATATATATATATAAATATGATTCAATAATACATATATATATAAATATGATTCAATAATACATATATATATAAATATGATTCAATAATACATATATATATATAAATATGATTCAATAATACATATATATATAAATATGATTCAATAATACATATATATATAAATATGATTCAATAATACATATATATATAAATATGATTCAATAATACATATATATATATAAATATGATTCAATAATACATATATATATATAAATATGATTCAATAATACATATATATATATAAATATGATTCAATAATACATATATATATATAAATATGATTCAATAATACATATATATATAAATATGATTCAATAATACATATATATATATAAATATGATTCAATAATACATATATATATATAAATATGATTCAATAATACATATATATATATAAATATGATTCAATAATACATACATAATCGCATGTACGAATTAGGAAATATACGCTTGGTTTCCCGTTCAGGCCTCCGAACCTTCGAGGGTTAGAGGCTTTGTCCTTGTTGACTAGGTCGGCGCCTTGTCCATCACCAGTCACTTGCGGAATTAATCAGGTCGCAGAGTTGCCGTATAAAATGAGTGAACAACCACAGGGATATATGTACCAAAAAAAAAGAAGCCTTATCAGAATATGTTTTAACCAGCTATTTTTCGATGGTATTACCCCGTATCGATTAAGGGGCACCGTAACACTACGACCATTAAAGCAGTTTGTTCCTCTACGCTGCTAATTTATGCCGCTAGTTCCATTAGTTGCTGATTAATCTTCGGCGATCGACGATGGTCAAAACCGTAGTTATTAATTAACCCGTAACCTCGGGAGGTCGATATCTAGCGTTTGCTGCCAGAATTAACGATATATCAATTTCGATTGTCGATTACAGCCCCGCCCCTCTGCCCACACCAAGTGCACGTCTAACACATACGTTGTTTGTCTGTGCGTTTATAAAAAAAAAGGACGCAAAGAGAACATTGTAGATTCGAAATGCCCAGTTTTTGCTCGAATTCAATGCGACGGAATTTGATAGTCTTCTCCCAGGCGGAATTTCATAATATTACTGTTTTTTTCGAGCTGACCCTCATCTGTCCCCCTATCTGACAGGCCTTAGATCTTAACCTTTTTTAGGTATTACTATGAGGATCTGTCGGGGCCACCTTTGCTTATTCTCTGCCTTACGCCTGGTCAGGAATTTCATAATATTGGCAAGGCGAAGCCTGATGCGATATCAGTTGTGAGCTGTTTGTCTTTGTAATCATACTTGTTTGTCAGTGGCAAATATCATAAAATATCATTTTGAGCCCCGTAAAATAACATATACGTTTGAATACATAGGGTGTTTGAATTGCGCTGTATACAGCTTGTGTCATTGTTTGATTGTTTGCTGGCAAATTCGCCGCGACGTTTGAGGACAATGATGGAATATGATACTATAGAGCGTGAAAGTAGCTTTCGGAGCCTGTGGCTCGAATTGACTGTTATTTAACATCATTGGCCATAGCATGGATCGTTGATTGAGGCCTCAGTTCGACTCCGTTTACCTATTGTATATCTGGAATACTTACTATTGAGTTTTTTGTTGGTCTTCTAGCTCAGGTTCTTGCTTCGCTCTTAAGAAAGGAAAACACACCTTGGGTTCTAGGCAGAGTGAAGATGGGGTACGACAGAGGGACTCGATATGCACAGTACCTTCTTACATTAAACCGAGTGGCCCTTCTTACATTAAACTGGGCCGCCCATAGGCCCTCGAAGCCTATCCTTAAACACTCAGCCCCCTCTCTCTCTATAAGATTTAAGGGTACCAGCTGGTTTGCTGGGTTTACTTTTCGTTTGAACTGAAGAGTCCGAGTATTAGGATAGAATATTACTCAAACTACAATATTCTATACGCGCCTATCTATAATATCTATGCTGTATATCAAGTCGTGCCCCTCATTGCGAACTTCCTCGAAGAGGTCTACCATAGGCTGATCCGCGCCACAAGGGACAAGCGCGCAGGATCTTCCCTTCTGCAACGCCTCTCCCTCGCTGTGCAGAGAGGCAATGCCATCGCCTTCCTTGGGACAATATCGGCCTCAGTCCCGGTCTCCAACTAATCCCCTCCAAAGAATTCCTAATTATTGTATGTTTGAATAAATTTTCATTATATGTGTAGTCGTGCATACGTTCTGCTGTAACTTTATATAGAAGCATCGGCAGTGAACAATATTCACATTTCCAACACTTACCAAATATATTAGGTTGACCCAAAAATAATGAGCCACGTATAAATTTCAATATCGGCTAAACTAAGTAAGTTAAAACAAAGATTCTTAGTGTGAGCTAGAGGTAGGAATTTATTTCAATAGGACATTTCTTCTCTTGAAACATAAACCTGACACTTTTCTTCTGAGAATGCAAGTCTGAGGGACCTGGTCCACCGGTTGCCATTTCGAACGTCCAACGAAAACCGAATGCTAGCGTCTTTGCGCCGCCTGCTTGCTAATTGTTGTGTCTCACTACCCGCCAAATTTGAATTCAAACCGGCCGAGAATAAGAATTCGGCGCAAGACGATAGGAGTCTCATTGTTTTTGGGTCAACCTAATATATTTATTTTCAATTAACTCTCTAAACTTGTTGCTTATCTACATTTCGTCCCAAATCGTCTGCTCACTCGGTAGTACACGCAATGAATTTACCATCGCTCCATAGCTAGAGCCTTGTGTTTCAAAGTATTAACAAGTTCTAATGATGTGGCTGAATATTTTCAGCAAGTACAACAAAAGGAGATGAGAAAATGCCGCACGTGGTGAGGTGCCTTACCGCTTTGTTCAAACGTGACAGCGTCTCTGTCGTTGTTGTTGCTGCATACTCGGCCATTGCTAACGAAGCGAATTTTGTTTGTTGTCCTAGCGGGCCATCGACGAGCTTATTTGAAGACAAGTGCCTGCGTCCCGACCGTGCCATTGAATTGGGGTGGCCGCCTTGGGTCTGCTTGTACAGCTTCTTCTCGGGCTGATTATGGTGATGGCAGAAGCTACCGGGTCGGCGTCGGGGAAGGACCCGCCAGCCATTTCTGCTTGTTCTTTTCTTTTCTTTTCTAATTACTGAACACACACACACACACTCTCACGCACACACACACAAACAGAATTGAGAACGTAAGCTCTAAGCGCTCGGGAACTCCGGCAGCGTAGTGGTAGTATGGACATGGCGACGAGAACGGGTGTTTTCGAATGGCGCGACTCGTCCGCGTCTAATTGGTTGTCGCTGTTTGGCGGTTCTCGGCAGCTCGGTCCTAATGAGAGAAACAGGCCCAGTCCAAAAGCGCCTTAGCCAAGAGGGAAAAAGCGGTCTGCACTACGGTCTGACCGCCTGCCAATGATCATGATGACAAGCTCACTGTTCAGACTCGACGCCTCACAGCCAGCGCATTAGTGTCAACAGTTGGCTCGTCCTCAACACCGTATGCACAACTGGCTACGGCTGTGATAAGGCTTCAAAAAAAAGTTGGAGCAGTTAACGTTTCCAGCGTTCGAGACGCTGACATAGTTTTCGTGGTCTCAGTTACACGAGTCTTCGAGGAAGCTTCTTCCGTCTAATGACTATTTTTCTAGCATAAGCGGTACACGCACACAACACACGCACACACACTTATATTTATAGCTAGGTGACACTCGGACGGAGGTTTCACCCAGCTGCACCAGCTTGCGTATACAGCCTCACATGAACACACATGAACAGAAAGATAGACGCCACACACACATTCGTTCAAAGCCTTTCTACTAATGGAACCGCTGCGGCCATTTCATAAATTTTAAACCACCCAGCAGGCGGAGAGGACTTCGACGAGACTTCGAGCAGGATGCAGGATGCAGCAGGAGCAGCAGCAGCACCATGAGCAACAGGAGAAACAGAAACGTGGGTAACAAATGCCTGAATACCACGCGAGTGCTGGTGGTCTCTTATCTTCCAAGTGACAGAGCAGATGCAGGGTGAAACCCACTTGGCTAACCCATTTAGGGCATAGCTTTACGGGGAAATACTCTTGGAGGTCTATGACCAGAACGTGGAGTGCGCCTTTCTTCTACTGATGCTAGACGTAGATGATCACGCAATAGCCAATGTGCCTCTCATTCGCTTAAAGGCGGATAACATTTAGGTAAAATATATAACGGGGTACCCACGTCTGGTAATTGCAACGTTAAGCTGATTTTTGCAGCGTTTTTTCTTGGCACGTAGCATCCACGGAGTTAATCAGGTGCGGTAAAACGAACGGGTTATAGTGTAACGCTTTAACAGGAAACTTCACCTGAGAATGGAGCGCTTCTGGGCAAGAAGAATACGGCGCTGAATTGTCACCTTGCATTAGCGGACTTGCAGACAGTTGAATATTTTCTCCAATTAATATAATCCATTGAGAACTACTAAACTGACGCACGCCTCAAAGTTTCGAACCCGCTGAAAAGCACTACGTTGAGTAATCGCTCGGGTTCATTAGGCTGAGGTACTTTGCAGACCATTGTATTGAGAAATGTACACGCTTAGCGAGCGATCACGATTATATCATAACATCGAAGTGTTTTGTTTTGGATCTCCTTTATGCCAAATATGCGGTTTGTGTCCGCGCGTAAATTATCGCCCTGCGGACAATCGCCCAGCTCGATTGGCCAATGACACGTCCTCCGCAGCAACGATGACTGCAGAAATGACTTTTGCTCCTTGAGCGTCAGCTGGTGTAGACGCGCATGCGGGGCAGTGTCAGCAGATGGTCGATAACAGGGCCGAGCATCTTTTTACGTTCGTTAGCCGTGGACGTTTTTTTATGTCTTCTCCGTACATCGGCATATTGGGCGTCATCACAGTCTTCGTTGTAGACAGGGGGCCAACGAGTGCGGAGATCTCGACAAAGCGGTCCAGTAGGGGAAAAACGGTAACATGAAAATGACTCCTACAAGAGAAGCGAAAAGAAATGTTTTTTGGGCCAATCTGGATGATTTTCCCGGAGTTACGTATTATATATGGAGGTAGATTGCATAAAGAATACTATATGTATATGTATATATATGGTATACAGAAACTGAATAATATCTAGGCAAGCACGGAGTAAGGAATGACGGGATGGATCAGAAAAAGTGATGAGAGGCTCTTGTGCTCCGTAAATCGTAGAACACTCGCTCAATGGAAATATGAAATTGTTTATATTCGTTAGCAGTTGTAGAACGTGCTAACCAAGTCACGCCTGACTTTCACTGACGTGCTAAATCTGCATGCGTTTTCTCGAGCAAGATCTGTGATCCCTGGTGAGTCTGAAACAACAAGAGATTGCAAATCAAGTAAATTTTCAAATTATGATGCCAACTTGTATCTGTCAATCTTTTGAAGGGAATAACATGATGAGGTAGCACCGACCGAGCGGAGTCCGTAATCAGATACGTGACGACAGTGCAAGATCTTAACTTTGCCCTTCCATACAAAGCCTCGATAGGGGAGAACCACAGACATCCGTAGAACTCGCACCGAAATATGACTCGGCAGCGTACGTGTGTCCAAAGTTGACCATGGTCACGTTCAACCATTCCTTCTGCCGCATCGGTTCGTGGGAGGATCGGATCGGGTCACTTGAACGAGATGAACAGTCCTTGAAACTGCACCAGCCAAGACCGTCCCAATGATCCCCATGCCTACCTCCACCACCTCCAGTAGAGTATGAAACCTTTGAAGACGTACTCGTGAATGAACAACTCGACATGTACTACTCGACGCGTGTCACTCCTCATTATACTACGTCACTAAACTCTAACTAGACTCTAGACAAAGCGCTTTTTTTTATTCAGGGGCTTCAAGATCTTTGTCATATGTACACATATATAATACGTCGATTTGTTACTCCGCTATGCGGGGCATAATATCTAGCACGAGCGCGAATATCATGTCGATGGATTATGTAATACCTTAAACAAAATCTATTGGTTTCGATCTTCAGGTGGATACATAGATCTATCCAGATACCACAATTGCAAAATGTTATCACTCCATACACCCCTGGCGATGAAGGCAGTGGCCTCAGCTATCGTTAGCCGCAAAAAAATAGTGCGAGCATGCTCATCTTGCACGCTCATAAGATGGCACTATCAGTTCAGCAGCCTTCCTATCCTCACCCATTATCGCCCACTGCATTATCCTGTAGAAGAATCGTCTCTGGCCTTTGTTCCCTGCTCCTATTCGCCACATTTGCAGGCGAGACCAGAGGACAGCAGGTCCCACACGGTGGGGCACCACGAGAGGACATCCGAGATCATTCACGTGGGTCTCCTAGTTCGGGCGGGTCTCTTTTACACCTAATTGGTCCGTCTATGACTTCCGGCTCGCCGTGCGAGACTGCAAATGTACGTGACGGCGGAGAACCATGATCCCGAAAGATGATATAGGCGTCGATAGCCGGCGTAGATCTCCATAGTGCGTCAGTACAGCCAGTGACGCCGCCGTCGCGGCTCCGAGTCGATCGTGCTACGGTCCCTCTTATCGAGAGGCCACCAGTCCCACAACGGCCGTTATTACCGTTTTCAGTGCGAATACATACCCGCCTGGCTGTTGATAGTAGCCCCCAGCACATGGACGAAACCGGCCACTTAGTAAAGACCCGAGACGAAGGCTATGCCTTTACCATCCGTCATGCACAGGCTGATGAGAAAGCATGGTGCTATCGTGTATGTCAATCGAGCAACTTAGGCAACTGATTTCTTTAAAGCATTGAGTACTTCGATGACGCATACGCCAATGAGCACTCGAGAAGTTTGTCACGAAGAAGAAGCAGAAGAAACGATACGTGTTCACGATGACAGTGCAAGCCAGATGATATTGTCTAAAGGGATGACGCACGTATACACGTGAATGTGTCGACACCTCCGTCCGAATGCAATCGACGCACCAACAGCTGGGTGGAGAGCGAATTTATTTATCAACGCCGAAACACTAGGGCTATAAATCAATTTTTTAACCTGACATTGGTTAATAAGAGCTCGAACCATGAACATATCCATGGTTCCGTAAATTCAACGATTACGGGGCCACACAGCAAGCGGTACAACTACGCTTAGCTAAAATAGCCGCACGGTGATGAAGTTGTCCGTAACGAATATTTATGGAGTATGCGGGTTGAATGTGCCCACAAGGGGACCATTATATACGGCCATTGAATTGAACTCATCGATCTTTAAAGACGCGCGGAAGAGGAACAGGGGACAGATGGGATATTCACTATTTAATCGCGAGGTACAAGAGCAAGAACTAATGATTATGATTATTGGTTTTTGTCGATTTGTCAATGATGAAGGGCGCCCGTCAAACAAAATTAAATGCCACACAATGGCTGATGTCTCTAGAATAACGTGCGTCGAGAAAAAAATGTAGCTCGAATATAATTAATTAATCAAAAAATTGTGATTGAAATAATACTATTTGGCGACATTCCCGAACGCAACAAATGTCTAACTTTGGACAGGACGAACAAAAGGCTGAAGTGACATTGACAACGAAGTGTTTGAGTGTCTCCTAGAATTTTTGATCCTGTTAGAAGTTTTGTGATAAGCATGGGGCATAATAACCACCACAGAACGCCGCGTGACTTTGTTTGTATATGGCGCAGTTGATAGCCTTATTAATGCGTCGCTGTCAAATGCAATTGCCCTGTCAATGAAGGGCGAGTCATAGCGCCCTCTAAACTGACAGCGGGGTCACGTCCTTTAGACATTGCACTAGCTCTTACGTGCTAAATATATATATATATATATATATATATATATATATATATAGATTAAAGTGCGTTCTTTGTTATTATTGGCACGACGTTCGTTCAACGGGCTCGTTATTTCCAACCAGTCTAATCATTCAAAGTGGAAAATGTTGTTGAACTCAGCATGGTCCAACCTTTATCGTAAAACTGACTGGCGATGATGAGCTATTGTTTCACCTACGTCGAATAACCCGTATAACCGTTCCTAAGCAATCGACTAACGAAATACGTACCAGCAGCTGCATCACTCTAGCAGATGGTGACAGGTCAGGTGGTGAGATCTGTGATCGCATAGTGGTCATTGTCGGCTGATCAGAAACAACTTCCCGTTCTCATTCAGAAGACCTCCCCCGGCATGATGCAGTACTGCCCTTATATCCTGGAGCTGTTGATCAACAATTGAACGTCTGTACGAATTCATTGCACAGCCTGAAAAATCCATTGTATTATTTAATATCGTTGACGGGTTCAAGCACAAGGGATCAAGTTGTACATATATCATATGCAGCGATGTAGTTAACAAATCACAACAAACCGCCATTCCAACCGCGGTTCGATCTCCCGCTAGCCGCTATTGCTACCGGAGAAAGAGAGAGAAAGAGAGAGACCCAGGATACAATTCACGCACCTCGGCATTGTCTGTACAGAACGTTTTGAATGTGCGATATATTATATATTACTGCGTTAAACTGCGATATATTATACATTACTGCGTTAAACTGCGATATATTATACCGTACTGCGCTAAACTGCGATATATCATACATTACTGCGTTAAACTGCGATCTATTATACATTATGTCGTTGGTCTTATAGCTGTGAGCTGACTATTTACAATTTTTTTTTGCGAGAACTCAATCATTGTGAAACAGCAATTTCGCAAGTAAGTCATGCCATGCGTGAATGAAAGTTGAGGTCGTCGGAAATGTGTGTTTGTCGTATGCAAACATAATACTGACATTCGGCAAGAGACAATCCGAGAGATCTTTGGCTAGATACTAAAGATGGAGGCAAGCTGGATGCTGAGGAGCAGAAGGGACAATCAACGGAATTTTTTGTCAACACCTTGAACACTTCCCACGATTGCTACGTCTATTGCCTCTACTGATATAGTGTACACATTGTGCAGCGTTTGTCCGTTGAGCCTGTATTTGCCGAGGAACAGTCGGGGGCTTTTTCACGGATCCGACGATTGTGGCCGAAACAAAATCCAGTGACTGCAGCACATTTTAATGAGGTTGCCGTCTCAAACTCAAATAGCGGTTTATTTCTCTTGAGCGCCATGGGTGCCGAGAGATTGCTTCGCTACAGGCATCGCTGCTGACAGCAGAAACTCATTTGGAGTCAGTCACCATCTACAGGTGGCCGTGCGAAGAGGAGGCCTGCACGATGGTCAAGCGAGGTTGAGGAAGCTGCCTCTCCGGGGGTGCAGCTGGCCAGTGGGGGTGCAGCAACGAGCAGCACCAACAATTCGAAATGAAGATGGAAACGCCATCAAGCGACCGATTGGGACGGAGTTATTCGGGCGGTTTCCGGTCGGCGGTCGTAGTTTTGCCGGGAGGGTGGTCGCTGGACTAGCTGCAACTCGCAGCGTTCTCCGTCTCGCGCATCTGTGTGAGGGATCTTTCAGGGGCAGGCCGGTTGTGGCGGCTCCTTCACTTGCTTTTGCAGTGCTACTGCCCTCAATGGTTAGACGGCATACAGAGCATTGCCGTACGTCTTAATGCACTAGAGAGAAAATTACTTTCGAGGTACGTATGTATGTTTGCGAAACCGCGCCACGCCACGTCGTCTACAGACACTATAGTATACGCAAGGAAAATACGGAGAAAATAGCGATGTACGTACGACTGGAGAAAGCGCAAGAGGGCAGAGTCAATAGAGCGCTTACAACATCAACTCGGAATCGTCTTCTTAATTTTGTAGAAATCAAGAAAATGTTTGTTGTAACTATTCTCGCTAAATGTCACGAACAAACGAGTGTCAAGGACGAAAAACATTACCGCGTTGAGACCAAACCGCAAAGTTGTTATTCGAAACTACGAATTTCTATAATTCGTAGCTAATTATTATATTGCCTTCGTCTCAATGATAGCACGTTGTTCGTTCGTGGCCAACGTGCCGAGCTCAATCTTTCCTTTTACAAAATACTTCACAATGACTAATATCTAATAAATCGAATTTGATCATTTGCAAGACATGATACATTGGTTATATAAATTTGCTCTCTACGACACGGACCGTTCTATCAGAGTCCCCATTGATGCCCTCATCGGTTACTTAGGTTAGATGTGGGATAGGTCTTCTACAACTTCTATGTGACTGTGTGTGTGTGTATATATGTGTGTGTGGGTGTCTATCTAAATAAATTTTCCAGGCTGACTCGCATTGCTTCGTAAGGCAAACCCCTTTAAATGCAAATGTGCAATGGTTGGGATCGAACCCGTACGCCTACATGTCGACGACAAGTGTGCCATTGTTGTGCGCAGTTTAGGCAAGGTGACAGGGACATTGCGAACAAGACAGTGGACGAGAAATGGGTCAGTCTGTATAGGGGACCGGAAATAGATCAAGTGAAACAGTAGCTGCGACCAGCTGAACAGGCAATGACGGTAGCAGTACCAAATAGGTTCGAGCTTAAAGTAATGCACTTGACATGGATTTCAACCACATTTGCTACTACGAGATTTTGGGCCCAAAAGAAAAAATGGACTTGGCTCGATATCTCGAGTTCTTGAAGGGACTCACGAATAATTGGCGTGGCAATAGGAAGCACCGGATGTGGCTGCTCGACGACAATGCTAGGGCACATCATAGCAAAGGTCCTGGCTTAAGGCCAACAAGATTGAGCGGAGGTTTCACCCTCCCATTCACCCGATTTAAGCCCGTGTGATTATGGCTGCTTTCATCAATTAAAGAGGGTTATAGGTGGTCAAAGGTACGCAAACATGGATTTAGCATACCTAGCCATCAGAAGGCTGCCAGAACTCTGGGGCCGGTGTATAAATAAACGAGGTGCGTACCTCTAACTCATACTAAAAATATTTGTTTTAACTCACTTAGCTTGGCCGATATTGAAATTTATATGTGCGCCTTTTTTGGGTCACACACATATATATATATATATATGACAAAGGGACAGCAGGTGGAGTTGCCAAGTTATAAGAAGGTCTCTGTAGGGGTAGTGGTGTAGTGGACCACAACAACGACGACCGCCCCCCCCCCCCCGTCACTCTGCCAGTTACAGTCGTTCCGACTGCGCGATGACGGCGGGATCGGCCCCAGCCTGCGTCCCGTTCGCCACAGAGGCGGAGGGCGACTTGAGGTTAATAAATATTTAATGGCGTCGACGTCCCCGACTTCTGGTGTTCCCTACCCCAGAACCAGCTCCGTCCCGAGTTCCGAAAAGTTGGTCAGAAGCCACCGCCGACGGGAAAGCAAAGTTTATATTCGCTTGATGTCGCCGCTGGTTGTTCGGTCACCGAACAGCCGACGCGACGGCAGCAAGGGAGCCGAACGAGCAGCTGGCTGAGTAAAGCAGCATTTGTTGCCCATCCCCAAAGGAATCGAGTTTGACAACTCGACATCAGCGATAAATAAACGTCCGCCAGCGATGGCAACAACATGGCTTGCAATAGCAGCCCCAACAACGGCACCACCAGCAGCGGCATCAGCATCAACAACAGCAACACATTGATGACGATAGCTGTGCTAGACGACGAGCAGCAGCAGCACTGACATCAAGCATTGCCCATGGAAAGGTTGGGATGTCCGTCGGATTCGACTGCTAATGGAGGAGACAAGCTCATGTGGCTCGGGTCTATGAGCGACATGGCATCGGCGTCGGGTTCGTGTCGGATTCGAGAGACCAGTTGTCGATCACTAGAAACAACTGAGGGCACTCTTTCAACGAGTACCACCAGCGCGGGTTTTCAATGTACATTCCTACCTCTCGATACATGGAGCTGCGATCGCGCGCGAGGGGCAGCCAGTGCGATGCCGGCATGTTGCTGTCAATCTTCTCCTATAATAATAATAATGAAAGTAGCATCGATGCAGCACGAGCTTTGAAATGGCACGTGCGGTTTTTATATTTTGTTAGTATTATTATTATTATTAGTAATGACTATTCTTATTTATCAACTACCTCTGAATAGATAGCATGCCCTTCTCGGTTTTCGTTTATGCCACAGGCACAACGTAGCAATGGGTGAGTTGTACAGTAGCTTGATGATAATGCGAAATAATGCGGAAGAAAATTTCCTCCTCTAAAAAAAAAAAAAAAAAAAAAAATGCGGAATAAGCTTCTGCGTCACCTTGCTTCTCCTCTACGTTCATGGACACGATATGTCGAGAAAAATGTTTCAACTGTCTAAAGAGGAAAATGCATCCAAGACGATATCTCGGAGCGATCGACCAGCCAGCAATCAAGTACGCACAAGCAACATACTTGTTTTCAATGAGCGTAACAGGCACCATAACTAGAATTCACCAGGTGTGTTCAAGAACCTCTGAATGAAGAGACATGTGTATACCGTTGACACGAAGCAGACCCAGTTCAGACGAGGAGACTCCGGGTGGCGTTGTCCATTCGTGTGCGTCTTGCAATCGGGGAAGGGTCGTAGCTGAACGGAGTCGATCGGCACCGTTGTGCACTTGCATTAAAAAGAGGCCCGTCGTATGAAGCAATACCGAAGATGTTCCGTGCACACTAAAATGTTTGAGACTGATAGCCCGCCCGAAAAATCTACTCTACGTAAAGCTAATGGAGGTAAGTGGGCCAATTAAAATTATCCGTTGAGATTCTTGGCACTCGATCTCTGGCATGGATGATTCGAACTACCGCGGGCCCGAGACGGGCCCTAGTAACCACCCATTTCAGGCGAAGTACGCCGACACAATATCGTGTGCGTTGCGTTTCCGTGCTCTATTATCCACTGTATATTGATCTGGTTTTCATGACTCCTGTTCTCGTCCTTTCTATTTCAGCCAACGCAATCCAAGCTGTTCGCTATCCAATTCCTCCATGACGTTCCCTGGTTATCGCCTCGCCGTGGCACCCTTCCCACAAGCGAGTGATAAATGATCCACTGATTCATTGTGCGCATGTTTCTCTAGCGTTTACATTAGTTCTTGTTGACTTTCGTCATGATTGACACAAAACAGCTCACGCCGTGGGTGGTCAAGCAGATACGATACAACTTTTTACCCGAAAGGTAGACGTAACGAGGAAAAGGCTTCCAGAAAGAAGGTAAATCGCTGATCGCTCAATGGACACGAGTGATTTCCGTGTGGGCGTCAATTTGCTGCTCCGATGGCCGTCATACTGACAGAAACGTGTTACTTGCAGATATACGTAACCTGTCCTAGTTAGAGAGAATGGAAATGTAATTTCTACTTTGTATCTTGTTGCTTTATGAAAACATCCCCGAGCTGAATCGGTCATGACATTTGCTCAGAGCCTCAGGCGGGAATCTGCGCTCAGTTTGCGCTCCAGAACCCGCAACCCGAGGTTGGATATTCTGCAGCGGAGGAAGCATAAACGAGGACAAAAATAGCATGAATATCGTCATACAGAAACTACGTGCACCACGTCACCTCTACACGGATTACAAGCAGAACGTTACGCGATGTAGAAGCAACAGGTATCAAAAATATATAATGTCACCCACTAACTGGGCACAGCCCGACCGACGAGCCCAGCCCGCTGTCGACATATCAGACAGAGATATATGTTCGATGGTCACCTCTAATAGCGTTTGCAGCCTATAGCGTTGTCTCATGAACGCGAACACGGGTGACACCCGGTCCATCGTTCCCTTACAATAAGATCGACGTCCAAGTTTCACAAAGTCCGAAGGAGACAGATTAGGTTAGGTTAAGGCGTGTGTCGGGCGCGTTTCTCAGCTGCACGTGAGCTAATTGACAGTGCGACATGTGCCTAAAGTCCGTGAACGGCAGTGGGGCACTTCGCAGCTATCCAGATCCGCTCAGATCGCTTCGTTCGGTTTCGTGTTTTTCTCAGCGAAGAAAATGTTGGCTGTTATTTTTACGTCTCCGGCCGAGTAGCTGCTCGAAGGGCTCGGATCAATAAGAGGTGGGTGGGCTCTTCTTGAAAGTCGAGCCACGTTTAAAGGTCCCAGACGGACGCCTCTGGCAAACACCCCGCGGGATGACAAGGGAGGATGAACCGCATCAAGATTCAGTTCAGTTTAGGTGTTCTCATCGCGGGACGGGCGTTGAAAAAATACAAGAAATAGTCTATCTAATGAACATGCTGGAGATTCAAGTCAGATTGACGATGGCCCCACTCATACAACATTCATTCGATGTACGAATAGGAATCCTGTAGTCCTGTAGAGTGAGTAACATGGGATTATTTCGTTATGATATCACCTTCGTCAATTTATTTATTAATGTACTCCTTATCTGTATCGGACCACCCTGTACAACTTTAAATGTCTGCCTTCATGTCTGTGAATACTTTCATGTATGGTGAAAGTAGGAGACCTTCATAACATTCGCGTACGAACTGGCTTTAAGATAGCCCTCGGCGTTCTACAAGAAGGTGTCAGTGTTGATTTAATTCCCTCGTGTCCAGATGTGAAGATGTAGTACCTCAAAGCACTTACATGCACGGGAACGTATACATCTCAGCAATTTCTCCATATGTATATTATGTTCTATAGCTACACCGATGCTATTAAATGTAGCAAGGGGCATAAGAGGCTGTTTTCAGAGTTCTCTCAAGCGAGTTGTACTTCGCTCTGGACTTGGATTGCAACCGCCCAGCGATGCAGGCATCTTACCAGCGGACAGTGGCCAACTCAGCAGAGCTGGACGCCCCAGGTCTGTTTCCCAAAATAAGACTGCAGCTATATAGCTCGTCTCATTGCAACATGATCTCTTTCAGCCTTGCCTTAAGCTTAGTCAGATAGTTTATGTTTGTAATGGTAATAACGGAGGAAAGTCGAAATGCGTCTTTTTTAAGCAAGCGCCTTCGTTCTGGGAATTTAGTTCACTATTTTAGATACACATTGTATTTAATTAAATACATATACATAATATATGGCCATAAACACACGTTAGCGATTTAGTAACAATTATCGATTCGGGTAGTCCTCACGTTGTCTACACCCGCTAGTTGTAATTGTGATCATTCGTGAGATAAACATATATATTCTAAGTGTATCTATGAGGAAGGTCACATGATTCTCGACAATTGCTTACGAGCTCCGTTATCCTTCATCGCTCCCGCGACCTCTTCTTACGCCGCTTGATGAAAGCTTTGGTTGTGACATATTGCCGCTGCCTCCCTCCATGACGAATCCTATTGAGCTGACCAAGCTGTTCCGGTGAGACTAGTCCTCCGCGAGGAAATCTATCTAAAGGCGCTCGGCTTTTGTTCAGGTGTCCCCTACCTAATGAGCTGTAGCGATCTGATCCTGCCTTGTTGGATGCAGAGCAGCTTAGCAGTATACCGTGCTTCGACGTATAGGTTGTTACGGTATTAGGCGAATATTACAATATGATAGTATTTATTGAAACATACACTAATCATTAATAAATGGTACCTAGCTGTTGATCATATAAAATTATATAAAATATACATATATATATATTTATATACTTGTATATTACATACTCATTAACTATCGATTCGTTTTGCCAGGCAATTCCGTAAGCGGCACTAGCTGCTACACAAGGCAAGCCTCGACCTGGACGAATCAGAACACGGCTGTGCGAACTCACGAGATCAGCGGGCGGCGAAGCTTCGATTTCAGGAATCGACCCTGATGTTGCTGTTCGCTCGAACGAGAAAAAAGCAGAAAGAAAGAAGATCTCAGGAAGACTGCTCGCAGATTCTTTAATGAGGTGCTCGCTCATTGCACAGCAGCAAAATTCGCCTCGGATTTATGACGATGAGGCGACGTTCGGACATAATGAAAAGAAACTAACTAAGGACTAGGAAGTGGGGGCCTGCCAGCTTTGAACAGTTGTCGTCGATGGCCTGTTTCAATGATAATGTAAGCTGCACAGAGTTCGAAGAAACACAAGATGGAACGCCGCATGTCTGTCTCTCGTCCGTCAGAGTGACCAGGTCTAGATATCGAACGAGGAACGGTTAGTTAGCGTTGCAAGTACGATCTATGTGTGGCTTCACAACGAGACATTGTAAGCACAACATGAACTTAGGGCAATGTTATTGGTAATATTAATATTATTTATTATTTCTCTCTAAAATGTGCCGATTGAGTTTAGTAATCTATTACCGGTTATAGGCAGTGGACTACGTGGTTGGATGCCTGCACATGATCGAATTATCATAGTCATGTATTTTTGTTCCAGAATACTATTATAGCCAGTGTTCTACAGTAACGCTCCTATTGCGACCCCTGATGCATTTGCATCATTTTTATTAGCGGCAAAAAATATAGTAATTGTATAGTTACCCAGTGGCCGTAAGCTGGACAATTGAAGCACATTTTCGGTGTCCTCTGCCCGTGGCGCCAAATCCAATCAATTCTTAGCTTTTCTTTTTATTCTTTCAATTCTGTAGCTCCTTCCCAGTTCACCAGGACGATCGTTGTCCCGACACTGTTATAGTTTTCGAGTAGTAATCGTACTTGGTCTTCCTCTACTTTCAGGAGTGCGGTTGCGATTTCCTTTGCATGGCATATAAGAGAACTTAAGCATTGTATGCAGTTCCTTTAATAAATCAATGAAGCTTTACCTTTACTTGTGCTTTAGTGGTTTCGTCGTAAGGCCTCTTATAATTGATGCTCTTTGCAGTCTGCCTTCCACTTGGTCAACATTTATGTTTGTAGTGTTGGCGATGTTGCCCTTGAAATGTTTAATGTTCCTTTTATCTCGCCACTTTATTTGTTAACTGTTAGTCTGATCTTTACTTCGTCGCTAGTGGTGATCCTATTTCGTTTGCATACCCCGTGATATTCTCAGGCACAACTTCATGTGTCCTACCATTCGTGCATATGTTCGTTCATTACTGGCAATGACGAGGGTGCTTAGATCTCTCGTTTGTCTGTTTCTATAAATCTGTTCCTCCTTCTCGATATTGTCACTTAGCTCAAGATTTATGTCGTGCCGAGTTTCGAGACATCCCAACACTTCGCCATTTGTTAGGTCTTTATGGTCTTCTTCAGTTGTTATAATACATATAGATTCCTATGTTTTTATTACTATTTTGTTCTATTTTGTTGTTATCGCCCTTTCGATTATGTCAATAACTTCATTGACGTCTGAATGCGTTTTAAATCTCTTTATTGCTATTTGTTTGGGCGTGGCATATCCATTTTCATTTTCATCTTCTATGTGAACAGTGTTTTTTTCCTCGGCAATTCTGATAGGTTTTTGTTCATTGACGTTGGGCCGAAGTTTGTTTAAGTCTTGGATTCGCATGTCAAGCATTTTTCAAATATGTTGTCCATATTTGTGTACTTTTCGCTGATAAGGAGAGCTGTTGCTTCTTTCTCATTTAGTATGCCTCTCCCCTCATGAATTCCACCTTCTTCTTCTACGCCGCTTTCGGCCACCTTTGTTTCGATCTGTTGGCTATTTCTTCAGTTGTCCTGACTCACAGGAAACTTTACCTTCGATTAGCTCTGCTATTAATTGTTCTGTTTCCCAGAATTCGCAATCCGTTTGTTCTTCATCCTTGTCTGTCATTTACCCTGTTCTCTGCTCTGTCTTCTCTAGTCATTGTTGTTTGCGGTTTTCCAATTTGTCTTCTAACGATTGTATTTCATCCTGCCGCGCCCCTATTTCCATTTAAACGTGTTTCCAGCTTCAGTTTATAATAGTTTCCTTCCCAGAGGGATTATGTTCCTCATTGCTGTTTTGATTTCTATTTTGGTGTATTTTCTGCCTTTGGTTGTAGACCGCGTTCGTTCCTTCTAGGCCGCCTGTCTCTATTTGCAGTATTATTGAACCCTGTCCGATAGAATCCGAACGCACAGGCGCCGAGGACCGACTAAGCTCGAGCTATAATTAGGTGCGTGTACAACGTCATGGTTTACTTTGTATCATATTGCGAAAAATAGGATTGAATTTTCTATATTTGGATACATTTTGTTTTGATCTGATATATAGAAAGCCGTTCATCGGACCATGTTCTGACTAGCGATCAGTCACCAGCAGGCAAATTGCAATAGTCGTGCAGCAATGCAAAAAAAGGAAGGGTGAGCCCAGTCCTTCGGCGACGAGAAAAAGCCACCGGAACGAGAAAATCGGCTAGTCATTCTGTATTATCGTCAACGCTCTGGAAAGTTATAATGGCGAGTGAGAATACGAAGTTCAGATAGACCCCAGGTGCTTTTTGTAATTCTTTCACTTGTACATCTGTACAGAATATCAGGACGCGGCACGAAGTCCGTAGTGAACGGAAAGATAGCCACACCCTCTGCTGATAAATCCTGACAAAATTTAGGATATTTCGTTGGTACGATCAGAGTAACAATAATACTAGTAATAATGATAATTATTATTGCTCATATACCGTGCAGTATTCAGGCTCGAGTGAATATCACTCCGTTAAGAAGTCGGGTAGATGAAAAAGGATGGCCATCTCTCTGTAGGGGGTTCGTACCGTGCAAGGTTACTTGTCTCATACGCGTCCAGAGGTTGTTTCAGTTCCACACCGGTGGACCCCGGCGTTTCACGCTCCTTCAGGTGTTGTTGTAGCCGTAGCTATCGCCGTAGCCACCGCCGCAGCCACCACCGCCTCGCGTCGAGTCTTCAAGTGGCGCATGCGGCGTATTTCTTTTACCCCTTTCACCTCTGCTGCTATTGGCAGCAGCTAACCAGCTACGAATGAGGAACTCGCAGCGAACTCTCGACTCATGATGCGCTCGTGAGGGCCCTCCGCTCTGCTGGCATCCCTTGCACACTGGAGCCGTAGGGCCTCAACTCTGCGGACGGGCGCCGCTCTGACGGCCTCACCATCACCCCCTTTCACCGCACCCTCCTATGTTAACCACCCCCGGTCACACGGTACCCGGTACGGGGCAGACTAAGCTACGGAAGTACGCCGCCCTTCAGGCAACTCACCTCGTTTCCTCTTGCCTTCGAAAGGCGGACACTTCCCCCTCACTGTTAATTTCCTCGAAGGAGCCTATGTACCACAGGCTGATCTGCCCCACCGGGAGAACCACGCAGGATTCTTCCTTTTGCAGCGCCTCTCCTTCGCTATGCAGAATACCATGTACCATGATGGCTTCGTGTTGACACCCTATCCCCAACGGCTTCTCTAATTATTGCATATTTTAAGATACACAATCAGATGAAATAAAGGCATGGATCATATATGTATTCGAATAAACGACCTCTATCGTTATCTAGAAAAAAAAAAGTCCGAACTCCAAACCGGCCAGAACAGAATATACAGCGCTGTTTGGCTGCTTCACACAGAGATCGGAAGATGGCCGATGCCGGCATGTAACAACGCGAATGTATGCCGCCTGCTGATTTTTTTACTTGTATGTATAGTACACGCGTACCGATATAAGAACAAAGCACTGAATATCGTAGTTGGGGCAGAGAGGCAGAAAAATTAGCACGCCTCTACTGTAACTGTAATATATTATAGGATAGATGTTGTTGTTTTTTGTGTTATGCTAAAGTTTTTATACTGCGCCAGCTGAACTTCTCAGTCAAATGTAGCGGTACCATCAATCAGCGCGAGCCTCTAGCCCGTAGGACTTGAATGATTACGAACAATTGACAGCCCGTCACTCTCCCGTTGATTCTCCGCATCGATGTAAACTATGTAGCTTTCTTCTATGACATGAGTCCAACCAGTGGGAGATTTGCAACGACGATACTCGAATCTGGAGCCACTGCTGGTGCCGCAAACTTCGAAAATCGTTGTGCTCTCTCTCTCTCGTTCTCTCCGTCTCCCTCTGGCAGGCGGTAGCAGGCAACCGCCGCATCGTCGATAGAAAATAAAACGTGTGAAAACAACAACCGCACAGGATATGCTGATAATGTCGTCGTCGTCTTCCCCGCACGCACCAATATCATACGCTCGAACACATATGCTAGCAGCGGAAGGTAATGATGCTTGGCTTGGCCTGCGTTAGTTAGTTAGTTTGGGGGGGCGGGGGGTGCTGGATAGATATTCAGTTCGCCGTTTCTATTGCTGTCACTATTGATGCTTGTCAAGTTTGTCGGAATCGAGTTCGATATGCGAAGGATGCATTTACAAGCATGCACAACCGGATGTAGCTGTGTTCTGCCCCCTCCCCCTGCACAACCTCCTATTTAGCCCCATGTCCTGTGCTCGCGTCACTGTGAGCCGCACCCGGAGCGCGACTTCATCGCTCCCGAAAACCTCTCGGGGAAAGTCAAGCAAAACAGCCGTTCCAGGCCGGATGTTCCGCTTGCAGATTCTACACTGCCATCTGCATCCGGTGCGGTTTACCCGACACGCCTTGAATAACGACTATGCAATTGAAGCGGGGATCTCCATAGAATCACATAGGACACGCGCAAGAGGAGAATACATCAGATGTCTGAACGGACGGAGCTGTCAGATCGAAACCAGATGTTGAGTTTGTTCGATCTATGACCGAACATGCGTGGGTACCATAGGATATCCTGCTTAGTACCGATGGAAAGTCATCCTGTTGACTAAACGTTTACATATTGTACATGAATAGATAGTGATATGTATAATTCAGTTAGAACTCATAATATGTTAGGTCTCTCAGAGTTATTGAGGCGCTGACTCGATTTGCACGGCAGCCGTCGAACTTAATCGTTTCCGATGGCGCTGAATACAGTTTCTAATTATTCACTACCCATTCTCTAAACCCATCCTGAAAATGGCTGAGGTTTATTTTAATTATTTTTCTAGTTCAGACAAATTTATGTGCCCGGCACACGGGAAGAAATAATGAGAGAATGAGCGTCTGGCCTGACAAAGGCGAGAAGGGCACTTCGCAAGGAAAACTTACATATATTCTTGCTTCAGACGTGCGCACACAAACCGAACGAGCGAGCTTTATATGGTGTTTTAGGTATGTACAGATCGCCAGCTCTGCCGGCAACACGCCGGTTAATTGGTCTATGTGCGTGGCGTATGCATTGCTCTATGGATGTTCGGAGTTAAATTTGTTGACTACCGCTGGAGAGAGAGGACTAGTCCTACGAAAAGTTCTGCTCGGAAAGGTCGACCGCTCCTTGGCTCGCCGCTCAGAGACGTCAACCTTCACAGCAGGTATGATACTTCGAATAGGTAACACTAATGTGAGCCTTCAGACGTTTGTCCAACGCAGAGAAGCTCACGTATAAGTAAGCTTCTTGGTGGCGGCCATAAAGCGTGCACACCATTGGAACAGGCGGCGAACAGCACCTAGGATCTATACGAAGCGCTACGAGCGTGTGCAGAGTCATGTTCTTGTTGGGAACGCTTTTATTTGAAAATCGCTTGTATGCTCTAATCAAGGAGCAACTCAATATAGCCCTGTTGAATAACAATTCCCCTTTACCTCCCCCAAGGACTCTGCTGTCCTGGTGAGTTTGCTAAGAGGCCGAGACGATGCTGGCGGCAGGTGCGTCCTTCAGGCCGTTACTTATGACGTGAGACTTCTTAACCTAACCTAATATACTTTGTATACCTAATCACCACAGAGACAACGAACGACCTTGGACACACGAAGGAGCGCTCGGGCTCCGATCACGTTGATCACATGAGAGGACTCTAAGATTCGCGTTCACCTCTCACCGCCGGAACGAGCAGACTGAGACCCAACGGAGACAACAAGGGTTAATATAACGTTAGAGAAAGCTATATATAATATATAGTGTATTGTTAGAGCGACCCATTATTGTCTCGTAGGCGACATCCACGTTCATGGTTGCACGTTAGAAACCTGTTGGGAGGCGGTTTCATAATTTAGAGAAAATATATTCAGCATGTGTCTGGGCATACCACGCTTAGCACCATAGTAGAATTCATCAGAACGTAACGCGGCACTGCGAAAGTCGCTGTCTATCGACTAATTTCGAGAGCTCGTATAATATTCGCTGTAATTACGTCTCAATTAGGCAAGAACAAGTACCACGTTATAGTGGGCCGGCAGATTAGTTAAGAATAGGCTTGGCAGTGCCCCTCCCCAACCAAGGTTATCCAGAAACCTTTACTATAGCGCTGTGGTTTATGATAAATCGTCTTCTTCACGTCTTTACGTAGAAACGTCCTATGTTGGATGGTGTATCTATCGAGGATCCTCCTCTTGAAGAATATATATAGCCCAATTTACACCCGTTCTCGATTTTGCCCTGCATAAATCCTGATATATTTGTCGTCAAAATGCTGAAGCTCATCGTTTACCTACTGTTTGTCGTGCACAAGGTCGATAATGCAAGAGAACGATTATTGGTCACTCGATTCTTCCAAAGCAAACACATAGACAAGGCCAGAGCTCATTGGCAACGTAGCGGGTTTTACCCACGGCGGAGTATGCTTTCCATTATAGAAACTTAACATATAGCGAGCTGATCACACAAGAAACACCTTATAGCTTGGACCAGAACAACTTTTGTTTGTGAAGACGCTTGAACATTTCAGCACTAACGTCCCATGCACGGTTACTGCCGACGGCAATAATGTGGATGACCAGTTTTAGTACATTTCGTAATGATATTGAAATAGGAACGTAAATAATAGTTGCATGGCTGACTTCCGGGTAGTGGTGGCTCTAGCTGTTTGCAGCAAACAATAAGCTTCGACGAAGCTTCCCAGCGATCAGTTTCTTCGACTGAATTCGCTACGCCCGTCAGTTGCAAACATTCTTGCCAGTGCAATACGTGTAGCATTTATGAGCTGCCCATTTGAAACGGTGGTCAACATTCGTGTTGTGGCGAAGGGTGTTCTACGACTGCTTTCGTTTCATTTGAGGTCAATGATCTCATTTCACATCGTCTCGTATATATACGAATACCGGGTACCACTTTAACATGCATTGGTTAGCAATGTGATTTTAATCGTAGTCTGATTCCTCGATTGATTCAGTAGTTAGCTCTTTCATCACTCATGTTGAATATGTTGTGGCACCGGTATTATATATATATATATATATATATATATATATAGTTGCCGGATCAGTTGGGACCAACGGAGTGCTTGACTGAGTTGAGGATGAATTCTATGACTGTTTTCGAGTTCGTTTATTGTGTTCTCCATCGCACTTTTCCTGTTTCCTATCTTTGCCATAATTTAAGTAGATAAGCAGGGTTTGGACATGGACCCTTAACGTGTCCACGCGCAGCGGGCGACAATAAACGTTTATAGAATAAAAATATATATTTCGAACTGCAACGGATTAATCGGTGCGCACGGATGTACCGAAGACGAAACTCCTCAACAGAGAACTGCTTGACACTTGGTATTGAGCATCGTTTTCAGCACGTTCCACTCTGTTCCTTCCCTCCTGTCTCTCCTCTCTCTCTCTCTATTTCTCTCGCTCGTCTAGCAACGACAACTTCCTTTCTTCAAGGCCAGCGATCATTCTATTGTCACGATCCTCGACCCATTCATTGCCGTTCGTTTAGCCTTGCATCGTGGCTGCCTTCGCTCCCTTGCGTGGCTATATTGATGGCGCTACAGCTCGAGGATTGCCCTTGAATCGTTAAGCCCCAATGCCCCTTCCCTAACCTGTTTCTCTCGTTCGCTCTCGGCTGGCCAGCGACTTGGCAGCAAGACACCCATTCATACAGAATAGCAAAAGCCGGTGTGTGCAGCGGCGGATTGGGCTAGAGCAACAAAGGCCGGCGATCTCGGCAGTCTAGGGATGGCCAGGCAGGATTTAGGGGCGGAACAGACGCGTGGACCCTGCGGAGAGGTCCGTGGAAACGATCGGAAAGACCTGCCCTCAACCGCTTCATTATAACGACATCTGTTACGAGAGGATCTGCCATGCTGTGGCAGGCCTGCGCGAGCTTCATCAAGTCGCGACGAGGACGAACGTCCTTGTTGTCGAGAGCTCCGGCTCTAATGAGAGATGCACCGATCGTAGGGTAAACGCTCCCGATATTTTTGCGTGATAGATCTAGGTGAGTTCAAAATTTGTCATAACGTATGCTGGAGGATCTGTAAGACATAGATCTATTGTGAACGCGGATAATAGCGAAAATAATTGGCGGTTAATAATTATCGATGACACACGGTTGGAAGCATTGATAGCTTGTCAGCATGAAGGACAGCCCGAGGTCGGACGGTCCCACATCCCGTTTGTGTGGTGTGCATTCGTTTTTATCAATACAAGCAGAATTAGAATAGCCCTCCCTATGGAAATGCTATTGAAGGTGTAGCTCTGGGATACCAGCGTACACAAAAGACACACACGAATAGTGCAATAGTGTAACATCTGCTTGTCACCTGCTGGGAACGGGATCCTTCTTCATGATCTAGCCAAATATCAAGGTTGCCCAATGTAAAAAATATTCGCACGACAAGGAAAATTGGCCAAAGAACTTGTTCGTATCCTCGAAAGGAATTCAAAATGATCCTATATGCACATAATGTGTTTACCTCTGAACACAATGTAAATATAATCGATCGGTTGCCACTGCTGTCTACCCTCGCAAACAGAGGCGGTGCCTTCTCGCATTGTCAAGTGGACGAGTGTCAATGGGAGAAGCCGTTCTCACAGCCAGATCCAGTGGCATAGCCACCGCATCTTTTATTTTTGAGAGGAGGAAATTTTCATCAAACGCACGGACACCACCAGAGACATCTTCCAATCTAATTGAATTCTGATTGAACCGGATTGCCACTACATCTGATTAAACTCTGGTGACAAGATGTGATCACGGTTTGACGACGATCTCAGCAACTAGGATTCGTATTGCATAGTAACTTGAACATTTCAGGATGTCCCAGGACATTTCGTGCGGGCATTGCTTTCTTCTCTTGTGCTAACTACAACTCCAACATTAGATGATCATTTCATTGGCTCATCGTTCGATCAGCTTGGCGAGCAAGCGAGGAGCTATCAGCGATCAGTGTCGCATAAACAAGTCACGCGGCCATTCGCTATCTCGTTGCGTTGCCGCGACACAGCATCGGGTCACGCTATGCCAGCTGGGGCTGAGGTATTCCTTCTCCGAAGGCGTGGTCCAGCGGCAAAAATTCGGCGACAGGCTTCATCTCACTGGAGGGTATGTTCGTACCACGCCTGCCAATTAGATCAGATTCGGGTCGCACTCCGCTGGTGCACCGGCTCAGCATAGGACACATCCATAAGGGCCTTTTAATGATATTGCACAGTTGTCCTTTGAGCAGTACCGCGCAGAATTGGGATAATCGGGCGAGGCCTTGTGTACATGACTCGTTAACACCGCAAATATCGACCTATTTTAGCGTCGAAGCAGGCAAATGAATCAAGTGGCCCAAACTACATTGGCTGCGGTTGGAGCAGACGAAACGGTATGCACGACGATACATTACAAATATATGCATATATGATATTTGTACATATGTGCATCTAGATCTAAGAACTTGCGGGTAAGGAAGAGAATAAGCAAAGGTGGCCCCGACAGGTCCTCATTTTAATACCTCAAAGGTTAAGAGTTGAGGCCTGTCAGATAGGGGGACAGCTGAGGGTCAGCTCGAAAACCAATTTTAGATCTAAGGACTTGCTGTGGCAATACAAAAGATGCTAGATAAAATGCAACGTCTGCCAGAATCAAAATGCAGTGTTGCTAGCTGTAGAAAATTACCACATTGATTCACAGTGCCAATGATTGGTGGCTCCAGCAGAGAAACGAGTGTGATGTGGAGGGCACGTAGTGATTTTCACGCTAGCCAAACGAATCCGAGTGGCGAGTTTCATAAACTATCAAGGAACAGGATTAATTTAATTCATCAGGAGATTACTGAGGGTCAGCTGGGGAGGAGACCCGACAACTCATGGTTGTCTGCCTAGAGTTTCGTCTCGTGAGACTTCTCGCGTGGAAAGAAGAAATTCGACCTCGCCAATTACTCAGCGCTGGTGATACTTCAGCAAGTATTGCGGTTCTGTTTATTCAGTCCTTCTACTACGCCCTACGAGTAGTTGGTTGCTGTGGTTCGCACTGTTGAACTGATCCATAGACCTGGAGACACTCGGTTGTTGCAGCTGTTTCGTCTCTCCGTCTGCCGTCTGACAAAAGACTCAGGATCGCTAATCGAGTCTCAGTCAAACAGGTCTACACTTTACACCTCTGGCTGCCCCCCCCCCCCCCCCGGCACCCCGGTTTCACTATCACTTCCTCCCGCGAATAGTCCTCTTAAGAGGCTCACCTTCTATCTATAGTTTGCGATGTTCACATTCGAACTAGGACTTTCAGACCCAGGCAGCGAGACGCCGACGGAGACCTTCTTTCTCAAAAGGTTGTCAGTGAGAAGCAGCTCTCCCGCCCGCAGCTCTCTCCATGAAAGCAGCTCTCCCCGCCCGCTTACCCGTCGCTGCAGCAGCCTCTAGGCCTTGCATACACACGTACAGTACACAAACCCTTCGTAGAGGTTCTTCTCAAAATCTCCGTTTCTAATCTTTGTTCCTTCGTTTCGGCCGGCTTTCTGTGTTGCATCCTACGCGCGTTCTTTTGTTACTTTGTTTTGGTTGCGTGGAAGCACACAACGTGGCCTCAGCACGAACGACCTCATCTCGTTTGTCCTCACTAGCAACCGGCGGCCGACAGCGGCGGGATCAGTGGCAGGGTGTAGAGAAGCCGCTGTCGGCTCCTGACCTCCCCCTGTCAACAGTGTTGCTGGTAGGATCTCCTCCGTTTGATCCACCCCACATTTGTCTCTCGAGCCTTAAGGGGCCCATTAAGACACCCGCAGATAGACACACAGTGTACGCTCAGCGTCTGTCTCCTCTTAGTTTTCGCTGTGTGCGTGTGTTGACGCATAGGCCCGACATAGCCGGTCGCCGGCATAGTCGAAATAGACAGACGCTACTCACGAGACGGACCAATTCGTCGCTGTCCTGACGAGGTGCCGAAGGCGAAGCGGTCTTCAGCTCGTGAGGGCTCGAGGCGCACGATTTCGTAATATTAGTGTAGATACCGGAGGTGTTGGACAACGGAACAGTGTCTGACGGAGTGGTGGACGTTGCTTGTTGAGAAAGTGGTCGATGCAGGGTTTGACAAAAGGCAGAAAGGATACGCACATAGTTGCTCGATGGGAAAACGCTATTCAAGCGACCGTGGACACAACAACGAATGTTCTATACAACATTTTAGTGCGTTAATTGGGCCGTGTTCTCTAGAATGGATCGTTGTTTTTGTTGTGTGGTAGCCCGAAACCGATTACTGACTTCATATGTAGTTTGTAGAACTTTGGCACCTATCCCAACAAACGCTGTTGTTCACGTTGGCTGTTGCACACTTCGTCACCCGTGTCAGACGGAATTAGGATTGTAGAATTGATGATGACATTGACAGAGCACTATGGTGATAGTGCCGAGGGAAGTAGAAAATACAGCCGTGGCAGGAAAGAATTAAATAGGATTCATCTCGCCAGATAATCGATGATCAGTTTTGAATAGAAAACGTTATCATGGATGACATATTGTACCATGTCCATCAACAGATCGTAATAGATAACTAAAGACACTAATGATATTGTACTGACAAAACGTGAATTAAGCCTGAACAAAATTCCTACCAGGGCCTGCGCGTAATAGCGACGAACGTACAGTGTGGACATAGCAGCGAGAAGATGGTAATGCCTTGTTGTTGCCTGTCGCTTGAAAAGTCTCTGGGTCTCCTTATATCTAACCAATCGGAGAAAGGTGACATTGGTCAGAAGATTCTCTAATCGTGTGCGAAATCTCCTGGCAATCTCCCGAAATCTCCTGAGCCAGGCCTTGTAGAAGGTCAACTTGTAATTAAGAGACATGCTGTTATTCAGCGGCTAATAAACCTCGAACCTCAACCACAGCGCGGAGTTGGTTTGCTACACATACAAATTTCCAGCATCAGCATTTCCCGTTACCGGATGCGTTGGCCAGCCCCTCGACCATACGAATTGATGATGATGATGTTATAATATTTCTTATTTTCTCCGACCAATTATCAGCCGCAACATCACAGGATATCTCACTCGACACAATGGAAAGCACAACACCGCGTTCGATCTGCCGTTAGTTTGGCGACCTTCACCAATTTTACCTGCTGCAACAAGACGCCGGCAGTAGCGAACGGGCGAGTGAGTTATTGCCACCGCCAATGACTGTTCCTTGCGGTGAACCCACCGGCGACGTCGGCCGCCGCCGACGGGGGAGGGGAAATATCACCAAACAGCTTTTCATCACCTGACCGCCCACCTGATTAATGGAACACGTCCTTGAGAAGGGCCCTGTGCTTGATCGGCGAGCTTGCCGGCGTTTACATGAACCTCTACCGTCTATCGTCTTCCTTTGAAGGTTGCAACTGCAAGGTAGCCTAGATGTTGCAAATGCAGTGACCTTCTATTTGCCGTTTAGTAAGGCAACATATAATGCGAAGGACTGGGCTGTTTGTCGGACTGACAACTGATCGGCTAGCGGTAAGGGCTTTTCTAGAAAAACCGCATCTGAATAGGTGGGATTTTTTTTATATTGTATAATAATTATTATATTAGATACTACCCTGTAAAAGTACTACTCTCTCAGATGCTTATTCGCGGTAACGAATAAGTAATAATAATAACCTATCTGGATCAGGCTACCGCGTTTCTAAGCATCCCTCCCTCTACGCCTCTGATGACGTGCATCCGGGACGCTCTCATCTCGGCGCGATCGAGCTGCGCGGAGTCATCTGGGTCCGGATAGAGCGAACTTTGCACGATGTCATTCTTTGGCTGGCGCGTCCAGACAGGTTCCGTCCGATCTCCCCTCCGCCAATTCTCCTTCCATTGGCATTAGCCCTGCGGTGCCGAGTCCCGCTGTCCTCCGCTGTTTTCGCCTCTTTGACTACGTAAACCCCGAGACCTGCCGCCGCTGCTGCTGCCAGTGCTAACTGTGTCGACGAATTTGACACCCGGCGATCTGCCCCTTCTAGCAACAACCTACGGCTCTCTAGCCCGTTGGCCTGATGATTTGCTACTGTCGGCGATCTCACCGTACCCCTGAGTCGCCTGAATCGGTCGGCGATTTGACCTCAAGGGATTGGCGTCCGCATTTCCGGCCTCGTACCCTGTCATCTGCAATCGATCTGGTACCTTTGGCGGTTTGCTTGGGCCAAGCTTGCGTTGCGGACACTAAATTGTGAAGGATCAGACCGTTCGTGTGTGACTGGCAACAGATGGGCCTGAGGATTGGGCCCGATTCGTGAAGTCACGCAATCTATATAGCATTACAGCGTTCAAAAATAGTTACACAATAGACACATCATGTATTCGCAAAAAAAAATAGCAAATCCATTCTGTTGCGTTTCTTATTGGACACTTCACACCATATTTCGATAGCGGGTTGCGTGACTTTCGTAATATATAGTGTATGTATATTCACATATGCGGTAATGGTAGATTGTCAAATAACGTCGAACCCGATGGCATGGTGCTTTTTATCTCTTTTATGCACAGTTATGTAGGTCACTTGTGCTTACTTCTTGATCATCGTTAACATGTCTCCGATAGCCCGGCTTAGTTATGTGGCTTTTATAGAACAAAAATACATTTGCTTGTGTGAGTCTTGCAGGCAGGTCTGCAAGGAGTTCTGGTGAGTGAGAGATTATCGAAGCTCGATTACGTTCTAGAAGTCGAAGCGCGCGAAGTAGCATGACGTTGAACTGTGTCAAAAATACAGAAGTCTGCGTGGATTTATTGAACAGCAGAAGAGAGATGTCCCACGAGGGACGCATTATCTGAGGCCGACACCGCCTCGGTGCACGAGGCTCTGCCTCTGGGTATACCTAATTCACTGGTTCGCTTGTGTCCCAGTCATTTACGAAGCCCGAATCATTTTTTTTTGTATTTGAAAGGGACGGCCACGAGAGGCGAAACAGAAAATGAATCAGCACACCTGTACGAGAGAAAGAGGCTTTAACTCAAAACGCCAGCAAATACACGGCAGCTACCTATGGCATTGTCACTCAAAGCCGCATTGAACAGTTTCACATCGTGCGGCGCTCATATGATACTTCGATCATAGCTCACATGGTCTATATCGACTGGCAACAGCGGATAGCCAGCTAGGTGATACGCGCATATATTTACGTCTACAACGCCCCACATGGAGAAAAAGTGAATTCAGTATACATTTTATATTGTATTTTATTCAGCGGATACCATTGCTTCTATGCGGGGATTTGCGAGGTGAGTGACGTGGGCGTGGCTGGAGAACAGTCGTCGTCGTCGACTTCAAAAAACAGAGTGCACAATTCGCGAAGTATATATTCGCTCTTTGCTGCTGCTGCTGCTGTTCAGCGACTTTATAAAGATGGTGCCGCTGGTAGAACCCATTCGTTGTGACACCTCCCTTGGCATCTGACGAGGATACATCTGAGGAAGAGCACAGTTGCGTGTGCGTCGTTGGAAAAGACACCTGAAAACTTTTGAGTTCCTCTGAAGTTGGAGGGCATGCTTTTGTCTGGCATGAGTTATGATCGCTGCAGAACGAATTTAGCAGAGGAGCGGTAGTGGCGGTGTGACGGTATAAGGCTTCGTAGCTTGACTTACCATAATGGTTCTAACTTAAAATTGCAGGGTACGTGAAGTAGGTCAGAATAAAATATATAATAGGTCAGAATAGGTGAACAGAACCAGAAGTCGCATGAGACACCTCGGAATGGCGTCAACCTCCATACGTACCGCTAACAATCACGGTCGGGGACTCGTGGTCCTCATTGCGAGAATTTCAATAGCTGTTTAATTTGCAGAGATAGATTTAGATGGGGAATAGAAAACAGCCGTCATTAAACACAACTAGCAGTAAGCACACCCCACATGGTTTGGCCACTTAATGGATCTCATACAATGTTTCTCAGTATTCAGCCGGTATTACGAGCTGCCAGCAGACAATTGAGCTCTTCTTGACGTCCTCCGGACGAAGCAGCGGCGGCGGCAACGGCAGCAGCCCCCGACGCGTCGCTGACTCTGTTCTTTGTTTCATGCTCTGTATCATTCTTCGGTTGCAGCATTTATTTGCGTATCAATCTCGCTGCCTCGTGCCCGGCGTCCGGCAACGCCCGTCGGGCTATGCCAACTCGACTCAAGAAGCCGAGTTGGTGTTTGTCAACCAACGATCACTGAAGGTGCCGTCCGCGCCGACGGTGCTAGGTGTGATACAGCTGTGTAGAATTGATGTAGCATGGCTGTCCTTCTATGCGTCAGGTTTCCTCGACCACGATGGCCCTTCTCCTCGAGCCCGTATGCATCCTGCTCTTGGGCCGCCGTGAGTCTCACCCTCGTCTCTCTTCTCTGTCATCACCCCAAATTTACTCCGCTCCTGCCTTGCGCCTTCTAGGGCCCTCCACTCAGCTCTAGGAGTAGGAGTTGGCTCTACACAGTGAGCAGGGCCTAGGCGTAGCTTGTCCTAGCTGGTAGTGCGGTCCTCAGCATCGTCCTTACCCAAGACGCAGGCAATTGAGAAGTTAGGAAGAAGCGGCTCTCTGCTGCTGTTGCAGCTGGACCCCGTCATGTTATTGCCACTCACAGCAGATTTTGGCCCAATGCATCCAGCACTCTTACACACTTATAAGAAGCAGCCGGTTGTCAGGGAAATGGAGTATAGGTGGCCTGTTCCCCCTGCATATCAAGGGCAAGTAAGTGCGTCGCTGCGCCTCGCCGATCAGCTTTAACGACGCAAGAGATTAGAGTCTGTTTAGAGAGCGAGCGAGAGAGAGAGAGAGTAAACGGGGCGGCTCGGCAGGCCGAAGCGGGATTTTCAGGCAATTCTTGAAGAGGACGCGTCGTGCTTTTGTAGTGCGGGTAACCCTAACAGCTTCCTTTAGGGCAAGCGAACCCCGAAACGAGAGGGGCGCGGAGTGAGAAAGCATCTACGAGGAACTTCTAGTAGAGGTCGTTGTGCTGACGCTGGTGGCCCAACTGGTGGGAGAGTGGGAACGGATGCTTGACGGGGTCCAGGCATGACTAAGCGGTAGAGGAAGAGGGCAAGCTACTCAGAGACAAGACATCGCGGGTCCTTTCGACCGCCGTCGCCGCCTATACGACGAGACGAGTCGGTCTCCCCTCTCCCTCTCTCTCTCTCTCTCTCTCTCTCTCTTATTGGCTCTGAAACAAGCGCGATCAAGTGAGTAAATAGCTTTTGTTCAAGCGCTCCTGTGGACGCAATTAGGACGTACGCGTGTCCGGCTCATATGGTCGCTCAGCCCTATCATGTTTACCCGCGGCAATGCACCACCGTAGGTCGAAGCCGAGCGACGCTCGTGGACAAGGAGTGAAGAAGAGGCAACCTTGACCAACGAAGGATAGTGGCTCACTTGTTGATTCCTAATGATGTTCACAGTAGAAAGGAGCCTTCTTGGAACGCACATAAGAAACGCTTAGAAACGCTTAGATAGCGTGTTTGTGGCAAATCCGCTGTCAATGCCTTCTTGTGTACAGACACTGAAACACGACGATTGAGGAGAGATGATTCCGATACGATTATGAATTCGTAGCAAGTGACATCTATCTCTATAATCCAATCTGTTTTTTTTTATATTAAATGAAGGACCTGTAGTATATATATATATATATTACTGTTTATTCAAACATACAGTAGGGCGGGATTTCTAGGGATTATGGGGGGGGGGGGGGTGAGGACGACAATGTTCCGAGGAAGGCGATGGCATTGCCTCTCTGCACGGCGAGGGACAGCCGCTGCAGGAGGAAAGAGCCAGCGCGCTTGTCCCCGGTGGCGCGGATCAGCCTATGGTAGACCCCCTCGAGGAAGTTCGCAGTGAGAGGGCCGTGCCCGCCCAAGGTCTCAAAGGCAAGGGGGGAAAACAGGTGGGTTGCTTGGAGAGCGGCGTACTTCCTTAGCTTTGCCCGTTCCGCACGCGCTACTGCGTAACCGGGGATGGTTGCACAGTGGTTGACATAAGAGGGTGCTAGAGTGTCAACCACAGTGCCGTCCCAAACCAGGTGCTGCCCTCGATGGAAGGGGACAAGGGTGAGGCCGTCAGGGCGGCGGCCGTCAGAGGTGTCGAGGCCCTGTGGCTCCCTTGTGCAAGGAATACCGGCGGAGTGGAGGGCCCTCACGAGCGTGTCATTAAGCATCGTGTGTCGCGGATGGCGACCGGCGCTGCGTTCGCACGAAAGACCGTGATGGCCATTCGTTGCGACGGGGTCCCCGCAACGCTCGCAGCTGTGGGCCGCAACTACAGGGGCCCCGAGGCGAAGGCCCACACAGAAGCGGAGGGAGCGATCGTCTAGAGCAGTACCAAGGGACGAGGAGGGCAGCGCGTGGAGCCACGCCCCCGCACCAGGCCTGTCGACAGCCCGGAGGCGAGCTTGGTCAGCAGCGTGTGGCGCAGAGGCCAGGAGGGAGTCCCGCAGCTCCTGGTGCAGGGCATCGGACCATGCCCGCTGCTTGCTCTGTTTGTCCGGAGGGACCCGAGCGCGGGCGCCCGTCTGGTCAAGGGCAGCTTCCTGGGAGGCGGAGAAGTGGGCGAGCGCCTCGGGGGGGAGGACTGTAGCGACCATGTCGGCAACCGCCGTGAGCGACGCGGCGTAGCAAACGTCGGCCAAGCGGCGAACACTGAGAATGCCGAGGCCCCCGAAGCGGACTGGAAGGGTAGCCTGCGACGCCGCCTCCGGAGGGAGCTGGAGGTTCAGGATCGTCGTCAGCGCGTCCAACACCAAGTCGTCATAATCGTGAAGGGCTGAAGCCTCAGTGCCGGCCGGGCATGTCCTAAGCAAGTGCTGCATGCGTGCCGCCGAGAAACAGGACCGAAGGAGGAACAGCCCCTGGTGAGCCGATAACAGGGGCAGTCGGTCGAGCATCACGGCCATCCTCTCGAGGCAACGGTCCAATAGCGGCCGGATGGCCTCGTCCGTGAGAGGGGAGCCGACGAGCTCGAGGGACAACCTCTGAGTGAGACGGCATCCTGGGAGCGACCGCTGGAGGTCGGGCTGCGCGTCCAAAGAGAAGATCTCGCACTTAGTGGGGTTGAGGGCGAGGCCGCTGCGCCCCTCGTAGTCGAGTACTCGCTGAACGTCGGAGGCGACGGTCGCCGGATCACCTGCCAACGTTCCGTCGTCCATGTACCACAGCCGCAGACGCGACTGGAGGGACACAGCGAGGGGCCGGAGGGCCAGGCAGAAGAGGGCTGGGCCCAGCGGGTCCCCCTGCTGGACCCCGCACTCTGAGCTGATGACGGCGTTGTCCATGATCAGATGGGAGGGACCACGATAGGCCAGGTCGACCAGAGGGAAGAGCCCAGGGACGTGCTCAGCAACCTCCCGCAGAACGAGATCTCGACGGACCGTGTTGAAGGCATTGCGAAAATCAAGCTTGACCAGGGCCGCGTCCGGATGAGCGTGGATGAAGGCGCGAGCCGCGTGAGCAGCGATCTCCGTCCCAGACGCCTGGCCGCAACCCAACTGGGTTGGGCCGAGCAGGGTCACGACCGTGTCCCTCTCGTTGACCCAGGCTATCTTAGCAGCCAGGCGACGAATCGTGCTGGAGCAGGCGATGGGCCGTATCGACCCGTCCTTTTTCTTGAGGGCGATGAGGCGCGCGCCGAAGAGTATAGGCCGTAGCGCCGATGGAACCGTGCCGGCCCGCATGCAGTCGACCACCTTAGCGAGGGCCTTGGCGAGGGCAGTGGCGACGGCTCCGAGTGCCGGAGAGAGCAGGTCCCTGAGATGACGCGGCCGAAGGCCATCGGGGCCGGCTGACGAGCTCGGGGGGAAAGAGGAAACGGCCGCAAAAACCTCATCGGTTGACGTTGGGGCAATGTCGACCTGCGGGGGACGGACGGGGAAGGCGTAATCAGGAGGGGCGGGGGGGGTGCTTCGCCCTGAGGGCGTGGAGAGCCTCAGCCGAGTCCGTGGCCGAGTCGGTAGAGCACAGGGCCCGGGCGGCACCAGAGATGTCACCCTCGGAGAGTTTTTGGGTGGCTATACGCGCAGCCATCTGGCCCGTATCCGTGGGCGGAGGACGAGGGCCGCGGGGGAGTTGACGACGCAAGCGGTACTCCAAGCGCGCCCCAGCACGGAAGGCCGCTAGGTTTCCCCGAATCACGGCTGGGAGGGAGCGGGAGGTGTCGCCTTTGTCCGGCATCTGCAAGACCACTCGGGCGAAAGCCAGGAGCGCTTCCCAGGAGGAGACGTCGTTATTGGAATGAACGTCCCGGAGCACGTCTGTGAGGGCCACGGCGACTAGGGAACGCGTAGCCTTCGGGACAATACTGAAGACTCGGGCCTCACGCATGGCCGCCTGTAGTCGTAGCTCGAGCGGTTGGGGCGCTGGACTCGGCTGAGGCACCGAACGGACCTCCGGGTGCCGCACCGTTATGTGCCTGTTGAGACCGCGCCGGGTGAATCTGCCCTCGCAATGCGGGCACGGTACACGCGGGGGGCCTGTGGCGTCTCGGGCTGAAGCGGCACGACGGGCTGCGGTGGCGTCTCGGGCTGCGGTGGCGTCTCGGGCTGCGGTGGCGTCTCGGGCTGCGATGGCGTCTCGAGCTGGGGTGGCGTCTCGAGCTGGGGTGGCGTCTCGAGCTGGGGTGGCGTCTCGAGCTGGGGTGGCGTCTCGGGCTGGGGAGGCGTCGCGAGCTGGGGCGATGGGACCTGGGTTCATGAAGAACGGGGGGGATTGAGAGCGGCTAGGAGGGGGGCGAGCTGACGCTGAAGCTGGAGGAGAGGGGCCAAGACCTCAGCGAGGGACCTCAAGGCTGCGACGATGCCTGGCACCGCTGGCGCGGCCGTGGGGCGCCGAGGCTCCGCGCGGGCAGGTCGACCAGGGGCGGCTCGACGGGGGGCAGGTCGACGGGGGGCAAGCCGGCAAGGGGCGGGCCGACAAGGGGCAGGCCGACGAGGAGCAGGCCGACGAGGGGCGGGGCGGCGCGACGGGGCGGGGATCGCCCTCGGGTTCGGCAGCAGGACCATGGGGACCTGAGCACCGTCGGAGGGGACCACAATACCCCGAGCCGCCGCAGCGTACGAGCGGGCTGGCGCCTGGGTCGACACCGGGGCCTCGATGAGCATAATGGACGCTAGGGGTGAGGTGTCCTTCACCTGTTCGAGGACCCTGGCCTCAGTCACGAGCCGCTGACGCTCGCGGAGGTAGGCCGCCCGAGGGCACGACGCCGAGCCCGAGCGATGGGCACCCTTGCAGTTGACGCAGCGGGCAGGACGGGCGCAGGAGGCGGCGAGGTGGCCGGCTTCACCGCAGTTGCTGCAGGCCCTAGGCAGTGAGCACCGTGCCGCGATGTGGCCCGACCGGCAGCAGTTGAAGCAGAGTGGTGGCCGGTCAGGCTCCAGGACGACCGGATGGGACCTGTAGCCGAGGAACACCGAGGCAGGAGGCGGCCCGCTGAAGGTGAGCAGGACGGGCCGAGGCGAGCGACGAGCCGGGCCGGGCGCGGCGGGTAGGCGGCGGGCGGAAGTGACGCCGAGGGGTGAGAGTTCAGCCAGGATCTCGGCGTCGGTAAAAGCCGCGCAGACGTTCGTGATGCGGGCCGTGGTGCTTGAGAGGGCCGAGCAATGAGCGGTCACAGGGACGCCTCCGAGGGTCGTTAGCGTCAACGCCTTGCGGGCGAGCTCAAGGGTCGGCGCCCAAATGATGAGCCCGTCGGAGCCACCAGCCGGGGTGCAGCCCGGGAGAGCCTCATGCGCGCTCTTAAAAAGGGCGAGCATCTGGCCCTGCTCGAAGGCGGGGGAAGGCCCGCCGGCCCCGACCGCCTTGCCACGGACGGTCACCTGGACCTGTAGTTATTCAGTTAACAGTTGAATTGCGATTGGCTTCGTGAGTTACGCACAGGATCCGTTCCGAACAAGCCTTACACTAATTCAGTATGCAGTTATCGTATTAGACGCGCTTGTATCATCAAAGCTATATGGAAACGGTACCTGGAGAAAGGTCAGCTCGCCTCGAATTCACGTTGGCCAATTTTTGAGACAGTGGTGTTCAACGGACGGATCTAGCATTTGTTCTCCCCAAAACACGCGTGTCCTGTGTGTCCGCATGTAGTTTTCCTCTCAATAGCATTATTGACAAGCTCGACTCTACCGTGCAATCTGAACAGGTCATAAACACCCAGCACCGAGGCAGCTACCGTATTTATCTGTCGGCTATTAGCTAGCCGTTCAATTCGTTCGGTGAAATCGGAAATTACCACACTTCGCATACCGCCTACTAAGCCGATTGCCGCTTCCGACAGTGCACTTCAACATGAACTCAAACACGCACTCAGCATTCAATTGGGTCGCGACATGAAATTACCACTACCCATGAGCACGGCGTCGTACGCAAACGCATGCTTTCCAATCAATGCCGTGTTAACAGACTACGTCTGATATAAATGGCTTCGATTTGCCGAAGCCCACGATGTCGGGAAGGTCGCTGACGCCGAGTTAAGTCAGCAATCGCAAAATGCGTCGAAACAGGTGGCGACAACGGAGTGGCGCAACGGCGAACGCCGTAGACGGGGACGCTGCAGATATTGGGATGGGGTAATTCCGACAACGCAAAAAGACGTCGCCTCGACGCGGACACCACCGTTGCGTCGATGTCAGAAAGTTCGCCGGCGTATGTACGCAAATGGCTACGATCTCGGATGAATAACATTTATTAGATATGCCCCAAGGGATCAATTCTGAGGATCTGTTTCGAACAGTCGAAACAGGCCCGAGATACCAACCCGATCCGAATCGGCGCGATTCGAAACGTTTCCGCTACCTCGAACCGCATCGGCCATGCTCCCGGTGCTGAGAATATATCTGCGTGTTGAAAGAAGATATCTCCGCGAGTCACATGGAAACCCATGGGAGCAGCATGCCCTGCTGCTGCTGCTGCAATACATGGATACGCTTTGGTATCTGCGGTGACTGGTGAAATAAGCGTTGAGAACCCTACCCCCGCTATTTCACGGTCACTCCAAGGTCACGCTCATGGTAGAGGCCGCAGAGATCGTGTACTACGATTATTACGATCAACGAAGTGCATCAAATTCGTATGCTGCAGTGCGTGTTGCTTGCTGATAGTGGGCTACCATTTGAAGTTGCTTGCGGCCATTTTATGTAAACGACCCTTACGTACAATGAAAACGTATACGACAAATTATTAGATATTGCGCCGAACTATTGGTGGATTCGTCGTGGCCTAGAAGTCGCGAGAAGAGGTTGCACTGTTTTGACATCATGTATTTGGAAAAAACGCCATAGTCTATAGCTACATCTAGGCTGAAACTACGGACTTTCTGTAACGCCGACATTTCTCCTGAGAGCATAGCGCAATAATTTATGGGAGGCCGCGAAAGTATTAAAGATCCACGTTGCGTGTTAGTTGGGGCTGGCCATCAGGTTATCGAGTGACCCGGTCTCAATGGTCAACAAGTTCCACCAAGGCGGGGCAGGTCCGTTTGACCTCGGCTATAGGCGCCGCATATAGCCAATAAGGGGTCAAGGTTATCAGAGGTTACCACCTTCAAATGCTGCGTACATCTTGATAGCAATTCCTCGTCATTGCTTTGATTGGTATACCAATCTACTGTTCATATTTATATTAAATTATAGTCGTACCATATCTCAACATCAACAACAACAACAACAACAACAACAACAGCAACGCCAACAACAACCAAGAGTTTTAACATATCGATCTTATGGTTCATTTTATTAAGACACTCCCACGTATATTGAATGCATCTAAGCGCAAACATTTCGGCACTGTTTCTTCTAAGTTAGCCCGTGCTGGTCCCATTTAGAAATCGGCGCTCACTGTCAGTCAAAGTTCCGCTTGAATAGAATCAATAATCAATTCACCCACCGAACACAATGAGTGGAAGAAACGTATAGAAACATTGTTGTGTTTTTGTCGAATAAAACACAAGACCTGCACACTGTGTTATCTGCAGAGCAACGATGGTAGATCGATCGCTGGTAGTCGAAGGCCGGTGGCCTTCTGTGGCCTTCTTTCTTGAAACAGCCTTGACATATAGATGTCCTCAGGCAGCGGCCGTATTGCTGAGCGAAGGAAACACGAAATGGCCCTGCAAATGTAGGGGTCCTGTATACCAGCAGCGTTGGTATTGCTCTGATCTTCGCCGGCTTGATAAGTTGCGGCGGACCTGCTTTCCGCATCTAAGCGTCGTTGCGCAGCTATGGGAGTTTGATTACCCTCCTCGACCGAATGCAGTTACCAGCGACCAGCTACAAATGTTGCTCCATCGTGATCGGCCGATCGCCGATCTTGCTCGAATCGACAGAACGGGCCAGAGCCGGCTGTCGAATGAAAGAGAACAGGAAGCCCTGTGGGTCGCCTGACCCTCGCTCGCTATTGTACTTACTGCCATAGACGCGAATGGACAGCCCATTCAGGCGGGTGGAGTTTGACTGGCTTGCTTTCGTCGCCTTTCGTACTTCTTGCATTGCGTCCTCGGTGTAGCGACGAACTAAGGAATGAGACTTCGCTGGCAAATGCGGGCGAGATCGATGTGTCTGTCGTCTGTATGTACAGATTGTCGGATTTGCCCCTGCGGGAGAATAGCGCTAGCGCACATTTCTTGCCGGATCGTATGGGTCATGGCGGGGAACGGTCGCCAGTTGGGAACGGTCGCCGCGCAGCTGCCGGCACAGCGGCTAGAAGACTACGGAAGCTAGTTTACAAGCAAACACGCTCGCTGCCGCCACCCCCCGCCTGTGTCAAGGCTTGTATCGTAGTATGTTACACACTACCGTGTAGCACTGCCGCTCGGGTTGGCTTCCAAATCGGACTAGTCTTAAAGTCGCCGAGCCCCGATCTCGCACTGTTAGGGTTAAAAGTACAGGAGCAGAGGAGTTGTTTGAGGAGAAGAGGCCGAACGACGGCAGGACTTCACGGCAAGTCGGCTCCGACGTTTCTCCAGCTCTGACCGACCCTGTCTGATTCAGACCCCGTCACCCGGACGCGGCGGGCAAGAGGCGCTAGCTCCTGGAATCCCCGAGTCCGTTGATTCGGAGAGTATACTTTCTTTGCTGGCGATACGGAGCATGGCTACCGTGCCATTCTATCCCCGGGGGTCTTTCGGCTGGCGAAAGTTTCTTCTCGAAAAATTTACCGACGTAGAAGAACAGACAACGAGTGTGCGGCTGAACGAAGAGCCAGCAAGGCAGGCAAGGGGGCAAAAAACGGACGAATCGCATGTCGAAAGGAAGAAACACCAGTAAGCAGCATAATAAACTTTCTCAATCTAAAGCCGTGAATATGTTGCCGCTCTTAGCTGTATCGGCGACTGCCGTAAGCTTACTTTCTATGTAAATCTCGTGTTCGACCGCCTCGTGTCCATATACGGTCAAGTGCTATATCTGTTAGGTCTTGTCGAACAACACGTTTACAACGGGGTCCAGTTGGCGCCGGAGAAGTGTTTCATGTTCTTCTGTACACTCGTATTGTTCGTATCGTAGAATACATTCGCTCGAAATGAACTGCCCTCTGGTAGGAACTTTGTACTTCGCATAGCACCTTTACTGCATCGCAGTCTATCTAGAAATTATCCGGCTCTGATGGGCTAGAAAAGTCCCGGAGGAAGTCGGCGGTCGGGGAGTAGTCTTAGAATTGCTGGAGTTGATGTTGTGAAAAAGTAGGCTTAAAGTTGGAGCAGAGACGGGAGCTAAATGGTTCAGCGTACTAAGTTACGTCTACGAAAGAATATACCCAGATACAGTATATTGTCCGACTCAGCTCAAGTCGATCCATAGTCACAAATATTAATCATGTTCTTTTTGTCGATTCGTCCCCTCGGTCCGATTGTAGCAATTATAAATAACACAGAACGTAGCTCTACAGATCAGCTCATGGATGGTTGGACTCAACTGCCGGTCCCTGCAAGGCACTGACTGAAGTAATATTTTGACAGTCCCGGTCAGTGCCCTAAGTCAAAATCAGTTCTGGGTTTAGTCAGTAAGAGTCTGACACTACCAGGCAAATACCTCAGTGTGAGGCCTGGTGTCCATGCCGGATTTACCTTTAACCTCTCAAAAAAAAATAAAAAGAAAAGATCAGCTCATGGACATATATATATATATATATATATAGATGAGTTTGCATTGTGGTCTATTAATCCTAAGAAATAACAAGAAATTGGTTCGATAACGCTTCCTTTTCCTCAAAAAAATTGTATCAAAATGAGTAACGAAACGGCGACGCTCGTCAGATTTCGTCATATGAGATCCGACATGACACCTGAAAGGTGTTTCCTGGTCAACGACGACATCCTCCTCCGAGACAAGATTGCCGAAAACGCCGACTATCACCATTCGAGAATTCGTAGAGGAGACTGAGGTTGGCATCGAAAGCTGTCATTTAGCGTCACGTGTACTTGAAATGAAAAGTGATCGCCGTCGGTGGGCACCATGCACACTCACCGCTATGTTGTTGCTGGGATATTTTATTTTCGGGCATCTAACCAGCGCGAGTTCGCGCGCAGGCAGCTCCGGTTTCTGAGAGGGTCGAGGTGGAGCTAAACAACGATTCGTATAGTAGAGACAGGCCATCAGAAAATAGGCACAATTTCAGTGGATGATAGTTTCGATGCTGATCGAGATACATGGTTCGAGTTGAGTGGCGGCTGGGTGTGACCTTAGGTAAGGTATCGTAATTGGTCTATAATTGTACTTGAATCATTTATTGCTATAAAGCTTGTATTCTGCACACTTTTGTTAGTTTCTGCGTGCTCGCCAACCTGGACTCGAAACCTCGACTCTGGGAAGTCTCACCAATAGCTGCTTACGAAAGCAAACGTGGTGGAATACCTCATGGCAACTTTATCGACAAGTCTCCCCGCTGTTGCGCTCAATGTGCTGGCCGTTGTGTGTCTCGTCCGTGATAACGTCTGCTTATCTTCCAACAGAGAGTTGATTTAGTGGGTAGATCTATACATGAGCATATAGATCTACCTATCTATCTCTCAGAGCGAGGTGCTTGTCGATAATGAAGATGAGCGATCACGGCTGGGCTTGCTTGGAGCGTGTTCCTAGCTCAGTATGTATACACTGTTCACGATATTTGCGTGGAGCAAATATATCGTAAGTGTATTGGGCTGAGATACCTCCTCGACTACTACAGGGGTAAGTGACGCCGGTAGGGGGTTTTACGTCGCAGTCCTCTAACTCGTCGCGGATAAGATCTGGGATCCCCACTGCGTGCTGGTTAGCGGGATCTTACCTCTCTATACGGCGAGAAGTGTACATGCTTGGTAAAGTTTGCCATCGGTATAAGTGCATCGGAGGTCGAACGTTAGCATGGTCCGACAGGACACGCGGGGGTGTCGTCACCAGCAAAGGCGGTTCATTCCGACACACTATATGCGACCGCACATTGAACCACCCTAACTCTAATTCCATCTCACCCGAAGTCACAAATCAAGGAAAGATGAAAGTCAGAGATCAAGAAATGGAATGGCTCTTCCCGACCCGAGTCCCTACACTCTTCCGAGCAAACATGCGAGTCGGATCTGTGAACATCTGCGTAGCGACACAAGACTTCGTTCTCGGACGTTGCTACACCCCTGGGTGCAGCCGCAAATTCGCCGTCAGGCGATTGGACATCGAACGAATTTCGGAATAACGAAATATCGCTATACATCTGCGCGGGGTTGGGGAGAAAGACTAAGACGCTCTCTCTCTCTCTCTGCCTCCTGTTCTTTAGATGAGAATGATAGCGGGATTATTTCGAATCGGTCCGGCTGTTGTTCAACAGCAAAGCAGAGGAAAAGGGCACAGCGAGACACAACATGTCAAAGATGCATACGTATGCGATACGTGCGGGCACGCATGAGGTACTTGTCGCGTCGTGTCGAGACGAACTTAATTAGAATGCCAGACAGCTAGACAGCAGGCAAGCGGTACTGCACACTGCATATCCCCTCACTGTTCGCTTTTGGCAATGAGGTCCGCGGCGAACGACGCCCACCCCGGGGACGAAGGTACAACGCAAGGAGGATAATGACGTCGAGGGTAACAGCTGGCGTAGGAATATTCTTACAAGCTGCAGAGGGGGCAGTGCTTCGGGACCAGCGAGGGGATACTCGATTTGATATTGATATTGGAGTCACCCGCAGGTTTAGCGACGAACGTTTCACTAAATACACACGCACGCGTATATCATACACTGGGCGACAGGACAAGATATTAATACTTAACGGTGCAGAAGCGAACGAACGCCAACTTGGACCACAGCTCGATTGGGCTTGAGTTAAACCTTCCTGTAAAGATCAACTATCGAAAATCGATGTCCGTCTATCAGGCTGGTAAATGGCTGAACCGCCCGTCGCTGATATTACCTTTACTGAGAGATCGTGCAGTAAGAATATAATATATTAGATGGATTCTACGCAGTTGAGATCTAAAGCATTTCGTCTCGTACTACGCCTCTTCGAGCAGAATCAGATAGCGCCAAGAGAGATCGGAACAGCCACTTCTGAATGGGTTATTACTCACGGTCTGCATATTCGGAAGTCAGGGGGCCTGCATGTAAATACAGCCATTTTTACTGGTTGTCTTGCAGCAATTCGGCGGTTTGCAACTTTCGCCTGATAATGTTAAGCCAGAGATTGGTGCGTGCGCTTGGGTATGTCAGTACCTACAGTTGCTCTGAGAAACCACAAGTCGACCGGTTATCATATTTCGCTGAGCACGTCCTGTGCCGCGCTTCTGAAACACTTACTCCGACGTTGTGCATCATACATTCGTGGCAGCGATTTACCTTCGCTATACAGTTGTATCGATGAATTTCTGACCACCGAACTGTTGCCACGCGGCAGGATGGTAGATCAGCGGCAATGCTGAAAATGCATAGCTATAACGCCTAGCAAATGCCGAAGGCACCGTCGACGTTGAATGTTCGCTGTGAGCTAGCCTATAAAATTTACTTTATTAGAAACGAAGCATCGAGAGAAGGGCCACCACCGGCAGTGATCTTTAGCAAGGGAGACGTTCGACTGTATATCCTAGTGTGTGTTTTCGTAGATGACAATGTTATTTAGGCCAAGCTGCCAGCAGCCGCAGCTAAACGTAAACCGCGGCTGAGTTATGGTGGCTTAAAATCACTTTTGGAAATACAATAGCTATCCTTCAAGGTAGACTTTCAAGTGGTAGCCACATTTTTCACAGTGACCTCAGCGGAGTTTCGAATTGGTCCCGGTGGAGTATCTTCATGGCTTTCGTAAGACTAATGGTCACTCTCGGTCCAGACCCCACGGTTGGGCCCTTATTGCCCACGTTGTCGGCCTAGTCTGGCGCGTCCGAAACGCCATCGTTTGAGCTTCTCGGTGGAAGCCCTCCTGGCCCTCTTATTTTGTCGACTTGTCCTCCCCGACAGGAGTATCACGAGAATAGATAGGGCGATGTGACTCGAACGAACGGCAGCGGCCGCTCCAGAGTCAGTCATTTCAGTAGGGACCTTAGGAATAATCAGTGTGTGCAGTCGTTCACATTCAGTTTACGACAGGAATTCTGCTTTCAATGTCAGGTAATAGCGTAAACCGGACACAGATCTGACATTGTGGCGCCAGGCCAGTCAGACGTGGGCATCGGGTGCTGAAAACGTTTGGTGTCTATTCACTCCAATCGTAATCATTGTCGGAATCAAGTATTTCCAAAATGAAAGGTATTTCAGAAAAGCATTTCCGTTAATTGCTGAGGCTAGCGAATATTGTTCTACATAATCACATGGGTTGAAGAAATGTTCAATGCGTCCGTAGAAGTTCGAGTAGGATTGCGTCGAACACACGTGTCAGGTCCAGAAATACGTCAAGCTGTGTTCGGCTCCTTTGTTACACCTTATTGTAACCCACTGCAGTGATATTAGTTCAAATCCGGCGCTATTTCCATCCGTCGATTGTGAAGACTTTCAGAGGAGCTGGATTTCGATGGACGGGTGCCTCAACTTGTGGTTAACGAGTTAAATTAATGAATACCATGAGGGCAGGTTCAACTTACGTACTCGTTTTTGCCAAAAGACTTCGGTAAACCGTAGTGAACTTCTTCATTCGTAAAGCAGGGCACGCATGCTAAAACCAAAATGTTGTCAATAAAAGTGTTGATCACACTCCGCAGTCGACAGAACCGAAAACTCGACTGTTGTCGTTAGCAACCAACACAAGTGCATATACTTCAGTGGGTTGTAGATATGGGTGTGGGTGAGGCAGAAAAGTGGCTAAAAACAGAGCAACGAATCAGCAGCGTGTCATTCTCGAGGTTTTTATAATTACCTTCATTCATTTTAGAACGAGCTCTCCCTACGGCTCTTATTGGGAACGCTCCGCGTACGATTCCCAACAGAGCATTCTTCCTCGTAGGCTGGTTCACAGCAATTCGCGCCGGTTACAAATCAACCGTACACAACCCATACGCATATGTATGTATCTATGCCCATTTTCCATATGCGTGCATATGTAGAAGCGAGCGGAGTGACTACAATTCATCAACAGATCTCAAATCGATCGTAGTTCATTAAAGGTTGAGGCCATGGACGCCTCTGTCTCGTGTCTAACAAGAATGACTGAAAGGACGCCGTGTCTATATAACGCAGCGTCTGCCCACTCGGAGCCGCCCGTCATAGAAGTGTGCTCCTCCGAATTCACGAGCAGTGGCTCCCTCATACACACAGAACCGTCGGTAGACGTTAACTGCCAAGCCTGTTAATAAGCCAAGATTAATTAGTAGAGAGGAGGGCATGCGGACGAGCAGGCGTCCGCACAAGACGATGGACGTTGGGCGGCAGTTCTAATTAAAAACGGTCGGTCATCTCGTCTGCTCGATGCCGCGATGACGCTAAAAGGACGAGACGAGGAGGAAGAGCCTCTTTTCGGTTTACCTCTGTCGCCTCACCCCCGCTTGTCGTGCCTTGGAGCCCTCTCGGATGCTCGCGGCCCACTGGAATGCAATGGCCAAACGCGGCTCAGCATACGGACAGCGGCCGCTCACCGCTCATCTGGCCTCGGCGACTGTACGACTTGGGGCTCACTGACGGCGGACCCCGGCACTCAGTGAAGCTTGCCTGCACTTAACTCACGGAAGGGACCCCGAGACCGCTTCGGTACGAATTCAAATAGAACTTCAAACAAAGTGAAGAGAGAGCGAGAGATATACAGAGAGAGTGAGAGAGAGAGAGAAAGGATCTCGCGGGGTGGCCAGTGCAGGATGCTACGTTGGCTCGTTATTCCACGAGAGGTAGGTTTCTGCGTAGGACGTACGCGTATGTCTGCTTCTGGCTGTTGTGCCGATTCACCTGCTAACGAAGTTTGCCAGTTTGTACGAACGATTGCAATGCTAGCGCTTGCCCGAAATCCGGAACGACGCTGAACAAGTGACTCAGCGCCACCAAGGAGACTGATCCATTCGGTACAGATCGGCCACGCCTGTTGTGGCCTATGGAGCAATATTGCTCGTCGGTTGCCTGTCATCTCTGTCGTACAAAGTCGCTATAGTACACATACACGCTACATGCTAGCGTCCACTATAGTCATGATAGTTGAAAGTGATTCTACTCGTAGCAAAGGCCGGTAGGTGTGTTAATAGCATTGCAGGGGGGCGGTCGTGGCTGTGCTGAAGGAGTACCGCGACCGCAGTTGACACTTCTAATTTTCCAGTTTTAATTTATCTACATTCTTCGGATTCTCCGGTTACCTCAGCCATGTTCTCTCTCTCTCTCTCTGTCTCTCTCGCCAAGGTCGGCTTTCTGCTGCGTGACTCGCAGGTTTTTTTGCTTAACGTCAAAGAATGAAGTACCTTCATATTTATTAGATTAGAGATATATAACATAATGTAATACAGGCTTACGAAATGTATACGTCTAGTGAGAGTATGTATATCGAGAATTCCTTTGCATGGCTTTCGTGCGATGGGCGGGGTATAGTTAGAATCTTTTCTAGGAATCTCGTGAAGCTCTCGAATTTTTTTCGGATGAAATCTGTTCCCTGCCACTAGATGTAATTTAGTGGCTTATGACGTTTCGCAGTTGATCTATGCATGCTAAACACTGTTCAATTATAATTCTGAGCTGATGTAAGCGTCTGCGGGTGAAAATTAGACGGCAAGAATGGCACTGCCATATTAATTTTCCAGGCGAATCGATCCGAATGGCTCCGAGGCGAAAATCCGATTACAATTATGTACCACACATGTGTATATAGTAATCACCTAGCTAATATGCTCATGACAGGTGAAAATTATTGTGTCTTAAATAATCACTTTATGTTTCGCGTATACAACCAGGTATGATTTCGCTTCCTCATTAGTTCAACGGATAAGAGCAAGAAATATAAAGCAGAGTGATTTTGCTACATACAGCTGTTTCAAGGGCATCACATCTGCCCCATAATTCATATATTTGTATGTTCAGGAGCAGGAGATGCACACACCGGATAGCCCGGCTGGTAGGTGTGCCCATCAGCCGGGTGTCGTGCAAGTTCCGGGGAAGGGGACCGTTCCACACGTGTCATTATAAGTGTGAGTTTATGACCGATCAACGAAAATGTTGCAGTACCAGGCTGTAGTTACCGTCGACCAGGCCAAAACTTCCCTTGGATGTCGGCCGCATCGAGCACGAAACGTCGAAGCTGGGCAGTACGGCCAGCAGGCGCTCGCATGGCCCCGAGACATCGGTCCTCTTGCCAGATCACGGAGCAGATATGTCTGCAAAAATAGGGGGGGGGGGAATCCGACTTGATCCACGACCACTCACGCCACTTTCTCGTTTGAGACTACGATTACGTGGGCCAGGTCGCAGCTACAGCCGTCTTCAGCAGAGGTCCGCGCACAAACGACCACTTCGTAAATCTGAAAGCGGATGGAAGATTGTCCCCTAACACCCACGCCCGTCATCCGGTCGACCTATGCTTGCGTAGCAGCCGAATAGTTGGCACGTAACCTGGCGTTAGTCCGAATGCATTCTGAACAGTAAATATTCAGAAATGTATAGATCTCCTGTAGGGGCTTATATGTAGTGACTGTGTGGACTTCGGCGGACTGAATATCCGACGAATGCCAAAAGTTGTTACTGCCAGGTGGTGAAAGGCCTTTACTTTCAGCATAATTCACGTGGCATTATTGTCACTCGGTAATCCGCAATATTAAGCTCGTGAAACGTTTTTGTGAGCTTTTGTATATACCGGTGATAAACGGGCTTCCGGCATTATCGATGTTGCCAATGAACGCGAGACTTATCGTTGACGCTAATTCCTATCGCTGATGGTGCACTGATTCACCAGTAACCGGTCCGACTAAAGTAAAAGTCTTCAACACTTAACTCATGCACGGCTACGTGAAGTGCACGAGAGCCAACCCACACGAGATTCAAGAGGATCCTACTCGGCGCACTGTGAGCTTTACTGTAGAGGGAAGACGTGTGCAGTGCAGCAGAGCTTCTCCTCCGAGAACGCACGTGGCCTATTCATAATATACTAGTAAATACAGGTGGATAATTGGGAACACGATGTGTCCACTGTAACAAAGCCGCCTCAGTAATCAGAGGTGACCCCATTCCTCGAACGACGTCCAAGCCACCGTCGACGAAGCTACCAGCTGTTCGCAGCCATGAGCGTTATAACAACGACGATGTCGTAAAATTCGTTTCCGCCCAGGCCGGACAACCTTCTCCAACGGGCCTTCCGAAAATCTCTTAGTCATCGTGTATGCAATGTCGCGGTGCAATCATCGACTTCCGATGCTTCGAGTGTCCTTTCGTGAAGAAAGAAATTAGGACACGACTGCCTCGATTGACAGAAAGGGCGAGAGAGAGAGAGAAAGAGAAAGCTCAACGACTTCACGCTGGCACTGGCACAACGTGCAGTACGCACACGAATAGTTACCATTGTTAGCTGGCTGCATACGACAATAGATCGGAGAGATTGGACTCGGATATGTAACATAGTAAACAGTTGGAGTGGCAGAGTTTTGCTCGATATACATTGTCCCCTTTTAGGACAGCTAAAACAAATGCAATGTTTTTTTAGTTAATAGGGGATCGAAGAGCTATGTTACAATAAATATGGCAGTATGTGCCTCTTTGAAGTAAAGGTTTATACTGATTGGGCATCCCCCACTGAATCGAATGTATAATATGGTTCTACGAACGTGTGATCGGCATAGGTAATTGGGTTAGAGAGGACTAAATTATGATTAGGCTACTGACAAAAACACCGAGCACATTGGATCCTGAAAGGATCAAGGACCTTCGCGACCAAGAAGTCGAAACTCACATGTCGTAGAGGGGCAAATCAGAAACTAATAAATTCTCACACCTGCGGCTACCAATGGTCGTAGAAAAGCCACTGACAGGCCGGCTAGTAAGTCAGTTCCTGACAAAAATAGCCTCTTCAAAAACGATGTATTTCGCTAAACGGTACTGCGGTAGAAATACGATTGTGGACAAGCTGTTTCCTTTGAAACTACCTCTTGGACCCGATACAAGTGCTGTTGTTATAGAAGCTTAAAGTAACGAGTATAACCGTATAGACGTATAAGCACAAAAGGTGAAATTAGAGCCGATGCAACCGGAGTAACTCTGGCCCGTGGAGTCCGAAACCGCGTCTATTATTGTGCTGGATCGATGAGCAAGGTAGGTGGTTGGGTGGTGTCGTTTGTATTTGCATCGACACCGGACTATAAATAGATAGGAGATATTCTTACTCTAGCGGCACCATATGTCCGCGTTAAACGCCCCTCTACTGTCGTTGAATCTATCATTTTAAAATGGATTCAACAGCGAACAAAAATAAGTCCAGCATGATCCGACCTGATATTTACGAAATCGAGTTCATGCCGTTGGGTAGCACACGGTGGATGCTAATGCCATGTTATATGTGCTTCTTCTGACGTGTATCGGTGCAGGTCCCCGCGCATCAAAACCTATTATTAGTTTCTAGGTATAATCTAGGTTATTTTTCGGAAAACGCTCAATTCATAAGGTTCGTATTCACTCCTAGGTATCGGATACACGAAGTTGGCCATGAATCAGCCACCCGCTGTCTCATGATTGAGATCAGCGCTTGCGTGCCGCCTCGAACAATTCCGGTGGCCCGGGTTGGAAGGGCTTTCCCAAGGCGGTGCGACTCTCAAGAAGCTGTTGCTGCAGAAAGAAATTGTAAAATAGTAAATGCCTCTCCGCAGGACTTGTGTGCGTGTTGTCATCTAACCGCTTTTCGCCGAACCGCTAGCACGCGGCATTTAGATTCGGTGACGCCTTCAATGTGTGGCAAAAATACGAGCACCTGCTTCTCCTCAAGACAAATGGCCTACAATACGTATTGAGCGTGTCTCCGAGTGTTGCCGTTGGTCATTGGGTATCTCGAAAAAACAGACGCCTCTATTTAGAGCCCATGAAATTGCAACTGCTGGTTCCCTTCAATGGAGTTTCGTACGTGCTTTGCACACGGCTCACGTCCGTAGAGAGGAGAAGCATTAATGTGAGTGTGCGCTGTACAATGTCTTGAGTTGAGAGCTCCTTCGGTAACCTACCTAGGCTGCAAGGGAACGAAGCGTCATTGCTTGAGAGAAAGAGAAAGAGATACTGTCAAACTTATCATGGCAATTACACCTAAGTGGAGTCAGACAGTATCTAATAACATAACATGTGGGTTAGCAAATACTTCTGAACAACTTGTGCAACTTTGTCCTGCTCACTGCGGGGTTGCTAGGCTCCCTCGTGTATTTGCCGCTCGCATGTCGCGAGTCCACGATCAGACGTTTTGAGTGACCTATAAATTGTTCGGCCCAACGACAGTTGGTAAGGCGATATTTTCTCCCGTTAATTCACCATTATCACCACCGCCCTCTCAGCTGTTTTGCAACCCGCCTCTTACATATTGCGGAAATATCCGTCCCGCGAACGCTGAAGCCATCCACCCTCGAGTAGAAGCAAGATAAGCAGCGGTGTATATGTACGGTGCCGGCATGTGCTAAATGTTGGCACAAGCACAATTTGTGCCCGCAAATGCTTCGATTCATCGTCCGGATAGGGCTCTTCGGCTAGACACCCCAGTGGCCCAGTGTAGCCACCCATATGTCGGGCCCCTCTGGGAGTTTGCCACTGTTCTGATATTACGTGCCTACGTCACATTAACGGGGAGACATCAACGATACGGCACTACGTCCGCGTCGAATAGAAGCATGCTTCCCATAGCTCCCCTGGAACGCATACGCGAACAGGCGGCAGGGAGAAGACAGACATATAGACACAAACAGAAAGAACGAATTCGTTCGTATTTATTTTGCTATAGGGTAGGCCCCACCCTTGCGGACGACTGGAGAGACTGAGCAACGGTCGAGGGGTTATTTCGGGCATGGAAACTTCGAGTGCAGACAAGAAATAACACAATATAAACTAAAGCAACTGTCGGATCATTTATAGCATGCTATTAATTATTGTTGTTACTACACATCGAATTATTGCGGGTGTTCTATGTGTTCTACGTTCTTCCGGTTGTGCAAAAGTTCTACGTGACATTCTGCCTATTGTACAGTCAGTACCCCTGATGTGAATGGTAATTTATTTATATTTTTAATGATTTTTTATATACATTCTATTTATCGAGCGTTTTCATATACACAATAACTCGCGACGCAGTTGGGGACAGGGTGTAAGGCCGAGACCGTCATGGTCACCCGCGAGGGACCTTACTTCTTTGCATAGCGGGGCAAAGGCGCTGCAGAAGGAGGAGTCCTGCCGTCTTGTCACCGGTGGCGCGAACCAGCCTGTGGCAGACCCCTTCGAGGAGATTGGCAGTGAGGGGACGACCAAGGTTTCGAGGGCTAGAGGAGAAAGAAGGTGAGTAGCCTGCAGGGTGGCGTACTTCCTTAGCTTGGCCTGCTCCGCACGGGATACCGTGTAACCGTCGGTGGTTGCACACTGGGTGACGTAAAAAGATAACTACGAGGGAAAGCACGAATGGAAATTAGACTATACACGTTTAGAACAACCTTGCCCTTATACCCACAAATATGGAAGAGTCTATATATCTACGAGAAAATAGGACGACCTTTCCAATTCCGTTGTAACCCGCATTTGGAAGAGCACACACACATACACATATCGGCACGCGAGCCCTGCGAACACTGCCAGCTCAGGTTCCTTAAAGAACGGGAGCCCTTCGTGCGATTTCACTATGCAAAATGTTATGAACTGAGATATCTGAGACCATGGGCATTTCGCTCGAGTGAGTTCATTTTTCGTTCCCCAAGATCACTTTGGAAGCACGAGTCAAACTTGCGGACTTCTCAAGGTTGGACCCCGTAGCGTGTTTCTCACTCTCGACTACCCCACACATGGAGATTCTCGCATGCGCTCGATTGCGCACATTTTTCTAGTATTTATTATTGCGTCAGCAGTTTTGACGAATCTTTTGTAACGCAGCTCTATCTGGGTGATTCCGCAGAGAAGGATCAGCCGATTCGCAGCAGACCTTGAATACCGGTTCACTCATATTCTCTCTCCCCCGAAGTTCGAACAACGTTATAAATATATAGATCGATAGATTTGCGACGACCAACCCACTATACGGATGCTTATAAGTTGTACTCACATTACCGTGTACCGATGTTTAACGGCTAAATTAAACCTACACTAATCTAAAGTAATCCAAATCTAACCGTCAAACTGCCTGCGCGTTGGTTATTTGTTTAAATTGCACAAAGATAGCCGATGAGCAGCTGATCTAGTTATTTTCGAGTAAAATTTAATTCTATAGCCCTTTGGACTAACGGAGACACTGTCCCTAATTGTTAGCAGCTTCGAAGGTCCCGTTGAACTCTCTTCTGGTTGATCATAATCCCCGGTGTCTGTACGAGCATCGAGAGCACTGGTACGAGGAGGATCAGGCAGACAAGCAGGGACCTCGAACATTGCCGAACTATTCTTCAATGACCAATGAGACTGTAATCGGTCCCCTGTTGGACATTGCTTTGCGCCGCAATTGTCTGGTACATAAGGTTAAGCCCACAACCATTGAGGCCACTCAGAATATGGTGTGCTGCGATATAGTTCACAGTTTTTAATCTTTATTTCAAGGTGAGAGCCACCTCTTTAGATTTGATATATTTCTATGTGGTTGACTCCGCCATTTAATTCTAACAACAAATTATAGCTCACAAATGACATTCTGTTTTACATTTATCCTGCTTAGTTAAAAGAGTTGGATCAAGAGTATATGAGAAATGCTTTTCTTGGCAAGAGGTAAACCTTCTTGCACTTAGACTCCAGCTAGTCCACGGGTTGACCTCGTCTGTCGTCCGCTGGGGAACATTTCGAATATATTGTATAACAATATCAGTTAGATTCTACTAATGGCTTTGTCCGCTCCAGAGCTCCTTCGCAACGACAACGTACTAATATTATACATAGCTATAATAAGTAGTGCAAGTTAATAGGTCACTTGTTAAATCAATGTTTCGTCTTGTCTTGCTTATTATCAACATCTGTAATACTAATTGACCCAGCGAAACCTCGACACAGGCAGACACTTAAAATACGTTGCCTTTGAACTCGCAACGCCAAAAGCCGAGCCTGAACAGTTGTTTTCAAGGCCGCGTCGTCCACAACGGCTTATCGTTTGAGCGAGCTGTAATATCAGAGACTTTAGTTCTTATCTTAACGGCTGGCACCGGCTAGTCCACCGTTGTACGTTTAGCCTACGCAATCCGTACTGCTGCCCGAGACAGTACAACCCTGTTACATGTGGACGCTACTCTGCACCGAACCCAGTTAAACATCTATATCACACATACACATAGAACTCGAATAGAGTTCGCGTTTTGTACGAGGCGTCTACTACGGCTAACCGCCCACATCGGCTACATACGAGCTTTATATGTAGGTTAGGTCTAAATAGGGCACATTTCATTGGCGTAGTACGCAGAAACAGTCCTCCTTCAACGACTGACTGGCCTGCACCCTGTCATATACTCGAGGTAGAAGCATGGGGATCCCAAAGGGGTAGTCCGTCCAATAGTGTCCTATCGTGTGGGCGAACTACGCCGTGGAAACTGTATTGCCTTTGGGATAACCACGTACGCGCATCGTGGGCAATACGCGAACGGCTGCTCTCGCTGAGAATCGTGTGGGGCTATTGAATCCGATCCTTTGCTGGCCCCTACCCATGCCCAGTAGGCTGCCATATGCAGTGTACACAACCTCCTGGGAGACCACCCAGTGGAAGGCGTCATTTAGGAAAACGAGATTCGGTGGCCGTCTTACATTTTTGCTTGTTATAAAAATATATACCTGTGTAATGATGTGTGTATATGAGAGTAAGTGGTTTTTTTTGGTCGTTTCAGAGAAGGGGAACTTTTGGCTACAGAGTCCTCTGGCGAAAACCTGTCTGGAAGAGTCAGTTAATGCCACCTCTCATTGCTGCAGACACAGCGCTGTATCAACGTAGAAAGCTTCTCAAATGTTTTTCTCGTATTTGTGGCTGCATCTGGATTGCCTATCCGAGTCGAGTAATCGTGGATATCGTCGTGCTTTAGGTTTATCCACCTCAAAAGAGCCCTTAACGTTGTTATCACACTCGGTAAAGAGCGGGACCGAGCACCTCACGCGTTCTTTCTTCAACTTTTTCAGGGTGCCGTCTCTCTGTGCCTCCACAAATTGAATTGGACTGTCCCGTCCGAAGGGGTCCGAAGGGCAAAACAAGATTGTGTTCTGAAGCCACCTGAAACACTGGACCGACTCAGGATGACAAAGGATTTAGAGAAACCATAATCGCAGATCTGACTTGTTGGGAGCTTTTGCCTAGTTCCATGATGGGAATTCGAATTCTTTTTACGTGAGCCAGTTACAAATCCTCTTGTGGTTTGTGATACTCCGCCCACAGGCATTCAACTTGAGCCATTAGCAGAATAGTGACTCAGGAATTAGGTCAGGTGTACCTTCGTCAAGCTTAACAGGGGCGCACAGACTGCGCACACGAGAGAATGTTGTTATTACTATTAATTTTGTTGCAATTTATCGATGCACATTTACAGGTGTCACACTTATTAACATAAGAATTATATTCCACTGTCCATTAAATTATTATCATATTATGATAATCAGCGGTTTACTGCCTAGCCAGCAGTATACGTTGGCGTTGTTCGGCTCGCATAGCGTACTGCTTGAATCGTCTTTTTTCACACTCAGACTTCTAAGTTACTGCAATTTTTAAAGAGATAAGGGACATGCAACTGTATTCTATAATTTACAACATCGAGAAACTTGCAGTGCGATTTTACATTGCAATGAATAAATACAACGAAGGACAGAGGAAGAGAACGTGTATGTTCCCTTGTCTAAATAAAATATTTCCCAATCACGAGAGCTCCACTGGTGGAGAGGAATCACTTGTCACTCCCAGCTGCAATACATGTGGAATTATTTATATGTTCTTCTCGGAGAGCACCTTTAGTTCTTCAGGTAGGTTATTTCTCCTGCGAATGAGTGCTTGCTGCACTACCATCGTCGGATCGCTCGGGTGAACCGGGCCTGTGTGAGTTCTAAGTGCTTCTCGACATACACACAATAGGGAGTGGTGGTATTATTACCAAGCTCTGGAGATGCCTGACCCTCACAGGCTTCTTCGTCGGCCCCGGTGGACGATCAGTTCAATGTAACGGTAAAGGGCGGCCAGCTATTACGTCGCGGTCCGGTGTCAAAGACCAGCACAGTTTTCTGCTGTGTGTGATTTTCGATGCGGGGCAAGCGGAAGACACTGAGCCGTACCCTGGAATAAAAGCGTCGCCCCCGGCATTGCAGGGGCATTGAACCGGACACACAATGGGTGTGATACAATGAATTATAAGCTAACCCGCCGCTCTTGGCTAGGCCCCCGAAGTATGAGTTGCCGGAGGTCGAATCCGTTACTCTTCTCTCGTTGCTGCTGCGACAACGCAGAGAGCTCTCCGGGTTAGTACTCAAGGCATGAGGTCTCTCCATTTTTTTATGAGCGGTCAAGAATATAAAAGGATTTCCGAAGGATTTCCTTCTGGTTGGGCATGTCACAGGCATGCCCTGCACACGTATACACATGCTTCGTTTATCTCTTTGGACATACTAGAAGTCTGATCCAGAATGAATCCCATGTCAACAATACAATTCGACAACCCGACAACACATATACCGGTACGTACACTTATTCTACAACGTCTACTGTGTACAGAGGTGAAATTTACCCCAGTAACAGCCTATGACGACTGTTCATTCCGAAGTGGTCTGATCAGTGAATTGCATTACGGGTTCTGCTTCTCCTGCCAAAGTACATGATGCTGCTGGACGTGCTTTCTTTTCGTTTTCCAGTGAGCCACCGATTGGCCATCAACTTTAATGCGATCTTTTGGTTCAATCGTGCCACATGCTGATACGATTTAGAACCATTCAATATGAGTGTCAGACAAAATGTTCGGTGTCCTGAAAGACCAAACTAAAAATTAACTGATAATAAACTGTATCAAAATTTGACTGAAAAGTGGAACTAAATGTCCAGAAATTATGAAAACTATGAATGATAAGAGATCAAACTGTGAGGCATTGTTTACGTAAGTACAGAGTATTTTCGAGAGATCTAACAATGGACCGCCTTCTTACCTTTAAACTAGAATTTGCCAGGGATCCGACTGGCAAATTTTTTCAGCGTCTAAATTGCAGATGATGTGTGATAAAACACACAACGACTAATTAGTTGAGATAATTTACTTCCCCTCGTAGCATTCCTGTAAATAGTAGTTGTGCAGTAGCGATAGTAGCACCCACGTTTGTCTTAGCGAAATTAATGCGCAGAACGTGTTCAATTCGTAGTGTTGAGCTCGCTCGATTTCGTGGTGGTTTTCCAGTCCACACGAAGTTTATGCCGATAGGATCATTTTTAGTATGGATTGCAACCGAAGCCAATCCAATCGGATAATTATCCTTCTCTGAGGCAATGAGGTTGCAATTCCGCCCCGCACCCTGGAGCCCCACTCCTCCAGGCTCACTGCTGCACTTCGCGTTGGCTGTGAACCGAAATCGAAACGTCCCGGTGGCCAATAATTCAGCCTATCACCGCCATTCCACCATAATGACGAACTCGCCTGATTACCATAACCGTGCGGAAACAACTGTCGAACGAAAATTAGCCCCTTTCACAATCTCGTCTCCTAGGCCTCTTGGGCCTTCCCTAAGTTCCTTAGCCAGCAATATTCGGTTTCGGATCACCGCATTACGTCCACCACCGCCCCGCGATCGAACTGAATGAACTCCTCTCCCTGTGTTTTTGACTTATCTGAGGCGGCTACCCTCGTTCACGAAGTTGTCGCCGGACCGCAAGTAATGCCATTAGCTCTGCAATTGGCAGATTTTTTGTATCGAGGGAGTGGGGAGACGTAGGGTGGCTCATAATGGAGCTAGCAGTGTTCCGCTTTAGGGGATCGCTCGACGCCACGTATCCGCCCATACTACCGATCTCCGGGGACACTCGCAGCTGTAAATATTTTTACGTTAGGCGAGCTAACTCACCGGACCAACTCTGATTCCTCACCTCGTGCGCCTGAAAGCACAATGAATAGGACATGTATGTCAATGTGAGCCGGTTAAGCCTATGAGAGCATTCGCCGAGAGCAGCACCTGCTGATTGACGCAGAACAGCGCAATACGTCGGGTAGCTTTGCCGAGGTTGAATTGGTGATCAGACACAGTATGCGTGCACAGGACTGAAAGGGCGAAATAAGAAAACAAATCGAGAAATAGAGAGAGAGGCTGGAGAAAGCTGAAACGGGCAAAAGCCAAGAAGATAAAAAAGGCTACATTACAATAGTCAGAAAACGGTGTGCCGTAAATACACGGCACGCATTTACGGCACAACCTGATTCTTCATTCCGCCTTCTCCTCCTGCCCCGCCTGTCAGCCGCTTAAGCTGGCATATCCAAGAAGTGCCGAAGCGTGCCAGCGATCCTAACTAGAAGATTAGGCTACCCGCAGCAACCACTACGGTAACTGCTGGTATCGCTACTTTTACTATCACAACAACTTTCAAAACTATTTCTATTATCACTTCTACTGCTCTGCTGGTGCCAACCCACTACGCCTGTCGTAATGCGTCCGTCAGGGAAGGTAGAAATAATGTATCGCTCGCTTCTTACAGTTAGACAGGCAGATATATAGAGATATAGAGAGATGCAACTCTTGTATGTCATCTCTCCTATACCTGGCTATTGCCTACACTGTAAGCTGCTGTGGATCGCTGGTGGCATTCATGAGGACACCCAAAAGAAAATGGAACAGATCCTCTTCCGACATTCCACGACTGGATAGCATACCAAGACAGGCAAATCACCCGAGCTGATGTAGGCAGATACCCTCACGGAGCGAGTCGGCAAGCGACGGAATGCTCCCGGAGGGAGCATCTGAAAAACAAAACGAGACGTCAGAGAAGGTCACACGGTCACCGCGACCTGGAGAAAAATGCTTTGTATAACGTCCACCTCATGCGAGTACATATAAACCACGTAGAGCTGTAGCGGTGTCTTAAGGTTGGATATTGAAGGTGAATCCGATAGATAGTTAACTGGGTAGCAAGGTTCTTATTTAATGAAACGAACTTAAATCATATATTCACCTGTGAAGTTGTTCATGATGAATCGGACAGTATCAGTATGTAAACAGCGCGATAGTGCTATGCATGAAGGTACATGAAACGTTCACGTGGAAAGGAGACTAAGTGTGAGTAATGTGGAGTAGATATATGGAAAAACGGGGAGGTCGTGCTAATAATGAGGGAAATTGGATCACACAGGCCTATATGCTTCATAGGGATCCTTGGGAAGGGGTCTAAAACCGTTGTGGAAACAAGAGTATGCAATTTTGCCGAAGAATACGGGCTGTTATCCGATGCCCAGTACGGACTCAAAAAGAAGCGGTCTATCTAAACGGCGGTCCACAAAGTGGTCTCCAAGGCGGAAACAAGAAGGGTCTCGATGTATAAATACGCGCGACCAATGCTTGACGGTACTGTTGGACGTCATGAATGTGTTTAACAGCTTGCCGTAGATGGCAATATTCCGCAATGTGCGGGAGAGGCACGCCCCAAAGCACTTAACTCGGGTGATACAGCGATGAACTTAACCTTTTTATAACGGCAGGATTACCGCAAGGTTTCATCCTGGCTGCGCTGCAATGGAACATCACTTATGTTGTACTCCTCATAAGTGGTGAAGGGATCTCCCAGGGGGAACACATCTGATCTAGCAGTCAGAATTAGAGCAAGGACGTCGGTGGATCTGGAAACAAATACGAACCAGATGCTGGAGGAGATAAACCTTTGAATGGACTCAAACGGGCTGGAGTTGGCACGCGAAGTCATGTTCCCAATTGGACGAAAAAAATACTGCACTGGCATCTCTGTAAACAGAGGAGGCTGAGGCATATCTTTCTTGCTGTACCAAGCAAGGCTATCTTGTTTTTGCACTCCACACTTCTTGACAATAATTATTCGAACAAATTTATCAGAGGACTGATCGGAATTCACACGGTGATCACTAACCGTCGCTACTTTAAATTCGTTTAACGAGAAAGTTTGGCCTAATAAATTGATTTCCGTGTAAGAGCTTAATCGTTGATCTTAAGCAAACTGCAGTTCCGTTAATAAACCAATAAAGCATTTACCTTCACCTTTTAATATAAAATAATTATAGATGCAGTGATCAATCCGAAATAGAATAAAATAATATAGTCAATCTAATATTGTCGAGTCTGCTCGATAAGAATCGACAGGTGAAATGATCGCATGGTTATAGCAGTTGATAAATAAGACTGTTTTAAATAACAATACTATACAATGCTAAAAGATAACGTAGCAGTGGATAGCAATGGCAACTAAAGCGGTGGTGCTATCTAGAATAAATAACAAAAATGGCTTCCGGAACGATATGAGCAATAAACCTTTAGCGACAATAGCTGAGCCGAGGGTAACGGTTCTATTCACAGTTGCTCGTAACGGGAACACTCAACGTTGCTTTGCCATTCCACGGCCTTATTTATTAAATGCTAGACTCGAATTTCGTTCACTTCAAGGACGAGCCCATCAACAGACAGTTGCAATGGACGCCCTAAACTATGTATGATATACGGTGAGCTGTATTGTTTTCATAAGAGCTTTTATGAGTGACGGAACCAGCGAACCCCGGGAAAAAGTTTCCGAATTCGAATCGGCGAATTGATGAGGGGATGGCGGCAGGTGGTGTCAATAGCGATGGCGCTGAGAGGCGATCACTGGACTGGACAATAGACATATAAGAGGAACAGGGGAAATTGCGAGCGCCAAGTACCTCGAAATCCTCATACTCTCGAAGGACTCGTCAGGTGGAGTCGCAGGAGAAATTGTAAGCGGAGCATTACTTTCAAGCAAGGCCGAATAGCCCTTGTTATCCATCATATATATATATATATATACATATATATACGTTGCTCCAGCAGCTGTTCGCCTTGTCGGACAGCTGCTGAAACAGGCGTTGTCCTGGCGCCGGATTGCATTTCTACATAGTTTGGTTTCACTCGATCGCTATTTCAAGTGCTTTGTGCGTCTTTCGCTGATAGAAAAATGGTCATGTCACTCACCATGATCAACATAAACATTGATTTCTACCATGGTTTTATTAGTCCAGCGCCTAATTTTCAGAATACGTTACTTCTCAGAGAAGAGAAGTTCGATCTACGTCAATGCTAGCTTGCTAGCCTCTATACGTGGCATAGATACAACGGTTGAGAAGTGCCTTCTTGCAATGAGTATTAGTGTTCTTCTTTCACAGCGTGCCCTCAGTACGGCCAAGTGGCTCATGCAAAGGCGTGAGTTAGGGTCGATCCGCCGGCAGGCAGTGGTTGAGGGCGTCATGAAAGATGGGACTACAAACGGGGTGGTGAATGCCACCACGCTCACTAGGCTGAGGTTAGGCTAGGCTGAACACCTTCTCACTTGTTGCTAATTACCAGTCGTTCAAGGGCTCGATTGAATTCGGTTCTCTTGCTGGTCTGTCTGGACCTTTGGTTGCTGATTGTTCACCTTTATTCGAGGGATCACTAATTGTTTGTTTCGATAGTCACTGTCAAGTAAAGACTAGTGTCCAGCACGGCGCTGCCTAAATTGTGACAGCTAAACGGTCTTAATCCTCAACTCTTTCGACGTCGGACTCAATGTAAGCAAGCAAGCTAGCTAGCCTATGGCGCTATAACAATCAGCAGTACAGTATATAGAATATATAACACACCCTCTAAGACCGCTTCGGGGCGGATAATGCATAGGCATCACAGATGGCGGGGGTCTGTACGCTGTGAGAGCTACTTTTGCTTCGTTTTGGGCAGCCTGCATGGCCGAAGTGCGAATCACATAATAAATTATGGTTCTTGGCCGACCCCGCAAAGTTCTGCCGTCGTTTTAGGCAGGTGTGAATTTTTCCTCCCAACATTTCTGGTAGTAATTATGCCAAGTACCGAGAAGTATCCAGTGGGGAAATCGTGTGGTGCCCTGTTGATCTGCAAATGTCAAAAATTAACTTATCGTTATGGACTTGGCCACAACGAACCGGGTTCCCAATAGTCTAACAACGTCATTGAGCGAGAGAGATCGTGAGAGGGCTATGGTGGTCTCATTTAGTCAATTTGCTATTATAGATCGGAACGTTCTAGGATACTACGACTACATAGTTAAAAAGAGGTTGACTGTCCTGGATTGGCTACAGGTTTATTTTAAAACTACTAAGAGTTGTGCGCTACATTCGCTTGCTCCATGGCAGTTCCACTACGTTCTGCAGGATTAGGACAGGATGCAAAGCTAGAGAATAAATGAACATGGATGAAGCCTGAAGAAAATGTAATGGAGGTGATTCTTGATTTTTAGTGCCAATATCTTTGATAGCTGGAGCGAGGTGATGCGAGAACACAACTCTTCGACTCTATATGCGATGCCGTGTCGTGATATTTCGTCTTATTTTTCCCCCCAATTTCTGCCCTTGTGTGCGTTCTGCTATTTCATAGTTGGTCTGAAAACGGCGGAATCAGAAGGACTGGATCTCCGTAAGGTCTCATCCAAGATGCTCGTTTTCCAATAGGCCTTCATCCCCTAAATGAGCATCTTGGTCATCTGCAGCGCATCGGGGCCTAACTGACCCTAGTAATCATGGGCAAGTCGGCTACAAGTAACTACAGAATATAAGCAAGAAAACACCTCTCCCATGTGTTGTCTTCGCCCACTGAACGTATTTCGCTTTATCCATGAAGCGCTCGTGAACCATAGTTATCGTTCGTGTGGTGGATAACCCACATTCGCTACGCACGGCTTTTTCGGTTGGACGTGGATCGGATGCCCGCACGACTTATTTCTGAGTTTTCAGGGAGGGATTTTCGTCACAACGACGAGGAAAATGGAAATGATTGGTGTGGTACGCTTCGTTGTGTTGAGCGTATGTGTAGTGCCTCTCCGCCGCCTCTTTTACGCAAAGAGAGATATATTCATTGTGCTTTCTCGCGTGCGGTCATTGGCGACACTGCCGCACCGAGTAGCGGTCGAGCAGCGGCGTAGCCTAGCACGCTTGTAGGCTGCTAGTCTTCCATTCGAGTCTGGTCTGACCTTGGGCTGTTGGGTGTCATTGACAGGAAGTAGTTTATTTTCCATGATGGATCCGCTGCCTCAAGGTTGACAGCGACAAAGGCGACGGCTCCAGGCGACTAGCAAGTTCGCAAAGCCGAGCGGAAGGTTTTGTGGGAAGGAGTATGGCAATGCACCGAAATGCTCCTCGGTGAGTCGCTCTGAGCAGCTTCGTTCGTCTCGAGCGGGATAGCTTCGGACGAACCCCGACGAGTCCCGGCGAGCCATCAGCGACGGCTGTGACGCTTGTGCCGATCGCCACGCTGCGAACAAGTGAATATCGCGCGACGATGAACGATGCATTGGTGGCAGTCGATGTGGCGGGCGGGTGTTCGGATTTCTTCATCGCTAAGCGCACATGGGAGAAATATGAAACTGGACGCGAAAAAAACGACATGTCGCATTGAATACGTTCTAGCCATAATAGCTCTTCTTCTAGTTCGGGCTTATGCAGCAAGGGCCAAGCAGCGCTGGTAATGTAAGCATGAACTCGGTGGCAACGACATGCATGGTGAGACCCTGTACCTATATATGGAGCGTTGAACGCATCGCGTTGAAAAACAACAAATACTGCAATTCTGTTGCACAACAGCTACGACAATCTGTGCTCGCTTCCGCAATATTCGGAAAATGTGCGAGGGGCGTCGCTCCATGAATAAAATGGTACTCTTTGGCGATACAGAGTCGAGATAAACTCACACAGCGGGCGGCGCACTAACCGCACGTAGCTTTGAGTGAAATATGCTTGCAAGCATGATATTTATGATCATTATGATGGTGATACGAGAGTGTGCTTTCCAGACATGCATTGCACGCCCTGATTGTGTGATCAGCAATAGGGTCGAAAGTCTGCTAGACGTTTGGCTAAAAAAGAGCGGCTGCGGACATGTTAACACACCGCGTGGACACACATGACAACATGTGTGCCAGTAATGACATCATGGGTTTCCAGTTGCCTTTACGAATGCTGGTCATGTCACCGTCCCCAATCTGCTGGCACCGATGAGCTTCGCATAGTAGTGGCGGTCCCCTACACCTCAGTTCGATTTACGCTCAATTGTCGATGGCATAGCAGCGCGATACGTCTCCTCTCTTGTTTCGCGATAGATGCGCACTAACGTAAAATGTTCATCTCGTAACTGAAAGTCTCAAGTCGTTCCCTCGCCTTTTGGTGGTAAAAGTCAACTGCTTGACCGATAAACACCGCCTGGAAGGAGGAAGATAGGTGAACTTAACGCTCACGATAATGACAAGTTGTAACAGAGTGTGTGGTTCTGTTGCGCGAGGGAAGTTTACTTCTTTACAAGTAATTTATTATTATTATTATTTGTTATATTACTTTTTATTACTATTATTTTATGTCTATTATTATATTCATATTTTTGTCTATCATATATATAGAATATATCGATATCTGCCGACATGGGTAGAAAGCAAAAATACGTTCGTATATGTGTAGTGTTATGTCTGTCAATATCCAAAGCAATCAGAGTTCAGCGGGCAAAATGTCGCCAGAATGCACACTTCATCGCTGTCCAGGGCGCCCGCAGTGGAAGGCACACGTGACTAAGCCGTAATGACCCTTCGATGACAATCAGCCTTCAGTGACTGCATTGGTTGGTCTGCTTTGGTAGCTACGTGTCAGCATGCGTACCATTCTTCATTTAGAGTATTTCCTCTTTTTGGTCGGCTCAGAACACAGGTCTGTCGCAACCTGGACGGCTTTTGCACGGTGACACGACAGATCGAGCAGTGAGCGGAGACAGTCGAATCTTGAATCGCCTCGCGTCAGCGAGACAAAAGGAAATTGCTCTTTCCCAACCTGCAGATGTGGATCACATAAGGGACTTTTCGCCCGACGGCACAACGACGTCTAAACATAGCTGCTGGATAGGTGGCCAGAGGCGTTGCCTCACGCAAACGTTACCTCTCAACTAGGCTGTTCTCCTGACTTCGAGTAGCGGACACATTATGGGGATGCTCTCGTTCGAAGGGGAACTATTTCCAATATTCAATGGTAAACGAAGCCGTCCATCGAAGCCGCGACTCTTCGCCCTGTGGCGGAACGACTGCGCTGACGTTGACTGGTACGGGGAAAACGCCAACTCAAACACTCGGATTTGGCCGATTATTTTCGTGCCGGATTGCCGACGTCCACAAGACTCTCGACATGACGGAAATAACGTCTAAAATGCGTCTTTACCGAATGTGCATTTTGAAAAGTTAGCCAACATCATAGCACATTTTATGTCGACATACCCACGTAAACACGTATTGCATACCACTACGGCTATTATTGTTACAGTTAAATATCACCAATATTTTGAGTAAGGCCGTGAATAAGTAAAGGTGGCCCCGACAGGTCCTCTCATAGTAATACCGAAAAGGTTAAGAGCTGAGGCCTGTCAGATAGGGGAACAGCTGAGGGTCAGCTCGAAAAAACAGTGCAATATTTTGTACCGCGCCGACGAAAGCGAGCTTGATCGAACATGCACGTTAGGTTGGGTGGAAATTATGGTTAGCGTCGGTGAACATACCTTTCCTACAAGTGTTGGACCCATGTTTGATACACAGGAGAACAAATGACATAGAAATGTGTATTGATCGGCACTCTAGTCACATAAGTTACCCTTGCCTTTTAAAGAGGTCCGAAGTCCCAGCGCATTGTGGATCCCCTTTCGTTGAGTTGCAATAGATGGCCCTCAGAGTGATCCACAACGCTCGCACGGATCTCCTTTTCATAAGGCTCTTCTTCTTTGCTCTCGACATATTCGAGAACTACGACGTGTTGGCCAAATTTGAAATGGATGCGTTTGACGATCGTTTGAAAAACTCGAACACATACGGTTATTTCATAAATCATATTCGTAATAGGAAGAAAATTGTATAATAAATCTACCCGAACTCACTGGTCGATTATCTGTCCAAACTTATAGAGAAGATGGTGCTGTGTAGACTTGACCGCTACCTCGGATCTATGAGTTTCTTCTCGGCTTGCCAGTTCGGGTTCCGCAGGTCACGATCCATAGAGATAGCGCTGGCTCGCCTCTGGCAGGAAATTTCAGACTCAATTTCAGAACAACCAACTTTGTCTAGGCGTTTTTCTTGATGTGTCGACGGCATTCAGCTGCCTTCGGCATTCCTTTTGGTTGCAGGCACTAGAGCATCTAGCTTGCAAGTTGCCCTATGTTGTTCGGTGGTTTAGATCTCTCGGATCGAAACAGGCTGTTAAGGTCGGTGAGGTGGAGTTTACATGGAAAGTGGTCGTTATAGAAACTCCGCAGAGCTCTATCTACATGTTCATAGTGCTGATCAATTTTATCCTGTTGAACATCTCAGCCGGGAACTTTTGTAAGACTATCACCTCTTCAACTTTACAAACTGCCGCTTGAATACACCTCAGAGCCGTGAACGAAAAAATATGAATCAAAAGAGACGTATCGTCCGCATGTCTCGGGTTTTTCCGACCTCGGCTCAGAGGTATATTGAAGGTGCAGTTGGCAGAGTTGACGAGTTGGTGATCGGAATCTTTGAGAGATTCGGGCTGGCTATAAATGCAAGTAAGACAGTCATTACCCCCATTCGAGCGCCGCAGAGGCTAGTACAGGTTCAGTCAGTCCAGTTCTGTAGTGTACCGGTTTCGTCGTCCTCGACTGTCAAATGCTTAGTCTAACTATCCGGGGCACACTTAGGCGTCTTTGCAGGGACGATGTCATTCAGAATGATGCCATCAGAGATATGTTTGGTCGGCACCGTAGGGACTCTGTTGCGGATGTCCTGGAAAGGCTCGACCTCCCTCGAATCGAGAAGCTCTCCACGATCCAGACTGCTCTCTTTCCATTCAACATACTTAGGGTAAAAAACAAATATTTTGTGGAATGTTCGGCTGACGACGCACCTCTAATAATATAGGCGTCTGCATAGGATAGCCTCAATAGAACGCTCCGGTCTTGTACACAGCGCAGCTCATGCAACTTTTAGTACGGGTTATATCGCCATCCTTTATTATGCTGTGCCGCATACACATTTATCCTTTCTTTTCTATTTCGAGAATTTAAGCATTGTGAAATTGTAGTTTCCGACAATAAATCACGATTTGATTGATTCAAACGGAGCCAGTTCCCTGAAACAAATTTTGTGTGCGCCCAGGTACCCAGAACGGTGACCAGATGCATCTGTGACACTATTCGGTTACCCTGCCGCTATTAGGGACGCCAGCTACCCATAAAATAAAGTATTCTATAATACCAGATCAGAGTTGGGAGTTGGCGTAATCTCCCTGCGAGAAAACCTTACTGTCACAATGCAAGCCCGGGTTTCTCATGAAAGCAACAAGTCATTAACAAGGAAATTTCGGATTACTGTGGGTAACACAACGTGAGAAAACATCCCGAGGGGGAATGGCGTAGACAGTTTTGCAATCTCCTCTCACCAAATTGTTACAGAGTGATAAATTCTCGTGTGGTGCCTTTTCAGCAGCTTTTATACCTTGGCACCTTGTACGCGCTCTACAGGAACGAGAAGTGTAGCATAATCCCTAGACTCGGAGATTTGGCTTCGCAACTTTACTCGGACCGCATGAAAATCTGTAAACATGACGTCCTTCGTTTGTGACAGTACGACAGCTGCCTGTCTGTGCTTGGTGACTTGTCATAGATGGAAGCTACTGTAATATCAGCTATTTCGCAGATGGATTGCCGTCTCAGTCGAGCCCTATGGTGGCCTGGTGGTGCATTCGTATGCGCTTCCAACCGGAGGAGACACGTAGGTGCACGGATTCGATTCCCACCGTCGCATATTTGTATTTAGGGCTCCGTCTTACGAAGCAATGCCGAAAGCAATTCCATGGGCCTTAAATGTTTAAGGCTTGGAGTTATTATATCATTGAAATCATTTTTGTGCCGTCTCAATGTCAGATGGATCGAGCAGGCGAGCGGTACCTTGCTTACCTATGTCTTTCCTCACGCGAACGGCTCCTGACTGAGACGGACTGTCCGTAATCAGAATTCGCTTGGACAGCACAATATACACAACAGCTGACGACTCGTGCTCAGGGCACTGGCTGACAGCATCTGCACAAGCGCCGGCTGGAGCGACATTGAGAATAATAGAACACACGTTCCCCGTCGACCGAGCTCCATGGAACGCCTGCCATGAGAGAACAGAAAGATGGCAGTAAATGTCCCATTACACAGACGTACACAGGGACACTTACACGCCGACGCGCAGACATTTGGCGGCCCACCAGCCCCATACCGACACGGAACCATTAATAGCAGGGGGCGGGCTGCGGTTTAATTAAACGCAGTCGACAGTAGCCCGCTTCTCTTTGTGGAGGAAACAGCCAGACATGGTTCCACGTAGAACAAGGGCGAACTCTCCACGTCTGGAGAGCGATGATGGTATTGTGGCTTGGCGTGTGGTTCAAATGAGCTTGCGCTCCGAATGAATCTTAACTAACATAGAGGTATTTTTTTAAGAAGAGCACAAACGAGAAGAAAACAAACGCAGTAAGAAATAAATGAATGTGCGAATGATGTCGCGAAAGCATCAGAAATCGGTCATGTAAGATATTCTATACGGTGGCCAATGACGGGCACATATGGAATTTATACTTTCGAACTAAGAAAAAACGACTAAACCCAGCAATTTCGCGTCGTGAGCAATTTTGTCGCGCGATGAGCTCGGAGTGTTCCCGCGTAACTTTACGCGATCTATGCCAGACCACCAGTTACAGCTATCAATACGATTATTGATTTTCGGTTTTGTTTATCTAAGTTCACCTGAATACGTCGTGTTCAGCCCTGCGAAATTGTTCCTTCTGGATAAGGGGTTTATGTCGAAAAATCCATCATGGATAAACACCGGCATTCACTGCTTCACCGGTCTCCGCCGCGGTAGTGTGAGACACTCCTACTCACTAAGGGCCTTGAACCTCGTAAGGACTTAGGACTGTGAACTTCGTCGAGATCGATCGCTCCGTTAGCGCTGTCATTTCCTCGCTCCACATATAATATAACAGTGGCTGTTCGTCCCTTCGTGACGGAGACAATCTACAATAGAAAGATAAATCTTAATAATACACGTTCAAGGGGGTACAATTGTTGAGCAAATTATCGAATAAATCATTTCTAGATTATCCAAAAAGACAATATATATATGCAACAAGAAGAAATATTTAACATAACATACGATTTGCATAAATCTAATTAACAAGCACACTTCGAACAGCACTCGTCGAATATCAATAATAACATATTGTCCTGTAATATTCCAACAATGTCCGCCCTGCAAATGCACATACGTCGACATATTTCAATGTCGAAGTTCGGCTCAGCTGGCTCCACGCGTTTTCCTCGTCGTCGTCGTCGGCAATATTAGCATAATCAGTATCATTGTCATCACCCTCATCCTCATATACATCAGGTAACCAATGCTGTACTAAGGGGACGCAAAGCAGGTGGAAACCGGCTCGGGTGCGCCGTCTGCGGTAGTTACCTATACGAATAACGATCTCTCTCTCTCTCCATCCTTCTGTCTCACTGTCGTCTGTCGCTCGAAAACGATTACAAAGGATTTACTGCAATCTCTCATTCGGACTCCGTATACACATACATGCGGCTGCCATGCCGCAGAGACTCGTTGGCGTCGTCCTGGTTTGTTAGACGAACGACAAAGCGCCTAAGGGACGGCCTCACGATTGCGACAAAGACACCGGACCCGACCATTGTCGTTATCGTCGTTGTCGCCCCACAGACTCGATTTCATGGGAAAGCCTGTTGAGATGGGAGACCCTTCTCTACGCAGCGTGCACAACCCACCCCCGCCAGTTAGTCCTGTGCCATTCGATCCAAACAGTCCTATAGTCTGTGCCTGGAAAGGCTTCCGTGAGTCTACAGCAAGGTCCAGTAAGCGTTCTCCGATTGCAAGGGACATTGCGAGTGTGGACGCTCAGTGGCATAACATGCTTATTGTCAGTAGTAGATATTAGTAAAGGGCGAGGAAGCATGACAGCCGGTAATAGAGAGAGCGTTGAAGTCTTGAAGAGGTCGTCGAACGCGGCAAACCTTGCGCCTAACTCGAAGACGAGACACCGGACGACCAAGAAATTAGGTAAACTAAATAAGTAATTGGGGAAATTATAACACGGAAAGACAACTAGCGATAGCTTCGTTCTGCGACGTTAGAGACCGACAGGATCGTAACTCAAACGAAGTCCGTCCCGTGTGAGACGTCTTTCTGTCTCTGTCTCTACCTACACTTCAGCCATCAGATGCATAGCCTTTACCGTCTATCCAAACCCTGTGGGTAGATTTCCGCAATGGCTAACGGGTCCGAAGAAATGTGGTAAAGTTTGGTCATCATGGGTGACAAAACGATGAGTATGGAGAATACAACGTAAGTGGAATTGCAAATGTTAATTGCCAAAAAATGAAGCTGTATTCCATTGGCTATTACAGAGTCTCTAATGCGATTAGTTCCGCAGCAGCTTTGCGATAAATGCCACTACGCACACAGTAAACTTATCTTTCAGAAGACCCGCGCATTTTACTCGTTCAGAACCCATATCTGCACACTACAACCTGTGCATCGGCCCACTATCACAAGGGCTGGGCCGCCACACTCTCGTATTAAGTCCAACATCGAGCATCGAGTTTTTTTCCCCCGATTACCCAACGTTTCCGAGCGGGCATCTATACCCAACAACCAGTTACGTTGCGAATATCTGAGCTCTGATATCGTGCGCTCTGGCCGTTCTTGACAGGAGCAGCCCATTGAGTCGTTGATTTCCAAGGGTTCCCCGTATCGCCGCACACGACTAAACCGAACCGCAACCGGAAATGAGACGAATCTGCTAACAGCCATAATGGATAATCAGGCTACGCATCACTTGCTCTCTCTCTCTCTCTCTCTCTCTCTCTCCCTCCCTGCAGCAATCTCTTCCAGAGACGCCAAATGCGTGTAGATAATTCATTTCACCATTGCGAGTCTGGCGGACACAATCTTGCTGTGCAGCGGCGGCTATGATTGCGGAGTCATTTCTGCCTCATTTGTGGTCGAAATCTGGTTTCCGAGTGGCTGGAATCTCGTTCTCCGTTGGCCGCAAGAGCGGAGGAGCGATCTGGTAGAGAAATAGAAGCCAATTCTCGTGGGCTACTTCGCCACTTGGCTAACGGCGGTGGGTTCAGATCGATAACGCGAATGTGACCACGGCGCGACGGAGACCACTTACCCTTCAAGGCAAACCGAAATAGTTAGACGGCCTCATAAACGACTTTGAAAATCCCAGTGCGAAGCTCTAGGCAGATACGAAGAAAATAAGAAAATGCTGAAGTAGACTCATCATTGAGCTATTGGCAACATGCTATATCTATACGGGTGCTGTAATGATGATGCGCTATTATGTCAACTGTTTGAATGCTCGGGGATTATCAGCAGCATTAAACTCAGCAGCGCCGAAAGGTTGCCGGCGATAGATGTAACAGTTGGTGAAAAACGTTGATTTTTCTTCTCTGGATTCTGCCATTTTTGCCCTATGGAACACGTTATTCGATGTTAATTTTTTAACAATCTCGTTATCGGACAGGATGTTTAGGACTGGCTCGCTTTCAAAAAGGGGTACGGTCTGAGTTGGTGCATTGACGACCTAGTCACTGCAAGTTGGCTCTCACAATAAGGCACAGACTCAAGCATATAACTAGCTTCTCAATGTTCTTAATTTAGTCCTCCCAAAGATGGAGTTACACGCCCGTCCGTTGTCATGCTGGAATGGACAGAATCGTTTTCTTGACTAAAATGCCGGAGCGTAGTAATTTTCTGCTCGTCGAATCTTTGACAAGACAGCCAACCTCGATCACATCAGAACAGGTAATGACAACAAGCCTTTCAGCCGACTTATTGTCGCGTGCAGTTCGGACGAGCGGCGCCGGTATGGTAGAATAATCCAGCTAGCTTCGACGATCACGAATCGAGAAAAATGAAAATTGCTTGTATGCCTCTCAAACGAGCTCTATGTTTAATTTGGGCTCAAGATGAGGGATCAGTTTTTGATGTTCAGAGAGGCAGTTTGCAGCATCCACATCAGCACTTTTTTTATACCGAGCTCTTCGCGCAGCAAAATTTAACGTATTCTCTCATTAATGATCGACAGAGCCTCCCTAGAAACTGATTAGCTTTAATCTGTATCCCTAGGAGAAGTGTTTGTTACTAAAGCAAACGTGAAGCTAATTAATACTTGTGCTATTGGACATTTCGAAAATTATCCCACATCGTGCTTGGCAATTCCAGTCTCACTTATGCGGTATAATTTGGTAAATTTGTAGAGTTTTTAATACTGCGATACATTCCAGCTCAATGGCAAACGCTAAAAAAGACCCGGCATGATACCCTGGAAAGAATCACCGGCTCGGCTCGACATAGCGCTTCCCCCACAAATCTCACTAGCTCCGCGAACAAAAATGGACTATTCAGTTACACGCAGCTCTAGAACATACCACGTAATTTGAAAGCATTGGTCTCTTCCGGCATAATCCTACAGCCATAATCATAATTCCTACATTTCAGCTAACCTAATATATAATAGACACAATGGCAATCGTGGTACCAGCTTACTTATAGCAGAAACAGTTACACCTCGATAATTAGAAATAGCACATGTCGAGCCCTATGACGTCGTGCATTCGAGCGCGTCTTGTAATCGGAGGAGACGGAGGTAGGTGCACGGGTTCGATCCCCACCGTTGGACATTTGCATTCGAGGCGGTCCTTCTTATGAAGCAATAAGCCGAAAGCAGTACCGTGGACGCTGAATGTTAAAGGCTGCGAGTTAGCCCGGAAAATTTAAATTTAATTAGAAAGACCACATGCTTTGCTCATGCTGGATTTGTGTTGGTATGTCCTTGGGTCGCTGAGGCCCCCTCGCTAGATTACCATTAATTGCTGTTGCTGTATAGCTTGCAACGCTTCATGAGGGATTTCAGCCAGACAGTGCGTCCCTATCGATACACACATGTGTGCATAGTGCCTACATATATAGAATGCGGGAATCGCCGTCTCGCCACCTCGCCAATCTATTCGATAGATAAGCTGGTGATCTGAGCCGGACTACAAAACTTCCAGCGTTGCCTCAACCAAGGGCCATCCAACAGAGTTCCAGATGTGAAAACTCGTTCGTTGAGCCACTCAAATGCATAAGCCCCTTCCTCAGAGCGATGCCCCCGGGGGGGGCACATGCATCCCAACACACTTTTCGCACACCGTCTATCACTGAGTAAACAACGACTGGCAACACTCACAACAGCAAAGTGCCATTTGCGGAGCCTTACGTGGCGTCCCTCGCCAGGTTGCGTGTCATGGGCGACGTTAGAAGAGCAGAGGATCAGCGAGGATAGCGTGCTAGTAGTGTGCGGGTGACGAAATCGCACAGTATCGCTGGTTGGGAGATCATGGCAGGCCCACAGTCATGAGTGACGTCACACTGGCTGCTTCGAGCCCCTACGCTTGGATAACGCCCGATGATTGGCTGGTGTTAAAAGGGGTGAGAGTTCGGCCAGACACGAGGGTAGCGTGCGGCCGATATGCGCCGTTCGCTGGTTCAATTCAAAAATGCCTATAAAAACATGCACGCGCCCGCTCTGCACGAGCATCGAAAGCGGATTCCGAGTGGACATAGAGTTGCTTACCAACGCGCGGACACACACACACACTAAAAACAACAAAATATAAAAATCATCCACCCGGAACTGCACCCCGTGCCCAGCGCTATTCGTCTATTGCCACCTCTGAGCTCTACCGGCGCAGAGCGGCACCGAGCTACGCTGCTGCCACAACTGCTGACGTTGTCTTGTCATGCATGAAAGTTGCAGTCGATCGACGAGTGTTCGGCTTCTCGGTGCACTGGAGTGTGGTACAGAGCAAAGCCAGTGACAGGGGTAAAGAGGAACAGCGAGAATAAGCCCATTCTCGCAGTAACAAAGCCGCTGCTGCTCCTGCTGCTGAGGGGATCGAACGATGAGACAAGCCTGCATCGGCCGCGCGTCGGAACTCCAACGCTGGGTTTGTATTGAGAGGAGCGACTTAGCAAAGAGAGCAAGCAGAACGAGCAGAGAGAGAGGGAGAACGCCAAAAAGGCCATGAGGACAGCTGGAGGCTGCCCAACGTGGCCTTCGAAAGGCCGAAGATCGTTGTTTTTCGCTGTACGGCTGTATATGGCCCGGTTATAGCTTACCACTGTTCCAGCCTCCAGGTCCCTGTCTCAGTATCGGTATGCATCATGAGATGCACAACGTTGCACTTTGAGCGTATACTTGAGGCTAGTAAAGAGCGGGGCGCCACGTCTCATCTGTTTGTGTAACAATCCAGCATCTAGTTATAGCAGGATTTCCTCGATATCCATTTGGCAATGCTGCAAGCTATCCCGGCCAGCTCAGCCATTCAAGTGGCAAACAAGCTTATTACATTATTATGGAAGGAGTAGACGGGTCTTATTGCTCCAGGGAATTGCCAAGCGTAGGCGACGTCGTTCAGACTATACGTAATCACTGCCCCCCCTAACAGACGTCAGAGTAATGACCTCCGTGTGCACTAAGTTGCGTGGACAGCAATCATATGGTTTCTTTGCACGAGTCCTTTAGGTTAGAAGGGTAGCAGCTGTTAGCGTTAGAGTTGTTGCTATTTTTGGGTTGGCAAACACTCTCGAACCCTCGACAGCCAAATAATATTGCGTTCGAATACGCCTCTCGAATGCTTACTACTTCCGCAAGTTGTCTTGCCAGCCAGAGGGTCGGCGGAAACTGCCTTGGAGGGGCCCGCAGACGCCGGTGTACGATCAAAATGGCAAAGAAAATATGAGTCGTTTGCTTCATTCAAAGTCCCTGTTTTTGAATATCGAGACGTGGTAGCCTTGTCGCATAGTTTTAAGTCATTCGACGGTGTTATATCTTATTGTAAGCTTTAAGATCCTGATTCACAGTTAGTCCAAATGAAACGGTCCAGTAATAGATAACTGCTATATGGTTGTCTAATACTGGATAACATGTAAATTGTGTGTAAATTGGTGTCCTTTTCGCAAGAGTTACCATTGCGATGCTGCATTTATAATCGGAATGTAATGTGTCGATATTCTTAGCTGTTGGCAATGTTTGTCGATACAGTGTCGACATGTTCCAGGGTCTATTGTATACTGTGATATTTTCACTGTTCATAGCGTAATGCACAGATTTCAGTCGTCAATGTTCTACTTGTTTAGCACATTATGATTGTCCGTTATCGCATTCTGAACGAGAACTCAATCGTTGACTATACCGTATTTTCGTCAATAAATCAAGTTTTGTTTAGAAATAAAACAAAACATGAGTTTTTCTTTTAGCAATCAAAGCTATTGTTTTAGCTGTTAGATACAATCCGAGCATCGCCGATACTGTTCTTTCCATTTTTGTACATTTCTTCGGTTGTGCACGAAACAGCAACAGAGGAATATCTATCCCTCTCGGCTGGCAGAGGGGATCTTAGTAACCAGCAAGTTACAAGCGTTCTTCATGCTTAGGTGGCCCAGCGGTCATATTTAGCTCCGACCTCGAAACGGCTATCCACCTAAATATTCGGCTTCACGTTAGAAGTTCTAAGGCTAAACTACTCAAAATGAATATTGCCCCTGCTCTGCTCCACACACGCTGCTAACGGTGGTAACATCTAGAAACTGGATTTGTCTATTTGCAGGAAGAACTACGTGACATTTCTCACGCAGCGAAATGTTCTATGACCTGAACAGCGGCCTCGGCGTCGCACGAAACGTGCCGAAAACCTAGTCGCTATTACCGAATGTGAACTCCGTCTGCGCTCGATCGCCGTAAAGCTTCATGCGGCCAAGGAATAGTGTCGATTTAAGAAACACAATAAACGAACATCTCATTTCCTTTAGGTGGATATAGGGAACTGACTTCTAGCGAACAAAAATTCAGTAGACATCCACAGCGGAATCCTCACCCTAATGCAATCCCTACTGTATTTTCAATGATTCGCTGAAGTTCCCTTCGGGACTCCAGAGCGGAGGTGAGGGTTTTAGCATAGAAGAGCGTCAAATAGAGAGTAGACAAGTTTTTCAAGTTACGTTACAACGCGGTTCTAATTGTAGATTACGTGAACGCGAACTACGCCGGACGGGAGCTGTTCCAAAAGCTGTTGACTGCATGAGACGGCCCGTGCGTGCGCTATGCTGTGTTCTTGCAAAACACGAAAGATGTGAAAATAACAAGAAATTAAGCAACGCCACATTCACCTGAAGCGTGTCGAGAAATCTCAGGAGTCCGTTTCTTTTATCGCGACGATTGGACATAGGTCGAACTCAAAAATAGGCAAGCCGAGCGTAATTCGAAGCGTCTCACCTTTACATTGCTATAACCGATGACGACTTTGGGATTGGCCTTGAATAGGCAATAATCCCAAATTAACTTTACATCGTTACCAGATACCCCGTGCCGAGACTATTGGAAACTATCAACGAAATCTACGTCAAACATGAAAATATCGTGTTTCGCAAACCGCATAACGACCAGGCCATTGCTAGCTGGTCTTGGTGCGAGGTTTCTTCGAGTAGAAAAACGCTAATTACATAGGAGAGGTTCGGTTCAATGAGCTCTCTTTGTCTCAGCAGTTAGCCAAGCCTCGCGAAAACTCAGACACAGACTGGCCGATCTTGTATATATATATATATCAAATATTAAAACAAGGAGACGTGTTCATTTGGAGTATCGCTTCTTTCTAGACTGGCGGCCTGCTTTTATTTCCGGTAACGTGTGCATAATAATTATCTGTTATGATATGATGCGCCCTCCTGTCAGCTGCCACTGACATAATTGACCTTCGACTGCACTCCCCGGCGCTTCGCGCTCTTTTGACGTATGTATCTTCCGGACGTCAGCAGGATGTCTGTCGAAACAAAGAACAGGACATAATTAGATTAATCGATATTCTATTTACGATGCGAGACCTGCATCCCACCTATAAAGAGAACTCACATATAAGTGGAATCGAAGCACCCCACACGAGAATCCCAAGGGAACGATAGTGGAAAGCCTTGATAAATGTAGAAAGAAGAAATCACTTCAACGACATGGACCATTTGCCTCTTCAGAAATATGGGGGTAGTAAAAACGAAAATCTATAATAACTGTAAAATAAATAGACAACATTTACTAAGGTATGAATGTATAAATGCGCCAGCTATGTATAACTCAATGAACGCACAAAATGACCTGCTGTGTCGAACAGCCCAGCGTCATCAAGGAAATTCTACCGTTTCGAGAAACTCGAGGTGAGCCTCCACTTGAAACTCAGGTCAAGGCTCAGCTCGTGTACGTTTTCAGGAAGATTCTATATGGTCATTAACACGATAGAATGCGATATGAAATCATTCATGCCGCTTGTGCCTAAAATAATATATGAACGTTTCGGACCTCAGTAGGGTGAGAAATTCAGAAATAGGATATAAATAACCTTAGGCGGCAACGGCCCTCCCATTGCCAATAGGCTCTTTACCTCGGCAGCGCCTTTCTCTCTCTCTCTATGCAAAAAGGCAATGCCATCGCCTCCCTCGGGACCATAACGGCCTCGGCCAGACACCTGGTTGTACATATTAAGACACACAATAATATGAAATAATAAAGTAGCCTGTAAGTTAAAAATTCTATATATAATTCTATATATATATATAGGGATATATAATTCAAATGGCACAAATATCAGGATATCGTTTCAGTTGCATAGGGCTGACTGCGATGCTATGGATAGCTGTTATTTTACAGGTTTTTCGCTACTCAAGGAAATCAATGGGTCTGTACAGTCTAGTTATATATATATATATAAGAAGATGATAATGATTTGTTTTGAGCCAATATATGCCAGCCACAGGAAAACGTACCGAACAGCGCTAGATATAGATCTAAAACACGAGTGTTCATTCAACGTGAAATCTATGTGGTGACGTCAAATTCGTGGCGAATTCATGGTGATCGATACTATCCTTTGTTAGCAATAGATCTGGGAGCGCCTCGCACAAACTGTCCACTAGAACACCATGCATTTAATGTAAAATGGTGAAGCTGTTTATCGTGCGAGACAAGTCGTCGGTTACTCGTTTGTGAACAAAAACCGGGTCTCTGAATATGATACAAGTGCATTGATTCTTCGAAGTGATCTTTGCGCGATTTTAGTCGATTGCTTAACTGGTTAGCTAGTAATACGATATTCCAAACGACCTTGTAAGTAATGTAATGTCTATCTACTTGGGCACTTATCTGCCTGGCTCAACTTTACTAGTAGCCGTACGAGTACGTGAACACTAGAGCAGATGCCGACAGATTCTGATAATCACAATGAGTTCTATAAGTAATAAGTTATCACACACATTGACTTTTTTTTATAAAGGTTAAAGGTAAATCCTGCATGGACACCAGGCCTCACAACTAAGGTATTTACCTGGTAGTGTCAGACTCTTACTGACAAAACCCAGAACCGATTTTGACTTAGGGCACTGACCGGGACTGTCAAAAGTATTACTCCAGTCAGTGCCTTGCAGGGACCAGCAGTTGATTCCAACCATATCCTATCCCTCAGTTACTCCTCTGGGGCGAACCCTCCCGCCCAGCCGCAGCGGGTGGGCTCCAGGCATTTTTCCTTCGGACCAGCTCTGCTATGCGCGCCCGTTCTAGCCTATCCTTCTCCCGGAGGATGCTTTCGGCTAGTGTGCTCTGGCCAGGCACATATAGGAAACGAACCCTCGCATCCCGTCTTGCATGGCCCTTGTCAGTTCGGCGTCCGCGACCTCCTGCCGTACCTGCTCTGCGGCTCTACATGCTGCCAGTGTGTGAAGTAGGTTATTTCCCCACCTGGTCTTTCTAGCCATCATATGCATTGACTTGACGAGATGTTATGATACTTATTATGGTTGGTGCGTATTCTAGCAAAAAAAACATAGCCTGGGTTCGGCACAGATAGCGTCGCGGGAAGATATTAGCCTATGGCAATTACATGTGAGTATATATTTAGCATCGCATGTATTACAAAGTACACTTACAAATGTATTACATTATGTGTCACTCCAAAACTTGTATTACATTGTAATTACAAAGCATATGTAATAATATTATAGTTCAACAACACAGGACATTGTCGATTTCTCTACTTGTCGTATACCATGGGCGTACGAGCAGGGGGCTTGAGTACCAGTGCTCTCAAATCCAATGGGATTTTGACAAGACATCGGCGTTGCCTACAGCACCCATGGCAGTGCACACGCCATCTTGTCATTTGTGGTGACGGTTTTGGTTGCTAGGTATTCATCCGGACGTCAAAGATACACCCGCCAATCTGAGCTACTTTAGCCTGAATGTCTTCGTCGTGTTCGATGAAGATTTGGCGCACTCCCCACAGCGATTCCTCACGGCCTCTACGTTCCGCGGGCGGTTGGTCGTTGACATGCGGGCATCGAGTAAGGAAATATGTGCCAACTTACTGCCAAGATCCATTGAGATGACGATCGTCCCTTCCAGGTATTCCCTATTCTAAGATGTTGTCTATACGTTTAAGTGCGGTTCCTCAGTCAGGCGAGTACATATCATTGAAGAAGTACATGGCGTGTCACGCACCACGATAGGACCTTTATCTATCTCGGGGGACCTTGGTAAAGCCATGCACATCACGAAAGCATTCAGCAGGGAAGTCGTTTCCGTGCTAGAATAGGACCCTCTTTTTTCGGCGATCGAGGGTCGTCTCAACAAATCGAATAGACGAGAATTTTCTACTGCCAAAGCCGTCGTCGTTGGATAGGATATGTTGGCGTTAACACACCAAGGAAGTCCCTGCCCGTCTAGTTTCAAAGGAAAGGACAAGTCATTATTCTAAGACGTGAATCAAGCGAGCTGCGGTAAGGTAATACCTACCTGACATTTTTCTAGTATTTGTTGATACGGCGCGGGTTGTGCGGGCCTTACAAATTTTTGCATTGAGACTATTTGTTTAGTGTTACCTTGAAACACCTAGGAATAGAGAAATATTTTTAGGCCCATTTATTTAGAAATGAGCCTTCATAGGCCATATTTTGAGTAACAGTAGCCGGAACGGGACAAGCCCCCCACATAAGTGACCGGCCAAGGGGGAATCATTTTCGGAGATGATTCCCGGGAATTATTTCCACATCTTCAGGACTGATCCTTCTTCTGCCCATTCATCTGGTAAGCCTTCGGGGCTTTTGTTGCAGCCAATCTCATTTGCAACTATATTCAATCTGTCTACTTTCGGGGGCTCTGCCCACAAAGGGGCATCGCGCTTCTGCGTGACTTGCTCTTTCTTCGTATCGTTGCATTGATGTCCACATCCAAGCTCGAAGAGAGCCTCCGCGCGGGCCGGGAACGCCATAACCCTTTTTTTGTCTGCTCGAGAACTGGGAGACCTCAATGGAATACGCTAACTAAAGGAAGAAGACAAGAAGATCCTGAATTTAGCAACTCTCCCCTAAGTACAGTGTAGAAAGAATGAAAGCCTTTAGGTATACGCAATTAGCTAGTCATTTACTAGCGCTCGTCTCTTTTAATACGATCTTACCACAACAGGAGCGGCGCGGGGTATTGTGCGGTCGACGCGAGAAAGCGTCTCGAAGCTAGTGAAGTCTCTGCCGTACAAAGGCAGCATTCCTGGTACCCTGATACCGAGCTGGGTTCTCGTAGTTCCATTTGTATCTGTAGGCAATTTTTATGAAAACCGCTCGTTATTTGCCATGTTCAAGCAGAGCCTGGCTAACCCTGATGTGTGAGTCGCACAGAATCTCTGACGGGAACAGACGAAGAATAGAGACAAAACTTCACACGCCTACACAACCCAGTGGAAAGGCGATCCTAACCGTCGGCGAGAATTTTAATTGATACCCGCGCGTGCACAGCACTAGGGTCCCCGGTTTTATTGACTGCCTACGTGTTCTGATAACATATCTGTTTAACATAGGCTCGGCAAGGCAATTAGTCCTACACCACCATAATATATGCTGACAGTTAATAATATAATGCTATTACTACCAAGGCACGAGCAACGCTACCATAAATATTCGAAGGTTTTCTATTTTGTGTGATACGCCATATTATTGTGGAACCCTTCTCGCCCGAGTGTAATGATCACGTTACACTTCTACTATCGTCATCTCCGACATGCTTTTGTCGCACTGAAAGTTTGAACGTCTTCCTCCTCCTAGCTCTAAATGAGCGAGTTAATTAATCGCAACAATTAAGCAATGTTGGTTGGCGGTAATCCATAAAATTCCAATGTCATTGTGTCCAACCATGCACCTAGGTACGTTAGCCTTGCAGGTTTCAGAGCAAGATGGCGATTGAACCCAGAGCGGGATGCGGCGACCAACTTCTCCGTTGGTTGCCTGCGTGACACCAGTGGCGACACCCGTGGCAATCTGTTTGCGGATTTCGCTAATTTACATATCAAAGAGCGGAGCTAGCACGGAAAAATCGCGATAGGTGCCCTCGCCAGGGCGCTGCCAACAGAGAGCCTTCTAGCTCTCGCACCGACAGAGATGGTCGTGATGTGGAGGCCTACCTTTTTAACGTTTACGATACGCGTAGGAGATGTGCAGATTAAGAACGAAGGAACGGCGCGAAGCCTTTCAAAGTATTAAAGCCACACGTGGGTTGTGTGGGCAGACGTCCGCTGTGGGAACTTGAAGTACGAGCCACATAAGTCGACTTTAATTGTTGCCCTTGGAATGTATGGGACCGAATGATGGAGTCTTCCTCGCGAATTTGCGAAGGGAGGACAAGTTTGAGGGGTGTTAGGGTGAAACCGAGCTGGGGTCCGTAGCCGGGGGGTTTGAATGGGGGGGGTCATTTAATGAATAACGTAATATATAATATATAAGAGATAATGTATAAGAAATAATATTATATTCATATATCTCTTTAAATGAAGGATCCTTATTTATCTTTCCCTTGTTGCCGGTGATGCCATTATGAGACGTCACGGGCCCGCTAGTAGCCTATTGCCAAACTATTATAAATCTCCCCGAGTGGGGATTCCAATAGTCGCTGTGGTTAAACATGTGCTACCGTCTCTTCGAGGATTCAAATTTGGTCGCGTACGACTAGCGGGACCGCTTGGTCTACATTACGTGCATTACATTGCCTATCTGCCTGCATTACGTATCAAGGTCGCCGATGAAGCGTTGCTAGTCTTTGGAGGCGACTAGCGTCAATGGTTCGTCGGGAGCAGTTTGCCAACTGCGCAGACTGAGGCGTTGCGGCACTTCAAGAATCGTTTTGTGTACGGTCATCAGCTGTACGTGTCCCTCCATTTTAACTCTAGCGAACAATTTTGACGACGCGTTACGTCGGCTTGCGGAGGAGAAAGCATCTAGCCAAATGGAATTGTATTGTAACAATTTGTAAAATATTGTAATGTTTAAGTGGATGGGGCACTCAATCGAGTTTGCGCCATGATTTTGGATAGTTTACGCCAGGGTGGACATGGATAACCTTGTAACAATAACTTTCTTCTTCGAGGATTCAAATTTGACCGCGCTCTCGGAAGCACCCGGGACGTGTTGGTTCCGCATGTACACCTGTCTGCATCGAATTAATGACAGTCTTCCTCAGAAGCTCGACGCGTATGCTGGGAGCTAAATTCGTGTTTTTGCCTCTAGCTAGTCATGACAATAGCACCAAGTACAACCCAGTCCACAATCTTACGGAACCCGCTATGAACCCCATCCGGATTTCACCCTAACGCCCCTCAAACAAGTCCTTCCTTCGCAAACGCATGACGGTGACTAGCTTCCAAACTTTTAGGAATCCTGCTACGGGCCCTATGCTAAGATGCCGCTCCCCTTGGCTTTCTCAGCTATGGCACTATAAAAACGCTTACATTTACATAACTATGAGCAGATATAAGAGTCATAGCACAAACCTTTCAGCGCCGTCGGCTGTGCAAAGTCTAAACGTCTCCGTTCGAGTCATAGAAAATGGACGACTGGCGACGCGTGGTCTATAACTTGCCGCTCATCCATGAAGCGGGACATATATATTATAATAGTTACAAGCTACCGTATGGACCCTTTCCGGTTTCTGTAACCGTCAGCTGGCCAGCCTTCGTCTCTCGTAGACAGAAGGTAGGAACTGCCCCTAATGCTGTAGAGGATCTTTCGTCGACTTCGCTAGACACCCTGATTGGCTAAAAGACCTGCATATTCTGCGGAACCTATGTCCGACCGAAGATCCCAATTTTCCGTTCGCTAGCATAGCATCCGTATTTCTACCCGTGCGTATGACAGTTTGTACGATCGCTGTCAAAGAGAATCCAATCTAGCTTGTAAATAGTCGATCGAATACCTGGGAAATTAACCCTAATGCGAGTGCCGTATTAGATTACGGCATTACAAGCCTTTGCCGTCTTTTTAGCATTAACCTCTCTTGATCCTTGAGCTCGCGCTGGTGTAGCGCTGTGTACAACTATCCTACTCATGATCTGGCAGGTTTGAGGACACCTGAATCAGTGGTTCGTTCCACCACCGGTGGCCTACTCATCTGATCTTATCCACTCACCTACTGAATGACGTATATAATCGGGTTCTCCATGAACTCTAGCCTTCCCTCTCACTTTTAGGAGCAACCCTTTTCAGGGAGCAACCCTTTTAGGGATCGTGTCCACCTGCGACACCATCAGCCGTTCCACAGGTACAGCAGTAGTAGCAGCAGCAGCACACAGGCCACTAATGCTCCGCTATTGGGAAACTACCAACCAGAGGCGATAGTGGCATGTTGAGCCGGGGTAGAGTCAGCAACCTGTGGCTAGCCTCGCTAGGCTCAGCCACACGGCCTCAGCGCGTCGACCACCGACTCCGAGTGGGGGTCACCCCTAGGAAGGGAGGGAACGCCGAAGCCAAATCGTGTCGGGTGCTACTCTCCCTGTCACCAGACCGCACACCACGTGGAAAGGACATTGAGTTGGACGAGAGTGCGTTCCTAAGGGTGGAGTAAGTGTGGTCCCTCCTGGACGCCTGGAAGTGGGGAAGGGTGAGAGGTGCATGGGGCTCCGCAGCGGTCGCGGAGTGACTTGCCAGGGAGCCCCCCCTTTTTTTAGCCAAGTTACGGTGAAGGGACGAAGAACCGCAAGTGAGAGAAGCTTGTCTACGATCCATTGACAAATAGCGACTGTCGCATCTGCTCTCACTATTGCCACTAACGCCAATGCCTATGTCATCAGCTGTCATCAGATTAAATTTCCGATGGAGAAATATCCCCGTAATCACTGGGGCTGCTATGTTTGCCAGGTCATGCAATAGACTCGGTTATATTTGTCCATACAGGAAATGAATCGTAATTTATATAATAATAACATGTTCTACCTGTATAACTTAGAGGATGTTTGATGTGTTCAAAATGTGGGCACACAGTGTTATAAAAACGACTATGTATGAGCGTTGTCGGCTGTGTCAACCGTCGTACCTCGATCCGTTTGGTATTTTATGTTTTAAAAATAAGCGTTCTTCCACAGTGACACATAATTGCTGCATTTCTTAGATTCTGTTTTTCAATCTGTTTCCTCCGAACAGATAGAAATTACGATCATAAATGTGATGAAGAATTTCTTTAAAAAACAATTACAGTCTTTCAACACAGCTGAACACAACTGTTTCAATTTGCTCTTTACTCCAATTTGGTGATGTCATATGAAGTGCGCTGGTTTGGCCCTCATCAAATCGTCTACTTCCCACGTAACAGCACTGAATGCGCGTATAGGCACATTTAGTTAATCAGCAAACATCGAGTGCGATGAGTAACGCAGCCAGCGTATTGTCACCACTAAGGGTCGCAATGCATATGTCCTATGATGTATATAATTCCTTTGATTTGTGCCACGTATCTAACCTTCATCTGTTCAGTACCCCTTCTACATACCCGATCACCTTTGCAAACTGCGGCTCCGCCACTATCCACTACCACCCACATGTCAGCACAAGGCCATCGTACCGGCTGGTTAGCAGCCGGGTCGCTCTAACGTGAACGTTGGCTTACCTCCATCGTCGTCCACGATGAACTCTCCACCGGTTCTTTCAACCTTCTGCTGCTGCGAATATAGTTCTCCGCTGGCCTCAATCGTGCGCGGCTGAAACGCGCTGTCACGCACCGGCATCAGGATCACCCCCAGGCGCCACAACCTGACCCACGGCCGGACCATTCAGCAGCATTTCTCGTATCGATGTGCGGTGTCGCCCTTCTCGGTGACTCTTCGAGTTCGTGTCTTGTTGTAGCATACAGCTGTCTCGGAGTCGCCCGATTTTGTCCTCTACCTTGACGTACGCTAGATTCTACGCTAGATTCCTGCTATTCTCGGTGGCACGGCATGAGGCCTGGCCTGACCTGCTTGCCTTGTCCAGCCCATTTGCTTGGCTGCTTGCCTGTCTGCCGCCCGTTCACTCGGGGTTTGGGTGCTGCGTTTTGCTTGAGAGCACCTGATGACGTCATGGAGCAACCCTCGCTCGGCCCTGGACGAAGTGCGCATGCGCAAGGTTAGAGGGGAGGGTCGCTCGACGGCGGGCCGCCTGCTTGCCACGGACCAAACCTTTGGGCCCTCAGAGCTTAGAGCCAGCCACCGTAGCGAGCCACCGTGGCGTTATCGTGCGCGACGTTTAGCACAACAATGTGCTGCTTGTTGTTGTGATCGGCCGTGCTGTGAATTGTTGTCAACCCCAGTGCATCGTCGCGGTATCGAGTCGACATTTCGACGAACAAGAGCAGACGAAGAACAAGATACACGGTACACAGCGCACACAATGAACCTGTACCAAAATATCTGCTGCTAGGTACAGCGCGAAAAGAACGACGCGAGCGTCATCAAATTATACCATCGGGAGTGGCAGCAATACCCTGCAAGTTCTGCGCACCGCTGCATTGGTGGCTGGGCTAATCACCAGTGAAAGGTGGAGACACTCCATCGGTGAGAGGCCACGTCCACCTGTTACAGATTCGTAGTTGTATCTCGTAGAAACACCTTCACGACGTCTCGAAGATATACCGTGCCGCAGCGCAGCTTGATGATCCTGCTCGCACCCAACCACTATTTGGTGAACTGGTGTGAAACCCACCAGTCAGGCCACCCCGACCTGTCGACTGACTGACCAACTGACGAAATCCACGAATGAATTGATCAATTAAGAAAAAAATATATATATTCTTCGGTACAAGGATCTGTGTGGCGTGTCGCCGTGTCAGTGGTGCGGTGTGCTCTCTTGCGATCGAAGTGAGAGGTAACAGGAACACTAACGATATTAAAATTCGGCCGAATCCCAACCGGCCGCATGGGTGCAGCGACTCGGCAGGTTTCTAACAACCAATAGCGATACTGGACTAGACACTCACCTACAAATACACACACACACAGACACCGTGACTCTAAAGCTACGGTAGAGTCCATCCGACAGCGCTAGCCGGCCACTAGGATCGGACAGGCTTTTCATCACAGCCGCCGACATGCATCACCATTGGGACTTAAAGCTTGCCCGGGAGCGGCTCTGTAAAGAAGCCAAGTGAGTATGATGAAGCACCTACACCAATGCAGGTCACCGTAGTGAATTATCTGCATTCCGATGCGCGATGATATAGCTAATACAGCATAAGGACAAGGACAAGAAATGCTTTACAGTCGAACTGAGCCGCCTGCGCCATTAGGATGCCTAGGACATCGAAGTGGGCGACGTGGAACTACAAATTTGACACAAAGCCAATACAGACAAACGCATTGCGCACATATGATTATGGTAGTGATAATCATTTGGCCCCATTATATATATGTGTATATATACATAAGGTAGAGTTGACGTCTAGAGTGTTCTATGCTGGATCCGTGCTGTTATGTTGATGGCAAAAGCCTTCGACCCTCGGTCGGTTAAGATGGCCTGCACATCCACAATGCATTGAGAATCTAGCCGTTGTCAGTCATTGGTTGTATATATAATATATAAGAGTTCATCAAGCGAACTTTCTTGTCTTACACATACTGCGATTTCTCCCGCCACACGTAACACATACTTTTCGCAAATAATTTAAAGCTATATGCACCGGCTCATTCTAGATGTGAGGCTGCCTTCAATTTCCATGTATGTATTTCCCAGATGATTATCCACTCGTCCATGCTGTGAGAGGAATAGGATCACCATATTTGAAGAAGAAAATAAATTTACTTGAATCGGTATAAGAAACGTTGATTCGGGGGCTACGCACATGTTGTGAATTACAATTAAAATTAATTACCCCCACTGGCATATCTGGCGTTCTTCACAAAAAGGCAGATCTGTTGTTGCATTACACCTTGAACATAGCTGAAGGGGATGCTGACTTCTCTATATTGTTTAGCAGCAATACGGCTTCGTGGCAAAAAAGTCAATAATCTCTATTTATATGTGGCCATTGACTCGTTTTCTACGAAGAAGGTCATGGCTGTTGTACACCATACAAAGTTGTGTAGACCTGTGTTACTGTATGGTCATGCCCTACAAATGATTACCCTGCCCACCTTTAACTTTAATAAAGGTGCTCTTAAAGTGAATTGAATTTTCGAATCCCTCAAATCGCTCGACATATCCTGACAGACAGAAGGATGGTTGATATGGACAAACGAATTTAATGACCACAGAGTGTTCAGCGTTTTGGCAATGGTGCAATGAAAATCAGCTAAGATTCAATCCGCCGCCTATCGACCATAGTCTGTCGTAACGCCCTCGCTCTAACTCCCAAGGAAGAATTCCCGAGTGACATTATCAACAATGAATAACGGCATTGGCGGTTATGAATCTCTGTTTTTGCGAATAAATTTAACGATTTTTTGCGAATGTCATAGCACGCTTAAAAGGCAACGTAACCCCGCACAAGTGCCTTCATCAGCGCTCCCGTCAGTAATAGGATGGTGAGCTCATTCTTACTCTGTACCGATCATTGGGCTTCTGACAAACTACGATACGTATTATATTTAACTAAAACAGTTAATTATTCTAGTTACACTCAACAAAGTCACAGGAAATGAAGTACCTCATTGAACATCATCACATGTCACGTTCATGTGATCAGAAGCGTGGGCGCTGGTTAGACTGTACGTACAATGCACATTTAATGTTCCCACAGGAACCACGGTCCGAACAGACTGCCCCTTGTACGATAAGGGGATGGCGTTCCATTGGCGGACGGTCGGGTCTGTTCGATATGTTTTATGATGATTAAAAGGCGAAAATGACAACGTCAAGAGTAATCGCGAGGCAAGCGAGGGAAACTCCCACAGCAGCACAAGTGACCATGGGAACAGTGTTGTGGCGCACGAGAAAGAAAGGGGAGGGAGAGATGATTTTTCCTCTACTTGATTCGACCCCTCGGTTGGATCTTGACTGTTCCCCGTAAGTAAAAGCCTTGCGATGGACGTGTAGGCTGTGGGGAAGAGCAAGGTAGAGACGGCCTGAATTGGATGGCTTAGAAAGTTCCCTTGGTGGCTGCCGTTTAATACTGATTAGTGTGCGGTGACCTGGGAACATTTGGGGGCTTCGATTATGCAAAGAAGGCCGCTTTTCATACGCGGGAGAGGTCGCTGGGAACAATTAAAACGGCGGGGCTAGATGGTATATATATTGTACATATCTCATATACTCACACTGCAAAACTGGGCCAGGTGAACGCGCCAGTGGAACGCGCTTGCGCCTGCAGACATTGTAAACATATACAACGATTTTGCTCTGTGTAGATTGTAAATACGACTTTTGAATCGATGTCATCCGAGCCCGCTGCTAACAGGAAGAATCGTGGCCAACCTCTGGGGTTGTCCCAGAGGTTAGCCACGAGTCCTCAATTGCTTACAATTGCCAGTAGACGATTTCGACTTTGCGAAATGCACGTACTCCGAGTATGGGCTGGCGGTCGTTCTAGTTAGAAACTTCCATAAATATCCCAAAGGGGATCGGTCTTCAATTTCGGTCTCCATCGACCGGTTTCGCCCAGCAAACCCCGGAGTCCTATCGTGGGCTAACTCACAGCAGTCTCGAATACCTCCAGAGTTGTGTCCCACATGCGACCGAGTACGGAGTGCTGTGAATTGGATAGATTTACACCGCTCTGACGGCTCGTCCTTTGCACCCTTCCTTCTTTCACTTATTGCTATTGCTACTACTCGAGTTCGTAGCGTTAAACAGTCTTCGTCGTAGTTGTTCGCGTATTGCCAATCTCATTGTAGCTTTTAGAGAGAGAGAGAGAGAAAGAGAGAGCGGTTCGGTTCCTAGTCTGTTGATCCGGCCAGCCCAGCTGACTCACCAGTTTCCGTTGGGCTTGAGAAATAGAAAGAGATATAGCACGCAGTGGTAAGCAAAGCCGTAAGCCGTAGTAGGCGACTGACTATTGCCGCCCCAGAGTAAGTCCGCTCTTGGCAACTTCGATCCATGGAGAGAGATAGACAGAGAGAGAGAGAGAGAGAGAATATGGACGAGTATATGAAGGTGGGCGTTTCCCAATGCCTTCAAGGGCCAACTTCGTACCCATCCTTCTAGCGCGAGCTGGGGACCGCGGACTGGCTGCAGCACTTCCAATGTTCCCGACCTTCTCCCGTTAGCCACTCAACCATTTCGCACTTACAGCACAGCGAGTGTTGGGCGCGTCGCAGCCACGAGTGAGCGAGCCCGATGCAGCCGCTTAGCCGACCCCGCTCCGGCCCCAAACGCGTACAAGTGCTGCACTAAGCAGAGCTCCTCCTCGTTAAAAGTTTCATATTCGCAGCCCCCCTGGCAGGCCAGACCCGCCAGGCAACGCGTTGAGGTTCGAGGGCCTCGAGCATCGCCTCGCATCAGGTAAGAACAGAGTACGAATGCTGCCGGCTAGTGATGCCGGTGACTGTCGTCAGCGCCGTCATGTTATTCTGGTGGAACTGCAGAGGAGGAACGGCGGAACGTCGCCAGCGTCGCACCCTCTGCTTGCGTCCATCCGTCCCGACGGCCGCTGCATTTATACGCGATGCTAGAGGTATTTGTACATGCTGGAGCTTACCCGACACAGCGCAGCGGAACACCTCGGCACTCGTAGTAGCAGATAACAGAACTTACTTGCGAACAGTGCGAACGGAGCCCCGAGTGAATGGAACATCACGTAACAGGTGGGAAAGCTGCGGCCATCACGGATCCCCAACTCTCTGAAATGGCAGTTCATTATCTGGGGTGAGTATGTATGCACATATATATGCATATATATATATATATATATGTGCGTGTGTGTGTGTGTGTCTGTGTTCACAAGAGCAGTGGGCTTGTCACTTTACATGAAATGGGCAATGACGAACTAATTTCTACGGTGTGCGTAGAAATTCCAGTCCGCATTAGCGCTCGCAGACGATTCTCACCATCGCGAGGAATTGCTCGACGTACTTCTCGAGCGTATCTCTCTACATGCCACATATACAGCATTTGCTGGTCCCACCCATAGGTGGTACCGTAGCCGTTGTGGCCGTTTCTTGGTATGGCACACGGCCAGGTGTGCCAGACACAGCGGTACCGAAATGGGTGATAGGAGCGTAGGCGGATCCCTCTGGATGATTGGACTTCGTCGTCACCCCCGCCATGGTGACTGCGTCAAACCGGAGAGGTGCTTTACGCTGGTATACAGTGCGCTGCACGCAAAATGGACTACATAACTGATCGCATAGTGAATTACGGCTAGTGTAGCAGTGCCCAGCCAAGCGGCGCAAGGGAACAGCTTGGTATAGGACGCTTGAAACACGCTCGTACAGCGGTGTCTGTCCAGGGGTGCCACATGATAGCCATGCTGTTTCCGATCTATTTAGATCGTCTTCGTTGGCTCCGGTCGAGCTAGCGAGCAAGTGACATCGTCATCATGCCCATCAGCAGAGCTGGCTTCCTTCGTGGTTGATTGTGTTCCTCGTCTGCGACACGGACCGGGCACAGATTTTCATCATTTTGTGTTCACTCAACTCAAGTATTGCCATCCTGAAATACCCACACAGCGTGGGGGGACGAGGGGAGATTTCTCACCTGTACAACACTGTACTGTTGTGGAGATTATGACAACAGATAGGGTGCAGGTGGTACCGCGGCAGAAAATGAGTTCGAGAGTGCAGACGAAAATAGTGAGAGTGTTTTTTCTAGCTGATGTCAACGCTGTTTTCAACGAGTTTGGCTGCCCGCTCGCTCTGGCCACGAACGAAGCTGCGTGAGTCACTACTGGTACGGAGAGTCGCACTCTCAGCTGACGACGCTCGTCGTACCCCTCTGTTGTATGTCAAGACGGACGTTTACTTTGAGAACGTGATCGATTGTTGAGCATCGCCGCAACATTGGGCCGGCTGTTGGGAAGGTCGACGAAATGAAGTGCAGCTGACGCTGCCTTCGGTTGCTGTTTTTTGCACTAATCTGCTTAGTTGTCTTACTTGGCAAGCGGCATCTCAAGGCGCAAACAACCTTGTAAACTGCAAAAAAGTTCACATATGACATGTAAGATTTTATGAGGACTTCGAACTAAAGGAAATTATCTGCTTCGCTTGTCTTGAGATCAGCTCTCGTATCCTAAGGAGGTTTTCTGGGTCCAGATATTTATTCCATGTTCACGGTAACATCGTACAGTAAATGAGACGTCATTCTCAGACATCTGTGTAAAACAAGACCATTTAAATGCACGCCATTGTGGCTATATCAAACAATCACAAGCAAAAAGGCACGCGTCATCTGCCAGCAGTTGAAGGTCTACCAGACGTCGCCTTCATAAGAACATGTCCGTCCAATGGCTTAATCCTCAGCGAAGTGAAGAAAATCCCGCCTCTAAAGCGGATTCTCAAAATGAAGACCCTCCAAAAACTTACTTCGCATATTCCATCAGCGAATTCAGCGCTTTTGCAGACGACATTCACTTCCAACGAAAGACTGACTAAGCTGGCGGAATCTTAACTTGATTATCCTCGCTGACCGGCCGCCCCTGTCTCGCGACAATAATTTCTCTCCACAAGTTGTAGGTGTAGAGAAGTCGGAAATTCAGAAATAAGGGTTCCGTCGGCAAGGACGTCTTAAACGAAATCGTGAGTTGTGACTTAGAATAAAAACATACAAATAAAAATAAGTGTGAAATTAAAGTACACAGTCTATTGTAGATATAATCGTCGACCTCGGAGGTCATCTCACTAATCGAATTGAAATCCCTTAAATCTAATAATAATAATAATAAGGCGCCTCGAAGTAAACGTGGCGTTGCAGACATCTGTCCCTCGTTATCCATATATATATATATATATAATTGTGACACCAGGCATGCCTTGAGGCGCCATATTATTTTAGGGATTTCTAATTCCATTCTTGAGATGAGTACATATTTATATGTACTTGAATTGAGCACTCTACAGCGTCGATATGTGTTGTGGAATGTAGAAACCACTTGAGAGTATGGGATCAGAGTTCATCCAGATTGGACGTAGCAACTCCTCCTCAGTGACATTATCTGTTCCTGACACGGTTACTCACACACACACGCACATACATACATGCTGGCAGGCCAACTGAAATATACAAAGGCTTCGTCAGTTCATAGTGGTAGTCACGTTTGATGTCGATACTGCATTGGGGTCCATAAGTGAGAGCTTGTCTGCTCTGCCCTGTTGTGTAGTGGAGTATCGAATCCTCCTTGGTGGATGACGGTCATGTTACACAGACGTACATGCACAGGCCCAAACACACGCACACACACACACACGCCCACATCCAAACACACTGGTGGATGAACCCACTGTTCAGGACGTCCCAGTAGCTAGGGGCCCGTCGCAGCACTTGGGATCACGACGGCCGTAATTCCTTGGGCAAACTTACTCCCGTAGGATCGGTGATGCTTAAGGCGATTACTAGCTCCACAACAGAGTCTTCGCCTCCTCTTCCGCCGGCCGACAGACGGGATGAAGCATTTGAGCTTCTGGTGGAACATAAGAGCGCGGGTCCTGTTGCCTCTTGCGGGAGGCACCTGCTGCGATCACTTTTCGTTCGCTGAGCTCAGGCGAGCCGGTTTCAGGACACGCATGATAGGAACCATGGCGCTCTGTCCGATACAAGGACATGTAAGAATGGCCGACCAGCCAGCCCTATGACGCACTGGCTGGCCGGTATGATTGGTAGGTTTACCCCTCTCCCCCCCCCCAGGGCGGTGGAATGTAGGTGAACGTCAGAGGGCGATTTTCTAGAAGACACCCCCGGGAGGACGGGGATTACGGGGTTGTCTCCGAGGGTCGACGGTGGCAAACGATTTTGGCTATCTAGTACGTTAGTAAAGCGCTGGAGCGATGCTGGTGGAGAGGATATTTCGAAAATATTACCACACCTCCGCAGGGGAGGGAAGATGTGCGTTATTAAACATGTAAATGTTTCACAAATCTCCAGAGGGTTTAGTGTGGCGACAGTGAAGGTGCGTATTTTAGTTCGTGTGGCTACGACAAACCGAATTAAACAGAACACTTTTCGAAGAGGCTGGATTCCTGTCTCAGCCTCGCTCTGAAGTGTCGAAGACAGACATCTTAAATAAATATTCCGGGCTGACCTACCGTCAACATTTAAAGTCCACGGTACTGCTTTCGGCATAGCTCCATAAGATGGACCCCTCGAAAATGCAAACGTGCAACGGCGGGGATCGAACCCGTGTACCTATGTGTCTCACCGTGTTGCAATCAAAGACATCTTGAAGCTGAGATATTATATCTCCACGGTAATCAAGTGATATATATATATATATATATATATATGCATTGTACCTTTCATTGCAATTGCGCATAGTGAAACAAGAGTGAGTTTGATTAAACTTGAACAACAATGGGCATCATCATAATGTCACTCTGCTGCAGGATGCACAGCGGACATCTTACCTCTCCCGTTGCTGTTCTTTTGGAATTATTGCCACGGTATTTGCAACCGCCTGATGAAAAAGCCCACTAGCCAGTGACTCAATGCCTGTCTATCCTATAGTCATACTAAAAATCTAAAATACTATTTCTGCCAGCCTTGCTCCTTGCAAGTTCGGTGTCCTCGGGCACTTCCTTCGCACACCTGGACGCGGACCCTCCCTCTACATAGATGTCAAGGCCGCCGGTGACCTCGAACGGCCACGGCGGAGCTTCCGGTGCTGTCAGGAGTCAAATGCTTCTGTCAGTGAAACGACAAGAAAAGCACATGCAGGCGTGTGCGAATGTTGCATATATTTCCGGTCATCCTGTCACGATGGGTCGGTTGAAGGGCTATGGACAACGCGATACGTCCGCACACAACTCGTAGAGTTCAAACGGTTGAGGGGAATAACAGTGCAATAGCTTTCATCCTGTATGGCCCTACTATATTACACATTGGCCATAGCAGCTAGAAGGTGAAATAGAGTTGCGAGTATATAGCTTACCTTTAACCTATCTCCGTTTCCCTGTTCGTTGAAGCTAGCGGAGCGTCGGTTTGGCTCCGCTTGGCGTCCATTGTATAAGTTTCCGACTTTCGTTCCCCTGATCAAATGGTGGCTGGGCTGCCGCTTTTTCGAGTGCTGCAAGGGCGCTTCCAGCACATTTGCTTCAAGGAGGACAGACAGCTACCTAAGTTGAACAGACGCCATGGGCGAAAACCCAGTTAAGCACCTCGGGACTAGGGTTAAAAGAAAGTCAGCTTGCTCTTCGGGCACTGGTTCACCCCAGTCTCACTATCTCACCACCACTGTTCGGTTGTACACTGTAAGCTGGAGGGGGTAAGCCCGAAACGGAGCTTTGTAGACAGCCAATATCCGTTCGCAGACGCACAGCTGCTATCGTGCAACTGCTGCTCCCAAGCGCTGCTTAATGATCCAAATGGCTCGAAAAATCCCGGTCGCAAATTGATAGTTACAGGTCCTGACACTGGAAAAAGAATCCCGTCCACCCTTCCCCCTCTGGTTGATGTCAACGGCGAGTTGGCCAATCTGTTGTGGGGCACCACAGACGCACAACTGTTCTGGCGAAACTGCATCTTTATGTGGTACCAGCTCCCACCTGTACGAAGCCATAGTTCATGGGCGCTAGGTAGATAATGTTAAGCCAGGAATCGGGCAGTATGTCCAGCACCAACTGCTCCATAGCTCTGTTCTCGAACCACTTCCTGGCTGAGACTATCGCGTATATACGAAAAATGCGATCTATCTGACCCCCGCGAACTTTGTGCAGACCGTCGGAAATCTACACCGGGGGCATTCGACGCGACGGAGCTGCACACACATAGGCTGATCACTCTCCTCGGGCGACGTTGCTTTCGGCTTTGCCCTGAAATTGGTCTACTGCAGGTCTATATATACTTTGGGGTAGTGGTCGGGGGTGGGGGGAGTCAAATAAGATTAGAGTTGTTCTTAGTCCGATGCGATGCAAGCCTGTTCTTCCCTTCCGTTCTCTTCACATCAAATCAGCTCTGCGGGTAGCCTGCGAAGCACGAGGCACTTGGCCAGTTGGGCTGTATTGAAAAATATATTGGATTATGTACATCGGGACCCTGCCGTAAGCGGCCAACCGCTAGGGCTGAACACAGTGATGAGCTCTTACTGTTGCCGGCGACCAAAGGCAAAGATAGGTTGACCGCGTTGGTGGGAAGGAGGAAGCGTTAGATAAAGGCTCTTGCCAGATATACAGCAGAAACTGTGGAATGGGGCAGTGCGGGGAGACAGGCCACCAAAGAACGTAGCCAAGGCACTCGCTACAATAAGCCACGAGGGCTAACAGGACGTATTCCACCATAATACCATCAGGGACATCTTCCCTCGCACAGCACGGCTCTCAGGTTCAGTCTTAACGCTTAGGCAGAAGCCGGCCTACTACTAGTATGATATAAACAAGAGCAAGGCTTTGCCCCGCCTAACAACAGCTAGGCGTAGCCCGTTCCTTGGCGCACTGCGAAGTCTTGCTGCCTCTTCTTGCTCCGTTATTCTATCATTTCCATCAGAGGCTGACGTTTATGCCTGTGACCTGGCTGGCACATAGCCATACACCAATGTATAATAGCACAGCAACATGGAGGTCTTGTTCGTGCCCGCAGACGGCGTGGGGCTTTGACTGTGCATACAAGCAGACATGTGGATCTTGCCGATATGGCACCGCGGAGGCAAACGAGACCTTCGAGAAGGCATTGAGAAGTATAATAGAAGAAGTAGTAATGTCTGGCAGCGACGTCACCATCCCTATGTCGGCGGGCTGATCTCGCCCTTATTGCTTTGACCGACGGCGCTTTCACAGACGTTCGACAGGCCGTCGAAGAAAAATTGCTATACGTTTTGGAATGCTAGGCAATATATTCAGTCGATACGTACGGTTCAGCCGTTCCCGCGCATCTTACCAGGCTCATCGCTGCCCGTCCGCAAAGCACATGTCTTTTGCTTACCTTTTGACAGCATAGATTGCTTAGGGGATGGCTAGGATCTTGTTATACAGACAAGTGTTCTAGTTCCAGTTGATAGAACGTCCCTTTGAGAATATTGGTTCGTTGAACCACATATGGGAAGTTTGCCTATAGGGGAATTGATGCAATGCGCAATGTGAAGTTTGTCGAGAAAAACGCCTGCGGTGCTGTTCTAAATTAATTTACGACTAGCAAATCTCCTTCTACAACTAGCCCCACGGATAAACCATCAAAACGTATGCTTATCAAAAGATTCCCTTGATACCAAGAGATACCATCCAGGTGAATCAATCAGAGCCTTGGCATAACTTACCATCCCGTCCTTGTTGGTTTAATTCAAAGTATTGTCGACACTTGAGATTTTAAATTTGTTGATCTTCTTGTCTACGTCGACATACATGGGTAAGGTAATAAATATTTATTGATTGATTATTTGCTATACAAAGTTATACGATACTTCGCACTTGCCTTTGAACTCAGCTCAAGCTACCGAGATATATAGGTTCTGTTCGGTTTCAACGTTCAACGTCCGCCAAATAATAATAATAATAATAAATAATAATAGTCTGCCGACCTGTAATACATGCAGCTAAATTTGGAACACTGACTGATGATCCAAATCTACTTTGTCTCCACCGAACGCCGCGTCGCGTTTCGTGTCGTGTCAAGAACAGTACGTAGCTCATACGTTATAGGTGACGTTCGTGCGCTATGTATTTGTGTGCCTTCGGCTGCGCCCGCCGCATCCGCCCTCTACTGTGTGTTCCACGTCGATGTTTTGGCCGTGCTTCCCCCCAAACAAAACCAGTCAAAGTCCGTCCATCATGTTGATGCCGGCTAGCTGCCGGTTGTTCTCGAATCGCACGTCGCATCCGTTCGGCACCGGAGGGGCTGGCACGTCGACGAACCGTTGCACGAACGAACCTCTGCCTTCGAATGTCAGCCAGCCGACATTCGAAGCTACTCCTTTCGTGCAAAGTACCTACGTGCGGTTGGCGTGTGAAGGCGGCCGAAGAAGATGGTCACAGCGGGGCGTGGGAGACCACTGACTGGGCCTAGGGAATGAATAGGACTACGGCGGTATTGGCTTGCACGGATCTCAGTTGGTTCGAGGCTGGGCAAGTGTGCCAAGTGAACGGGAGGAAGCCTCGTCTCGACGGCAGGACGAGACCCCCCAGGAGCTGTGGACCTCGTCCTCCGCGACGAACAATGGCGCGCCGGCTTGGTCCTGTTCCACAAAGGCGGCTTCTGCGCCTCGCCTCGCTTGAGGTGAGCTACGGCCAGCGACCTTTATGGAGAATTCCGCGTGGCGAGCAAGACGTGTTGGCGCGCTGGAACGCTGCTGTTGTATGTCTGCTTGGGGCTTCACGCGTTGGCTGCCAGGGAGGCCTCACATTTCTGCAAAGCAGCGAAAAGAATTGTATACGAGCCAATGTGTGGTCAGTGGGAGGCCCACAGACTGTCGGTAGGCACCAGGCACCCACCGGCATAAGGCGAGATGGTAGGATGACTTGTGCAAGCTGTTCAAGCGAGCACGCTGGCACTGCTTTCAAGAATACCTTTCTGAGATTTGTCTGTGAAGACAAACTCCGCCACCTCTGCCTGGTGGCGTGTTGACCTGTTGTTGCGTGTCAGAAAAGTAATCCCCTAGCCCAAGATAGCGAGGGGGAGGCGTGGAAGACGAGCCAGTATTAGTATCTCTAGCTGCTTTGCACCTCTTTGGGCATCAGCACTCTGCTGCCTGTTGTCGTCACCACAGGACCACAGTCCAGGGCGGGACCATACAGCGTTCAACTAAACGGCCAGCTTGGAGCTTCATCCTATGCCACGACTTGCTTACTTACCCAAAATAGCCCCGCTCTCTCGCTTGCGACCCCTGTTGAGCAAGCCCTGAACTGTACGAACGATCCGTGTAACACGCTACAGGAAGTACGCTACAGGAGTATCGTAGTCGCAGGCGACAAGTGTCCGGGCACAGGTTGTCCCTCGGGCGAATCCCCGTCGCCGGCGGCTTGCCAGCATGAGCGACTCGCCCCAAGGGCGTCTGCATTCAACTTCTCGGCCGTTCGGCCTTTCTTCGTTCCCTTATTCACTCGAGCCGACGATTTCTAGAAGCGCTTTGGACATCACACACGCAGACCGCGTGACCTTCATCCGATGAGCTCGTTCTATATTACCCTCGCACGATCACTAGCGTTGCCGTCATCACAGCCGCAGACAGAGGGGAGGGTGTAAAGGAGAAAAATAATTCCATGATTGAGCAGCTCAAGGGAAGGCCTCCCCTATTCTTTCAATAGGCGTATCTGCGTTTGACCATTCTTATACTATAATAATCGACCTATTGCTAGATTTGTGTATCCGCTACTAGAAGGGCCGATTCGACGAATCTTGCGTGGCTAATGCCGAAATGCGGAAAGGGGTATGCTAAAATGATCGGCGTAGACACTTCTTTTTTTTTCGAGGAGGAAATATTCTTCAAACGCACACAAATGTAGACACTAAAACATATCAACTTCATCATGTTTGTATTAAAATCTGTTAGAATGCTTAGGTTAATGAAAAATAATCGGTTCTGCTGCCATTCATTTTGTACGTCGCTAAGTAAATGATTGGGTGCATGCAAGGAAAGGTTGTACAAGGGTGCTTACGATGCCCTCAATCGATCACTGGTTTCGACCATGAAAATGCATGAAGGGTGTCATGGATGATTAACAATCGGATCGATCAACAATGTAAGCATGTCACATGCTATCCAGGCAGAAGAGCTGGTCCGAGGCTTACCGTTATCCATGAATGATCGCCGATCGATCTGACAGTATTAATATTATTATTATTATAAGGTGGCGCTCTCAGTGAATTCATAATATTTGCGAGCAAGGATACTGACAAAGGATACGGGCAAATTTTGAAGCATAGTTACTGACGACGTTATTAGCGCTTCAACTTCAATTTTGACGATATCACAGTACTAGCCTCCCCTAATCCACTTGCTTTGTATGATGTTCCTATAGAATCACTAAGATGATCTCGCCTCTCGTATCCTCTTGTCAGCTGCATGCAGAAGCGCGCAGAGCCTCCCTTATGGGATTTTCCGAATTATCTCAATGCGCTTTGCGCAGTCCATTCTGGGTTATGTGATGTGTCAAACCAGCAGCAAACCGGCAGGCTAGATAGCAAGCCAGATAGAATGATCCGTCTGCGCGTCCGTTGGTTACCTTGGAGACATGCTGAAAACAAACTGTGTTGAGTCGGTTCGCTGCTCGTGCTGTGCGGATGCACGGCCCTGCTCTGCCTGCAGCGTTCTTGCTACGCCTGCTGCGATACGCGCTTCCGTGAGGCGCCGCTAGTTGTGGCGGTGCCAGCGGTCGGTGGAAGCCGGCAGGAGCCAATGGGTAATTGTTGGCGAACCAAGCCCCACTGACCCCACCTTGCTCGTCCGACTGTTGGTGTCGTTCCTGTTCCGCCATAGCTGCTGCCGCTGTTGTGAGGCCGCGGCTGGGGGTCATTTACGGGGGGAAGAGGCCCCCGTGGGACGAGAGGCTCTCAGGTCACGACAAGTTTAGGCCAAGTAAACTAAACCAGCTGCCTGATTTGTTTTGGTTCGAACGAACAAATATTGGCTTTTCTTTCCTCGACCGCTGCTAACGTTAGCTTTAATTGTGCGTTATATAGTGGCCGGATAATGCGTCGTGATTTCAGTGTATAATACGAAATGCCTGGGAGCCTGCTTCCCTTTTGCCTCAGATCAGTTCGTATCTGTACTTATTTAGTCGTATTTATCTAGTAATGGTTTTAATTCTGTGCAGCGGAAACGACGATACTGTAACAAGACGAAACGGCAAACATCTAGTGCCTACGGTCTGCCGTGATGTGAACGGGACGAGTAACGAAGACGGAAGAAGCTCCTCCACGTATCTGGACGTAGTCCGTTCGTGCGTTTCAGCCTTGGCCCTCTTGCTGAGGCTCGACCAGTAGCCGCATCAGGGGTAGCTGCTGCTTCAGTCGTTCCACCGGGGTGTTATTGTGTATTATGCACGTAATTGCGCAGCCAGCCAGCCACTTCTCCCCACAGCACGAGTAGCAGCGCTGTAGACAATGGTCGCTCACTCTCGCTATACAACTAGAGTAGGCATTCGCCCCCTCAGCTACTACGACGTCTGCTAGTGCTTGAAGAACGTTCGCGGCATGCTGCCGTGCCCCAAGGCCTGTCTGTTCGTTGGCTACCCGCGCCGAACGAGTGGAAATGCTGAGGCAGTGGACAGAAGCTAGAGAAGGAGACTAGAAGGGGACGCGGCCCTGGGATCTTGGTATATAATATATGGGGAGCGGGGGGATGAATCTGGGAGAAGCACTCGGGAGGAGTCTCTTGCACAGCGTAGTCTTTTGCCACCGCCAACATCAACGCATCGTGCATGTGCGCGGTGCATGCTGTGTATGCGTTTGTTATCTGGACAAAAATAACGCCGAATGCTCCGCACCTTAGCGACCTGCCGCTTCACTACCACCGCTTGCAGGCGAGGGGAAAGGCGGAGCAGAGACTCAGCGGTTGTGGGATCCGGCCGCGTCATCTAGGGGTCTCTGCGGCAGCAGAGAACTACTCTCCGGTAGTTTCTCTCCTCTATTCCTCTAACCAACCAGCTCTGGTTGTTGCCAGTTCACCCCGTTGAGCACACCCTAACGTGGCTGTATGTCTCGTCTCCATCAACTTCTATTGGTTAACTAGTGGGAGGCGGTTGGAAAACACAGCATGAGGAGAGCTAGCTAGCTGGCGAGCGAGCGAGCAGCGAAGTAACCGGGAACCAGGCCGGCATCGTTGTCGTCGTCCAGGAGGCTGGTAGCCAGGAGGTCATGCATATTCAGGCTATGCGTTACCTCCTGGACAGCGTAGCTTGCCTTTAGACACTTACCCTTGCCTCTTCCCTGCCTGACTAACAGTCTAGTGGTTGAAGGTTGGCAGAAGTTTAGTCAAATCATTAGTGTGGCAGGAATAGGCGTGGCGCTGCTCGATGTTTTCGCCAATCTCTCTCTTTCACTTGTGACATTATCTCTCACTTTCTCTCTAGACCCCGCTTGGATGCGTACTGCCTTCACTGCCTAAGTTGATTGTCCGTGGATTGCGGCCGTTGCGCGCTGCTGAGGTTGCCATAATTCCGTTTCTATCAATGATGGCCTGCACAGACCATAGCGTTGTTGTTGTTTTATCGTCCGGGCGGACGGCTCAGCTCATTGGCTTCGCTTTAGATAACGATCAGAATATAAGAAATGGGTATTTTCTTGAGGCGGAGATTTTCGCCGTTGAAATCCTCCGACAGAGACCCACCTGGTGATACTGCCAATCTCGCGTACGAATGTATGTTAGCAATGCAACGTCAGTGACTGTTAGACATTGAAACTTCGAAAAATCGTATGGTAATCGCATTCATAAGCTTCAAATGTAAATATTTACAAGTGCGTAGGCTTCGCAGTACCGTTAGACATATAAGCGAACCTGTAAATCCCAAAAAATATGTATATATTCATTTGGATTGTGGACACAGTTGTACCTATGCGCGCAATATACGCGTCTGGTTTATTTGCTAATCTGCTAGAAGAGATTGAAGTAGATATTAGAATTTACGTATTGCCCATGAAAGTGAACCTCACCCACGCATTTACCGATTGGAGACAAGCTGCCTTGTTTGTACAATGATATTCTAATACAAACGCATGCTCGGATCAGTTTGGCTGTGTGTAGCGATATAAATAGCTTGTGGAAGAATACGTCTTAGCTTTCTTCCCTAATCGAGCGAAAAAAATCTGCCCATGCGACTGCCTTCATATATGTATACATATGTGGAAAGAGCGCAGTTACGACCACGCGAGTGACATCAGATCCTATGGAAACCCTTCCTGTGCGACACCAAAAGTAAAACCGGATATTAAATGCCATCGTCTGGAAGCTATCTCGAATAAATTCTGCGCTGACACTGAAAATAGGTTTTTAGAGCGAAATATCCATTTGGCTCTGGCTTTCCGTTCCATCCTACCCATGATCAAATATAGTGGCTCTGTTCTCCGTTAAACACTACACACTATATCTGCGTGCACGCGTAGACATACAATTCATTATATTTGCCTAGAGTGTCACGGTGCTGTTGGGGTTTCCTATATCGTTAAGATAGACGAACACCTACTCTCAGCCTAGTGCACACCTACAGCTGTCTCTGTCCGCGGATTCTCTGTAATAGTGAAGGAATGGTCCTGCGAGACATCCGCCCCTTGTTGTCCTTCGCTCTTGCTCCCTCTCATTCACTATTTAGAAGTGAGAAAATTGCACGGAATCTCGAGCAGGCCTCACTTCTTGGTACGATATATATGCACAGTGTGTATTTCTATATATATATATATACATATATATATATATATATATATATGAGAGATAGCGTTGCTGTGGGGCATATTGGGGACCCCCAAAAACTATGGAGTAAGACGGTGCTTGAGCGGACCAGCTGGGGGCGGACGCAGCTGTTGTAGAAGGCGATGGTATAAATAGGAGACCGACTGAAGTGGAGTCAAAACCGAACGACGCGGGACAGGCGAAAGAGAAAAAAAGGCCGAGCTCGGCCCAGCCCGCAGACTGCCGGGGCGAGTCCTTGGCTGGATTGAGGAATTTCAAATAGTCCTTTCCCGGAGACCGGAGCTGGCGCGAATGTCATATCGTGCCGCGACCCGGGGGCTCACGCAAGACGCGCAACCTGCGCACTCTGCGTAGTAAAGGCGATTCTCCTCCGCGAGCCCAGCCGACTGGGGCAATAACAATCTCGTCGCCGAAGTCGACGCTGCCTGCCTGCCTGCCCGCCCGCCCGCCTCTCCTTGCTCCGCTATCGGAGGGTGTTCCGGGTGTGACACGGCGCGAGCTTCGTCACATGGGCGTGTACAGTCACTGATGATCAGACAACTGCTCGTTCAAACAATTTGAGTTCCTATGTCACACAAAGCTTCGACATGCATACATACACGATGCTCTAGCTGAGCTACGTACAATCGCCGTAGGTGCGACAAGACCAGCAAGTGGTCGTGGGCTCCGACATATGACGCAGGCAATGATGGACAATACACATACTGGGGCAGGGATGGCACAGACGCGCTCGTAGAAACGATTTGTTTATTTGCTTGATTATATTGTACTCAGATGCCAAACGTACTGGCTGTGTCTATGACAATACAAAAGATGAGAAAGCAATCAACCCCAGCATATATAATAGTATCAATGGCAATCCGTAGCTGAACAACAAGTATAATCGACTCGTGAACGATGAGCGGCTGAAGAGTCGTTCTCATTTAAACAATGGAGCTTCTCGCGATTATGATATAACATACGATGTAATCGTCTGCATGTTTGCATTAGCCTAGGCAGTATTAATCCCGCCGTGTATGTCATAATGAGGTTTAGGCGTCCACACACAGGAGGCCAGACAAAAAACGCGCGAAGTTCTTCAATTGTTTTTCACAAACCTGTTACAAAGGCAGCCAACATAGGCAGCGATAATGTTGCCAACGTATTCAATGATATTGTTCTGTCTCACTTTACGAGGCAAACATTATGAGGGTAACTAAGCAACTTTTTCATGAACAAAACTATAGCTTACTTTTGTAATTATATGGTCGACAATGGATAGATACAGGCACCTGGCACATTCGACTTCGAATCGAAATGGATGTATGTTTAGAAAGCGAGCTGCCTTCATTGAATATCTAAAGAGGCAGCTCGCCTGGACAGAACGTTAATGGTGAACTCGAACAATCTTGCGAAATATGCTCAAAGGGTACTTATGTCTGGAAGATATTGGGTACAGATTTGAATGAATCGATTTTTAATGTAACTGGCTAATATCAATATTGGCATTCGGATGTAAATACAGGAATTATGGAAATGAACAGGTGGCTTTAATGCAATACGCTGTTGTGTATCGTCTCACCCTATCGTTCTCAAAGAATCCATAATGTTTCGTCTGGCTCAGAATCTAGAAGGTTTCATTTGCAATGAAAATGGCCTCACCAAACCACGGTGCAATGGATTTGTCATATAATAGCGTTCACCGACGGCGATGTCAGAGGTATCACCGCTATATGCCTGCGAGCTACAGAGGGGAAGTTAGCTCGAAATGTTGGAAATACGATTCCCAGTTCCTCGAACCACACACCGCCTGCTCCCTGCGTACAGTCCCTCTTCAGAAAGCGAATCGATTGTATGTAGATATATCCAGCGATTAGTAGGCTACAGACGTATTACAACAGAACGCTGCAAATCAAAACGATTGGACATCAAGAACAGGTACGAAACTGGTGCCTGTCCGACGTTCGGCAGTGGTCCAACCTGTGAATGAACGGGGGGGTCTGCACGCTCGGATTGGTTTACTCATCTGCGTGGTTCATCTGAACATAGCAGAGGATCTATGCGGCGCAGCTAAATACTAGTGAATTTGGAAATCCAGCTCTCCTATTCGTCACCAGTGCGTGCGTAATTCTGCGGGCTCGGTATCTTGCTCTCCGGTTAGGATCATGGATAATTGTTGCCTTGGGAAGTGGAAAAAGTGGCGGTTACTGGCGTTTTGCTCGTTACCCTGGATGAAAAATTTGGCATAACTTAGTTGAGACCCCGGTACACTTTGAAATACGAAAGAGCGATGCCAGCAGTGATCTCTAGAAGTTCAAGCTCCCTAGAAATCGATTTTCAGCTTCGTCGAGGCAAGCCTTGCCATTATCATTTCGTATTGCAGCTGGTTGCGCTCACCTTCGTCAGCCGATCGGTTAGCGCACAGGGTGATAATAGCGAAAATAAATTGCCTTTGCACCGATCTCCGGGGTTACTCTAGCCTAGGTTACTATTCTTTATTTATCCTATTGTTATTTCACAGTTCGCTATATTATTTTTTTTTCTTTTTTATAGACGTTAAAGGTAAATCCTACATGGACACCAGACTTCACAACGAAGGTATTTGCCTGGTAGTGTTAGAGACTCTTACTGACTAAACCCAGAACCAATTTTCACTTGGGGCACTGACCGGCACTGTCAAAAGTATTACTTCGGTCAGTGCCTTGCAGGGACCGGCAGTTGATTCCAACCATGTCCGAGTTCCTCTGACAGCGATGAGGATGGTTTCCTCGAGTGGACTTGCGTACTGCTTACCATAAGGAATACCCACAATGTATGTTGTTGGTAACTGACGTGTACTTTGCCTTCGACGACGAGGGGATCCCAAAGGAGCTTCTCTCTATGTTAGTCTCTCTTTCGCTCTACCTCTGTCTCTCTAAATCTGTGTGCCAACGCGGACCAGACTCTATCTTGATGAGGTTGTCTCCCTTGCAGTTCTGTTATAATTAAGTCGACGTCGTGGGCAAAGGAATGGTATGTGGCGGGCGCCTCTCTTCTGAGTTGGCGGACCGGCGAGTGGCGACAATCCAGTCTAGCCCTGGCCTGGTACGGTCGTCCGTCCGGACCCATTCCGAGGTGTCAACGGCTCGGCCAGCTCACAGGCGGCTGGCCGAACTGATTGTGCCGTCTCAGAGCCCCAGCGTTGTCTCCCGAATTGGTTCCTTCAAGGCTCTCTTCGCAGAGCGTTCGACCGGTCCGGCCTCCCTCTCAAACGCCCCCTCTTGCGAACACCCGAAACCCGTCTGCCAATCACATTGATGTTCGACACAACCGCCGCGTTAGGCCGCTGCCAACAGGACCAGCCAGCGATGTCACTTTTATCAAGATCACTTCAGATTTAAGTGCAGACGCCCTTCAAGTGCAATGGCGAGGCTAGACAAGTTAACAACAAAGAACGTTAATGGCGGGTAGAAGTCCGGTTTAGGTTGGACTGAGCAGATCACAAAGAAGATGAGCTAGCTAGGCGGAATGGTATCAGTTCAGTTTCCGTCAGGCTTGCGTCCACTTGATCTAGAGAGAAGGTAGACTGCATTGGCATGCAGCACGATTTCACAGATGGAGGATGCGGAGCCCTGGAAACGAAGTTTCGAACGAACACAAGATAGAAGTTGAGTGAGTCAGCCAACGTGCTGGTTTGTCAGTTGACTAACGAAGATCACTGACAAATGTATGAACAAGGTTTATGAAGCCACCAGGGTAGTGGGTAAATGGTAGGCCGGGTTTGGTTGTTCTTCTACGTTTACGGAGCTTCTAGCGTCAAAGAGGTCGCCTCTTCTTACAAACGCCATAAGATGCTCTGCTAGAAACATGGTAGTGTCTCCGTTTGCTAGCACACTCATTCACTAAATAACGCTCCCCTTTCTTGATCGAAACACATAAGTTGCGATCAGCCGCTGATCTATTTTTGCAAATTTCTACCAGCTTCCAACATGGTTCTACCACTGTGACAAGGACGTCTGTCACTGAGATTGTATACGCCGTCCGCATCGTCAACTTAATGTGATATGTTCCGGTGCCGACGGCGCAGAACAAGCACTGCTCGAAAAGACGAAATTGTTCACACCTTGTTGCTTCGTTTACTAATGACGACAGCGTAGTACTTTTGACCAGTGCCGAGGAGCGAATAGAAAGGGAGAAAGCGAGTGGAGGTAACCGAGGCGTTTGTTTGGTCGCGAAGGCGTACGGGCCACTGGGCTGCTCAGCCTTTTACACTGAAGGCTGATGAGGAATCCCTAGCTCTGGCCGTGACCGCCCACTTTCCCTTTGGGTACTGGCTGGTTTTGCAATCAGTGCGTCCCGCGGGTGAGTTTGTCTCATCCCGTCTCGCCCTGCTAACTGGACGACCAAGCAGGAAACACGCACTGTGTGCAACATAACAAGGCGAAAGCGAAGGTGGAACTACACGTGACGGGCGGCGGGCGGCAGGGGGAGGTAAGCGAAGAGGATTCTCGGGTTAAGGGGTAGGCAACGCTAGAGTCCAGCGACTCTGGCGCGTAGCCGCTGCTGCCATAGCCGCTAAAAGGGTTAAATCGAGCGAGGTGCCTTGTACCTTGCCGGGCCTCGCAGGTCCTTGCGGGGCCTAGCACATTGTTGCCCTTGCGCTCGACTTAACATCACGAACAGGCGACTTGGCTAGAATTGGTTGGTTATGACGCGACAGCGGTTCGGGTCTGTGCCGAGGGCCATCTTCCGCACCGATTGGTGCCGCCGTGTGTGTGTGTATGTAGGAATCGCGCATGGTATGCGACTATGGATGCATGAATGTGCGTATATGTGCATACAAACGCCTATGTATGGACGGTTCAGGCCTCTACGTGGTCTTCGAACGTTTGCGTGGTTGCTCGTGAACTTCTTCCCAGCAGGAATGTGTGTACGGTCGAATGTGTCCGTCCGCGAGAGGGGTCAGGCTGTGGGTTCGCGGTATAGGTGAGCTTGCTCCGTACAGTGTAGACTGGGTTATCGGAATCTGCGTGCGGATCAGAGGAGCAACCACTTGCCAGGTGAACGGGGCGTACAGCACGAGGCGGGATTCGATTGCCTCTCCTTCGTGCTACTTTACCATAGAGATCGGCCGGCCCTAAGATGGGAAGATGCATGCCTGGTCGCAAGGGAAGGAGGCGTGCCCTTGGAGTACGGCGAGCACGGACTTGGACTTAGTAATTAGCAGCCCACCCATTTATTGTAGAATATCAGTAGTGTCCATGTATGGTCGCTTGTACGTACTAGCGCCCATACGAGGCATGTGTGAGGGGTCAGAGCCGTTCGGCTAGAAAGATGATTCTCCTTTGTTAGCGCTGAATTACATGACGTTCGTTTCGACCGTTGAAACTCAGTGAACGAGATTTAGCCGTTAAGATAGAAGCGTCGCTATGTAAGGTGCTGGATCTCTTCGTTACTACCCCGTGATGATATCCCCGTTGAGGACACCAGATACTAAGAAACTAACGTTATACTTATGCATCGCCAATGATAGCGTACAGAAACAGTAGATCACAAACCGTCATAAATTAAGTAGACGAAGTGCTTTAGCGCACTCATTTGGACTAGATAGTAGAGTAGGTTGTTTGATTTCGTCAAAGTCACATACCGAGACAATTCTACAATAGACCCGCTATATTTGGTCTAGATGTATCGGTCTGGGACTTTGGCACTGGTACAAATACTCATGACAACGAGAAATAGCTGTCACTATGTAAATTAAGAATTACAAGATGAGATCATCGTCGAACCTAATGTCACGATGTGAGTGGAAGGCTAAATGGAGCAACGGTGCGGCTGGCCCTACTAACGTACATCAATTGCCGTTTAAGCCTGACCGCATTATGGAAGTACCGAATTTCGAGGCCCATATTCGCCCATTTAATAGCTCAGGAGGCTCTTACCCAGCGCACCCGGCCGTATTTGATTACTGCATATATTAATGATATATTTTAGCACGCACGCACGCTAACTACCACCAATAAACATACGGCCTTTAAAAGTTCGGCAAGCGACCGCCTCCAATTATGGGCGTGCACTCTCAATAGCGGCCGACCTCGGTAGCATCGACGCATATAGAGCCCCTCGTGTTGGCTCGCGCATATTTTGAGCCGCGGCGTTTAGCGAGCCTCGTCTCGCTGTATCGTAGGTAAACAGGCGTATCGGGTAAACTATAAATGAAATGTTCCACAACCCTCTAAACATAATGGTTAGCATTGATGCGTAGCAATAGCAGTAGTAATTCATACGGCGTGATCTCACCTGTTGACGCAGCCTACTTTCACCAGATATTCTCGGAATCCTTCGCTCGTGAGCCAACAGAGAAGAACACACGCGCAGAGCTTTTAGTAGCTACTCAAAATATTATATATCTATCGCAGCGACGTTTACGACAGGTCAGGCCGGACGAGACAGGAACCCTCCGATCACTGCCGAGCCAAAGCAATGCGATGAGCTTCGGCCTTCGCCATTCACTGCAATAATGTACATATCTACGCACTTGCACACAGTGCGTAGCGTAAGGCGACCGGATGCAATAAAACACCTCGCGCTCGTGTTACCTCTGCATGGAGAGGGTGGGGGCCGTCTGCCCGATGCTGTGACGACCCCCGGGCGACTGTAGGGGCCTCCCCGGGGGCTTGAGAACGGGATCGTTACTTCCGGATATAGGAGACTCTTTCTCGAGGAGAGTTTCATGGGGCCAGGCAAGACGAGCGAGCCGGCCGGCCTCCAGTCGGCGGGAGGTGAGAGGTCGAATCATTACTTGGCCTCGACGTCAGGCGCTGGCAGCTTCTCAAGAGCTTCAGCCGCTGACGCACTCGCTGAGAGCTCTCTGCCACTGCCCGATGCCGTCGCCCTCTTTTCGGTCGTTTCGTCAGGCGTGCTCACCTAGACCTAGCTGCCAGACAGCCAAGAGTCTTCTGCCGCAATCCAACCTGCTGACAGGTAGGAAAATAGCGATCTGACGGGTTGAGAAGAGGAGCGAAGCGGGGCGGATGCGTCCTCATGGAACGTGGAGCCACGACGGCATCAATAACCTGACATTTGGTGAGCGAGAGATAAATCTCCCCGTCGCCGCGTCTTGCTTGCCGCTTTCTCACACTGGGTGCTGTCCTGGCGACGTATCCCGGTATCGCTCCTCTCTTCCAACTAGCCCACCCGCTTGTAGTGGGTCCTGTGGTCCCCGCCTCGCGTCACCGTCGTCAGAGCCGCCCGTAGTCATACTACAGGCTCTACAAAGCTCTCTCTCTCTCTCTCTCTCTGGTCGCTTGACAGCTTCGGCGCTGAAACTCCGACGTAAGGCCTCACAGCAACTGATAGTGATGGTGGTTGCAGCAGCCGCAGTAGTTGTGGTTGCGATGGTGGAACTATTCAGAGGGAGATGTGTGTGCTGGGATCGTTGCCGATACGAATGTGCATACTGCCCCCGAAGCCCATACCGCCACAATCCAGGTTCTATCGACGGTGAGCGGCGCACTCATTGCGGAACAGAGAGCGAACGAAAAAGAACTCAAGGGAGTTAGCTGACTGGCTGACTCAAAGGGTGATCAATCTTCAGGCTTCGATGTGCTGGATGTGGGCGGCCTTAGAGGGAGTCAGAAATCGAAAGAGAGAGAGAGGCGTGAAGAGGCCGGTCAGTCCATTCTTCGCTCCTTTGTCTTGCCTGCACCTTGAGGCGCTCCTGGGGGATCGAGAATCGAACGACTTCAATTTTGCGATCGCACACACTAACTTACATACGCGTGCATTGAACGAGCACAGAACTACGATACAATCACGCAATGCAAGCTGGACCCAGAAAAAAGGTGGTGTGATGAGTTGGTATGGCAACCTTGAGAAAATAGCATTGTTGCTGCAGCTTGTTGCTGCTGAGAAGCTTGTAAGCCGAAGGTTTTTGCAAGCGAGAAAGCCACCACCACTGCATTCATTTAGTCAGTAGCATGGGTCATTTACCAACAAGTTTGACCCACTAACGTGGTTGGTATGACACCACGACCCCGAGGAATGCTACCGAATAGATGACTCTCTCTCTCTCTCTCCCTCTCAGTGATGCTGTCTGTCCGATAAGGCTCCTCTAGCAAGGAGTGGGCACGAACTCAAATGGATATGGATTTACCTGAAAGGATAAAATAGAGCTTTCAACTCATCAGCTCGTTATGCAATACTAGGGACTGATCCCGAATTACCGAGAGAAAGAAGAACAAACTCCGATTAAGCAATCAGCGATTCGTACAGAAGATCGCCTTTTCACAGCCATGTATTCAAACACCAGATTGATAAATATTCTCGTAAATTAGAGATGTGTCTGTCAGAAGTTAGAAGAATAATCGTCCGAGTTAAAAAGTACCTCACGCCTTTCTGATACCTTTTAACTCGGACTATAATCCGAAATTAAATATTAAGATATTCCCAATTTGTGTGAGGTCACAACCTAACTCTATATCCAGTCGTCCCAAAGCGGTTGCGTAGGACCATGTCCCCTGCGGACATCATACGCGGGGAATGAAAACTGTCCATAAGAGCCCACTTGTGAGAGAATAGTTAACAAGGGCCTGTCAGTTCCCATGGCCTCGGATCGTATGGACACAGAAATTTTATAGTTCATAATATTTACGCCACAGGCTGGCCTTTGTCGTGTAGAGGCGGTGTGAGGCCTGGCTTTAATCAGGCAGATTCGGGCCGCTTCAATAGGGAGCACTTGCCAGCGAGTAGGTTGAACTATTTATGCCTCTGTCAAATGTAAAAACAATTTGCCATTGACTACAGGGTTCAATTGCAGCAGTCTCTTATTATGGGCTAGTCAGATTCCATTTAACCACATATCGAACCTCAAGTAAACCGTAATATCCAATAATATTAGGATGCTCGGATCAGACTTACGCGCATTCAAGCAAACATAGCTTTAAAACTGTGCGTCGCCGGCAAATCCTATTTCACAGTTGGACAATATAAACCCTTGGCTTGCTTTTCCTCACAACTACTTCTCCTCAAAACGTAGAGTTTACAGCAAAATACAAGCGTCACCAAGATCAGCAATATCAGCTATTTTTCACATGTTTTCGTATGCAATCCGTTCAAATAAAGTAATGATACTTCTTGAAAACGCTAGGCGCATCTACTATAGGTGAGCGCACCGCGGCGAACTTGGCACCAACGATACACTTGGGCGAATTCGGCGCCAAAAAGCGTCGAGCTTTGGAGTACAGTGAAACACGAACCCTGAGATGCACATCGAATAAATTCGACGTTCCTTGGACCACTGATTATAGCACTATTGTATCACGATAAGACTGCGTGTCAAGCAATTCGATGAAAATTGCAATTCTTGGAGTTCACCGACTCTGTGTAGTTCTTAAGACGAACCGAGCTCAACCGTAGTTTCGGCAAGATGAGTCAGCGGGTTCGATACCTTAGTGACACAAAATAGGCAAAAATGTAAATCTGACAAAGCAAGCGACAGCCAAATTGCAGTAGTAGCCACGTAACGTAAAATTACAAACAATTAACCACTAAAAAACTTCCAGAATCCTGTTGCCAAATATCTAGTCAGCCTGTTGCACTCGAGAATCGACCTCATAACCACAGGGTCCTCAACTCTTTCTCATCGGAGAGTCGAACAGAAGTGACATTTTGGTATTAGAATTAAATGTTAATGGAAATTTTAAAATAGCATACCTATATAGTATAATAGTAACTATGAACACCGATCTGAAGTGGCCCACAGCATGAAATGACAATGGCATGCATATCCGTTGCTGACATGCTGATAAATGCTAATGTGCATTGCATTGGGCGCTTAAAACAAGCTCGAATTGATTCAGTGCCTACTGTGCAAATTGCTACCGCCAACGATTTTCTCAAAAAGATAGAATCAGCTCCTTACAAACGATAGATCCGTGTCATATGCATAGTGGCACAGCCACAGGTGCATAAGGTAACTTACAAATATATTAATACATCTATGAATGGCAACATCCGAAACAATCGCTTGAACGCATTCAGTGAGAAAAACAAGACGAGAACAACGTCCAATAATGTTTCATTAACCGGACGCTGCAACTTAAACGAGATTGAATTGAAATTGAGGGGGGGACGTGGTCTCTGCGCTGTATCCACGCGGTTACGGGAATTTGCTGACATGGGGATCAGGGACACGCCGGCATCGGCGAACGTGACGCGGGTAGTCGGATCTTTGCTGGGAGAGGGGCATGGATGTAATTACCCCTTGAGTTCCGCGAAGCCCTTGCCACGGCGGTTAGGCACCAATGTCTTGTTACGGCCATGCGGCTGGATAGCACTTCTCTCTGATCTTTATCAGACGGACTAGAGACACGAACCGAGAGCAAAGAGGGTAAAGAAGAAGATGGAGCGTGAGGTTCTCAGGGGTGTGAGTACGACCATCTCGAAGAGAAGTTCAATACGCGTTTTACCGTCTCTGCGCTGCTCCCCAGCTTAGACACCCACATATAATCGTTTCCAGGAGCGGCGATGCAGTTGTTGTTGTTGTGGCCCCGGCCGCCGCAGGAGAAGCATCACTGCCGCCGCTGCCCGCGCAGATACATCCCTCGAGGTTCTCTTCGTGTATTTCGCATGGAGGCGGGTTGTAGCCCTAGCCCACACTCGGAGCTTTCGTTGTTTCCTGACGACTGATGGATGGATGTATTATCCTCTCTCTGCCAAGAGTACACCATACACACTGAAAAGCGGGCCCGCATTGAAAGACAGCCTCAGTCGGAGACGGACTGACACGTTTACATGGACTGTCGACTGTTGTTCGGATCCCGAATACTCGGATGCCGGACGCTTTCGAGTCCTGCCGAAGCTTATGCTGCCACCGTTCCTGGCCGGAGCCTTAACGCGCACAGCGCTATCCTTTCGTATCCCTCTGCCTGAGCCTCTGAATGGCTCTGCTGCAGGCTCGCGTAGGTTCGACGGCGCTGTTGTTCGATACGACTCAATTGTGGCATTTCTTATTCTCGAGAGTGCCATGTACTAGTGGTCGAAAAGAAAGAGAAAGGGCGAGAGGGTGAACTCGCAACAGACAAGAAAAAGAAGAAGCCGCTTCGACGAGCTACGGAGAGGAATGATTGTTTGGAACGTCACGATCGGCACTACTGAATGAAATGCGTCGGTTCGTTTCGTTTATCACTCCCGCGCCCGACGTCGGCCTGGCCTTGCTCAGGTCCACGGCGCCGGTTTGTGAACCCATCACACGGCTGCCACTGTTGCTGCTGCTGCCACCACCATGACTACTGCGCCCACCTTGATCACTAGGAATGGAGCCAGGATCTTGTCGTATAGCTTTTTCTTCTGTTTTTCTTCGTTTGCTCGATGTTACTGCCCTCGCAGGCCCCCCGAGTATTTGGGTTTCTATGGAAATACGCGAGCAAAAATTGTGTACGAGTGTTCTATTTTTTTGTTCAACAACACGGCGTCGGATTTGCCTTCATCCGTGCTAGCATATTGTACAATTAGTCGAGATAGTTATAGCGGGTCTTGGTCGTGTTGACTGCCTCTAGTCCTACCTGCGTCCCCTTTGGATAGTACATATGCTGTCGGCGATAAGTAGTAAAATAGTAGAGAAGCTGATTAAATGCTCTGGTAGTCCGCTCCAGCATTTGCCACCGGCGCCGTAATCGAATCACATGTTTTGGCCTAGAACTCGAATAAATAGGCACTTCGCCATTTGTCGTCCGCTCTCCTCTACTGATCTATCTCTCTCTCTCTCACACACACACCTCTTATCTCTCCCTCTCGATCTATTTAAAATTGCATCGTTCATGGTCACCAACCGGCTATAGGCTGACTCTCGCATTTGATTTTACCTGGTCGCCAGTCCCCGCACCCCCAACGACCGTCACCACCACCAGGAGCTCCTCTATTCGAAGCTAGCGAGACCACTCTCTGGCGTAACCGTGCCTCCACGCTTCTGCGACGTGGAAGTCCGCGGGTAGGGTGGTGGCTTCGTTGCCGAGTGATGTTACGTTACTGGGCCATGCGCGCAGTCAGCTCAGCTCGGTGGCTGCGACGACGAGCCGCTAGAAATCGACGGTGGCCAGACTGGTTTTTCTCTATCTCTCTCCCTCTCTCTATGGCGCTCGCTTTCTCCTGCCTAATGCCGTTTCAAGGTCACTAGTACATACAAAAGCAAGGTGGCTTCTCGAAGGCAGAGGGGTCGCAGTCGGCGGGGGCCGAGTGCTCCGAGTGTGTGCGCTCGCGCGCGCGCGGATGGAGGCCTGAGCGGGTCCGGGAATCTAGGGCCTGGCCGGCATGGATTGGCAATACGCAGCACCGATTGGCTCTTGATGGCTTTAGCTAGCCAGCGACCGGCCGCTCACCGAGTTCGGGCAAGCTGGAAGAGCCGCTAACGCGGGTTCGGCACTTCACGCGAATACTGACGGGCCTGCCGAGGCGAAGGCTAGTGAGGGAGTAGTGAAGACGCAGGACTGCAGGGACTCCGGCCACGGCCTGGGCCGATTTCAGGACGTCAACAAAGGGCCGACCGACGAGCGGTCGGACGGACATACACACAGGCTTTGCGCACGAGCGGTATGGCGACATTCGACGAAGGCAGGAGCCACAGTCAGCGTCATAGTGCAACAAGGAAAATCATTCTAGATCGTTTGACAACATCAACGAACAACAACAACATCAACGAACAACAAGAAACGGTTACGATGATTAGTGAGAGATATTGCGCAGTATTATATTATGCAAACACATACAATATTCTATACTCTGCTCTATACACAAAAGATAGATAATGAAAAAATAATATTCTGAAGTAACGTCCCGCGATCATTATTCCAATAGATGCTATATAATATATGCATAATGTAATGAATACATCACTGCACCTTGCCAGAATATGCATATGTAATGCATAGCAGCTGAGATCTCTCGGCTGAGATATGCACAGCCCGCGACGAAAAAAGATACAATAACAACAACAGCCGGTGTGCCGCCAGCACCACCGCCACCATCACCAGTAGCAGCAGTAACGCAAAACGCTTACGCGACCCCCGTGGGTCGGCTTGCGCCGGAGGCTAGATGGGGTGCCGGCTGGTCGAGCGCCGGTGCCTCTAAAGCATTCATTTGCTAGAGAAGGACACCCATGGACCTGTGGGGGTTCACATGTTGCCCACCGTGTGCTATTGTTAGATAGCCGCACGCAGAGGGCAAACGCTGTTTGTATGCTCGCCGAATGGCCGCCTGCGTAACTGCTAGACGCGCTATTATGCTCTACATACGGTCAAATCGACGACTCCGAGCCACTCGCAAACCCTGCCCGTCTATACTCAACCAGCGTCCGTGCAGTCCAGGAATGCAGGGCGACTCGTCGTTCGCTACGAATCCGCCGCGTTTGGCCGTAATGACGATGTTGCATTTGATGTATATTGTGTCATATCAGGCTGCGTGTCAGTGAGCAGCGCTGGATGATTCGGTGCTGCGAACGACGGTGCATCCTATGTGGGCCGTGCTCCGCCTCGTACATTTGACTTGGTCCACTGTTGGGAGCAGGTCGTCTCGTAGGAGACGAATCGAGGAACGCCGGGTCTGACTGACTGGGACGAGAGAGCGTGGTTAAACAGCGGAGCCGCTGGTTGTACGCACCAGGTGTGGTTAGATATCCTACTCATGCGGCTACAATGCGTAAAAACGTATAATTTTGCATTTATAATATTAGGTAGTCCCCAGCGAATTGTCGCGCCTTTCGGATGGCGCACAGCCCGAACTACGCCACACAATGCGTTCATTTTTGGAGTGGGCACGCGGTAGGAACGTGGCTTCCTTTCGAACACTGAGTGGTTTCGATACGATCAGAAAGATGGACGCTGCAGCAAAAAGTTCAAATTCCCCCAAAAATCAACGGGAAATCATCAAGTTTTTGTTTCTCCAAAAACACCCTCCAGCTGAAATCCATCGACAATTAGTGAACGCGTACGGCAGGTCTGCCTTATGCCTGCGAACGGTGCAACGTTGGTGCGAGCGATTTAACAGTGGAGATATGGACACCGATGACCATCGAGGTGGGGACCACAAATCAGGTGCGACAAGGGACGATCGGATTGACAGAATCAAGGCAGCTTTTGAGCAAACTAGAGCTTGGTCCATGGAGTCTTTGTCGGCTGAAACTTTGATTCTTCGGACGACGTGTTATAGAATTATCACCAATATACTGAAGAAGAAGAAAATTAATGAAAAATCGGTTTTCCATAAACTGAGTGCTGACCAAATGAAAATGCGTGTGGAGTATTCGACATTTAATTTGAAGACTTATACGCAACAAACCAGTCGCTTAGAGCACACCGTGTCGATAGACGAGACATGGGTTAGCCTGGATAGACCCCCTGAGAAGGACCAAGCAAAACAGTGGCTCCGACAAGGTGAAGCGGCAACGTCTGTGGCAGTGCCAGATAGATTCGGACGAAAGGTGTTGATGATACTCGCTCTGGATATCAAGGGTGTTTGCTATTATGAAATATTGGCGGCAAACGAAAAACTCAATGCTCCCCGATATCTCGGCTTCTTGAAAGGATTGATGAACAAATGGCGTGGGGATCGACAGCACCGAGTGTGGTTACTCGACGACAACGCAAAACCTCACCGCACTGCTGAAATTACGGCCTGGATGGAGGGGAACAATATTGAGCGATGGCATCAACCCCCATATTCTCCTGATTTAAGCCCGTGTGATTATGGTTGTTTCCATGCATTAAAAAGGGCAATAGGTGGGGTTCCATATGCAACCGTCGACTCACTCGCAAAAGCAATGGATAATGAAATTATATATGGAAACGCAAATGGTAAATATTTGGCTATTTCAAAACTCCCAGAGCGCTGGAATCGGTGTGTCAATAAAGCTGGAGAGTACCTCTAAGTCATACCAAAAGATCTTTGTTCTAACTCATTTAGTTCAAAAGTTATTGGCATTTAAATAGGCGACAGTTTGCTGGGGACTACCTAATATATATATATATTTATCTATATATATATATATATATATATATTATATTTACATCTAGGAATACTTGAACACCCCAAATACACATTCGTCCGTGTATTGCCAACCTAACTGTTGCATACAGATTCTCTGTAGGTATATTTATTCACGAATGTAACGTGGAACGTGTGACGTTATAACGTGTGAATGTTATAACTCTGTGTGGCCTTAGTCGTCCTGTTGGTCCACTTAATTCTTTTATGATATGTATACCGTCGTGTCTGATCAGAAGAAACTTCAAAATCGACATTCGAGCAGCGTCGTCCAGCGTGAAAATCCTCCTTTCGTCAAGTATAACAATATCCGAAATATAATACATAGATGCTCTGAGAACATACAACCAATCAAGGGGCATCTCGAGATGGCACTGTAGCGGCACACGCCAACCCATTAGTCTGATCGATAGTGATGTTAAACTACGTTCAACGTGGCTTTGTATTGGTTGCTCATAACCAGACCATTCAATTAAGTAGTCAAAAATAATACAGAGTTCCTCCCTCGATTGGCTGACAGGGGCAACGTTATATGTAAATGTGAAATGAGAAGTTTTTACCCTCAAACCAGTTCAGCATTGGCTAGCTCTATTGGTACCGCGACGTAAGCGAACTCTATCGCTCGCTATGCTGTACGTATGGACGCAAATATGGGCTTAATGAACTGGACAGCTTAGCGGCAGCAGATGGGTGTGTTTATATGATTTGATTGCGCTCATCGCAATTCCTTAAGTATAGTATGGGCCTCGGCGTTCGCCGACTACCTCGTCAGAACGAGCTTCACACAGACCCGTATATCTACAAGTGCCTTTCGTTTCTGCTTCGTCAGTGGTGTTAGCGCGACCCCCGTTCGCACTCGCCCGTCGTGTTGTATATGATGCCTCCACGCAGGCTGGCCTCAGCATTTCGTTACTTGGGCAAATGGCAGTGCTACTCTGGGCGGTGTACCCATCCGAGCGTCTGGCGGATGAGCGGCGGCGGCAGCTGTAGTGTGGGTGTAACAACAGCAGCAGCAGCAACGACCACACCAGGAGCAGAGGCGACTTGGCCCCCCCACAGTGGGCATAATTCACGAGTTGCCAGTGGGTTCTCTCCACCTCATTCAGCGTCCACCATTCCGCCAGTGCATCCTTTCACCGGTCCGTGTCCGTTATTTGTCTCCACCAGCTTCGACCCCCTTAGCGCTTCCGTCGTTCGCACTCTCTCATTCGCTTCTATCGAAACCTCTACGCTATAGCCGCTACCCAAGCGACATGCCTGCCCGCGTGGCTCTCCGACGCCCGCTAGCCGCTAACCATCTCACCGCCATCTAGCACCAGGAGCCCAACTACCCCTCTCGCCTGCACCACCAACGCCTTACCCTCAGGTTCACGAGAGCGGAGTACGCAGGGCTCAGCAGCTGCTGCTATTGCTGCCCTAGCGGGAAACGTTGATGGTGAAGTAGAAGAAGTACCGTGGCAGCTGCCGGTGGCTTACGAGCGGATGGCGGTGGCTTTCGCGGCGGCGTCGGCCTCGGTAGCATTAGAAAGCACTGGTGGAGTTGAGGAGCGGACGGCAGTAGCAGGTAGCCGCAATGGCTTTGTGCAATTACCGTTCGTTTCCATCAGGAATAGGAGGTATGCCACACGGGCTTGGTAGAACGAGTGGACAGAGAAGCCGCGAGCGTCGCTGGGGCGAGGAGGCGGCTTGAATGAGAAGAGATGGTAGCACCGAGAAGTTGGAACGTGAGAGAGTCGCCTAGCCACGCGCTGTGCTTTGCTGTCAAGAGGTACAGAGCTGAACCTGCGGGGTTGTGCACTGTAACGCGCTCCGCGGTAGCGTACGCTCCCGAGGGCCTCAAAGGACAACAACCAAACGAGTAGAACCTGGTCGATCGCGGAGCGGACTTGGCTGAAGCGCGGATCTGCGATACGAGTGATGATGAACCATTCCCATGACGTTTATGATGATGAGTACGATATGGCACCGTGTTCGACAGCACGACGTGCGCGTTTTTTTGTTTACCTAATCTGATATCTTTGGTATCATTGCATCTGCACAGCTCAAGTACTCGGCAGTAAATGGTTGTATTTACAATCGAATTAAAAAAACACAAGTACCTTCTATATTTGCTGTGGTGATAGTTTCTCGCAACCTCTGGCTAACGCTGGCCAACGAGCTGGTCTCTGTGTTACTTACCTGTGCTCATGACTTACGGTCTTATACCCCGTCACAGCTGAGGACGTCACCGTTCGCCGCTGTTGCGGACACAACCATCCCAACGTGCGCTATCTACTCCTGGTGGAAGCGGCGAATCTCCCACGAGCCTGGTCGGTGTAAGAAGACTCGTTCTCATCTTAGCACATTCGGGATCCTATTTTGTGTCGGTTGGCTGCGATTTTCAGTCCCGCATTGTTCTCGCACTGTCGACGTTTCTTCCTAGTATCTGCACGAACAAACTAGCGCTTCTCAGCTCCCAGGGTTTGTGACACAGCTACGTGGCATCGGCGGAGTAACAGCTATGTTGGCTGAGAGCCATAAGCATTCTCTCTTCCCTGTCTCGTCCAGGTGGCGCAGGCTTTTCTGATAGTCACGTCACGATAAGGAAGCCCCACCCGAATCTCGAGGCAGCTCGTTGAGTTGAGTTCGGCCAACGGCATCGACCCCCCTTCCATCGTCTGAGTGCAGCTCCACTCTTGCCAGTGGGGAGAGCGAGTGTTGTCCGTCGCTCCGACGGGTCGTCCACTCGAGTTCATACTCGACCAAGGGTTCTTTTCAGAGGAAGCAATTAGTACGCGGGTGACTATAAATACATACAAGCGTACATATACACGCTGCGCTGGTTGGTCGGTCGGTCAGACCGGTCAACTATTGTATTTCATAGTGGACAGTGATTTCGTGCGCTGCTCGTTCGGGTACACAACAATAACATTCACTCGATCTGGTGTTGACGGAGTTGACAGTCCTCGTTTGTGAATAGCTACATCGCCGACCGGCGGATCGATGCCGATCGTCTAGTGAAGCAATCGTGTTCAGTGGAGTGGCGTATCGCTTCTCGGGCAACGTGAGGAGCGGGACGGATCGAAGAAGAAAGGATTACTCGGTCCATAGGCATCGTACGAAGTTCATGGAAACCTAAGCGAGTCGCTTGACCTATCAGGCCAGCCACGAGCAACGCCATACGTCCGTCGGGTGGTCCTGAGGTGGCATGGTGCAATGGAGGGATGGATCCTTCTAGATCAAGCGCGTTTATTTCCATACCCCTTCTCTCTCTTTCTCTCTCAGTTTCTCTATGTCCATAATAGCTCACATCGCGTTCTCGGAAAGGCTAGATTTCATGAGAGCGTCTGGGTTCTTTCCCGATCGGCTAGAGAGGTTCGCGAGGCCTGGAGCGTGACAACAAACATCCCCATGCAGTCTGATGAGCGCCACAAGTGGCGCAATCATGCAATTACTTTCATCCAGTTTTCGTCCAGCGTATGAAACCCGCTCATCGTAATTTGGATCCTATTCTGTCGGGAGAGGATATTTGAATAGTTGGCAACAGGGAAGACAACACAGCAACCCGATAGAGAGAAAGAGAGAAAGGTTATTTCCACAAAGCATCTAGGATGGGTTGCAGCGACATACAGAGTTCTCTCCTCATTAAGAGATCGGCTGCAATGTTATGTGTAGGAGTTCAACAAGAACAGCCCCTTCAGTGACCTGCCGTGGCCTTAGGAAGGTATGGATCTTTCTCGCGACAATTTCTAGCACTTGTGCCATGATACGGATAAGTATTATACTGACACATATCTGATGAGAACTGGGCTGGCTGCCAATCGAACATCTATGCTACTACCATTCTGCCTGTGGTGCACGAAAAATCAGGGTCGCTCTGAGCTATAATACATCGAGAATGTGAACAGAGGGTGCGTATATGCGAATCGCAGAGGTCTCCCACCTACGTTGGTTTGTCACAAAGCATTTCGGCGATGCATAATTAGTAGTATGAACACGTGTACGATATGCAGAAATGTATACACATCTTAAGAGAGTGGGTAGCCAAGCGTGTGAGGGTGTGTAAGACTCGAGGCCAGAAATTCATTATGCGATTTTCATCGATCGTCATATCTTCGCCGCTGTTGCGCTGGTTCTAGTTGTGATTGTCGTTGCTCCCGTTGCTCCTGGTTGCTATGGTCATATGATTGCCCAATCATCATTCCCGTCCTGTTCAGCGTTTAGCTCGTGCTCATTGGCCCAAGGAAAAGTAACTAACAGGTGAAGCCTCATCTGATCGTTCGTGTCCTTCGTCTTATTTGCACGCATCTATTTGCCAACACGCTGGTGCCACTGACAGTTGTTGCTGCTGCTGCTACTGTTGTGGTTATTATTGTATTTGTTGCTGTCTCTTCATTTCGTCCGTGCTCCAGGCCAATGCCGCCATCACTCCATCTTCAAGCATCATCATCCGTCTCTGTCGTACAGTGGTGCGGCTCGGCGGCTCCCGCTGCGGAGAGCTACAGCTCGGAGCAAGCTCGAAGCTTTTGCTAGCCAATCGTCGACTACCTCCTCACAGCTCATCGGCCGCTGCTTCTGCTTCTGCCGATGCTAGCGTTACGGATGTGGATGAGTCTGCCATGAGCAAGTATAATACATCGCAAGCACATTGTGATTGCTCGTTTCGCCCATATGTCGTACCCACCCCCCCCTTCGTCACTTATTTCCCAGTGTACGGTACGCTCCCGCTTATTCTCACCAGCGGTTAACTACCTAGCGCAGTGTTCGCTGTACAGGCGACGCATTCGTCCCTCTCGCTCCCATCTCAGCTGTCTGTCGGTCGTGCTGTCTTGTCTGTTTCGTTAATCTGGAAAATATGATATTCCATGGAACGGGAGGAGTTAGAGGCGACGCAGGCTAACGGCAGAGGTTCGCAGGTACCTTCACGTTTCGTAGTGAAGTTCGTGTCAGCGGAACAGCCGGCGGGCGCCTCTGGCGGTCCGAACCCCCCTGCGTCCCGAACCTGTTCACCAGACAGCCGCCTCGATCTCACACGACCACGATCACTCTCTCGGCCCTTCGCTTGTCTATCTCTTGCGGCGGTTGGGGGTCGGCACTAGCTACTACTATATCTCGGCGTACATGCGGCCGGCATGCTCTTTTCTCTCGTGGCCTGCTCACCAGTCCTGCGGTTTCCCTGCGGAACCGCGCTCCACAGAACCCCTCACCCCAAAGGTCCACACTACGCACGCCTGCAGGGGGATGGAACACAGCACCCGTTGGGGGGTCTGCGCGTCTGCCGGCGGTCCGTTCCATTCGTACGTAGCTACAATGTTATCTCGACTTCCTGTGGAGAAGGTGCCCACTCCGTTGGAGAAGCCAGCAACGCTCTGTGGGATAGCACCGACCATTCTGTCTCCACGCCTGGTCACCCGGACAGAAGAATCCCAGCCTTATCTTGCCAACAACACCGGTTTCTACATTCAGCAATTGGTTTCCACACATAGCCACGCAAACGGGCCCCTGTGTGAGTATGTGCTCTCCCTCTCTCTCTCCGTCTTTCTTTCTCTCCCTGTTCATTATTTTCACAAAAAGTTGTTACGCGCTCTCAACCGCGCGAAAGCACCACGTTCGCCCTGTTCCACTTGTGTTCTCTGGGTTGTGTAAGTTCAGATTTGGAATAAAGTGTCGATGGAAGAAACGGGACGGCATTACTGCACACTGCCTGCGACACTGTTATTATTATCTGTATAGTCCGGAAGCACAGAGAAAACGATGTATTATGTAGATGCCGAGTTGGATCTGTTCAAATTGCCGTATCATGAGCAGAACGACATATGTCATAATCGCAATAACGAACTCACAATACTTACCTTTGTGAATTTGCCAAAGCGGATGGCTGTGTACCGTAAAAGTACTGATATAGTACCTAAGAAAGCCAGTCTATATATTGCAGATACCTTATGTACAGAGGCCACAATCCAAACTTATCCATTATCGTCGACCAAATGAAAACACACAACTATAACAACAACAAAAGCATGAAAATGCCCATGTCGTTTTGCTGTGAGGTGCCTTTCTTTGTCGCCTTCAGCAGCCAAAGGAGCTTTACTGAAAGAGCTTTGGCCCTCCAGTGATCCTCACAGGGTTGCGCAGAATGAAGCTGGCAGGTGCCAGGTGGCACGCATCAGCTTCGAGGAGCGGTTAGAAGTAGCAGCAGCGGGAGCAGACGTGCCGAGTCCTAGACAGGATAGGGCAGAGAGGTTGAACGATGCGAGTGGGGCCTGTCTCGTCCAACTAAGCCCTCTCGTCAAGGATCAAGTGGGGCCACCCTCAAAGCCGACATGTCGGCCCAGGCCGGTCCGGTACGTCAGGCATACTTGTCCTAGTCACCAGACGCTCGGCTAGCATATGGTGCTAGTGGTGGTGGTGGAGGATGTTGGTGGTGCGGGACGACAAATGCAAAACGGCACGTTTACTTAACCCTGGGTGTACCTGCAGCGTACAGTCGACTAGAGGCACCCAGGGGTGGTTGGCGCTGTCGCTACCACCTTCATATCATAGACGGTTTTGGTTCAACACGCTTGCCTCTATGTCTCTTATGCCCATCCGCTCACATACGGCAAGGCCAAAACAACAGCGATGCGGACGAAGCAGCCGAGAGTGAACGATAGGCGACAGGGGGGTGGCCAGAGCCAGCAGATGTCGGTGTCGGGAATGTTTTGTCAATTTGTTCGAATTAGACGACGAATGAGACACCCTACCCTGCTTACCTCTCCGCACTATTTGGCCGGTCCCAAAGCACACGCTGGTAGGTGCTTACCCCAGACAGGCCTCTAGTGGGCTGTCGTTTCAAGGAAGTCACCTGTAGAGCCACTAGAGTAGATGGCGAAGAGGCTGTCGCCAACGGCTCGCATGTGCAGCAATTTCGTTGTCCTGCCTTATCCACCTATGTAGTTCGTGGGATAGCGAATGCGGCCATCGCGCACTGAAGGAGGCGGCGTTTGCTGTTGCTCTGTGCAAGGTGGGACCGAGAAGCGTAGGCAGATATGTATGTGGATACATGGGCGGGTAACACTGTGCGCCAAAAAACTAGAACTCGTCTCAGGTGAGAACCGCGTCATTTGCAGTACAACCAAGTTCTACTATCTACGCGCCATCAACGCGCCGCGTATCAATTGTCTATCATCAGCTGAGCTAAGCCACAGGTGATATAAGGCGATGTCCAGTGTGTCCTTGGTGGCGAACAACGATCGACGCCGTTCGCTATCGGTAGTGGCAATTGGCTAAGAGTCTCTTCGGAAAATGTCCTTTACTTAGTAATGGTAGTGGTTGTTCTAGTGGTATAACACGTCCTATGGGATGAATAGGCTGTGTAGACAAATACTTCAGTGCCACTAGTGCCGCAATCGCGTTCACCTTTCATGTCACGTTCATTCGGGCTCCTCCTCTTCGTCGGCACAAGGGAGAGACCTGACCGCGTACCCGGTGAGCTCAGGATAGAGGAGTAAGAAAAAACGGAGGAAATCACCACCAATGCTTCAGGACGAAAGTCACGCCTTTCGGGTACGCGCGTGGTGTGGCAAGCGGAAATGAAGCCGCTCCATAGGCAGACATTGAAATTGGCCTTGATGAAAATGATTTACGCAGTATCTACAAAAGTGCCTATGTAAGCTGAATTAGATGATCTGAGCTGACTGACAGTGACGGCTGTGAAGATCTCAGCCAGGGACGATTTACTTAGACAGTGGCGGCTAAAGCCGAGACTATCCCGCACCCGTACAGCAACCGCCTTCCAGGAGACGAAGTTCCCAGAATGTGAACACAAAGCGTCAAACGCTAGCAAGCGAAGATTGCTATATTCGCGTAGCAGCCTCCAAGGTGTCTAGAGTCATTACTATCGGAGTACCTTACGCTAACTGTATTACCTAACGACTATCTGAGACGTCAGCTGTCCTCGAGTCTCCGCCTCCATGTAATCAGATGGGGGGTGGGGGGTCGCAGTGGTCCAGAGAGGATCCACCCTGAGAAGGTCCGTGCTGAGCATTATTACCAGATTCATTATACGAACGAGTCCAATCGAGCCAAACGAACGAGCAAGCTGCAAACACAAGCTGCAAAAATAGAACGGATATGGTCTGTAGCGTTAGTTTAACGTGAACCTTACTCATGGGGATGTTTGGTGCTGTGGCAACGTGACTCGCATAACCTTGCCCTTCTAGAAACAGCCAGGTTCAACATAGAGCGATACGTAGCGGCAGGAGAAGAAGTCGAAATCAAAAGTCAATACAATCATACAATAATATATAAGCTAGCCAAAGAAGTGAACGATGCGCAAGATTCATAATAGGAGACGAAAATTATTCCTTTATTACGTTATTCTTGTTATTATTAATTGTATGGTTACACAGCAGAGACAATGCAAATGGCGTGTGAGCGCAGTAACGATTTGGGAGTATCGCGGTGCTTAGGAACGACGCAATTAGACGCTGGCACGACGAAAAGTGGCTGGTGGACGAAGAATCCGTGTAATAGTCTTAGGGAGTATTTGCTCAGTTGGTCGTTCACCACCTCAATCATATCAACTATATATATTCAGTTATTATAGACATTGCGTGATTACACGCAGCCCGAATCAATGATTGAAGGTGCATTGCTCTGTCACTCCGTGTAACAGCACCGAAAACAACCGTGGCTAACAGTTGGAACACGGACGCCTCATGTGTTTGCCGGAGCAGGCGATGGCTTTCGCTGCCTCGAAGTATATGTGGCACGATCGGCAGCTAGGGGCGATGACGTCCAATCAACCCTGATTAGCCAAACGTCAAGCTCCCGCCCGGATAGCCCTGATGGACTGACAGACAGGCAGATAGCAAGGCAAGGCAAGGCAGTTTGGTTTGCCCAGTTTGGCTGCAAAGCGACGACACAGTAACTCGATGTCTCCCGCTGTCGGCCGAAGCGTTCAGTCCATCGGCACAGGGACAGAGTCGATGTCCGGCCGACTTATGTATGAATTTACGATAGGGCGACGCCAGTGGCGGCAGTGTCAGCGGCCGGGAAGACCACATAGCACACCCAAAGGGGATTAGATTGCATCGTATCGAAGAGCCGAGCTTTCCCAGACGAACTGAGCCTAGCCTGGCCTACCCCCTCGTGTAGTCATTCTGGCAGGCCACTTGACTAAACACTGACTTGTCGATCAATCGCTGGTCGGTTGCCGGACCCTTCCCCCCCGTCCCCCCCGTCTGCCTCGAAGAGTGGCCAACCCGAACAGACAGATCGACGCATATTGACATGTGTACGTTCACCACTGGCAACGCTAGCGCCTGTAGGAGAAGGATGACGGCTGTCTGCGGTACAACGATTGTCTCTCGGGTTACCCTGCCGGAGCGAGAACAAATCCCATCTGCGTTCAGTTCGCCTCGTCACGCTTCCCAACAATATATGCCGCAAGGACTTTGTATTATATTTCGGATTAAGCACTACCGTTCCTACGAGAATCAGGGCTTGGACAGCGGGCTACATAAGCGTGGAAGCGAGGCTAGAATGCCGTGTTTCCCATACGAGAGGACTATTTGGTTGATGAGGATTGTGACGCCACCGCCGACGACGACGGGATGTCACCGTCCCGACGTGACCCTGCGAGATCGACAAAACGACTAATTCGCTGCTGTGGTCGTCAACAAAGCCGCAGCGTAGTCCATACATACACACACACACACCCTCCCTCAGACATACGTATAGACTACGACAGCCGGGCCTCGCCGGTTGATTAGTCGCCGAGGTTTCGCGCACCTTAAAGGTGTGGGCAACGTCATTGTGCCCGTTAATGAGCTGTCATGAGAACGAACGACCGAGCGACAAAGTGCACACCGGATGGATGCGACAGTATCACCGCCATCGGCGTATGTCGACGATGTGGGCTTTAGCGGCCCGCCAGCGACAAATGACGACTCTCATTGTGTCCACAGTGGTCATCCATCCTACTGTGTTCCCCGGCTTCTTCTCTCTATCGTTCGCGTTCGCGCCCGCTATGACTCGCCTTTATAGAGGGGCTATCGTAGGAAGCCGAATGAAGGTGTTCCATCGACGCCAACCGACCATTGGGTGCCGAAGAGTGAGCGATAGCAAGGAGTCGTCGACGAGCCCGGACTGGACTGCCCGTAGCACTGCCATTCTGTCGTGGGCCCGTTTGCTCGATCCTCACCGGCCCACCCCGCGGCGTTCATCACTGCTAGAAGGGGATATCGTGGACGACGAGATCTGCTGGGCATTTCGATGTTCCAGATAGAACGAAGGACACGACCAATTATGGGGAAGGCGCCGGCGGAAAGTGCACAAATTCCGAGCACGATGCTGTCTCCTAGACGATCTCTCTCGGCCGCGCGCGGGCGGCCGCCCAGTGGATCTGTACAACACACGACTTCCGCTAAGGGCGCTGGGTAGACGCTCGGACGAGTTTTCAGCAAAAAGGGGACATGACTCCGAGGAGGACGAACGGTTGTTGAAAACAAAACAGTCAGGATGCTGCTGCTGCTGTACGGCGCCGAATGGCGGCGCAGAAGTAAGCGGCGCTAGCAGGGTGCTTTAGGACAAAAAGGCCTCGGCCCTCTCAGAGGATAAAGAAGTAGAAAAGGACCAAGAAAACGGATCGACGAGCTCAGGCAGAATCGCTCAGGCCAGAAACTAAGATCGTCTAGACAGACTGTGCAGTGGATCGAGTCGGTGGCAACTCCTGCTTTCATTTTTACCTTCCTCGCCGTTCAGTAGTTTGATCTAGACAACCCTCGACGTGAGTGCCTGCCCATCGCCGGAGAGCTCCTTTTCGCGTTCCTCTTTGCTTTTTCCTTGGGATGTGTCTTCCACGACGACAGTGTATGGATACAAGTTTACGCTTTTGTTAAAGTTGCCAGCCACGCCTTTCGCGTACGTCGGGTAACGTCAACGAACACCGGACAAAGGTAGTGAGGCTTGGGCGCCTGTGTCCCTCTGTAACAGCTGCCTATTTCCAATGTTTCTGTTCCTCCTGTGTGCAAACAGACCGCGAAAACCACCCACTCATTGAGCAGAAATAGGTACCGGGCCTACTCTGTCACCTACATGCTTACCTCAGATTACGTTCTTTTCTTCGCTCGCGTGGGCGGTCGCATTTATCAGTGATTGTTTTGCTTGAACAAAACGCAACGGAATCGCACATCCACTGTTGTTTTCGGCTTATGTTGGTGTTCCTGCTGTATGCTGTTGTCGTGCGGTACCAGGCAAAGAAACCTTGGCGGGAACGCCAACAAGCCAGAGTTGCCAGGGCCTCACGCAGGGTGCGAGTCAGAGCCAGAGAATTGCTGCCGGCTGTCAAACCGATCCATTTCTGATTCTGGTCGGCAGTGGCCGCGACCAAATCGAACATCCCTCAAACTCCACAGCCCTCCCTTGCAGCAAACCGTCGAGCAGAATCGACAGTGGGCCGTTGATGTCTACTGCAAATACGCGAGTAGCGTGTGCGAGGCTGCGCGACTTTCGACCAAGAGCTACGCTTTCCGCGCAAGCCTCTCATATCCTTCTATAACACTTCTCCCTATCTGCTTGCTCCTTTCTATTTCTCGCGCCGTTTGTCGTGTCGAACTTGGATTGATGGCTAGCGAAAGTTGGTCTCGGTAAGGCACAGGGAGCTGGCTGCCCCCGGGAGCTGTTGGACGTCCGACGTTAAGGGATCAGAGCTCGGTTTGGCGCTTGTAGGACGATGCAGACCACGTCACCAGTTGTCACAGTTCGCGCGACCGCCCCCCCCCCCCCCGCCGTTAGCCAGCCTTGAAACAAAGAACGTGTTTGGGGGGCACTTGCACTTCTCTCAGCGGGGTACAATTACAAAGTTGGCCAGTGTGCGAGAACCAGGGTATTGGCGAAACGGAACCGAAGCGGGAAGTCGAGTAGGCTGGAGGGCCAGTGTGCTGGAAGTGAGACGAGGCTAGGGTAGGGCGAAATGAGCGCGTGGGTGAGTGCGATCTCGAAAGCGAACTGAATGCTGACGGCTACTGGAGCCTGCTCAGAGCTGACGGTCGCGTGCTTCTGTGGTCGCTTGCTGGGTCAGCCGGTCGCTTGACGGGTGGGTAGATCGTCGAGCGGCCGCACTCGGCGCTGAAGCATCACAGCTGCGACTGCCGCGGTCTCACTGTGCCTCTAAAGCCGCAAGAACGTTTACGATAGTGACCAGAGCATGCTAGGCCCGACAGGGCGTCTACGCTAGTGACTAGAACTATCATAGCATTGGGTGCTAGTCTGTCATTGCTGCTGGCAACGAAGGTCGGCCGGCGACGAGAACGCTGTAGGAAAAGCGCATCGAGCCCTCATAGGTCCCCTTCTGCAATGCGCAAAAAGGCAGAGGCGGCGAAATGCGGCAATGCCGGCAGCAGTGGCGTTTATCTAAGCCGTCTTACGGACGGTGCGACGGACAGCCGCGTAGCGGGGATTACGTCAAACCACGATCGGCTGCTGGCGATGCAAGCTTGGAGGCACGATCCAAGCTTACCCCATACGATCAACGAGTCGGCTGCCTCCCACAATTGCTGTTGTCATCGTCGACGTGTTTTGCCTTCGCCGACGTCGACGTCAGCCTTGGCGTCGAAGAGCCTGGCGAACGCTCGGGAAGGGCGGGTTGTTGAAACGACGGTGTCGCTCTTGTCAGCGGCGTCGTCATCATCGTCAGTAGCAACAGCAGCAGCGGCCAGCTCCAGCATTGCCCAATCAACGCAATTGTAGCCGTAGTGATTTGAATCGCTTATTGTTACTGACTATGTAGGTGTGTGGACAGAGTAGCTACTACAATGGCTTTCGGATGGAATGAAAAGGGGTAGCCAAAGGAAATAATCTGCGCGAACGGAGATCTGGACGAGGTTGGCGAAGCCGTAGAGAGAATAATGCTCGAGGCCCGGGTGTGAGGTTAATGCCAAGAGCCGGAATAGGCTGAACACAACGCGACTACACACACGCAGTGACGGAGATCGAATAGGACAAGCTACGCTGACCCTATTGCAGAGGTCATTGTGGTATCCGATATAGCAGTCGTAGGATTAAAGTACGCCGATGCATCGCATTGCCACTAAGGGTGAGATATTATCGATCAATATGTGTTCGTGTTGACCTTGGAGAAAGAAAATACGCTCGTACCTTTTGAATTTTGATGGGAAAACTGCTCTGTATACCGCTGGAGTTTTCTGCTTCTTTAACCGTCACTGGCGCCATGCGTCCGCCCGCCCGCCCGCCCTCTATTGAAAATTATGTGTGTAGCACTCAAGTATAGCGTCAGTGGCAACTGCCTTGTGTTTTTACCACTGATGTAGCCAGTTACGATGACCCGTATCAGTGTGATTAGGCCCCATGTAGCGAAACGACCTTTCCTGTTGACTGTTCCCACAGACAGATAAGCTGCCAGCGGGCAGCTAACAGACTAATGCCATGTACACGTTCGGGTGTTCTGGGGTGCTCCTCCAGTGATGCAGTGACTGTACCACCACTGGAGACGCTCGTTCCATTACTAACGGGCAGAGAAGAACGTGACGAAAGACCTTCTCACGTGTCGTCCAAGTTCCGACGCGCTACAAAAAGGGCAGGAGGTGTTGGTAGGCCCTTTGGTAAAGTCAGGACCGACCAGGAACGCGGCGGACTCCCCTCATGAACTGGGGGGATTCAAAGTATAATACTAGTCGAATAGGCAGAGAAGCAGTGAAATGTTGCCTTTGTTACATGCAGGTGGCGGTGGAGATAACGCCAGCATACAGTCGGCTGTAGTGCTGTGCACTAGTAAACTGCTGATACAACAGGAACCCGCCAGCTCGCATGCGGCGGCGGTTGCAGCGAGACAGCCGTGCCGAACATCACGAGTCGAACACCGACTGGGATGCTCGAGCCCAAGTCGACGCCCTGTGTGTACAAGCTCTAGGCAAACCAGAGTAGCAGACAAGAGATGCGGAAGTGTGACGAAGACGCATAGAAATGTGGTGCGGGTGAGTGCGGGTAAAGTGGAGGTAAAGAGGAAACTGCTGGAGGTGTAGCAGCCGGTGAAGCAGAGGTTATGGCGGGTGGGGGCTCTAAGCCGAGCCTCACGCGGAGTTCTTGTCTACAAGGCGCCTCGGGGGACAGACCATTCTTCATTGGCTGGTCGAGAAGAGCTCGTTGGGATGGCCGCAACGTGGGGTTCCTTGTAAACGCGGTATACGTTACGTTAGGAACAAGCCGAGACACTATCTCATATATGAGAAACTCAACTAAGAACCTTGCTCCACGTTCGCCACGTGCTTAACTGGGCGCGCGTGGCGGATAACGGGGCCACATGGCGTGATTGTGTGTTAACGAAGAAGAATTTGGAAAATCTTCGAGTAGAAAGGAGACGGCCTTTTGAAGGAGTATGCACGAAATACGTATTGAAATATAGGGGAATGGGCTGACGGGGGGAGGGGTATAAAATCAGATCCAGTAGGATCGGCTGCTGGTTCAGCGTAAGCTGAACACTAAAGGTTGAGACGCCTAGCAATTTGGACGCGAAGCAGAACTCAGAAGTGGTCGAGGTCTTCGAAAGAGGTAGAAGGGGTCGCCATCACACCACACCGGCACCCGGATGGTATGGTGCTAGCTGGATCCCGTATGGTCCTCGACACGACCGCCGAGCGACGCTCCTGATAAAAACAATTTCGCCGTTTAGAATAACCCAAACCAGGAGTGTAGGAACGCGCCGAGAAGATGGCCTCGAATCCATCATTTATGCAAAGTACTTTCCTCAGTAGCTCCAGTCTGATAGCGGCGAATTCAGTAGCGTCAGCCGCTCGGATGCCCGCGTTGCAGCTTGACGAGACGCGAGACCGGTGTCGCTGACAAGGCTAGCTGGAACAGATGAGCGTCTGCTGTACGAAACGTATCTCGAAAAGCCACTATACAGAGAGGGAGATAGAGAGAGAAAGAGGGGGAATGAGAGAGAGAGGGGGGAGTGAGAGAGAGAGAGCGTTTGCGATACACAAAACTGTCGCGTACGAGACACTTGCTAGTGTCCTCCGCCCATTGTCAGGCCATGCAGAGGAGAGGTGTGCCTGACTTCCACCGGCTTTCCAGAACATATTGCTTCATGGCGTTTGTCATCACCAACTAGCGCATGACGGGTAGCGCCAGATGATGGACTTTAAGAGATATGAAACATACCTGAGAGTTAAGTTAGTCAACGGGTGTCCAGCGCAAGGACATGGGAGAGGCTCGCAACGGACGAGAGCTGAATCGTTCAACAAGTGAACACAATAGAAATTATAAGGGGAGTGAAATGTTCCCTTATTTTGCCAAACACCAACGAAGGAACTAACAACTCCTGTGCGTATATGCACATAATTATGCCTATGAGCATATACGGTGTATATACGCACAGCAGTTTACCTTAGTTCAGTACCTATTAGAAGTCGGCTATATTCTATGGAGCCGGTGAGACTCCATCTGGCCCCGCCAATCGAAGGGAGGATTTATGTGAATCGAGGCATGACTGAATCGGCATTCTGTCTACAATTCATGCTCCGTCAACCGAGAAGACCCAAAGGGGCAATCGCTGGAGGAGACTGAAAGAATGAGAGAGTCAGGGGGAAGGAGAGAGAGAGAGAAATATCTCGTTGGTAAGACCTAGCCTGGAGGCCGTGCTTGTCTTCACGCTTTTCAGTGAACAAATTTGTGCTTCTATCCCACTGAGGTCCACTGGCGACTCGTGCAAGGTCTGCGACACGGAAAATGGCATCAACAACGGCGCTGAATTCAAAACATAGCTTGGAAGGACTAATATATATATATATATATATATATATATATATATACATAAATTCTCACAATATTATAGGTTTGAACTATAACTGAATTATCTATCTCATAGTTTTCCCTTTCTCATAATACCTTCATAGTAGCCAGCACGAACGAAGTCTGCTAGCAACGGTGACAACAAATACATCGAATGAGCATAATAGCACATCCAAAGAAATCCATTGAAAAACTATGAGGTAGATAATTCATTTATAGTTCAAACCAATTTTCATTGTGAAAATTTGGTGCGGCTTGCAAATTCTATGATTAAGCGCCACCGTAAGTAATGTATCGCCATAGATGAAAATGATCCATACAGAATGAATCGAGGAACTTCAATCTACCAGTACCATCACCAGCATGATCTATCATATCAGTATAGTGCGCTTTTCGGAAACCTTCCACAGTTGGATGAACTCTGTGGAGGTGTGTGGACGCTTGATACCTTTGCAACGTCCGATATGTGGCGCTTATGGAATACATGTATTAGCTATGAAACTACAAATTGTCGAGACACTCACCTAAGCTTCAGCACTACAAACAATAGCAAGAAGAGGTTCGTCCGCTCGCGCGTCCATCAACACATCCCATTGTAGCGCTCCGCGTTTACACCTTTGGGCGCCACGGTCACGAACTGCAAACAGTAGACCACACGCTGGAATCGCCAACAGCCACTTTCCGGCAGCAATCGTCGTGCCTTGCCTTCCAGCGAGCGAACGAAGAGGTTGGCTGGAAGACAACGGGGACTGTGTTGGCTGCATCGTGCTTCTATCACGGTACGTAAGCGGCGGCTTCTATACGGCATCGTAAGCGACTACGAGTCGTAAGCGGTGATCACACTCGATTCAGCGGCATTGGCAAGCTTGGCGCCGCAGCTTGCGGCAAATGCCGCAGGCGAGTGGCTGTTACCACCGCTGCTGATGGCGATGTTGTCGCTTGGCAAACGCTCGATGGGAGGCGGGCACAGCAAAAAGGTAGTGCAATTCCGAGTGCGAAAGGGGACCCACGATAGTAGTAGCTGATAGCAGTCGTGCGAACGGCTCGGTATAGGGTAGACAGACGGATGGATAGCGACAACAACGCAGGGTGTGCCGCCGTCGCGATAGATAGCAGGCTGCCACCGGAGGGACATCGCGGTGAAGGCCAGCGAGGTGCTAAAGCCGTCGTTGCCGAAGAATCGCTCGCCTTCACTCGTCTCCCTCTAGATCCGAGAACGGCCACAAACATGGACGCTGGCAGAGCACACATGGCACTGACTTACTGGCATGTCGAACACAACGACGACATGACAATATGCCGCTTGTCAAGCAAGGACGCGGCAGGCGGCTGGTACAGAGCTGTTGGTCAGCAGTTAGTCGCCTTCAGTATTTGCAGACAGTGGCGTGTCGTTGATACGGAGGGGTGGGTAGTGGAGACACTGAAGCGGAGGCGCTCAACGCCGCCCGAGCTTCGAATCAACGAAGCGCGTATACGGGCTACACGAAAATCAAACTGAACATATTGACTGTTTGGCCTGCTGTGATGGACGCGAAATAAACAAAGAAAAAATTAAGTTAAGAGTTGAGGAACTATAGTAGTTGTGGTCAACTATTTACTGTCACCGGCTCTCTCCTTCCTTGTCTCTGTCTCGTAGTGAATGATACCATGCTGCGCGTGTTTTATTGATTTAAGCCTATACAGATTGATGAAAAGATGATGCTCACAGACTATATATATATATATATATATATTGTTTTTGAACTGAAGTGAATTGAGTTTCCGACTCCACGTGTGTGGATTCGCAGCCGGGCTATTTTGCCCCACGAACGCGCCAATCTATTTATTCTTCTTCTAATTATTATTATTATTCAATGACGTGTTGAGTGTTTTGCAAAGCCTCCCTTGTGTTACTGCCCGATAAAAATATTCTCTGTTCTACTTGGTATAATCGGCAGTGGTGGACTGAACAACACTGACAAGAACTTCGTGCACATAGGCGCGCCCTTTCTACACGTGTTGCTCATAACAAATGCACGTAAGTATTGTGACTAACATATATATTCATTCTTATGTCCATCTCCCTCTCTTACCCTGCCCGTGTTGTCCTTTCAGATTGCGGATATGCAACATGACCTTCACGCCGAATTCGCTTGGCTTCAGCCACTCGCCGAATTACAAGACCTTCCACTACCCTCGTATCGACCAATCAATCGATGCTGTGATCTATGTAACGGTACGTATCAACCGATCCTCCTCGTTGGCGGACGGGAAGGCAAATTAAATGGGAATTACTAAGAAATCTGCAGACCAGGGGTGGTATCAAGTGGTGTCCGAAGCAGCAGCCACACCGTGATAACAATGGCTTAATCGGAATATTATGCTGCGACCTTTGAATGGGATCATGTTTATTTTTGTTTTGCAAATAACTTGATTGACGAAGCTCAAAAGCGTTTTTTTTGAAACGGACAAATGAAGTGGAATGAGATTTAAAGAAGCTAAATTTATCGAAGATTAATGTTAGGCAATATGTGCGAAGTCAAATGAACGCAAATGAGCTCCACGATAAGAACGGAATCTAAAAACGAATAGAACTGAGACTCCGTTTAAGAAGAAGTCTAAGCTGGCTGTGCTGTTCGATTTTAGTATATAATAGCATATATATATATACGTATATATACGTATGTGATACAATACATAAATACAGAAATATTGCACGGACAATACAATACAGAAATATTACACGGACATATCTGCAATTACTATACAATATGTGTTTTTATTCCTGCACGTTATTATCTGTGATACATGACCTTTATCTTGATTGATCTCGGCTCCATGGCGACTCGAGTGATGCCTACCTATCTAGCCAACGTTTTCTAGCTCTTCAGTTTAGTTGATCCTAGCGGGCTGGACCGTCAAGCTGCTTCCAGCAGTGTACTCGGGAAGGATCTTTGCGCCCACTCGTTGCAGCCGCTCGGTGTGCGAAAATTGCCGGAAGAGGCCAGCCCGGTTAGCCAGACTCGTGGTCCAATCTCAGATAAGAGTCAAGACCCTTGGCCCTGAGGTCTTGGTGTTCAAAGGGGTCTTGGCTAGCGGGTCGGTACGCCAACGCCCCGGAGTGAGAGTTGGCTGGTTGGACTACCAGTCTGTGTGGCTTGGGTCCGCTTCGCTGCCGGCAGGTCGTATTGGGTCGTTTTTTGTGTAGCTCCAGCCTTGGCAAATGTTTCTTTCACTGCAGTCAGTTTGCCTGAGGGCTAGGCACACGAGATGAGTGGCGTGCCTCCCTTCTGGCCTTTCGACATGTTGGCAGGCCGTTTTCGCTTCCCACCGCTCTGGTCCTGGCTATGGCCTGCCGGCTCCGCTTCCTTCTTCCTCCCGTAGCCTGAAACAGGTGTCAAGTAGGTCGCGAAAGGGAGCATGGGAAAGCCTCGTCGACCGGCGCATTTGTTTGCCATGGGCCCACCTTTAGCTTTCGCCAAAAGCCGCTCAGCTTCGGCAGTCAGCGTGCCGGCAGTGATATTGCTTGCCGCTGACCGACGATAGTAACTGGAGCCGCTTCAGCAGAATCAGACATAGCAAGCAAGCGTATCTGGGTTTGCGTTGCCACTCGAAGGACATGTATATGCGTCAAGCTTTCACGTCCAAACTACATTGGCCCGGTGCGGGATACTTCGAGGCCCGGTGTAGGACACTACGAAGGCAGTAGTGCGCAAATAGTGAAGTGAGCAGCCGAACGCCATGGTCACAGGCCTCATTGTCGTGACTGTGTTCCTTTGGATTTGGGGTCTCGGCGAGACCAGCGGCAACGAGCGGGATCCTGTTTGCATTTGAGTCAGTTATTTGTTTGTACAGTGACTTCCTTTTTCTTATGCACACCCAGCAGTGCTGCTACGTATAGTCGGCGGAAAATATCTTGATGTCAAGATGTCAATCTTGGTGCCAAGTACAAGTGAACGAGCTATAGGTGGTATAGGAATACCCTCAGAAAACACTGTCATATTGCTGTGCCCAGAGTTCAGTGGCGACTGGTCTCGGGAACACGTCGCACTGGCTAAAAATCGTTTTTCTAATAAACCTGTTTTAGACCGACGAATAAGCTATTCTTCAAACGCCGCCCGGGAAAACCACAAGCACATATTGTGGTCACCTCCGCAATTACCTTCGCTATTCTCGTAGCTATGACGTGATTGGATAGCCGTTCTTCCAGATACCCTATCTGATGGGGAACAAAATTATACCATTGAGCCATTGCCCTGAGGGGTACCGAGGCATATGTACATTGGTTTACGTGGAGCGCCGAGTGACCCAGGTAGATATCCTCGTCAAGAGTAATGGATGCCGGTAAATGGTTTGATCGGCGACTCACCATCTTACAGGGAGGGATAAGCAAGCTCGAGAGAGTAGAAACCTCTCCCCTTAGGTTGCGTACCACACCTCACATAACATTTTGTGAGAAGTTCGATGTTATTGTAAATAGAGGGTATTTACTAATTCTCCTATCAGATTATAGGCAGACATGTTATCAATATTCTCCACATTATTTAGAAGTTTCAGCCCTCGTATAAAACATCGCAGCCACGGATGACATGAAAAGAGAAATGGCACTGAGTACACTTAGGCTAATGAAGCAGTGTTCGCGTATGAATAACCAAAAATAGAATTTGTGTGGAAACCAGGCTGAGTCCATCGGTATGCACTACGCGATATTTCTACGAAAATGATGCGCTTCAGCTAGGCATGTTGTTTTAGCTTGGCGTCGGGATTTTTTTTGTTCCAGAAAGTATGAACCGCTCTTTGAACAGTGGCATTAAGAGATGTGACATTAACGAGCGCACGAGCCCCCTTATCTATCCGCTGTATACAAGAGGCGCGCCCGTACACTATCTCAATCGTAATGCCCGAAGAGTCATCGCAGTCGTTGTTGTTGTTGTTGCTTCTGCCTTGCACAAGGGGTCGAAATATCCGACGCCAGCTAAACAGAGGTGTGTTGTGTACAGGTCTCCGGTGTCGCGTTCAGCGTGAACGGGTGGTAAAACAATGGAAGCGAAGGGGAATGAGGACGAAGGAACGGTCCCCAATGGTCTATCTCTCTCTGTCTTTCTGAGCGGTTCGAGGCTCGAGGCGGCTGAAGCGACAAGCGCGAGTCGTAGTCCCTTGGGTAGCTTCTTCCCTCTGTTCTTCTCCTATCCCTTTCGTAATTTAAGAGGCTCTCCAACGATCTCGAGTGGGCGACATTAGGAAGACAGACCTGTTCAATTTTGCCCCTGCTCTCTCTATCTCTCTCTCTCTCTCTGCAGAGTCAGAGTAGCGGGAGCTACTCTGCTCACCGGCGAACGGGATAGAGGGAAAGAGAAAATGGGCCATGGCGGGGAACAGAAGCTTGAAAGGCGCTCGCGAGTCGGAGCAACGAGTAGTCAACGTAAGTGACTTCAAAATCCTCCTCAGCTGATGGTAAGAGAGAGAAAGGGAGAGAGGAGATGGGTAGAGCTAGGCAGGAAGGCCGGCAGGCAGGCAGGCTGGCAGGGAAGCAAGCAAGCGGGGCAGGGGGTCGCTTGCTCGAGAGCGTGATCCGCTCCAGCGAGCCGGAAGGTATTGGATCGGGATGACTGGGCAGGCCCAGGACCCTATCCAACCTCCGGCCGACGCTTGCCATGCTTGCCGTACATGGTGGGAGGCGCTAGCTTTCCGTGGATTCAATAGGGGAAAAAGGCCACCCTTCATACCTACTTCGCACTGCAGACAGGTGATATCGAGTGAGCCTTCATCTTACCCCCCCCAATACTCCCCGTCGCTTGAGTTAGGTGTTCTTAATACTTTTAAGGGAACCGATATCAAATTCAGCAGACATTGAGGAACGCTCAGGGTAGCAGGTGTGTAGTGTAGTGCATGCACACAAATATATGATCGTCTACCCAACAACGAAAAACCTTCTTTCGAAACACCTGCGAGCCGCCTAAGATCAGCTCGAATGGACACTAGTGCTCATGTATACGTTGTACTATATCCACGCTGCCAGCATGAACTCTCAGATGGGAGGGATGTACTACGATTTGTCTGAACTCAACATTCTCGAAGTGTTTGCCAACCCACCCCGAGGCAAGTTTTAGGCGCAGCATTCAGTATCGATCTTGCCACCGCACCAATTCCATGTACGCGCATGAATATGTTTCAATCAAATGAATCGTTCTCCCCACTTAGAGTAGGAATTATTTTCGATTTGCAGTCTGTCTCTCTCAGCGACGTTGCTTGTTTAGCAATTGTGCATGCATTCAGCGAGACTGCGGTGGAGACTTAGGTGCAGCTTGGTCTCGACGTGGCCTGTCTTGCCGTCCTGTTATATCTGCATGTCGACGATGGGTAGATATGATCGAAGGACACGCAAAAGGCGAGTTATCGAAGTCCGGACGGCGATGACAACCTTTGAATTCGAATGGTAGGCGGCATTCATCTACGCCCATGTAGATGCTTGCTAGCATCTATTCGCGAAGCAAATGTTTACTGAATGCGGCCAGCGTGTTGGATGGAACGAAGTGGAGGAAGCGTCGACAACGACGACGATACCCACCACCTTTGGTCGTACTGCTACTGCTCCCGCAGAGGAGGCGAGGGGTTCCCATGCACAATTCTCCACGCAGCGAACAGGCAATCTGTGGCGGGAGTTTGTGCGAAGTCTCCGCACGAACACAGAACGAAGCAAGGAGCAGAGCGGCGAAGAGGTCCATGGTGAGATTCATGCGAACAAGCTCTACTGTTCTTCCGTGCTGTTCAGACGCGTGCTGTGTTTTTTTTGCCGAACGACGGCAATGGGGCAACGAGCCAATGAATTCGCTCACCCATTCGACACCGCTGGCGTTCATGGTGCTCGCTGTTCCACTCCGCGTCACCCTACGATGCAGGCCGGAGAAATGGTGGTCGGTTCTGCCTGTACCTGCCATATCCTGCATGCTAACAGAATGGCCTCGTGGAAACCTGGTGACGGTTACCTTGAAAGTATTACCCGCGATCTTGGTTGGCACGCTGATATTGCTTACATTTGCAAGTCAAGAGAGGGAGAGAGAGACTGAGAGATGGGGGGGTGGGGCATGGCCACGATGCCACCAGTCGCACAGAGAGGCATGAGAACAGGCCAGACTTCACTCACACAAGTGCGAACTCGCAGCTTACCACTAGGCCGCGTCAACGGTGAACACCGTTCCTTCAAACAAACGCAAAGCCCTTGCTGACATTTCCTTCTGGTAGTGGCGCAAACACCTATTCGGCAACTTCACCCGTTCCAGAAATGGCATCTATCTACTAACTTGCCGAATAGTGGTGCTGAATCGACGGGTTTCGATATATATATATATATTATATGCAAGCACGTACGAACAGTATAATACCTCGCTCTTGGCAGGCTATGGCACCCCGTTCGTTGTTTGTCTGTCCCCGTCGATGCGGGTGAAGAGGTTACGATGAACGGTTGTTGGTTATCTGTTCAAAGAAAGTTTACGAGAGAGAGAGAGATCTATCTTGAACCGCCGTCTCCCGTAGGCCTGAGAGTCTGGCCGTTCCTTTGGCTATTGCTATCGCCACCGTAATCCACGGTGGCGGGTGTAACTTTCTTGAAATTGCTAAGCACATGTCCCACCACCAAATTCATCGATTATGGATTGATCATATTTGTGGCCGAACAACTCATGCAACAATAGCGTTATTTTTATTGCTGCTAATGTCATGTTTGCTTAAAGTGCGCACATTGAAAACCATTTAGGTTTTTATAGCGTATCGAATTTGAATAAATGTCATGAGCAGAATAATTTTTAGTTAGATCTAATAAAAAAACAACACCAAGTGCAACTCCGTTCTTCGTTCAATATTTATATGGCGGGATATTACACCCACCATCCAGCGGCACCATACAACTGCCACGTTGCTGGTATCTACCGAGCAGGGTATCGTTAGCATTACGAGGTCGTCATTTCCGTACAGACGCATATCATATAACAAGCACATTGTCATGCCCATGCATTCATTCGAAGGCTTCCATGGTTGTACACTTACCCCAGCTGCCGGCATTGCAGCCCTGTTGGGTGTAGCCATATAGAATACTCATTTTCAGCTGCGACACCTAGGCCAGCCAACTTAGCAGAAATATAACGCATCCGACAGATGGCCCCCGCCGAGCTCGTGGAGTCGTGCTTAGCTGTGGCTCCACACCTATGTCTACGCCGCACACGACTATACAGTGCATGATAAGCTCTGCAAGCAGCCTCTGCTAGTAGTGAGCCCGTCAATCTCTGAAAACAGAAGTGGCAGAGCACCCGTTCAGCGTGGCCCCCTTCATCTCCTCTCTCTCTCTCTCATTATTTCTCCCCTCTTTGGGTCTCTTCACCCAACATAACCATGGGTATTCTACCGTGTATGTTTCTATTCCTCTCTAACACGACGAGTTAATCTCTGCTCTGAACGCTTGCCCCTGAATGCGTCGAAGCTTCTACAACGGTCGGATCCCGACGACCCCTGGTGGGCCAGGCCCGCAAAGGGTCATCTCGTGTATGCACAAGAGAAAATGTATGATAGAGAAGCCGAGGGAGAGAGAGAGATGGATGGGTAAATGCCGGGGCAAGCGGGCGAGTCGGCTTAGCTTGCGGCTGCACTTGGGTGAGAAGTTGTGGAAGCGACTCCACCAAGTAGTCCAAAGGGCGATGGTTTCTGCATTGTCCCATGAGTGGCCTACATGTCTAATGTCCCTTTTTACGCATACTTGTATTCATTGGCGTTCTATAATCTCAAGATATATATATATATATTAGTTAACCTATACTACAATTATTTATGGCTTCTGCTATGCAAGAAAATAGCGAAAATCTTCTATAATGTACTCCATCCATGATTCAACAAGGTCTTATATTAATATACATGTTCGTTGTATAAGTGGCATTGCCTACGCTTGACGTCAGAAGGAAGAAGCGCAAAGCATGTGCCAGCAGGCATGACGAGTCCCAACAACAGCAGGCATCGAAACCTGCAGAGTAGCTGCGTATACCTGCATATTCACACACCGTCCCACCCACACGCACTCACAAAACCTGCAGACAGCTATGTTTAAGTGTGCGTGGGTGTTATTGTATGCTGAGATGCACTACGATATGCGACATGCAATATGCACACGTCATCGTAAAGACTTTTTTTTTTTATAACGAACCACCGCTACGAATATCCAACCACATATAGGTGTGCCGTCTGCCCTCCTGCCTCCTGACTGCCTACCTCTTGTCCATAGATCTATTTCTTTCTCTATTTGGAAGATTGGTCGCTCACCGCGACGGTCTCCCGGCTGTGGTCTGCGGCCATGAAAGCAGCAGCAACGCCGCATTGAGCACCGGCGAGATCGTTCCCTTTAGTTGGCTCCTCGGGCGTACTCGCGTAGGGACAGCCTGGAGACCCCGGGATCGGTCGGGCATCAGCGGGGCAGGCGAATTCGCCGCTGCCAGTCTCAAGCCCACGCTCTCTTGGGAAACTCTAATGGAATCGGCAAGGCTCTGGGGGCTTGGGCGGGGAGTGAGGAGGGCCGACTAGGTCGGCCCTTCCTTACTGCCCAAACTCCTGCGGCGACGCCGTTCCCAAGCAGCTGTTCGGAGCGCGGTGCTGCTCCGTGAGGATTTGCCCGAGTGGACGGCCAAGCAGGCGAGCGAGCAAGCGAGCGCCAGCGGAGAGGGGAAAGACGCTTCACTTTGTATTCACAACACGCACGACGCGGCTTTTCCGCCAATACTGTACTGGTGGAGGCTGGGCCGCTGCGCTGCTGCTAGTGGTGATGCTACTGTAGGCAGACCACCCCTTTTCCATACCCCCTGCTATACCACCGCCCCCTCTCCTCACAGCCGAGCTGAAGCCGGACGACGCAGCCGACTATTGTGGGCGCCCTGATCCCACTCAACGTCCGGGGCCCCGACGGTCGCCGTCGTCGTCGTTTTGCGCGGCAGTGGCACTCGCAAAAGAGCGACCGGGAGTTCTTCCCTTTCTGTTCTCCTTTCCACTGTTGTCTTCCTGTGCGATCGCGATTGGCATCGTGACGTGAAGAGCACAATGCTGCTCCGGAGACGCCGAGACACAGGACGCAGTGGCGCGACGGGCGGCGCCGCCAAGGGCGGGTTGCAGCTCTCAGCTCGGCGCCGAAAGTCGAAGAAGGCCCACTGATGAAAGCGAGCGAGACAGAGAGAAACAGAGATAGGAGGCGATAGGCGAAAGGCAAGCAAAGAAGAACGATGAGATGCTGCGAGAGAAGAGGGCGAAGTTGCCGACTACTACGACGAAGAAGCCGAGTGCCGTGACGGAGAGGTGGAAAAAAGGCCAAGCTGAAGTAGAGCGGCGCTGGTGGCGGTGAACGTGGCACACTCGTGGGCTTGTGGCTCACAGACGACGGCCCGCGTCCGAGAAACACTGAGGGACTCGAAGGGCCTGCGTCATTGCATGCTCGATGCGTCGTTTTGAGCGCGCGTGGAGTCACTCCGTCCGGATTTTCCATTCTGAGTTGCCGTCGAATGCCTCGGCAGCACGGCACTCCAGAGTCGGGCGTTTCGAGTTTCAAACGTCAGTCATTCAGTGAGGCGGTTTGGACAGTCTGGCGTAATGACGACGTTGTTAGCCGAAATCGTCTATGCGGTGATGGTTCAATAACGAAGAGTAAATGACGGTTGATGACGGCTGACGAACATTCGAGCATCTCGCCCGACACATGCAGGCAGTGTGCTTAACAGCTAGTCATATCTTGAATATAAAGGATTTAGGCACTACCCCATCAGCTATTCTCCCATACGTATGAGATAACTACGAGAGATGTTCGAAGGAAGACCCATGCTATCTTGAAGCTAAAGGCAGGATCTAAACATTCGACGAGGCGCATGGCGCACCACCAGTCGATGTAAACAAACTGTTTTTTTAGGTGCTGTCCCCGTTACCACCTCAGACATCGCGGAAACATAGAGCAAAATAGCTGTGCTTTCTACTTTTGCATTTTTACGGACGGTTAAACGATGAGTTTGCTAAATAATGATTCTGCTGCTCATCGAGCAAAAATCGAGTTTGATCAGATGAGACCAAAAGTCAGCGTGGATTCTATGCCGCTGCAAACGCTGGCCCCTCCCTGTCTCACTATATCGCCGACACATATAATATGTACGCACTTCATGGAGCAGTGCGTTCTTCTGGTGCCTGAACAAGCTGCATCTGCAACACGTCACAATGTAGTGCATATGACGCGTTCACGTCTTGAAAGTATAATATTCTATAAGCCAGCAATGGCTTATATATTTTTTTGTTAAAAGTATCATTACAGCGCCCGCTATTATAAGCAGTAACTGTATTGTTGGCATTCTCGTTTCTTTGAGAATTCGAATAGTGTATACATGCTTGCTGAGGGCGTATGACTGAGTCGCCATGCGAACATCGGACGAGTTTGGAATCGGATACAAAATAGCGGTCGCATGGCGACCTTGAGCAATACGAAGCGTGTAACAGGGAAGATGTATCGGACCCATCTGTCGGACGTTATCACGGGAAGGCGGAGGTAGTTCCACACGTCTGATTCGGTGCCTTAAGTCATCACCTGTGCTGGGAGTATAGCTCCAACTTCACAGCCAATGCCGGTGCAAACGAGCCTGCAAGTTCCGCGAGTTCAAACAGGGAGGCGCAATCGTCCATTGTGCAAACGAACATATAGCGGATAGCTGCTACACTAGCGATGTTTGTGTGTGGACTGCTGCTCCAAGCTGTCGTACTCTTGTTATTGTTGCCTCGTGTATATCCGTAAGAAGTTGACGGGCGCCGGAAAGATACCACAACGTTCGCACACGGTTGTTGTTATGCAGCGAACCGACAAAGCCAAGATCCTCTTGTAGTTACAGCTATACTGTTCGATGGGAACTTATACCTGAATCCGCCACTCCCTGTAACTATATTTCTCTGTGTATCTTTGAGATTCCAAGAAGAAAGACTACCCTATGTTAAAAAGAACCATACGAAATTGTAACAGTTCCTTTTTGCGCTTTTGAATACGTTCTTGATGCTTCCAGGTCGTCTTCATACTGTTTGCGGCAATCGTCCTACTTCTCGTAGGAACGGGCTGTCATCGGTACCAGCCAGTCGGTGGACAGGGCGGGAACTCCGGCGAGAAGCGCCAACTCGTCGTGCGCTTCGAAGACGGCGGCGCATCACAAACAAGTCCCGAGGTGCCGATGGAGCCGGTGTGAGTTCCCGCGGCCGTTGTCTACCATATCGTTCTGTCCATCATCCGTGAGACTCTCGAACCTGTCGAACGGTAGCCCACCCCATACACACATACACACAATGGGCGCCCGTTCGTCAGCGGCGAGAGCAATGGACGCCTCGTTGGGGGACGCTTATCCTTCGAGCCCCCACTGACGGTCTGTCAAGTAAAGGAAAGAGACTGCAGGGTGGACTGCCGGCACGCAAAACGATCTAGACGCCGGAAATTGACGCTGATGATCAAAATGATGGGTTGCGCTGTTGTTCTGTTCGCACACACAGTTGCCTACGTAGTGTCCTCTGTGAATTTATTCGCATCGTAGGAAGAGAGGATGGGCATATGAGATTCATTTCGGCTTCTTCCGCGAAAAGGTCTTAATTCATTCCCGAACGATTGCTGGCCGAACTGTCGTCGCTCACCCCGTGGTCTCTCTCCCTTCAGGTGTAGGTTCGAGTTTAAATGTACATTACAACCTATTTTCCAAGTAAAATGAAGAACTAAGAATTTACCTGACTCCGAAGTTGAATTAAAAATAAAGAAGTGGCAATGGGCGAACAGAATGACATAGACTCGGGGATGGAAAAATGTAGGAGAATGCAAACACCCATGCGACAGAGACCAATCTTCAAAGAGAGACAGATATTTAGATCCCTTTCTACGGTGAAACTGCAATATATATATATATATATATATATATATATATATATATATATATATATGAATGAATGATTGGATATTGTATAAGTATATATATATATATATACACAAACATGATGATCATCTTGATGCCTGAAACCACTAGTCTAGAAGTTAGTCGATGTTGTTCACAACGTATGAAAGGCACCAAACATCTGAACATAATAATGTGAATCTTCGCCAATTCAAACGCAAAGCATAAGTGAACGAAGAGAGTATGTATACCATATGTGTACATGTATATGAAGGAACTGAAGTGGGAATTCAGCAGTCAAAATCATAACGAGCGTGGTGACATTAGACAGGAAGGGTCTTTGCGGAAAAGAACACCCACGAATACGCAATACACCGGACGCTCCGGTGTTGGGAAAAATTTAGCTAAATTCAAAGCGAGATTCAGATAAAAGATGGAAGCTTAGGCAGCCTATAGCACAAGCGATATGATTACAGCATAACTCTAAGGCGCGCAACCAAAACAAGGCACAGCAATGTTGTACATATTTATGTCCACGAGAAGATACGAGAATGATTGAAAACGACGTTAAGGGATGTTACATGCCTCGGGGTTGATACGCCCTGGACAAAGAAATCGGAGAAAATCTTCGTGGGGCTTAGGCGGTAGGGGAGGGGGGGGGGGGTGCTGGCCGCCGGGCAGAAAGGGATAAACTATAAGGAAGGATAAAATCGACCGTAATCAAAAAGACACTATCGACAATGATGGGGCCAAAGCAGCAGCAACCGCAGAGATAGGTCTCATTTTCGTATTATGAATATGAAAGATTTGGACGACAAATATTCCAACGGGTGTGTGGCGGACGCAGCCGGATGTTGTAGTGTCGAAAGCGTAGCATATGAATAGTTATGGGAACAGTTACATTCCCACAGTTTCGCTGCTGGCCGACCGGTGGTGTGTGATAATTCCAACTGACATATCGTATTCGAAGGGAGAGAGAGAGAGAGAGAGGCGGCGAAGAGCGACAAATTAGCTAGGGGAGGTCGTGGGAGGTTGAGGGGAAAGAGCTGAGATTCGATATCGTCATCTTTTGTCGACAATTGCGTCAATTGGTAGACAGCAATGTCCTTGCAACAATTCACCGGGATAGGAAACACCGCAGAGATGCGACACGATATACGGCACATCTACAAAATAAACATATCCGTAAGAAATGATAGGAAGAGAGAAAGAGAGAGAGAGAGAGAGGGCGAGCAAACCAGGCTCTTTTCGTCGTTTGTACTATGATCCCTCCCCTGTTACACCGCATTGTGCGAAGTAAAATCTCCCGCCATGTTGATGACGATGAAGCAAAAATAAAACAACTATTACCACAACATTAACGACGATTGTCTTGCATTTAGATAGAGAACAACACATATGGTTGTCAATATGTGAAGATGAATTAGTATTATTATTGTTGTTATTATGCGTATATGCATATATTGCGCTTACAGTTGCGTTAAAAAGTGGCTTTGCATCCGAAGCTGTCTGAGAATGTCCCTGCACTGCATGGCATCTTTTTCTCACTGTGAACCTAAATGTTGGTATGTATGGGCTTAAGTCTTACCTTACAGTAAGCCTACTCCTCCATTGCCTGTGATATATATATATATATATATATATATATATATATAAGGCTGTAAAAACGAACCCTTTCTTGATAGAGAACCAGTGATCCTGATCTTAGTTGAGCGTATTATCTGGCCAAGAAATGCAGACATACACACACACAAGCAGAGCATACAATTTTTGCCCATGTCTCTACTTTTTTCCCCTCTTATAGTATTGTAGACATGCCCATCCCATTGCATAAGCTCTCATGCGGTGGCTAGCGAAAAATGACGGATGGAATGGGCTGTTGCTACACAGATAGTTGTTACGTGTACCGTGCGTATATCACGGTCGGGGAGTCGACGTTAGCTCCGAGGGCTCGCCCGCGAGGCCATCCCTTCCTCCCCGTTCGGATGGCAGTCGCTTATTATTCTGGCAGCGGAGTTCGTCTCTCGAGGCCAGCATTGACCGGAGCTGCGGTCGCCGGAAAAGGAGTCGTCAGCCGAAACCGCACGCGCGCGGCGCGGAAGAAACATTTGAAGAAATGACGTCGTCTTCGCTAAGGCCCACAAAGGGGCTCACCACTATGTACAATGTGGTTCGGAAACAGGAAAACGAACGAAATGGAAACGAAGGGCCGACGGCAGAAACCTGACACGGACAGCGGCAAAGGTAAAAGAGGGACACACGCTTTTGTCTGCTCGTGCAGAGAAAACAGTTGAGGATGATGACGAGATTTTCCGTGTACGTGCTCGTCTATTGGGGGAAGCTTTACGGATTATGGAAGAGGGGGTAGCATAGGATTTAAACGGAGGATAGCTCCACGAGGAGTCAACGGCGTCCTTGGAGGAAGACGCTGGCTGGATATTTCTGGAGACATTGGAGGGGGAGACTGAATTAAAACAATAGAATAGTAAAGAATTATATTAGCAGAGAGAGAGAGAGAGAGAGAGAGAGAGAGGTATATGATGTAAAATATATTTACGTACGCGAGCGTGTAATACCACACCATGTAGTTTGTATGTTCACAGGAGTCGCAACGTTATAATCATCATATTGTTCGAATTCTCCATTAATTAGCGAGGACAAGGTGTCCTTCGAAAGGAACTATCGGTTCACATACTCATGGGTGGGTGGTAGTTACCCCGCAATATCAGAGGAGGCGGGACGTCCAATACATGAGGCATCAAAGCGTCATTGATAAAAAGCAGAATCGGGACATCAGTGAATTCTCGATCAATTTCGAGCTGTTGCACGACTCGCTTGGGCTGGTCGCGCTATAGGCAAGCGTCCGCTCCACGATCGCTATGGTGACAGTCGGGGTCGCATTCGTTCTCCTCTGGGCAGATTAGACGTGATCTCGGTAAAGTGGCAGGAAGCGACAGATGAAAGAACTCAAGGGCGACAGAGAGAGAAATTGAGTGCGGCTATCCTCACCCGGGGACAGTCGTCTGAGAGGACTGTGCCCCCCCCCCCCCCATAGCGACACAATTCTGCCCGTCCATCTCAATAATCGCTTACGCAATGGGATCTCCTCGCTTAATCTTCGTTTCTGCTTTTGTTTGCCATTCGCACATTCACTGTAGCCGCTGCCTAGATGACCCGATCGAAGAAGTGCGACGGGCTATACGATGGTGGACCAACTGTTAGGACCACAACAAAACGGCAGAAAAAGAAAATTTCACGCGGGGGGGCCTTCTCAGTGATGTTCTCGTAGCCTGCCTCAAGTCATCAGTTTCTGTCTGCTGTTCAGCATTAGGTATCTTCTATGAGTGCCTGGACAATACGTGCACAGATGGCTGGGGAAGGCATCAATAGTGAGCAGCGATTAAGCTTGAGAAATTGCCATTTTACTTCTATCTTGATGTGGGTATGCGTAGATGAAATCAAGCTCCAACACACCCAATCCTCAACTGTTTCTCTAATTTTTGTATGTTTGAAGACGCACGAGTATTGTTCCGAATAAACGGTGGTATTAGGCTTAATTATCGTAAATTAGCTCGTCCATTGTATTTTCCACCACGTAACCTTCGAATTCCAGCTGACACAAATCATGAGGACGGGCCCTGGTTGATGTTCGGACGACACCGGTGGTAAATTGCACTGATTCTCCCCGTGCCACCACCGATGCTGCTGCTAAGGGGAGTTGTTTCGTCGCTTACTCCGAGAAGCCTTAGATAACGAAGTTATAAACGGTAATGGGAATTGTGCATACCTAGCCGTTAGAAGGCTGAATCTTTGTTTTAATTTACTTATTATAGTTTAGCGGATATTGAAATGTATCTGTCTCATTATATTTGGGTCAATCTAATATATAATATATAGAATAATATATATATACGCCAAAATTATGTTTTGAATATGGTTATATATAACGTATGTATGTGGCCTCGTTGATACCGTTATGCAATGGAAGGTTACTTCTTTCATATACACAGCTGTTTGTATCATATATGTTACGTAAACTAATGTCTGCTCGTTACATTATTGCAAATAATGGGTTTGCTGTTTTTGCAATAAATTGCTATGATTCAGTTGGCTGTACTATATACGTACTGATTTCCACATTAAACGAAGGTCATTCTCTTGACAAATTTCGTCTTCATTATATCCACCTATTTGGTACTGAGGAGATTCTCATTCTGTAAGAATCAAAAGTGCAATGGTTAGTTTAAGGAGCCAGTTGTCTTCTGGATGGTCTAGTGATGAGCGTCTTGGACTGCTAGACCGGAGGGACGTGTGTGTTGGGTTCAAATCCTGTCAGACGTGGACAATCTTCGGAGTTCTTTATCATGATTCTTGCCAGGTGCGAGTAAGGAAGAGAATAAGCAAAGGTGGCCCGACAGGTCCTCATGGTAATATCTAACAGGTCTAGAGCGGTCAGATAGGGGAGCAGCTGAGGGTCAGCTCGAAAAACAGTTTTTAGTTTAATGAGTCAGTTATAATCGCTTGCAATCAGACAGCAGCGAGCGTCTCTGGTGGCGATATTTTTGGCGCTCTACATGTGACGAACGCTAGCGCTCTCGATCTGAGAACCTGAGATAGCGTATGTCCCAGATTTTTTTAGTAAGTTTCAAATAAGCAACGTCTTGGCCAGTTAATCCCCCTACGATGGACAGTATCAATTCTTATCTCTGACAGAATCACTGGTGAACGACATCAAATTTAATCAAAATCCAATATGTGACTGAAGCTCGTTTGAGGCTTAAAATACATACCATGTATCGACTTCAGCACATAGATGTACCGCCTTGGTGAGCACATCCGAGATCCTTGAGATTGCGCCATAGACGACCTTTCTTCCAGGACTTTCCAGCTCCACCGAATGACTAAGCTACTGTCGCAAAACAGCAATTGCGCATGTCGCCGGCTTAGACTGTCAGGAAAGACCATTCGATGAGGTCATAGCTTAGCTCATCCATTGTATTTTCTACTACGTAACCTTCGAATTCCAGCTGACACAAATCCTATGAAATAAACATTATATTCATAGGTACAATATAACTTTGGTCAACTTGTGTTTCAACCCATGCGTGAGGATCTATTATAGAACACCGCATGGATTATCCGCGGTACGCATGCATAAGAGACTCCTCCATTTATCTGGGTTGGTAGAAAATAAGGTCGAGCCCGGTGGCCTGGTGGCGCATTCGTGTGCGCCTTGCAATCGGAGGAGGCACGTAGGTGTACGGGTTCGATCCCCACCGTTGTACATTTGCATTTTAAAGGGGTCCGTCTCACGAAGCAATGCTAAAAGCAGTACCGTGGGCGTTAAATGTTGGCTGAGAGTCAGCCTGAAAACCTTTCTTTTGGCAGAAAACAAGAGGCCGTGTTGACACGGTCATGTGCAAGCCAGTTGTTCGTGAATGCAATGTAGAACAGTGTTCACCAAAGGAGCTAAGCTTAATTGTGGGAAAGTTGGCTAATTTTCATACCATCACCACCACGAGCGGGGGATTCCATCCTCGCTACTCCACTGCTGTGAGTAGTGCATTAAACGAATGCACACGGACGGAATAATGCACTGCCTGGTTAGCTATATACCACTGCTCGAACTGGCCTCAGGCATCTTGTTTAACAGCATCGAGAGACCGAGAATGTGGTCAATTCTGCGGGAGGGGGCATAGATGGGCGTGTGGAGCATTTTGGAATGATGGACTAGGACGGAGGGCTTCGGACTACGGGGACTGCCGAGGGGCGCTAGTGAGAGCTGATAATTAGACAGGCCATTTCCGGACGTTTTCAGTAACAGCTGATCTGCCATGGTTTCGTAGAGAGTGAGAGACAGCCTGCTTACCCAGTCGGGGCAGCAAGGCAAGCGACTCTCTCAAAGCAGCCGTCGGGCAGGGCAATTGGAAGAAGAGGCGACGAACTGCTCGAATCGGAGCCTGCCATCGCCCAGACGAACTGTCTGTCCGGCGATTCGAGTCGTGTCGGAAGATTGCAAGGGTCGAGATCAGAGAATGAGATGGTTACAGCATGGCGCAGGATCAGCAAGTCTAGGTTGTAGCACTATCGAAAGCCTCAGCGTAGAGCCGCGCCATCAGCGGATCGCTGGCGCGGATCACAAAGGCAGATACGGGAGGCGAGATCGCCAGGCCTCTAGACGCTTCGGTCCTAGCTTACTTGCTTCGCTTGTGGGTAATTTAAGGCTGGGTAATTTCGAGACCACGAGATGAGGCTAGCTGAGAGCGCGCTAGCAGCAAGTACCAGCTTCTACAGCGGCGAGTGCTGAGGCCTGCTCGAAGCGGAGAGGGAGGACCCAAGCCTGAAGGAGTTTTGGCCTGCTTAGCTTAAGTACGGCTATTGGCGCGCCCAGCGCCCCACCTTGCGATCCTCCTCCCCTGCTGCTTTGCCCGACCCCCGATGTTTCTGGCCGTCGCCAACGTCACAACAGACACGGCTTGTCGTACAAGGCTTGGTTGCAGCCACCGCCCGTGCCCTTGGATAAGAGTGCGTGGACGTACTAACACGAATGCTTGACCTCTTCTCCTCCTCCGGACGTCTCCCCTGGTCGAGATTCAGACAGGTGTGTTCCATTCTTAGAGCGTCGACTGACGGCTCCAGTAACACCAACTAGCTTAGCAACCGCCCACGTAGGAAACGTATTAAAGGCAGGGCATGTGCGAGCAGACGGAGGGTAAGTATAATAGCCAGAAAGAAATGTATGTGCTAGATAATTGCGAGTTGTTCTAGCTATTCTGTAATAGCTACGTCTACGACTAGGCTACTCCAGTGCCTTCCGTCATTCTGTTCACAGCATCCCAGCCGAAGTAGTAATAAGCTCTCTAGCTTCGATTATTTTACCCCCCAGACAAGTAAGCGGAACGATACGCGTTCGATGTTGTATTCGTTGTGTTGCTTAGCTATTACACCAGATGATTGCATATGCTTGTGAAGTGCGAAGTGTGACGTTCAGTTGGAAACACCTTCGTATATGTCGAAGTGCTTTATACTAGGTGTTCCATAATTAATGTACGTTCTACTACTCAACCGAATCAATTAATCAGCAATCGAGCACGCCATCATGCATATATATATATAGATAGATATATGAATCTATGTTTTCTAGTAAAGATATACGTAAAGGCTTTATTGGTTTATTTATAAGGAACCGCAGTTTTTACAATGGTTAAAGTTCTCTTAAATCTCGAGGGACTCAAACTTGCCGTCCCCGGTAGAGACTTAGTCGCCCAAGCCACCGCGCTAACAGAGAGTTGCTAAATATATTTTATATATTTGTATCGTACCTTATTCGACTTAATTATCGCGTTTTGTTCAGCATGCGATTGGCTGTGCAGCGACTCAAGATGCGTCATGCGTCATCCAAATGAGGAGAAAAATTACGAACCGAAAATGAGAGAAATTACCAACCGAACATATATTTTATGGCGTGTGGCGACTATTAAATATATAATGCTTATGAGTTCCATTGATTTCGTCCCTATCGAGGAGGGTTTGTCGGAAAGCTGCGGCGAGCCCGCCTGTGCCATAGTTGAACGGTACCTCTAACACCGAACACGACGAGTTCCTTCCTGCAGATATATCACTGCGCAAGAGTGACAACAATAACAACGAAGTCGTCGTATGCATTTATATTGCACTTATGTAAAGCACAATATAAAGTCTGTTAATTTGGTGTGAAAGCCACCTTTAAGTACCGAGCCGTCATTTCAACCACGTCGGCAATAATCTCATCGCTCTGTTTCTGTTGTAGCTTCGTAAACTCGGTAGACCATCCGCTCAATCGGCAGCCATACAGTGACCTCGAACTCAAAGAAAACAGCAACGCGTAGCGTTACATGTAAACTCGATTGGCGCAAAAACGTTGGCGACATTTCTAAGAAGCACACCTGAAATTCTACACTGATCCCCGATCAATCAAAGACTCTCGATGGGCCTAGTGGCCGGCCTCGATGAGTTGCTATATTATGCAAGATATTATATTATGCAATTAGAGAACGCAGTAAAGATGAGCTGGCCTGCGGCGAATTGTGAAATAAGAGATGCAACGTAACACGACATTCGAGTTAATATGCAGAGCAGATCCTCTCAGGAGGCCAACAGTTTAGATAAATGTTTCTAAAAATAGTCGCCCAATCTATCGTGACAATGGGCGGCGACTTCACGAAGAACACACCCGAGCACACCACAGAACGAGGCCGAGTATCTCGCAGGGGCGAGGGAGTGAACGGATCTGACGAATGGTGTATGTTGTGTCATGTCGATTAGTGCTAGTCGCAGGCATCTTTGACGCGCCTGCCCACCAGATCGTTGTGAATAATCAGACTCGAATTTCGAAGCAAACGAATTCACATTCATTTCGGTCAACCGCCTGCGAAGGGTGCCTGGGGAATTTGCTTCTGTTTAGCTGGTTAGCGGTGGGGGTGGTTGGGCGCATTTTGAACCAACATATCCGACAGCAACGTGAGTATATTGCGTTTCCAGAAATAGAAACTCTGCTTCGGCTCAGCCAACAGAGGGAGAGAGAGAGAGAGAGAGAGAGAGAGAGGGAGACGACGAGAGAGAGAGAGCTAGACTCATCTTACTGCTCCGCCATGTAGCATGTCAAATACCACCGGACGTCACTTGAAACGGTAAAGACAGACGGCGATAGAGAGATATGCTCGAGACAGTAAGATCAAAAGCTCTATCTAATCGTCTCGCGGTTGCTTTACAAGTTTTCTTTCAAAGGATACCACATGGGACTTGTTCTGTATCTAAAATGCTACTTTAGTGAATAAGTGGTCGTCTGACCAACGAGGCTGAAGGGGCCTGTGACAGAACACATGGTATTCAGTTATTGATCTATTATGTGTTGTAGCAGGGCAGCGTGGTGATCACCTATTAAACCATGTTCTTTCGATGAGTCCGCGGTCGGGCGTAACAACGCAATTCAGGTTCATTCGGTGTTGGAAACGAGTTTGGTGTTTAATAAAATACGAGAAAATATACACGCCAACAATAGTTTTGTGCCTGCTTCTACCTGCGCTGGTTGGCCTACAGCTTTCAGTTTGACTGGTTCAGAACAGTTACTGAGAGCTACTTATATCATTGGAAAATCTGCTAGTGAATATTACGTCGAGACGTAACGATCTCGTCTGCTATAGAGGTCATCTTAATCGTTAGCGTTCGCGAGGATTCTTCAGAGTACCAGCGTCGCTATTGACTACGAGCGCGATACTGCAAAGGTGTCGAATAGGGACACGGAGCAGAACACAAATGCATCGACTATGTTTGTTCTCTACGAGGAGTATCCAAGGTTCGCCGACGGCAAACATACTCCTACCAACGGCAATGTGTACCCAGCAGAGTGTTCATAATTAAGGAGGGCTAAGCAGTGACGAGGTGTCAATGGTCAATACCTACGTACGAACGTCAGTATCACGTAATATAATAGTATGGGATGCGTTCTGAGTCCGTCGCTCGAAGGGACGCTTTTTTGCCTGCTCGCTTCCTTTGCGCTGGCTCGAGATCTCGGCCTGGCCTGGCCGGGCCTGGTCGGCTTCGACGCAAAAACGCAGAGAAGCGTAGTGATCGCTAACGGGACGGAGCGCAGGTGCAGCAGATGCATGAACGTGTCACTCGTCCTTCGTGCCACGAACGAACGAATTGGAAATAGAATTGATACCGTCGGCATTGCAAAACGCTGAAGCAGCCCCGATGGGACACGATTTCAGTAGGGCCAAAGGAGGTGGTTCAGATCATGGGAAAAACTCTCCTAAGAAAAACTCAGGCCCCGCATGTGAGTGATGCTCGTGGTTGTTTGCAAACTTAACGGTATAGCTGATGGTGGATAGCGCCCTGGGTGACCTGACGACCGCAGTCGTCCTGCTATGCGGGAGAGGCGGGGACAAGAATCCAATGATAAGGAGGCATGCGTATCGCCCGGGGTGCACGCATGCAGTATTGCATTTTCTTCCCACTGAGCGAACGAGAGGCAGCATACAAACATGTTGGGTGGTGGCGACAAAAGAGGGATTCGGCTCGTAGGGACTGATCTGAGTAGAGCTGAACTGGCGGTTTCGGAATTACGACCACAATCATGTTAACGTTATGCGCTACAGTTGCTATAGACCACCCCTGATCTCTGCTACAGCTGCACGCAGTGGAAGTTAATTATCTTAGAAAGTACTACGGCTGGCACCAGCAGAAAAAATACAGGGTATGTTTAGATTGGGTGTGTAGGAGACCAACGAACCTTTGGCAGTTTTAATGGTAACCTTCCATGCATATTTATTTTCTGTCTGTTTGCTGTAAATGCGTATATCTTGAACAAAAACCAAAACAAATTATAAGCCAGAGACACCTTGTCTTAGGATGGCATAATTTTTCTAAATATTGCTTCAAGGGAACATCTAGGGGGTATTTTACCGCCTCTGAGAAGTTTTCTGACCTTCTGTACATTTTTCATTAAATGCATGCTGCTTACCTTGTTTGTTTTATAAAAAGGAGAGGAGGGATTGTTGGCATGGTACACGCATGACAACATCGTGACCCGCCCCGTCCCCTTCTGGAACTGTTGGCGATGTTCAACAGCACCTCTGTTCGCGTTATCGCTCAGCGGATTCGTTTAGTTAGGGCGCGGTGAGATGTCTACAGGCCCAGCCACAAGCACCATACATCTATCTGAAATATATTTATAGAGAAACAGAAAATAACACCAAAGGTTACCTTCAACACCGTCAAACCTCGGTCATCATCCCATGCGATTAAGTAACTTTACAAACACCCTACACTAGGGAAGAAGGTAAAGGTTTATTGGTTTATTCAAGGAGCTGCAATTTTACAATGCTTAAGCTCTCTTTTATGTCACAAAGAACAATTATATGAACAACAGCGACAGATGTATTTAGTCTAATAGCAACTAACAGGTTAAGGTTAGGCCTGTAGGCCTAAAGGTTAAGAGCTGAGGCCTGTCAGATAGGGGAACAGCTGAGGGTCAGCTCGAAAAACAGTCTAATAGCAACTAACAGTGATTTATTAACACGTATGGAGAATCCTTTCAGCGACAGTCCGGCTGCTTTCTACTCGGTCACCCCAGCAAGCCTTGGTTTGAAGGTAAAGCTAAAGCTTTATTGGTTTACTAAAGGAGCTGCAATTTCACAATGCTTAAGCTCTCTTATATGTCATCATCACGCAGCGGGGCTCGAACCCGAACGCACCTGAAGTAATATTTAAGTAAGTTCCAAATTATGGCCCAAGTCGTCGCGGTCCAAGGGTTTTCGTGAGTGAGAGTCTCACACTATCCTGGCAAATAATACTCCCTAGCACGGGAGCCCGGTCCTAAACATTCCCACTTGTTCCAAAAAATCTTTAATCTGTGTGCAATTCGTGGTAAAAACAGCACGAATACCTCGCGGGCAACGATTGTCGTAGATAAGCAATCGGTTAAAGTCAATATGTCTAATGGGACCTCATAAAACGCGAATGCTGTGTCGGCCCGGCTCATATCCCATTTCACGGTCTCAATGATCAAACAAATGTGCAGATATTGGATATGAAGGGAAGCCGGCCGCACCGGCACGTAATGTTTCCGTGAGTTCCTATGCTATGATTTGATTGATTCATAGCAATTCTAGGTTAGGCAGCCCTTGTAGCTAGTGGCGGCTATTCCAGTCTCTTGGGGACCACAGATTCGGTCATCCGAGACCAACAAACGTTTAGACCAATTTGGTAGTGCAAGAGCAACAGCAGCGTAGCAGCAAGGTTGGTGGTATTGCGATCACCCAGGCTTATCGATCACCTAGACAGCTCTAGGCCTTGGTAGCCTAAGGATGGACGTACGGAGAGAGAACGGAAAGAAGATGGCACCATTTTGTTTCGTATAGAAGGCTTGTCCTTTACTTTATGCTAGATGCAAGGTGATCGGTCAGTCAGGCTTGCCTATTGTGTTTAGCGTAAGGAGTAGGCGGATAGTTACGCTGATGGCAACTATCAGTGTATACGCTAACAACGAAGCGGATAGCCTCGAGATCGAAAGTAGAGGAAATTCGTTTTTGTTCCAAAAAAAATGTGACACTGCATTACTTACTGTGATTGTGCACGCCTATAGTGTATTCGGCTATAGTTTAAACAGTTAAATTGCATACGAGCTCGTACAGTGCCTACCAAAGAAGCGTCCCCGTTCGCAATGGTGCTTCTCGCTTGTATTGTCATCACATACGGAGGCAGACAAATTATCGCTTCCATCTAATTCTATCGGCGGGCGTAAGGGCTGACCGGCTGTCGTGGAGCATGCCGCATGCATGGGTGTGTACTCGTTCAGAAATGCATTCTACTGCCAAGAACTGTGCCTCCATTTCGTTGATTTCACAAAGGGCCCTAGTCAAAGGCAGGCTTCAGACCGAACTTTGACTGGACCGGGGTTCGGACAAACCTATTCGTGGTTACTGTGAGTACGCCCCTCTCTCCTTATGGCATTACATCGGGACTTGCAAATCATATCGTATTCCTTTGTGCGTATGTATGCCTCAGCAAATTTGCGCGGACGCAGAATTCAATACATTTCTGAGTCGTCACACATGCGTATACGAAAACAAATAGGACAATTCATTCACACGTGATTAAGCATTGTCGCAATGGAGCCTATGTCAAAATGTCTCGAGGCTGAAGGCTGCCATCTAAGGCGTCTATTCAGTCTGGCAGGGCTCTCATCTGCTCGTAAACACCATCCCGTTGAATTCGTATTTATTAAAACACGTAGCTTCAGCTCAATGTAGTATGATCACCTGCTCATTTGAGCAATGTATAAACACGGCTATGCCACATGGGTAACATTGCCCTGCCTATGTTCACAGAGGTCTGTCGGAGATAGCACAGATAAGTCTACGTAGTAGGACTCACCGACCGGAAAAGGCCAAAAAAAACTAAAAAGACTAGAATAATTTCTACTCTTGGCCAACACTATGTAATTTCTCGCATGAGCCCTTTCGCACTGACAGGTCCTTGACGCAACGATACACAGCGGTACCGAGGACTGCCATAAGAGAAAGCGAGGTGAGATTCAGCATGGAAAAAGTTTTCATTTGGTCTGCAGATGACTAAATGGCTCATTTATCTGGACTATACCGCGTACATTGGTAGGAATCCTTGAGACAAAATGATTCTGTCAGTGTACAAGGATGGTAAACTGAAAAATATAACAGTTCTAAGGTTCCGCAGAGCAGTTCTCATCTCTCTTGGTAGCAAATCAGCGATCAGGGTCAGACACCACGGACTGCTGTCCTGGCTGCAATCTGTTGCCAGGAAATGTCCCGAATCGTACAACACACCGACGCACAGGGTGTCCAGCTCAGCAGCTACTAGTTGTGAGCTAGACACGGCAGGCATATGTAGCTTTTCTTCTTATCGCCAATATAACATATTATCCACAATATCCTTGTCTTGTCCTTTGTCGACCAGGATCTAATTCACGCTTAGTTGTACGCCAGCTCGACTTCCCTGAACAGAAATTCACCCGGACGTACACATATCAATTCGATTGGAAATGATCGGACTAAGTCACCTTTTTTCCGCAGTTGCACGTGATTTTCAATGACGCCAAGGGGCCTCCGTCGTTCATTTCACCGGCCGAAAATTTGACTGCATTACCGGACGTTTAGCTAGTTCATTTCAAGGGTCGTCAGTGACTAACAATCCGCGTGTCATAATCATTAACCATACGCCATCATCAGATGTATGCTTGGAATGCCTCTGAGACTGTGGTCAAGGCCCAGGCCCAGGCTGTTAGGGGAACAGCTGAGGGTCAGCTCGAAAAACAGTTTGGTGGTCAAGGCCCACCGACGGTGAGTAAACATTTCCTAGCGTTTGTTTGTTCTGCCGCCTGTGATATAGTAGGTTAGAAGCAGATGACATATAGCGTAATGAGATAGACGATTTTTCAATGGTTCATCGTCACAAGGCCACGGAGCGTTTGGAACTACAATTTACTACCCAAGATGGCTGTTGGCTCCAGTGCTTCGATTCGGCTGACCTCTGAATAAAAGGAACACAAGCCTGTAAGGATCTCGGCTTCGAACTGAACTTCGTGTATTGATTGTACGTATACTATGCCTTACTTACTTATGGAAATGGCTTACGTTCTTCAAATATGCGTAAAAGCATTAGGGGTATGTATACTCTTCAGAGCTGTCGCCCTTCAATAATTTCATTTCTTCGACCACAATTACAGAATTGTCATTCTGCCCACCGACGTTTCGAGTGGCCTAGCCGAGACAGAACGACGAGAGACACGTGCGAGTTGCCCAGTAAGAGTCAATACACTCTGCCAGGTATACACTGTAGCTTATTATTGAATCCATCGAAGATCACGCGAGGGTGGAGTGGAGCTGAAACGCGAAGGCGACCAAGCGGCAGTAAGTCTCAGTGTGCGCGAAGTGCAAGCTGGGAGTGCAAGGGAATATTGCATTTGACTACATTAACGGGCGCAAGCCCCCTTAGCTATATATATATATAATCACACTAAGCGGCTTACGCAGAATTTTGACTGAACAAGGATGGGGTCTGCGCAGTGTATATGTGTGCGTGGACGACGTAGTGAACTGGATTGCGTGCACGAAATTCTCCAAGAATCCCTCTCTGGGACTTTGTCGACAGCGTCGAAAACGAAGACGTTGTTCGAGAGACGACAAAAAGACATGGCTGATAATCAGTTTCTTGATGCTCTTGCAGGTTAGTTAGCTGATTAGCAGTTCGCTTCAGTATATATTATATCGTTAGAGCACTATTGCGCCCGCCCGAAGCCTGCTATCGGCTGGCAAAAAGAAGCTCCCGTTGAAATAATAACAGATGAGAAAACCAAGATGCCTGTTTAGGAAATGAAATTTTCAAAGTAACGCTAATAATGCGACTAAATATTTCGAGCGATATAAACAGTTTGTTGCATATATATATATATATATACATCTGTCTTGTGCTCTTGAAATATTGTATAATAGTATTGCAAAATATCAGTTGGAGTTCTTGCTGCCCACATGTCCTGTTTGAAATCGAAGTAAAATAGGCCAAAATACGCCAACTTTGCTTTTATTTTTCACCATCACAATCGATGACCGCATTTCATTCTCAAACACGCCCAGACGTCTTTGGCGTAGTCAGATGATCGAAATTAAAAATCTACTACGCAGGTCCGTTCGTCGTCACAGTATCTATACGTGTGGTTAGAGTCTCGTCCTACGCTGACATATCAATTGGGTAAGAAGATAAGGTCAACAGCCGAAAGGAACAATGTAATAGTGTTGGCGAACTTGGTCCCGCAACCAAAAGGGCTGCTTATCATCAGGCAGGTATTGTATGTCGGAAAGCCCAGCCGAGGATTTCAGTTTGGTGAACACAACGGGGCACGAAACGGAGGAATATTCGGATCGAAGGAAAGCCGCCGTCTAAAGTTTGTGGCTGGGATATCCGAAGCGGTGCAGTAAAAGATATTTTCCAGACGCTCAGAAGCGGAAGAGAATCCGCTCCGCGCTCCGCTGTGTCACGCATGAATTAACCAGCGTTGAACAGAACGTCCTAATCAGACGTATAATACGCCAGGCCACTACTGTCTCTTTCATGGGTGTACGACCGGCTCTCAAACGCAAGAAACGAATCCCCTCTAGGGATTCCGAGAACTACCTTTTGTATATCTTGAATCCAATATATAGAAATAGATGGGAGGGTGTACAACCAACGTCGCCGTTTCGTTACAAGACGACCAATACAATACGGCTGGCCTTCAACTCCAACATTCAGTTAGGCATGATAGCACGTCATTGCGTTCGATGAAAGTGGCACTTTTTCTACGACTCCCTGCCGAAGCAGGACATCAGGGGGCACCCTTTAAATCAAACTGCATACTATGACATTTCAATCAAATCGAACATGTCTATGTACTTGGCAGTGCAGCGTGGAGGCTAGCTGTTTTTTTTCATACTTACTGCTAGGGACACTTTAGCAGTTTTGACTCAAGTGTCTGAATGGACTTGAAAGGTGAGTGTTTCGAAATGAAAATGGTACATATCCACACTGTTCCACCATAGGGGACGACATGTACGACGATAATTCGATATATTGCAATACAGCTTCAATAGATAACACGAGTTTCTACACTTTTCACTGGGAATCCTTGCCGTCTATTCGGCAGTCGATCTCTGTTGCTCTATCTTTGCGTTCCAGCCTTGTGACAACGACATGTGACCCGTGTTGTTCTCCATTAACTGGCCCATTGGATCAGCTGCAGCTACCGCACGATCCTCAGTGCATAAAGCAGCTACTGTTTTCTTCCGACGCTGGCTCGGTTTCGCCGGCAGCCGGTGTCGAAAATACAAGCTCTTAACTAACTATTATATTTACAGGTTTGGAGGAACGAACGAACGAGATGATGCACTTCTTCTTCTTCTGCTTCTATTTCTGAAGTGCCTTTGTAATTTTCGAACATTGGGACCCTTGAGCATTCGTTTGCGTTTGCTTATTTGAAAGGACCAGGCCTCAGCACGTGGACAAGGTGGCCGCCGAGACACATAAACATGTCGCATGCTGATTCGAGAGCCCTGCGTTCTTCTGGCAATATGACGTAACCACGCCTGGGGCGGCTGAGCAGCCGTCGACATCGTTTATGACGCTTAGGTTCAGAGCAGAGAGGACGAACGCAAATTCAATCACTTTCTATTCGCGTTACATCCAGTAGTGCGTCAACGGCATGACGGGTTAAAGATACTCTCTGAACGGATGCACGCACCTGCAGAACAATGAGTGCGGTCCTCGCAGTTTAGCTCAGGGAGTGAAATCGACTTCAATCATGTGGGAAGCCGTGCGTTTCTACTCGATCTTCACCAATCTACACCAATTTATATCTTCAAAAAACACTTCGTACTGTTAGCAATAGTACGCTCCTAGCTCGAAATTAAAGGTTATACCACGGGCGAGTGCGCTAAATACGTGTTGCGAGCTTCGAATGAAGCAGTCTTGGTGTCTTGTCCGAGTGCAGTTTACGACAGGGCATGCGCCTTGAATAGCGGCCATCGTCATGCGTTCGGCAGGTCTATTAGCATTTTCGAAATTAATGAGCGCGCGTTATTGTATAATTATTCAGGTGACGATTTTGTCATTGTGGACGGTCCATTATCGAAGGGCATAAAACATTCATTCGAGCATATGAGTTCTATCAACAATGTGTGGCGTGTTAAGTCGGAAATACTATCAATTGATTCAGAGATCTGATGTACGGGAGTCAGTCCGCGATCGGAAGCGTATTCGATTCACAACAAAGACATAACGTCTGCAAGTGAGGTCCTTCGCATTCTGAGTACGGCCCGCAAATACGTCACATCGAGAGTCGCCGCCCTGACAACGCTTTATGCGAGATTAAAAACTTCCTTAGCTAGGCCCCACAGTTGCCAATCGGTATGCGGCTCCCTCGGGACCCACAGAAGACACCGATGAGTTAGTCTAAAATATTCACCATTAGAATGCCTCGCAGAGTCGTCCAAAATCTCACAAAAATGCATTTATTTTGCGGATGGCATATTTGTAATAAGGACGTCAAATAAAGTCGTTCTATGATAAAAAGTCAGACCGATCCTCCCTGAAAGTCAAGAAACAATCTAGAGACGATATGCATAATTTGCCGATCTGCAACACTCGATACATCGTCAAAAAAAATTCTTCGTTCCAGTTACAGTAGAGCTATTTCTAGGCACCACTTAGAGAATGATCGAAAATATTCATTAAGGACATTTTGATGCCGATCTATAGCGTTTCCGGCGATGATATTAGCTAAAATGTGAACACTGATAATAATAATAATCATCATGATATAACAATAGTAGACATTAGTATAGTAACTGTCATTAGTATCATATCGTAGAAATGCTGCCGACGGGCACACAATGTATTATATTAATGGGTGCACAATTCTTCTATCGATGATGAATGCAAAGTGCAGTTCGGCGCAATATCATGAGGTGGTTCAAAATACAAATGCAATATAAGCAAGAGTGATTTAGGTCCCAACCACCGTTCCCATAGTTACAAAACGCCTGCTCCCTTCGAGTTTTAATTTTAAGACGTCCTTTGTTGTTTCTACCCTTCATCAATATCGTGCCACTACCGAACCCTTGGATGGATTTCGTCTTTCCTAGGCGTAAACCCTCCTCGCCTTGTGGGACCAGCTAAGTATAACAGTTCCTCACCGTCATATCCGCACCGGTATATGCATATTACGGTGGAGGTTCTAGAGGCAGTTGCGGCATAACAGAAATCTCCGAGTGTCCACATCGCCGTGGCCTCCTCGACACTGGCCATGGCTCAGATTGGCTATCTGCTCGCTCGGCGGCCACAAAAGTTTGAAGGTGCCGCAGCGACGATAGTAAAGTTCGCTGACGAGTGGCGGGAAAAGGACTTGAAAGTTGACGGGCCGAGTGGCTAGCCCCCCCCCCGGGCGAGTGCGTCCACCGTCGCCTCGCGCGGTTCACTCCGTGCGCTGATCCACACACGACGTCGTTCAGCAAGGCAGTGCAAGAGCCAACTTGCATAACTACGACTAACTGCGGAAATCTGTCCCCGCCGCGTCATGGCCGTCATTTTATCGCTACTTCCGACGACCACAGCTTGGTGTTCTTAGCATCAGCGCACGCTCAGCTCGGTGGCCTCCCGCAGCTGAGCGGAGGTCAGCTATTCCTGTCTATTTCATCATGTTTGAACGAAAGTGATTGCGACATTAAACGACGCTGACAGCTAGTCAAGTGTGTGCTTTTTTGTTGCCTTCTTCGCTTGGCCCCCTAATCGTTATTTGTAGAGCAAACCAGGCAAGAATTACAGCGCGCATCAACACGCAAGAGTACGACAAGTACAGATGTACGCTACCGCCGGAGCATACATAAGTCACAGGTCCTTGAACTTCCTCTGTCAATTCGGGTCTTGTATCAACGGGGGTGGCCGGTCGCCGAGGATACGCTCACGTCGTTCGGATGGCGACGGTCGCGTTCAACTCGGCGGCGTTTTGTCGTTGCCACCGCTAATGGGTGGTCCGAACTTGGGTCGAATACAGATCGTGTACGATACGTCGTGCATTCGTGATTTCTTCGTTGAGTAAAAATAGCAGACGGCTCTATAAGGGCAGCGTTCATAATAGTTGCTATATATTCTTCGGCGATCTTGGGAATTCCAATAACGTCCCTTCTTTGCTTCGAGAGTTATACGATCTTTGGTTGATATGTTGGCCACGCCGAATTTCATCATAGTCTGGCAAAAACTTGTGCGGGTCAAATCTTATAGTGGAGCAGCGAATGTGCTCATTATCCGACTAACTCTCAATGAAACCTGTGTATATCTATGGGATGCGACCGACCCTACCACTATCCTATGGTAAGATTGTCCTAATTGACCTGCAGTTCCGCCTATCGTTAACGAATTCATTTGCTGCGAATTTATAGGACATAACCCCTGTTGATGTCACGCCGTTCACAACCAACTTCCATCTACAACAATACTCCAAGGGCAGCATAAATAAAAACAACCTGCATTACATCGCCGGCATTCACATTGCGCATAGACCCTGTTAACATGACGTTTCACCCCTACTCAGGAAGAACAGCTACCTGAGCATTCGGCCGATATCTCCAAGGATTTATCTACATCGCCCGGCAGCTCGATATATCGTCCACCAGCATGACTGACGCGCGAAGGCCCTATCTTTATCGATATCCGACGCTATACGCCATAGTAAGACCGCACTCGCGTTGAACTCCAACCTAGCGAACAGCCATACGCACGCTTCGGTGGTAGCCGCTTAGATGCAGCTCGACTGCAGCTCGTTGGAAAGGGGCCTGTGCCCACCATGATGATGATAGCGCCATTGTACTATGAAGTGGCATTAGAAGATGTGTCGCTTGCAGGTACCACCTCCTTCTCCCTGAGATAGCTATGACTGTTCATAATGCCACTCCGCATCGCTATAATACGCAGGCAGTGTAGGATAATATCTGCTAGCTTGTCCTTGCAGTGCCCACGAGTTTAGCATCAGCCTTGAGAAATGCAACAACAACGACAACGGCAATGGTGGTTGCCCCGGTGAGAATAGAGAAACGTATGGAGCCTGAGTGCTGGAGCCTGAGTGCCACGGAGAACGCCTCTCCAGCTTGCTTGCAAGCGCTTCGCGGTGTCCCGTCATAAAGGGAGTTCGCGCGCGTCACCTAGAGAGAGCGCGAGAGAGAAAGAGAGAGGGTACGACAAAAGCAATGCTGAGGAGATGCGCAAAACGGTGAATGGCTGTTGCCATCAGTCATCGTTGCTGGAGGTACTCAGACTAGTTTGCGTGCTTGGTCCCCTTTCATCCGTACCACGTAAAGCGTAGCGTTAAGTAAGCTGCACGAAATACCTAGCGACTAAGCAAAGAACGCTCGAGGCGTTATCGTCTCCGGCGCCGCCGCCGCCTTCCAGAGGGACACAGACGAATGCATCGCGGAAGGCAGAGAGCAATTGTGGTAAATGAAGGCGGCGGCGCCCATAGAGGGTTAACTATAACGTCGGCAATCGCCAGTCGACGGTAGCTTTTTCCTTGGCAGCTTGCTGCCATCGTTGTGTGCATACGCTACACAGTATCGCGTGCATGGGGGTCATCAGTGGAGGGCAACGAAATTACAGGGAAGAGATATCGGCGGCAGGAGCTACGCCGGCAAAGCAGGCACAACAACAGGGGCGACTCGGGGATCAACCGACCCGAGCTGAAGACTGCCCTCGTTCTTAGACGGTAACCGAGTCAATCCGAACTCTGGGAGACCAATCCCCATTCATCAGAACAAACGGAATGACGCGTCAACTCTTTAATGATAGCAAACTCTCTATATGACCCCTCCTTTCGCTCTCTCTATCTCTCTCTCTGTCTGTCTTTCTCATCATCTGCCATCATGAATGAACGGGTCGAACGCAGTTGACAACATACCCTGTCGGCGTTGTAATGTTGTCAAGTGATGATGTCTATTAACGACCATCTGACAATGTAATCTTGTAAGCAAAGCATATTGACAGACCTAATAGTTACACTTGATGTCTGCGAGGCTGATGGAAGCTGAGACAGAAATTATGCTCTCATACTTAGCACAGACAACAATGTTGTAAGTAGCAAGAGCACTGATTCGGGATACAGGTACACAGATAATGTTAAGGTGATAGAAACCATTCCACTGTTGCTTGTCCTGAGAATAATACTTCGCCTCTGTTATGTGTTTGTACGTGCCTACTACACCTGGCGACAACAATGTAAGCTGTCAAACACTTGTTATGAATGCGTCCATTCGAATCTGATTATTTAAATAAATATACAGACTAGAGTTGGCCTTGCCCTGCGGGTGGTGGCCAACTCTAGTACTGCTCGTGTCCTTCAATTGGATGAGCGTCGGCCAGGAGCCGAAGGCTCCTGGCCGACGCCGCCCCCCGCAGTTGGCTCGATGATGTCCGCCCGACAATAACAGTCATGGAATTCGGCTCTTATTGTCGGACGGACACCATCGAGCTTAATAAAGTATATAGATAAAAATATCGTCGTTGTTTGGAGAGCGGGTAGACAGAGACGAACGGGAGGCCATGAATGGGAACCTGGCTGTCATTAACGATCCTTGCAGAGACGTGTTGAAAGGGCACTCGTTACGGAAGAAGTCGTTTCACTAACTGGTTGGTTTTAATTGCTGAACCTCAATTTGCGTATCGGATTGGCAACATCGTCTCGTTAGGTGGCGCCCTTCTTAATAATATCCGTATTACATATATATATATATATATATATATATATATATATATATATATATATATAAGTAAGCCTGTAAAACAGAAAAGAATATATAGGTGCAAAACTGTAGTATTTTATATATTCGATATAGAAATCTATGTGAATAGTAAATAAACTGACGCAAGACAGCATACCGTTGCCCATTTCATGGATCCCTGACACGGTTGATTTACAGTTCGCACTGGCGGTGAACACCCGTTACACGTGTAGCTACATCGTTTGTGTGATGTTTTGCGCTCGCGCAGACGTTTCAAACATTCGGTTCGTAGGTGAAGATTCTGGTGGGTGTCAGCGTAGACGGGGTGCTACAGGAAGATGGGTAGTCGCAGAGCAACAAGAGCAAATACACTCCTACCTTAAAGAGAGGTCGACGCCAAAGCTCAGGGGCGTTTTCCCCTTACAACCTCCTGGGAGACATATCTGTCGAAATGTTGTAGTATACCTTTGAAAGCCGCTTCGAGCGCTCGGCGATTAGGGACGAAGTCTCGAGTCACCAAAGCGAATCGCAATACAGCGTTACTGGTTGTTTAAAATCGATCAGTGTAACAAACATACTTAGACATCTCCTAGTAAGCTGCAAGGGGCAACTCAACGGGGACGAACAGGAGAGCAACAAATGATCGAGCACGGGAAAATCGGTTTGGTGCGACAACAGCGACAACGATGCCGATTAACGAAAATTAACAAAAAAAGCTGGTGCTAATTATGAGCGTAATGAGCATTGGGATCAGCCGGCAAAATCAAATCGGATAAGACCTAAGGAGAAATCTCGTGTTTCGTATTAGTTTAGTGTTGTTTTCGCTGCATATCGGAGAAGTTATTCGAAATATTTTATTAATCGTCATTCGGGACTGAACGGCCACTGAACCCTACGCGGTTTTGCCACTGTAGGTTCCAACCGGCGACGTCAAACCGCTACTCCTGGCTCCATAATGCTGCTTCTGGCTGGCGACGAATCCCTCTTCTCCATATGCCCTTTACTGAAACCCGGATGCCCCGAAGCTGGATGGCACCGAATCGCCGGTCGGTCCGAAGAGCGTCGATGTGTTTAGTATAGTATACACATCCGATCCATATCAGCGCCATTCGTTGCGTGACGATTCGGCACTATGCGACGCGATAAGAGCTTATGGCCCTGCTGAGCACTTTTTGCCATTTCGCAAACGGAGGGAGGAGAGAGGAGGTGATGGTGGTTGGGGGGCGGGGGCGCGGAGGGTATGCTCTACTAGGCATCGCACTGGGGTCTTACAGCCATGATTCTACCATGGTGACGGGTCAAGCCCGCGGACGCTTTGGCCGCTCTAAAGGAGGACCATTAAGTCGGACTATTATTGCACGTACGAGCCGACCTTACCCGTCCTTCAGCATACAGCCGTCTGACGTATAGTTTAGGAGCGTCCATCAGTAGACTGCGATACAATCCGATACGGCACTGTGCTGCCTTGCCCTAGCCTATCCATCCGCCCCTGCCCGGGGTAATTATTGTGAGTAGCGGCATTAAAGCAAACGGCGCAGCCCCGCGCGGCGTCTGGACCGAAGGGAAATAACAGGCCTTGCAGGATCCTTCGAGTCAACCTGCGCGTACGAGAATAAGGCCCGTAGAGGGCGAGAGAGAGCGAGAGGGAGCCTCGCCGGCCTAACCACACACTTGCTGGAATATATGGGTGCAAGTACGGCACAACCCTGTTGCATGGCCACCAATAAGCCAGACCCCGAGCCACTGAACCAAACTTGTGTGGTTGTGTAGTTGAGCCTCTGGATGCGCGGGTACAGGCTGCATCCTGTCTGCTGCATAGGCGGCCAGCCAGTGGTTGAATGCTCCTGCTGTTGAGGAGACTTACTGCCAAGTATCGTAGCTAACGGAAGACCTCTCGATAATTTGACTGATTGAATCTAGGAATTTACAAGGTCATTCCCAGGGATTGGTAACTCGCAAAGAGACGCCGCAATGAAGAATAATTTAGCATCGCTGTTGGCTGAACAGGGTTGAGAAACGAGAAACTGGGAAAGCACTGTCTGCAATCGAGGCTCAATGAACTCGACAGGCCAAGAACAACCTTTTAACTAGTACCTAGAGAACAAAGTCACGCATATCTCTGGTAGGTTACTATGTACTTCATACAACGACTCAACAGAGGTCAAGCTTCCGATCTTGGAGTCCACTGACGAACCCAGCATCACCAAAAACGATGTCATTAGTATCGGCAGGAAGTGTCATTGAAATGCTCTTCCGCACGCGACATATACGCCCACCTCTATGTGGTGGCCAATCAAAATTAAATATTCAATATCCGCGAGGCAAATGCATCATGGTCGGGGCTAGGTAAAATGTCGCGTCCATTTCACTATTCTGGATACGGAGGCAATTTCTGCAACCCAAGTAATTCGTGATATGGAATACACATCACCAAGTACAGACAAGAACTAAGGAACGAGATGGATAGCAAATCGAACTGAATAGCTTCAACCATGATTCTACTCCGCTAGACGCGTGTGTACGGTAACAGTGTCTCCAATTGACGGTCGACGCGAGAGAATGATTAAGCGCAGTTGGTCAATGCGACCCATGCGGAGATCGGGTCAAACCAAACATCAATCGGAAATCATTGCGTAAGCAAAAATGGAGAAAATAACTCTACGTATGAAAGAGCTTTATGGCATTCGCACGATCGTAACGGTCTACGGTTTCTGAATATATTTTGCATTCGCCTTCAAGTGTGTTGTGGCTCAAGACATCTCATTCAAAACGCTTGGCCTGCCGGATCACGTTCAACTAAAAACGAATCACGCTACGGTCGTCGAGCAAGATGGCCACCACGTAGTGGCTTCCCACTGTCGTACGTATAGTCGGATGCTTCACAAACAGGCCGATATCGATGGACGCGAATGGCCTCGCGGAAGTGAAATATTATTTACAAAGTAGGCTTACCGCTGAATAGAGTACGGTGCAAGCCTATCATTAGGAGACATCTTGGTTCACAGTTATGAATCTCGTGGCTTTACGGTTGAACAAGCAGCAGCTGCCTCAACCGCGAAGTCAGCGGTTTTTTCCCAGATGGCACGACTGTTTTTGCTAGATATCAAAGCGCCGTCCGCCCCGTCCCCGTACACCGTAGATAATATCACGAGCTGTGTTTAATCAACTGAGTGTACCCGAGCTATTCGCCCCTGCACAATGTCATGCGCACTTCGGACGTTCACATTTGATCGTGCATGTGTACGCATGCACGCTGGAACAAACGACTCTGTACAGGGCCGTTCACAGTGTCCAACAAATGCGTCGCAAACGGCGACATCTCTCGCCTTCTCATTCAGGGGACAAACCAAACACTGAGACACTTCAACTGTCCTTCTTCCCCTTGTTCTCGTTTTTATAGAATAGGATTTTGAAATGGCAGTCATAACAGCCGGGTGGCCACGTCGCGGGCGTTTGACATAGAGGCCGACATGATTGCTGTTTGTTTCTTGTCTGCTGAACTCGCTATCTAAACGATGAGTGAACAACAGAGATAGTCCGCGCTTGTGGTCGAAAACGGCGGCGAACGGAAGTGGTCGGAACAACGCAAATGAATGTAATTCGTCGTCAGGCCGGTGCTGCTGGAGGCGGCGTCACCGTCGGTGATGGTGGCAGCTGCGGTGTTCCGGGACGTCATTGTGAATACTGCCAAGGAGATGCTCTCAGAAGAAAATGATAGCACGATTTGATATACAACAGTTAGAAGCGCACATGTCAGGAGTGCTGTTGCAAGCGCAACAGCCTATGTCATTGCCGGCGTGAGCATACTCGAGCTCATCTATGTGATCATGTTATTTTGCTCATTGTTATTGGTCCAGTCAGTTATCAGTATGAGTACTAGTATTATGTTTATTATTGTTTCGTTTTGAACTTTGGGCCCCGCTGTGCCCGACGAGATTCTGACAGTGATGTTTGGATAATTATTATAGATTAGGGTGGTGGTTTCGCTGTCGGAGATGGCGTGGTGTTGCGGTGACGACGTATCACTCGGCCGGTCCTGGTTCGAATCCCGTGTTGCCAACAGATAAGAACATACGGGGTGACTTGGTGTCTTTTTTTTTAGGTATGTATATAATATTAGTGCTATGTATTTTAGATTAGTTACGGGGTGATTTACTCACACTTGCATATATGTTGCTCGATATTACCTGGCTCTTGACGGATATCATCATGGGACACTTTCCTCGTATTGTCTAGATGGAATCGTCGTTTTACTAAAATACTTTGATCTAACATCATGTCCGGCCTTCTTAATCAGATTATGTATTTTGTAAATACGATTGCAAAAAGGCATGTCCAAAAATGTAAATAAAACAAATTGATTACATTTCGTCCTCAACTTGAACGCGATTGTTCGAGAGACAACAGGACATCATTTAGAACATAGTGTCAACTGCATTTTTGTAAAATAATCGACAGCTCAGAAGGTACACAAATATGTGTGCACTGTAACACAACAAGCATCAATAAAGGGCTTTTCGACAAGCACTGTTCATTGCCTCAAGCAGCGAACAACGGAGTTGACTGAGTTCCTTCGTTCACATTGTAGCGGAAGAACCATAGTGAAGGTGCGCCATATTATTTTCCTTGGGCGACTCCGGGTCGGGTCTCGGTCCTGCAAACATCAGCCAACCAAGCAGGCCATTGTGTGCCCAGGCCGGGTCAGAGTACGGGTCTCGGCGCATCAGAGGTGCGCGGTGGTCAGAGAACTGATCTACACCGGTGGGGGCGAATCCGGTTGTCCCTGCCCGCAGACACAGCACAATGCCACGCCGGACATCACGCCGACGTCGGGAGAGTCATTTCGAAGTGAGGTGTGTACCCCTTTGCATTCGTACTTCCTGAGACCCCGAAGGCCACGTCCCCTTTCCCGAACACAGACACAGTTTTCCGCTCGCCACGTTGAAGTTTATGTATCGGTGAACTTCCGGAGCCTCGAGGGCGAACCAACGAGAAGACCGGGACTTTGAGAAACTTTGAGAGTCCACCCGCTAGAGCGGCTGTTGTTGCTGCTCAGAGCAGACAATAGCGGATGAGTATATTTCAAAGACTTGACAAAGTATATTGGCCTCAGGACATATACTCAGCATTCAGTTTACAGCATGCATCTATTTGCTGTACCTCCCCTCTCCTACTAATCTCTTGACCTAAAAGGGAGTGGCCAGACTCTATATCCATGACTCAAATTCTGTTTATGACAAAGTCCGTATCAACCAGCCTGTAACGGAAACTCCCTCCGACGAGCAGGAGCTCTTTAGGTGGTGGTATCTGGCGAACATTGGATAAATTCAGATGGGCACGCACTCTCACACATGTGGAAATAGTATCGAATCAATCTCAGACGAAAATAATGGAAATGTGTATTCGCCAATAGTCTATCGTTTCTCATAGCTGATATCAGTGAACTACTCTTCATATTGTCCGGTCAAACGACATGAAATAGAGACAATCATTTAAGATTGGGGGCTGGCATATGTTGCTGAATAAAATATGTAAATAAATATATATATATATATATATATATATACATTTATATCATTTAACCACACATATTTATTACATTTGTACAGACAGGTTACATGGTTTCATGGTACGTGACTACATTGCGGCACGGATAGTGACGATGTTGCATTCAACTGTGCTCTCGAGTCCGCAAGAGTTAGTATAATGATGCGTATCATTGTAACTTGAATAGTAATTAACACATAAGTCGGGGGTGATATGGTAAAGTAGATGGCCTAGATATCAATCGGCTATGTTACGCTTGGCCAAATGCTGCTCGGTGGCCAGAATCAAGCTGGAGCTTGATTCATTCGTTTGGCAGAAGCGACCAATGCAGAGGAGAGAGAGAGAGGGAGAAGTTGAAATGTGTTCTAATAGAATCGAGTTCTCGGCAAATTAGATCAGCAATGACATGGACTAGTTTTTGTTTACCACCACCCGGACGAGTACGATGGAGCCCATCCATGCGAGATAGGCGCCTTGTACGAAATGACCGGAGCGGAGTGATAAGATACGATGGGTTTGGACACGTACGAGACCGACTTGACGGGGCGCAACTTGTAACTGACAACCGGCTCCTTGACGTACTTGACTGAAACAACAGGCTCCTTCACATACGAGACCTTGGCTATCTTGGCCGTCGAGTAGACCGGCGCCTCCCAGCCATGGTAACCGGCCGAGGCTACGGCGGCGAAGGTGGCGAAGATGATAACCAACTGTTGGGAGGAAGACAATACGAATGGAAACGTCTCATCATGTAAGTGTTTTCCACATTAGAATCTTGTGCAACACGGTAACATGGCGCTCGTACATGGGGTTTGTTTACTGAATCGAATGTTGATAGGAGTCTGGAAAGCCTCACAGTGGCAATTAGCCTCAAGAAGCTAATCTTTGATAATGATCAACGAATATTTGAGTTCAATCTGTTACATTACAATTTGAATGGCGCGTATATATATATATATATATATATATATATATATAATATATGGGTTGCATTTCGATATCAAGCATAAAACACACGTGACGAATTAGGTGTGCTGCTTGCCATCAACTGACTCCAAAATTATTTTGGTAGACAAGATGCCTTTGAGCAGTTTTGACCAGGCGAATTTAGTGTTAGCATAACCTATGGCATCGACAGGGTGACCAACAAATTGTTGTACAGTTAGAGAAAAGGGCAGATTAACACTTACCTGTTGGGAAACCATTAGACGCTGTAGACCTGCAGTTTTTTTACAGCCTTTATTTTACAGGCTACACAGAACCTTCCCATCACTTTATATATGAGCCGGCAACATAACGAATGACTGCATCCGAAATTAATCGTCTTACACCATGTTCCTAGTCGCTTCACAAAGATTCGTCCTCTATGATTCAGTGTTTGTCATCGCACAACTGGAGAAATCCTCTATCGTCTAGTACGACCACACGGGATAGCTCTAGTGGGGGACGGTGGTGTACAGAGAGTGATACTCAAACGAGAAATCCGGTAAGTGTACTCACCGTGTTCATGGTTGTCTTCTTGCTGTTGTCAGTTGCTGGATCCCGGCTGAACTCGTCTGGTTTTCTTGTCTCTTGGTATATTGCTTTCCTTTGTGATCCAGTTGACCTGTGATTCTATTCGATCCTGAAACGCGCATGTATATATACGCGGAGCGGATAGCGCGGCCGGCTGGCGGACAGACCCGCGACAGACGCATCGCTCTTTCTACTGGGGCATCCTTGTACTTGAGATCTGTCGAGGTCCTTCGAAATCAATAGTGTTACATGCACACGCAGATATTCCCACACCGAAGCCCTCTCTCACCCAATACAGAATCGTGTACGGGCAAACGTCCGCCGCTGGGTGGTCCCCCGACTGTGTGGACACTACAACAACAACAAGATCAACACTACTCAGCATGGAAAGGAAAGTCAAGTGACGTCTTTGGCTTCGCGCAGCTAAAACACTAGAGCTGCCCGATCGCTGGCTGAACGCCTCGCGTGAAAAGCCACCATGGTAGCGGCGGCCAAGCAGACGTCAGCGTGATATACTGGGCGAAACGATGACGATATGGACATATATATATATATATATGTCTACTACTAAGACTGGTGTATATTAGCGAATATCTATTACTGTTAGCGATTTGTGCATTACCGTGTTAATTAGCAACGATGTTGTGCGCAGATTTCTGCTGCTGCTGCTACTGCTGTTGCTACCAGTTCAATTAGATTTCCACTGGCGCGATCATCATCGGGTCACCTGCAACAGCGGCAGCGGTAACGGCAACACCGCCGCTAATTTCTGGATTAATTAGCTGCTGGCGCGAACGGCATAGACCCCCAGCCGAGCCTAATCTATTTCGCCAGCGTTTGGTAAGCAATGCGATAAGCAAGTGCTGTCGACAGGATGCAAGCGAGCAAGCCTTTTCGCGACGACAACTTTTCCTCTGCAGTTTCTGTTATTTCCATGAAAACGGCCGCTGTTGGACGCGCCTCGAGGATATGTGGATGTCTATACAATGTCTCTAGAAATTTGTACGCATAGCTGTAGGAGGTCGTTTCCGAAGTCAGCTTTGCTCAGTAGTGACGGTCTCGTCCGCACCTTTGACCTCCTGGTCACCAACTACCAACTGAATATGATCGTTTCTCTGATAGACCCACACCCAATTATTGTGCCGGTGTCCCGTCGCGTGTGAGTGCCTGTGTCCCGAATACCAGGTAGTACGGCTACAGCGCCAGGTGACCTGGTGGTCTTTGCGGCCCCCTCCACCCACGTACCCAATTCGCATCATTTCACATCCGCCCAGCAAAAGTCCAGCGAATGGGCTTCCGTGCCGAAGCTCGTGCGTGTTGCCAACCGTAGCTTGTCTCTCCTTTACTTGGGTGTCCCAACGACGCACGTGACCCCAGCCGGCCTCATTTTCTCCCCCTATCTCTCTCTCTCTCTCATTCGCTTCGACCTGCTGGAAACTACTAGTTGTTCGCTGCTGCTGCTGCGTAGCAAGCATAGGTAGCCACTTACTTGGAGACCTAACTAGCAAGCCACCTAATGGGGGCGCTACGCGGAAATAATTTCAGTGAGTCTGGAACCTGGTTCAAGCCGACGGCCGGTGTAGCAGTTTTGTGTGGCAACGGCTGCACCTGATATTGATATATCGCACATAGCGATAGAAGTCGCAACTGCTGCTACAGCTGCTACAGCTGCCAATGCGAGTGGATGCGACCATTCGGTATTGGTGGTACTACTATACATGACGCGCCTGCTGCCGCTGCTGATGAGCTATCATGCTAGCTCCGGGGTCGGTCTATCTAATCTAGTCCAGCCTAACCTAGCCTAGTGGACCCTAGCTAGTGAGGTCGCCGTATCCCGGAGCGATTGGCGGAGCCGTATTTGACGACGACGACTCCTGCTAACATCCTTCTTCTCCTCTTGTCCTGCCAACCCTATCAACCCCCACCCCCGCCCCCCGCCATCCCCTGCTCGCCATCCCCTGCTATCCGGATCGCCCGCCCTTTGCCAACCTCCGACTACGAGACCTACGCCCTGGAGTTCGCTGTGCAGAGCATAGTATAGCACATAATTATCTCTCCTACACTTCGCAAAGTAACGATCTATTAGTGGGCTGACATAGCTAATGCACATGCACCCACATGTCCTCTCCACCCTGTCTCGTTCTTTCTTTCTCCCTCTCTCTCTCTCTCTCTCTCTCTCTCTCTCTCTCTCGCTATTTCTGTCTGAAAACTCGAATAGCTTGACGCCAACAACAACAACGGCGACGATCGCCGCCGCCGCTGCTGCTGCTGCCACTGCTGCAGCATAAGCTGTGACCGTCCGCCTGCCGACGTGGTTCTGCATGGGCGAATGCATGAACGTACTTTCGCTCTGACGGCGGGAAAACGGGGGCGCGAAAGCTGTTGGGGCGGTGTTCGAAGGAGTGTACGAACACGGCGCTGTACAACAAGGTGTACTTACTTTCGTGCCGTATGGCGATCGAACCGAACCTCTGACATAATTGCGCGTGTCGATGTCAGCGGTCGATTTGCAGCAGCTATCGACAGTTGGCCGTACTTTTGCCCGAAATATTCCCCGGCGCTATCGGTATCCAGCGGCCTATCAACGCCCCTGCCGCGGTGGTCGTCGGGGACGGAGGGGAGTCCGTTCATCAGGAGTTGAGTTGACATCCTTAACGATGTGTTACGTGCGACGTACATGGTGGTAGCGGCCGTACAGCAGTGGGCGGGCTAGAATCGGTCTCGGTTCCCCGGCCCATGCTATTGAGGATAAACCAAATGGAGACCTCACGATATGTTGAAGTTTGCCAGCCTGATAGGCTGATAGAAAACTTGGCCAGGGCGTCGGCGAATTGGTGGATAGAAGCGGACTATTTGAGTTTGGCGTTCACAGAACTAAACTAAACTTTTTTCGGGCTAACTCTCGGCCAATATCTCTTGTTACTATTATTACTATTACTATTATTGCTACTACTTTTGGAATCAAGGCCATTCTTTGGTATTAGGACAGATACAAGACATATACATGTCGGGGTCCGCCATCCAGTTACGCTATGCCGTCGTATACCGTACCAAACGTAGCGTGGGTGAGACATTCAAAGTTTGAGCATACATGCAGATGGAAACTAGTGCTGATAAACACCGGGGATGATAACAAGCTCGATTGTTGTTTGGGCGTTTGCGGGAAATTCTCTGTGAATACGTTATTTGGTTAGTGCGATGTTCGTTTGTCGCTACTCGTAAGTGTCAGAGGCTTGTAGGCAGTAGTTGCCGAAGTGATTGCGAATTTGTGAAACACGTATAGATGACTTCCTAAATGTCAATTAACGCAATGGCAATTATAATAGTTAAATCGCATTGACATGATTCATTGACATGAATCCTATGACCTTGCACGTGCACTTAGGTTGGTCGATGTCTCAAACGTCAGAAGATGCCGAGAAAGATGTATGCGACTAATTTGTATTATCAAGTCGAATTCATATTTGCAAATACAACAAGAAACCCAATTATTTTCTCCAAGCCGCAATCATGGACACGCCCTTCATGCGCATACACGTCCCTCAGATGGCTTCACGTATAAACGCGTAGGAACGATGCCTCTTTATTCGATGAAGCCGCATACGACGCCGCGTAAAAATCTTCTAGTTGTGTCCCTCTGCCTGAGATATCTCTACTCCATGATTCGTGAGCGAATTAAGCTCGGCGACCTCTTTTTGGTTGTTGTTCGTGTTCGTTCAACTGCCGGGCGCCTTTGACATACGCACATGAACACCGAGCAGGTAGGCCACCAATGTGTGTCCGTTAATATTTAATCAAGCAATTCGCTCGGCGCTAGCTGTTATGCCTGCAGAGCAAGCTATTCGAATCTGATCCTGCAGGCGACTAGGGAATAGCCACGGTATCCTAAACATTAGATTAGCCGACTGGCATTAACGAACGGTAGCATTAACGAAAGCTGTAATTTGCCTCGTATTAGGAAAACAATTTGTTCGCTGCGTCTTGCTGTTGACTCGCCTCTAAAAATACACATTTTGTTTAGGTGTTAGCTCGGTGTCGCATTCTGTCAGAGGATTTGTAGAAGATGGACAGAGAGAGAGAGAGAGAGAGAGAGAAACAGAGAGACGTTACTCCCGAGTGTAGATAAGATAGCATGCGGTCATCGCGGTGAATTCCACTGAAGCGAACATGTGGGCATATTTAGAACCCGGTCGGAATCAAGTTGTTGGTGAATCTATATGCGTCGATTGGGTATCGTGTGGCCAAAACCATGGGGAGTGCAGATTTGTACCCTGCGATTGTGTGGTTACACTGCGATATTTGTACAAACAGCTGAGGATCGTTAATTGTATACACAAATATATATATATATATATATATAAATATATCTATATCCTCGGTGACGGCAGTGACTTTGAGAGTTCGCAGACCTGCGACAAGAAAGAGATACCTTGTCGCCGATACCCGTGAAGCTGGTTGTCCCCTATACTAATATAATACCATACTTTCAATAGCGTTGACATAAAAGAACGAACTCCTCATCGTAATATTACCTGCTGATAACATCACTAAGCCGGCCGTGTACCGTAACCCTCCGGGCGCCATGGGGGAAGATATCTTTACCGTTATCGTTTAAGAACTTCTTAATTTTTTGACGCTTTCTGGCAACATCATTGTACAAATTAATAGGTAGTGCGTGCAATGTGTAGAACTGGTCAGGCTGTATTCAGTGTGTACGTGCTCATAATAGAAATAGAAACACGATCGAAGTACTCATCACGTTGATGTCGCCACTGACTCCGGAGCTGATAATGCCGGAGGGGAGGATTTATTTTATTAATATGAAATTTTCCTCGGCACACCACCTTCCGGTTTGTTTGATTCTCGACCTTGGCGGTGCTTCACCATTCGTCGCTGTTGGATGGTCAGGAACATCGAATCATTCAGCTCTGATCCCTGATTGAACAATCTAATCACTGTCGCCGTTGCTGTCGCTTCTCTGAGCCACCTGTGAGTCACCCGTCATGACGACATCTGCAGTGCGTTCGGCTGAAGCCGCGCACGCGAAGCGCATTACAAATGGACCGTGCCAATTCTGACGACTTGTGCTTAAGCACAATCCCTTGTACTTACAGAAAAGAGACGATTGATAGTGAAATTTTCGAATACGGGGACATTGAGCGGGAACGGGGGGCGGGTAGAATAAAATCGTAAAGAAGTAATTAGTTCTTGTTTCTGGACTGCATGTACACACATACAGACACAAGTGCTTAATGGGACGTGTTTAATTTTCAGCGGTATCGTTCGTTTTACTGAACGCTCAGGAGCGTCGACGTGTGCAACGCCGTCGTCGGTATCGTTCGCGCTCTTTGTTGCGTTCACCTAAGCGCATTACGTGGCTGGCGCGAATCACGTTTTCTCAAAGAATTCACCACGTGAATGAGTACCGTTCAAACTTCTGAGAATACTCGGTCAGTTTCGTTTCAAAGTCGAAACGTCTTAGCCATCCTGGTGATTCTTCTACTCTGATCTTTGACAGCCCGAACTGTGATATTTGTTATCGAGAAATTCAATACAATGCGAAGTTTTGGTGCATTAACGTAACTGCAGTTGTTTTTAAACACTCAAATTCTCGGTATGTCACCAGGTCGCGGGACTCGATCCTTCGGCGGTCTTCGGCTTTTGCAGCCAGAAACTTAGCCGTCCAAGCCACAGGTGTTGACTTGGATCTGACTATATGTAACTCAAAGATGAAGCGGGGGTTTTGCGGCAACACCGTTGTTTCGAAATGCTCAAAAGCCATATGTGTGGGATCATATTTTTCGTTGCCGTTATTTCCTGCGGATGCAGTTGTGCTTGTATGTGATCACTATACTTAAGGCACCAAGGTTAGCAATTGTCTCCAGCTCGTTCGTTGCTTAGAACAGCAGCATTCAGGTGCAGCCATCTTCGTCTCCGATTCCAGGTTAGGGTCAGGCCCAAGGTTAGACTTCCATTACACTAACTGCATGCTGTGGGTGCGATCGGGCCGCTGGCATCGTTCTTGCAGCCCGGGCAGGCTAGCCAGTGAGCCACTTCGTTCAAGTCCGGCACCGGCAGCAGTCCCAAACATCTAGCCAACCTACCGGCCGAATATATAGCCTTCCCCAGCAACATGCGAGCTAAGAATTGGCGCCAGTGCCGCAACCGCCCCCACCAACAGCCGCTAGCCAATCAGGTGTTGGCCACCAGAACCCTTCCAGCCTTTCTACTAGCTTGCCGTGCTGAAAACGCCACTGAGTCAGTAGTAGCCGTAGCAGTAGTACTAGCAGCGCTGTTATACATCGAGACGAGCCCGTAAAATATAACGCGTAACGACAATTTCCTATAGTGTCGAAGCTACTGGAGCGTTGATTGCAGAGACATCCATCCACCAGGCTTGGCCACAGGGGTCAGTGCGAATTTGCTGTGTCGAACGGGAGCGGCGACTTGAGAGACCACGACCCAAATGGAGGCACTTTGTTCCCCGTTATTTCTTCCTCGACAAATTTCGACACGCACGGCTGAGCCACAGCAGACACAAAAGCCGTACCGGTGCGGTTTCTGTCAGCCATATGTCGTGGCTGTACAACGCACCCACTTGAGATAGCCGAATGGAGAAATATGGTCAAAGTAGACCAAGCGCACGGGGCAGCCTCGATAGAAGAAATCTATATCATGGTAATGAACACAACGACAACGGCTATTTGAAACAAAAAGTCTAAAGATGTTTTTGATGGAGCCGTTTTTGTGTGACAACCAGATAAATATCACGTTTGCTAGCTAATGGGAAAATTGAGGACCTAACCTAAATTGAATGATGTAGAATGTGTAAGTGTTTGCGCTCTCCTTAGGTTTAATAACGGTATATTCTGCCAGATGAAACGACTGTGCCGAGAAAGGCTACCAGCGCGGGTGGAAAATAAACTCTTCTCTCGCCACTGGTTAAGAGGCGGGGAAAGGAAGAAAAAAGAAAGCCTACTTAATAGTTGAAACAATACCGTTATTTTTACACAAAAAAAACAGGTTCACACGCTGTACAATCGTACCGGTTTATTTATACGGAGCTACAGTTATTAGGATAACCTGCAATTTTATTTCTAGAGACAACATTCTCGCAGTTGGCGGCTCGCCCGCTATTGTGAACTGCCACTGTTATGTACCTATATTTATGTATTTCTCCTTTCTTCAACAATAACTTGAAAAGTAGAAATGAAGTAAATACACTATATATATATATATATATATATATATATATATACATACTTGTGATCTATATTTAATCAAAGCGTGTCATAATTTACGTAGCAGCTTTGACTTACTGTTCCACGCGTGTGATGCATTGCAAGCTGCAGCCACTACTGCTGCTGGTGTTCGACGTAGCGATGCTCACAGTGCTACACCCTATAGATGTATCCTTCTAGTCCACGTCATACGAAATGTATTATGGACAGAGACACAGATAGGGGGAGGGGGGCATAATATACATGTAGAGAGGGAGAGAGACAGAGAAAGAGAGGTGGGATAGACGTGTCAAACAGTTGAAACATCGATATCGCAGAAATAGGAAGAGGCGGGGGCGAGAAGCTGACTGCTGGTTTTCGTCGCTCCCAGAAGGGAATCAGTAACAAGACTAAGGAGTGTCCATTCGATGCCTTCATATCCTCGCTCCGCCATCCAGCCCCAATTAAGAAGCTGAACCACAGAGAGGAGAACACCGAAGCGGACCTGTGTGGTCTTGGTCAGCGATATGTGTACTCAGCGATATGCGCGATGTGACAACGCAGACAACGCTGAATTGTCAACGATATATCGTATTATTATAGCACATGCGTTCACGCGACTTCAACTCGTAGAGATGTATGCACTGCGCAAAAGGAGACGATGCTGTTTGTACAAGGGTATATATGCACACATTCAACTGACACAAGACAACTGGTATGCATGTATTCTTGATGACAGAGCACATCGAGTCTCATCTGTGCTGTTGATGGTGGTGGATGCTTTGTTGAGACGGACAAGGGGATCTGTTGAGATGATATCATATTATAGTGTAGAGCCGGAGGCTTAAAATCACCATCGAGTCTGTGGTTCGAATCCCAGCGGGCTCGTGCGAGTCGACGTGGACTTGTACCTGCCAAGATTTGCCAAGAGATATGGTATTATTATTATTACAGGGATTAGGTGGTCAGCCAGCGGAGGGTGGAATAGAGGCGGTCACAGTATGGACACAGCGGAAAGCAGAACACTGGGATAAATCACCTAGAATCGGTTTACCCTATATAAAAAAAAGAGTGTTGACAGTCGACACGGGAGTACAGTCAAAAACACATTTTTCTCTTGAGCCTGATTTTCTTTGGAATCGAAAATAGTTGAGGCCGAGTTCGTTTCATTGCTTGAGTCTACTCCGTCTTTCCCAGCGATAATCCACTGTTGTAGCTTTCCTTACTATTTCCGACAGCTGAATTTCATGAGACACAATCTCTTATACGAGATTGTACGTAGTCCACCGACGACAAATCATAGCTATTTAGTGAACAATACGACGACTGAAAACACATTACGAACGTCATTTACCCATGATGAACAAACAAGATCATCACTGCTTTGTTTCGGCTCGTGAGAAACCAGAGGCAAACTGTCACTCACCTCCAACGTTCACCAAGCAAACATTTCTAACAACGGCTGCACAGCCGTGACAATGTGAGAGCCATGGTTACCGTCAATTTTTTGAAGGACCACTTCTCGCGTTAGTTATAGCTATGCTGTGCGCTGTCGTGTAGAATATACTACCGCATCTCGTAACGTCCCATCGACTGTAGCCCGTCAACGGTGCTTAACACTACTGCCAAAGATTAGATGAATCTTCGGACAGAGTTGGCACGCACGCGTCGACAAGTACTCCGACAACGCGTGTTCTGTTTGGCCCTGCTTCGTCGGCAAGCCTGCCGTCGAAATCCCTTTAATTTTCTGTAATTTGAACAGCTCTCCTCGTATTCTAGTGTGATCCAATTCGCACGCGTAAGCGCCTGTACTTCATGAGAAATTGTAGCCAGCTGTGCTACAAGTGCTACATAAACAGTAATTTCTCAACAAGGTTTACCCAACAGCCTCGTTCAAGCAGCAGTTTCAGTGCTGCTTTCTTCGCCAATATTTTGAAGTCTTGTAATGCGTACGCGTCCGTAGAAAAATCAGACGCTTCCGCCGGTACATCACTCTTGTAACCAGTTGCTGATCAAAGTCAAATGTAGGAGGACGACGGTTGGCATTTTTAGTCCTAGACAGGTCCTTGAGCAATTTCTTTGTTTTACTTCGATATCATCCTTTGTGCCCCATGTAGCGCCGCAAAACCACGACGCAAATCAACAAATGAACGCGAATTTCACCTGCTAAAACAGTTCGACCTGGACGAATTACACAGTTTTGATAGCGACATGACACTGAAAAAAGAAGAGCTTTCTATTGTAGTGCTGAGACACCAACCGTCTACTCGTAATAAAAAAGAACAGCATGCCCTCCCCCCCCTGCTCGATGAGCCTTCACACAGCAGTAAAAGTAAACCAACATGTGGAGATCGGCTCTAAGAGAAAACATAATGATGTTAACCATTTTGTCCGTTCGTTTCCGCTGTCCGAACATCGACTTTCTTGCCTTACCTCAAAGTAGATTAGCATTTGTCGGCACAATTTCGCTATCGACTCAATTGGCACAAGCTGACAGTGAGAAGCCTGAGAAGATGGCTGGTGGAAGCAACGTCACCATCTCGACATCTATCAGCTCGGGGCTGAGCTCAAGTCAAGCCACTTCAAACGGCACGGTCGTACCGAGCTGCCATTACGATTTCTCCTGGAGCAAACCAAATTCGACCACACAGCTTATATATATATATATATATATATATATATATACATATCTATATATATATATTGCTACCGTACATGCAGAAGGGGCGGCGAGGGCGGTTGCAAAAAAATCGGCTCCCAGTTAAGAGAAACATAACAGCGTTCAGTTGACACCAGATGGATCTGCCTGTCGTTGGAGACTCTTAAACTCGTCTATTTGCCGGGTCAGTTACACATCTCCGCGAATATCAAAGTTATGGCTAGCGTGCCGAGTCCGTGGTAGAGGTAGGCTCTCAATAGGGGATGGTTTTAGTAGGCAAGGTGGGCTATTTGTCATCCCTCCACGTCAACCTTGCGCTGGATCTGCCACTTTTAGTGGAGGATGGAAAACGTGCCTCCTCTTGGAAAAACAGCTCCCACCTCCGAGATATATTATGTATGTTATTAGCGTCTGCACAAGGCGCTCTCGTTTGTAGGTGTTTAGTGATCGGTTGCTTGTTTATGTGTCAAAATTCGAATCAAAAGGCACAGTGTACTAGCGAGGGCGACACCCACCATTTCCACGGATAGCTGCCGTCGAAGCGGCAGGTATAAGACCAGCACACAAAATATCGGTGGGACAGCGATCGGTTTCTGGGCAGCCGGCGTGCGAACTGTTTCAGGCCACTAGACAGCGTATCACCTTCCAAAGCCGGCGGTCGCCGGTGGTCACGCCCCGACACAAGTAGACGCCCACGCGTACGCAACGTCACCCTTTAATCACCAGTGTGGTCACTTATTATATAGAGGAGTCAGCACAAATCGAATTATGTAGGGTCAGACAGAGCCGCAAGCGCCTTACGTGTCGTCCTTTGTTTTATTGAATATCACAGTATATGTTGTGGCTCGCTCATCGGGAAACCGGTAGGGGCCAGTAATGAGCTTATGTTCTTTTTTAATTATTTGAATATGCGAATTTGTTGACGGCCACAAATTACAAGACATAATATATAAAAGTAGTAAAAAAAAACATCATATAATCCGTTCTACGCCGCTGGTGTTCGAATCATAGACTAGCCTGTAGTGGTCAGCCGACGCCTTCAGACAGCAAACAGCGCTATGTAATATGACGCGAAAAGGCAAAAACAAACAGTACATCGCGGAAGATCAAATCTGCACAGTCAGGCCACATCCGTAACTCGGTGTATTCACATTTCGGCTGTATTCGAGGTCTGCTGAAATTTTGCAAAAGGAAACAATGGAGGAGGTGCAGTTTGATACAAGGTGTACACCGCTAGCTGCAGGCGCTCGTTGTCTATATCCGTAGGCCCGCCGAGTGACCCGACGACCTTGGGAAATCAAATTAGTCTCGTGGCGGATGATATTCGAAGGGATCTAATTAACTTCTATATTTCTCTACTGTATACAAACATACACACACACACACACCACACGAAGACCTATACAAACATCGGCACAATCTGCTCGAATTGGTTTTCGCTACACGGGTCACATGATCGGTGTATTAGGGAATTCTACAAGCTTCTTCAGCCTCGAGCAGAGACGAATTGAAAATTGGCGGTCTCCTCTTATGATAGTTAAGGCACAGTTAAATGGCGTTACGTTGTTATTCGAATGTATTGAAGCCGTCCATCGTCTGTCGGTCATTTTCGATTATAACCATAGATACAAGGACCGAAGTTCATTGCTGATCGAAACGATCGCAAGTAACCAACTGAGGCTATGGACGGATGGCGGCTTGCAATGTTAGTGTTAGGCAGATGTCATAAGCATTGTGTGTGGATGCGTGACGGACGTACGGCCCGATGATAGGCGCCTGAATGATTATTTCGCTAGAAACGCCCATCCCAAATAAAGAAGCATACTCCCAAAAGAACTCTGACCAGCCCACACCAGTGGCTGCGGTAAGCGTTCAACAGCAGCTTACATTGCTTAAACGAGTAGCGGTGATGGTTGAGACGTTTCGTTCACTGGCAACGGTATGGTACCAACACTGTATATCATGTTATTAACACAACTTTGAATGAACAGTTGATTCACCAGGTGATCCGCTCGGGAGCTCTTACGGGTGCTAAAAGTTTAGTTGTCAGACGTTAGGCCGACATAATAACACATACATGTCACACACACACACACACATATATACATATATATGATTTATCACAATCTTCTGGTGTTGTGGTTCGTATGCACAGGCAGTGAACATGGCAGAACGGAACATATGTAATTATCTAATTGTCATCGCCGGCCTCCTCGGCCATGTATCTACCCCTAAAGCATCATAGGTTCCGACGCCGCCCTACGCTGGGTCACAGCTGGGGTTGACGTATCGTCCGTACGTAAACGCACAGTACAGCAGCTTGTGGCTGTAGCCTTCGGGCGGCTTGACACGCAATCGCTATCTTTCGGACTGTCGGTAGAAAGAAAAAAAATCCGCAACGCACGAGTAGAATATCCCCATCACTAACCAAACGCTGGGCTTTTTCACATCCATACGACCCCATAGGGAGAGATAGTTCGTGTGGGGACACGAACGCTGCCGCTAAACGTGCGCCTAAGAACCACTTCTTTCTACATATTTACGAAAGGAGACGCCTTGTGCTGAAATCACCCGATACGCCTGTATTACATTGCGGTCTATTATTTAGGCCCAGTCTATTCTCCGGCCTTTTTTTTCGCCTTTTTTTTCTTTTATTCTCTCATTTAGATTCTTCACGCGAGCTGACCCTACATGTCTCCTGTTTTTACCGTGTTCACCCTTGTACCATTTTACTAGATTCCCTTGTTTGAATAACATGACGTAGGTGACTAAATGATGTAGTTTAAATAAAATAGCAGTATTCTCTGGTGGTGAACACATATGTATGTGGAAGGCTCCGTATGCTCCGGGATCATCCAAACAAGCGCGTGGATCGCTTCGTTCAACGAACCTACTAAAATATGGCCCTTGAGCTGTCGGCTGCGACAGTGGTTTGACTTTGCCCACAGGCAAGCTTAATTTAAAAAGGTTTCATGTGTTCCACTCGAGGTGAATACACCTAGCCCTGTACGAAGGATTCCTCCGCAGTAGATATTTCGCATAGGATCGACTGTCGACGTCTCGCATCTCTATTAGACGCAGGTCGCGTTCGCATCGCTAATGGAAGTCTAGTATCTACTGGCTCAGCGCGTGAATGAATAACGCGATTGACTCCTCCGGTGGCATACGTGCTTGAAATGGCACCATCCCGCAATGGACCCGCAGAGATAGTATCAAGCTGTAGTCAAGTCGCACTTCGAGCCTTTCCGCGCGCATAGTACATTTGCGAGAAACAGTTGACAGGCTTATCAGCCTGACAAGAGGTTGTGCGAAGCAGAAGACCAAGGGAGGACCCAAATCATCGTCGAGATAAATAACACAAATAGGCCTACGAGGGGGGCTAGGTAATGAACGAAGCCACTTATCGTCAAAAGTAACCCCACACTAGTTCATCCTGTGTCCGTGAAGCCAATTCCAGTGGGCGCTGCGTAATCCATACGTGTTGTTTACCTCGCGCACACTGGTCGCTGTCGTGGCATGCCACATGTCGCGTTGCACAACGCATTGGACAGCAACAAGCCTAGCCCTGTTTCCTTAGACGACGTGAAAGGTGGCTTTTGTATTTTATTGCCGATTTCTGACTTACTCTGGAAAGAAAGATTTTTCAGGATTGTGTTAGCAACTCTTCGTATATTTATGGACATCTTCGAAAAAGACAACCGCACTGCGTTGGGATGATGGACGTCGATCGCGTTTCGACAGTATCGAACTACCCATGGATGTGGCCATTCATCAGGTTTACGGAAAATAACTCAACGCGATGAAAGGCTGGGCAACGTTCGACGTTCCAACCGTCCACGAGTTTAACCTTCAATGAAATGTCTTTTTTAACTTTTTCGATATAGATACTTAGATGGAAGCAACAACGTGTATTCTAAAAGCTTAGCGATCTTAATTCGATATTTAGTAAATAATTCGTTAAGTCGTTTTTCCCTTGTATAACGTCATAAGCTATTGAGTGTTGCATGGCGTTGGTCCTTTCCCAGAGTTGAAGTTCTTCACAGTGTCCAGCTCGACACAAATATATAGTCCCATAACGGGCCGGCCAGACGAGAGGTTGACGACGGCCTTGCCCCATCCAATCACTCGTCTGACAAATATATGTATAATAGATGACCAGCTAGCTAAGCTAGGTCAGGTTGGCATTTTCCAGAGCGAGTTTCAGTGCACGTGTCGGTACCGGCCTTGATCACGACGAGCGGCGCAGAAACCGGCTTCGCATGATCAGAGCCATAGTGAGTGTGGGTCGATGTGTGTTCGGGACGCGAATGCAGCCTGCATATCAGTCTGACAGACAACGTTGTCACGGATCACAGTGAGGGGTATTATGAGATCCATTCGATCAGAATTATTCATTCGTGATGTCAAAGCCACTATTAACAAAATCTTGCCAAATCTGGGTGGGGGCTCACAGCTTTTATCGGCTCCCCTTGCTTATCCTTCACGTTGGATACATTCTGGGGAACAACACGTACATTATTATTATTATTATTATTATTAAGCTATGATAGAAGTTACCAAGAAGCGGCTCCCTACATTTTGTTACGAATGTAACACGTTATCATTTCTTCTCACCACGAGCATCTATAAACACAGTTATTATGCAGACACATATACCCACACCTTCAGATGTAGCTGATAGTTATTTATTGTATGATTTCATCGATCGAATCAGTTTTGGCACCTTGAACGTTGGGCCGCCCCGTGATCAGCAATATTTGGCCGCACTCGCTGGTGATCGGACGAGCATCCTCAACCTCATAGATCATCTTCTGTTCTCAAATCGATTATAAATCCGTAAGAACACGTCTAGAAGCGTGTCAGTTGAACTTCACCGCAATGGCTACCAACTGTATGCCGCCATGAGGATAATAGTAATCTTTACGGATAACGTAGAGCACCAATAAAAAAAAAACAAAAAGATTAGAAATATGGCGGCATCCCATTGCACTTCAATAGACATTTTGGCCCGATGTATGGGCACAGTGTCATATATCGCCGAACAGTATCGATCTAGAAATGCATGTTATATGTAGACGTTCATCTGTATAGAAAATGCGCCCATTGAGTGATCCATTTTGCAACGAAAGCGTATATTTATATCATATTACCAAACGGCGACAGTGACCGATCCTTCGTATGTAGACGTCCCGAGGCATAAGGGTCTACCAGCCCCGTCTACCCTGCGCCGTAGCTTTATACGCACTTACATCTTTGGTTCCTATTCAGAACTCTGGTTAATTCATCTCTGAGGTAAGCTAAATAGCCCTCTCCCTCCCTTCTTCTCTCTCTCGCTCGCTCGCACAGGAGCGGTTTCGTACGCGTTTAATTCTCTTTCTTCCCGTTGTCCGCTGCCGTAGTTCAGTGCAGACTCCCGTGACACGACCGTTGTGTCTGTCTCTCTATTCAAGGTAGCAGACGAGGCCAACTAGCTCGGGTTGACTTTTACCTTGGGTTACAACAGCGGCAGGAACCCTGGCCTCAATCTGGCCCTGTTAAATTGGTCGTCCTGAATTCCACTTCGAGCCTGGACGGCAGTGTGTGTCTGGCCACATTTATGTGCCTATGTATCCATCATATGGAATATCATAGGGAATGCGTTCAGCAAATCACATCGACGGCCCAATTCACCAGCAACGCCGCTTTCGACGATTGTACTTGAGGTTCGTTATCTAATTGGCGCGGCTCAATGTCTGGTCTGGTCCATATTGCGTTAACTGTGGAAGGGATTATGTATTATAATATCATACAACTACACCCATTGGGCAGAGGCTCATACTAGTGCTTTTACATATAATAATCGTTGTGCTCGTTATACACGCACACATGTATATATATATTTTTTTTTTTCATGGGCATTGTGTGACGCAGTTGGACATCCAACTCTGATCTAGCAATTCGTTTTTCGAGTCGTCTGTCATGGTAGTTGAAAAAAGGGCAGAAAAATAATCGAATAGCTGGGGAGACACGAACATAGCGTTCCAATTGCTGCAAGATTATTAAGCTAATGCCCCATCATACAGATTGGTCAGCAACCAGACACTTAGATGTCGTGAAACGTATTATGTGCGCCGTGTCTAATTGCACTAGTCTCAGACGTCCTACGAAGAGCGACCTCAGTTGTGGGATGGATGCTTTTGAATTTCAGCTACTAACTGTCCTCAACGAAGGAAAATGTCTCCCACTGCTTTTTGTAAGGATGTATGCCTTACCCTCGGTACTATTATCATTCCCGTACACGATGATGCACGCTCTAAGCTGAGCGTCCCCGAGCTAAAAACTGGCTTAATACATTTATTCAAACATAGCATAATAAAACTTGTTTTGTTGGAGAAGTACTATTTCGAGTTGTTATTGCCATTTTCGACACGACAATGAAGCACTATAGTGACACGGTACATAGCGATGTTAATTTCGGATTTATTCGATTGCTGATTCCTCCGTCTTAACCTATCCGATTATTGATTTACGGCCAAGGCAGCTCGCTAACATTTTGTCGACTAAGGTATTCTCACTTGAATCTATAGGATTAGGCCTTCCGTACACCCATCGTAAAGGGCGGATAAAATACATTTACGGACATGTGACTAATATACTCAGTTGATCTCTTCTGATGAGCACACGTTGTCGAATATAACCAAACCGAACAGCACGACCTACATCACGGTCTTCTATAGCCTGCCTCCTTTCACTTCAGCCTTTTATGAGGCTGAGACACCGTACAAGGAGAGTTTCTTCTCACTTACTCTCTCCGTCCTCCGACACTCGCCCACCGAAGGAGCCCCTATCCATAAAGACCTCGTCTACGCTATGTACACACACACACATACACATTGAGGAGAGCCTTTGCCCTTTACAGCTATCTAAACTCTGAGATCACAGAGATCCGAGCTAGCTACCCTGGTCCTAAGACCAGCTTTGAGCAGAGAGGGCTATTATCGCGCAGCAGGTGGGTGCCGTGTCCACCGCGAGAGAGCTGAAGCGAGCCTATTTGAAAGCGAGTCGGATACCAGCTTGCAAGCGAGAGTATCTCAGGGACAAACTCAGAACGGCACGACACAGAGACAGGCCGACGGAGAGGTGTCCATTTCCGGATACATTTTGTTAGCCAAAATGAGAGGAGCCAAGCTCAAGACGTGGACTGTGGCTACCTAAACATGAGTAAACGTAACAATGTTTGATTTGTTTTTATGACACTACCGGTTAAATGGTCATTTCACATCACATAGATAAGATAAACGCGAAAGCCGCGTTTGGCTGTGTGTTTGTTTGCGTCAGCATTTTTATGCCGCGGATGTCATCGCAGTCAACGAATCTACAACAATACCCTATGTATATCTGTGCGATTTTGGCCCCAGCTATGCAATATCTGGTGTTGGCACTCAACGCTATATTTCTTAACGAATATGTGCTACAAAAACTCGCATTTGCTACGTCTAGTAAGCTTTAGCGAAACCACTCGCTTACGGATGTTATAGTCAGTCCAGTATGTGTATTAGTCTATCGATCGGATAATAACTGTAGACGTGCTCAAGCAGTCTACTCTGCCAAGATGATGACAGGCATTGGTATGGACTTTCGTTCGCTGGAAGAGCTTGCTCCCCCGTGCTCTCTCCCATCAGACATTTCGCCCTACTTGTTATCCGTATTACCGCAATACTACGCGAGATACCAAGAGGCAAATCCACACCTCCCTGAGGCCACGCCAACTATCGGTATGACCTGTCTTCAATCTCTCTCTCTCTCTCTCCCTCTCAATGTCAGCCATATATTTACATTGTATATATCATCATTTAATATGAGGGTTATTTGTGATGCGACCGTCCAATTATAGCGAAGACACACACCACCTTGGTTGGTCTTGGATTATACTTTGGGCATGGAGGATAGCGGCCCCGGTATATAAGCAGACGGATGACACAGAATTCAATTATTTTTTTAGCTTTCACTAGCTTATAATGGTGATAATCATGATGCGACAGCCGAAATTTACCAATTATTCTGATACAACAGGAGGCGGGGTAGGTTGCTTGAGTGGTCGAGCCATGCTGTACGAGTTGATCCCTTCTGTCTTGATTCGCACTCAACTCGGTCGGCAATCAGTTGAACAGCATCGACCGAGCAAGCACGGACAGTCATCGATTTCGCGGCACGTCTCCCTGCACGAGAAAGACAAGACGGAGAGTCGATGACAGACGCAGCTCCCGGAGTACATACGATCAGTATGAGGCCAATAAAAACGTCGACAATGAAGACGAAAATGCTGCGCCAGCCTCGTTCTCTCCTCCGGCAATACACAGAGAGCCCCTATCTCGACATATGGACGGACAGATAGGTGTGTGTGTGTGTACATATCCATACGTATAAATACGATATATTGTGTGGGACTATTTGCGTATTTCGAGCACAATAAAAAAGCAAACAAATGAAGCTTGTCTCTCCCACCCCTGTGGCATACTAACGCCTCTGTTAGTTTTTTATTTCGTTGTTGTTGTTGATGTTGCTGCTGCTGCTGCTATTTACGGACTCTGAGACTAAATAAATAAATACCATCCGTACAGGGTATCGCTTTATTGATCGGGCGAGCTGCGCAGCCGATATCCTGCGAGATGCACCTACCTATGAGAGGAGGGTCGGTGGCGCAGACGGGACGACATGGGCTGCCTCTCGTGGATGGGTGGAACGCATTGTATAGCCTGCTAGCCGACTCGACCCCATCCAGCCTAACTCAACCCAATAACTCGCATGACTACTGCAGCCTAAGAGCAATCAGCTGTCATTAAACGCTGCTGGCTAAATGAAAATATAGTCGTCATTAACAGCGGTCGTGCTATTTATGACCAGCCCTGCTTTCGAGTTCATCTCGTTCGACCTTCGCATCAGAGCAGTAATGACTATGGGGAACGCTCGATTATAGATTGCTGCTTGAGTAAATCGCATAGTAGCTAATCTGGTGGTCTGACTTCATCAAAGTAGATCGTATTCATTTGTTCAATAATAATAATAATAATAATAATAATAAAATACTACTAATAATAACTTTAGATATGTTACGGGTCAAAACTGCAGGATGCTGATCGGGTGGACGCCAGATCCGAGACAAACAGTCATTCTATTTATAGGTGATTGAGTAAAAACGTTCCGCAGCTTCGGAACTGCCACCGACGTAAAGAGTATCTCCCACCCGGCGCTTCCCATCGCCAGCGATTGGATTTCAATGCGGCTTCCGACAATTGCAAAGGTTGCGCCTTTAAATTTATTATCCATTGTCTGACAGAGATTGATGACGCTAACCGACCTTTATCCATTGATAGTCTGCGAAGCGATCTGTTTTTTCCCTGAGAACAACACCCACCCGACACCCCTCGAAAAAAAGTAATGGTAATATACATTCACGGCGACAGATAGGGTCTAACTTAGTGAGATTAGTTATAAAAATGTACACATATCGACGATTTTATATGTGAATCGTCGATATCAGTGAATAGTGCACAGTGTAACGCTTCCGAAATCGACAGGCGTGGCTCTGCTGGATAAGTGTTATAGCTATTAAATATATATCGCGTTGGAGTTCGCGACAATAGCCGTTGAGGGATATCTCAAGCTTCGGCATTTTTCAGGTGACACATAGTGGGTACAGGCGAGCCCTTAGCTTTTTTTTTTTATATTATGGGTAGTTTCGGGAACGCGTAATGCAATGTCCTTGCTTCCAAATTTGGTTCCATAATAAGACGTTCGGATCGGTAGCGTATGATTAGAATCGTAATATCGTCATTGCCTGAGAATACGGTCTAATAGATTATGTAAGTAATAAATTACATGACCTATGTGAGTGGCCTTGTGGGTGGAACGAACGAAAATGAAATTTTGCTAATAAAACTGCAGAAAAAATTACGTGTGTGTTTCTATATGTTGTCACCTAAGAAGGAAACGATCTAATAGAGAGATTACGGATCGAGATTAAAGTGAAATCACTCTAATCGCACTAATGATGTGTGAGTCAGGGTGGTGATTATGGCCAGGTGGATCAGAGAAGTCGGATGGCATTTCGGCGAAATCGGTACATCCACAAGGATTGTGCAGCGACAGCAGGAGACAATTACAATGCAAAATGAGCTTTAGGAGGTGCACGACCGAGCCGGGGCCAAAAAGGGTACGGGACTGTCTGTAATTATTATTTGTATCCGGTTTCGTAGCAATTGAGGAAAGATTAAAGCTTAATCGACCTCGGGCACACCGGCCACCCACCCAGCCAACCATCAATTAATTCATATCTGTCATATTTACAACGGGTGAAAGTTGGCTCCCAGTATTTCGTCTACAACATATGTAGAGACCAACCGTTGCCAAATTTTATATAGGCAATTCGATTTTATGTTATGTTGACAGAATATTCACCTAGAAAGGTCTGCCCCGTATAGCCCCCGCACCGAGATAGAGTCGGAAAAAACTACAGTAATGCAGTAAACGACCGCAAATTCACACGCATGTGCGCTAGAAAGATGCTGGGACTTGGATGATTTTCAGTTCAAAATACTAAGCTCCGATTAGAGTAGAGCAACCAATCGTAAGGATTCCGCTACTGCGAATTGTGATGATCTGAATCTTTCCTAGGATGTCCGTGTTTGTTGCTATAAACGCCGCATCTCAATCAGGATCTCAGGAGTGTCCTCATACCGAAAGGTTTCACACTTCAATTGTGCTGCATTGAATTATTTATTGCGGCGATTTCAAATTACTCTGCCGACACTAGAACGGTAACGAGATCGGTGGTCAAAGCTAGCGGCGCTCGCACGACTGCAAGTGCCCTTGCAGTTAATATACAGTCATTTAGTGCACAAATGAACAACAACGCCAGTTTGCTTCACGACGGACCAGCAGTTTTTCGCTCAGGTCACGCTGTGCCTACCATAGTTCATAACCAGCAATATAATTCGCACAGCACACAGATGCATTCATGAGTGTGTCTGGCTCCTTGGGTATGTGCATCTACGAGGCCGCATAGCTCCAGGTCTAACCCTTGTTCCATATATCCCTTGTTTTCATTGTCGACAACGAGCGGAGGCCATTATGGACAGCGGTTATGCTTACAGGGGAGCAGGGCATAGCTGCTGCGGCGTTCCACAAGGCTCGTTTTCAACTCGCCTTTACTACCCGTACCCGCGACGCGATGTGTGTGATATGCCCTCAGCTCATCAGCTCGTGCCGCCTTTCGGCAGGCCCGCTGCAAAGGAGATGATCCGCCGCTGTGGCAGCTGTGGCCGTGGTTGAAATAGGATGTCCGCTTGCGCAGCGCCTGCTGTCTTGTTCCAGGACAGCGTTTTGTCCGACCCACAGCGAGACGGCCTCTTCCTTCTAGTACCCTTCTGTGTTTGACAAGGATTTTTTGCTCTCCTTGGGTTAGCGGGGAATCCGTATAGATCGCTGCCAAGTGAATCCAGAGCGAGGATAGAGAGACAACGAAAGAGAGAGAGAGAGAGACCGAGAGAACAACCGTGTGGGAATAGCAGTTTGTGCCTATCCACCCGCCGAGTGGTGAAAACCAGCCGCCATGCCCGTACCGCCGAGCAGCGGCTCAGAAGGTCAAACAAAGAATATCGTATACGTACATGTGGTCAGTCGGCGAAACGAGATTTGTTTAGGTTACTACGTAGCTGTGCTAGTGCGAGTCGGTCCATCTATAAACTGCACAATATGCAGACGCAATTTCGCTGTCCGGAAATTCCGAGGTTGTACCGATCTTCCAGAGGGCAGAAATCATCATTTTTGACTGGCCTTTTTGCATTAGTACGCGTTCGACGTTACCCGTTATTGGTTTCATTCGGTGTCTCTTCGGCGTTATGTACCGATGCTCAATTGTCGACCACCGGGTCAAATGTCGATCCAATCAACCTGGCCAGACAACGAGGTTCTCGCACACCAATACGCCTCTCGACCCGATATGTCATTTGGTGCAATCCATATCTTGTATTGTTCGATATTTTGCATTGTATTCCATGTATTCCAATCAAATAACAGCAATCGCAATAGAAACTTCATCCCACCGTTATACCCTCCCCTGTTCTTGTAGCATTCTTTATGCACCAAAGTGGCACACCAGTTACCCCGGCCTTCCGGACCATTAATCGGTAGTTAGTGCGCGGAGGACGATGTCGCTAGAGAGTGAGGTCATAATCGTTTCTATAGCATGCGTACACACAGACGACAAAGGCCCCAGCTAAAACAACATAGGCAACGGGTGCTATTGAACAGGAAGTGGCTGGAAGGCCTGCTGCAGTGATTTCCACATCGAGGTGGTCCCTCAGCGCGGAGCACTCAATAAAGCAGCGCTGGTATCGCCCTGCTCTCGATCCATACCCGGCCACTCGTGCACCTTGTGTTCTAGTTTCGCAGAGGGGAAAATATCATAGAAATGCCATTAGGCGCTGGTGTTTGCGGAGGCGGCGGCGGCAGCGAGATCGCAGCGTCGGCGTCTGTAACGGCGGCGGCGGCGGTGGTGGCGGCCTTACGATGGTGATTCGCCTATGCTTCTACGACTCCCACAACGACCACCTTATGGAGCAGAACATTCCGCCTTGTTACGGGCGACCCGCAACTACGCCGTCGAGGCACCCGACGTACATGACACTGCTACCGATGGCACTGCATCGACGTCAGCATAAAGTGGTGGGAAGGACATGCTTGGGGGGGCGGGGGACGGGACCATGACTGCGTGGCTCTCCACAATATGTTGCGGCTCCCAATATAGCAGCCAGCACTGTGCCCCATTCAAGCTACGCTGTCGGGGTACAGAGTTTTCGCGTCTTTCAGCGCAGGATTCTCGTCGTACTACGCAGACAATATTCGCCTATAATATGCGGATATGATAGGCGTATATTGTTTGCCGTTGCGCCTTTTTTAGGAGTAGTAGTTGTCTGACTGCTTCACCGTTTTAGGTAAAGGAAAAAATATGGTGGGGCGATAGTGAAACATCGAGCGATGGGCGCACCTGAGGGGTGGGACCAAAACACATGTGTTAATCGTTAATCTACGGGGTATTGCCAATCAGAGATTCAGCAATTGGCCGTATTTTTCAATGCATATTTCCACAATTCTTCTCCTAACCACATACATTGTCATTAGCATGATGCCTACTCCTTCAGAGTAACGAATATGAGCAGACTGGTATTAATAAGCCGTCGTTGATAAATAGCTAAATAGCTCGCACCAGGCGATTAGCGGCCGTCATGCACACGTCGCAAAGATGAGCAGCGAATGAATACGATAGAGAGCGTATTCATTTGGCTCACCACATGCCTACCATATGGCAACCGATGCGTATCTGGAAAGAAGCCTGCATTAAATGAGCCGATACGTAAAGGGGTCTTGAGAATTTACTGCAGCAGTGCGCCGGAGTACGGCCGCACAGTAACGTGAGAGATTTATTATAGCGAGTCTTAAATGTTCCGTGTCCATCTTTCTTCGTCGAGCGAATGCTCAAACAATCACTCATGGTGTTCAGCGTTCCGACGGTCCAACATCCGCAGTAACAAGCGATCAGCATCGTACACCAGTAGCCTACAGGGCGTCCTGTGCAGTCGATTCATCTAGTAGACTGTATTCAGGCAGATTTCAGATGTCGAACAGATCTCTATTTATTCGCGTCTTTGTACGAACAAACAAACGCTCTTCAAGCACTCATGACGCGAAAAGATGTTCACAGACAGTCTATGAATGAGGGCCGGCTATGATGGGACCGCGCCCTCATGCTGCAGCCTGTTAACGGCCTATACTGCGCAATCATCTATAGCCACCGGCGTTTGCCACCGACCCATTCATTTGTCTTCGTAAAATCCATTTTGATTCTCCCGAAGCCACCCTGGAAATGTCAGACACTTGTATGAAGCGTGTCTAGACACATATTAATAGTGCAGAACCCTAGCCTTGTAAATGGCCATAGTGTCTATTGTTGTTTGCTCTTTCCGAGCACGAGGGAGACCAAATCGTTTCTTTTCCTATGATTCCCTTCCTGGACAAATGATTTCGGGCCATGCCTCTCCCGAAGCCACCCGCGGACCAGCCACAATTCAGCATGCAAGCAACGATAGCATCCTCCTTCCTTCGCGCAGGTCTTCAGGGGGTCATGTCGTTCATAAGTACCATGTTAGTGGTGCGGTCACCTGCATTGCGGGGACGGGATATAAATATCATGTGGTCTGCAACGGCGCCAAATGTGCTAGCCTAGAGAAATCAAAGTTCTTCCACCACGGAAGAACAGGTCTAGACATGATCAGTTTGTGTTGGTTCACCACTGTCTTGCTCGTTGTGCTACCTACCTTGTTCTCGTTTCATCCGTCATTGCAGCGACAGCCAACTTTGCAAGATGATGACGTCAAATGTCGCCGCTAATTTAACGTAAATTCAGAGGGGCGCTTATAAAGCGCTCCGACGACACCTTCGTTGCTCGTGATCAGACTCTGTACATCCAGAGAGCTTGGCAATAATAAGAACACAATGCGGAAAAGACGATGTGACATTCAATAGCGGATGATCGAAAACTCCTTTCAGCATACATTGAAATAGTGCGATGCAGATTGTCTATATCCAGCAATACTTTGCGGTTAATTAAAGTGCGTTCAAAATGAAACATTTAAAATTGTAGAAGGATCCACTATTCATTAACATATTTTCATCGCATTTAAGCAATTTCCCAAATATGCATATGAACCATGCATATACTACCGTCATTCTCTCCCTGCTGCTCAGATGGTTCATGTGCAATCTTGCTGGTAACCGAAGGTCCTTCAAACTTGTCGCACGGACCGATGACAACGTGTACGAACTCCGAGAGGAGGAGGCATGACGAGATTGTGTGTTAAGTGAGGTGAGCAGCTTACTCCTTTCCTGCAATTTTCCCGGCTGCGCGAACTTGGTCGGCTCGATTTTTCTCCCCCCAGACAAAGAAGTCCACTACGCTGATCGAAGAAAAACTCTTTTTCCGATGAATATATCATTACCTTCGTGAAGAGGGACGGCCTTGGAGCGATAGTCCACCATCGGCACACAGAGCCCGCAGACTTCTTTTTAAATCAATAAAAAGTAAGGAAAGGCAATTCCTTAAACTCAACCCCACCGATATACGCTCCTTCTCGGGCATCGGTTCGGCGATTCGACCGGCGTATATACGGGATGGACAACTTATTCAATGCGTAGATTTGGCTGACCTAGGTCTCGGGCAAGTCGTCATCTCGCCGATAGTCATGTAACCTACGTAGCCTATCCCGCTGCCCCTGCGATCATAAATTGCCAATCACTCTCCCGTACATACGTATTGGTGACTTATATTGGCGACCCATACTTCTTTCATGGGTCCAATGAGATCGTTCCTTCCCTTCTGCAGGCACTCCCCGCCGAACTAAGTCCTGCTGCATCCAAACTCACCCAGAGGTCTGGCCAGCACCCCATCGCGCTCCGCCTCACGTACGCCTTCTGTAGGCCTTGCCCAAACTCCGAATCCTGATAAATGCTCTGAAAAGAACTAAGCGGATTAGAGAAACGGATCCGGCCATTTATTTCCCTTGCTCCGTCAAGGCCCTGGGCCCTGGGTATGTGGGCTCGGTATATCGCTTCCCGTTCTTGCCGAGCTGGCTCCTTTGAGCAAGCAGACATAGGTGACTATTTCTTGGCTACGTCATCATTGGCGCGGCCTATACACAAAAATATTGGTCGTATCGTTCAAAGCACACAGCGAAAGGCATGAACGCCTGACATCTGCCGACTTTCCGTATGATGGCGCTATTAGATTGCTTTTTACTCGCTGTGAGGTCGCACCGGTGTAAGCTATACGTTAAGTTGATGCTGTGACTACTGCAATAGTGGAGGTGTGCAGCGCATGGCGGTTTGCGACAGCCTCCTAAGGCTGTCTGGTCAGCCGGTTGTCAGCCGGCGAATTAGTTCGAATGGTTTGGTTTCTAACATCGGTTAATCTCGTAGTTACTTTTGACTTGACGGAATGTTTCCTGTTTAATCAACTCTACAGACTGTGATATTCAACGGGTTTCGCTAGAGCAAATATAGCTATCCTGAGCGTACAACATGGATGCCCTAAACATCAAAGAGATGCAATCGGAGGAGCCACGTAAATGCACGGGTTCGATCCCCATTCTTGCAGTTTCGCATTAAAAGGGGTCCGTTTCGTGAAGCAATGCCGAAAGCAGTACAATGAACGTTAAATATTGGCTGTGAGTCAATTCGGAAAATTTGGACATTAAATAGATGCAAGCTGTAGAATACTATAACGGTTGTACGATCAAAATATATATTCCATCAAGTTGCTACGAGACGGGAGATACACAGTTTCGGCTTACACCATGGCTGTGTAAACTCTTCGTGAGGTTAATCGATTCCGCCTGTGAAGAGCGCCTTGTAGCTCAAACTCCATTGCATGAAGGTCGTGCACTGACGGCTGGAGTTCACTAAATAATAACTAGAGTGGGCCTTGCCCTACGGGCGGCGGCCAACTCTAGTCCCGCTCGTAATAATAATCATAAGCCAGAATAACAAATATCGACGCGAAGTTTTACTCAAATAGGTTCTATCATGTGCATACGTTATCAAAATATAATTACACGACTTTCTATTATAAAAATAATCCTATTGTGAAACCGAAGTCGAAATTGGTGGGGGGGGGGAATCTTGGTAGAAAAAATCTTCGAAAGGAAAGGTTCGGAGACACATTGATAACACAGTCAACAAAGAAGAACGGGCCTCGGTTAACAAGCAACTATCGGTGACTGGGATCGTCGAACGGACTTCCGCTGTACTATGTAGGTGTTTTATAATAGTACACAGCATGCATGAAGCAATAAATCACATCGGTATAGTGCACCTCAACGGTGATCGCATACTAACACATTAACAGTCCTGTAACACGATCAACATCCTTGCTCTATTAAATGTACCCCAGAGACTTAAGGAAACTAGTCTCTCAAAACCGGTGTGAAGGTTTGAAAGAGTGCTTTCGATAAGTGTCTGGAGTCCTTAAGTGCCACATAATGTGCAACACGACAACAAATTATTAATAAGCTAGCCCTCGGTAGAGGCTAATCTAACCTATTAGATCGCCTTCCGAGCGCATCGCCACCACCAGACAGAATGAAATGGGACGAAGCCTTATCAAACATCGACAGCTGACAACAACACTGTTTCCATTCATAGATGTAAATTAAGATCTGCGCAAAATCCTGACCGGTCGACCATTTAACGACACAAGTTCTAGTTCGGGCGTAGATCAGATCCTGTCCCCGCCGGACGAAGAAGTCAAAAGCCTGCACAGCGCCCAGTGGCCACCCGATGGTCGATGTGTTTACAGGACGCAATCATCACCAATTTTGAGAGGATCTGGCGATATTGGAGTAGTGCAGTGAACTGAATGTAGATACGACAAAGATTCAGCTTTAATCGTCGTCCAAAAATCTGTTAACAACAATTGTTAGTCCCTCCAGCGTTAGTCTACATCGGCAGAGGCTTCCCGCGGGAAGAACGACTATTTAAATGTCTCTGGAAACGTCAAAGGCTGTCGGATCTCCCGTGAAAAATGTTGCTGACGGTTGTTGACGACTGTTTGAATTTTGGTGAGTAATGTCATGAGTTCTCGAAAGCGTAAACTGTTTGTGGCTAGATGTTTAGGTGGGGCCGTTTAACTGTTTGTACTAGCTTTTCATACCAACCCCCGTACTATGGGACGCTTTCTGTGATAAACTTCCACGAAATGTTTGACTCAGAAAGCGCCGCCTGAGCTTCATGTGACTTACGTGATCTTTGATAAGTATTGTATTTCCTTTCTGGCATGGTTAAACGCCAAAGCGTTGCCCGCGTAAAGGACGTGGTTGTGGGCGGTGTGCTAGCCACAAAATCGACGTCGCGCCAGAAGAAACTCGTACCTGAGTTTGATGTCCTCAACAAGTTCTAAATAGACCGCACGAATTAAGCCACATGACTTTTTTTTCAACTCGCCTGTGTATGCTTTGTGCGTTGTTGGCCCGAGAAAATCACCACCGATGGACGTGAATTGTGGTGATCTTTCCAATCGAAAGGTTGGCAGTGGCGGAATCATTTCCCCTGTGGATTCCTCTCTAAACAGGCATTGCAAGAGTGCAACACCTTTTCGCCGTACCACGTGCGTGGATAACTGGATACATGTCGGCCTCAGGTGGTGCAATAACCAATTGACACCACCGGGGTGAGCACACTTGAACCCATGCGTCCAGCCGACTACTAACCACTTTGAACCTGTTGTCACCTGGCGATAGGGTCGGACATCGCTCGTTATAAGACAGCTTATCGGCTCTCTGCAGCCTTGGACGACAGCGAATTAAGCCCTCTTCCTCCATAAAGGGGTCAGATTGATAGATAGGGATAGATCTGCCAATATCTCAACACCCTGACAGAGATGCACCCGCGATATTAACCCGTTGGATCTGCTCGAACCAAAATGGTCTGCGCTGCTTTACTATTGTTATTGCATTTATTAGGTGTCTCAACGATACATTTGGGAGATGCGAACTTGTAAATGACAAAGGAATGAGACAAGAGCCAAAACCAGGGGGGGGGGGGTATTTAGTGGTAATCACCTTAGTTTGTGTTTATGATTCGGAGTACGCGAGTATGCGACTACCAGCCTCACACGCCACGGCACCGAGAATAACGGCACAATCCACGTGCTCGTAAAACACATAATTAGATTACAGGGTTTTTGTTTGCTGCAACCACATATCACAAATAGTATAGGTATAATATACAGTATACACCCCTGAGTCTAAGTGTCAATACGAACGAAAAACAGCAGTTTAAAAACAATGCTAGGCTTGTTACACAATAGAGATAATTATTAGGTGCAATCAACCTTTTTACTTTTTTTTTACCAAGAACGTAAGCATATGTATGTATATTGCAGTTACGAGAATAAACATTTGATTATGATATGATATGATTATGATATGATATTAGTATTGTAATAATTGATGCTCCAATTATTTTTTTGTATGAGAAAGAAGCCGTGGTGAGGGGAAATTAAATATATCAAACCTTGTCTCATAGATAATGTATATATGAAATATTAAGCGTACTCACAATTTGCCTAGAAAGTGTTTTTTACTTATGGACTTAAAAACTCGTCTTGGCCACCGTAATCCGCGGATTTCGCTTGGGAGGACGTTCCAGATAACAGACCCTTGAAAACGGAGGCGCAGACGGCCACCATTGTTAGAGTATACGACAAGCAGAAGAAGATTAGAGCAGCCACCTTGAGTATTATTTGTTGAGAATCTAAGATCGCAAATGTTGGGAAACAGTGCAGCCTTTTAAGAATGTGTAGGCAATTGAGATACGCGTTATAGGATGGGAACGACAAATATGTTAAGACCTTAAACAAAGGGCCACACGTCTCGGACGGGCGGAGGCGGGGCAAACACCGTAGTGATTTTTTTTACAATTTAAGGATGGGTAGCTTTCTACTATTAAATAATACTTAAGGCCGAAGTATTCGATACCATGAGCCATATGTGAGCTGAGAAACGCGTCATATAAGGGAAGGCGGAGTACCAAGGAGTTGTCGAACTCTGGAAATACCTGCTATGTTTCCTCCGCTAACTTAGGGTGGAGTTGGAGCAAGTGCGCGTCACCAGACAAGTGCTCATATAGATATACATCCAAGAATCGGGAAGAAAAGACTCTGGAGATGGGTAATCCTGCAATGTTCAAAAGGTCACCGTCAGCAGTTGGCTCGATCGGAAGTGAACGAAGACATATTTGGCCGTGTTTACTGAAATACAGTTGGCCATTTTTCAATCGCAGGTAGGTATGATATCTTCATTACCCTTTTTCGTCCCCACACTGTATACGCTCGGGTGTATAACTAACAAGTTAGTTGCAAGCATTATTCTCGAAGTTATATGCGATCAGTTTTTTCCAAAGAATTAGGGAACTAACGAAGTTAAATGCTTTTCGCACGTTTAGAAGGATTTTAGGCAGAGATTGATCTACAATTGCTTGCTTAAGAGTTGTAGAGGGTTCCGCAATTGGTAGCGACGTTCCGCGTTTTTCCGGAAGCCATATAGCTTGTCGGACGAAATATTAAAGCTAGCGACAAAATCCTCAATTTGATCAAGAACTACCTTCTCAAAGACTTTGCAGAGGGGAGAGGAGATAGAGATGGGTCGATAATTAGAACAGAGCTGCTTGTCACCTCCTTTAAATATTGGAACTACGCTCTAGGTTTTAAAAGCTTTAGGAATGTGTTCATTCGATCATATAATGTTTATCAGCGTAGCAATAGGCAAATCTAGGGAACGACTACATTTACGTAAAACTGTGGCTCGAATCTGCTAGGGACCAGCACAAGTGAGTCTAGTAAGCACTAATAGATATTGCACCCTGGCCGTTATCACAAAGATTGAAAAATAGCCTCTGAAATGGTCTTCTTAAGAACGTATTAGTTCTTACATAAGCATCCATTTTGCTTACACCGAGCTCTGCACAAAGGGCGTAGTACGTATTTAGTGAATTCGTGATCAATTCGTCTTGAATCTTGTTCTTAACATGTTTCGAATAATACTCCTATTTCAGATGTCGTCTGGGTTGGTGCAGAGTCAAATATAGGCAGTTCAACGATCAATTTTAAGGAAGGCTCTCTAAGAACCACGCGCTCCGCCTCGCAACGCGAGTAGGGTCAGAAATGTGGGGTACTATGATGAAACTCAAGCAGCGTCAAATGGATGATCGATGTTTAGCGTTTATAGCCGCTATGCAAGCAGATGCCAAAAGGTGTCACCTTGCGTTCCTCGTCTGTCGTGCTAACAGGAGAGATTTTTGAACGATTAGGTTCATGCTGCGATTGTGGAGCAGCTAGTCTCACTAACCATTCGGGTCCTTCGAGCCAGATTTTCCTAACTTTTTTTTGACAGGTCGTATGTTCTTGAGAGAATGTCAGCTGGGTTGAGATCCGTAGCCACATAATTTTACTGCTTGGCCTCCGAGAGTTCCTGTATTTTCCTTACCCCGGGTTAGCTACAAATTTCATCCAGTTGTCTGGGCTATTCCTAATCCAAGATTCGCTCGGGTTATTTTCTACCCAAAATGACATTATTGACATACTGCTTAATTATTTTTGTTTAATTTATCCACTGCAGTTTCTGCTAACAATGCTCCGAGAAGCTCTAGCCTATGTGTAGTCCATTTACCCTTCAGCGGTCAGACACGAGCTAGACAATGTTTACTGTTGGAGAGAGTCATTCTCGTAAATGTAACGCAAGTATACAACACAACCGTATGTAGCCATACCTGCTTCGCAAAAGCAGTGAAGTTCCCTTTTACAGCCCTGCTGCGAATAGTCGGCCAACGTTCTGACGATTAACACATCGTCACCCGGATTAGACGCTTTGAGCTGCAGCGTTATATTTTTCAAGTAGACTTTTTGATAACTCTGTGTCCCAGTCGATCACATCTTCTACCAAAAATGTTTGAAGTAACACTTTGCCTCAATAGTGATCGGCGATAACATACCCATTGGGCGCGAGGGTATGCGGCAGACCTCTCAAAAGCTGAGGCTTAGAGGGTTTATCAACTCTCAGTTGCGCCAGGGCGCTGTCAACCAAAACAGGTAGCTTAAATTGTTTTTTTATCGTCGCACATAGCTAGGTGGACTTGATGGACTTGCGCAGTTCGCGGGTGTGAGCCGCCCACTTATTCAGTGGGAATATCCCTGTCGCGAAAACCTTTGTTATAGATTTGACACGATGTTTACCTCATTCTTCGGAACGGCATCCAGTACTCACGTCCTCCCATATAGAAGCTGTCTCTGATCTCTGTTAATGCCTCAGCAACGTCTGGTGTTTTGAACATCTCTGCTTCGAGCTGACCTCTCACCCCCTGCCAATACAACAAGGGCGAGCATAGAACACAACACACAGCCTAAAACCGAGTGTATTTCCTACTCAATTTTGTCACTGATGTGCCAGGGTATTCCGATATACTCATGGTGCCAGAGGAAAAACCCTAATATAATTTACGATGTTCGGGATTACTTTTGAATTGCAGAAATACCTTCCCAATGTTTGAATAAAGGCGAATTTTATTTTTTTTCTCAATTGCCTTGGTGCTTAATAAATGTCAGCAATAATTTATCGCCTTGATGTAAGGCATCGTTCAACGAAACGACGTCTCTATGTCTCGATCCGGCGTCTTTCACCATTCTGACCTTAAAATCCCCACCAAACCACTTTGGCACCACCTCGAATGGACGGTAATAGGCTGAGTCGTGTTTTTTTCCCTGAGCAACCTCGTCGAAGCCTTTCTCGATCTCGTATACGTTAATTTCTTCGTCGATTGCATGAAGCAAATGGGGTTTTGTCAATGTGTCGTTCAAGGGGCTCCTCTATCGAGGCCTGGCTGACGATGCGGTGTCGCCCAGCGTGGATAGGCTATCCTTGAACGGTAGCGATACAACGTACCTGCCGCACCCTAAACGCTGCAATGACTCTTTGGAAACTTTCAAGCGTCGATTTTCAACGCTTTTTCAACGAAACATCACATTCGATATTTGCGCTTTCGATAGCAATTGTTTCCGACTTACAGAGGACGTCGATTATCTCTGCTAAGCCGAGAGAGTGAATAGTGACAGTGGCACTTAGATCGAACAGGCTCTGTACACTCAGCTTGCGTCATGACTCATGACTCACATCGTTTTCGACAATTTACACCCCCAAGGGTTGCTGTAACCATGTTTTCGATGCCCAACGATTGGTAGCTCAACTTATGCAATCGCCTGCCAGTAGGGAAGCTATGCTGCAAAACCTTGATCCAATAAAACCCCACAGTATATCGAAGCATTGTTAGCATTGATTGCATGGACATACCCAGTGGGGAGGGGGGTGGGGTATCGCAGTGGTGGAGACTTGGCGTACACTCTGTATGCTCTTTATCAACGAGAAAATTGCTACGTTCGGTAGGAGAGGAATAAGAGAGGGTAATTGTATTTCGACTACACATTAGTGCATAATACCTGCCTCCACACACCGCACATCCGGTATTTTTACTACAAGTGTTCGCGGAATTATTTTTTTCGAAACATCCTAACAACATGATTGGTTATGCTCGACGTGCGCCATGTTCTGCGCAATGTTTTTGCACGATTCGTCCGTATGATTGTCCTACTAGAAAATGTCTGCAAACGTTACCGGATGGAGAGAATTTCTTTTACCACCGCGTTATTATCACGTTGGAGCGTCCGTATTGTTAGAATGGGTGTACAGTACATATGTCAAAGTGAGCTTCCATATTTTGGTTGTCCCTGTGCCTGGTCACTCACCACGATGGTCATTGATTCGCTTATTGCTATTAAATTGTGGCAGCACACGACAAATAACGAGCATCTTTGGGTCTGGAAATCGCGTTCTAAATCGTCGCGCTCGAATTGACAGCGTTTTAGTTCAATCGTCTGGGTTATGACCGGTTTTTCTCATAAGGGCGATGATGCAATAGGCTACTTAAACGAAGTTTTTGCCGGCGATATCGAAAAACTTCGCAACGATTACACTCGTTCGTTTTTGAGCTAGGGTCAAAGAATAAACACGGAACCACGATCATCCAAACAATATACCTGGTCCAAATTCTGGTTCATAGAGAACAACGTCAATAACCTCCTCACATAATGCTGGCACACTGGGAAACAAAGTTCTTGTTTCTGGATTTTTGGGTCGCGATTTCCGTAATGGTTGATAATTTGGTAACTGAAATTAAAGGTTGATAATTTGCAAGGCACCCAAAAGACAGTTATTTGTGCATAGTTTTCTGAAGGCAAATAGTTGAATTCTCGAAAAAACAACCATGTAAAAATTACCTTTTTTTTTGGTATTTTTCTTTCACAGCCTTGAATACGTTATGTTTAAGAAACGGATTAATATGTACGTTTTGTCAAGGCAAACATTACGTATTCAAGTGGCGTAAGATTTATTCGGGCATCGTGGAAACGAAGTGTAATTTTACCTTGAGATGAACAACGATAACTTTAGCCAGATCGAGCGAGCTACACTTGTGGCTGCCATGTGTGTGCGTGTTTATTGCAAAACGTTCATACTATAGTTAGCTGTTGTTGATATCTAATATCCTTAATGGGCATACATGCACGTTTCTAAAGTATTAAATGGCACCACAGTCCGTTATTGAGCTCTAAACCCTTGCGACGTATGCAGGCCGCTCTGGTCACCCGTGACCCGCGCGAATCGAAGCGAACCGCTTTGCTTGCCAATACACACCTGAACATGTCGCGGTCCGTCGAGTCCGTCACTTCTATGCTATCTAAATCGGGACAGAGGATCCCGGACAGCATAACCTACCCCAACTCGTCCTTTCGTACAAACACGTTCGTTCGAGTGGCTACGTTAACGAATTGGGCAGATGACCGAGTTTTGGACTTGCGCTTGGTGCGGGCTTGCAGTACAGGCATCGGTGAGATTCTAGCACGACGGCTGCTATTCCTGCAACACGAACCTGCACGCCTACCGTTAATTATGGCGAGACACTGCAGCTCGGCCTAGTCATACGTGCCGGCTTTCCCTACGCACCTCGTGTCATTCGTGGGGGTCAAGTCGGCACGTACACATAATAATAATGTGGCACAGAGTGTTCCACGAACGTGGTATAATGGCGAATTTAGCCTGAACTGCGGAATGAGACCATGCACTGCTCTTTGAACGCTGAGAGGTTCTCAAACCTGTTCGGTCGTCGCCTCTCAATGCTGCTCATCGTCAGTCGCCATCGCGGCTGGCGGTAAACAATCCACTTCGTGTTCCACGAGAAGCGACAGCGGGGGTGGCCGTCGCTGGGTATAATATATAATATATTTTTTTTGGACCACCCACGACTTTGTGGGTGCCAAGTTTATTAAGACAATATAATAATATATAATATGCGTGAAGATAAAATAGCATAGCGGTATGCGAGAGTCTGTTACAGCGACATCTATGGACAGACGCTTAACAACAACGTATCACGCTTTTATTAATAATTCACTCACTCCATTAGATTGCTGTGAGTCCCGACGGACGGCCCACGTTGACCACCTGTCTGACCACCTGCTGTCGCCATCGTCCACCTGGCTTACGTGGCACGTTCGCAGATGCAGGCACGGCTCACTTCGTGGCCCTTTGTTATCCCCTATTATAAGGCCGTGCTTACCCAGAGAGGGGAGAGAGAGAGAGAGTACATGTCTTGGTCTCCCGGTACAAAGCGCAAACAGACGAAGGAGCTAGTTGGAAGTGGGATGCTTCACCTCTCCTCTGTAACTCCATCTATTTGCCGGCTTGTTTGTGGCCGATCTAATTATAAGTCAACAAACCCTTTTCTTTATATATATATATATATATATTACCTAATTCAATTATACGCTGTCTTTGATCCGGTGCACGTCACCGGAGAGTCTCCGACTTTTAATCGGAGTCAGTTATCGAAAACGTAGCGGACGGTCGACCGCTCGGTAGTAGTTGTAGTAGCCCCGTACTTGAGCGTTAGGATAGTGGAACCTGTATGTAGAGATTTTTTGTGCTGCCTTAGAAGAAAGAATGTATTTTCTAAACTGTCATGGTGGGTTTTCGAAAGCGTCACGTATCAGATAAAGAAAAATGTCCTTCGAAGGCATGTCTAGCCCCTTGAAAGAATCTGTAAACATTACAGAGGAGGATTCGTTTCGGGGTTTCAGGTACGCTATCGCGACCTTCTAAAAGATTCCTATTGAAAAACAGGTACGCTAGGACATGGTCCTTAGTGGAGTTTCTAGTAGGTTGGGGTCTAGTTTTCCCTGCGTATTTGTGACTGGGGGAAACCAGCAGCAGAGGATGAAGGTTCATAGTGGTTTCTTTCAGTCTACCTGATTTCTGAACAGGAATCGCTTCGAGGCAGAAGTAGAGGTCCGAAATTTGCTGGACGGGTGGATCTTCTCGCATGACAAGATATTTTCCGCCGCGGTTTCCATATACTGCCTAGCCGATTGGCAGGAGTACTAGAGAACAGGGGGGGAGGATACTATATTGATTCAGATCCGTTTTTGTTCTGTCAAAAGATACAGCAATTCAAAGTGAGTAAGAAACGGAAATTACTTATCGGCCAACCTAATATTATTACTATTCGTATTCGTTGAATGGATAAGTTGAACTCTTAGCTACGCTATGAGCTTAGTATCTCCAGCATATTGTTCAGCATAAAACAATGGAATCGTTCAGAGGTGGACGAGAATTGTGAGACGGATGTTGTTTGTTCACAAGTTTAAGGGCTACATCACTACGGGCAAATGCGGTATTGCTACATGATCAAATAGGAGCACCGCAATCATGCGCGAATATGGTATGAACCAAAAGATACAATTGCTTTGTTATAACATATCCGGGATTTTTGTTTTTTAAGAGAATCGATACAATTTTTTCCTAACATAAATTACAACGCGATAGTAGATGTTATATGCTCTCTGCATGTTAATCACATCATCACTCGGTTAAATATCAAAAACTGTTACCCGTCAATGACAACGAAAAGCACTCACTTCACCCACTAATAGCGCCCTAAAATTACAGGCGTTGCTGTTGCCGTCCCTAGATAGGCACTCTTGCAGAACGAAATTCTCTTTATGCACCAGTGAGGCTCGAATTCCAGCCATACATCGGTTATGCTTGGTTAATATAACATATGTATATATCATCGTTGTTAGTACGCTTTCTCACCAACGTGCGAGCAAAGTATACATATATTTCTGTGAATTTTACCCCTGTCGTTCTTCATATTGCGGACCCTACAGTAGACCAGCGGGACGAGACTCATCGAAGAAGAAACCGAGAAAAGATGAACTTTGTGGACATATGATAGTCGAAAGCATCGACACCGTCGACAGGCATTTTAACTGATGCGATGCGCCGCGCGCCCCGAGTTCCACCAGACGCTTAGGACGGTACACTTTGGCCGACCCGGCCAACGTGAGAGGGACGCCTGCGTTAGCCACATACGAAGAATCAATTCGGGCTGGCGTTAAACCCCTATCCACGGCGGATGCCTCGAGGGCATTCGAAGTGGTGCATTCAATTCGCTCCGCCTATTCGGACGTGTGAACAACCGACGGCGGCCTAATTCGATCCGTTCTCGTAGTTGTGTCGGACCTTCAGCTAATGCCATGCGGACTTTTATCCGGTTAGTTGGCCTTTTCTTGACATTATTTCTGCTGGAAGAAAACATCGATGAAACGGTGCTGAACACAAGTCAGAGGAGTAGTTTGCTTGTCGATCTGATAAAAAGACACCTATTTTGGCCATTGTACGTTATGCGATATACAGTGTGAGAATATCCATTGCAAGGGAATTCGAGTTCGAGAGCTACACCCGTCGAATAACAAGACATATACAAGTTAGTATACGATGTTATGATCGTTTCGGTAGTCTTCACTACAATTGTATTTCCAATACAGAATCTCGCCGATGTCTTCCCTGTTCGCAACACAGTAATTGCTAGGTTATATTATATGTTCTAGCAAAAGAAACTCGTATGAAATATAGCAAGAGCATAGCTACGCCAGAGAACAGCAAAGGAGTAAGTATTTTCTATGTAGTTTTCACATGTGGGACGGCTGACCATTGATCAAGGCATGCACGAGCTTGCCAAATCAGTGCGCCTTAGCCCTTATGCCGAGCCTTTGTTTACTCTCCCATTCGGCTGGACAGGCCATTGTTCCCTGACGAACGAAACAATAGCTCAGCAATAAAAATAAGCAATGTGGACATACAGCCGAATGGCGGCCGTAAGCACCGCAGTGTGTAAGTGTTGGGGGGGTACATTAAGGGTATATTGTAATTCGCGTCCACCTTACGCAAGTCGGATTGCATTGCTGCTATAGGGAGTGCTGGTGATCGAGTTGCTGGTGGGGTCCTGCTACAGGACATCTTGTAAGAGGACTTTGCATGTTTTCAAATGAACAGATTGGCGTTTTCCAGCCGGTTACAGCAGATGTAAACTCTGCGTCATATGTTCATCGTGGTCAGGCCCTAATGTGACAACCGTCGCTCGCTCCGAAGTCGGCTGGTCAGCAGGTCAAATTGTGCGCTAACCGCCCTTTCCACGTCACCCGCTCTTCACTCAAACCTCTTCAGACGCGCCACTGTGCAATACGTAACGAACCTAGACATTTGCGCTTGCGTGGCGTATAATGACTCCACGTGTGCGTTCATTCATCCTGGATGAAAATATCACCACGTTTGCTGAGTGGGTGCCCACGACGATCGCTCGAAGTCTACCGCTCATGTGGGCAGGACGAGCCCTTCCGATTTTGTCTGGTGTTCGCCAGCTTGCCCCGAACGATCGCCCACCCGCCGTTGTCACACAATTTCACCTCCCCTCGGGGCACACATTTATACAATCATTGCTGGAAGTGGATACCGTAGTGCTGACCCTCTTCGAGGCATGGTGCCCGAAGCGCTCCATCGTGTGGCTAAACTAGGGCCATTTTAGGATATTGTTGCCGTCCGGGACGATGGTGTTGTCCCGCTAAACGGTACATCGAATCGTGTAACGCATGAATGGGCCAATGGCGTGTAGCGGACGAATGGGCCAATGGCGGTTTTAGTCGACGATCAATCGATTCGAGGGAAACGAGGTACAAGGTAGGAGGAGTTCATGGAAATTTCGCCTCCAGAGCTAAACTGAGTGCGGAGAACGAAGTATTGTTGTCAAGTCGCTACCTAAAGAATTGGAGTGGCTTGCTTTTTGTCCTGTGCAAATCAACTGAATATACACTATATCATATGAACATAAACATATATGTGCATGCGCGCATTGGTTGACGCCTAGTCCGTCGATGGCAGAAGCAACGGCGTGAGCAGGAATTCAACTAATATATAGCAATTAGCAACATGCACGTACGGCATAGAATATCGGATTGCAGTGAGCTTCGTCTCTCGCAAATCGAAACCAACAATGCTACGCCACTCTTTGGTAGCCGTCCTCACGCTCAACGTCCAGAAACGGCCCGTCCGCTGAACGATAGAGAAATAGCGATGGGCGAGTAGGGGATAAGGGAATAGGTACACGGTGATGTCTCGACGGGCTATACTCGATCTCACTTATGTTGACGCACCTAGACTTTCTGTCCTCTTACATTGGCCAGGTTTATGGGCAGGAGCTAGCTGGCTCTAGCCATCGCAGTTGTCGTTGTTTGTGGTATATTTGGCTACTCGTAAAAGAGCTCTTTTTTACTCAGCGGAACGACGCGGTAACCTCAGGGCCGTAAAGGTGCAGCCGACTCTATTGCCACAGACCTCAGCCGCACATCAACGCTTAGTTGAATGGTCGGATCGTCGGTGGTCCGTCGGCCGTTCTCCCAGATTATCGGAGCCCGGAGTCGTCTTCTATTTCCTCTGGGGAAACACTCTTCTAGGGGCGGGGCAACCGGCAGTGTAGTGAGGGCTGAGAACAACTTTTGCTCGGACGGCGCTGGGTACTTCACCCGTTGCTTCGAATTCTACCACAGGCCACCACTGCCGACACCGCGACCGGGCATAAGGACCGAGTTCGTGTGTGCCGAATTGGGTCCGTAGAGAAATCTTGGTCTTAGGTAGGCATTTCGAAAGTAAAAAGTTCTCCTTGCCTCCCCTCCTCGTCTCCCCAGCAGATGGGACTCGTCGATGGAACGCGCCACCCTAGTTTAAAAATCATTTGCATAGTCGCATTGGTTTCGTCGGTTCTCAGATGACAAATCGTTGTGACGCAATTAAGCGGATATTTCTTCAACAAATAAGAAACAGCACGGTTTGTGCGCATTCGCTATTCATCTTGAATTACGAGAATACAATATATGCCCGTTTAAAAGGGTCTCTCAATCAACGAGCGGGTGTAAAGCAGTTCCTGGAAACGGCACGGTTAAGCCATGCATGATGGCAGCACAGATTGGACCTTCTACCTAGTGCTTGCTTCTGATGACTTTGATTCCGTGCGCGTTCGTGACAATCGATGTCGTCATTTCCATTCCTTCAGATTCATCATAGCCGCAGAGTGGTGATTTCTGGAATTCATTTAAATGTCTATCATATTATACACATAGCCACTGTTGGGAGAGGCGCTGTCCTAGCAAAAGCTTTGCAGAAACGGCTCTCGCCTTAAGAATCATAACGTCGTATAGGACTTCCGGTGAGCGCTCGTCGCTTGTATTTGGAGGAACCCAAAGTAAATTCGCGTAGGAAACAATGGGCTGACCAGACAAAAGAGGCTGGGCAACGGTGGGCAAGATGAATGGGATGCGATTCCACAGGGAACGCTGAGGCTTCTCTGAGGGACATTATGCCAAATATTAAAAATTGGATAGACAGACATGTAGAGGAACTTAGGTCCTTCATGACTCAATTCGTCACAAGTCATGGCCTTCGTCTAGCCTTACCTGGGGCGAATTACAAAGACCCCCGTCAGCTGCGTATCTATGTACAGTGCGAGACGGGTGCAGAAGACTACCCAACACGTACACTGGCCGACTCCTGGCTCTCGATGACATCAGGGTCACGCACTGTGACCAAAAGGTGATAAAAGCGCTGCACAAGAGGCTCTGAGACTTTGTGATGTATAACACATCTGCAAAGCAAAGGAACAAGTGGATAGAAGCGCAAAGCTGGCGGGGGCAATCCTAGAAAACTAAAATGGACGAGATAGCTCACGGCTTGCCATACTATTTCTCGGCGAGTTAACAGAGGCATGGCCACGCAGCCCCTTCTGTCCCGCTCTGATAATAAACAACGAAACAGTAGGTGATTGCATTTCAAGGGGTCCGTCTTATGAAGCATTGCCGAAAGCAGTACTGTGGACGTTAAATGTTGGCTGTGGGTCAGCCCGGAAAATATCTTTTTATAGTAGGCGATACTAAAAATAGCATGGTGTCACCTATCTCCCCTGAAGGTTCGGGCGGAGGCGGTGAGTCTCACAGGTCAGACGAAAGAGGACACACAAGAGCGCGAAGACGCCTGAGCTCTCACGGTCAGGTTTTCAAAGGAACCGGGTGGGCCCAACCCAGCACGGGTCTGAGCGTACCTGTACGGGACACTAACAGGACGACAAGAGGATGGACCGGGGTGACTAAGCGATCAAAGACTGAGCATCATCAGCCGCCCCCTGCGAGCCTGAAGTTTGAAGTAAAACTTGTAATTCAGTCCCAAACCAGGCCCAAGTCCTTAGGATGTCCTAAGGTTTCAGTGAGGAGGAGTGTCTCACACTACTACGGCGAATTCCCTGTGAAGCCTGATGCTTGTCCATGATGGACTCTTGTCATCAACCTCATACACCCAAAAAAAACACCTTAGCAGAGTACGTAGTGGATGTGCGTCCATGATGAAGGGGAGGCGTATTCTAATGCGCGCATAAATTCTCTAAATGCGTATCAGTAACCTTCGCTAATTGGCCGAAAGTGCAATTAACAGCGATCAAGTTGAAGGTCGTTGAGTAACAAAGGCTCTATGTCGGTGCGTGCGTCTATCTCGGTTCGTGTTTGGATCAGGTAATCTCGACCCGGTGCAAAAATACCCTCAAAGCTTTTCCGGGCATATTCAAGTTTGTCGATGAACACATCTGTTGACGCTAAGCGAAGCTGTGCTGCGGCGTGTGATCTCGCCAATTGCAACAACTTGTTACGTCTCGAGTAATCGAATCGTGAATTAACTGCAGGTAACTCATTCGCCCATGTATAGTGCCTGTAGTATCCTATACGGTGTAGTTTCCTAGGGATAAATTTACATGTCAGATTTTCAGCTGCACGGTTGCCGATTTCGATTCTCCGTTCGTGAGACCCCAAGCTCGATCCCCAAAGACCGATGTGGTTGGTGGTGCTTGTTTTGCGTTTTCATACTGCGTTTTCATTTGCTTTGAGCAGCCTGCCGCTTAACGACAGCGAGCACGAACCAGTTTCATCGGCCATTTCCCCCCAAGGGAGCTACTCAACATGGATGAGGTTGCTTCGGGCCAGCGCGGATCGAAATCTAATCGGCTTAGGGGTTCACGTCGGCTAGGAAACGTCGTCGTGGCTGGAACCCGGCAGTTTCAAGTCTGGTTTGATAACGTGCCGACCTGCGAACCGGTGGTATTCGACGTAAATGCACGCACTAATATCCGTACGTCTGCCGTGGGCAATAGCCCGTCGTGTCCTGTCGTTTCACGTGCGGATCGGCGTTGGTCAACGGCACACAACGACGCCTTCAGCCAGCCACCCAGCTCAGGTCCCTCGGGTCGGACAGCCAACTAGCCCCGTCCGGGGGAATTTCCATTCAGGCCGTGCAGTCCCCTAAACCGTAGAGACCCTCCGAACAGCAGATGCCGGCTCAGACAACCAGGCACTGGTATCGTCTCGCTTCGTGGCAATTGTTGCCGCTCGACGGCCTTGACATGAGCAGGCAGATTTGCTACGAGAGTAGTTGACGGGGACCAGCACAGCCCTATGAAATGAATGGCATATGGCAATTCATTGTGTTGCCGATCATGCATACGCTAAGGGTGATTAAATAGCCGGGGCTGTTCGGCGCAACGAGCACGATCGCTCAGTGCGGTGTGTATTCATACCTAGGGAACATTTCGACATGATCGAGGGCTGGCGAAATGTTTGGACTCTCACATACATGGCCATTATCGACGTTGACTTCTTTGTTAATACCGAATGTTAGTATAGTATAAAAGGACGTAACTAAGCTTCACTTCACAATCCGACTGAGTAACGGTGACACATACACACACGCGCTTGATTAGCTCAATTAGCGGAAGTATTGACTTGGATCACTTTAGAGTGTGCTGGTTCTAGGGAAGAAATAGACTCTCAGCAGAGGATGGCGCTTTTAGCAGGCAAAGTCGTTTTGCCATCGACGTCAACTCCCCCTCTGCACTGGATCGGCCCACTTTTATGGAGATTGGAATATCTCTCGTGGTGTCCGTGCGTTTGAAGGGAATTTCCTCCTCTCAAAAAAAAGAGTGTGCTGGTTAGTGGTGTTGTCAAAATCGAAGCGTAGCTTGAAGCAGAGATGTATTTGCAGACACGTGTAACTCCAATAAACATTTACCTTACCTATGGCTACACCTCATCGAATGAGCCATAAGGGGTACAGAAGCATTCTAATACAAAGCTTGCTTCACGGCTTGCAGTGTTTTGTTGACTGTCGCCCGGGGTTGCACGATCTGACTGGCAAGTGGCAGTTGCCATCGTTTTCAGACACATGGCCATGCTAAAGTTAGCCTGGACCAAGTTCGAACGAGCCTGCCCTCAAACGAAATTCTTGAGTCAGTTGCAGTTCTCATCGATTTCAGACATCCAGACATCGATTCAATCGAAATTGCACAAAACAACGAGGTAAAATCAACACAGGCGAGATATGAACACATTTCTGAGAATGATATCTCCAGTCAGGAAAATGTAATATTACGCTAGGAGAATCAGTCAAGTCAAACCCTCGTGCACCGATAGAGGCACACACGGCATCGTGGTATCACCACCGACGAGCTAACCCAATCACAGTTACCCTGGTGCGTTCTACTTACGTTAAGCAATAGTGACGCGAAGCAACTCATAACAGCAATGTTCTTCTAAGCCTTCATCCGGCCCTTGAGATACGGAGTCACCATCACGTGTCTACCAGTCACGATGCCATGGGTCGTTCTCAGAGAGGCGATAGGCTAAATTATGTACGGCATCAATGCCAATCCGATATACTGGTTGCCTCCCGCAACCCTGCTCTATTTCCATCGCTGTTTCAAGTCGCGTGTGCAAGCAGCACCGAGCCGTGCTGTCTTACTGTACCTGCTACGATCGAATGGCCAACAGTCGTCCTTCCGTCATTGAGAATAGACGACAATCGTGCCAACGGGCGACGTTGTATTCGGGACAGATGCCGCCTGTAACCCGTTACCCGCTGGTATTGCTTGCTTGATTTGTTAGCATACCCCCCCCCCTGCTCTCTCTCTCTCTATCTCTCTTTCTTTCTTTCTTTCTTTTACTCTGACTCCGATACCTTTTCTCCTACAATTATACACACACACACAAACAACAGCAACACCAACCACAACAACAAACGTAACAACTGTCACACGAGCTCAAAACTAAAACAACGCTACGCATAGCCGGCGTTTGGCAGTCGACGGCAGGTGGCTATGCACAACGCATAATGTTTTATATAAGAGGATACCTTTCGCGATGCAGCAAAGTATGCATGACGCGTTGAGCGCCACGCACACAACTCTCGTGCGGTGTGCGACATTGGCTAACCGGAGGGTGTACCACCACCTATGATGATAGATCTGTGTTTGCGCGTGTTTATGAGCGTGTGCCTGTATGTGTGTTGATGTCGGTCTGTTCCTCTGGGATTGTGACCATATGGCGGCGGATCACAGAGCCTACCGCCGTTCCATGCCGTCCTCGTTCATGCGGTGGCGGCGTACAACACGTCTGACACGATTCTTTCAGGTAAAACGCGCTTGGGATGCGCTTGAGGAAGGGAGACCGGCTTAAAGGTGATATTTATCCAGGAGCACGATTACTCCATGCATGAGCGGGGCGCGGTGCCTTGCAGGCACACTGCACGTATACATGCATGCATGCACTCGTGGAGAAATTAATTCAAACGCCTCATAGAAGTCCGCGTGGTGCGCGTCCGATAATAATTTGTCTCACATGTGTCGATTGTATTTCTGTCTTCGCTTTCATCCTCAAATTCGGGTTGCCTCTGGTTCTATAATATACAAAAAGAGTGGTTGCCACCAGCTTGTCTTTTGCGGGATTAAAAATCCGCTCTCCGGAACAAGTTGGACCCTGCCACAACTCGCTTGAGTTATCATGATTCTCATTTTCAAGTCTACGAAACTTGAATACGGCACAGGACCACATTTGGGGAATAGTCAATCAGTGACTATTGGTATAGTCGCTGACCGCTTATATGCAGTGGAATAAGCATAAGTTTCAAGTTTCAAAATCAAGTTTATTTTCGGAACTGCAATATAATACGGTTTAGTTCTCGATAACGATCTGTATATACCGATATTGGCATTCATTGTTTCGCGTCAAATCACCTTGCTGTCAGCTCAAGGCCTACTATGGTACCACAACCTGTCGGGGCCACCGCTGCTAATTTAACCCGTCGCGGCTGGCAAGCTCCCACAAATATTGGAAGATATTAACGAAATGCAACGATCCTCCGCGATTCTATCAATCTCAACAAATCTCTATCTGTCATGCCACTTTCTCTCGGTGTCGTGGATAATTAATTATCTACATTTAGCCACTTACGTTGACGACTCCGTGGTCGAAGTTGGTACCATTGGCACAACCATAGTTTTCCATATTTCATTGGTTTCTATGTATTGTGCTATTTCTTCCATTTCGTATTTTTGTTTAATGTTTTCACTGTGTCCTGTTTTCGCTAATAATCTCCTCCGCCAAATATTTGTAGCCTTCGCAGCTGACAGGAACAAACAGGCCTGAAATATCAAGGCCTTCCTTGTGTCCTCCTGGCAGACCGTAGAACAATACAGCACAAACAGTGAGAAACCGGCTATACACAGATGACGCAACCGTCACACTTCTTCATCTTCTTATTATTATTATTATTATTATTATTATTATTATTATTGTCGTAATCAGCGGCATTGCCGGCAGCAAAAAAATCGATATGTAATAACTATTACTATTAGTAGTAATGATAAAAATGTCACCCTCAGAGCAGCGGGGTGCACACTCACTTGCAGCAGTAACCGGCTAAATCAGCAAATAATTAGAAAGGTTTATCAAGGGCCTTCGGAAACAAATGACGACAACCTCAAGAAATAAGAGGCCAGACAGATGTAAATGAAACAGCAGCGGTCTGTGGCAGTTATTGGTTGGTCAGAGCGAACACGGTGTCTATTATCAGCGCTATGCGATAATCGCTGCTAAGGTTTAATATAAATGTATACGTATGTATGCATATACGCGCATAATGTAGCATCTTGTCCAGTCATACAGCTTTCCTTCTCGGTTGTGTGTTACAATTGCTCATAAAAAATATACTCGCCTACGTGCTTTGACCTATAATAGTAATAATTTCTACGTAAACACGAAGCCGGGCTCGAAGCGGCCGACGGTTGCGCGTGAAGCGAATAACAACCGGGTGGCCACTACAGCCGCGAATCGCGCGAAAATCTTCTATGCCGTTCCCTTCCGTAGACCCCGGGTGGCACAACTGTGGGCTCCCGTGTAGCTGCTACATTAGCTGCTGCTGCTGCGGTGTTGAACGAACACCCACCCGAGGGCTGGTGCTGTCGTTTTTTTAGCGTATATGTTAATGTCGCGTCATGGCTCGGGCTGGCTGCCGGACTGTGGTGAAGTGGTCAATCCCTCTGCAGAGTTGTATAGCGCACGCATCTACGCGTGCGGTTAGACGGATAATATGCGGCCCAACGGAGTTTAGTGTCGAGGGAGGTGGGCGGCGGTGCGCGGGGCAGAATCGTATGTCTGAGAGCAATCTAAATGATGGTAGTAGTCCAGCGGTTGGTGAGAGGATTTTCGTCACATTCATGAGACGGCGCTGGCCACATGGTCATGTAATAATAGACACCACTTTAGTATTGCAACATTGTACTGTTTGGCAATATGATAAATGTATATATATATATATGTGTGTGTGTGTGTGTGTGGTTACGGAAGTGTGGCGGACCAATAATAAAAATAACTTCTGAACTAGCCTAGCAGGGCATAAACACCCCATCTACAGGACCGTAAGCATGGTATTATACGTGGACGTAGTCTACGAATTATTTATGCATACAAACGGTAGATAGAATAGATGAATAGATGGACTACATAGGGAGGGCATTGTGAACCATATTCAAGCCAAACCGCAACCTCTGGAGGATGAAACAGGCGATCGGAAATCGCGGTGGTACTATTCGTGATTTGTATGGCCACCGCCCTCCAAGAGATGACCAACGTTAGCCTCAGCCGAGGGCAGGCAGCCACCACACAAATTAAACCCAAAAATAACACATATACGTCATATGTATGCACATTTATGTATCGCCACATATGTATTGACACGAATGATCTTCAGATGCTCCAATGTTTTCGTTCGCGTTGTACATCGCTCGAAATGGACTTAACTCATGTACTACAACTACTACTGCTGGCACTCTATATGGTTTAATGTGAAATTGTCGTTGCCGCGAGAGGACCCCGAATGACCGCAGGGGTGATGCCGTGCCTCAAGCGTGCACGAATGAATGGTGGGCGTTTTACGTTGGCGGTGATAACGAGGCTCTAACCGCTTCTCCGTGGCTCTCTCTTTCGACGCCGCCTGCACCGTGCCGGACTAAAGTAGAGGCGTATGCACTACGTTAGCAAGCTCGTCCACATCTCTCCCGTCGCCAGGCGGAGAGTGTCGACAAATGCGCGTCGCTCTTCTGCCTTGGAAATCCCCTTTTGTACAGCAGCCTGCGCAAATTCCCACATGGCTTGAGGGGATGACGTCCGTCCCACACGGGCGTCATCAGATGGGTACGTGTCCGGACAGTTGCAGCCACTTCTCGCTTTAAAGGAGGGGAGGGGGTATCGCCCAGTTACCCAGCGTGAGCTGGAAAACAAGCCATATCCTGTTCCCATGTTCCAGTCTCAATTTGCAGCATTCGCGAATCGCATTACATAGTGGCTCGGAACGCCTCCGTCTGACATTATTGATATATATATATATATATAAAAAAAAAAAATAATAATAATAATAATAATAATAAATAATAATAAATATAGACTAACCCCATGTAATGAATGCCTACACCTATATATAACAATGAAATGTAGACACGCGAGCATGCATTTCATATATGTTTAGTGGTATAAAATTTGGTAATGTGTATTTTGCCATTAAAATACAGCTCACGTAAAGATAAGGTATTTTCAAGATGTTCTCTTGAATGGATTTCTACTTTCATATTCCAGTCGTCGACAAAAGCAAGACTCCAAAGTACCTATGTATGCTCTAGAATTCAAACGCTACTCCGTACCATGCTGAACAACATATAAGCTAAACCCGCTTTATTTAAGCAGAACCCCGGGTGGTCTCTGTTTGAACAACGTCGAGTGTCTACTGTTTGAACAGTGTTCAGTGTTTTCCTTTCGGATAGGGGCGGTTTTAGCTTCTAATTAAGGGCGGCTCAAAGCAGCAAAGTTTGAACTCTGGCTCGTGTGTAAAGATGGATATTAAATACAAGCGCAGCAAGCCAACCTCTTTGCAAAAGTACAATAAGTACGCGGTCACCCCTGTCCCGCCGTGACCTCGGCACGAGAACTGTAAAAGTTCTCTTTTTAACCTTTGCGTAGTCTGCCCTTAGCAAGATTTCTCTGCAGAATTCACACGACATTGTCAAGCGATTGAATAAAGTCGACGCCGGCGTCGATATCCGTCAATCGTACGAAACCTCTAGGTTTCCCCCAGGTCGAAAATGGAGCAGGCAAGCCTCTCGGCTACCTTTCTCTCTCGGCCCTGAGGCCGGTCGAAAGTTCGGATCGTACAGCCAATCTAACTAATGGACTGACCGATAGAATCAAAAAGGAGCCCTCAGGCTTGACCCATCAATCAGACGTCGGGCTCCGATCCGAATCACTGCTCGGCCGCTTGCTTTTTTCCTCTAACGATTGAAACTCTACATCGTCGGCTTTCCGAGGCAGTCCGATAGGCAAAGATCAGGCAAGCGGGGGTGGAGGGTGTAGACGAGGGCTGCTTTTCGCTTTCGCGCCTCACTCATGCGGAGCTATTATAAAAACTACTCAGCTCCGGTGGCGAGCAAAGCTTTGCAGTCTACGAGGCCTCCAGCAAGCAGTCAACCGTTTGATTCCAGTTAAAGGCGTGGAAAGCACATGTACGTGTCCATGTTGACGCCGAGGTGCCAAGTGGAACACCCCCAAGGCGGGATGCATCTCACGTTTGGTGTGCATTTATCTCGTATGTCTGTATCTGTATAGGTGTTCATGCATCGGCGAGCCGTGATTTGGTAGTTCGGGTAGAAGTGAGTTCGCTTCCCGTAGTGGAACATCGTGCGGACCCCGAAATAGGCTAAAAAGTAAAAATGCACCATATAACCCTCATAGATATGTATGTGTAAATACGTATATCTTCAACTGCGTAACATTACGAAGACCGCATTAGAAGCCCTCCGCAGCGCACTTAACATTATTTTCGTTGGAACCTCGTTATGTAATATTACACACCCAAGCGGTCATTGTCAACCACGTTAATGAATTGGACACCATGCGCTGAAACGGTGCCCCGGTTATGCGGTTCAATGAGGCGCTTTGCAGGTCAGTCGTCGTTAGCATCGGTGGGTGATAGATCCATGAGCAGCAACACATGCATCCGGAATATGGAATTGTTCCTTTGAATTCAATAATACAACACGATACGAACCTTTATTGAAGGGCGATTACAATCGGAGCTAACGCAGTGAACGCCAGAAGTTCCAATTTCGAATCGGCTCAGTACAGTTCCGAGTGAACGTGCCATCGTTCCGCCACGTAGATTGTTCATATGATATTCAATAGATATATTGCATGCTAAGCTAAGTCATCACTGAGTCAGGCTTTCATAGCCGCCGTGAGGTGAGAATTAGACATTTGACGAAGGTTATATTGTACGTTTTCATTCAACTAATTACATAAATAATGAACTAAAAAATTGCTGCTATATTCTATTGAACCAATTATATTCTACTGAACCCCCATCGAACAGTTTCCGTTCAGCATCAACGCAAGTCCTATACGAATTGAAGTATAATATTTGCAAGCAGATGACAAGCGCATGCCAATCTTGATGACGATCGGCAGAATTGTATCGAATGCTACTCAGTGCCCTCTCGAAGTAACAGTGTCCGCTTTTGTCGGTACCCGAAAGAAGAAACCGTGGGACAAGGATTCACGGTGACACTCTACCACGGCTAGAACATAGGCTGGATTCGCCGAGAACTCTCGAATGTCGCATAAGCGAAAATGGACAGAAGTGAGTGCCCGCAATGAATAATTAGCATCTCACACCCCCCCCCCCGCCCTTCCAGAGCATGTCCACCGGTAGTAGCTGGAGTGTATATGTGCAAACCTCTTGTCCTAATGTGTCATGGTTATTTGAAACTTTACTGTTGATAGTTCTGTATTTTCGAGGGGGGAGCGAGGTCGTGACTTAATGACAAGAGAACATTGTGATTAGCCGTGGTACATTCTGATGGCGATCGTTAATTTTGATAGCTCGGGGGTTCATTGCGCGCTGCGGATGCTCACATAGAGCTTGCGAGGAACACATGTTTGATCATGAGACGTTGCGGTTCAAGTGTCGTAAACAACATCACTTATAGCATATCACCCCAGGGTAGGGTTAAGGAAACACAGTCCTTCTGATACTAAGGCCACACCATGGTGGGATCCTCTATCTGAGGACCATATTATCAGGTCTAAGTGGGCGAGAAAAATGTCGTCCTTACTGCAGTTATATATGGCACTTTAGAAATGACTATAAATGTTTGCGTGTGTTCTACCGTAACTGAATCTATTGTGTTGACTGTAATGCGTATCATATGAGGTGAACCATGTCATTATGGTCTGCTATGGTTCGTATCGTGTTATTAAGTATAATACTATTATCATGTAAGGCTATCAGCTAAACTGGTTTAGTCAGATTGAGCTTAAGGAAGGAATTGTTATCATCTGATTGTTCCCGTTGCTTGTGCGTGGATGTGAGGAATGCAAGCCTCTGGATGGTCGAAATTTTCCTTCATAAGACTGTGCCCAAACGGAATAACAAGTGACCCTGAATGACATACGTGCGGCGCAAAGACCTCTGTTATTGAAAATAAACAGATCATACAATACAACCAGGTTGATCACGCTCGCTGATGTGAATTAATCAGGCCTATACACCAAATCATTTACTTGACAATATGAGCAGTAGCAACCACAAACACGAGCGAAAAAATGATAGGGCTTCTCAATGTTTACTTGCATGGGTCTTCTTATCTTCGCTCTCCCTTCTTCTAGATCTGTCATTAATCGAGATCATACTCGCGCACCCAATAATCCTACTGGGAAAAAGGAACGCGATTTTTTTACCCCAAAAAATCAGCGCACCCACCTAATCGTAGGGATTTTATACATAAGCCTAACAACAGGTGTCCCGTTGGGCAGTGTGCCTCACAGCGCAAACTACTGCTGCTGCTGCGGTGACCAACTTGGTCCCCTGGTCCGCTGCAAAGTGCACGCGTTCTTGAAGGAGACAGCTGTCTCGGCTGAACTGTATAAAAGTTAGCGAAAATGTGTCGAGAGCATAATAAATGATCCAACACCACCTCTCCTGTCCTCTCCCCTCTCTCTCTCTCTCGTGCCGGATTGTTCGATGGGGTGATTCATATACTAACTGCTGTGGGTCGATAGGATTTTCGTTGAACGACCAGCCTTGCTACAGGAGCTAGGTTAGTACTATTGCCGTCGATCGTCTTGTATAGCAGCTCTTCGGGCGTGCGGAAGAGGGTTCGACGGCGATTTATCGCGATGACCATGCCAGAACTTGCTTAAGGAATGTTTTCGTGCAGATCGACGACGAGAGGATACGGTAGACGAGAAATGAATGGGCGTCTACTAAGCGCAACCTGACCTCCGCCTCTCTCACCCTCTCACAGGATGTTGACTACTACCATGTGTATCTATCTAATCTAATCCATAGTGTCACCCAGCTGAGTGTTCACAGGATACTTTAATCGAAGCTTTGCGTATCCCACCGCCACATGACTCATGACAATGGTACTTATCAAAGGCTTAGAGAGTTTACTCTAAGTTTGAAAGTTTTAAACGAAACAGAGCTATAGACATGAGATTGCTAGTAGCCATCATCTCAGAATTCCGTTGGCCAATCTGACTATATATTTCATCAATGTGTGAGCCCGACCCTCGTTTTGTCAGAGCCTTTAATAATGAAATAGGCTGAGACGCCCAAATGTGCTACAGTGTGCTACACCTCTGAAGGTCAATGTAGTATCGAAAGCAGCCGAACAAGCAAATAAGCACATTTTGATTTACGGTAGCCAATTTTCCTAGTTAGTCATGCCCAATACCTGTGGACATGATTGATGGTACTCGTGCCAAACCTCGAACTCAATATTCTTCTTCAAATTTCGGCTCGGAGACAGAGAGAACGCTTCAGCGGCGATAACATGAGATATGTAGATACGCCCGTCAATGAAATTTCTCGACAGCCGATCGCTACGTGTCAAACGTGCGTCGAGTCAGGCACATCCTTTTGTTGTTTTATGACACCCCGTTGTAGTTCCACATCGACCGACGCGAAGATGGCTGATACACACTCTGGCCCGACCCTCTGTTGCCTCTGGAGAAGGTTACGCTGTAACATTCTAGCCACAAGACTATCTTGCTCTGAGCTCGACGTGCAGGCGACCGTCTTTCCAGGAGATATCTGAAGTCGGCGCTTACCATTTTTATAGCCTGTGGGACGATGAGAGTATTTAATCGTAGTGGGGGACAGATGAAACGAATCAGTGGCAGAAATTGATCGCTCAGTGTTATTTGCATGTATGACAATAATAATTCTGAGAACACTGAGATGTTGTCGATTTGAAGAAAGGGAAACAGGGGAGACGGTGTCTGGGCGCTAGTGAAGGCCACGCCACCCGTACAAAGGTTTCTTAAGGGACAGCCGATTCGAAGTGGATCCGAAGGAAGATAGAAGGTTAGCGAGTGCGAGATACGGAGATAGCTGCGGAACCATGGTCATTTGAACCCCCATAATACTCGATTGGTGAATGAGAGGACACGCTGACGGTCGTGAAGACCTACATCATGCAAGTGTGATGAGAGCATGAAAGTCTGTAAGGAAATCGAGGCGTTTTGCCGTTGTCGGTGTCGCGTTGCCCGGCCGGTCTCGCGATGTGGCAAAAGCTCTCGACGAATTGATTACTGCATAGCTGGTGCTTGCGGAAATGGCGATCAGAATGAGACTGAGGGTACAAGTATAAAATTGAATGATGTCAGACAAAACAGCGAAAGGCCAACGTTGCAGCAAGTGTGTGTGTGTGTTGTAGTAAGCGTAAATTTCGAGGAGCGGGAATTGTTTTTGGGGGAATTCGTCTTCACTGCCCTACGGGGATAGCATTGGTGCTGAGATCACATTGGTCCTTGCAAACCGAAAGAGATTGACTAAGATAAACGCGATTAGAAGTGACCCGGGATGTAAGGAAGTTGCAGATATTATCATTCATTTCGCAAGTGTTGTTTCCAGGCCTAAGATTTATCAAGTCCAGACCAAGTATTACTACTGAACAGGCAAGTGGACCTCTCGGATGAGACACCCTGGATATCTGCTCTGCTGGGTATCAACTTTAGTACAACGTTACCTTCTTGACTTTTCTACCAAGGAGGTTGCAGTGCCAATTTGTCATCAAGTCACGCACTATGCACCGACTAACTAATAAAATTAGTCCGCGCCACGGCGATACGAAGAGAGACTCATCGCTGGCGCAACCCTCCTTAGGTCCTTTAAAATCCAGAAAAGAAACGAATTTATCTTTGGAAAGGTGTGTCTGTGTGTGTGTGTGTCTGCCTTCTTTTTTTTTAAATTAAAATACGAATTAAGCGTATCTGTGAATCCAAATCAAGTTTCACTCTCAAATATACTCGATAGAGAAATTATCTGACATCTAATCGATCGCTCGAAAACTAGCTATGTCTAATTACCACATTAAATTAATCCCCAACGGGTCTCCTCACCTGAGTACAGCTCACGAGTGCGTTGGATCTGTGGCCGATGCGTTCCATCATAGTGTTATTTTCATAACTGTCCCCTCGAGACACGAGGCAGTCGTCGGTAATTGATTTCGATGGGCCACCCCCATGAAGACTGTGCGCCGTACAAGCTACAACTAAAAACAGGAAGGCCACACTACCGCTACTGCTGTGTCACGCTGCGTCCCGTTCAATAGCAAGCGCAAGTCGTTAAATAAGTACGACGAGATTGGCTAAATTGGCCGTCCTCACGGCAGCCGACTTTCTCTCTGTTTGGTCCCTGCAATCGAACAAGGACCTCAGCACTCCCACTAGAGCCGGCCTAAGTTATAGAAGACAGCGTGACGTAGGCCCTTGTTTCTCGCGTGTTTTCAACCCCCCCCTCCAGACATTAGCAAGTTTCCGTGTGTAATGGAACTCGGCCGAACGCGAAACACAAGCAGTGGACGCGAAACAGATCGCTTAGTGAAGCCGCGGGGTGATCGATTACCGATCAAAAGGATATGAATGGAAAACGGAACATCCGTAGGGAGACCACTATGTCTACCTGAACGAGATACATCTACAGCACACGTATATAGCTTTGTGAAGTCCACAGCACTTCTTCCCACTATTGACCGTCTCACACAATATATATAAATTCGCGTTGCCATATTTAGATCGGTGCTGTGATATAAATGCATTTGAGATGCCTTGTCTCTTCCACAATGAAACGATGCCGCATGATCATAGAATATTTGTTGAGAAAAACAAGAGATATATGAAAAGGCTGTACATTATTTAAATTTATTTGAGGTTCGCCTTCTTGACATTTCCCGTTCTTCCAGAATCGTTTCTGTTCTTTTTCAAACAATTCGAATACATCCGAGCCGTTACATATGTATAAAAGTAGCTGTATCAAACTCAAACCTTGCGGCGAGCACATTTAAGCAGTTTTAACAAAGACCTAATGGAAGTAGTGAGGATGGCCAGGTCGAATGACGGACTGTGGCGCTGTGTCATCTCCAGCAGTTCTGTGTTTACTTAGACATGTTATCCCAGGCGGGTAGTATTTGGTAATCCGCGTTGCAAGGTGCCCAGTGGGAAACGCACTCTGCAAGGGCGAGACGGGTGCCACCGCTGCCACCAGCAAGCACAGCCTGATCTCGCTGACAGAGCAGGTACAGATTGCGCAGCGAAAACCCGCTTGCCACTTGGGTTGGCTAGCCTCTTTACCACCGTGGGCAACGACAACGAATGTAAATTTGATGTTTTTTTCACACGCCTGAGTGCCACTCATATGGTGCCTATTATCCTCGTTTCATCTTGAGTCACTAGCCACGTTCGGTCTCAGACGTGTGGCCGGGGGAACCACAGGATGGTGGCGGGAAGGTCTGAAGAGAAACGGATGGCGGACCAAAGCATACGGGTAATTAACCCAGTTAAACCCACCAGTGGTGTTGGAAGAGGCTCATTTCGTGACGAGGAGGAGCACCTCGGAGGAGCACCTCGGTCGGGTGTTTAGCTTGAGAATTCTATCATGTATATGTGGATCACACAACACCTTGTATTGTCTTTTGCCTAGTGTTATTATACATGGATGCATGTATAATATTATAGATGATCAAAGGCTTGGGTACAATATTGGTGGATTATTGCTAGTTGTTAGGCATCACAGCGTTACTATTTTCAAAGATGAATAATATAATGGACATACCAACAGAGTGCATGTATCACATGTATATCATATATATATATATATATATATATATTATACAGTGGTGTGCATAAACTTAACGCGCCCCTATATTTCAACAAATCGTTACAAAGAATACACATTTGAGGCATTTATTCTGTATCCGATTAACGCACGTGTCAAATAACATGCGTACCACAAAGAACAGCGTATATGACGTCGCGTGCAGCCTGCTACAACAAAATGTGTCATAACGCACCCTCAATTATCGAGTGTTCACGCTGAATTAATTCTCGTTTTATTGTGCTAATCAGTACCGTGTGGCATTCGAGATGAGATGAAAGCGATTGGGAACCTGCCAAGAGAGATGAAAGCTCCCCAAACCATAACGGTCCCGCCACCGAAGTTTTGAGAAGTACCGCGGCTCTTTAAGTACATCATGCCAATAACCGTTAAGTTCATCTGGCCTGTCCAAATTGAACTTCTTTTCGTCACTGATGATCTGAAACAACACAATACCTTTTAGATAGATGTGTACCCACAACACGCCCTTAAAGAACGCCAATTTCCAGTCTCTGGCCATATTGTTGCGGGCGAAGTTTAGTCGGGCACTCATGTGGCGTTTGCTCAAGACGCGGTCTTGTTTTCCTTTGCGCCCATATGATATGCGGATAACGCTTAATTGTCCTTAAAACTGTTGATCTATGAACTTGAAGGTTTAACTCTTGCCTGATTGCTTCACAACTTATGGTTGAATTCGAGCCCAATCGACAAATGCGCATGGCAGTTCGCTAGCTGATTTTTCGTTTACGTCCTTTAAACCATATTAGTACCATGCGTCGACGGACTGCGTAAATAATTTTGCACTACGCTACGACTTTCGCCAATTTCTCTGACAATTGCAGCCTGGGTCTTTCCTGCTCTGTGTACAGCAATAATAACTGCTTTCTCTGCATCAATAAGGCTCGAAGAGTGTCCTGTGACTTCAGTACAGCTCGAATGTTCAACACAAACTGGATTAATTAAGCGAGAACACTCGATAACTGAGGGTGCGTTATCATTTTGCACAATATAAATATGACACATTTTATTGCAGCAGGCTGCATGCGACGTCATATGCGCTGTTCTTTGTGGTGCGTATGTTATTTGACACGTACATTAATCTGATACAGAATAAATGCCTCAAATGTAAAGCTAAGGTTTATTGGTTTATTAAAGGAGCTGCAACTTTACAATGCTTAAGCTCTCTTATATGTCTTTGTGTATTCTTTGTAACGATTTGTTGAAATATAGGGGTGCGTTAAGTCTATGCACGCCACTGTGTATATGCCCCCAGAGATTGATAGGTAGGTATATCTATAACAGTTACTGTAACCCAGTTCCCGAAACGAACCTCCTACCTGCGCCTGCGGCAGTTCGCCGCTCGGTCAGACGTCTCTCAGTGAGTGAGCTTCGTCTGCCTTACATCCAGCCCCATTACGACCCTGTGTATCAGGCACTGCTCGCCTTTCCGCGGTACGTATAATTAAACTGCGCTGGCAGTCCGAAAAGCGGCGGCACAGTTTCCTGGAAGAAGCGGCACGCATTTCCCGCAATCTAGCGTCTTCTCAAGGAAGAATTTATTTTCGGGGAGACGCTCGCTGCTCCACTTCTCCACCGGGCGTCAGTTCGGTATCGCTGGCTTGGTTTGCTTGCATTTGGATAGAGGGCGAGGGCGAGTTGAACTTTAGCGCCGCAAGGGTTGAACTTCGCCTCCGCACATCCGAGCGAACGCAGCCGCTACCGCCGTCACCGTCATCGTCGTACTCGCGCCTCGCCTTCATGTGTTGGCATAGGCACATCGTCGTCGTTGTCGGTTCTCAGTGTCGCTCTGAGTCTTAAAAGTTTTCCACAAGAACCCCCAGGAGCCCCCCCCCCTGCGCCCCTGCGCCATCCGTAGCAGAAATAGGGTAACGCGAGCGGATGCCTGCACTAGCAGACGGCAGAGATGCGGTCGCATTTCCAACCCGGTGACCTGGGGACAGTGACATCAGGCTGGAAGGCCGATGCGGGCCAAGGAGGAAGGGCGATCCGGGAGCGCCAGTTTGGAGAGAATGGAGACAGCACTTTTCCAGAGCAAAGTAAGTGACGTCAGTCCGCGACTCACATCATACTCATGCTACGGCAGCACACTGAAGATAGACCACAGACGGGACAAGACAGCAGGCCCGCGGCCCACTTGTATACGGACCATCGACACACGCTTTGTTGACGTTCTGCGTGGAAGCAGACATACATAGGTTACTTGTCCGCCTGATCATTATGAGGGGACACTGGAAACTCGGCGAATCGCAGAGCATGAAGACGGTCCTATTTCATTCCAGTTGAACCGATCCGCGATCGTCTTTGCGGTTGTCCGGTTAGACGTACGAATATATGTACACTATATGTTAGATATGTTTTTTTCAGAGTTCGTCAGTTGTCGCCAGCTCTTACAGTTGGAAACGATCAATTTGTACGAAGTTTCGACGACATGCTTCATTAGGAGCGAGCTCTTCACCATGGTGCAAAACATATGGTCCGTCTAAACCCCGACGAAGGAAAGCAACAAAGATTTTCTCTCGAATAGACACTTCGCTGCTTGTGGAGGGACTGTCGGCCTATCGCAGCGAGGTGCAGTGCTACGCGCGTCAATCAGATTACATCAACCGACTCCAATTTCGTCTCGAAGAAAAAAAAACGAACGGTGACGACAAGAGACATCCCGTGAACGAAAAAAAAGGAAGACATCCAGTGAAATGATATTCCAAATTGGCGTCCCAGGGTGCGTTCGCCTTGGCAGCATATCGGGTAGTAATTTCCGGATTTTCTGCTCTGCCGCACATTACACCGTCGCTTGCCACCACGGATATCGGCGTTCGGATGACTTTCAATTCAAAAAAACCTTTATTAACGAAGGGGAAGTATACATTTGGTATACAACATTTTGTTACTGTATAGTAGAAGTATTCGTGTGACTCGAATAGAAAGACATATTGTTGATTCTTTCCGTTCTGGCGATTTGTACTGATAACAACCAATCGAGATATAATTCGTAGTGTTCATTTACACTAAATTGGATTTATTCAAACATACAGTAGTTAGCAAGTACTATTTCGTAGTGTTTGTTCATATATATATATATATGGCAGCATATTTGGATGGAATGATTTAGCTGATTCGAATTTGAGCTGTTCTCTGAAGGCGGATTGTTAATGGTCTAATAGAGAGCCAATAGTCAACATGTGTTTCAATTATGTGTGTAGAGTTATTGAAATCTAAATTGTCCTGACGGTGTGTGTTACGTATCTATTCATTCATTGGTGCCGGCATGATGACGCTAGATAGTGGCCCGAGAAAAATACAGGTACCGCTGTATAGAAATCACCGCATATTAATACGTATGGGAATATTTGCAGTTGTCGTGAAATCTGGACATCGTACACACGCGGACCAGGGGTAGGATAGATTATATTAAGCAACAAAAACGATTATTTTTGAGACCACCGAGTCTCAGTCATCAGTATTGTTTACATATCAAATATATAACGAATATAGAATATTTGCTTACCGGCAGTCAGACAAGGGAAGCCAGTGAAGGTGAATAATACTTAATGTTGGCTCCTCGCGGCCAATTCAAAACATAATATATTTGTCACATTTCACACGAACAACATAACGTATATATATAATTTATATATATATATACAAGAAGAAGAACATATGACCTACCGATACTTAGTTTGAAATGTCCTTCGATATCATCAATGAGATAAGGATACCATTTAATAAAATGATAATAATTAATCAATAATCAATTTCTTTAGATATCTTGAAATTAGCTATTGTCAACGAAATTTATTTTATGTTTCATCAAAATAGCCTTGAATTCTACACCAGTCATTCATATATACATATATATATATATGGAAATTTCTTAAATTCTCTTCTCCTGGCAGCGAATCCCATTCAAGCGACAACGTAGGGAATTTCCTCCTCTTCTTTGATTTGGCGAGCTATCTTGACCTCTCCCCGATGATATGAATGCAGTGGGCTCTATTCCTGTAGGCACGTCCCACTAGTCAGCAGATCGGATACGGTTCCGATCGAGCGCAAAACATTTATGGATCAAGTTCGGGCCTCATAACGATTTTGCGACGATCCCTTATCCCCACTCACTGAGGGGTTCAAGCGTTGTTGAGTTCTTTTCCAGCTGTTTTTTTCTTTATGCTACGCGTTGTCTATTGGACTCGAGACGGCCTGTTTACGCCGGTTTTATGATGTCGGACGCCAGACGTCGGCTGCGCCAGCGTCAATGGTGCAGGACGGGTCCTGTACGCGACGTTCGGCAAGGCCAACATTTTGCAACTGGCCCCGAATGTTTCTCTTCGTCGACGCCGTGAACGCCGCCCTGCGATCTTGTCCTAAGCGACGGCTACATTCAGGGGTTCTCACTCTATCTTACAGTAGATTTAATGTGCGTTTATAGCGTGGCGTATATTCATTTACATCCATTTCATGTGAAATGATGAAACGTTGACGTTTCCCACCGGTATCACGTACCCAATAGGACTTAAGGCAATTTCTGCCATGTGTACGAGATTGGAACGTGGCTAAGTCAACATCGTAACGGCCTACAAGATGAGGCGACGACGCATCGGAATTAAATGGTCTGTCACCCGCATTTAGCAAGGTAGCCTGCGGCCGGTAATCAAGCAAAACCTACGGAGCATTTGATGTTTTTCTACCCATACATCTTTAGAAATTAGCATTCAAAAGAAAAAAGACAAGATCAACACCAGAAACGACAGTTTCAGGCGATAGCAAATTTTGCTCACGAAACTATCCGAGTTTCAAGATTTCTACCAAAGTTGACTTCCTATAGGATAGATTTTTGCAATTCCTCCGCTCATTTGTTAAATACATATTATTTTTATTATTCTCATTATTATTATTATGTATGATATTATTACGAATGTTCAGCGAACGACGCGGAATAGTCTCCTCGGTTGAGTTGTCCTAACTGTCGATTTCATGCTAACGAAAATATCATGGTTCTACGAGCGTGAAATACTAAGCTTGTTTTTTTAAAATGTATTTCCTTAATCGCACCTTCCGCACTAAGGTAAACAGGGTTTATGTGATTTTCATCAATAGAAGGCAGCAGTTTTTCGTCAGCCCAAATATATTGCGAAATAAACAAAAATTACTTAAGCCACGTGGAGAGGCTCACATAATGTACTGTTCATTGCTGAGTCGAGCTGACACAAGCAAGGGCTATGAGTGATTACCGGATGTAGTTTGTATACTTGCTGTATGACACATCAGCCTAAGTGGACTTCCTTCCAGGCAATGAGTCATACTTCTGTTATGAGATTACCCAGCGAAATAAGCTTTCGACGAATGGCCGGGACACCTCGCGTATGTGGAATAAAATTAAGTCTATGAAAATAAATCTCTGTTCAATCAGGCCTCTGCAAGAGATATTAGTAGCGTTTTCAATAATAACACTATGCTATTATTATGCTATGATATATTAAATCTATGCTTTAACTCAGTATCAACCTTCTAATTCTAAGGTCTTGCCAATTTGCTTGGGGTAAAATATTATATTATAATTAAAACACATTAGGAGTAACATCGGCGTAACAGGGTATTTAACCTACCTGTGTAGCACTAGAACACTGCTTCATACACAGTATCCTTAGGAAGGCCAGTGAAAGGGGAAATGTATATTTTCTGCAGTCGTATATACATAATTTGCATATGATTCGAAAGAGAAAAAGTCCAAGCGTTACTCCGAGCCAACCACACGTAATTATTATATAAGCTCAAACTCAAAGAATACAAGTAGAAAGCAGTTCGAGGTTAGTCAAGGTAAAGGTAAAGCTTTATTGATTTATTAAAGGAACTGCATAGAATTGTTAAGTTCTCTTATATGTCATGCAACGGGATTCGAACCTGCGGCCTCTGGCTTTTTACAGACAAAGACTCAGCCGTCCAAGCCACCGCGCTGAATAGTCGAATACAATACGCTACATATTATAGCAACCGATTGCAAATTAGTCTCAGGCTTGATGGAGCAGACTACCGCCCTGTGTCAAGTAAATGTCGTCGCTAATCGGCTGCCTTTGGGCGCTATTCACAGCGAATACTGCCGCGCGCTTCTTCAAGTATACACTTTCTTTTTAGTGAGCTTACTTTCTAGCGATGTACTTGCTGATACTGTTGCCTTGGTTTCTTTACAATGTCACTAGGCCTTTGACTGACATCACCTCGTGCTTGCCTTTCATTATCCCGTGCCACAATCTCGTCTCAATGGAGCTGAAGGTAAATGACGACGAGCAACGATAGCCTTCCCGCTGAGGATGCTCCGGCTGGTGACTGCCCGGCCGTCATTGGCCATTGGTTTACAACCCCGCTGACCTAATTCCCCTTCGTGCAATTCGTGCAATGAAGTCATGGTATATATATATATATATGTATAAAATAAGCAAAAATGGCCCCGACAGGTCCTCATAGTAATACCTAAAGGTTAAGTGCTGAGGTCTGTCAGATAGGGGAACAACTGAGGACCAGACGATTGGATTTCTTCAATCGTCTTGTGTGATCGCCCCTTTCAACTTTGAAAACAGGGAAAAGTCACAAGGATCGAGATCTGACGAAAAAAGGGCAGCGATAACACTGGCATCGATAGTTGTTGAAAAAATCGCAAAACAAGTAGCGAGGTGTGCGCAAACTTTCGCAATGTTTTCGTCCGTAGTCGTCGTCGATGGACGTTCGGAGCGCGGGGAATCCCACAAATTTTCTCGACCTTCCCGAAACCTGAATCGACCGAGATCCTTCGACATGGTTGCATTTCCGCTTTCGAACGATTAGCGACGACCGCAGCAACTTTATCACTACTTTTCAATCAGAGGTTTATATATAGTGCAGGTACACAAACAGTCCATTTCATGCCTGATTTAAGAAAAAATAAGAACAAATGTTAAGTGTGCTTTATTTTTTGTACAGCTTGGTGAACCCTGGCCGATTGGCTGGCTTCGAATCAGCTGTTACTTTTCGAGCCAGCGATTTCGGCTGTTAACCGTGGTGGTTATGATTTCGCCATCACTAACCTCAGCAAGATAAAATATTATTGCCGAATCTCAAGTATGCTAGGGAGAGTCACGCTGCTTGTGCCCCACCCATTACAGATCGTACAGCCCGTCCAAGGTAACACCGTTGGAAAGCTCTTGCCACATAGATACAGAACTGTAAGTACTCTCTCTCTCTCTATCTCAGTCGCAGTCGTATTGAAATGAATGTAGTCCCTTATCTCTTTAGCGGCACGAGCCCTTTCAGGTATGCAGATTGCATATTTGTCTACAACTCAAATTGGGTTAACTAGAGCACGTAGGAGGCGAGGATACACAGCGTTGTTGGGGGCGTGGGGCGAGGGATGGGATCGTAGAACCCGAGTTAAGTTGTAGCTGACCCGAGACAAGATGAGAATTCGGAGTACGATGAGGCTGAGAAAGATAGAGAAAGCGAGGGAGGGGAGATTGAGAGAACGGATACGATATGGAATGTCGTGAGACCTGACATCAAATCCCCTGACGCCATCGAGAATAGCTCATGCAATGGCGTGTCCTTCATCAGAGAGCGGGGGGAGGAGCACCGGCTGAGCTGATCCACGTGGATTGTACAACCGCTCCCGTTGAGTAGCATGTCAGAAGAGTACGGTGGTACATGCATGAAGAATGGACCCGTGTATAGCACAAGGCGCTTCGTGTGCGTGCCCGAGGGTGGGCCTTGTTAGGGTTACCCTTTCTTTGGAAGAGGAGGTTGCTTTTGATGTCAAAGACGTTCTGTGGCTGCAAGATATTCGCATTCAAGTTCTTGTGCACCGTTCGCCTCGACAGACGTGAACTATGCGTAGGTAAAGACTCGTACTTCGCTAAGGTATAATAAACAAATGAAAAGGTAGAAGAAAATAAACAATTTTCTACTTTTCGAGCTGGCGGGGACAGTAACACAAACTGTTGGAGGTTGGTTTATGTAGTCAACTTATCGGTCATGTGAATATTACAGAGCTCAGGCTTGCTGTTTGCTCCAGCTTATACCTAAAATATAATCATGTACAGATGGGTTGGCAAACATCGATAACTAAACGGATAATAAATAATAAATATAGGACAAAGTAAGATATGGTTGGTTTGAGAGAAGAAAAAACAATTTGGTAAAAGGCAATTATACGATAATGTGCTCCTGTAGAACTTGTATCACTCTCATGCCAAAGTGAGTTTTATGCCGGAGGCCAGTTAACGATAATCAACCAATATCGTAAATGTAACAGATATCATGGCCCTTAAATACATGACAACAATGTAATGGGAAAAACGGACAGGTTCATGTTCAAATTATCTCATATATATAATATATATATATATATATATATATATATATATATAGATCTAGTCGGAACAAGTTAAATACTAAATACAACATGTGCGAGGCAGTCTTTGATAACAACGAGAGAAAGATCAATACCGCCGGGTCGAACCACTTCAAAATATCCTCGCTGTGCTGTCGATCCTCTAGAGGAACTGTGATCGCGGATTACAGGGAAATTCTCGATAATGTCGATACTGAGATGGGACGCGACCAGAATTTACCTCATGCTTTGTCCTATTTGGCGGATGACAAGCAAGCAGAGCTTCGATTGGCAGGGTGCGCATTGGTGACACACATTGTCGGGAACAGGCCCAGCTATCATCCAATTTTTTTTTTTTTGGAAAAAACTGTCCACCAACCAGTGACGAATATATCACTAACTTTCTGCTGATTAATATTTACACATATTCACACAAATATGTTACCCGATGTCCCTCGTGCAGATGGGTCGCCTGCGACACATAAGCTCACGAGATATTTTCCAATAGCACAAAACAGGCGTTGTTATTAAACCTGATTATTCTCAGTTTCTCACACTAAATTGAGAGATTGATTAATTGGTACTACTAAAAGCGGACTAAAACTGCTGTTGCTTGCTACCAGCACGGCGGCTAAGTCTATGGCGTAGCAAGCCGGAGGTCGCTGGCCCGAGTGCCGCGATGTGAACCAATATAATATTTACCTTTACCGAATCTTCTAAAGCAAGCACACTGTGTCTATCGATTTCCTGTGAAGCGCTAGCGGGTCATGGTGAGAATATGGATCACAATTGGGTGTCTCTGTAGACGAGGCAGGTATGAGCTTTCGCGATTAGCTTTGTTCAACCACCGATTAGGTCAATGCAATATAACCTCTATCAAGCAACTCAAGCGTGGTTCAATGTTATTGCGTATATAATATATAGTATATATATATAGTATAGTATATATATATATATATATATACTATATATATATATATATATATAGCTATTGCGAAGAAATCCTCAATGTGATCTGCATTTGACGATTGCATTATGTCAGAGTGTGGGTTCATTTTACAGAAAAGGGCGGGGGTGCTGAAGGTCTATCACGTTCCGATTTTTTGTCAGCCTATATTTGTTCCCTATATTGCTGACAGTATCAAAGCTTAGAGGTTAGGCTCAAATTAAGCGTAATTGCTTCGCAACAGCCTCGGTTTGCCTGAAGACCAAACGTCGCCAATATTCGAGCGTCTAAATGATAGCCGAAGCCCTGTTCTGTCCACATTGAATATTAGATCCATTTCGATTAGGTTCCTTCCCCATTCCTGATTCATAATTGACAAATGTCCTCGCTAACCCCCCAAAACGCCATCTACAAGTGACCTTCGAGTTGCGACCACAAAACGCACTCACACCGGTATTGTATCAGTCAGCGGCCTTAGAAGCCATACGCGCAAGCGTGAATGTCATCAACAATCAATCATCGTGCATCATTTCGTGTCATAAGAAAACATATTAAATTTTACTATAACTTGCGAATCAATACAGTGCAGCTTTTCAGGTATAGGAAAATACAGCTTTGCTAAGAAACGCAAATATATTTGCAGTTGTATTCGAGTCGGCTGTAACCAGACGATTACGAATGTCTTCAGCTGCAGTTATTTTCTGATAATTTTTACTCACACGGTTGAGAAAACTCCGAAAGCATGCCTGTTCTTGGCCTAACCACACTGGGTTAGTCGCTCGGGTACCTTCTCCGATTAGGTCTCTCGCCATCATGGTGTTTTTATCGTCAGCATTCGTCACCGCAACCATGAACGCCTCATCATGTCACCCATGAAAAAGGACCCTTTTTTTGACAACTTTCAATTCGCGGTCGACACCCCTATCCTCAAAAGTTGCGTTGAGTGAAGTCGCTTCGAGGCTACTTCAGTTCACTACAACGTCGAGCCCACGTAGTTTCCTCTCTTTCCTGACCACCTGCAGAAATCGTGCGTGGTATGATACAGTATTATGGTTTGCCACCTTGCTCGCCGACGTTGCGCGTTACTGAAAGGATCAGCCTCGTGCCATTAATCACGCCGGCGCTGTTGTCTCCAAAACAGCGCGGAGGGGGTGGTGGGATCGATGACGCTTTCTATACGAATAGCTTACCACTACAGGCGAACGTGAGCTCCATAGTGGCGTGGAGCTGTTTTCGCCGTTTTCTCCTGCGCGGGAGTCTGGTCCGAGGGTCGTCCCACGGCTTCGCTGCTCTCAGCTACTTGGAGAACGAGGATAGAATGTTTGAGAGAAAGTGGGAGATATATATATATATATATATATATGTAGAAGGCGAGAGAAAGAGTGAGGCGGGGTGGGAGCATACTGCAAAAGGACGAAGAGCAGTCGAGTTGTCGCCATCACCGCGGCCTCCACTACCGCAAGAGCCAGTGTGCAACAGTGCTCTTTCCTGACGAAGGAGTCCTCAGCGCTGCAGTGGCGGTCGCAGCGAAAGCGGCTGGATCCCTCTCACAAGACCGCAGCTACGACCTGTACGTTCACCGTCTATCTTTCACTTGTTAGTCCCTTACGGCTCGGATGAGTTGTCGTTGATGTATGCCCATATACGTCGGGTTGTCGTTTCGAGCTCCGTACGTTCATCCAGCGTCCGACTGCCCGCTCGGGGTCCGCTGCGACGATGTCCGCTTCTGAGAATATTCTGATAAAAAGAGAAACAATAGAGAGCAGTGCTGGGAACGAAACGACGAGTTGGGCTCGCGAAGGTGGAACACGGGACCACAAGGCGGGTATGCTTAATCAGTCCAGCGGGGCTGAATCCGAGTGGCTTCGAGGGATGAGTGCTGCTCTACAAGGCGATGTTCTGGTTCAACGTAGGCGCTTGCATGCGCATCTGTCTACCTGTCTGGTGTGCCTGCCCGTATGTTTTCAGAACGGATTCAACGATTTCGCTACTTGTCCGCACACGAATGAACGCTGGGTGCATGAGTTCTCGCCAAGGGCTGGACTGATACAGACGTCGCTATCTGTCGGTGGAGGGGGCCGTGCCCTAGGGCTAAGAAAAGGAAATAATGTTGTGTTTTGCTTTCAAGGGGAGGTGAAAATAATTTTGTATGGGTTGGCAAATATCCTCGAGGAAGGGAATTATTTCGAGCTCGAAATGAACTCAACATCAACGCTGAGTGAAGCTGAACACGAATTCGACGCTGGGTCAGACTGAATCTTAATTGCGGCGCAGCAATAGGCCGTCAATTATACTCATTCGACTTGAAAAACGATATGAAAAACGACACATCTCACACCCGGCCGTACCCTTAGTGACTCTTACGTCTTGCTATCGCGAGTCGGAAATGATTGTATTGACAAATCAACAAATCTATATTCGAATCTATATAAAATCAAGCTGATAGTTAAGCGGTCTGATCACTCGAGCCGTCGCTGGTTGCTCCTTCACCCGAGAACCGGGAGATGGAACTTTCTCGGCGAACTTAATATCGATCATGAATAGCTGAAACAAGCATATAAACGAGCCGGTATCCCTTCTCCAACATGTGGTCGACTTTTTCGAACGATGCACCATCATATAGCGAAAATAGGCTAAGAACAAATAGAACATCTGCTCCGTTCCCCGCAGTTCGTGGGGCCGTTTGTCCCGTATGCAAATATTCATTGTCCAATGACGGCTCGTACGGGTAGACCCTGTGGGCATGCGGAAACTACGGGACGTACACCAATGGGAGCAGGCCATTGTCCATCCGGTCGAATCGAAGTCGTAAACCGCCAATTGCTCTGCCATTGCCTTTGTGGCTGTTCGAGCGGCGTTGGCGTTGCCGGCGATGTGCCCGGTCGGATTGCATCACATCAGAGAGCAAATGTTGTAGCCACAAAGGACACGGAGGCGGAGGGAGGTGGGGTAATTAGTAGACGACTGTCTAATGAATCAAGAGTGTAATACGAGTATACCGTGGAGAGAAAGCCAAGCTAAGTTCCCGTGAAGGCAGCGCTGCCTCACTTTTCGTAGACGGGCGAATTTCACTACTGAGTATCTCAAATCGAAGGTCTACAAGACACAGAGCACGTTGTCCTGGCCTCTTCATTGCGAAGCCGCGTTGAACTAAGTGGACACTGTAAAATAACTCCATGTACTGTCGGGGTAATGAATAGTGGATGTTATTTACTGCGTGCGATTGAACGAACGGCAGTTGACTGGACGGGATGACATAAAAGCTTAGACAAAAATAGTGAATCATAGAATATCTTCTCTCCCATTTGTGTCATTAAGTGATTCAGTCGAACATTGTAGAGTTAACATAAATTCAAGTTGTTCGTCCGCCGATCAGCTAAAAATACAAGAAAATCTTCGTAGACGGTTGGCGTTCACTCAGCCTCGAGCGTGGTCCTCTGTGCACTATTCCCGTGTAATTTCTATTACGGATATTCTACCTGACTCCCACTTGAGATCGCCAAATTTTTATATTTCGTTCTTATACCTTGTAGCCATCAGCAATTTGCTATTAATGATAATAGCAATAATACCAGCGATAATCAATATCAGGTATGTTGCCATCTCGGCTGCATATGCCTGTCTGTACCGGTTGCAACTTGTGATTTCCGTCGATCGAAGCCATAACACCATCTCCCCCCGCTTCCGCCGTCTCTCAAGTCATCTTATAGTGTCAATCTTTGCTATCAGCGTTCGGTCCCATATTGTGTCCTGATTTCCTTTTGCTGTCACGGGTCTCTTCGCTCGCGATGGCCACTCTACCCCGACAGGTGTCCGCACAAGTCGCTAAACAGCCTCGGCAGCCTTGGGCCGCCATGTTTCGGATATGACTGAGGTAGCGCGCGAGGGACGGCTAGCTATCGTTTTTGACGCGAGAGTCTCGCGATCGCCCCCATTCTCTTGTCCCTCATTGATGCCTAAATAATGTTGACCTAAACGAACTTCTTCTTCTTCTTCTGCTTTTCAGTGCACTATCATTGGCGGTCGGCCAGACGGTCGCTTGCTCGGGCAGCCTTTTATCACTTTTTGCTCCTTATCCAGTCGATCGTTGAGCCTCGCCTTCGCGCATCATTCCCTTCGTCCCGCCCCCTGCCCTATCCGATATCCCTGAGGGGATACGTTCCACTGGAGGCTGACCAAGTGGCAGAAGCTTTGGGGGCGGTGGGCACCTGATCCCGGCTTTCAACAGGCCTCGCCACCAGGATGAGGAACGAAGTGGCTGCCCGCCTCGGACGAGGCCGAAGAAGCGGGTTGTGACAGGGCTCGCTCGTAAGACCATCGCAAATCGCGTTATTCCGTCCGATTAGCATCACGTTGCAATGACTTCCCATTGGCACCTTCCCATGAACACAAAAGCGGTACGGTGAGTGGTAGCCCTCGTCGTCGGTGGCGACTGAAGGCGGGCGAAATGACCGCAGACCCAGTGGCCGGACGGAGCCGACTTCGGCGCAAAGAGCTTCGACGACAAAGTGTGCTGAACAGTGGGTGAGTGGTCGACCGAGAAGAGCCGCGCCCCAGTGGCGTGGGGAGGAACTCGTTTGACCCCAAGCTCGGAGCCCCACTTCGCTTGCCTCGACCAGCCCTTTCGGCATAGGAGAGCCGTCCGTCGAGAGAAGACGAAGTGGTCTCTGTCTGACGCGAGTGACAATGCGGCTTATACTAAGATGGCACAAGTGTGAAGGCATACGTATACTTTCCGATGATATGCGAAAGGGAACACCTAAGGAAAACCTAGGCCCGACGTCCCCCGACGGTTGATTCTGCGACAGCAGCGGTAGCTGATGATGCTGCTGCTCGCGGTAACACTGTCCCGGCAGTGCACGTCGGTGGTGGGTTAGGGCTTAGCTGCAGCGATAGGTGTTCCTGCCACCAATGACTATGGCTATTAACTGGCAATATGTCTACTAGCACAGCGAAAAACGACAGCGACCACGGAGTCAGTGGCTTGTACTGGTTAAACAAGCATACTGACCAAGTATCTCGGGCGAGGCGAAACGAGACGTCGCTGCAATGGACACTAGCAGATGCGCCTGGGTAAGACAATCGAACGGCAGAGCAGGCAGAACACAGAAAGACTTCCATTGTTCAAGGGCAACTAAACATTGTTGGACACCCTTATTGTCATTGGGGGCTCATACCATGATGGTGCGACTACCATTTTATGTTGATCAGGCTACGTTGTCGACACCGGGCATTGCGGCTACCCACTGTGGTTGCAAAGGCTGATCAACACTACCCCTCAGAACGTAGGCAGATCGTCATCCATAGAGCCGCTGTGACAAGGAGTGGCCCTTAAAACTAACTTCGTTCGGCCTGTGCGACACGTGTGATGATGCCAGCCACAAGAGGGTGCGTTAACGACGATCTTGCGATGCTGAAAGACATTACTGTCACTTTTTTTAAAGAAAGGGTGTTGCCATGCGGACAAACCCACACACTGTGGGAACACGCGTGACAACACCCTGCTTGAAGTATTATTATGTTACATATCGTGACGAATCGTGTTCTACATTGTAACGCGTTCCGCTGAAGCAAGATTTACATGGTGGGCAACATTAAGCATATTTAGTCAACGATTACCCCATATATGCAGGTCGAAACGAAACGTGTTTCAACAGAGCTAGCATCAAGCGTTACTTATCGCAATAGCTTCGAGGGCGGAGTAAATATAAGATATGCAATTAAATCGAGAAACACCAGAGTACCTTGAGACTCGCTCGAGCAAAAGACGGCTGAACAGAAAACGTCCCTTACCTGTTAATGCCAAGGTTAATTACTCCAAGCAGATCCCTGAAATCCACGAGGTATATTAATTTTCTCATTTCTCACTTCTCACTTCAGCTCCTCGCACCCAATCATCTTAACGTGCCGCCCTAGTTGCGCTCGATTGATACAGTTCGTTTTTACCACTTACGGCAAAGTCTGGATTGGGCCTCCTGTTCGCATTAGTCGGATCTGATCTCCGAACTTCCGATAGTCTTATATCATTGCTTGAATGTGGAGCGTTACGAGAGAAGAGAAGCGCTCACTTTTGGCAAATGACAAGTTGCCAAACGCATGTGGTCTGTGTCCGAGCATCGCTCTGCGTCTACACTCCCACTCGTTCCACTAGCATCCATGTTCTCCTCTGCCTTGCTGGTGGACTGCCTTTACCCCGGATGCCAGGAACGCCTATTAGTCAAACAGCGATAGCTTATTCCCTTGCCTGCCTCGCAGCTCTAGGCGGTTGTTTCCCTCGACGAAGCATCTTTGTCTATTTGTTCGGCCTGCCTCCTCTGGCGTTTTCCCACCATTGGTCTGGATGAACGGCTGTCGTTCCGTACAAAGTATTCCTCACCTCTCCTAAGCCGCCCTTCTGCTATACCGTTGCGGTATCGTCTAATGTGCAGTGCTGGTGAGGTACCGCTCAGCCCATTCGTCGCCGTGGTCGTTTTACTCCCGTTCGGTTACGTGGCACTTTTCCAGCAACAGCAGCGTTCTGTTCATCAATCAGCAATGGAAGCATAACAGTGACGCCGCCAAAATGCTCCTCCTTCTGCTAGTTCTGCTATTACTACAAAAACGTGGCTCGTCACTCGAACGCAGCGCACTTTTACTTTCGTTGCTTCGTCGTTGTCCACATCGCTCCGCCCTTGTCCCGAGGTCGTGATGTCTTAGTCTTCCCAGGGAGTCGCATCCCATTTCTTTTTCCCCGTGCCCTGTTCATTCGACATCCCACGGCCATACGACCCTCGTCGCTCTCTGCGCGGTTCCTCGTATCGCTCCCTTTTTACCACTCCACTACGACTGTTCCGACCACTGGCCCCACTCGCGCCAACAGTGTATAGAAGACAGCGTAGTGACAGGCATCGATCGACGATGGGTGTCTCGGCTGTTTGCAGCTCAAGCAGCGTCGGTCTCTATGTGCGCCTGCTTGTCCGTCCCCCCCCGACCGCCTGATGCGACGTGCAACCGGACAGACGTTCGTAGACCTCCTGCCCCTCCTCGTATGGTCGTTATCCTGAAAGGAAGCTGAAGGACCTAGGCTGAGGCTACGTTGGCCGCCCCCGGCCGGCAGGCAGACAGCCAGCCATCGAGGCGAGCATGGGCAACGCCGAAGATCCCGCAGGCATTTACGTGTCCATGTCCTTCCCTTCTGACGGTGATGCTAGTCTCGTCCACATGATACCGTCTCCGTCAGGTCTTGCGTCTACCAAAGCCCTATAGTTCACCATCACCGCCGCTGGCTCGTTTGCTCACTGCGGAGTCCCGTCAACCGCCGCTGACTCGTCTGGCATCCCCGCCGTTGCCCCAGAACCCCTCAGGAGAGCTCCAGAACCCCAATTTCCCCTTCTGATTGTCGTCGTTCCCTCCGACTCGACCCTTCCACTAGTCCGCGACCCGACAGTTATCTGTCTCGCGTTTTCCTTTGCGCGCGGGCCGTATCGCGCCGTTTATTATATATCGGAACGGTATTATCTATAGACACGGTCCGCCCGCTTGCGCTCAGCCGGGAAAAGATGGAGATAGCGAAAGCACAGCGTTGGCAAGCTTTGCTGGCAGAACGAGCAGCAGCAACCGACAACAACCACGGGAGAGCAGCTGAGACGAAGCGGGGGGGACGAAGACAAGTCCCCTCTACGTTTCTACCCAGCAGCCATCCAGCAATAACAGACAGCAGCCTTAGCTGTTCTAGTCAACGCGGCTGCGCCTCAGCCACCACCACCACCACTCTGGCTAAGTGGATTCGGATATTGCCTGTCTACGGAGATGGGCAGAGCTGCGCCGAGAAGTAGGAGCAGTAGTTGTAGTTGTCGTACGGTAGAGCGATAAAAGACAATAGCCCCTCGCTCCCCTCTTCAACGGACAATGAGGAAGGAAAACGAACGCCATCGTAGACCTATGTAATTATGTGTGAGGAATAGATGTATCTGATTCGGATACCGAATAACCAGGTGTCGAAGCGAAGGATTTCACTACAACATCGTATAAGAATCGCAGCAATCGACACCTGTGTGGTAAACGTCAACCTAGCCAACGTCAACCTTTATATATATATATATAGAAACCTTTCGGACTAGGCACATCGAACTCACCTAATGACAAAGCAACCAATGCACTGTACACTGTCCTGCATATATCTTCATAATGGTAGATACATTTCTATGGGGAAAAGCAAATTGTTTTCCCCAATTCCCCCTTGTGTACGATTGATATTCATGGGTGGGAAACAGCACGGTGACACTATATGTGGCAACGTTAACTATGCATATATATATATAGACACTCGAGGTACGACACTGTTACTATCCATAATTAACATTTCGGCAGACCGGGATCACCATGACCGGGATTTTTTCAACGATTCGCGAACTCGTGCATATCCGTATAGCTCGCGTTGCTCGAATGCATTCTGGACACTGCTTTTGCAACCCAACAGCCTTCCCACAGACGAAACCAGTTCATCTACGGCGGCTAGTGCACCCTGCAACAAGCGTGTTCATCGCAAAACATGTGGGAATCTTGTAGCAGTGCCACAAAAGTAAAATGAAAGCAGAATTGTTGAAGCGTCAGAAAGTGGCACCACAATGTATGGCAGCGTCTCTGTGTGTGTGTGTGCGTGTTCTAGCTTTGTACTCCTATGAAAATGAACAATGGAGTGTTTTTCTCCGATATGTGGTAGCCCTTGAGGAGGCGGCCGGCTACTGCGTTTCGCATTGCCAACATGAAAAATCTTCAGCCCTAACCGTTGCTAGAAGAACAACCTCGGCCCGTACACAGCCTTCGTTTTGGACAACGCAAAGAAGCGTGGAGCATTTCAGCCTTGGAAGGCCTCGTCTCATCTCACACCCTCCCTCGACAGAGAACAAATGCCGAAAATGTAAAAACGAAATTTTCGCATTACAAATGCGGCGAGTCGAATAGACGGATTTTCGGCGTTTCCATAGCCACACGGAATGCATAGAAAAAGCAGTCCCTTTTGTAGGACTCTCTGCGAACGTGCCATTTAGTCAATCGAGACATTTCGACACCGACACGCCTCTGGTTGGCATGCGGTAAACACAGCAATCGTCGAAATGCGATATGCACGTATTGTCATGTCATTTTAGCGTAAACACGGCTAGACGTGCAATGTAGCCCTACGTCTAAACCCTATTAGCTGTCAGTGCGAGTCAGTGGCTGGCAGTGGGTGAATCAACCGCTACTTCCAGTCCAACGCATTGAGGAGAACGCTGCAAGCGAGGAAAGAGCAGATTTTTGCCTAAGCACCAACACAAGACGACGTTTACTAATCAATAATACTCGTTAACGAAATGAATCGATAATTTGAGCAAGGACGAACATATATTTGCCCAGCACTGTCTATATGTAACACATATACGTGCGAGTACCAATCTCAAATCGAAGCACAAGTTTCATCTGGCTGTATCTGCTGTCCAATAAGAAAATGGTGATCCATATGAAGGCACAAAGTAGGACAATTTTTTTTTTTTATCTCAAGTCGAACGCAAAGCTACGCAAATTCACAAATGGCTCATATTGACAATTCTCAGGACAAACCTATCGAATCTGACATACTTCCACAATGTTCATATATGTCATCGCCAGCAATGGATGCATTATACATGTGCTTCGAGTCGTCGTTAACCTGGTACGCCTCCAACCTGATTGCTGATTACATCGTCTGGGCTGAGCGGCTGGACCACATTGCAAATGAAAGCCTCGCAAGTTTGCTCTTGAGTTTCCCGTCGAGTGATGTCGACGTCAACGATTTGGCGTTTCTCGTCATAGAGAAGGATGTGTATATACATGTTTAATTTTCAAGGCCAAATCGGCTGGTCGATCAGCGGAACACACAGAAAGCAGTCGTCCTGTTAGCCATGTGTACATAGATATATCTATTTCCCAATAGAAATACGTCCGCGGCGGACCATGGACTATCATCCGCCATCATTGATATTTACAATGCTTCAAGACTGTATCTCTGTGTGTATACGGTTTGATGAGCCCGCACTACATCTAGCTGACATGATCAAGCTATCAGTTAGCGTTACGATAGTATTATGCTGCAGTGGAAGTTAATTCCAACCAATACCGATGCTGTGTATGTATATAATTTCGTAATTATCGAGAGCATTTCTAAATTTCGACCGATAGGCTGATCTTTTTGGCGGGGTGCAGCTGACAAGATGCAATCGCGATGACGACAGTCTACGTGATGTGACCTGGGCAATGCCACCCTGTTGGTCATCCGAGAGAGAGAGAGGGAGCGTTGGTGGCACGATCACTGTAGTTGGCGCCGCAGAACACTGCAGGCCGTTAATTTTCTTGTCAGAGGATGACTTGTCCGAGCTGGACAGCTCCAACCAGTTGGGTCGCAGTGCGCCTTGGTCTCGTCTCCTCTATGACCGCTCCGTGTAGACTAACCTTATAATTATTGTTGTTGTTGTTGCTGTGCAAACAGATATTAAGAGTAGGTCAGGTCCCCGACTGTTGCCACTGGTGGAGCTGAAGGTGGTGTTGGTTGACCACGTTAGGCCTCCGAAGCCGGCTAATCATAGTTAAGAATTATACTTACCGCTGCCTTGTGTTAATGGACATCCAATACATTCACTATCCGTTGGTATAAGCGTAAGTGAGTGACTATATATAGGCATGCATAGGGCAAGAGGCTTTGTATATAGAAAATCGCAATTGCGGCATCTATTTATTGTTGTTCGAGAGACCACTATGGTTAGAATGGTAGTGAAAATAATTGCAAGCTAGCCTTTTGGATCTGACCGATTGAACAGTTTTGAAGAGTTCTCGAAAGACCTATAGTGCTTTCTTGTGTCCTCGAGTGGATGATATTAGAATTTCGTTTTGTAGTAGCTTTATGACTCGAAGCAAGCAAGATCTCCAGTATGGAAAGCTTGGACTAGGATGCAACGAATGATAACGAAACGGAGGCGCCCAGGCATCATCACTACGATTGCTTCTTTAAATCAACTATGCTTGGAAAAATTGACTTTGAATGACTAGCAATGTGTTGTTTTTTTAACTTAAATTTCTTTAAGTCAATTTCTTCGCCAAGCAGATCACAGTATCCATAGGCATCCATCAGTGAAACGAATTTCAAGTAATTTTCTTATGACCACATGTATATGATGATTTCGAAGAGGAGAAAATCGGCCAGGGATTTGCTACCGCAACGTTTTTCGTCCTTTTCCCGTGATCGGAATAGCGTGTATATACGTATATCGACTCACCACGTTGGGTATACCTTGAAAAAGATCCTCTCTATGCTGCCTTCGCGCCACCGGCTGCAGCAAATAGATCGACGTGAACAACACTGAAATGCAATAGCAGCAGCAGCGTTAGGTACGAGAGGAATACCAACTGTCATCTCAGTAACAGGCCATCACGTATGTGACGGCCTGCGTAGTATGCATACATGCTCCGTACATTGAACGAAGCAAGCGCCAGCAAGTGAGTATACCAGGCGGTGCACGCCGGATCATCATCGACGGCCGTAGACGTCACGGTAGGCGCTTACAGGGGTGGTGGTGGTGGTTTGGGAATTCTGCTGTCGCGTAGACACAAACATCGCGCCCAACGAAGCGTCCGAACAGCGAACAGACAGATGTGCAAAGCTGCTTTGTAACAGCTGCTCTGCGGAACGATAGATAGAGAGATATAGGGCCAGGGGAATCGGCTGCATTTCGACATCTCGGCACGCGCCGCACGATAAACATCACCCCCCTGGGGACCGCAACTCATCGACTGATAGCACGGGTACGGTTTTGAAGCCAATGATAGACCATAGAGATCGTAGCGAGCGTTCTGCCGAGTGCTTGATTCGACATCGGCCTGATTGGCTATGCTGATTTTCTATATGGGTGGCGAGAGGTTTGAACGATATAGGTGAATCACAGAAGTCCTCGTGATGATGTAGTGGTGAGCGGCTTTTACGGCTGAACCGGAGGGACATGGTTGCTCGGATTCAAATCCTACGGCAAGACGCTTTGGAGAATCGTTGCAATTCTCTATCATCCTTCTTTACCTGTTAATTCTTGCCATGTATTGGATCTGTGAGATATAGCAAAGGTGATCCGGATAGGGTCTCAAAGTAACGCCTACGGACGATCACAGAGCTGGTTAGAACTATAGTAACTTCGGTCGGAGTGAGGAGTAACGAAGCTAGTTGCGCTCCAGCATATCAGAATAAAGGCAATGATTTCCACCACGGTCGGATGCATGAATGATGATCATCGGTTGGATTGATGATTGATTGATTAAAAACGTAGGTTTATTCATGAAATGTACAGAGTTACACGACAAGCAGATTGCTTGCTAGGATCTAATAAATTCATGAACTGACGATATGCATTGACGAATAGTTGTTGAATAAATCTTTCATCGCAATTTTTGGGCAACACAAAGGTGAAAACACATTCAACTGAATTATTATAATAATCATCATAGTTATTATCATTACAATGAAAAATCGTATGTTTGGTGGTCAACATGGCTACCGTCCATCGAGTGCTCAGTATACTAATGTCACCGCGGTTTCGCCACATCTATTTGTGTATATTCAGAGCCAAAAATAACATAATCACAGCCCGCAATGCCCACATCGTATGCTTACACACTCTGAATAAAAATAAAGGGAACTTGCAATTTCTTAAACATATTTCTAGGAGAGGCACGTGAGGTCGACTTATCGTATAACGAGTCTTTCACCAGTATAGCATGGTACTCCAGCCTGTCCATTTTTCCTAAGCTTAAGCCGGTTACAGTGTAGCGGCTGTATTTGGGCTCGTCTACTATAATACTATGGAATGTGTGTGTCTTGTAAAAGGGTACGTTTTTTATACGATTCTTTCTCGCCACTGATACCGTTATTATAGGAGGCCACTGCATGAGTAAGAACGGGCTCACTAAACGAAAATCGGTCCTTGGCGACAAGCACAGTTCACTAGCCGCTTAGAGGTTCCTCGATATTTGCATTCTGTAGTCGACTCTCTATCTAGCAGTATACCAGCGTGTGGTGGTACACCAACTCTTGAAGGGGCAAAAGAAGCTAACAACTGCTAGGAATTAGGTCTGTGGGACTTGGCGTGACGCTGGTCCTCAGCAATTCTCCGAGCAGGTCTGTGCGACTGAAATGGATCCTTCTCCGCTGCTTCCTCCTTGGAAGGCAACGGGTGGCAGGAATATCGCATGTTATTTCGATGTTTCCAAGGTCGGCCAGAGTCTATTGATCGACAAGAGAGAGAAAAAAAGATGTTCTGATAAAAAGAAAAAAAGAGGAAACCTTCATTGCTCGCTTATACAACAAATAAACACGGGTATCTCATGAGCAGAAATCTTGACCGTCACCAACAGCATCTAAGCACGATACACCAAAGCCGAAACTCGCAGAAGAGACTTCATCGATTATCTAACCATCTGTCAATACCTAGCAGGCGCTTCTTATGCGAGTTCTATCACACGAAAGTAGGCTGGCCATCCTAGTTCCAATTGCAGTGACCAGTTCGCGACAGTTCGGAGCTGGAAGGTATCACCAACAGCTGTGAAGTTGTTGCCGCTCGAGTCGGTCCGTGCTTTCCTCAGCGACAAGTCGTCTTGATCGTTGCCCGTTGGATGTCGGTGCATGATGAGAGCTGTATGATATGTGTACGTCGTGTCGTGTGCATACGTGTGGGTGTGTGTGTGCCTGGACGCCCCTCTGTGACTGACCTATTCGGCGACTGTGCGACGCTACGACCGACGCACACGTCTGGTACCATGTCACGCATGTGTAGATATCCTTATTCCGCCCTAACCTGGACACCAGACTGGCAGTCAGCCAGCCGAACTATCTTGCCAGCGGTTGGAACGACGGACGCTCACGAACCCAACCCAACCCAACTGAGCCCAAGCCCAAACGAATCAACCGCTCGGGCCGATATTTCTTCTGCAACAACAGCCCACGATCCAGCCTCGATTACCATTGCTGCTACAACACTACAGAAACGAACTACTGGCACCCCCTGCGCCACTACTGAATTCGTCGATGCCTCTGTCGCCGCCATCGTTGCGGCCAGTGTCCCGAGGCCAATGCCAACATCTACATACAAGCGTAGATACGTACACTCTAGTATTGCAGAAGATGTTGGTTCCCTCCCCAGATTCGGGTTGCTCCCAATTGTACGATGCGAATAAGCAAAGCGAGCAGGCCCGAGAAACAGAGAGAGAGAGAGAGAGCGGGAGATATGAGAGGGAGCCTGTGAGGATAAGCAAACAGAGGGCTGCAAACGGCTGCAGGCGGACGTTTGCAGCCGGGAGGGGCGTTAGGCAAGGGGGTCCCGAGTCATCGTTCCGGCGTTCGCTGTTGGACCGCAGCAACGTTGCAACTCGCCCCACGACGTCAATACTTTGCTCTATGCCGAACACGTATTGACCAGAGGCGGGTCAATATGAGCAAACGCAGCGTAGCCGTAGCAAAATACAGCACCTTTTCAGTCGCTGACCAGCGAGTGGTGCGCTAGAAACGCTGTGAAGACTCTCATGCCCGGATATCAATGTGATCGTTTGAAACATGAACGCTAAAGTTTGCTTAACCGATACTGCTACTATTGCCGCTGCTGCTGCTACCACTCGCGGCTCCTTTTGTTATTATGCCAGAACTGCAAGCCGCTGTACGCCGCCGCCGCAGCAGCAGCAGCATCCATCGTTGATCAAACAAAGCAAATCGCGTTTGATATGGAAACAGCCGAATATCCCCGTACCGGTATGGCTCGCTGCCATCTGCGTCCGCCCGCGCTGGGAATCATGGGGCCCGATCGGGCCGGGAGGGACGACACGTGGCATCACACACAGCCACGAACAAACGGGCAGGAAAAACGGGTGAAATGAGATTATGCAGATTGTGCTCACGACGATGACGACGCTGCCGATTGGTGACGACAACGACACCAACGAGGCTGGTCGGGGCCGCGGTTATTGATGCCAATGCAGATAGATCTCTGTGATAATGATGACGCCGAGGGTTGAACAAGCGTTTCCGCTGCGTGGACCCGACTGTCGATTTGTACTGTCGGTGACAAGATGGCAATGAGTAACGAAGGCGAGCGGGCGCAAGACAGCGCGAGGAGAGAAGGAGTGCGATTATTCGCGCGCAGCGCAACCGTGGCGGGATTATTGACAATAACAAGAATAACAGAATGATGATGATGATAGTGGCAATCAAAGAAATACGCGTTATAATGTTGTATATTTGTCGCATTTGTTATGCAATCACTTCTCCCTCGATAGGACTAGCATGAGAAGAGAACGTCGAACGCAGAATAGATGAGTATGTGTCAAACATTAGTATTACTGGCAGGCTCATCATTTATACTTAGCGGTGCCATATCAGCAAGCCAGATTATATCGAATCTGTCCAGATTGTAGCTAGTAAATCCTCAGTGTTCAATGTTTAATAACTTGCAAAGATTGAAGTCCATAGATTGACATTCCATATTCTAGAAATGAATATTATTTTGTGCCCATTACGCAGAGCCTGCGAAAATAAGCAACTTTCACATTCGAACGCTCCTCGACAAGTTCTTAATTGTCGTTGAGATAACGATCCAAATAGGTAATATTTCCCCACTTATTACATAGGAATAAATAAATACTTGTACAATTTCCACACTGTATCTGAATTTCCAGACCGTCCTCTCAACGATCCCGGCACTCGAAACATTATCGAAATCAGTCGCACCACTCGCGGCAACGTCTCACAAACACATAAATCCACAGACATTTCCAACTAACCTGATGCGAAGCACAGAGGAGAAAGGGCAAGTTATTAATGATCCTCTACTTAAATCGAATTCGTAGGCCGTGTTGAGGTACGAAAAATCCCAAGGTCTCCTTGACACTCTCAGTCGGTCGCTTACGATCAGTCGATGCTGCTAGCCATCTTTACGTATGCGTAGCATATATATTTATACTGCGCCCGTACCGCATATGAGTGGTTCTATCGCGGGTCGCGTTATGGTGCCGAATGCCAGATGCCGTATGCGCCTGTTGATGGCGCGGTCTGTGCTTATATCTACGTCCTGGAGCGTCATTGTCCCGTATTAGAAACGCGCGAGAGAAACCATAAGTAGGCAAATGATGTTCACCGAGCCGACGGTCACAGCGCTATCTGCTGTTATGTCCTGGAGGTGGAGGAGGTAGTGTGAATTGGCAAGAATTCGCTCTGCCGTGATTTGGCTGTGTACGCTATAGTGCACGGGTTAGTACAATACAGGTGTTGTAAAGTCTTCATTCTCTGTCCCAGGCGGATGGGGCTTGCAGAGAAGCTGCAATAGGTCCGAGACGAGATAATGGGAAGAGTGTTGTGCGGGTGCAACGCACGCCGCGTACATATATATATATATATATATGTATATGCAGCACGCACATATACATGTGCGTGCTTGCCAATTGGGCGACAGGATGCAGCCAGTGGGAGCCAAAACTGATCACCTGCTGTCAGGGTACGGGCCACCGTACATCGGCACGAGAAAATCCGATGGGTGGGAGTAAATCGAGCTACGGCGATGACAGGGGTGGTCATACAGAGTGCATACAGGATAGGGTGGTCAGTGCGACAGCAGATCGATCGTCATTAGCATACAACTGAGAGCACGAAACGCTGCGTCGTTCCCAGTTGCTGATGTGGTCAAATCGGGGTGTGGAGTTCTACGCATAGCCCCGATGTGGCTGGACTTCTGTATATATATATATATCTGTACATATATATATATATATATATCTGCACATATATATATATATATATATAGGTAAGCTCGTCAGGAATTGGTTGAAAAGTGTACAGGTTGTTTTGAAATTGAGTGAGAGAAAACACAAAGTACACGTCGTCCAAAGCAATATACACTGCATCTACAATGATGTGTATTCTACGTAAACATCTTCCCACAGTTTATGTATACATGCCGGCTGGCTTCGTTTCGGCTTATTTCGCCGTTTCGCGTTGCCATCCCTCATCGCAATTCTTAGAGATGCTATAGGTGTCGTGATTATAGATCCGAAATATTATATATATATATATATATATATATAGGAAGGAGGAAGCGTGGCGTGCATTTCTTAATCGAACAGTTTCCCGATCATTTACTTATAGTTGCATATACATACATATATGCACAATTTAAAACAAATATTGACAATCCTCTTTTCGAAAGCCATACCCTATTTCGGAACAACAGATGGCTCTTGAGAACACAAATGCCCAAAACCCTACCGGGTAAATTCGTACCTTTGGGAATATACAAATAGCTCATCGTCGAACAATCGACGAAACTTTGGTGAACTCCACAAATAAAAAGTCAACAGAGGCAGACAAAAAAAATGAGTGTATTAACTATATATTTCCTAGTGCGCGCTGTCTATTCACGATCGGTGCAGCGACGAGGTGGTACATCCCAAAAAGGCTTAGCCGAGCGGCGTGTATAAAGCGGATTCTATAAAAATAGCCTTCACCAGAGGCTGGACCGACAGCAGCCCGGATGGGCGACTACTGATAGAGATAAAAATTTATCATAGGCAGACGTGTGAATGGTGGTCCATAAATAATCTGGGCTCGGCACACCCAGATTATTCGAGCAAAAAGCCTCTCCCGAGTCCCGCCCTGTTGGGCCCCAACCGATGTCCAGTACCCACTGCTCCTCTGCTTACCGAAAAGAAAGACTGAGATCCCTCTCGATGTCCCTCTCGGCTACATGCACGCTCCCTGCTAACACTTAGTTGAATAATGCAAGATTTTGTGACACGGCAAACCTCTGTAGCTGCGCGGCAATGCCGGCACTGCCTGACCAGTCTTCCCTTTTGGCTGGCCGTTGCGAAGAACGACACGCGGAAGCACCGAGTCGTGTGTTACCCATGGACGCCACGCTCGTAGACTGTCAACGAACTCTGATTGTAACTAACACAAACGGTTTAGGCGAACGTGAGCGATCTTAGCGTAGTATAATATCATATTTGCAGGTGTGCACCCTCTAAACACGTACGTGTATTATGTATTCTACATAAAGCAAAATGAAAGAGTTCTGCTGGTAAAGAAAGTCAGTAGTTATAGCATATGAATAATGTAACGAAAATGATGTAACAACATATATATATATATATATATATATATATATATGTTCATTTTGTGGGACAAGATGAAGTGTCCACAACGTCGTCTAAGATTGACTCTATCACACCAACTCCATGTTCATATAGATAAACACAGATTGGATCAAGTTTGCCCGAGAACAACTTTATCCGATGCTGTTTCATTCTTACGTTCATCTGACCAGAAGCGAGATTTACATCTTCTCCTACGCAATGTCACGTCAAGGAAGAGGTCGCAACTATTCAACTAAAATAGGCATCGAAATTTTGTGACTATTCAACTATTTATGAGCCTAGAAGGACGAAATGGTCTGTGGCAAGCAATGGATGGACAGACTGACCCCTCTCATCTGCTTGTGCTGCGTACGAGTCGCCCGTGAAGCAATGCATGAACGATCACCATGGGACGTTCCGTTCCACCTATATTTGCCGAACTTGGCTGTTCCCAGTGAATAATGCATAGGAAGCGCTAGCATGCAACCCAAAAACAATCGACACAAATGATTAGCCACTATCACTGCGGTAATCATCAACAGTGTTCGACTACCGTCGAAGTCCATCGGCTCCGTTCATTCGTTTTGTTTGTGTGTCAATATCAAATCTATGAGGCCCTTTGTCTCATGTCATCGTCCTCAGAGAGAGATATAGAGAGACAGAGAGAGAGAACGACAAAGACATATATGCATTGAGGCGCATTTTCGTCCCAGCCACAGCCGCCGGTATCAGCAACATCTGTCACGAAGGCGGGTCTCTGAAAGGGTGCCTGTCTCTCTGGAGGCGGCGTGCATATGCAGTGTTGAGCAGAAACGGAAGTCTGCTTTTCTTCTGCGACTCGCTTGGGGAATTGTTACCGGTTCCTTAATTTGCAATTCATTTGCAATTTAGCCGCGAGGGCAACGTACAAACTTACACGCCTTGTCTTACTCGCTGCGAAGGTGAACACCGAAGTTGCTTCGGTGCGTGGTTTTCTCCAGGACTCGGTTCATCCTTGCGGCCTGCTCGGGTGCGACCGCCGCCGTCCCATTCAGATCTGATGTTCCCTATCGCATGCAAACACAGAGACAAAGATGAAACAGAGGGTGAGAGTGAATATAACCCCATGTGTCTCGCGGGGTTCACAGGAGGATCCGGCTGCTGACCATTCATCGTCATCGGTGTCGTTGCCAGCGATTCGTTTCGCGTCGATCTCTGCCGTTCGTGTAATAGCAGCAAGCGCACACACACACACAGTCACACACTGTGAGCTGTACGACGCCCCCGAAAATGATGTCAGAACAAGTGCTTTGCTACGTTGGGTCTGATCACCACAAACGCTGGCCTGTAGCATTGTCATGAATGAGAGTTGTCGGAGACGAGGGGAGGTTTGTTGCTCGGCCAAGTCCTCATTTGCTCACCGTGACTGCGCGAGTGTGTTGATTCATTTAGAATCATGCGTGGGGAGCTAACTGACAGCAAACTGAGTTCTTCCGCAAGGCGAAGGAGTTTACTCTGAAGAAAATGTCTTTGTATTGTTAAAGGGCAATACAGATCCTGAGAGGTTGGGGAAACTCAGGACGTTCTTCCATATGCAAGTATTTTATACAGGGAGACAGCCCTTTGCAGAGCCCTTTACGAGTAGCCGATAACTGACGAGATTCTAAGTGAGCGAACTCTCATTGCTTCGGATTAGATTATTAATACATTAGGATGGTCGAACTTAATAAACAATTTGTTGTTTTTATTCATTTTCGGGGACTTTGTAGAACTCTCAGTGTTTGCTCATATAATACGGAACATTATGAGTGATCAGTTTAAACAATAATGAAATTAACTGCGGATTTGAGATATTGACTATATTTTTCATATGAAAATATCCCAAAGAACGTTTAAGCACATGGCGCAGTTAGCATGTAAATCCCGCGTGAACCCGGTGGATTAAATAAAGTGATATGTGATCAAAGAAATCGAACGCCACCCCTCGAAATCACAGTAGCCGGCTTAAGCGAGCAAATTATATTGGGAGTAGGGCACTAAAGCAAGTGTGTGTCAATATTAAATTCGGTCCTTACCAACAATGTGCTATTGGCCCCCCACTAAGCGGCAGACCCTTGCCCCCCTCCAAAGTGCCGTTGTCGAACCGATATTATTTCTGCCGACGTATCCAGCATATATTGGCAAATATAGCACATCCTTTGAGACCTCCCTCGCTCTCTCCCTCTCTCTCTCCACTGCCTTCAAACCTTTAGGGTAAGTGCTGAAGGTCCCGCAGCAGGCGCCGTGTCTCGCGATCCCGGTGCCGACTGGCGCTATGCGAGGCAAGCAGCTCCAGCACTAACAGCAGCACCTGCTATACTCTGTTCTCATTTCTCAACAGCAGAAACAGCACTGTGCATGGTAGTCGCTGGACGTGGCTATCACCGTTTCGACCCCCGGTCCGCCGTCCGAGCAAGCGGCTGGCATATTGGCGGGATCTGTCGGGGAACGGCTCCCCGGCAGCGAGAGGCCGCTGCGGCGAGGTGCTCCAGATGGTGGCTTCCCACGCACACTGGCCACCTTTTTAATTTGTTTCCATGGGGATTAGAGTTTAATTAAGGTGAAGGCTAAGTGAAAGGGATCGGTTAGTAGGGCGTGGTGATATGAGGAGCCGCAGCCTCAGCAGCAGCAAATAAGCGATGTCCTCGGTGGTTCGAGCAGAAACGCAAAAGTGATGTAGGGAACTCTTCGTCTTAGACCACATTTAGTGCGCTTGCGACGGCGGCCGCGATGGTCGTGGCGGTGTCCGCAAGTGAGTGTAATTGAATCGCGCTTGGTGGCTGCTTGCGGCGAGTTAGTCAGGACCGAGATAGGTAAGTACCTCTCTAGAAGTAGGAATAGTTTCTCAAGGGAAGAAGATAAGCGCGGCTAAACACGAGAGAAATACCGGGAACCGACTAAAGGATGTTGGTATATGCGAATACGGCACCTCGGTACGGGTCGACTAGCGTCTCATATCCGACAACGAATAGTCTCGTGCCCTGTATGGGGATTTCGCTTACATTGAGATTACTGAGGATCAGCCAAGATATGGGAGAGGCGGAGAGCTAAACAGAGCTTCGTACTAACGCAGCTGCCTAAATCAACCACATTTTATAGGAGAGATAGTATGCCTTTGCTGTCGTTTGGATTAAATCAATTTCATATCGTATCGATATTTCCTTCAAATTTCGTTCCCCTTCAGAAGAAATGCGTTGTTAAATTTAAAATATTATATATATATATATCATATGCACACATTGTGAATGCTCCGAGGCGTCTATCTCTCATCTATCTGCCGCCTCCCTACGAGAAAGGTCTTCGGAATCACCTTCCGGCATAGCTTCAGTGATCTCGCAGGAGAGGTCCTGCTCGACGTATCTCGGTTTTCTTCAACAAGCATATGCTCCGACAACACGGCAACCATACCAGCAGTTCTGATTTCTCCATTAGCTGACCCTCCGCTGTCTTCCTTGTGTGGTAGAAAGGTGCTGGAAAATTGTTTTAGGAACCTGTCGTGAGAGGAGGCTAATGAGAGAGCAGTTGTAGAGTAGTCCAGCGGTAGTAGGGATTATTCACTATAAATTTTTGTTTCTCATTTTGGGCGGTCGGTCATGCTGATCATGCATACCTCGTCCAACAGAACAGGGAGGACAACGATAACTATATATTCCAGCAAATCATGATTTCTAGAGAACGAACTGGCGAACACAAATACTGGTGTGACCTGCTTTTCGTAAATTCCATGGCGAGCGCACCTAAGCATATGCACATCAACGAGCGCGATCACCCCGCCATGCTGTCCTTGTACAAAAGGTGGTGTAACCGACGTCCTGAGGTGTAATACACGGCTCTCGTTGCTTGAGGGGATGGCGAGGTGGCCGAAGCGTATGGTCACTCAGGACACATTCTAGCTAGTTATACAGGAGTTACTTAAGCCCTTCGGAGTCTTACAGAGCTCTACCGTGGTCATCGACCTTCAAATACACAGATACATTTCGGTAAGTAGTCAATATCGAAATATTCCTTTAGTTATGTATCACACTGTGGCTACATATTGTGCTATGAACAAAATTCCTTGCACACACTCACCTCCATGCTATCCTGCCGAGCCCCCAGAGCTGTCATTAGCGACCTTTACAGGCAAACGTTCGCGTGTTCTCGGCGACTTAGTCACTGAGGTTTACTTTTGTAACGTTTCTTCGACTCGATTTAACCGTGGCGGATCGAACCCGCTCGCCGCGTTGCCCCCTCTTCGCACGGAGCATTTCCAATGACGTGGGACAGAGGGGTTCCTCCCTCCTGGGGGTGATGTCACTTTCCGAGCACTGCCCGCCCTTCCTATCGAGCCTATGCCTGTGTTCGGCCCACTCAGTCGAGTCGCGCTTTGGCTTCTTGCCTCTGAGGTCGCCTGGGCGTTCCGGGAAAGGCAATTCCGTCCACAGCTCTTTGCCTTTTCGCTGGTCCTTTTCCGCGCTGCCTTCACGCGGCGTGTCCAAGCGTTCAGCACCGGTCAGTCGTCACAGTCGATAGGCGGCCGCGCCACAATCGATCCAGTGGCAATGCCTGCATCCGGGTCCCACTGCAGATGTTCGACTGGACGCCATTTGGTAGTCTGCAATGGAACGCAGGTGGAGACGGTGCCCTGGACGATCTGACAACGTCCGGGCTTGAGTCGGTCGTCTGAGACCGGTCGTCCCTCCATTTCGACGTCTTTCAGCGATCAGCGGAACAGGATCAGCAACGTTGCCCATAGCCGATTTTGAGGTTGGCCAAGATGGATACAGAACTCGCTGACCATGTGCCTACAGAGAAAAGCTGCTCAGATACGAGAAGAAAATCAAATATCCACCCGATTCAAACGGGATCCCGGGGGGGTCCGAATGAGCAAGACCAATTGATAATAAGACACATGTTTGCATTGTACGCCACGTGCGCAATGTACTTTGCTTCTCTGTTATTGGTCGGATCCTATAATGACATCTGACGCAGGAGAGTTGAACACATATATATATATATATAGGTCCGCATTCTGTACTCGCGCAATCGTTGAGGTTCGATGAAAGAACGCTATGTAGAAGTGCATAGACCGCATTGATGAAGAACTGTCCCTTTTTTCATTAAAAAGGTTTTACGTATAATTAAACGTTTCTCGGCCACCTTTGAAGTTGTATCGTTTCACTAACCTGAACGCTATCGGTTTCAAATTTGGCGTACTTTTTTACAAATCAATTCCACAATGGACGAGCTCTTCGTTCATTTGTCTGGATACATTAGCAGCCGATGCTTAAGCGATCTAATATGGAGACCATATTCGGCATATCCGAGATAGCCGTCTTCACCATTTTCGTGCTAGAAAAAAATAGGGTTGAAATCCGGAGCATTGTGGGATAACTGCAAGTGGAAAAAGGCAGTATCAGGAGAGTTTGTCGAAAGGGATTGTTAGGGGGGGGGATTCGCGGGGATTGTCGGGGCTGGGGCCGACATTGTCCTGAGGAAGACGATGGCATTGCCTCTCTGCACAGCGAGGGACAGGCGTTGCAGAAAGAAAGATGTTTGAATAAATTCTAACGGAAGCTAATAAATACCGGTTTGTCGAAAATATTAGGGCATATCATTGGACGAACGGACTGACAGAATCAGGGCAGCTTTTGAGCAAACTGGAGCTTGCTCCATGGCGTCTTTGTCGGCTGAAACTGGGATCCCTCGGACAACGTGTCATGAAATTATCACCAATATACTGAAGATGAAGAAAATCAATGCAAAATGGGTCCCCATACACTGAGTGCTGACCAGATGAAAATGTGTGTGGACTGTTCGACATCTAATTTGAAGACTTATACTCAACAAACCAGTCGCTTAGAACACACGGTGTCGTTAGACGAGACATGGGTGAGCCTGCATAGACCTCCTGAGAAAAACCAAGCAAAACAGTGCCTCCGGCAATAGGAAGCGGCAACGTATATGGCAGTGCCAGATAGATTCGGACGAAAGGTGATGATGATACTCGCCCTGGATATCAAGCGCGTTTGCCATTGCGAAATATTAGCCGCAAAAGAAAAAGTCAATGCTCCCCTATATCTCGACTTTTTGAAGAGATTGATGAACAAATCGCGTGGGGATCGACAGCACCGAGTGTGGTTGCTCGACGGCAATGCAAGACCTCACCGCACTGCTGAAATTACAACCTGGATGGAGGCGAACAATATTTAGCGATGGCCTACACCCCCATATTCTCCTGATTTAAGCCCATGTTGTTATGGTTGTTTCCATGCATTAAAAAGGGCAATAGGTGGGGTTCCATATGCAAACGTCGACTTACTCACAATAGCAATAGATAAGGAAATTATAAATGGAAATGCGAATGGTAAACATTTGTCTATCTCAAAACTGGGATCGGTGTGTAAACAAAGCTGGAGGGTACCTCTAACTCAAACCAAAAGATCTTTGTTCTAACTCATTTAGTTCAAAAGTTATTGGCATTTAAAGAGCCGACAGTTCGAACGATATGCCCTAATAGTTTCAGTGCTGGGAACGTTCCCGTGGGGCACGAATGGCAGGCGACGACGAATTGCTGGATCTCTTGAACGAAAATGCGGCCCAGTCAATTGAAGAGCTTGGTGCTCAACTGAGAGTGTCCCAGGTCAACTATAGTGGGTTGTCTAGCTGCGCCGGGAAAACAGGGCAGAAAAGACAAGAACGAGTTTCTTGTAGCAAATTGCTATAAAGGGAGTCATAGATAGAGGATTCTATGTTTTAGTAAGCCAGTCTATACGATTGTCAACATTCGAGACCCAGCGCCAAAAAGTATTCGTGCAGGCAACAACTGATAGTCGGAGAGAGGACGCGAAACACATCGGCCCGTTGACCGTACCATCCATTCAGTGGATCATCGGCTCAAGGAGGTGGCCAGCGGATTCAGCTAAATTGTGCTGTTGTGTTGTTTTTCGTGTTGTGTTGTTCAAATTGTCATCGGTGTCGGTCAACGCGGACCGAAAAGCGGACGGTTTCCCAGAAGACAATCTAGTGTACAGATCTCCCTTTAGGTGTGGGATTTCCAATACATTGTTCATATTGGCAGATCTCTTTGGAGAAGAGGCTGACCGAGCTGCGTAAGATTTGAAAAACGAAAAACATATGATTGTGCCGTTATTTCAGCAGACCCGAATTATTGAAAAGCACCCAGGTCGACCTGGGAGGGCTGGTAGGACAGAACTGCATTTCGTTTTGACCCCCTGGAGGTCTTTACAACTTTACAGCCCTGGTTAAAGTTCGAGGAATTTGACCCGCTCAGAACAATATGGAGAAGCCAGTAGATCGGGCACCACGAATGTGATCTTTCACTTATTTACAACATATTGAAAATTTTTTCAATTTAAGCAACCTACAGTGATTCCCGTTTAGTTAAGTATCTCTTGTTACCTTGATATCAAACGTACTTCAAAGTAGTGTTTCAATGCTAGCTCATGTGTAAGTAAACACGCTCACAATGCATGTTAGCTACCTATTCGTTTCAGCCTGTTGCTAATTAAATAGACCCCTAGAAACAGACTTCCATCCTAAATGTCCATTATGACCGGCGAGGGATTGCAAAACGTAACGAACCCTACTGCTTTTAGCTTTATGCCTCTCTCAACAACCCCCCCCCCCGCCGGGTGATAAAGGAGAGCCTTCCGAATCATGGACAGCGTTGCCTACGCCTGAAGGGGTTAGCACCTCATATGTTTCCCCGACTCGGGATCCTATTGCCATCGCTACGCCGCCACAGTCACCACTCACCGGCCTCACTATCACCTAGTAACAGTGGTTGTTCATTTCAATTTTGGGGATCTCGCGAGGTCCCTTCTCATTTCGGCCGTTGGCCCGTTTATTCCTCCTTTTTCTCAAGAGCATTCCTGAGAATTTCACTCAGCCGCTGCCGTGTCTGCGCTGCGTTGCAGCTCATTCCACTGCTGCCATCGTAGGCCGTTATGTTTTCTCATCTCATCGTCCACAGCTGCGGCACAGGCCACGAGCAAACCCGAGAGCTCACACACCATCGCTCAAGCAGCGTCAGGATGTTGGCGGGTCTCAGGCAGTGCGCGCAGAGTACGCCACACCCTGACAATCGTGTCGTACGCACGTAGACTTGTCGACGTCGATGGGTTTCCCGCTTATATTCCGGCCTTATTCCTCATCTGGACGCGTGTATGCGTCCACTGGCATCTCGACGCCGTTCCGCTTGGACGTGTAATGTCTCGCTTGGAAATTCGCTCCTCATCTGAAACCTCTTTTACGCCCTTCATTGCAATACCACTACCGCTGCCGGTTCCCTCTCTCTTTTTCTCTCTCATCACCATCACTTCGTGCTCAGCTCTATATCTGTTATTCTCTCCCTGTCTAGAAAAGCACCTCCCGACGCCTTTCAGGATGCCCTGACCGAGTGCCCCCACATGCACGGCCTCCGCGAGCTCTCCGGTGCACTGTACTGCCTCTGCAGATGCCCCTAGTGGCCTCATTCTCACAGCAGGCCTTGGTCTCTCTCGGCCACATTTCCTCCTTCAGTTGGCCATCCCCAATCCGCTTCACCGGTACCAGTTCAAGAGCAGTGGTAGCAGCGTAGCTGATCCACGCTTGCATACCGTTGCACTCTGGATGGGCCACAACCTCTCGCTAGGCTGGTCCGGAGCCTTCTTCTCTTCCAGCCTCTCGCCTCGAGCGCAGCAGCCACTATGCCATCACCACTGCTGCCCCTCGTACCACCGTTGTGGCAGCACCGCTTCCCTGCCGTGTATCTGCGAGCTTCAGGCGGAATAGCAGGACTGAGGCTTGAAGTTACCAAGGGGAGCGCTCGTGAGTTCCAGAGAGGCAACATCACCACAGCGCACTGCCGCAGCGCAGCCGCCGCCGCCTCTGCCTCCGCCAGCGGTCTACGTAACTCGTGATTCGGAAGAACTCCCACGCGGCGTCTTTAGATATTTCCTTGCGCGGTGGCGCCTCCCCGGGGTCCGGGACCCATCTCTTCTCGTACCGACGTCGGCCGTTGTCGGCAACATCGTTCTCGTTCAGCTGCTTCGTTCAGTTCCCCGCCTCGGTTTCGTGGCGACGAGTGTGCCTCCCAGCGTCGTCGCCTGCTAGCTCGGTGACGTCCCTGCACCTCGCGCTCCATATTTCACCCGTAGTAGGAGCTCTCGCAACGAGCGTCGACGAGCAGCACCGTCTGGCTGCCACCGAAAGAAATGGGACGCCTACGATGCCGGTGTGCCTGCCTTCCCCTAAGGCTATAGACGCAAGCGGGGACTACCATCGCTGCGACGGAAAAAGGAAACAGCGACGCAGGAATGGCACGAGGGGTGGGACTCGTTGTCTAGTCATCCTTCCCAGTTTTCAGGCCTCAGTCGGCAGTTCCCACATCGTCCCGGCCGTTCGCACAGTCTGCAAAGTCTGCGAACATACTGAAATAGGCTCTTGGCGCGCACTGGCTCCCATCGCTGTGCTTTCTTTCTCGCTCTCTATCTCTCCTCTATATATATATAAATTATATTATATATATAATATATATATATATATATATATATATATATATATATATATATATGTATATATATATACATATATTTCGCCGACTTCGCATTTCGGCAGAATCTTATCTCGTTGGCGCCCTGCGCTGTACCTCAGCTAGTGCTGCTGCTGAAAGAGGCAGGCTTAATCCGGTTGCCGCAATTTGCTTATTCGTAGACTCTTGCTTGACTCGTTTTTTCTCGCAGTGGATATTGTTGTTGCTTCTCCCACTGTCGCTGCTGCTGTTCTCGTTGTGTTCTGCTATGTTGTAGCTGATGCACACCGATCTGGTGGTCGTGGAACCCTGTATGCGCACACTGCCAAATGCATGAGGCAATAATAACAATAATAATAACAAACGTTGTTAAAAAGTATACAATAACAACAACAGAAGCCAGATATGAATAAAATCGAATCTGATCGAATCATTGTCGGCCCTGACAGGACGATGGACCGGGACGGGTCACTATCCGCCCTTGCAAGCCCTGCCTTGACGTGGTTCCAGAGCCGGAGTCCAAGTCGCTACGAGGTCCAAGGCATCAGTGAGCAGGTGTGTCTCACACTACCGCGGCGAGTACCTCAGATCCGTCGATGTCCATGATGGATCTTGCCACCAACTTCTTAAAATGAAATCATTCTCGAAACGTCAAATATTCGACAAGATCTATTTTAGATATATAACAAACGTGTTCGAATGGAAATACAAGCATAAAATGCCATCAGGTGTCGCCTCAATCTCAATTGGGACATACGGCAATTTCCAAGCATCGGAATATCTTCAGTTCCTTCGCAGCCTAAAATTCGACACTATTCAAGTCATGCTCGCCTAATACAACCCGAAATCCGCGGTGTCACATTCAACCGCCATGTATCACCCAATCCCGGATATGCAGCGATGCACCACGCGGGAGCCACTAAATCGTTCAGATTGTTCAAATTCCACGAATTGTGAACTGTTCGCATGAAATCCATTTACCAGAATTTCCCGTCCGGCTGAAATTTGTATCTGCCTGCAAGAGCATCTTGAGCCCCCCCCCCCCCCCCCGCCCTCCCTCGGATATTGTAACTGCGCTTCAAATCGATAGACAGTACAATACAACGAGCGACAACAGAGGATTCATCGCCGACACTGTAATCGATACATCATCGAAGTGATGACCCGAACGAGCGCACTTTTCAGCGCGATCTGAAACGCGCGCGCGAGAATTCAAATGTAAACCAAGCTGGACGTTCGACTCTAAGCATACATGTTCGACGATGTATTGTACATCGACATTGATTCGACGCGAGCCTTCGGGCCAGGAAGAGGAAATTTCGCACTCTCGGTCATGAATATTCGGAATTCAATATCCATCTCTGTGTTCGATTTCCATGTTAAAGGAATTCAGCCGTCGACGACCTAGTGTTATATGAGGAATAATCCGCTGAGCAATCCGGTTCCGTAAGTTCCGGTGACGGGTGCTGGTTACTTGTGATATGAGACGAATATTTATTCAGAGATATTCTCCTATCTCGGACGCTCTGGACGGCTCTGCTGATGCGTAAATGATGGTAACTGCAAGGGTCAAGAAGGAGAAAAAGAATGTATCGATCCGTATTTTTGTTTGTATTATACGTTACGTGTCGACGATCTCGAGAACGGCGTATCGCCGGCTGTAACGCTTGGACGAAAGAACACTCTGGCGAAACGGGCATGTCCAGATTCATATCTCAGATCTATGGAGATAATTGATATTTTCCATACAGGGTCAAGTGTGGAGTTTATTTCTCAGTGGAAACAGCTGAGAGAACATGCTGCAGGCCCTATCTGAAATACGCATATGCGTCAATGTGTATTTTATTGCCGAGTGCTTACAGGGGGCTCAACCTGTGCTCTGGGCGCACTGCGCGTTGGAGTCTTGAGCGTTTCACTTAAGATGACGGCAATAACTCTAACGGGGTAACTTAGCGACGTCAACAGGGTAACGTTTTTAACAGTGGCAGGGTATTGGGTAAATTGGAATTGGGGGGACGGGACACTTGGCACAAGTTGATATATTAAAATAATCCCTGCGCGGGGATTATCATCGCAATGACCAAATCGACTATAGCTGAAGCAGACAAATAGCGCAGCCAGGTTTACCAGGGCAACGAGACGTGTAATTCCCAAAGCAACGGGTTGACTGCAATGAGACAACAGCAGAATACAATATGAAAAGATGAACCAGGCTCTGCGATAACTGCCATGAAAGTTGGTTCGGTAGAAAGAAAATAACTGCTCCCGGCACCGGTTCAGACGGTTTGGACCAAGATAGATATATTATTATTATTATAAAACCGCAACTGATCTAGAGGTCCGAGCAACTTGTCTCTGAGTACTCACTCGTTAGATCATTTACATATACACCTATGATATATCCAGCGAAATTCTAATCAATACCAGCCATCGATGTGCCGCTTGCGGCCGGCATCAGCGAGTGCGTCTATTACTTCAAGATGGAAATATCAAAAGCGCAAGTATCTATCTATTATAGCTGGCGGCACATTGTCATCACTCGGAAACGAATGAATAGTCCCTCTGTATCGTTGACACCTCTCATCCAACGACTCATCGCCGTTGTCTCAAGATATCATCGCAAGACGAACATCAGCTATCATACAGAGATGTATCCGACTGTATCCGAGACGACTTCAGCGCGATACGCACAGCGGATTTATTATGGCGAGACAGACAGCAACTACACAACGCTTTCGTTTGGTCTCGAGTAGATGTAAACAATTGCCATCCCTTATCGTTTACGCTCGCATGGCGACCGTCAAAGGCAAGGCACTTCGGCCGAGCGCGCCGATCATCGCACAAACACCTATTATTACATTTCAAAGCACTCGGCACAAAGGAAGTCGTGGTCCATCCCTGTTCTTCTTGCTTCGAAAGGCTCGCAAAGGGTGATCCGTACCGTATTGATCGCATCGTAAAAATGCACCTCGCGCCATCCGACCACGCAAGCAATAGAGGCCTCACATCGCGGTGGTGTGCTACGCGAATATTGCTGTATTATCAAGGCGTATCGTATCAACGCCGGCGGAGCTATCGTCAATCTCTATGGTTAGCATGAATGCATTACGCGGACAACACCCACAGAAATAATCGAATTGGGCAGATAAACATTCACTAGACAGCAGTGCATCATACTGCGATCCTCGTGCGGTATCGGCTGCTGACAGTGCTGGTGGCCTGTGCTATCTTGGTTCGGGGGAGTCATCGTGGCCCACAATGCGTCGCATATCCGAAACTATTATGGGAAAAACCAACATTGTATTACACACATACATTAGGGTTGTCGACGAAGGATCGTAGAAGAGACGAGGTATAATTTACCTTCAAGGTGTGAGTATTCGGCGCTATATACAGGGCTCCGTTTACAAGGTGACACTTCCCGCTTGACGAGCTGTTTAGCTTTAGATTTACGTAGGACACCGTTGACACGTCTGTAACAGTGACGTTGCGCACGATACTCTTTTCGGGTACGTATCGGATAAGGATAACACCTTCGGGCCGCTTGGTCGTCACCCTGTGGCAGCATGCCAGTGGCCCTCAAGTCATTAGAGTCTTGCTCGTTAAGGATCAAGCGCCGCGGGTGCCATCCGGCGTTCTGGCTACACATGAAACAAATGAGTCTGCCTTACTACTGCAATTATCCCTGAGACAGCGAGGTAGCTGGTATGTGTCATACGTCTCTAAGCAGACTCTAAGCTGATGCTCGCGTAGAGGTAGGTGTGCTTACCTTGGCGAAACGGGAGGGTCCTAAGCCAGCGATAGCTGATTCGGTGTTGAGCAGCCTCTAAAGGAGCGACTTCCTCGTCATCTTCAGTCGAAGCAGCAATTTCCCCTATCCTGCTTAAGCAAACGAAATCATCGACACTCAAATGCCGCAAGGAGAGCTTAAGTCGTCCAGCTGGCTTCCTTCACTTGGGTACAGGCGGTGTAATCTACCTCGGACAGCACGGGAGACTTCGCGCCACTAATAAACAGTTTGCAAGAATATCAAACTCGATCAACGAGTAATTCTTTGATATCGAGTTTGATATTGTTTATTTGACCGTACTTTTTATCGTTTCGCCTGTCCAAAACAGGAATCTTTTTGCTATATACCGAGTTTCTTTGGCGTAATTTGATTGCGTGGCTTCGGCTAGATCACCCCCTGAGGATTCTCACTCCGGCAACACGTACTTGTCCGCATTTCCCGTTATAATACGAGATTTAAACAATGACTACGTTTGTGAGTATCACCAATATTGCATCCGGCATCTATCAGCTACATCGAAGGTCGATTTCTTTTGTTAATTGAAATCGCTTGGTACAATCGCTCTTCGTCTAGCAAGCGCAAACATTCTATGGCTTTTGCCATTGCGAGTGGCGTGCGACCCTTTTAATCCGATTGGTTGGCGTTGTCGCTTGTTGTCGAGTGCTGAATGAGACGCCTACACATAGACATCCATTACGTCGTCTCTTCGATGTCGAAATACGATCATCGTATACGACGTATCAGCTCCAAAAGCCATATTCAGGATGCGCGCCGATGTTGAAGTAATCCCTACACGCGAGAATTGAATATTCAATGGGTGAACATGAAGCCAGCCAATCGATGTCTACTTATCGTCAAGATGGTGAAGATGGACAGAAAAATGGTACATTAGCATTCATTATATTGCAGGCAATTTTTTTTTAGTTACTTAGACAAGGTAAAATCGTGAACTCTGTCGATTCCATAGAACAAGGATCAATTCGTCAACGTATTTATCATTGAGTCTCTCCATTCTTTTTCATACGGTCTCGGCATTGTAACCGAACGGGTGCCGTCTTGCGGAACGCCTGTTCACTTAATACGTCGACAAAACCACTGGTGATATGATAGCAAGCAATCTAAATATATTGAATTAAATAATAATATATTTAGATTGCTTGCTATCATATCATCAATAATAAATATATATATAATATAAATTGGCCTGGGACTTTTAATCAAGTCCCAGGCCAATTTATATATATATATATATATATGTATATATATATTATAATATAAATACCATGTATCTATCAATTATATTTTATATATCAGCTTGTCGGGACCCGCAGTTAACCATACGGTGAATACAGACACCCCCACGTACAAGAGACAAAACTCGATTCATCTATCCAATATGGTTCGACGGCTTCACATGGCTCCCTCTCGCAGGCAACAAACAAAACGAGAATAGAATACCACTTAGGAAAAACGCGAAGCAGTAACGAAATCCCATTAATTTTAATGTAGCGTATATAACAATCTATATATATATATATATATATATATATATACATATTGATACGATCAACAAAGGCAACAAGTAAAGTACAATAAGATGAACGAGTTCACTGGGCATGCACGTAACAGCCACCTGGACGACTCACCTATATATATATAATGGATGAAACAATAACTTGGGTATTTCATTCATAATGACGGCGCGCTAATAGCGCTCACCCGCTATTCCTAGTGTATTTGTTCGGTAAATATTCTGCCGTCTCTCGCTCGCCCTCCTTCGGCCAGTATTTATCGGTGCGATGTCTGCGCTTCGATGGTCTGGCGCCGGTGTTCAGATGACTGCTACCTTGCCTGTGCCCCGCTATTGGTTCTGCAATCAAGCAATCCTATTCATTTAAAGTGTTGCCGGCCGCCCCAGACACAATGCTACGAGACAATAGCAGCTGGTAAGTCATTGCTGGCGACGGTTATGGGGCCACGGTGTGGTTTCGACGACCAGGCGAAGCCAAGTCAACTCGACTTTGATGATTGCCTCGGGTCGGAAGAGTTTCGAGGGATCGCGGAGCAGAGCTTCGGAGGAGTTCGGAGGATACAGCAAACGACCTGTCTGCCTTTCTCTCTCTCTCTGTCGAGCGCCCGCGCCATTTATATTACTCGAGATAACTGGATACAGGATGGATATTTGCCCAATCAAACTGTGATATGTTCAGCGAGGTGCGTCTGCCCGGCGCGACCAGCCTATAATTGTAGTTGCCTACAAGCGTGGTACAACACCCGACCAGCCAAGGGGAGGGCAGCTACGATAATCGTTGGAGGTTCCATCCCAAAATGCTTCACATATCAATGACGGCGGAGAGAGACATATGTCTGAAAGTCGAAAAAAAAACACCACAGTACATCGCTTCCGCGATGAACACTACAACGGCAGGTCAGCTATTCATTATAATATCATAGCTGAACTGTCGGCACTGGACTATGAAGTACGCGCACGCGTCTGCAGAGAGTCCGGACCCTACATCGCGATTCAACTATTACAACGCGATTTATTGCCATACCTCGATGCTTCAGTGGATGGGATCAAATGTATACGTCATCGTTGCCGGATCAACAGCTTCACTGGATAATGATCATTTGATGGCTTAGAGGAACTATGTAACCGCCGCCGCCACCATCCAGCCACCCCCCGGGCCACTGCGCGATTACATCGATAGTCCTAGGAAGAAGGCGGACGAAGCCAGATAAATCGAAGAGATCTATCCGTTGGCTGGATAGTTGGCTCACCCATTGGAACCACACATTGGGCAGCTACGGCAAACTGCTTCTCTATGTCTCCGGCGCCCTCAAGCGAGAGGCGCACTTGCCGGCGGGCGATGCCATGCAGACTTAAACGGGACGGGTCCCTTATAGATAAACACCTTTAGCTCGCGGATAGGAGAACGATCTGGCAATCTCTCGACCGGCTCAACCGAATCGGAATTACCCGCATCACTCATCAATAGTCAACAATATTGGACCACCGAATAGCGAGATGGGCTCGTCCGCCATGCCGCCACCGCTGCGGGCCTGCGAATGAAGTACTCGAGACGGAATTAACGCTGGCCGATTACGTACGATTTACGTGAGCGAGAGCGAAGTGGCGGGACTCGCTTCGTAGGTATAGCGGATATGATACTATGGCTGGCGTATTTGTGCAGATGTGTGTTGGTATCAATGTTACGTATACAATGTAAAAATAATGTGTGTGTGTCTCTCTCTCTCTTTGTTCTTCTGCGTGTGTCTACAAAAAATTAAAGAGGGATTGCCGATATGTAAACAGGCTTCTCCGACTGGTGGTGGGTGCAATACTCGGCTAGCTAGCAGTGGAAATTGCAGGGTGCGAGATCGATCTATCAAACGTCGCCGCCGAAAAAAAAAAAGTTGAATGGACCAACGGCCGCTGTATATACTAATTTGATATGCAACACATAAATACGTAGTCGTGCGACGATGAGCCTTTGGCTGAGGGCTGCGCGATACACAGTGAATGAAATAGTTGTATTTATTTTTCATCTTGATCTCGCCCATTTAGTGTTCCTTTGGGCTAATTAAAGACTCGCACAGGACGATTAGGTACAGTAGAGCGATGTCTTCCGAGGCAAGGATACCGATCGCAGTAAACGCAGATATCGCCTACCGAGTTAAACACTTCGCAAATAAGGCGCATTCAATGCCAAATGACACCAACTCGGAACGAGTCGCTTTCGCACAAAGCCAATCTCTTCTCCCGCTTAGTTGTCCGTTAACGCGCGGCGTCGAACGCCGGCCGATGCCACTGCATTCATTCATCTTAAATAGAATACAATCACACAGGCATACTCTCCGCTCCATCTGCGGACAGGTTATTGGGGCTATCCGGTCTGACATTTTACAGCGTTGTTGCTTCGCCTTTTTCACGACTAACAATAAGTCAGGCTGGGCGACTCGTTGCTTTTATGTTCGTGTTGGCCGATTTTCGTTCGAGCTGCTCGAGCTCGATCCACGAGTGATGTACGTTTATGCGAAGAGGCCAGCGGGGATGTTGTCGCTTGGGGGGGGCGCCTGACCTCCTGCCGTTGTTTCTCGATGGTCCACAGGGGCACGTTTACGACGCAAACTTTTCGATACGATCGCGCCGTCTGGCGTCGCCGCACTGAACTATCAATAGCGAACGTTGATATAGGATTACAGAGCGAAAATATATATATGATGTAATAAATAAAGAAAAAAGGACAAAAAAATAATATATATGTATTTATATATCTGGAGGTAAAATTGGAAAATTTCGCTAACAACACGCGTTAATGCTATGCTGCCATAGTAGTGTGACTTCCAAATATGACGATGATAAAGGAACTATGAAAACTGAGATCGGTAAAGAGCGTATCGAGAGACTAAACGCAACATGAGAGGATTCGCCTATAACGCATTTTTAGAAATGCCAGTTCATGCTAGCACAAATGCAGCCAAATGCAAGCTAAAAATCCAGAATTCGGCGTAATTAATAATAATAATAATAATTAATAATTCCTAATTAATAATAATAATTATTAATAATTCCTTGCGGGACACCAGGTCGGGCCGAACAGAGGACGTGGGCTTTGCCTCACGTACGATGGAGACCTTTTGTTGGGTGTCGGGATCGTTCTTCATTGAAGATCTAGGTCCGGATGGACTGGGTTGACATCGCGATGTGCAATGAGTTCTCATAAAATACTGCTATAATAGGTTAAATTAATAGCCACTTAATGGCTCGCTTGAGTCAAGCGAACCGTTACCGCAGTATGTCGATAACGGCTCCTCCCCCTCCCGAGAGTGGCCTAGTGACGCACGGCCCGTTGATTTGACGAGTGAATTCGAGTTCGACAAGGAATCTAACCTGCGAGAGTGTGGATTCATGCGTTATCTATTATGCAACACATTGCAACACAATACACTGTGAATAGATTAAAGACGTACGGGGGGTACAGTAACAACGCCTGCTCGACTCGCACAGCTCTCTGCTGGCGGGTTGAAACGACATAGGTGCATGTACCGCGAGAACCAAACGAGAGATTGCACGGCGGATGCTGGTGGGAGTGTTGTCTCTTTGTTTTGGAATTTCAATAACGTCGAAATTCTCTCGCAGACCATATTACTTCACTGGGAACGCAGCCATAGACCAACGAGATGGAAAAAAAAGCCTGGAAGGAATTCATGGAAGACAAGGAGACGGGGGAGGGTCCGGTCAACTGGAAAAAGCTCCCGGGAGCTTTTCCATTCCAGTGATTCGAGACAGTGGACGAGGTACAATGATGATTGCATTATATGTACATGGAAACGCTAACCGCCGCCGCGGTTGCTGCTGCTGCTGTGAGCGCCCTCCAATGTGATACGTGGTAACAGATAGCCGAGGGAAACTATTTTCGATTGGTGTAATGCGCTGCACGAAATTGCAATTGCGCAATTAACTAAGCTGGTTGAACCTGCAATTGTTACCGAAACAGTGAATATAATGAGATGAACAGCATTCGGATCATCTCATTCCATTCTAAACCAATTAGGCTAACGATGTTTGCCGATATTAAGAGGCAATCACGGCCTCGAATAGTCGAGAGCTGGTACACAGTACAGACGAGGTATTTTTGAGCGTCTCTACAGAGAATAGCCCAGTCAGCATATAGATATCTATATCTGTGACTATTGCTGACTAGCAATGTTCACCATCGTTCTAATCCAGCAAGTGTTGTTCCCACTGAGCAACGCCACTGCTGCCGCCACTGCCATACTGTAAAAAACCTCTTCTACTTGACTCACCGAGTAAAATTTGTGGAAACTATTACTATTCATTTAATACTATCGCTGAGTGATTAATGCCATGAAAGGGGTATACAGGAGATAGATTAATACAGGCATCCCCTTCCTTAATAAATATTTACTACTACTTTCTAGGACAACTCTGGCGGTGGTGATGCCTCTTGCGAAATCTGCGCCATCTGCCCGTCTTGCTCGACGGCCGCAGCCAGCAAGCGAACGTGTAATCAGTTGCGTACATAATTTTTGTTTGTCGTTTGTTCCAGGTGTTTTTTTTCCGTTTCTGTTAGTGATCAACTTTCCTGTTGATTGTGTTAGAAAGTTTTCGAGGTCAGCAGCAACCGTAGGAGCGGGAGGTTGCTACAGCCGGTATCCTTTGGTGCAACGAATAAGCGATCTGTATCGACCATTCAAGGTACCCTTCGAAGTCGTGGTTATGAACATTGTGAATATTTTTGCTGTCGTACACTCCACCATTTTTTTTCTTCTGACGAATGAACCCGGCAGAAATCCTCCAGTCACGTGCGGCCTGAGGCATGGTTTCGCCTGTTGGGGAAAACAACGACTCGGCAGGTCGGTGCACTTCGCCGATAAACCGAGCTTAAGCACGATAGTACATTCAGATCAGACAACAACATACTTGACAGACCCCTGTCGAACAGTGGGGTCCGGACTGCAGTATTGTCACGGATTTGATGTACTCGTCGCGTTCTATCGCGGCAACTTGCGCTTAACAGCTGATCGAAGCATGAGTAAGGTGATCCTTGCTGGTGGCCATGTCAAGTGGCTGAAATTCATCACATCATGGATGTACTGCGAAATGCAATTGAGCAACCTGCGAGGATACCGCTTCATTATTTCGCCGCTTGTTCGTCACAGTGGACTTGGGCCGCCGAGGTAATGTGCTCTATACATACATTCTCACCCGTGCGAATTTCTCCACTGCGCGACGACCATTGGCTCATCTCGTACATGCGCGAGACGACTAATGAGTCGGAGTCTGTACGGAAGTAGACAAAAAAAACGGTCGAGGTTCGCACGCACCATTAGAGCATACAGTTTCAGCGAGCATGAAATAATGCCCGCGCGACCACCGCCTTTGGTGATTTTGACTTCTTACTCTAAATTGATCCAATTTCCTCAACGAATACGAAAAGATATCTACGAGTGACCATTTTCACTACGAATATAGACACAGCGTACGAGGATTGACAGCTGAATAAGGTTCGGTATGAAGCAAGGCCTAGATATGTAGGAAGGCATCGCGGTGCAAGAGCACGAAGCTGGCACGATCGAGTCAGCTAGCGGCTGAATGGAAAATCTCCTGTGTTTCGTGGAATTGAAAGGTCGGTGTATGTTGCCTGAGATGGGTGATGGTGGAGAACTGAGTAACGGGCCGAGTTTAAAGTACTAAATATATATTTGCACACACACACACGCACACACACAGCTTGGTGAAGCAGCCGACCAACCGATGCCGCACTGCGATCTTCTATGCATTAGAAGCAAGCTGGCGAGCAATTTAAATAACGAGGGATCATGGGGAATTCTGACTATCGTCTGGCCATGCAGTCGACTCTGCAGAACGACCGTCGTTGGCGGAACGGCATCCAGCAAGCTTGAGCCGTCACTCTGAGTGCTGGGGTTCGCGCCGTTGAGGATCCTTACGAACTCCGGCAGTTACGAGCCAAACGCGAACCATACCTCCCGCCGCTGTCTTTTAAATAATTTACAAGCGTAGTAAAGATTAAAAGTGATTATCGAATTTGAGCTCAGCTCAGCGCAAAGCAGTGCGTTTCCCTGAGTTTCCTTTTTGAAGGCGAGGGAAAAAGCCGACGGACCACGTTTCACAGGGCCGTATCGGTCGGACGCTGTAGCTAAACGCTGTTCATGCTTCGCTCTGGGTTGGATCGTCAGCGATGGCGCGAGGCGAAACGCTAAAAGCACCCGGCGACTCGTAAATTTAAATTGAAGTAGTTAGTACATGATGGGCACCGCTATATAGGCTGCCCTTCTAAGCTCTAGATCAACATGCACAGATAGGTCTAAGCTAATCGAACTAATTGATGTTCAGTTTGTCCCGATATTTGATACGATCTTTTTAAGGACTCTGCCCTGTTCTCGAATAGGGGGTCTATCGTAGATGATGATGGGATCCACTGCCAATGCAGGTGCTATCGAAGCGACGAGCGCAGATGGAATCATGCCCTCATACTCTGAATGCAACAAAACATCGACTATAGAGCTAGCTCGTTGTTGGCCACCTAATCTTCACTGTACGGAACTTTTCTACTAAATCTTGTAGACCATCTTTATGATCGTTCACCAACTCGAATGATTGACCACAGTTCCGATTTCAGTTCCCGCGTTCGTGTTCTTGCTCAGAATGCACGCGCGAGTGGGTCGGGGTGAATAATCTCTCAGCTATTACAGCATGAATAATTCAAGCTGTAAAATGGGTAGTTCCCGTTCCGCCCGCGGTAACGAACCCTTAGCCAGTGGGTGCTGACCTTCAAGTTTGCCCGCCGACATTCAAGGCGGGACAGACCCGAGCTAACGGCGAGCTGTCGGCGATTTCATCAACTGCTAACAACATCTTTCCCACTCCAATAGTTGGGGACAAAGAGGCTCTAGATCATTCGTCGTAAATGCTGGGCGTGGAAATCTGTGGCGTACTTACTTGATGATGTTGTCGCTCTATAGGCCTTATCGGAATGAGTTTATATTATACACAGCTTGCTCTACGCCGTTCGGTCGTAGAATGTGTACGTTGAAGCCTTTCAGCAAATATTGGATCCGGTCTAGCAGCGAGTTCCTCAACGTGGATAACACTGTGAAAAGGATATTCGAGCCTCAACCGGCGAGCTTACCAACCAACTCGAATGTTCTATACTATAGCAGGCAATGAAAGGAACTCAGCAAGAAAAACCCTTTTGGCCAAACCATTATTATATATATATATATATATAATACCATTGTACTTGTGGCCTTGAGGGGTTCACGAACGACAAGAAATAATTAGCTATATTGTTAACATTATTATTATTGTTATTATATGTATATTTATTACACATATAACAGTTCACAGGGATTTTCGCGGAACGTTATTCGAAGTTGCCCAGGGCCCGTCGAGTGATTAAAGACAAAGAACTCATATATACCATAGATGATCGCTGAAATGAATAGCCTGCTACAGCGCAGCGTGCTTAGCCCAGCGACGCCGAGTGTGTAGACTCGGCGTCGATGTTATCTTTCGGTAAAGGATATTTTTCTTTGACATTCGGGAAGTTCCGGGTGGACCAAAAGACCATTCGTTAAAAACGAGCCATGCAGAGGAGCACTTCTACTCCAAAAGAAAATGCGTTTCAAAATCGTTATAATAATCGCTATATTTGTCAATGTCAACTGTAAAGGTAAACATTCGAAATGCGGTAAAAAACAAACACACTATCCAATAACAACAGCCATAGAAGGGAAATAAATCAACAAGTCCACACACATATAGAATGGCTGTACGTTCGTTTCTCGCTTGAAGGCCAGAGATCGCTGATCTCTCGCACTCTCTCTCGCTCTCTCTGTCTTTCTCTCCCACGAGTGAATACGGAACAATGAACGCGGATCGTTTTCCTTCTGCAAACAGCTGAAGGGGAACTACGTCATCACGGGCAACTTTCACTATGAATTCAGCCGCCCCCTCCTGTTGCAGCGATATCAATTCGTCTATTGAGGAAACGTAAAATACTCGATGCAAGTAAATATGATATTGCATTCCGTTATATTCGACGACCTATGAAATCCCTTCGAAAATCCTAGATCCGTATTCAATCCTTCCCCCTTTCCGCCGGTACGCCTTGCCCTCGCCGCTGCTTCAATTCCCGCGGGCCAAGGACTTCTCACTCAGGCGCTCCGTCAATTCCAATGTTAGCAAATTGTTTTATGCCATTTTTTTTCGACTCGTTCCGCTATACCGCCGATTTCGTTCTCGCCTTCTCGGAATCGACGATCCTGGCCAGATCCGGCCAGATCCGTTTTGTTTTTCTTCGACCAGCTCGTTTAAGTCTGCACACACCATTACGCGTTCACGTCTCTTCGCGCTTACTGATGGGGGGAGGCGAAAACCGAGGCGCTGCAATTTCGAATCCTCGATCTATTTTTCAGGAGATTTTCTGTGTAATTTGCTCTATACGAACACACGATGCCGGGCTTATTAGAATAATTCAATACGTCTCTGTGCCAGGCGGAGCTTCAATTGGGTAAATCTTTTCCCAAGTTGTCCAACGTCGAAAATGTTGTGTAGACGTATATGTGCGTAAGAGCATGCCAGACTGCGTCATTCCTTGTCAAGGCGTCCTCATGCTATAGCCCCTCGGAACTTTACGAGCTTTGTATATCTAAAGATAGGTCTTCGTCTCTCATATTCCGCACCCCTATCTTATAAGTGCGCGGATCATATACAAGCCATTGTGAATTGTGCGCATTACTGGCTTCACAATCTGGCAAAACGATAGATGAACGACGCAATAATCATTTTAACTAGTCTTTATTAAAGAAATCTAATCACAGCTGGATACACTGAACTGAAGCGGCGGCTCGATAAATTGACATCGGGTAAAACAGATGTTCTTCTACGAAATGATGAAAAGGTTTTCCTATGGAGGTTTTCTTATACAATAAGAATATTGAATGTGGCTATGTTTACCTCAAAGGCGGTTCACAATATACACGTATAGACGTATTCTAGACTGGACTCTTGATTGAGTAACAATAGACTGGGACGATCGTCTCTATTTGAGAGCATCCTTTACGCAGGCTTCATTATAACATATCGTTCCCCTAAATGTGAAAAATATTACAGGAGTACCTCCATATAATAATCTAACCTCACTTAGCTGGATGCACGCATTTATTAAGTTGCTGAGCGCACGATATCAGGCATACATCCAGAAACTAAATCCAATAATCTGTTGAGAGGATTGTGTGCTTGCAAAAGAAAAACTTGTCTAACCTTTAAGCCTAAAGCCCGTCTCGAGTGTTCCAGGATCCCGGCCTATCATCGCTGTAGTAAGGTATAGCTTTTCCGTGTTGGGCCACTTATTACGCAACCACTCCCACTCCCTTGATCTTCGTGTTCCAAGCTTACTTGTGAGTCTCCCAGACTCCGGTGAATAGGACGGCTCGCAATTCTTCTATGTGAAGACAAAGAGGAAAAAGAGGACACGAGCCCAAAGTAAGACAACACACAATAACACGCGCTGATGACCCTAGGGATTCGTCACGGGTTTGTGCTCTGTGTGGCTTCCAAAAGGATGCAAGACACATGTAAGGCACATTGGCAACTTCGACGCCGTGGTCTATTCCCTTTCGTTAGATACACGTGTGTCAGACGAGGTGGCGTAAAGAGTAACCGAGTACTTGGAAGCCTAGAGTGTCAACTACTCCCTCCGGATCGGGAACGGCGGATTTGAAATTCTTCGTACCCGAAATAGGCCGCCCGAGCACCTGACTACCTAGATAGGTATAATCAGCAACAATTACCCTTTCCTGCCTAAGATTTGCCGTTCATTTTTTTAAATGCCCCTTCGTGTCCCGGGGCCACCCCGCGCACAGGGCGGACCGCTCAGCTTATCGGATGCTTCTAGATAGAAGACAAATGACATGCTGCGCAATCCGGTGCGCCGTTCAACACAAGCTCGGCCGCTTCAAATCTGTGAGGTTCCCGTTTCGATTTGGCGCATCGATTAAACTTTCGTACGCTGATTATTGGAGAAAATTAAAAACAACGACTAAAGCGGCTGTCCTTTTCTCTGGGTCGACTTAAGACGCGAAAGTATCGCCTCCCTTAAGTACGTCTTGGACACAACAGTTATAATGAGTCGCACCCTTGACAAAAAAAAGACACGATCTTTTAATAAGTCACTGCATGTTGTAATACTAGCACGTACCTGATACGCATATGAAGACACAAATTGATCATTCTAACGATTTCTCGAAAAACATGTATAATATTTGTGAACCCCAAACGAGTCATTTATTTCATCAAGTAGTGGATGAGCCATTTATTTCATCAAGGAAAATGAAACAAAATCGCTCACTCTCGTATGCTGTAAAATTCATAGGCTCAATTCGGTCAGTAAGTATACGTATACAAGAAACTCATCTTTTGTGCTTTGCCCCAAGGCGAATACAACTGCAATCACTGCTAGGTATTCAGAAATGCGGAATACGATACTTTTCGGATCTTGCTTCCATGTATTTATCTTCTATTTGATATAGCTAATACTTTAATCGACGCTATGAGGACATATTATTTGAGAGATTACGAGAGATGAATAAAATGGGATTACCTGATAAGTTAATTTAATTGTAAATGTGGGCGATAATTGTACTATCCGCTGAGCGTGGAATACATCTCGGGAAAGCCTCCTCTATATATTCTTATTTAGAAGAGGCTGTTCTAAGAAGAATATTGAAAACAAGGAGCCTTCATTGCCGCAGTATCTAAGCCTGCCCAAAATACTGTACCGGCTTTCATTTCCCAGAGGCGGTAAGTTTTACATCAGAGCCATCGGCAGAAGAGACAGCACTTTAATTTCCCAGAAACGAACGACGAGTGTGTTTGCCTCGTAAGCGAGGCGCTCGCATCGGCTTGTCTTGTCTTCGGTCTTTTCTCGAATAGTATGATTTGAATCACAATCTTTTTTTTTTCATCCAGCAGCGAACTCACTAGTACTTTTTAGAATTCGTATAATCAGAATTCGAGCCAAGCGATGGTACACACCCCTTGATATCATCGTTCGTAAATAAGTGATAGCCTGTAGGCAGTGATAGCCTGCTGCTCCGTGCACCGAACTGTCTGACCGATGAGGTCACGACGAAATAAGTGTTGCTCATAGACGCCGCAACGACTCTACGCTCGATTGGAATAATCGATAAACAGCCACCTCCTAAAGATCAGCCGAACAAGTTGCAACCAGTGAGTTATGAGTTTTAGGGATGAGTTAGTTATGAGTTCATTAGCTATTGTACAATCTATCTTCATATATCGCACACTACCTAAGGAGTGTCGTCGGGCAGGTGCGGCGTACATGGAGACCTCCCTAGCAGCTGTTTTACGACGAACACGGGAAGTGAGCTGAGAGAGATGGCAGAAAAAACAGGGTTTTCCCTTAATTTTCCGGCCAAACTCCTAATTCGTTACCAAAAAAAGGTTCATTATAAAATTCATTATTATTCTTCATTTGTCTATGCCAAAGCGCTAACAAGCCCATTCGAACAGAAGCAAGTCTGCGGAAGCAAGTGCAACATCAGTGAGATTCTTCAATAGAGATACAAGGGAGATACTAGTCTTCTTTTGGTGTTTGGCCTCAGAAGTAAGTTCAAACAGATATGTTCAGGCAAATGTGAAGGAATTGACCTCTGAGTGTACCCGAATAGCTCTCTGCGTAAACATGCCTTGAGTATGTGGCTGATGATGATGATGGATGTGGCCATACATTTCTTGAAAATCCTGGACGCCTGCAAAGGAGGCCTGCAAGGTCAGAAAGCTTATGGCAACTGCATGTACTTGTCGGATAAAATGGCTGCTATACCGCCATCGGCGCTACTGGTACAACGAATTTGTATAAACTCCCCGCGCTTCACCCCTGCCTCGTCTATGTCTGAAAGTTACACCTGGCTTTCCTGGCATTGAGCTGAGGTCTTTGAGTGTTCTACAAATACATGCTCCGAGCCAGAGTATAAGCAGGATGACTGGCCCCAATGATTGCTCCACACGGCTGTCGAAACGTCAGCCTGTTTCGATTCACTTGACTCCTAGATGGTTAGGAAATGGTTCCTTAGGCTGCAGATTTTCTCCACCGGATCAATGTGCTTGCCGACACTTTGGGCATATCGAGTGTTCCACTGAAAACACCAGATGAAGCCGGAGATCTCTAGGGGAAAAGTTATGCTACTTATCTCGCAGTATACCTTTCAATTGGACACAAATAGTCATGTTTATTTGAAACTCTGTAGAACTTGTGCTGCTGCATACCTGCTTGTCACTGAACTCTCCTCCAATATCGCTCAATCAGCAGAAGCGGTACAAAAGTTCATACGACGGTTACACTCAAACGAAAACTGGCAAAGAAGGCTCACCTGTTGTTTACCTTTTATAAAATAAATTTGGCAACATTGACGGCCATCGGCGAACGTGCGCATCAATTGAATCGAGACAAATGTGCTGTATATTTCAGCTGTTTCAGCTATCCTTGTTTCACCATACACAATGTCAGTATGTGCCTGCGCCACGCGAGGGTCAAACAAGCTCAGGTGAGCGTTTTTCTCAATCCGGAACGATTTCAACGATTTCAAACCATCCAATCGATCGCCGTGTAACAATGGCGTATATTTAATTCACTTAAATTTGACACGACTGAACGTAATCATGTATACTTTCATGTTCAATAATCAATAATCGAGTTACTGCCTAGTGTTACCTATAAAGCAGAACAAACATTGTTCGTATGGCACAGTTCAGCTTCATTCACTCGATATCGTGCACTTTTATTTGTTCAAATTTTTTTCTCACTTTTCTCCCCCTCAGCCCACGCATACTTTTTTTTATTGCCACCTTCTTTATATCAATTGTTCCCCTTATTTTGCTGTTATCGCCTGGATATATCATGATTGTCATCCGCTTCAATTTCGCCTCATTTGAATAATTCGCTTGTTTGGTCTTCTCGATACTATATTGCATTTGGTGTTATTAACGACATGTCGTGCGTAAACTTGTAACCATCCCGTGCGTGCGATGCTCGCTCTCAAAATTTCGACAAAATGTCCCTCCCTATCTATATATATATATATATATATATGTATATATATATATGCTAGGGTACGGTGTGTTATCTTGTTTTTGCGTCGTGTTTACGGTAGGAAAGTGCATTTTCATTGCGTCGTTCCTGTTGAGTGCGGGGGGGGGTGGTGCATGCGCCTGTGTAGAACGTACGAACGACCTTGCTTTGAACAGAACACAAGAAAATAACTATGCACGGAGCAAGGCTTAGAGTCAAGCAACCATTGGGCTGCCGATGGACGCGGCGCAGAGCCTCTTACTCAGAAAGTATTCGTCAATTCGCCGATGTCCGCTCGCATCGGCCTAATCACTCGCAGTTCGCACAAATAAATCGACTTGCGAATATGACTAATTGCATTATGATTCATCGAATTAAATCTCTTCCGAGTTTTTTCGGCGAGTTCGCCAGCGGAACGATTGTATTGTACGCTCACATCAACGACAAGCATCTTCTCGTCTCGTCAACTAATAAGGACGCGAGTCATTTTTATCTAGCGCGACCTTTCTCGATCGGAAACAACAGCCCTCGGGAGGCAGCAAATTCGCTTAATTTTCATCTCGGCGTTTGCAGAATCAAATTTATATTGTACTTAGGCTGCGACGAGCACTCATCTCAAATAAAAAATAGAAAAATACCCTAGTAATAATGGCTTGCTTGGCGGCGCTTTCCAGAAGGCGGCCTAGTGACGTAGTGCTTTGTGATGCCCTGAGCTGGATAAATCCTAAATAAAGCAGATTCTGAATAAAAAACAACTCACCAAAGCGTTCAGCTATAGTCGTTTATGGCTGTTCGGTTGTCGGCCGTGCTGTGCATTTCCACCAATCCCCTAATGGTTGATACGTAAACTATCCACTACGCTTTCAGTTGTATAGATTTTATATACACCATAAATATGTTCCACAGTGAAGTGCGTGGGTGATTGTACATTTAGAAAATGCTGTTTTGCATGAGGTTCCTTGTCATCATTCGAGTGTCTGCTCCATGGACCGCGTTTCTGCGTCAGGTCGTGTGTGCTCTGTGTGTGTGGGGCATAAACCCGAGTTGTTTCTTTGTTACCTGTGATTGCCAACTCCTGTTGCAGTGCAAGCGGGAACGACTCGAGAATACCGTGGTGCACTTACTTCATTGCGTCGGTGATAAGGTGTACCATATATATATATATATTAGCTTAGGTGTCTCTGGTGAAGACTCAGGAGATGAGAGCCAGGAGATCGACAACATTAGTTGCGCTACATACACTTGCTGCGTTTCTTGACTCGTGTTCCAACGGCTAATCCGTTGTCCCCTCCGTCAGAGGAGTACACTGTGACCCAGGTTCAGTCCTACATTAAACTCTCTCTCTATCGCACGTGCGCGCCCTCCTTCTCCATCACCTTGTCATCAGCCAGCCTTGCTGCGTTGTCATAATTTTGACTGCTATATATATATATATATGTGTGTGTGTGTGTATTGTACCTATGTATACGCTAGCTATACGGTGATGCTATGTGATGCCGTGCTCTGTGTTCACTGTTGTTGCTCAAGTGACGGTGACCTCGATGTGGAGTGACCAAGCAGTGGGACGCATCTAGTTTACCATTCCGTTACAAGGTGATTGTCATTGGGTGTTTTTGCTCTTACGCTCCCTCTCTCAATATTCGTTTGCAGTGTGTTATGTTTTTTCTTCACTTGTGTTGCTGTTGCTGCTGCTGCTGTTGCTGTAGTGGAGGTGGACATCGTGGTGTTTGCTGTTGCAATTATGTTGCTGTCGACTGCTGTAGCCGTTTTCGCTGTACCAGCTGTGTCATGCACAGCTTGATACGTGTGCTCTCAGTGCGGGGCAGTTTCGTCCCGGCCCTCGTGACTGAACTCGGCCGAGTTCATCCGACGGGAAACAAACGATCCGGTGACGCCGCCTCTGAACGGGATTTTCTTGTTTTTCTTTATATTCCTAGCTTATCTCAAAGGTGCAGTAGTTATAGATGTATGCTTGCCTAGGGCGTATGAGGTTCCCTAATGCTCGTGTTGCTTGGCTGTCCTCTAGGTCCCTCGCTTCGACTCGTCGACAGTTAACCTTTAGCTCTGGATACGTTGCTTGGCTTGGTTTGTTTTGAAAAAATTTCTCTCCATGTATCTACAATTGTACTATCCATGTGTATATGTCTCGCTTGATTCGTACTATCGCATCTATCGTCTGGTCGTGACAATGATTCGATTGTCTAGCCGCTGATTAGTGATCTGTTGCCGCATTGTAGTTGTGGGTCACACAAAACGTATGGACATTATACGAGGAAAAGGGCCAGCAATGAGCGTATTCAGTTCAATTACTTTCGGGTAGCGAACACGCCGTATTGAGCATAGCTGATCTCCAAACATGCGTGCACAGGTGCTGATTGATATAAGTGCTGTATTCGTTTGCTATATATATATATATATATATATATATATATATATATATATGTATTGGTGTTTAACAGGTATTATTATATAGGAATCATATACTTACTGTACGCTCTCGCTTTCTCTGGCATCAACGTGAATCGGGCCAAATGCTCGGACCAAGATGGTCTCACCTCAGATGCCATCTGCTGAAGTCAAGCGGCGCGGCGCTGCCCATCAGGCTATTATACATAGAAGTGTCCCCTATCCTGGTCGAAACTTCGACGGCTGCTCAATTAAGTTTTAGCCTACGCATTTCATACGTAGCTATCCCGTCTATTTATCTCTCTCTCCCTTATCAGTAATTTTGGGTCGCTCGATCGTAGATGCCGGCCTGAGCGTACAGCATATATATCATATATATATATATATATATTGCAGCTGTCATTGACTAAGTGTGATTGTCAGTGTGGTGGGTCTGCTCGGACCGGTGTTACTTCTCCCATAACTATTATTATTATTATTATTACTCGAGCCACGTGAAGTATGCATGAGGTCAGTACAACCCCATTGCACGGCTGGTATCAAGCGTTACGTAAGAGCGTATTATTAGTGTTACACATTTGCGTTACATAGGTTGCTATTTGTTGATATTTAGCTAGACTAAATGCGACGCTATGATGTCATCGATTAGAGCAATGGCATAAATATTGACCACTTCACAGAAGCATGAAGCCTATATGTAAAACTACATCTCGAAATGCATGACGTCGATATTCTATATAGGGAGAACGCTTGTGTATGCTTCTCTGCTGTGCGCCATGGAGGAATCTACGCACGACCTCACAGCGCTGACTAGTGAGGCCCACCCAATGGGTTGTTGGGCTTCTTTGATGTCGGTACTCATTTTTCGCCTTTCCTACTTGTGTTCTTGTTTATTTAGCTTTTATTGTTATCGCACTTGTTGCTGTCATCGCCACTGTCAATATGTGAAATAGAGTCGTAGTTGTCATTAAGTGTCATGATCATTGTTGGTCCGATCGTCTCGCGTTGCCGCTCTGCGTTACTTCGATACGAAGTTCTCACTCGAAGCGGTAGTTGCTGACCTCGCTGGCCGGCGGGATTGTTGCTCACCGAACCAGTAGCAGCACTGCCTTTGTACCGCTATCTCTACCTGCGTTGGGACTGCAAGCAGGTCTCGCGTCGCTGCTCTGCTTACGGCTCGGGCTTGCGGTTGATGTTGAGCGGGCCTAGGGAGATGATGCGGTCGTGGTCACTTTTGCTCCGAAGCATTCCCGTACAGGCGTGCCTCTGGTCGACGAAACTGTGTGCGGAGAAAGTACAGGAAAGCATTCAATCAATAGTCAATCGCTGGGAATTGAGATCAAGAACGTCAAACGCCTTGATCTGTCTGCCTATCTGAAAGCATACGATTTCTAGAAGGTCGAAAAAGTGCCCCTTCTATATAGGCTTTTTTTCGAGTCAGATCCGGCGTTTTGACTTTGAACAGTTACAAAACGCCGCGCTTCGTTCGCGCCACCGGACACAGTACCACAGTGTCTTAGTAAGCCATGCTACAGTTACAAGCGACCTCTAATGAATTCAAAACGTATCGGTAGAATAGGACATCCCCCTAGAAGAAGATCACCTCCGTGTGATTCCCAGATCTAAAGAGATGCATGCCAATACACGGATACTCTCTTGTCGCTCGACACGCCCCTCAATTACTGTATACCCTAAGTAGGTTCGCAGACAATTCTTGCAACTCTCTCTCTCCCTCCCTCCCTCCCTCCTTTTCTCTCTCTGTTTTCTGTGCGGACATAGTTGATCAACAGTGGGTCGACAAATGCGAATCACCTACACGCAACACAAACAGCCTGACCCGAACGATCAGCGTCGATTTCGCCCGATGCGACCGCGGCCGAAATATCTAGCGCGTTTAGTGTCGCCCGCGGCTATAATGTTCGCCTATGAAATCGACCCGACCGCCGCGGTCATGATCATCCCTTTCGTTCGGCTCCACAAAGAAAAGATGCTAAAATATCGACACTGTAATGGATGATCGGCCCGCGCTGCTGCCGCACTTCAGAATTGAATTAAACGACTCATTGGCGCGCAGTGAGGAGTTGCCGCCGTCATCGTCGACCGACGTCAACCGTACATCATTTTCATCTTAGAATGGCATCAAGCGGTCGGCGTTCGTCCTTCCACTGGGGGACGCGAAAAGAAGCGAAAAAAAAAAAGAACACTGAGCTCGCAGTAATCGGCTCACATCGCCTTCGGCTAGCCGTGTCATCTACTAATACAGATTTTCGGCAGCACTATTCGCTGCGTTCAGTGGAAGAGTTCGCCTCGCTGAGAGAAAAGAAAAACATGGACAGAAGTTCAATCAGCGGCAACAGCGGCAACCGGGCAGCGGGAGACACTCCGGAGCTCCCGAGCTGCCCTGATCTCCTCAGGCAAGATACGTATTGAGACGGGACGCCCTTCACGCGACACTGCTTCGCAATATCCGCATAGCTTTTGCTTTTAGCCCTCAGCAGCAGCAGCAGCAGCAAGCAAGAATGTTACTGCGCTGTCATCGTTGTTGCTCTGGCCGGTGTTGGCTCTGCGGCCGCTGCCGCCACCGCCACCGTTGTCTCTGCTATCTTCCGTCTCTGTGGCAGAATGGAAGAACGGATGTAGGCAAGTAATCCATCTAATGACGTCTCTGGCAGCTAGACACCGATTATCGGCTGCTTCGGTCAACGATTCCGTGGTGGTTCGTGAAACGGTTGAAGAAAAGAGCGGCATCATCTGCTTGCCTCCCTGTGTCTCCTCGCTACGGGGATCTCTGATGCCGCCTACCGTAAGACGCCGTTGGTACGTTCTCAGCTACGCGAGTCCCGTAGCTGGCCAGTCAGTGGTATCTACGCATCCCAGCCGGCATCGGCCATCCCAGAAAATGAGAGGCGCATACATGAAATGATTCCGCTTGCAATTCTGTCCACCCCGTTCCTGCAGCCTTTACAGCCTCGAGTGCGTACGTGTTGGCAAGATCGATTTCAATGGGAATCCGCCGTCTATCGTCGCAACGTTGTCTGTCGATTTCCCCAAGCCATCTTCGGAGGCCAATTTAGGATTTGAATCTCTCAGGATTTCGAGAAAGGTCCGTGCACCCCTTGGCGAGGGGGGTCGTGAATGCGACATGACACGGCGACGGCTGGTTACCCGTAGACGACTGGTGAAAAATGTAGCCCCGCTAAAAATTACCTCCCGCTTAATTCGCGCCATGGCCAGAACAGTAACCGATGAGGTAACAGTGCTTGAACGTCCTCTGCTCTTCGATATTAGCTGAGTTTCCACTGTAATTGGAACATCTCATTTTGTCTAAGACGCCTCCCTTTCGTCGTATGTAATCAGCTCTCTTTATCAATAGATCGCTAAAATTAATGGCATTCACAGCATCAACAAGCGACTGATCGGTATCCTAAGTCAGTCAGATTGGAATTGAGTCAGCGTTTTATCGCCAGCCGATAGCGTTGCCATTAATCGTGTGATGTCCATCGTAAGCGACTTCGGCGGGAGAAGGCCAAATTACATACTGACTACATTGTCCATTGTGATGAGGTAAAGTGAAGTCGAATAATATCGAGGGCCACAGTGAAAGCCATTAAAACGAACTGAGAGATTGTATCTCTCGTAGTAATAATAATGCCCTCGTTCTTAGCGAAAGCGTCCATAATGAAGCGCCATTTGCTAATTGTTTATAACGATATTGACAGGAGGCTCAGGTCGAAATTGCCGAACAGATCGATATTGGCAGTCGGCTGCGCAGACGCCGCTTTCCGTAGCTAAATTTACTTCGCACATTAAGGTCCCTTTAGGTTCGCCGGTTCGTAATCTATGACAGAAGCGTGACACCAGCGTTTGGCTACACATATGACGATAGCCTGCTAGAGCATGTTCTAAATTTGGAAGCAAATCCATCGAGCACATGCTCCCTAGCCTCGTGGTCTAGACTATGCTTAGGGAAATGAGTACATTTGGAAGAACACTGGGCGGTTTTCCGCGAAATCAACAGGGAATAGAAGAAAATACTACCAGGTACTGCTACCGCCGGGTCGCTTGATTGAGTTGCCATTGAAGTGTGGCGTAAGAAGTGGTTGGTGATCAAACGATTTAATAATGAGACTCACATGGGTGATAACTACCATTTTGACAAAATGTAATAACCAGCCGAACAATACATATGAAATATAAGAAAATAAATTATTTCCTTTTCTCTAGTTTCTTTTGAAGGGCTTCACTAACTTTAAAAATGATATCGCCCGTCGACCCCTAGGCCTGGCGGGCCACAGTGATCTGATGAGGAGCCGCAAATACACAACACTTTACTTATAACAGCATCGACACAGAATGAACATCATCACATCGTGCTCGACCAGCTCGACGCCACAGTAGCGACTTCCTCGTATTCTGTTAACATTTACATGCTCTCATTTGTAGAAATATACAAAAAAACAACGAACGAACCATATAACTGCTATATTATAAGCGTTATATTGTAGTAGCTCTAACACGCTCCTCCACTCGCCTTCAGTACCCAGCGCTAACAAGCATCCGTAGCATAATTCGCTATAATATGCTACAAGAAAAAATAACCCACCAGCAGCAACAGCAACAACAGCAAGAACAACAACAGGCAAACACTGCAATAAAAAAATCAAAAACCGCGCGCTAGATTCATACGCGTGACGCATACCTGAGGCTGGACGGCCCGACGCCAAAAGAATCGAACAGCTTGCGAAGCTTATCAGCGACCGGGTTGTCTAGATCTGGCCGCCTCGAGAGGATCATTCCATTCTTACGATGGCCCATGCCAGCGGCATTGACGCACGAGAACGTCGCCGCGTATGTGTCGTAATCGGTGTCGATCACGGTGAACGGCTCCGTCCACGCGCCTGAAATATGTGATTATCATCATTTAATTAATTGCTCACTCATTAATTTCGTGTCATCCAAGAAGCGGCAGCAGCAGCAGCAAGCTGCCCACTCCCACTTGAAAGAAAGCAGGCTAGTTTTTGTTATATTGAAGAAATCTCTGTTGTCAATAATCTCCACAATACTAAATCACACAATCACAATACTGTATCATCCCTTTAAGAAAAATAAAGCCGACGTTGAAAGGCTAAGTCAAAGTCGAAATGGAGAAATGGTTTTTCCACTCCTTGTTTCTCTCTCTCTCTCTCCCTCTCTTGCTAATGAAATACGCGTTTCAGGATTGCCGTTGATAATTTGAACAGTAATAATTAGCTACTATTGTCCGCATCTTTATCTGTACTTGAGTAGGGATCTATTAGGAAAATAAGATGTACAAGGGAATGCCGGCTATTGAATCGTTGCCCTAGCCAGGATGGTAATTAACTTAACAGTCGAGGTAAGTTGTTGACAACATTTCAACAGACGTTGTAGCTCGCAGTCAGTTTCCATGATGCTATTACTATCCACAGACGTGCAACTCAAACAGATCCACGTCGATCCGTCGATCGACGCATTTTCATATGTGAATCAGACATGCCAGTCAAGGCACGCGACGCCGGCCGTCGACAATCGACAAGTGCCCATCGGACAGATGAAGTGGGTCAACTATTAGAGGTTCTTTTTTTCGACCGTTGTTTGCTCATGAGAGCGCATAATTGAAAACGCCAAGAGGTACAACGGATGCCAGACCTGTTCATTGCGATGCTGCATCGTGCAAAGCTGTGGACCCTAGTAAATCAGCTGTGTCTCGGGAAGCGAGCGTCGCATATATCACACTACGTAGTAATATATCTGTCGTGTCTGTCGTTGTCCGCGGTTCAATTCGGTAGAAACATGCGCCAGCGGTATCTGCGGACGCGCAAACTGTATATCGTGTACGTGAACGTGTCTAATATATGTATAATAATATTTCAAAGTGTAGCCACCTTTCTGCATCGACTGCCATGCGTCGTTGTCTTGGGCCCCTCTGCCTACTGATCACTATTTTTTTTAAGGCTTCCTCGGGATCGCGTAACTCTCGATCGACGATTAACGATTAGCAGCGGCGTCGAATCCAAAATCCGCTTCCGTCTCTTCCTCTACTTAGGCCAGAGAAAAAAAGTGCGATTCATGAAAACTGCTCTGAGTATATCTTTCGATCAAAGCGCAGATATGGGCGACGCTCGAACGGCGAGTCACCGCCACAACAAAATGTATGTGTTCCATCGCTGTGAGCGGCGGACATACGCCCAACGTTATCGTCACTACCAGTGGCGCTACCATCACTGCTGCTACTTTCTTATAAAGATTATCCAATCTTCAATAATTAGGAGATTATTATTATTATTATTATCATTATGTCGACGATTACAGGAACGAGCATCGAACGGGCGAGTATCATTGCAAAGGCAGCAACAGGAAACAGGAAGGTTATCAAGATGGCGGCGGTCCGGTTGTTCGCAGCAGCGAGTGACCAGACGAGTATAACGAACGTACTGAGTGTCATCGAATTTTGATAGTTTTTTTTCTTCGACTTCCCGATCGTCTCTATCTCTCTCTTTCTCTCTCTCTCTCTCCAGCTCTCGAGCAATTATGCCATACATCGACATTCAACGTACACCGCATCGGAGAGCCGCGCAGATATTCACGTAGGAATTGACACGACTCTCAATCGTATACGGTACGAGCAGTGATAGCAGTTGTACTGTCGTCAGCCGTAGTAGCGGAGGAAGACGTTGTGATAATCGCCGTAGTAGTAATAGTAGTGTAGTAGTAGTAATTACTGTTATCATTATTATTATTATTATTGAGTTAACCGCCTCCTACCGAGCGCTCCTGGTGGCCCTTGTGCCGCGGCTAAAAATCGACCGGGGGAGGTACCACCTCCTCGTAATCTTGATGATCCAATGTAATTTGTGATATATATATATATATATATATATATATAGATATGCGGATCTGTGTGTGTGTGCACACAAAGTGACTAAATGATATATAATATCATTTCAATGTGTTTGTTTGTGTGTATGTATGTAGTGCGTGTCTACCCATTAGCGCGTATAAACATCCCATCAATTATCGTTAATCGTAATCTTAGCGTTCGACTATTGCGGGCAATTCCGATAGGAAGAGCCAGATGGCGCATCGGGGAATTGTATGTATGTGCATACATGTACCACCTCTTTCTCAACAACGAATCAGCCATCTGCGTATTCACCCATTTGCATACGACTCTATTATGCATCGAGCCAGTAAAGGCGTCGATTTTGTAGGCGTTGCTCTTAAATCGGCTCGCTCTGCGTAGCGGGGTGGAGGATGTTTTTATAAACTGATTTTGGTGATGTCTTTGTATATCTACACGGATATATATATATATATATATATATGTACTGTGAAACTGCAAAAGCAAATATTGATCCCTTCGAATATCTAGCCGATAGTGATCGAGGTAGAAATTTGATTTGATGCCATCGTATAAGTAGTTGTGCGCGTCACAGTGTGATAATAGCACTCAGTCGCTGTCCGGCCATAAATTCAACAAGCGTATATTTTGAATTTCTATTTATACATTGCTAAAATGTGTTTGTTTTTTATAGATCACTGCTCACACGGCAGGTATACATTGAAATAAAACAAGCCTTCCTTCAACGCCCACAGTGAAACAAACCTCAACCGAAGGCCGACCGACCACTCCTTAACTACTCTGATTGTTACGTCACCCGCCCGCCCATATTGTATTCTCGAAAGATGCAGTTGATGACGCGGGGTTCTGCATACGACGTCAGTGTTCTCGCCCGGGCACCGTAAACGTCAGCGAGGCTGACGAACAAAAGCACAACAAATGAACGCAAACGAGCGATCTCGTTCCCTCTACATAGTCAGATATACGAACGACATGTCGTTATTGCAGTCAACGTCTCAACATCGTCTAATTCGCCTCAGCCAGCACCCGTGGGTGTCGTTCTCATCTGCCGCCGTTGGCAGTTGGATGTGGTTATGGTAACACAGTTCGCCGGTGGTGCCGGCGCCATCGCGGTCACCAGCTAATGCTGTTGATCGAGCTCAATCTCTCTCTCTCTGGCTCTCGAGCTATCTGTCTCCCTTTATCTGGCCCACTTGGATGATTTTCTTCGATTCTCCTTTGCGGATTTCGTGCGCCACGCAAAAATCAGCGCTGCGCTACAAGATTGGAACAGGAGGCGCGCGACCGCGTGAAGACGAGATATCTAAATCGCCTGCAATGGGTCCCCTGATTAGTCTTTCCCTTTTCGGGTTTCCCGGGCGGGGCCGCGACACCCGCCAATTTTACAGGATTTGTGGTGTCTCAGCGAAAAGAGACAACCACCCGGAGAGCGCGCGACTCTGCGTGTGTGTGTGTGTGTCCTTACGGGTTCTCCGCCCTATGTCTGAGTGGTGCGAGGCAAAGATAGATGTAGGTAGCTCGGAGAAGAGGAGAACTAGCATTTCAAATGGGTGATTCACCAGAGAAGATCCAGGATGAGGGCACGGCAGGACATCGTAGCCGGAACGTCGCAATTCATCGAATGTATGGACGGGATATGGGCTCAACGGCGAAGACGAGTGTGCAGACCAATGTGGAAGAAAAATGAAGAAACAATTTAATACCGCAAATCATGGGGCAACGGAGACTATCCCGATTGGGCACATACCTCGTTTGGACCTTCGACAACGATTTGGATCGAATGGCTGACGTGCGACAATGTGAACACGAAGCAGCTTGTGCCTATGAGAGTGAATCCCTTACGAGAGAAAACATGGCTGAGTCGATTGAATCGAAGTGATTACTGATACAGGTAGATAGGTCGCTCTGGTGCAGTCATGACGTAAGTTGATGCGTCAGTTCGAAAAACGAAAAGCTCTCTCAGTAACGTCCCCACAGCGCATGTTGTTGGCAATCCGGTTTCGGGACGAGGAGACCGCATGAATGTTGATCTAAGCAGGAGTACGAGGGCTTCCTAGGTCGTCAGAGAAGACGAAATTGACACTCGCATATGGACACACCCGTTACAACGGAGTGCACGGTCAACGCACAGCTAGCAAACACGTCGCTTCGTCGCTCGGGAGCCGGCGCAAACGTATCGGAGTATCGCGAAACGGAGGGGTCACCGAAGAAACCTCCGGCCTGGCAGCAAAATCTGGAGGTACGCGAAACCTTTTACGAAATTCGACGCCGTTATATTAGCGGCACCTCTCCTATGGATAGACACACGCAATGGCGTATAAACAGCTGTCAAAGAAACGAGATGAAAGAGAAATGATAAGCAAATTCATCTAAGAAAAGGAACTGAAAACATGGAACGCTCGACTGGATTGTTGCATTATACGACATAGCACGGCACTACAAAAGGCGCTTGTCTACGAGAAGGAAAAATCATTTGACTTCGGAGGAGTCCTCATTCTTCGGGGCGACAGGGGCGATTTTCAAAGCGGAAAACGAGAAACGCTTTAGACCACACAATCAACTCTTGCCGAATTGGGACCTCTGCAGCATTCGCGTTCGGTAAACGCCACTGACCGCGATGGTCGTCGTCCCGCTCTGATCCGACAATCTAATCTGATCTCATCATCTGTCGTTCGCGAACGATCGCCTGCTGCCCTCATGTCATATGTCAGCGTACGCCGGTCTGTCACAATATATACATGGATAAAAACGAGAACATGGAGGCACACAATGATTGCATAGGTAACCCAGCGCAGATGCCCGCACACGTCATGTGATTCAACAATGACTACTAGCAATAGCGTGCATGAAGCATAATGTACCAACTTCGTTGGCTCCTTTCGCCGAGCCAGCCATCGATGACACCATGTGTCAACCACCGCAAACATATGTACGCACGAAACACCACACACACACAGACACACACATAGACACACGCAGATCCATATACATAGATAAGACGGATGCCCCGCTGCCCGTACGAATGGCGGATCAAAGGGAGACCCGGCCGGTGCCGCCACGCCAACCACTGGCAGATCATCGAGACACGGACGGGAGCTCATGTCATGGATGGTCTGCACGCACGACATTACCTGCTGAGCAAGACAGCAAAAATGGCAGAATCGCTCCAGAAACAGGGACAGAACGAGACGAAACGAAAAAAAAGGCACCATCCCTCTGAGCCGTCGTGCCGTTTCCGTCGAGTTAACTTCATCCAGCGCAGTAGCAGCGGCGTTGATTCTGCTGCAATTGCAACGGGCCACTCTGGCGCTTGTGTGCCTTGGCGCTATTCACGCGAGGGACGTGTCCATATCGTTGTCGCTGCTGCCGCTGGCGTATGATTAATGATGATAATCTTTGAATGGTCATTATTCCATCCGCTTTAATCCTTCAGAGGTTGATCGACGCTATGGTTGGGATAAAAATGATCTGAAGCATGCATTGCAGGTATGTGGAAGCCGCGCTTGAGCGACAACAAAAATAACTGATGATGCAAAGAGAATCACGTGGAGACGGGTACGCAAACGCCGACCGAGCAGATAAGATAGATTGTCAGACATTGATGCACATCGTATACTCTGAACACTACATATCTATATATATATATATATATATATAAGAGGTGTACACTTCGAGCCGACGGAGGGCTGAATAATGGGCCTAATCTATAGAAAATAGAATACACAATGTGATTAACGGTCGGAACTATTTGGATATCTCGAATCAGTTAGTGGCCATTTGGAGAGATGCCTAACATTAGAAAATGTTTATTTGTGGTACACGTATAGTTCTTGTAGTAGTGTCCTGTGGTAAATGTTTCAAGTAAATCGGGTGGCTGTGGACGAAACGGATGCTTTGCCGTAAACGTACAGGGAAACATTGTTCGCAGAGCCAGCCCCTCAAAACCTCAGTCGTTCGACACCCTCGAGACGGCGGCTTCAACCTTTTCTATATACCGTTTGCATACACGTTAGTGGTACAGGAACGGCTAAGGTTTTCGGGCTGACTCTCGGCCAACGTTTAACGTCCACGGTACTGCTGTTTAGCATTGCTTCGTAAGACGGGCAACTAAATGCAAATGTGCAACGGTGGGTATCGAGCCCGTGCACCTACGTGTGTCCTCCGATTGCAAGGAGCACACGAATGCACCACCAGGCCACCGGCTCGACGCGATATGAACGGTTAGGACCACCCATTGAGTGAGAACAAATCGGGTGGTACGATTAGATAGCGCCAGTGCGTTAAACTATTAAAGAGCTAATTAACCCAAAAAGTAAGTAAGTGCCGAAAAGGTCTTTGTAATCTCGTTGTCACTCGATTGTCGAGTTTCGATGTTCAGCTCAGTTCATTTTTTCAAATTGAGCTATATTCATGGAACTACAGTTTCACACGATGCTTAAGTTTTCAGATAGAGAAATATTGAGTTGTCAAGAATAACGTTTAAGTAAGGATCATCGCCGAAGGTTAGAGCTAAGGGACGCATTTATCGTCAGTACTTTCTTTTGGCCTGAAACAATATCAAAACTTGACCCTCTCGTAGTCATTTCCAAGTTAACATTTTTCTTCTCGCAAATCTGGGTATGTTTCCTCTCGTAAATGTGCTCAGTGATGCTCCTTCTTCAACTTTCAGTGCCTCGGACAGATTCGTTGCAGTTTTGCCACACAAGCAAAAATTCGCTCTTGTTTATGACAGCTCTTGCACAGCGGGGTGCAGCGGTTTGTTCGTCCCTTTCAATGCGATGCCTGCATGAGGTGAGCTTCGTTCTGTCAAGCAAAGCAAGTGAGGTAAGTATACCCAGCTATGGCACGAGGATCAGCCACGAGGATAATTTATTCCAGAAGCTGCCTGCTGACACTAACCAGGTCACCACTTCACTGGTGCTGGTACTGGTGTTTCGCGGAGAAGGTGGGAGGGGTAAAGGACGAGACGCCATTGAAAATCTCCCAAGCGTTCGTATGCTTGTAGACACTTCATATCAGGCCAGGGCTCAAAGCCGACCCACAAAAAGACACTACGTTTGAAGCTGGCATAGGCCCGGGTCGCCGGCCTTAAGGAAGCATGCACTTTTCTATCAGAGCTCTATCTCCGATTTCTGAGGAGCCAGCCTCTGGCGGAGCGAGGCGATTTGCTGGGGGGTACCTACCAGGGAATAAAGTGCAGTCCAATGCGATGCGACCTCTTCGTCCAAGAAAATCACCATTACGAATGTCCATGTCGCTGTTTGGCAATTCCGTCTGTACTTGACAAACAACTTGTCTGCTCTACTTGTTTTGTGTAAATGCAAAGACGTTGGTGTGCGCAGGTGTTCTTTGTCAACATTTCATAATCGCTATACTCACTGAGGGAAAATTTCACGCTCATCTTGGCTGGCTGAGTCGGATCAGGAATTTTGAGTACGCCAACATCGATAAGCGTATGGTCGAGTGCCTTTTGGAGCAGGCCGAGGCGGCGATATTCGGTGATCTTTAGATCTTCGTCCCCTCGCCGAGTGATGTTCACCTTCAGGCAGGACGTCGTCGAGTGCGACTTCTGAATTACGAACCATACTCCAAGGAACTGCAAAACAATCAAGTGAACATTAGCATACGGCCACTCGTACTGCTCCCTCAGAATCTATCTAATACATCATATCATACAATAGACAACAGTGCAGCTGTCGATTTAATCTCGGAAATTGTCCGATTTTAATTTGTGCCTTTCGCAAAACACAATTGCCAGCTAGAAGCGGAGAAAAATGTGCCGCTCAACTGTGTTGTCTAGCATACATGTAATGATACCATTGGACGAATTCCTCATTATCAACGCGATGACAGGTAATCATTTAACAGAACCGTTTTCACCGACCACTAAAGTGGTTTCTCCTTTTACCAGCAATGCAATATTTCCCTAATAGCTCGGGTACGTGTATATGCGCTACGCTTGATATTGTTCTCTATGCAAATACAGATTCTGTTGTTATATTCGTTTTCAGCCTGGCATATGACGTGCTGGCTATTTGTTTTGCCGCCGCCTACGGCCAGCGGAGTACGGTGCCACGGGATGCCTGTCGGGGGCGTGTTTTTGTAGGACCACCCCGAATGAATCAAACAGCGAATAGAACGAGAGAAAGAGAGAAGGTGGGAGACGCGATGTTGCCAAGTCACTGATTTCTTACAGAAAATATCTGCATATGTGTGTGATTTCCTTTTGTCTTCGGCGGCGGCGGCGGCAGCGGCTGTCAGCATTTCTTTTTTAATATTATGGATACATTTGTTTCGTTTGGCTTTCATTTTGGTTTTTGTGCTTCGTGGCTTACTCAATCCCGACAACTCTCTGATGTCACCAATCCCGAGCTGTGGCCACGGAAACAACGAAAAAAAATCGACACGAGACAGCCAGCAAAGCAACGGCTTGATTGAGGATTGCTCTGTCCGAAAGCACCACATTATATATATTTTTCGTGAATTTGGTCATTTTAAATTGTAGCAGACGACATAAAATGTAAACGAACACGGCGGATGTGGAGAGGCTAATTCGGCGGGGGAGAGGAGGGAAATCTGTGTGTGTCTGGTCAGCAATGTGTGGGAAATGCAGGTAATTTAGCAAGTGTGCGTAATTTCAAGCTTTATATAAAGGTTTAGTTCGATGCCTCCTGGCCGGTACTTCAGAACCGCCGTCAGTAGATGGTAGAGGGCCCGACGATCGGTTTGAGCCTTCAGACGACACCGATTAGACAATAGTCTAATTCGTTCCGTTCTCAATTGAAAATCAACTCTGGAGACCCTACTCTATTATTCAAGGGTCGTGGCAAGTTGGCAAGTCGCTTGCCAGTGTTAAGACGTCGAGGCTTATGCGGAACAAATGCCCGATATCGACAGTCAGTAACGGCATGACATCAACAGCATCACGAGTCCCATTGTGAATTTGGCAGCTGTAACATAGCGTATGAGGAAAGGGAAATTTAGCGGGGGAGAGAAAGAAAATGTCTGAAAAATGTGCCGTGGGGTAATTCCGCGAATACGAGTGCGACGTCATAAACGAAATTTAACAGGTAGAGATATTTAAGCATGGGGGGTTCTATGTTTTATTGAGTCGTGTGCGCGAATGCATGACATCGGGCCCATTCGCCAATAGTCCCTATATATTCTCAACCATTCTCCTCGCCCAAACTGTATACCGAATAAAAGGCCAGGCTTCGTTAAGTGTTTTGCAGAGAAGCGGAAGGGAAGACAATTTCACTCAGTTTTATTGTAAGGAAGACAGCGAATTTCTATTTTGTGTTTATGTCTATGTTAGTGGTACAGCGGGAGAGTTCAGTGCTCTCCATTTGTGATTAGCGTTTTTTCAAGACGCGAATTACTATTGTTTATTATTGTGTTCCATGCACCCCGGTTGTTGGGTGCATGGAACTAGATACTTGCTAGATAGATCATGACAATGATCAGCAGCGGTGCGTGAATGTGCAATGGGTCGAGCACCTACGCAACAACGTAGCCAAGCATATATAGAAGCTCTGCTGAGTTCGTTGATTCGATACCCGTACGGAGCGGATCGCCCGGCCGTCATCGTCCCGACCTTTACCACCCTATTTTCGGGCCTCGCGTATACCCCCATATGAGCAGGACGGCGACGACTTGGGCGTTTTCGTTCTCCTTAACGGCGTTTAGCTGTTTTGCTAGTCCAACCTGTTCCGAGAGGAGGGGAGTGTTCAGTGCTCGAATTTCAGAGCACTGAACAGCCAGCAATTCGCTCAACAGCCACGGGAGGACAAGATGACGTCGTCGTCATATGCTCCCGTCACCCTGCCTCATGCTAGCAGTCGACGAGTGGTCGCCGATCGACGTCAGGCGGGGGAGACGATGGATAAGATTGTGAGCGAAAAGGACCATCAGCAGCCACCATGGCCAGTGATGGCTTCGGCGCCACCAATAGCAGTGATGACTTCCACGTTTGGTGGGCTGCATGAACGCGGAAGCACTAATTCGAGTATGGATCTGTCAACACCCGCAGCGTTACCCCCGTTCTCGGCAATTCTTCAGTCGCCTCCCTTTCTAGCCAGCCCCGTCGTCGCCGCCACGGCCACCGTCGGCACAAGCACCTAGAGGGAAGACGCCGCCACCGTCATATCGCGAATCTTATCTTTGATCGTTTCCGGGCGTTCGTTCTTCGTTCTTCGTGCGCGATTGGCGTTTGAGAGGATGAATCCGCACATGTATTCAACAATCTCGGAATTCAACGAGATATACGCGTGTCTTCAATGCATTGTGCTGCAGCATCGCCAGGACCACCGCCGCCGACAGAGGCGACACGCGGCAAGACATTGATGAGCGCCCACCACCATCATCGCTACAGCCATCGCTACACTCGTTACTTGCGAGGAGCGGTCGTCGTCATCATTATCACTGAAGCAAACTCTCTTTCTCTCCTTGGCCGCATCTAATGAAATACACGCCACTGTTCAGGGCTCGATGTCAACCTTAGCTCAACTAGGGTTCCACTTGATGCCTGTAAACGGTGTATTGAACCCAAGGTACAAGGAGGCGTTCGAGTGTATTTTTAGAGTGTATTTTTTCTCATCTTAGAAAAATTTGAACAAACATTGCCTACTGCCAACTAATTCAATAACGAGATCAGGGCCTATTTCGTTTTTGTCGTTCGCCGAAAAGAGAACAGCGCCCGCGGCGCCATTATTGGGACGATCCGACAACTTCACCAGCAACAGCAGCAGAGAGAATTCTTTCTCTAAACTAGAGATTTCTGTCGCGCAAGAAGAAACCCCCAAAAGAGACTCCGCTCCCTAAAAATCCCCCACGGGAACTGCCCGCTTACGCAAAGCAGCCAGGAAAAAGTAGAGTGAAAACCCCGTCACCTAGATGACTCCCGAAGTGATCGGTCTGGGCGACGAATCCCAAGCGCCTACTACTGTACTGCGAGAACTTGAGCACTGTATGCAGTTCCTTTAATAAATCAATAAAGCTTGACCTTTACTGGTCGGTACGGGGACGGCAGCGGGAAAAAACTTTGGCAACGAATAAACGAAAATGCATTTCAAAAAATAACGAACGCAAAAAAATGCCCCTTGTTGGGAAGGCGCCAGAGGCAAGGCCGAATATGGCCGATGTCCTTTTCACTGAGATTAATACGAAAGAGTCATCACCATCATCGGCGGCTTGTCCACCCAAAAAGAAACAGCGAAAGGCTCTCGCTGCAATTCAGCGTTTACTGGAAACAGCAGAATGCAGAATTGTCAGACACTCGACGTAGTGGAGACAGGCTGCTCGAAATTTACACGCCGCAGGGAACCTATCAAACGCATGCAATATTCGTCTCGCCACGTGGCACTCTGACGAACTAAATCTCGCGTGTATCTGCCTCAACGTTATACGTGCGCAAAAAAAAGTCCCCTCTCTCTGTCGGAATGGAACAGATAAGCTCGGACACTTTTTCGAACTTGAGCGAACCGGCGCACATGGAACAACATGATAAACAATAGTAATCCGCGTCTCGAAACAATGCTCGTCACTAATGGAGAGCACGGAACTCTCCAGCTGTACAACTAACGCAGACAGAATTAAAATTCACTGAGTGAACGTTTCGTCGCCGCCACTTCAACCGCAAATCTCTTAATGAAGCTTGACATTTTAGTTAGTATTCAATTGGGGGGGGGGGGTGTAACTGAAGACTGAAATTCTGGGGGTGTTAGCAAACTCATTCCGACGCGATTCGAGAAGACGAACATCTACAGTGATCATCACAGCCATTTTCTTAGCCATATCTGTAACCAATGTGTTCTCTATAGGTAGACGCCTGACTCTGCTACCATCAGCGTTACAGGCCTGCGATTTCCCCGACGATTTCTACCTAGACGATCTGCTTCATTAGTCAAAGTCGCCACGACCTATGGCTGATCTCAATGGCACCAGAAATGACAGCAACGACAACAGCAACAACGAACGCCATCAGTAAACGAGAAAAAAATACGCACCGGCGAATGCTCGGTGGCTTCCCTCGAGAGGCAGTAAATTAGTCGAAAACGTTCGAATAGCTTTTCGAAGGGGGCGCGCCTGCTCTGCTGGCGTAGCTTCCACCTTCGATTGATTCTTCAGCCGAGAGAGAGAGGGAGAGAGAGGCCCCTAGTGGTTACGGCATAAATTCGTTTTGGCTCCGTTTTTATTGTTTTTCGTCGTTGTCGTCGGTTTTCGGCTGTGTCGTTTAACTTTCGACTTTTTGTTATTTCTTGCGCTCAGAGACGACGAACGTTGAAAACATCAATTTCTCTCTTCAATTTCGTCCGAATGGGAATGAAAAAGAAAGGAGCAACAGCATAAAACGTGGGTATTATTACAGCGATGCGGTGTGATTTGTCGCTTAGCAGACAGTTGAAGAGTTCGTACAAGACGACGATGAACGCTGTCGCAGAGAAGACAATTAGGGAAACGCAAAAATTAATTGGTTCGATTTTTAACAAGGCACACAATGTAAAGCATAGTGAGCGGGGAGCGCACTGCAGTCCATCATTGGGAATCATTTATTTTTGCGTGCGTACAACCAGTTCTAAATCGTTGCCATTCGATGGTATCCGCACCACGCTCAAGTGGCGGTTCAAGGCAGGACGAGGTATTTTTCTCTCCATCGTCGAGGCGAGCACAAATCGTCGCTTGACGAAGTACGCTAGAAAACGGCACCGACCACTGCACCGGCCGGCATCGAGCCCATCCATCTGTGATCCTGGGTGCAACCGGAACGCTCGGCCGAGCAACTGGAGTCAAGCGGACGGTGTATCGAATATAGTAGCTGAATCGCTGCGTGGAAGCCGCGATGTGGATAATGCCGGATGACGGACATTGTCAAAAGCGAATCAGCTGCCGAACCACCAATCAGCTAGCTGCTAGCAAGCCGTTCGCCAGTGCTCGCGTCTTTAATCAACGAACTCGCAAACAGGCAACAGTAAATAGCAACAAGCAGCAGCAGCAGCACATATTGTTTATGGCAATACACTGCTCGTGTACTACCATCGTCGACACTGGCTTCCCTTTCGCGCTGTGTTCCTTCCAAGTTTCGCGGATTTCGCTTCGATGATCGTTGCACGCGGTGTTGCCGGTTTGCCGTCGCGCTATCCGCTGGTTAGTTGATGGCCCCCGCTGGCGACGCGAGTGCGGGAAGCGTCGGTTCGAAGCTGGTCGGCGGCTATCGGGTCGTCGACGCAGCGCTCGTCGAAACCAAGCCAAGCCTTCCTCAGTCAGTGCTGGTGAGTCGGACACTCCGCGGGGGCTCCCGTATTACCGAGCAGCGGGTGGCTGGCGCATCGGTACTGGTCGAGCGAACGTCGCAACAGCAGCACGAGCCCTACCAGCAGAAGCAAATCTGCCATAAACGAAAATGTCTGATCCGGCGGTTCTCTCTCCCCGTTGTCTCTTGCTTAGTGTCGATAGCTATTCCAATATGTTCGTCTCGACGGTTTCGACGATGCGGTCACCACAGCCAGCGAAGCAGCAGGTAAAGCTTTTAGCAGCAGGCGACAATAGCAGTAGAAACGTCCGAGCTCGAGAAACAAGAAACCGAGCACGACCAATCACCATAGCCGGCGTAAGCATCAAGCCAGAAGCAATTCGGCGGAGGCATCCAGTATCGGCCAACGTTCATTTTGTATGATGGCATCGCACGGCCAGCGTGTATGTTCGAACGTATGCGTGTCCACAGCCGGTCCGTTATGAGCGTTTTCTGGTTGGCATCAATATTATAATAAACCTCATAAAATTCTGTACTCTTTCTTCCAGCGCTTTAAGCAGCACCACACGCGAGCATTTTCTAATCTTGTGTATGTATATTTCGCGTATGCGTATGCGTGTTGGCTTTGAGCGGTGGTAGTTGCGACGAGTTTCGAGCAGCGACTCGGCTTCGTCCTGTTCCGCCTTGATCATCATGGATACTCACCTTGAACTATGAGTGTGCACCCTTTACAACAATGGTAACACTGCTACGCTACAGACGAGCCAATACAACAGGGCAGGTAGTCTCGACTAGCACCAATCCGACCAGTGCAATTGCTCATTACCCTAGAGGGCGCCGCTATCATCCGCATCGGTATCATCATCATTATCTCCATTGAGATACACGAGCGTCTCCCGCCGCTGGCGGATTCATCTAAGCGGCAAAGCGGTCTGGCTGCTGTACGAGCGACCGAGCCGGCGTCAATTCGTACCGTCACACTGTTCCCTTGTGCCAGCCATCACCGACCATCTCGGCGATCTCTCTCTCTCTTTCTCTCGTTCGTCTTCGTTGTTTTGTTTCATCGTAATCATTATCATCTCTCCTGCCCCCCCCCCCCCCGCCCCCCGTCAGCTTTTCATCGCTTGCTTGCTCGAGTCGAATAAGCCGCTACAGAGCAAAGAGCAACTCTTCTTCGCCATTGGCTCCTATGCGCGAATATGTTCTCACTGAGTATTTTTTTTCTTTCCCTCTTTCAATCTATCGGCTCTAGCGCTCTATCGCGCGTACGATCCTAAGGGTACTACTACTACTACTACCAGTAGTTGGGGTAGTAGCCGTACTTTTACGGGGGAGTGGGGACAGCCGCCGCTCGGAGCTGATGCCTCTATGGCTGCTGCTGCTGATGCTGCTGTCGCTGTTTGAGCTGCTGCTGCTGCTGCTGCTGTGGTAGGCTGCTCTGCCACTATTATTGTACGTTACTAACATTATGATCAACATTGCCGCTGCTGGCAACACATTGCCGGCGTCAACAGCATCTTGAGGTTCGTTCCTGGCGGGAGCTATTTACTTGTCTGCCGTCGCCCGCCGTATTTGCTTCTCGTCAGCGTCAGTTGGGGGCGAGTTGGCTGCTGTCGACGTGCGCCGTTGAATGGACACGAAACGGACGATGCGATGCGATGCATGTGCGAGTTACGTGTTAGTGACTGAGTGAATGACGAACTGACCGAACGAGTGGCGGGCACACGACGGACCCGCTGACGCTACGCTGCCGTTCGTTGTTATCTGCTATTTGCCTCGCGTCTGGCGATTTCATTCTTCGTGCGATCTTTGCGTTAGATTGGCTAAAGCCAGGGGTTGAAGTTGACGATCACGCTGGAGGTGGTGGCGGCGGCGCTCGTAGACCGGTTATGGTAGTCAGTCAACGCCAAATCCAAGCTGGAGTGAGGCAGAGGATCGGCCGAGCGATTGAGTTCCTCCTCCACCCCCCCCCCCCTCTCGCCTTTCGATGTATGGCCGCGAGCGCGAGTCGCGACGTCACCGTACGGGTGTATATCGACTGCTGGCGGCGACTAACAGGCCTCGCGCGCGTAGGATCTGACAAGGCTCGCTATTGACTCACTACATACATAGCTATACAGCGTGCGGCCATCAGCCACTGGCACCAGCGCGTCCATAGAGATGCAATACGATGAATGACGCGATGGTAGGCCGTCGCGCATCGACGTTGCGTTGGCGTGATGTGGTTGTTCCATGTTGGCAAGGTTGCCAATCTTCTTCTAAGCATGCTAGATCAACGCTGGCGCTGTCACGGCGGCATGGAGGAAACGGGACGGAGAGCGAAGAGATATCAGAGGATGCGAGAATGACAAAGATACACGGGCAGTCATCACTAGGTAGGGCAGGGATTGCCTCGACCGACGTCGATTTTATTGACAGCTGACAGTCGTCCGTGAAACGAATTGTACGCACATTTCTCTATGGGCCTCTTGGCTTCTGCTCGCTCGACCGAGTCGTATGTTTGCACGGTGCGCGCAAATTCATCATTCGGTCAGTGCAGGCAACAGGGGATGGGGATCGGGGAGGGGGACAAGACCTTCTTACTATGAGTTCCCGCAAACCGTTCCAGGGCCATCGAATGTCGGCTGAATGGCCAACGTGCCACTGAAGCGTGCCTTGCCACCTGCAGCTTGCTGCACCTGAGCAATCATCACCGCCGTATAGCGCGCGCGACCCGGGTGTCGTGAGCGCGGGGCTTCTTTTTCCAGCGCAGTGGTTTGAACGAGGCGCGCAAGTGATGATGGCAGAGATATCTGAGCGCATCTAAGTGTTTTAGCTATAGATAGATTTATCACTGGCCGTCCATAGCAACTGCTTATGTATAAGCATTTGTTAGGCATGTGTCCATTGTCATTCATATCGTATATATATATATATTGTATCATTATGCATGTAACTAGCATTCAGGGCCAGAGAGAGAGAGACACCTACTCAGATAAAGGATGTGTCTACTTTGGTGAAATTCCTATTTGTTGCATATGGCTTCTTCTACAGGAGCTTCAACAAGTATCGCTCTGTTTGCTGAAATTCAGCAGTCGAAATGAGATACTCAATCACTCAATCCTCGTTGTCCCACTCTGCTAACGGTACAATACTGTCAGTGTGCTAAGATCTTGCGATGGCTCTGGGAAGCGCACAACGTTTGGCAAAAACCAGGAACACGAATCACCTTATTGTCGTTGTAATTGCTGTAGCTGCTCGTTGCAGAAATATTGCTGAGGTTTATGGCCACATTCGCCGCCACAATTGTGGTGCTAGTCTCACTCTAGACTATATCTAGCACCTCCACGGTTCTTTACAATCTTCGCGCTCGTCGACCGGTGTCGTCGGTCGAAGAACGACCGAAGTCTAGCCGGTTAGGTTGAATTCGGTATGGCCGGGTTCAACTCACTCACGAACTTCGACTTATGCTCGGTTGTTCTGTTGTCCCAAGTTGCCGTCTCAAGGCTTAGCTCTGTCCGGCTCAGTTCATTCGGCTGAGCTCTCCAGGGTGTGCACATTGTGTGGCGTCTTTGGTCCAGTCAACCCAAGTTGAAACAGAAGCGTTCGTTGTATTGTTGCCTTCCTCGGACCGTCGCCTGATCTCTCTCTTTCTCTCGTTTCTCGTGAAAAATAAAGATCGTTGTTGAACACGCGGCCCAAGATTTATATATATTGTACCTATGGTATATATCTATATATATATATTTTATATATACTCATGACGCCCGCACTTTGGAGCTGTCCGCGATTCGAACACGAAGCGTTGGCCGCCCCTCTTGTCGTGTCCACAATAACCGCCGTGGCACCCCCGAGGATAAATGTAGGGGGAGGAGGGCAGGTTACCGAGCTCTTCGATAATTCTCCGCCGGCGGCAACGACGACGACGACAACAACGACTCAGTGTGCTGAGCACAGGCCTCGCTTGGTCACCGGCGTTCGCTACGCGGCCGTTGTCACCGGCACAAAGGAACCCAACCACAACGGAGAACAACGCAAAAGCAACGCCAGCTACAGCTACAACAACTACAACAATAATAACAACAACAACAACACGATCACATGACCACGATCAGCAGAAACATCAACAGCGTCGAAGGTGGCACCGCCAATAACATAGAGAGGCCGCGTTAACCTCAGCGACCGCGCGGACAAAAGCAACCTCTCACAGCCGTCCAGGCGCGATAGGAATATCTAATAGGGGAAGATGTAAAAACGATACAGGGTGTATTTCTGCCTGTGTTTTCTTCTCCGTCTACCGGAGGGACATCTGACCACATGTGTGCATTCTACTATGCATATGTCTCTGAGTGTTTCTCTGTGCGGTTCCGCAATGCTGTGTTCCTGCTTCCAATGCCCCAATACTTAAGACTACGCCGTCCCCAATTGTCCCACAGTCACTATAGCCGATCCGATTGTTATAGGTCAACAGACAACGACAACAAGAACAACAACAAAGACACGATCAGCTCCGGCGGGCTGACCAGCCACAACACCGCCATCGCTTAGCGGAATGAACTCGAATGATTTTTTTTTGTGTCGCGGATCGCGGCGAGTGAGTGCGCGTGTACATGTGAATCTATTCGTTTGTCCACAGCGCAGCGAGTAGTCAATCTCCATCTGTGCAGCCCCCTGCAGCTGGCGGTTGCTTGGCTCGGCGCGGCCGCTGAGGCTTGCGCCGTTCGCGCTGCTAAAGACTCGATCTTAGTTTGTGATAGCGTCTCGCACAAGCGGTCATTCCGCCGCTGCCGCTGACTGCGAGCAGTGACTAGAATGGATGTATTATACACAAGAACAGGGGACAGTGGCCAATTCTTCGGCCGTTGATGATTTAGTGGCCAAAATGACACCTTTTGCTACGGCAGTGATTACAACTGCACGAATTGTTGTTGTTGTTGTTGTTGTGGCCGTCGCCGTTGCCGCTATCGTTGCCCGCTGTTGTTTTCTGACACTGTTGACGATGTGGGAGAGATGAAATGTTCGAAGCGGCTCGGGTCGCCCTCAGACGTACACACAGACACATCGGGCACTTCGGAACAGATCAGAGACGGCTGACTCTATCGGGACGTCATCAAGAGGCAACGACACCGGCAGCAACTGACACTTGAGTTCGGTTCCGATACATTCGCCCTGTTGCCGCCAAATTCGCCGCTGCCAAACAGAGTCGTCATTGGGAGACAGACGAAAGGTGCACTTTTCTCTGTTCGCGGGAAGGAAGAAAAAGAAAGCGGGGAAAATGGAGAAAAATATTACGAAGAAGATAGACGACGACGACGACGACACCAATTGGACACGGTCCTTTGTCGTTGGTAATAACACAATTAGACTGCGCGAACAAGACGTAGAACGCCGCCGCCGCCACCGCTGCTGCTGACGAGATTGAAAGCCAAGTGAGTCCAGCGAAGCCGGCCGGCCGGCCGGATACTGACCGACCAACAACCGCCGCTGTAATCGCCGCGTCCGCGCGGACCTCGGCCCTATGGACGTTACAACGTATCCGCGTCCGATTCTGCTGCTGTGCAATATTACCCGCTAGCTTTATACGCCTCGTGCTATATATGCTATGAACAAATATATCTGTCGATTATTATTAGTATACAATTAGCATTCAGTCGGGGACAGTCTTTGCACATATTTCGCCTCTGCCCCCGTCTCCTCATTGATCGCTCGGGTCGTGATGGTGGTGGTGATGCTGGTCGTCGACATCAATAAGAGATTTGCTACACTAGATTTAGACATTGTATTAATACTGTACACGCACTAGGTGCGACTCTACGGCCGCCGCGAAATTATCACGATGAGATACGATGGATGATATTGTCGCTTCGTTGTTGTTGTTGATGATGACGTTGTTGTTACTGCCTTTGATGGCGCCTTCTTTCTACCCCTTCTTTCTTTTTGTGTATGAACCCTCGTACAATTCCTGTTGAGGTCTACTATAATATAAAATATTAGACAGGACCCTCCAGTCCATTCCAGCGCGATCCCCGCCGCCTCGTTGCCCGATGAGATGAGAATTTCTGCTGTCGAGTTCAATTTCTCGTTCGATCATAGCTCATCTCATCTGACTTGTCTGCCGTCGAGCAGCACCAAAAAACTTTATATATATATATATATATATATATATATATATATATTAGTTACGAAGCGTTTCACTCCTTTGTAAACGAACGCTCGGTATGTCGCTGCTGTCCACCGGTGTGTCCACGTGAGAAGCCTGGCCTGGTATCAGCTAGCGGTATCAACAGCGGACGGTTGTCGCTCGAGTCGTTGCTCGCTCGCTCGCTCGAAACTTATGTTCGTTCCGCAGAGGCAGTATCTGCCGCCTCTGTCCTCCTCTTCCACCATTGGAAGATGGCAGGAAGGACACAATGTGTTCGGTTCCCTCGAGACGTCCCGATACGGTTGATTTTTTGTTCATTATGATTTGCTTGCTTTGTACCGCCTCGTTCGCTCACTCACTTACCCACTCACTGTCTATCGACTGACTGCTCGTCCATGTGACTTCCCGGCTACGCTACCCTCGAATCCATCTGTAATTCGCTCCCCTTCTCTCGTAATACCTCTCCGTATCTCCCTGTGATTCGCCTCGAGGAATCGACGAATGCTGGGCGCTCGTTCTTATTCCTTGCCTCGTTCGTTGGCTCCTCTGCCGTGTGCCGCCTACTGCTGAAGCCGGTACAGGCGAACGCGACGAGCGCGTTCGCCTGCACCGGCGCCGGTAGCGGCACACCATTCGGCCTGGCAGTCTCTCTCTCTCACTCTCTCTCGCTCACTGCCATTTCGTATCCAACCGACGGAGGAAAGCTCCCACGGTGGTAATTTATATCGTCACATACGGACACGCATATTATACATATATATATATAAATATACACACTACACAGACAAACAAACGCAGCCTGCGAATATACACAACCGCATATACGCACCGCAGGCCTGAGATGCGAGCCCGTGATCCACGGCAGAAGAGCGCAAGGCAAGGAACGAAAAAAAAAAACAAAATCCACACGAACAACAACAACAACAACGCCGACGACGACGACGATGACGAAGTCGACGAAAGAGAATCACGAAGAGGGACTACACTCGCTCTCTCTCTCTATCTCTCGGTAGCACCGCTCTGTTCGGCACCGCCTAAGCCGCCACGGCGGCAAAACCCCCACAGTCACCTGTGTGTCCGTCCGTCCGTCCGACTGAATCATCCTCGCCCGAGCGATGGATACTTCAAGGCGACTGTTGGCGGCGGCGGCGGCGGCGGCGGCGACGGCGGCAAGCAAGCGCTCCGTAGTGATGTCAGCACGCCGGCGCAAATATCAATAGCTGCTGCTGCTGCTGCAGCAGTGGCAATAGCATCGTCTCAGAGAACGAGCGCATCGTGGGAAATCAATCGTAATAATACCAATAATAATAAGCAGCAGCAGCAGCAGCAGCAACAGGATTTGTAGTCACAATCTTCGTTGTCGTGGAAACGAACGGCGGCGGGACGGTCACAGACACAAATCCGACGCAGGCGAAATAGGACGAGATTGGTAGAGCAGAAGTCATAAGAAGGTGCGCAATTGACAGAAGCATCGACCGGCATCGCGTTGGGGGCAACAACGATACGTTTGCTATGTCCCGCTGCTGGCTGCTAGAGATACCGACAATCGAATTGACGGTGGAAGGAGGAATCTACTGCGGCTACGGCTTCGGCCGCCGCCGCCGCCGCTGCTATTCTTTGTATGATTTTTGTCTATCCGCGATAACCGCTATCGCGGCCCGAGCGAGCCTCGCGTGTCTTGAGTGATGGTAATCCATCTCCGGTCAATTGCTACCCGTTGATTAGGACGTATTGGCGTATTGTGTGCGGCGTGCTGTGTGACCATTCGCGGCGGGCGTGTCTGCTCAGTGTACAGGTGGAAAAATCAAACAGCACCCCGAGGGAAGAACGATCTTCTACGATGACGAGGATCGCCGTCTCGAACGGATTTACTTACTCACAACGAATGATGTGGATGGCGTAGGTCGACGATGGAGTCGGACCAGAGAGGGCGGTCGGTCGGTTAGTGTTTGCCTGACAGCGAACGACGACGATGATTGATATCGTCTCGGAGTCATTCGTCCTCCCTCGACACGCACTCGAGGCCAATGGCGAGATATGTATCTAGATATGTTTCATGAATACATAAATAAAATGAATAAATACGATTGTGTGCCCTCACAACTCGGCTACGTCTTCTTTCGTGCTTTTCATCATCATTCGTGTTCGTTTTGCGATTTGCTATGGATACCGATCGCTGACTGCGTGCGTTAGCACGGAGAATAGAATCGGAGTCAATCCTTTTTCGCCCAGTTCGTATTTCCTCTCCTCTCTCTCTCTCTCTCTCCATCTCCATCTCGCAGTAAGCGTGTCGTGGGATCAGCGCGCGATTCGTACACGACTGCTACGAGACAAGACCGAACTGAGAGTGTTCCTCTCCTTTGAGACGCCCACCCTTATTCTATCCTTACTTTAACTAGATCTTCTATTACTCCTGTCTCACGATATGTCTGTAACGACGCCGCGCGAAAACATCCACTAATTCCTTCTGTGCAAGCACTGAATACGACTTTCGTCATCAAAAACCGGGTGCACCTCAAAATATCAACGAGTCGTACTGGCGCTTGCCTTCGTTCATTGTTCGTACGTAACCCTTTTCGCGTCTTGTTCAGTTTTTTTGCCACACGCCCCCCTTGGGGTTCTCTGTGTCTAAGAGCTAACAAGGAGCGCGTTTCGTTCGCCTGCGCTCGCCTATAGCCGCTGCAAGCGCCGTCAATTACGGCCGATATTGGCGACTAGCAGCTTCGGTACAGCCTACAACGAGTTCGCCAGTAACAGAAGTGCAGCGAGAACGAAAGAAGGATTGGGATAGAGGGCTAGCGAAGCACAGGCTTAAGGAGGCTTACGGAAGGCCAAGGGGCGCTGGGGACTGGCCGTATCTTACGGATGAACGCTTGCTTGCAGTCCCCGACGTCGAACTACTCCGCGCTGGCGAGGCAGCCCATAGCGGAACTCGGTGTATCAACTGTTTCGGCCCGGGCGCTGTGTTGTTCTCTACCCTATCTATTTTTACACCCCGGCAGAATTTCTGAGGACAGAAGCCACTCAGAAAAATAAAACGAATCTGATGAATTCATCCTGTTTTCCCCGATTGTTTTCTATCGTTTACGTGCACGTGCGTGTATCCGCGTCTGTGCCTAGCGATATATCGCTTCATTATGCTGAGCCAACGCGAAACTGTCACCGTCTGCTCGCTGTCAAAGTCAGCTACGCACGTTCTTAAATGAGCAAATATGGAGCTCGTCCAACTCGACTCACAGAGCGAGTCTTGTACAGCGATAATCGGCTGTCGAGTGTTCGTCTACAGTGCAACATTCACTTCTGTTCAACTGTATACCCCTGCCTGTAGATATGAACAATGAGTATGTATAGATGTATAGAAGTATGTATAGATTCGATTTGTGTGTGCCTTATGAAGCAATGCCGAAAGCAGTACCGTGGACGTTAAAGGTTGGCGCTGATTCAGCACGGAAAATGTATTTTTATTTACGTGCGTATGTATATGGCATCGTTTTTCTCACCCCCGGGGCCGGACGCCCTATACGCTGTTCGTTTTTTGCTGTGCTATACTGTCTAGTGCTTGGCGTCCCGGTACTCGCATCAGCATATCGACAACATGGAATCGTTTCGCTGACGATGTGTGACACGGCTATCCTGCCTAGCCACGTGTTACGGTAGATAAGTTAACAAATAGAAAGAATCACGCTGTTGATAGTTGAATCCAAGCAGTCATTAACGATGCGGGAGGAGTCAAAAGGACGGCGATTTGGCCATTAGCAGCGAAATATAATCGCTCTCAGATGAATCTATGTGGACCGCGATGGGGCAGTGTCCACAATTGTATTCTCTGATTCTCCGGGGCATGATCTTATTCTACAATATCGATCGACGGAATTCGCACTTGAATCCACTCCTCCTGAGAAGGGACACGTATTCGTACAGTGTAAAATACAGGCGAGTCGTTTTGTCAAAGTGAATTGCAAGTCACTCTTAGCACGGTAGGTGATACATGGATTTCTGTGAGATCAACCCTTTGAAAGAGCAGCAGCAGCAACAACAACAACATGAACAACAACAACTACAACTACTATTACTACTATTACAGCTGCTGCGCGTGTCTCCTCAGCGTTCGGTCGATATCTTCGTGCTCCCGTTTCATCGCTAAACATATTATGACTTACACAGAGTCGCCCTGCCGCCAGATGTCGCGGTCTGTGTGGATATGGATATAATATATATATATATATATATAATATGAATATATATATATATATATACGCTAATACGAATTGCGAATAATAATAAATGACTGTCAGTGAACAAGTGAACGGCGGCGGCGGCGGCAGCGGTGGCAGCCCGTGCTTTCTCAGTTTCTTCAGACTCTCCTGTTGGAGCATTCTGGCGAAGTTTAGCATTATCGCCATCAGCATTTATCCTCATCGCATATATAATAGGTGTGTAACGCGCGATGCGTAAGATTCGTCCAAAAAAATATTTATATATATACGACACAGAGTGCCTTATATATATAATATTATTGTTGGTAGTAGTAGTAATAGTAGCGGCCCTGCGTACGGCAGCCGTACGCCGAGGCTTCGTCGATCCATCTGCTCATTTCGTTCGACAGCTCAACTCGGCTGAGCGCTCGGCTCAGAGCTCGCCATCTGTCCGCCTGCTGCGAGAGATGAGTGTGCTGTGCTGTTCATTAAGTCCTCGGTCCCATTGGACCTCTCACGGTCGTGCGTCGCTTTACGATTTGCACCATCCAACGCTGGCCGAGTCAACGCCGGTACCCGTCGCGGCGGCAGCAGCAGCAACGATTTCAGCAGCAGCAGGAGCGGCGGCGGCGTTGCTCTTCGTCATGGCCACTCGATTCTACTTGATTTGTGTGCTGTCTTCTTGATTCCGGATCCTCTGCGGAGGTTTTTCTCCTCGTCGGATTGCCTCACATGTCGCTTAGTGCTCCACTCGAGCGGCGGCTGACGTCGCTCCCCCCGTTTAGCGCGCTGCCGGGATACTCATTCGCCCTACGAGATCTCTTCGGCAGGCCGGTTTCGCTGCCGCCGACGATGATCTCCCCCCCCCCCCCCCTCACGACAGAAGACGAACACCCGGAGCAACGGTCGCCTCTGGTCTCCCCAGTCGAGGAAGACGACGTCGCTAAGACGGGCGAGTTAGGCAGGCGGCCGCCATCCAGCCAGCCAGGCAGGGATACGTGTATCTATTGGCCACTTTGCCGGGGCCGGCTCTGCCCTGTCACCTACTTCGGTGTATGTCGTTGCTAGTCACTCCGTCGGGCGGGTCAAGCCCGCCAAAAGCCGGACCTTTTCCTTAAACCAATTAAGACTATTATTCTTATTATGGGAGAACCGTGTTTATGAGTGTGCGTGCGCATGTGTGTTTGTTTGTTTGTTCGTCTGTCTATGTATGACTGCTAGCGAGCCAGTGAGCGTGGGTAACTTCGGATATATCGTCTATGGTAGTATCTAGCATATGATCGCGGATGTATTCGGCGTGCGTCGGTATGTCGTCGTTGTATTTGCAGTAGGCAACAACACTCTTTACATTATGACATTATTACATGACACATAGCATAGAGAGAGAGAGATTACGCGGACACGCGTGGATACAGGGAGTGATTCAGCCAACAAGTAATCATCTCTCACATTTCGCATTACTACGATGAGGCATTGAGACGCTTCACCCATCTGTCGCGACGGGCTTGGCCGACGGTAATTCATTCCGCCGGACGGTCGGAAAGCGCAGTTTCGGTCAGCAGTTCATCGACAGAGTCCAAAAATCAAATCAAATCAAAGTGCTCATAAGCGCATGTACTATCATCGAGCCGCTTTGCCTAGCGATGTTGTCGAAACACACCTTGGAAGGGGCGCCCTACCTGTGAATGTTATTATAGCGACATCGGCATTGGCACCCGTTCATCTGCGGGTTCATCTAAATACTGCTACCACCACCACTGGTGATGATACCACTAATAATAATGATGACAATAGTAATAATAATAATAACAGAGCTTGTCATTCATTGCAGATGCCGCTGTTGCATTGCTCGTCCGGTAGGCGTTGATTCGTGGATATGAATGAATATACGTGTGTATCTATGAATGACACATACACACACATGCACATCCAGCGAGCTCCCGTGCCACCCATCAGGTCAGGCTGTGTGTGTGCAACGTACGCCTCATCAAGCAACAACGAGATCAAGACAAACTCTAGCCAAACATACGTTCCAACCCGCGACCGATTCGCTGCGAGTTGATTGACGACCGTCATCCCGTATGACTTACGTTACGCTGTGCTTCGCTGCGCAGTTCTATGCTTATGACAATTGTGGGAACTATCCTCCCCTAGTTATCTCTCCCGTGGTCCGAGAAGACCGATGGAGCGGGGAAGGATGAGAGGGGACCGCATAAATTTCCATATTTTTCTATCGCTATCTCGATCACGGATCCGCTGCTGCCGCCACCTTCATTTCCCTCGTAGCGTAGCTGTGTGCGTATCGTCATCTCGAGTAACGCGATAACGCTGCTGACGACAACGACGACAGTGTCGCCTCGAGCCTCGGGATCCCGTCACCTGTCTGGCCAATTACTTACACACCTTTTTCTCGGGACACCCTCCTCCAACCCGTAGCGCTACAACACGTATAGCTCTCGTTCGCCATGAGCTCGACGACATTGCGGCGACAGCAGCGGCGGCGGCGGTAGGAAGCGCCACTGGGTACGCGGCTGATAATCGCTTCGTGTTTTGCGTTTTCACCTCTTTCTCTCTCGTCGCCTCTCCTCTCTCTTCCTTTTTTTTCTTTCTCTACCGAGGCTGATTGTCGCATGCGTTGCATAAGTACGCTGAGCGGCTGTACCAAGGCGACGGAGCCGCAAAGGCATTAGCCGTTAGTTCTACCCAAAAGAGGGGCTGAATTCGGCCCGCTCCGTCGGCCGGCTCCGCTCGTCCGCCTGCGTCAACCAGTCGAGAGAGCGATGGTGTGACAACGGCGGCGGCGGCGGTGGCGCCGACCACGAATGGATGAAATCGTTTAACGCTGCTAGCTGGCTGTTATCGGAGACGGAGGCGAAAGCGGGCGATCTGTTGATCTGTATATCTATGGTTGGTTGACGCTCATTGTCCATTCGTTCTCCTGCGTCCCTCTCGGCTTCACGGCGTTGCATGTTCAATTTAATGTCGATGATACACGCACACAAACAAACACACACACACACACATATATATATATATATATATATATATTATAAACACACTACTCTGCATATAACGTGCTGGTATGGCGCTTCAGATAGCCGACGTATTTAGGAAAAGCCGGACAACGAGTGGAGGTAACAGGGGAACGATTATCCTATAAATGATTATTATACCGCGCCGCTCACTAGTCACTTATGCATCTCGCGCCCTCTCACGTTTATCTCTGGTCGTTCTCTCTCCGTAATCTTCGCGACGGCAACGCTACTCAATGAAGCCAATCTCAGCGGTGGCGAATGCATTGGCAACTGGCAACAACAACAACATCAACAACCGACAACGATGGGCAGGCAAACGGCAGAAAAAAAGAAGACATTAACATCGCGAGAGATGCAACGCCGAATTTGCCAAACACACAAAGGCAGGCAGATCTCGTGCTGATGACGATGATGAGCTGATGGCCACTTTTCTGTTGTTGTGTCTGCCAATCGATCGAGAATAGCGTCGAGTGCCTGTTGAGTGTCCGACGGGGTCGGCTGCTGCTGCCGCAGCGGATAAAGGGTATAAGCACGTACGTCGGTTCTCTGTCCGCACGGCTCTGTAGCTGTTCGTTAGTGCTGTTGTTCAGCCAGCGTCTGAATGCCGTACGCTCTTGTTCTGACGCTCACAGCTGGCAGCGTAATGCAATATGTCGCCGTCGTCGGCCGCCGCCGCTGTCGTGCGGTGTTCCACCGGGGCAGGGGTTCGGTGGGAGAGCGACCGGAGCCGCTTAGCAACAAAGAGCAAACAGGTATAATTTTTCGTTGTGCGCCAGCGTTCGTTGCGTTCTCATCCATCCATCTGTCCATGTGTCTATAATAATATCTATCCGAGCATAGATCCGAGTGAGCGAAAACGGGCGAAGGCCTGGGGACGTCATTAGCCGAATACAAACACTATTTAGCTGAATTAACCGCTGTACTGCTGCGGCTGTTGCTGCTGCTACGGCTGCCGATATTCGCCGACGTGTCTGGTACTAATGTGTCTGTCGTCTGAGTTGCTCGCTCTGTGTGCATTACCCTGTCTCCTTTCAGCATAGACGGTGCTGCTGCTGCTGCTGCTCGAGTGTCGGGCGTCGGTCCCTTGTTGTTCGTGCTCGCGACGAGTCATCGTTGCGAGCATTGAGCTCGTTGTGAGCCAACGAGCCGGCAGCGGCCGACGAGAGCGGAGCGACTGACCGAGCAAATAGGACGGAGTCTCTCAAGGAGCAGGAGGATTCGTTCTGGATCTGAACACCATCATCCTCTCCCCCCGCCCCCCCCGTGTCATCAGACGCGGTCATCTTCCTAGTTTTCCTCGTGTGGACGAATAAAGTGGACGTGGACCCGCCTAGCGGATTCGACCGTCACGCCTCGTGAGTATACTATAATAGCCCTGCAAAACGCTCTGGCCGGGGCAGAGGTCAGCTGGCCGAGTCAGAGAGACTGTCTGAGCAGGGAACTGAGCTGATTTTCGCGAGTTGGAATCCGCGCTGGCGGCATCCGGCAGCGCTAAACGTCTAAAAGGCTAAAACAGCCTAATGCCAAACTGCGGTGACGTCTCGTTGATATTTAGAATATTGGCTTTATGGCTGCAGAGGCCGGCCGGCCGACCGACGTTAACCTTATAGGTATCTGGGAAGATCTAGCTATTTGTTCGTGTGTACATCACAGCTAACTGGATGGCACCGTGAGAACTTTGCTGAGCGTGCGCAGGAAAGATGACGCCGAGAAGCGAACGTCATGCGCCACTAAACGGGACTGAGTGGAGTGAGTCCCAGTTGGAGGTCTCCCGTGCTCACTATACTGTCTCTGTCGCAGCGATAGGTGTCGCTCGGGACACACATACACACACACAGAAACATATATATATATATGTTTCTATGTGTGTGTAGAGCTCAGATCATAGCGTACAACGAGCGGCAGTTACAGGAGTTGTCAGCGTTTGCTAGGTGGGTCGATGTTGCTGACTACGAGGAAATACCAGCACTGCTTGAGCTGCTGCTCGTACAAGTCATCTTCTACAGTTAGTTCGCCCGCACGTAACATTCTATTGGAGTAGCGCCCCTACTATACGGCTCGCGTTGTTGTTTCCCTGCCATCGTGCGTCTGATGGAGGCGGCAATCGGGAGTTTCTACCAACGCCATGGATCTGTCGCTGCGCCAAGTTGAGTTTCGCGTTCGGCTGACAGAGTCGCGATCCTGCCCCCTCCCCCCCCACCACCTTTTCTCTCTCGCGCTTTGTTCTATGTCATTTGTTTTCTTCGCCGGGTCGGTTTGTGCTGTCCGTTGCTAAGTGTCTCGGCGCCGACCGTGCAGCACAAGGCACCGCACAACGACGACGACGACGACGACACCACCACCACCGACGATCTTTGCTCAAGGCGAGCAACGGGGATGGCTGCCGCTGTTCCGCCTGGTGTTATAATGCCTACCTAAGAGCTATCTTCTGTGGATTTCTTGGGGACACATCTTCGCTGCTGCGATAACGGCGGACAGCGATCGCTTTGTGGTAACTTTGCTGTATCCCTCGTTTTCCCCGACGACGAAACGAACACGATGGGATAGAACGGTGGTGACAGCGATGGCAGAGACGAAGAAAGAGAGAGAGAGAGGGGAACAGATAGCGATAGAGCTACACAGGAAAAGAAATAAATATATAGAGGGCGAGCGAGCGAGAGAGAGAGAGAGAGCTTGGGAACGCGAACGGCGGAGGAAAGATACGTTCGTCGCGGCGACGGCGAGGTCATCAGCAGTTAAAGAGGATTAAAGGAAAATAGAGGAGGCCCTGTCGAGTGGATTTGCATAAGCTACAGAATTTCATCGCTTTGAAATCAACGGGGCCGGCTGCCACGGTGCGAGCGGGAGCGAACTTGAACGTCGGAGACAGACAGATCTCTTATCGGTCGAACTCGGCCGGTGTCTTTGCCCGGTGTCTATTTGCTGTATTTGGCTGTTCACTGTAGTCCTCCTGTTCGTGGGTCCGTACTTTCCTATGCACATTAGATACCATAGAGAGAGAGAGAGAGCGGGAAAGACCGGTTTTACCGATAACAGTGTATGGGCCAGCCGGGTTCTGTTCGGGCTTATCTTCGGTTGAATACCCGAATAATTGAGTGGTATTGAAAACAATCAGCCAGCTTTCAGCTCGAGATAGATGGTTCTTGCTTAGGTCAGCTTGTCGCGCTCATTTCAACTTTGAAATTACTCTAGCCAAACTAAATAGAAAATAGCTCAATATATATATTATATATATATACTGGCGCGATAGTTGGATGATGTTGAACGCGAGCGAAGCAGCCGTTACTTGAACTAAAAGTAAAATCGCTGTTAAACGTGTTTGACATTTTTCGTCACCAGGAAGTTGCAGCTGAAGTTGACGACTATATTTCTTAGTTCGACACAAACATATAACGAGTGCGTCTGTGTGTGTGTGAGCTACATCGCGCTTCCGAATACTGACGCCAAGACACTTCGTCGACACATTCAGCCGTTGGCCGGCAGCCTGCTTTATCGGCCGGCAGGCCGCTCGGTAGGTCTGTACCCCTCGGGGATTTAAAGGACACGACTTCGTCGTCACCCGGCACCAAACACTGCCGATGACTTCTGTGACGCTCGTTCATGGCGATTAATGCGGCAAATGCGAGTGGAGCATAGCGAAGGCAGGGAAGGTAAGTAAAAGCTAAAAACGTGTCGATCACGACCCGACCGTGCGCTCTCGTGTTCTCACTTTGATTCTGACTGGCGGTGTTTGTTGACTGGCCGCTTCGTTCTCAACCGATTCGAGTCGCCGACGCGAGCTGCCACGGCGAGACGTCGCTCGCTCAATGGGTGTTAGTTCCTAACAGAAGTCACAGCTTGCCGAATAGCGGACAACAACGCCAGCAACAGCAGCAACACATAGCTGTTCATGCTGCGGTGGTCGAGGCGCGCGGCGAGCACCCGTTGAATCCGCGACGCGGCGGCACCACCACCACCGCCGCCGCCGCCGCCGCCTCCTCTACCGGAGCCACCCGCTCATACCGAGCATGGCCAAACGCTGCGGGTGCAAATTGTCGTCCGCGAAAGGAAACACCTACGGCGTTCGGTGAGTCTCGCGGCGTTCGGCTGCGTCGAGCGTTCGCCGCTTCACGCGCGAAGATGTCGAGCCCGCAGACGCTGTCGATAGACTCACGTTTGGCCGGCTGTCGGCCTGTTCGCCTGGCCACCGCCTTCAAGCGGCGCCCCACGACGCCGTACACAACACGAGACGCATCGTCAAATATATACAGACGATGGAGCAACCTGTGGTGGTGTACTTGAACGATGCTAGATTTTGCCTCGGTAGCGGCCCCCGACCCACGACTCGAGGGGCCGCCGGCACGAGAACGCACGTTGATACACACGAGGCACCACATGTGTTTGTCACCCTATTCTGGTCTCGTGTTTTCTGTCTACGCACACAAATGTATATATATATATATATATATATGTATGTGTGTACAATGTAGAGACATTGTATCCCCATATGTACAATGTAGAGACATTGCCGGGACGACGGCCGTTCGTTTGAAAAAGTAGTCCGATCGGCCTTCGTTCGAGACGCTGTGATAGGTGGCGTCATTTAAACGTTAACGCCCACCGAGTGTTTGCTGAACGAAAGGCAATTCGATGACAAACGAAAGAGTAAACCTTCGCCGAATGGCTAAGGCAGAGTTGGAAATTTCCAACGTCAAGCATTGCCTTAGTGCGGCGCGTATGACACGATGAAAATTCACTGCTGTTTTCGCCTTTTTGCAAAAATAATTGGCTAACGCCCTAAAAAATTCTTCTCATCCGCATCTGATCTCATTGACTCACAGACTAATTAAACGTCATCACCGTAGCGCAGAACATCGTGTCCAACAAGCTCATAGAACATTCGTAGACATACAAATATCAACATTAAGTACTTATTGTTCATATTCCGATTGGCGAATACGAACCAAACCGCCTTTGGTTGCCAACTTGTGCTCTGTGATTTTTTTTTTTGTTTTGACAAATTGGGTCATTTACGTCACTGTCCAGCTCTCGGTGCGGCTTTCCCATCGAGAGGCACTCGGGGGGAGGGGAAGGGCAATCACAACGAAACCGGAAAAAATAGTGTTCGTCAGAAATTAGCAATTTGCGTTTGTATTTTAGCTTCGTTCGGTGAACCGTCCGCCCGTTCGAAACGGTTGAAATGATTCGATTTATCTTTATTATAAATGATCACCTGTAATGAGATGATGACAGCCATTTTGAAGGTATTGGCATTCTCTTAAATGACAAATACCAATTAAGGGATTCAGCCTCTCCGAAGCTCCGTAAATCAATTCGCGCCGGGTCGACACGAGAAATATCGCAGGCACGCATGCATGCACAGACCCACAGCTCATGCTTTGCACGTAATTGAAAATAGGCAGCTTGTGGTAACGGTCACATTCGGTTACATATTTCTGAAGCAATTCGTATGCGCGAATCCATTCGTACGGTAGATATTAATATCGCGCCATATCATTAACTTCGTCTGAAACTTTGTCCCGCACCAAAGCTATAGCGAGCATGGTGAACTTGTACTCTGTTCACGACTTCGATGGGTACAGACCTAAACTGGTCGTGGAACAAGCATTATATATATATATATTCATGTATATATGTATATATATATATCATGTATATATGTATATATATATATTCATGTATATATGTATATATATATATTCATGTATATATTATATATATATATATATGTATACATATATATTTTGTAAATAAATGCGAACAGATTTTTCCTCCATTCGTGCAGATCATTTCGTCATTTCCAAAGCTGCAGTGCACACCAGTGAAGCCGTCATCCAGGTGAAATGCCTCGCAGTGACCAAATCACTGCGCATCTGAAACGATTTTCAATTAACCAACCACAGCCGATTTTCCGTATCTCAAGCGTCGACCCTTCCCCCCCCGTCCGTCCGCCCGCCCGCCCGCGTCCATAGACCAACCAAAACGTCCTGTCTTTTCCTTGTTTGCTCGACGAGAATAAACGATTCTCGTTTTCACTCACGTTTGTAACCGTCGCTTAGTAATTGCGCACACTCGTCGTCCGCTCGCGGGGTGGTGACCACAATAAGAATCAATCTACAACAAATTACTACTACAACAACAACTAGATGTACGATGACTGCCGCTAGTACATTATTTAATACTGCTGCTAAAATCCGAGAGATAATGCCCACGCCAAATAGGCATCATTTACAGTATACCCGTCACAGACTCGAGCAAGCACTCGGTGCTATTTAATTCGATGATTATTATTAGTACTATTATCTGATGATTACACAGACATCGACAGGCACACGTACATAGATATGCATTTGTGTATATGCATTATTAAGTAGTGCATATATATATATATATATATATATATATATATATTATATATATGCACGCAGCGTGTGTGATAAATCGTGGTCGTTACGACGGTATCAACGACGAGCTAACCCAAAGGCAAAACGATGACGGGTAATGAGACTCGAGAAGTTGCCGAAGACGAAGTTAGCACAAAATCGTGTCCTCCGTTTTTGCTGTTGTTACTGTTGTTATTCTTGTTGTTGTTGCGGTGGTGCTGTTGTCAAGCCACGCCAGAAGTTATTCTGCTCGGCATATTACTGTTATTATTACTATCTACTATTATTATTATTATGGTTATGACATTATTGCAGCGGAAATGAAAGTCATATCTGTTCGGCCTGTCGATTTCTCGCTCTCTCTCTCTCTGTCGCTGCCTGATGCATTTTGTTGTTGGTTCGCCGTTGTTGATTTGCTGTACGCGACGTCAGAAACAGTAGCCGCGGCAGCAGCAGCTGCAGCAGGTTTGATGGCGTTCCGCCATTTGATGAAATGTTTCGCCATTGTAATTTCTGTTGTTGCTGTTATTTCGCTGCTGAGCTTATTGCTGTCGTTGTTGTTGTGGTTGTTGTTGCAACGGCTGCTGTTTCTTCCGATGTTGATCCTCTGCAGTATTGCTATCATTGCTGCTGCCCTCTGCCCATGTGATGCTGTTCGCGCTGTTGTCAACGGCAGTGGAGCAATTCGTAAATGACGAACCTTGCTCCTCGTCGCGTCCTCTCTCTCGCTCGCTCGCTCTCTCTCTCTCTCTCTCTCTGTATGTTTGTCGGTTTGTGCGACCGTGTATATACGAGCGTAGCTATGTGTCGTGCAAAATTGTCGTTAACTGCTCCGCGCGGCAGCGCTCGCGCAGTCTGCTAACAAGGTCCCGGTCAATCTGGCTGATCACCATTGGTACCAAGATGACGCAGAACGCACGGAACAAGGCGGCTCTGGCAGCTTCGGGAGCTTCTGGTGCAGCGGGTCTATTCGCCCAAAGAGAGACAGCGAGAGCGAGAGAGAGAAACTATACGCGGTAGTGACGTATTTGTCATGAGTGATATTCCGGGTATCAGCGATCGGGAGCAGCCGTGGCAAAATCGACAGCGGCACAACCCGACGCGTAACAACGCAGCGGCCGCAAATCCGGCAGAAATCGGAGCGATTAAGGAGATATTGAATCAATCGAAATCTATCTATTCGACGTAGGTATGTCCAACAGAAGACAAGCACGTGAATAAATGGCCGGCATCGACGTTGATCGATGTTTATATTAGATGGATGTGGATAAAGGCTAGATTGATTCTGACGTCTGCACGCCAGTGGTTGGATTTAATCGTTGATCTGATTCGTAGATTTGACGCCGCGAAAATCACGGACTGATTGTGTATCAAGCAAGAGAGTGAGGGACAGAGAGAGAGAGAGACATGAGAGCTATACAATGAGAATAGGGAGTTGTTATTCTATTATTGATAAACGGATATTGCAACTGTGTCGTGTGGCAATTAGTCATGTCGTTTAGTGATTATATTATATTATACGTATACATGTATATGGTTATAGGTATGGTACGATACAGAAGAATAAATGCGCGCGCTTTAATTTCCAATATATATATATATATATATATATATCGTGGCTATTTATGCCGAGTTCATTAGGCATAGAAAGTATTCAGGGACTAGTTTGTGAGATGTTCTATATATTTATCTGCGCGAGAAACATTATCCGCATGAAACAGTCTAAGGTTGATGATCTTCATACGTTACTGTGCGTATATGTATAGACAAAATCTGATAGCATCGCCCCGCCTCGCCGTGTCCGAGGACATACGCGCAGTGGTCGTTGGCGTCAGTGAGCAAACCAACCGAATAAGGGTGAAATCAGCGCCTCTTCATCCCCCGTTCTCACTGCCAAATATGGCAGGCCGGCTAAATGGTGCCCCAAACACGAATCGCTAGCATTTGTCAGCTCTAGTGTCTGAGTCACCCGGTGGACGAAATGATTCCCAGGCCCGACAAAACGATTCTATATATATATATATATATATATATATATATATATAGTATTTATATGTAGAACACAACGCGTTGGTGTTGTCGACTGGCTGACGGGTGAAGTCTGGCAGACGAGCGATTTAAGGACGTGCAACACCGCAGAAACGACCACATTCATGATCTGGACAGGTCAAAAAAACGTTGCTCATGAAGTGAGGGCACAATAAGATAAGGCAATCTAACGCGATTAGGCTAAACATAATACAGAGTCGTATTATGTGGTATGGCCAATCCACCGGTCGTCCAGAGGTGGTCGAGAGGTGCGTTATGATTTGCAATCAACACTCTCACATACACTTTGTAATTAAGACGCATAACGTTAATATTATAAGTGATACATGGTGAATTGTCTATTCCGATTGCACTGAGCCGAGATGCAATCGCAATCATGCCCCCCCCCGCCCCCTAAACAATTCGTCCAATTACCAAGAGATTACACGAGTGTTCATGTTGATTTTATGATTGTGCCTGATTTCGCTTCCTCACCGAAGACAATGGTCACCCCTATGATATCACCGATCATCGATTTGTGTCGATAAATCGGTCGGCCAAATAGACGTCTGCTGGCATATGCACAGATCAGGCAGTGATTGATACAATACTATCTCAGCTGATCAAACGGTTAAGAGCGGGAGGGCAATCTTCGGTTGAATTTCCCCGCATTGAATTTCTGCCAAGAGCTGCACTCGCATACACACACAGCAACAACAACAATCAATGGTCTCTACGAAGCGTCATCAAGCCAGATGCTTGTCCTTCTCAGCGCTCTTCGATTCGTGGACATCCGATGAGAACCGCCCTCTTTGTCTGCTCGATCCGATGTGATACAGTCAGCGGAGCACTACGCCGCTCAGGTATCATCGGACGGCGACACTCGATGGTCAGGCGAAAGCTGGCACGAACAGATCTCGCTCGGGCAGCGGCCACGGATCTGTAGCGAGCAGCATGGGGCCGGCCCAAGCTCTCGGTGGTACTCAATGGCCGCGGTGGGAAACAATGAACTGCAACAGATCAGTGGACAGGTACCACGCAACAGCAGCCGCATCAGGAGACACGGGACGGAAGAGATCAGCGGTGTACACTATATCGTATTTACTACTGCCAACGTTACCCGGTATGAGATACGGAGCGGGCTTATGCTATCCCCTGAGAATTCCGATAAACGTGGCCACTTAGCCACAAATGGAACGCTGGCGCCAGCGCCAATCCCGGCCCGGGTGTTCCTCGTTCAACGAGTAGCTTCGCGTCCGCTGCTGCTGATACGAAGATGTCGTCTCCTCTCGATTTTGATGGGCGTTTTGGCAACAAGGCGCATGCTATTAGTATTACTACTGCTGTTGTTGTTATTATTACCCTTGTTATTATTATTATAATCAGGGGATGATATTGTTTTAGTGTCATCGTCGATGTGTTTCGTCGCAGCGGCGGCTTCTCGCAGTCATCAGGACTCGGGAGGCCGAAGGAGGCGGGGGGGGGAGGTAATATAATGTATTGTTTGACTGTTATTGTTCTAGCGTCACCGCTATTAGTGTCTCTCTCTCTCTCTCTCTCTCTCTTTCTTTCCCTTTATTTTCGCCACATATATGCCAACCGTACAATATATATATATACATATATATGTTGTACTGCTGGACTAGTGCTTGTGCCGGAAGGCGATGTGGATGAGGCTACGATGGAGGAGGGGCGGTGGCGTGCTGCCGCATGCGATGATCGAGGCTGATCAGATGCGGATTAAAGGGTGGCCTGCCTGTGTTGCGTGCCTGCTTACGCGCTCGCTCGCTCGCTCCCTGGCTGGCTCGCTGGCTATTTACTCTGCAGGCTCAGACCACGATAAGCAATACGAAGATAGCAGAGCCACTCAGCAAGCATACCACGTTCAAAGTCAGCAGCGTCTTAGTCAGCGTATACTGTCTTTCAGGCTAGATCTATCCGATCCCATGAGCTACTGTTATACAACCGGCGAATCCGGCATTGGAGAGTCGCTCGCTGGCGTCTGACGAGCGAGAGCCCTTCGTCTAGACCTAGGCTTGCCTCCCTAGTACGCGTCTTAGTTCGGGCACAGCGGCTACCTTTTTTTCCCGCTACGACTCGCCGGCAGCCGTGCTGCATGCAAGTAGCTCCTCTGACAACATCATAGCTTGTTATAGTTCGTTAGCCCAGCAGCCCTGGTCGGGTAGGCGTATCGCCATGTCGTTTCTCCTGGCGTTACGCGCAGGCCTGAAGAACAAGGGATAGGATCCGCACGGGGTCGGAGTTTCATGGGAGTGCAGAGAAAGAGACATCCGAGAACAAGACACCCTCCACATCCAGAAGATCCATTCGGCCGAACAGTAGTACGTGTTGCTGTTTCCGTCGCATTAAGCTATACACAAACACACACTCACTCTCTCTCACAACAGGTCATCGGGCCGCTACTACCTTTACTACGTATTTGCTGTCCGTAAGGCAACAACCAGCCAGCCAGCTATATATAAATACCATCTAACAAACAGGAGAAGGGACCATTATGACGCTCTGTACCTTCACGGAATAACCCCCCCCCCCCTTTCAGGTATCTGGTCCGCTGTTTCGGGCGCACACACGTGCGTGTATTTGCGTCGACTGTGGCGAACTCGCTCATTGCGGTGTGTGTATCTACTAAACGAGACGGATAGATGACGACCTCGGCAGTCGATAGATGGACACTCGGTCGGCCCGCTCCGTTGTATTAGCCGATCGGACAGAGCCACACAATGCGATGGGAACCAGCTCTCTTTCCGCCGTGCTCGTCTGGCCATGTTGTGTTCGTCGAGAAAGTCGAAGGGGTCGCCGATAGGGACACACACACATTGGACGGCATTGGACATCGGGGATTTCGGATAGATGTTGCTGGGATTGGGCAGGGACGATACATTAGTGGCATGACTGACATCATCGTGTCGTCAAAGTATACGTTATATTGTATTATATATAAGGCGAGACAGCGGCTCAGCTGTGACGGCGGATCCCAGCCGGGCTCAGCTGGGGAGAAGCGAATAGTGAATTAGTACAGGTAAGGAGGCAATAACAACAACAACAGCGACACCACCACCACCAACAACAACAACAACAACGGGAAAAATGGAAGACGTCCGTCAGGTACTACATCATCATCAGCGAGAACAGCCGCAGTGACAGAGTGACAGTAACGATAGTGACACAGTGACAGTAACGATAAGGAAAAAAGAGGAACAAAATTGAAAGAACTCAAATAGGTACACAGCTGCATCTAGCTGCCTTCGCAGCAATCGCAGCTCGACCACGGTAGCTGTGACGGAGGCAATACTTGGGTCTATCCGAGAAACTAGTTGTCAAGACGAACGCGACTATCGGACCAACGGATTGATGGGCTCCTCAGCCGTCATCCGAAAATGGCCGTAAGGGCCTAGGAAAACATTTCGTTGAAAAAGAGAGAGAAAGAGAGAGAGAGAGAGTACTAACTCAAAGAGACATGAAGAACACCGGCAACAGAAGAAGTTGTAGCATTCGTAGCAGCAGAACGAGTGCTAAACAACGCGAGACGTTCTGTGACGACGGCGGCGGCGGCGACGGTGGCCACCACCACGGTTTTTACGGTTGAACGGATTCCAATCGCACGTCACTAACTCGCTAACAATACAACCGAGCGTATGCAGTACCATATCTCTCTCTCTCTCTCTTTTTGGGCGACTGGGTGCGCGAGAAGTGTGCTCAAAACGGAGAAGCCTTGGGTGTCGGTTCGTGAGTGTGTCAAGTGGCAAAACACCGAAAAATGTTCCTATTGCCGCTGTCGTCGATGGCCGACAGACCAACGACAGATGTGAACCACAACGTCTAACCAAATCGTCGCCGTCAACAACGTCATCGGCGGCGGCGGCTTCCCTGGTAGCGGCGTTTGCTGGCATCGCCAAACAGCGACAAACAGGTGTACGGCTTCAAGCGAACGGATGAACGTATCTGTTAGTTGTCACATGGTTCAGTGGATACCATGTCGTTTTTGCGGACAGCCCGCCACCCGGTTCCGAGAGAGAGAGGCGAACAGAGGGTGTCACCCCGTCGGCATCGGTGCCCCTGCCTCCAATATACTAGCCCTAGTTATAGTTGCAGTTCTAGCAGCAGCATGGGTTCGGTTGTACACACGAGCGCAAGTGAGTCCACGAGGACGCACGAAGCTGGCGACGCCGAACAGCAACCGAGGCCTGGACTCCTGCTCCGAGAGACGTGCGACTCAAATGCGCTCACCGCCGACGTTCGCGCTCTGGCCGATTAGCGCTCAGATCTCGACAGCCTCGGCAACTGGTCATAGCAGATAGTCATCTGACGGATAAAATACCACATTTACTCACTCTCTCTCTCTCTCAGATATATTTTGTTTGTCTCTTCGCCTATTCTCTCTATGGTCTACCGTACACACGTCGTGACACGACCCATACGTGGAGCGCGAACCGTGCCCACAATTGCGTCTAGGTAACAAGAGGTCGGAACCGACCGCTGTCGATTCCGGTTGGGCGACTTTTTGTCTTGAAGCATCTGAGGCAAAAGCAACAAGTGGCTCGCTGGTTGGCGTTCAGCAGATCATCATTCGCAGTGTTCGAACCCCATACGTCGATGAAGGTATCTGATCATCGCCTCCTGACTGAGCCAGTCGCTTTCGATCGGTGCCGACACTTTTTTCGGTAAGCAAGTAGTGATTCACCATGTCGAAATGGTTCGGAGCGGATACCAGGCCTCTTACGGGGTTCCTAAAGGGTAGCCCCTGAGACACGGCTTGTTACCACAATTGTAATATATACCTGCATAACAGGTGTATACGAAAATCTACCGTGCGGCGAGATCCTCGCTTCAACCACAGGGTATTTTGCGGTGCTATGCCGGATCACGTTCGCTTATTTAACTACCAAATACAGTACCTCGACGGTAGCCAACACCCGGCCCCCTTAAGTAGGTTTTCTAATCTAGGTTTTTTTTAGACACGTACAAATACATCGAGAAGAGAACATGACAGAGCAGGATGTAAGACAGGCCCTCAACGTAAGGTAAACCATCTTAGTTTGTCGAATTCTGCCCTCCTCGCAGTCACGTGTGCATTGCACCGGTTAGTGGCTCTCCCTGGCTGGCCCACCCGCTCATCCAGTGTACACTGCCAAAATCGTTTCAGACATTGTACAATAATCCTGCCATCCTGAATTGCAGTATAAGAATCCTGAAAATCCTTTGAGACATTGTACAATACACTGTCGGCACTATTTTCAAAGTTCCATTTCCCGCCGAAAACCGCGACGTTCCCGCGAGACGTACCCGTGCTCGCGATCCACTTCACGCAACACAGGGTGACTGTTCGGACAGGCAGCCTGCATGTGATGGCAATGACGTCGTGGCAATAAGGCTTCAGCAGCAATGGCATCAGCAGCAGAAGCACTCGCAGCCTTTCAATTCGCCGCGACGCGTCGCTCCACACCTCAGCCCAGCGGCATTCAGACCGAGTACGCCTCTCTCTCTCGCTCTCCTGTGCTATGCTACAGCGTATAAGGAGAGCAGCACGAAGCGTTCGTCGAATTCATTTGGCCCCTGTCACGCCTTTTGCCTTCTGCACTACGTTTCGCCGGCCCAACGCTATATCTATATATATACATAGGGTCACCGCGGCTCTGCTCGTTCGTAATACGAATACACCGAGGGATATAGAGAGATATAGAGAGACAGAGAGAGAGAGAGAGATGTGACCGGTGGTTCTCGTGATTGTTCATTGTAGCCGATTGAGCCAGCGAACGGCGCTGAGGTAACGACATATTTGTTATTTGTCTGCCACGGCCCTTATCATCGCCATTCCGTCGTTCACTCGCTAAGGGTAGCAGCGATGTTGATTCATTGGCCAGACGGCTTTCGACAGGTCGACGGCTAAGCGGCACGAACCACGAACTCGAAATCAGGGACCGGGGGAAAGGGGGAAGTATCGACCGGCATTTTTCTCCTGTTTGAGCGCAGAAGCACGTCCCGGGCGGTAGCACCTACTGTGCTCTTGCCTTGTGACGCCGACGATCGTAACACCAAATACATGGCAACACATAGCATCTCGCCCCCTCGTACTGCATATGTATGACGGCAATGGGCTGGCGTTTCGGCCATGCGTGGAAGCAAAAAGATGCTGTTTTCTCCCTCGCATCTATTTTCCCAGCCGTCGACTGAACACACAGGCGAGAACAAGTGCGCTCGGGGTGTTTCACGCGAGGACTTCACATCAAAACGTGACGACGGCGTTCAAGCCTCACCTCGTACCTTTCCGCCTGCGTCTCGATTTGTTTTTGCCGCTTTCAAGTGTTTTCTATTTATCTGTCGAATTTCTGTATGACAGGAATGACACGCCATTGTATTTGCCATGTGTGCGGTACGTGGCCCTATGCGATGGGTGTATTTTTCGCGGGCGGCATTTTCGCGCTCAGTTTGTTTGACCTTCGCACCCTCGTCACTGGTCGTGTTATCACCGCTGTCAACGGTTGTGGCACCTTCTCTGTTTAATCCTGTGTCATTTACGATCTATTCCCCGTGTGTTTTTTGCTCCGACTCAATATGTCCCTCTGACACTCGCCTCTGACAAACATCGTCCATTCAGCGTTCGCACCTTGCAATTCGATGGAAGGAAATCGTTGCTGGGTCGTCGTCGGCTGGCTTGCTGTTTATTTCGAGCGTACTGATCGAAGAGACGAATCCGAGACAAATGCTAGTTAGGTTAAATCAACTACAAATTGAGCATCATAGTATCAAAATGGAGTTGTTGCAAATTCTGCCAAACATGAAAATATCACATTTGATACTGCTACGCCATTGTGAAGAGGTAACAGAGCTGATTTCGCTTGAACTAACGATAATCTGCGCCTATCCCTCAGTTTGCTTGCTGTTCGATGAGAAACCTGTGTTTTCCTATTAGGGACGCTAATCCGGATCCGAGGCGGCTGCCTCACGGGAGCTGACTGACGGGAGTAATCTTCTAAGTACACGGCAAGCTGGCGATCTTCAAAGACTATCACGGCCATGGTGGCATAGTAATAAACGAATCTCAGTTTTCAGCAACGGTAAATCTAAGTCCACCCGCCTGTGCTCTGTCATTACACTCGACCGTCGTCCCGAGTCTCCGCTTTTCGATCTGAGGAGGTAATCAACGTTGGGTGAGGGCGAAAGAGCACGTTGATGTCACCTGACCCCTAATTTGATTTACAGAAAAAAAAATACAGCTAGCGACCGACACGATCGATGGTATGATACAGGAACATGCGCGTCACGTCTACCCTCCTCCTCTTTCCACGATACATCCGAGGTCCCTATCCACCTTGAGGACATTCGCCGACTCCAACGGCCGGCGGTCAGCCTCCAACGCCTTGGAACGCTGCCGTGCAACAGCATTGGCGCACTCAGCCTTGTGCATTCGCATCGTGAATCTCTCTATATCTCAATACAGATACCACACACACACACAGACACATACACACGTACTCTCGTCGCCATTCTATTTATCCTATAACAGCCGCCCGTCAAATCCGCGCAATTCTCTCCGACGATCGACGGCCGAACGACATTCGACAGCTCCACACGTCCAACGTTATTATTACACATTAACGCCATTCTGTCACACTTGCGCAAAGAGGCGGATCTTTCGCGCACTACCTCGGCGACTGGGCATCCGGTGATCGGATCAGATCGCCCGACCGCCCGCCGGCCAGCCAGCCAGCCCGCCTCAACGCCTGCCCTCATCAGAATAATCGTTTTATGCTTTATTCCACCGCTGCAGCCACCGCTGCTCCGGTTGGCTATTATATAATACTTCCGCACCCGATCGTACGCTCAAACGCTACCCTACTGATCGACTGACTGATATGTGTATCGACTTCGCTGCTGCAGCTGCTGACCGGCTGTCTACAACTGAATCTGCTCGCGATGGTGGTGCAAAGTTGTTCATGGGTCTGTGCGTGTGTGTGTGTGTTTGCGTGTGTGCATGCTTATAATTTATGCATTTGCGCGGGTGAGCTTTCTTGTACAGCTAATTCGCCTGCACCGCTGGGTGTCCTTATCGTCTGCTAATCATCGCCGACTTGCTCCATTTATGCCTTGCGAGCTTTCCTTCTGGAAATAGAAGATACGGAACATACTCGAATGGAGCCAAGTCGAGACGAAAAGCAGGAGAACTTAAACGAAATCCATCTCTCATCGTCATTCGTCGCCGTCGCCGATGTCAGCTTCGGCTGGGTTGACGCCGCGCGCTCACAAGTGGATTATCCAGCTAAAGTGACAGTCGCTGCTCCGCCGCGGCGTCACGAGTCGAAAAAGCCGAGCAATCGAAACAACCGAAACGGCAACATCAGCGGACAGCAGCGATACAATACGAACAACACGACGACAGCCAGGAGCTGCAGGAGCGGCAGCTAAAGAGACGTTGGCCCAGGCCATTATCGATCATTGTAGCTCATCGTCAGACGCGCCGCCTTGCCACGGCACTCATAATAACAGTCACCAGCATCATCGTCATCAGAATCGATTCGTCGTACAAAATCGAGAAGAGTCCCACAGACGTAACTGAGGGACAAACTCTCTTCGGAGGCGGGAGGGTAGAGAGGTGTTTGGGGGCCGGGGAGTTCGGCGGGAGCGGAACAAGGAGATGTACCGAAGAACAAGCCTGTGTACGCCGCCTGTGGACCGGCGACGTTGACAATGTTCGCAACAGCAACAACACCGACAACGACAACAACGTGAACAACCGCAGCAACAACGTGACGAACAGCAGCAATAGCTGCTGTAGTGGTGACCACATGTAGAGCTGCGAGGAACAACGACGACGATGTCGGCGAAGACAGCGACAACGAACGAAGAGGAACGTACAATCTATGAATATCAATTAGCCAACGAGTCCCCGGGAGTCGACTACTAGCGACTGCCGCCAAGAGCACAGTCGGCGTCATCCGCCGGTTGAAGTCGATGATGAGGAGACGAGTGCAGAGCAGCGAGTGGAGCGGGAACCTGCCGCGTTCGCGGTCTCGCTCGGACCCATTCACTCGCTCGGACCCCTCCCCGGGTTTCGCAGGGCAGAGACCGAGATGACGACGTGGGCTGACAAGGAACGATTCGTTAGCTATAGTAGCTGTTACTACTTGGGCTATTTCGGCGACGCATGCTAATGTATAGATAGATTGATGAATGGATTGATTGACTGATAGAGATGACTGTACCGACTGGAACACTTTATCATTGCTGCGTGCCCCTATTTGAATGCGCGCGTTGCGCATATATATATATATATATATGACGAAGAAATGCGTTTCTTCTGGAGTGCGTGCTCCTCGCCTCATTCGATCTTCACGCGGTGACTGCTTCTGTAGTAGCTGTTCTAGGTAATCGTAGTCGTTGTGTGGTAGTGCTACCTCCGTTCTCTACTTATGTTTGTAATATGACAATTACACATAGCACAATCACACACAGGCAGATTGCCGGTGCCTTAAGTAATACAGTGGTCGCTGTTCGACCAACCGACCGTCCGCCCGCCCGCCCGCTGGCCAGCCTCACTGTATAATATTATTATGTGGACACAGTTCATGAGATCCGTCGTTCTTGGCTTTCTCTACCTCTCGGCATCGAACGGATTTCTAATGCTGTACACGAGCTGTTTCTTCTCCATCGCTGGAATGATGTCACTGACTCACCACGCATACAAATACACATTCGAGCATTTACAGCGGCACACTCGTACACGGCGGTACGAGGAGCGATGGCTGTCGCTTGCTACGGCCGCCAGTGTTGCCGACAATTTTTCAAGCCGGCATCGAGCTGCGAGCATTTCTATCCACTCTACCGGGGTCGTTGCTGACACGACTCGACGCATGCTCCATCTGTGTGACTTGTCCCCGCTAGAGCTGTCTAAATGATGTTGAGGTGATGGCTGTTTCTTCTGTTGCTCGCGCTGCCTCTCTGTGACTATCTTCACTGTTTTTAAATGCAACACAACTCATTTGCATTTAATACATTTGTGGTTTGCGGCCGCCGCCGTCGCCGCCGCCAATGTCGTCCGTTGTCGAAGTTGTTGCACGCTCCACGGCGTCTCACGGCTGTCCCGCAATGCATCACAGGAGGCCACACTGCGACGGAGATCATGCTGTGAATACGCTGATGGAACGAATACGCTGTCTGTCGACTCTGTCCGCTTATCCCGCTACCACGAGCCCAGACTCTTGGAGAAATTCGAGCACGGGAAAGGTACGGACAGATTGACACACAGAGACTGCTGGCTCGCTTGGCCGGTTGACAGCAAAAATGCAACAAATACATACTCGCTCTTGAATCGACTAATGCGCGTCTGCTTGACGAAACGAATGCCATAAATGTCCCGTGTTGAGTTTGATATAGCGAATGTCATGCGAGCTACGGGGAGCATTTTCGCAACGAATATCAAATAGGCGAGTATAGTGTGCACTATGGTACAGTATGGTGCATACGGTATATTGCTATGGAATACTCGGCGGGTAGAACGTCTCGGAGTAATGCAGAGCCGACGTTCTTCTTGATTATGTGTAGGGTCACTCATGATGGAGTGGCCTCGGCCGTTCAAATAAGAAAGAGGAAACCTGGAGGTTTCTAGTGATCCAGTTCAACGAAGATGGTCAAGATTGGAAAAAGGGTCGCTTCGACACCGCGATCTCGGCGCAAATCTCAAAAATCTCGACATTGCGTGACGCTCAACCCTGTTTACAGCAACAGCCAAGCGGTGCACACGGGACAATGTTTCAAATACAATTTATTTATATATAATAAAGTGCTGTGTACATAGCCAGAGTCGCACATAACGAAACCACCGCCACCACACCGAAGGGGTCGGCTTGTAGCGTCGCTCGTATCCAAATCCTTCAGGCAGTGACGACTGTCTGTGCTCCGCACAGATACTCGCGCAAGGCTCTCTCTCTCTCACCAATTGGGCTTACCAATTTCGTTTGTCCACCCAGCGCACCCATCTGTTCTTAGATCCCGCCAGCAACGGTGGCAGACGAATCAACATTCGTAAATAAATTATTCCGAGATTTCTTCTGTCAGTATGGCAGCCCGGAACGTTCACCAGCCGCCGCCGCCGCCGCCCAGCGATTCCCTTCTGCAACGCTCGCGCTCTACGTATTACCCATACGCGAATAGTGTTAAACAAGCAGCAACAGCAGAACTTCGAGGGGATCGACGACGGGTACCGCAGCAAATCGAATCACAACGCGACGGGCAGACGCCGAGCGCAGTCGACGAGCCGGTGCTGAATAAGAAGTGCTAACCTACCGACCGCTCGATCGGCAGCAGGAACAACAACAACCGAACTATGCACAAACTATCTGTTATCGCTGCCGTATCGCCTGCCGTTGCCGCACTTCTCTGTGCCGCTGCGCTAGACGCTGAAAATTGGAATAACGCAAAAATCAGAACGACAGCACACACACATATATATATGTATATATATATATATATATATATATATATAATATTGCCGCAAGTTGTTGCTGTTTCGTGAACTTCCGCCGCAGGAGGAGGAATCCGTCTGCTCAGTATGGCAGCACGACAACATATTCACAACGGGTGGACAGGAATTTTTGTGCCGACGAGAGTCGTGGCACGGTGGGATGATTTGGCAGGTTTCTCTGGCAGGGGCGACCCTCGCTATCGTGATAATATATAGATGTATGTACATGTAGCGTAAGTTGGGAGCGCTCTCCTCGCGTTGCCAGCGCTTGCTCTGTTCGTTTCGCGAGGTGTCGGCGTCTGTCGAGGTCCGCAGCATCCGGTTTAGTATTGTGTCAAGAGGCCTCGGATGCGGGCGGGAGTGAGTGCATCGCGAGAGCGCGAGTTCGCCATATGTCAATGCAATTTCAGCACCTCCACTTGCAAACACACACCGTTCGTAGTCTTGCAAACGGTGCGGAAATCGCGCAAATAGCGACCTGCGCCCTATAATAATTGGTGCCACGCCGACTCGAATAAACCCGTCGCCCCCATTTTCTAGTCCGCCTCGACGCGATTTCCTTCGTAATTGTCACAGTGTTTGTTCGACTGCATCAGACAGTGTCACATGCCCGCACAGCGCGAATGCGCCACTCACGTTCACATTCGATACTATGAAGGGACATATCATTATGCCGATGAAGTCTATTTCGACAACTACAGCTAGCTAGGGTGGTAGTACTATTGACGCTACTTGTAATGGTGGTGAATGCGTATGAAGATGCAAAGACGAGTAAACATATATGTAGCACTCGGTTACGCTATCAGCATCATTGCGGACTTGTACTAATAATAGCAATAATACACAATAATGTTCCTTCCTGTATGTGTTCACTCGGTCTCTCTCTCGCTCTCGCTCTGTCTCGGTCTATCTGGCGTGGTGCTTGTCTCTATTCTCCAAGAATCTACAATGCTACTATAGTACTTTTTTTCTACCTCTGACTTGTTTCCCAGACCCCGAGTCTATCAAGCTAAGATCTCTCTCTCTCTCTCTCTCTCTCGCCCTTTATCCGAGACCGCCCAGAGCGCGAGTATCGCTCCATTCATCTAATTCAAAATGCAACCACTTCTTAGATGCTCTCTCTGACACACACACACACAAACACACACACACACATACACACGTGCCCATTGAACGCCTCAGATAGCTAGCCAGCCACTCGCATGTATGATTATATCAATTCTCCATTTCACAACAATATTGCAGCACGCCCTCGAGCGCTCTTCGCTTGTCGCCGGACTCGTCCCGTGTCCGAATCTCGGCTTGTGCTCAGTCGCTGTCCAATTCGACCATGGACACCGTCGAAGATTACGGAGTGCGCCATACACCTAGCTAGATTGGCAGCCAGATATATGTGTTCATCTGCGTCGATTTCATTCGCCAGTTTATTCGGCTCAGGCCAATTCGACAGCGTAGGAACTCCTCGACGTATCATCTCGGTGCGCGTTTTTCCTTCGCGACGCGCCTTTTGCCGCCGACGTTGCGGCTGCCGCCGCCGCCTCCGTTCGCGTCGGCCTCCGCGTCTTCACCTTCGACTTCTCTTTATCGAACGACGCCGCCGCCGCCGCACGGCAACTCACCGAACCGCAGCCGAAATAACGTTCGTCAGCTTGGTTCGGCTTGTTTCATCCGTTCCTCGATGCGGCGTTTTTATTTTATTATTTCTCCCCTCCCCGCACCGGCATCCTCCACCCCACTTCTGAGCTAGGAACACCACCACCACCGCCGCCGCCGCCACCACCGTGAAGTTTTGGTCTTTTTCGTTTTCTTGCAATCAACCCCGTAATCTTCTGGCCCCGCGGTTGTTGTCGTTGTTGCTGCTGCTGCGGCTGCTGATCTGACAGAGTTACGACGGCTGCTGCGACCGCCGCCGTCACCATCTCTGAATTCAGCAGCAGCAGCAGCGGATCGGACGTTACCAAATGTGGCGGATCGACTGGTAGTTCTCGCAAGCGAGAGGGTGCGATCTTGTCGTGTGCACTGTTCGGCATGATAGAGCGCGCGTGGCGCTACGGAGTTGTGTCGGGGTCTGTGTATGTGTGTGTGGTATATGCCAATGAGTGCACGAGTGATCTGTGTTGTAGAGGTCCGCTAGCGCTGCGGTCATCGGCGGCAGCAGCAACAGCAGCGGTGGCCACTGTGTCTTTATCCGTTCCCCCTGATTCCACAATCAATCGCCTCCATAGGCGCAGCGATTCTCCCCCTCTTTCTCTCTCTTTTCATCTGTATTTCTTTCTCTTTCTCTCTCTCTCTCTCGCACTCTCTCTCTCGAGCTCTCCTTGAAGGCGACGCTCCGTTGTCGACGGATAAGCCGCCGCAGCGGTAAGTCGATTGCCGCCTCGTCTGCAAGAGGACTGCTGACTATGCGCCGCACAGATCGTCAGGCATCAGCACAACTACTTTCTATCGATGTCCACACATCGGCCGATTGGACGCATGTTGGTTGGCTGGCTGCCGTCTCTTGTTTTGAAACCTGTAGGAAGTAGCATCGTGTTGGTAGAAGAAGCAGTTGCACCACCGGTGGTAGAGTGGCGCTGATAATGGCGAGTACTATTGAAGTGATATCGCTGCTGCTGGTGCTGTTTGTCATTGCATGCTGCCGTTGTCGTTGATCTAGGTGGCGGCAGGTGGCGCTTCGGCGGGCGGTCGTGCGATCCAAGAATCCGCAAACGGCCCGAGACAGCATCGTATAACTTACGATACATGGCTCATTACGTCGACGTGGACTACATGCTATCGGCTTCACGATGGCGGTCTTGCTTACTGCCACCGCGAACTGAGTGCTATTAGATTATATTATTACTCTCACGGGCTACGGCGGCAGCGGTCGCGATAGCGACAACAGCAACAGCTGCAGCAGCCGCGTTGGCTACAAACGGAAACACGTTCGCCGCGACTCGATCGCAAGGCACCGCCATCCTGGCTGACTGAGCGAACTACTAAACTCGTCCATCCCGTCTGTACCAGCAATCCGCTGGAGATCCGCACACTCTCTCACACACACACAGAGACAAAATATAATACGAATAAATCGATCCATGGAGCCCACTCATAAAAACGGTAGGAGAGGACGACATCTTGATACGCTCTTACTCCAGGGGGGGCATGCATGCACGCGCGCGATGGCTGAGGCGTTGCGCTGGACGATCCCAATCTGCGGATCGCCACTTTTTGCTTCCTCCAGCTCAAAACACTTATTGTCGTACACACCGACAGACGGACGGATTTGTCGGTTGGTAACTGTCCGAACTGTCGGCAAGTCGTCGTCGTCGTGGCAACTTTGGCCGCCGGCCCGCAACGGCCGGCGACAAGTTCAACTTTCCTCCTGTCAAGGTTGAGCCGGTCCCCGGCGATCATCCCGCCTGGACGCTAACTCATATCCACAGCGCACACTGATACACGGACAAGGGTACATGGCCGAGTCGACGCGGCGCGTTCGAAAGACGACGTCGCGCAGCATAATCGAGGCGTTGTTCACCGTTCGCAGCGGCAGCAGCGGCAGCAGCACCAGCGGTAGTGGCAGTACTAGCAGCAGTAGTAGTTGAAGGAAACTTATCCCTCAGCCTAGTGGCATCATAAAAAAGAGCGCTTGCGTACAACGCGATGAGGCGGATACGTATCCGCTCAGAAGAGAAAAACAAGACACCAGAACATACGAAACGAAAAATCACGCCAACCGGATTGCGCGAGTCTTCGAGTGAGTGAGCGCGCAGTGGAACTTCATCTTGTCCAGTTGAGCGATTGGGGATGACACGGATGGACTGGAAAAGGGACAACTTGTAGCCAGTCTACTAGTAACTATTTAGCTGGTGGCGACTTCATTGAAGACTCGTCGGTCGTCACTTGGACGTCGTCGTCGTCGAACGCGAAGAAAATCGTCGTTGCGGTTCGTTAGTACCACCTTTGCACGAGGACAGGGACATCTGATGGCGTGGGCCATTCCGGGCGAATGTTTCTAAATAGATTCACCCCCGACCTCCACATTCGTGGTACCCGAGGGTAAGCTTTCCAGTCGAGAACGTCGACTACGCTGATTATAACGCGATGGATAGTAATAACAATAATAATGTTATTGTTAATAGTAATAATGATAATATACGTGTGTAAATGACCGAGGAAGAGTTATCTGGAACAAGCTCGCTGTGAGGAACGGCTTGTTTGGCGAACTTCAAGCGAGCCTGAATGAATTCAGACGGGCTAATAATCTATTATATGTAGATGTGTGCTAGTATCATTCAGGTGACTGGTCATGTCATTCAGTAGAAGTAGTTTAAAGGTTTAACCCGCAACAACGATCACGTGTGGGTCCGGCCTTTTGGCGGATACACGATAACGAACGATGAGACGAAACGCGGAGCAAAGCAGTGCGGCCTATGCGTTAACAGCGCGCCACTGCGGTCCAGTGTAGCCGTTGCTAAGTTCGATACAACTGGGCAACGTATATATATATATATATATATATGTGTGTGTGCGCAAAAAGCAGCACCGAAAATCAATCACGCACACCGGAATCGACAGAACGCAGAACGGCTTCTGCCCACAACGCAGCGAACTCTCGTGTTTCCGAACGCCCGACCGCTAAATAGGGATTATGGGAGCTGGCAATCGCTGGCCATGCGTCCGCATAATGATGACGTCCATAGATTTTACGTGGTGTTTCTTTTCTCTATTTTTCTGTCCCCCCTTCGGGCTGAAGAGCTGCTTCAGCTGTTCATCCGAAGTCGAAATATGCTAGTTACCGAGTGGCACGAGGGTGTGACTAGGGGGAAAAACGATAAATGACAAAACGATGTATTCAACTGGCTTTCGTTGGAGTAGAGGCTCTTTAGGACTGGCGGTACTAAACTACACCCGACCGGCCGCCAACTCAATCGCCGACGTCGGCGGCTTCTTCGTTCTGTCTAAATACCAATATTAAGCATAACAATATTAATATATAGATATGTGCGCGGTAGAGGAATTGTCACAGCAATCGATCCCGTCTCTCTCTCTCTCTGTCTCTACCGATGTTGCATTAACTTGTTTATAGCCGAGCGGATTATGGCGGTAAGGAGGACCAACGAGACGTCAGTTGTCGGACACGATTACCTGTTTGTGAGCGCGACTATAGATATAGATGGGCGAAATCTTTTATTTGTTTCTCGATTTGAATATGTTTTGTGTTTCTTCGAGAGCAAGCCAGAGAAGGTGACGGGGGGCAGCGAACGATAAGCCATATCTGCCCATAGAGCAATGATATTTACCGAAGAATAAGAGCAACGATACTAACATCGTCAAAATTGAATACGCGTCAAAATTGTGCTGCGGTTCGATATCGCTGGGAGTTGTCCGCCTGTGACCATCTTCTAGATTCTCTTACTTGAGAAGAAGGATCCATCCTCCATCCAGAAGCAGCTGCAACGTTCTCATATTTTTCGCACTCTGCACGGACAATTGATCTACGCTAATTACCAGCTAAGGAACGGTTTGCCCGTTGCTGTTTGTTGCATCTATTGAAGTACTATTTGCTGAACACGATTATTCGAGATATGGGACCTCCTTCACTGTATTGAGATGCGGTAGGCCTCTCGACGTGGCTTTGCATAGATGGCGGATCGACCGAAGGGGAGGCGATAATCACAAAAAGTCACGTTTGATTTGCACTGTCCACAGTGCAATACCTCTGTGAGCGGGGTGGAAGGAATCCAGCAACTGTCATCTTCATCAATTCGATGTCATATCCAGACAGCAGCAGCCGCTGCCGTAATACCACCATGCTGTGTCACGCCTTACTACGTGACAATGTTCAAGCAGTTTCCGTATGATAATGATGACGGCGATGATTTCAATGGAAATCATGATCGGCCAGCCATTTCTCAATATTTTCCACAGTCCCGCAGGAAGGCGGTGATAGACAACTCGACACCGACAAGTTAACTGTAGAATCAGCGATAATAGAATATGTTCTAAATCGTATTTGAATGTTGTAATACATTTTATATATATATATATATATAAAATATATATTGTCGGTGAAAAATGTATTACAACATCAAATATATATATATATATAATACGAGTGATGATGAAGGTTTAGGATTACTAAGGCACGACATTTTCCCCAGTTCGAACGCGGTGATTCGAAAAGTCGTTTTCGGCTCTAATCATTGCTGGTACTCAGTTAGCTAATTATGTTTAAAGGCTCCTTTGATTAGTCAGTTGTATGCATACGTATACTGTCATATGTTGTTTCGCACGAAATGCTCGCTTGCTCAACGTGAAGTAGATTAGCTTAACACTACCATCTAAAGTGTTTACAGGCCTTTAAAGCCATGACCCCTGAAGACAATATTGATCTTAGCGCGAGGCGTGTAAAATGACACAACAGCGCGCTACACATAGGGGTGTCACACTGATCTCACAGTGGAGCCTGCACTAACAATTTCAAAATAGGCACAAGCTCCAAGTGGTCCCCCCCCCCATCTGTTGGCACTGTTCACTTCCTTCGATTGAAGCACTCGCTATCTACACTGATAATACGTTTGTGCAGAGTACTTACCCGATCGACGTCGAGCGATTTCTTAAAGGGCACTTCCGGCGGGCACGCTCCCAGGCTGTACTGGTGAGCCTGCGCGAATCCCGCAAGGCCCAGCAGGATGAGCAAGATTAAGGGCCTGGAGCACCAGGGGGCCCGGCGAACGGCCGGGCCCCGCACTGCCGACGTCGCGTCGCGCGCTTCGCTCGCACAAATAGCGCCAGAACGTTCGCTGCTCGCGCTGTCGGAGCAGCGCTGGCTGCCGGCGCCGGCAAACTTCATGACACGACTTTCCTTCCTTCTCTCACGTTCCGAGGAGCCAACGAATCAACGTCGGAGAGGTAGCGCGGCGGCGGCGGTGGTGGCTGGTTCTGCGGCTGCGGCGACGGTCTAGTGTTGTTGTTGCTGCTGCTGCTGCTGCTGCTGCTGTCGCCTTACGGATAATCCTCACTCTGTGCCTGCTACGGCGGGCAGTGACGACTTCGCGCCGTCTCTGAGAAGAAGCGAAAAGCTGGCCCCAATTGATCCCCGAGGCAAACCTATCCGCTTGTACGGGAGCTGGACGACGCTGCACTATGAGAGCGATGCGGTCCAACGCTGTTGGCAGCAAGTCGGCTCGCAGTAGCTGAACCACCAGCGACAACTGAAGGTATCAGCACCAAAGATGCTGCGCCACCACTCGCGAGGAACTACCGGCCTCTGATAGTGTTCCTCACACTGCTGTGTACCACTGTTGGCCTAACAGTTAACTGTTTCTCTGTTAACTGTCAACGTGGACACTGACGCTCGGCTTGCGACGCGGCCGAGTTGACTGACGCTCGACTCACTGCGGTACCCGTGCTACGCTTCGAACTCGAATGGCGTTGAGAGGAGACGTTGGAGATCACGAAATCGCGCACCGTCGACCCTGTCGGCACCGCACAAGCCAAATGGATGCGGCTTCCCTACGCGACGAGCTGACTGCCTTTGGACTCTGGTGCTCGTTCACCGATGCCAGATGGACTGACTCACACATGGACAGAGAGCGAATCGGAGAGAGGAGGTCGCGTACGGAATAGTAAAACAACAAATGAGAGTGGGGTGAGGCAGCTCGAACATCCTCTATAGGGGAGCACTCTATACATATACATATATATATATATATATAGATAGAGAGAGAGAGAGAGAGATCGCGTCGGGGCCGAGGGGCTCGGCCGAGCAAATATGGAGTAGACCAATGTGGAAGAAAAGCCGCTAGGCCTAGAGAACGATAACGCTGAGAATACGGAGAAGAACGTGTAGATTATCGCGAAGCGGTGACGCAGCAGCAGCAGCAGGCAAAACAGTCGAGCGCATTACGCGCACCCACAGGAGCGTACACGGCCCGGGTAGACACCGTCCAACGGTGAACAGTCAGCGCCGATGTTATCGCCATCCGGTGTTAGACATAGTTAAACGAGAGACGATCATCGTCACACGGGGACGGACATCAACCCCGCGGGCTTCAAGGCGCGTGTACTTTTTCGAAATGTGAGAGATACCTTCAGGACGAAGAATTACCGACGTGACGCGAGGTGACCACAAAAACAGGGAGATCAAGGCGGACAGTCTCCATCCGGTTTGGTCCATCTTCGTTCAATGATGATTGTATGGTCTCAGCAAAGTTATATCGTGGTAGAGTGTGATCCCTTCATTATTTTTTAGAAGCATGACCAACCGTCGTCTTTTCGAGATGACCCTCACCTCTTCGGTGTCATCAGTATCTCCTGTTCAGAAATCGCTTCGAGGACCCGTCAAGGGGAGGGCTTTGCTAACGTGTTTGGATTTTCCTCGATCGACTTACGTGGACGATACGGTCATTCCTACGGTATAGTTCCCCCCATCTCGAATTGCTCAAGGGTTAAACTCAGTATGGCCAGCCTCCGTGTTCTGTTTGCGGCGTGGACCGTCTCTACAGTAGCTCATCGGCATTGGCGATGTAGCGACATCTCACGACAAATGACCTCACTGACAAATTCGAATAACCTTAGGTCTCTGCTGGAAGTCAAACCTCCCTGCTGGTTCGAGTCTCCCGACCTGGTGATATATACGAGAACTCAAGCAGTGCAACAATTGCAGTTCCTTCAATAAACCAATAAACATTTACCTTCTTTACCTTTACCCATCCCGTGAAACGGAGCCCTCCGAAAGCTATTTAACTGCTGCTGAGCTGTGTCCCATAGAAAGATAAACACCGACGCTCGAGCTCTGTTATCAACACGAATCCTGTGGTACATTTTGCAAAGCACGTGCAAATCACAAAAAAATGACACAACTGTTTTCCCCGTAGCCTTGTCCAAATGTTGATCCCCTCCCCGAATCAATGATATGGATCAATGACGAAAATGTCATCCGTTCATTGTTCAAGGTGTTGGATTGCGCTGGCATGCTACCATAACGCTGACAGGTGTTTTCCAGGTCTTCATCGACAGCTTCCAGGAACCAAACCGAAGGAATCCCCGACAAATAGATGATCGCTATGGAAAACCGACGTATTGTGGGCGGCGGCTTTTGCTGCTGCTGTCGGCACGGCAAGAAGACGTTTCTACAGACGAACGTAGAGATATGGTATACCTAGAGATAAATCGTCTCGAGTGTACAAAGTCTCTATTTACAGTATATAATCATAAGCAAACAACAGCCAGTTGCTCAGCCAGATCCACAGCCTACTCATTATGTGTGGTTTCGCTGCGGATATCGATGTGAAACTCGCTTATAAAGCCATGGCTTGAAAAGTATGTAGTTATGACACGCGGCTAATAACTGTTGTCATTAGAGAAAGCGAGCGATAATATGATGGATATATTCGGTAGTACCTGATAGGTTATTGGCCAACCGGCATACGGGAACAACTCGTGCATGATTTAACAAGCAGCAGCAGCAGCAATGTACTTTATATGTAGCAATACAAAATGTTCATTCATTAACCATCAAATGGCCGTCTGTAGACGCTGTGGACAGGCCAGTATAGAACGTTTGTACTAAGTCAACCCTGTGAACAGCTCTCTTTTAAAAGCCGCGGCCGACATCGACCTTTGATTGACGAATATAGCAGCTGCCCATATTTCATCTGCTACTAAACCAAATATTATTCAAGTACAGTCGCACGCGCACTAGATTAAATCCGATTCAGCTGGAAGGTGGGTTCCAAATTGCTGTTCGCTTCTATCTGCGCATTCCTGTCCAACTGTACCAGAGAGTTGAAGGTAAGAGGTGCCAGCCCCGGGCGACCGTTGCAAAGAAACACGAATCGTTCGTTCATCGGAGTCGGCCCTCGCAGACAGGCGACTTCGGGGTGACCGAAATCGTCGACTAATTGTCTGCTTAGGCCTGAATCGACTATACGCGCCTGAGCGTTCAGCTATAACTGATAAGCGCGCATTGAAATTTACAGAAATGGCAAACAGCAGAAGCTGTTGTTTAGTTCGATAATTTTTGGAGAAATCATTGCAAAGGTATTCATGCATCATTCATCGTAGCAGATTTCACGAGAAAGCTTTCATCAGTAAATAAATCATGCACCATTTCTGTTAGGTAGTTGCGAGCTGTTTTACATATTGAGTACGTTGACAACTTTTGAACAAAATGATGTCGAATTCGAATCACTCTTCTCGTTTATATATGAGAGATCCTCTCCTTCGGTATGTGCACACCGGCGCCAGCGCTCTGGCGATTCTGAACGTCAGTATACTAGCCATTAGCGTTCGCACACAAATAATTTAGTTACCGATGGTAAATCGATATTTGCCTAATGCATGTCACATTTGTCGTTTTTAATCCGTGCAAACAACCATGACCAAAGGGCCTAAATAGGGAGAATATGCGGGGTTGAACCCATATCGATGAGTATGGTTGGCATCCGTCAAGTTCGTTTCCGCAGCGGTACGGTGAGGTTTTGGGTTATCACCGATAGGCCACACCCGAGTCGTTTCGATGAGCGTACCATTTGTCCAGGAGTGTTTTTAAGGACTACACGCGGAAACTCAAAATAGCAAATGCCGTTAACATCCATAGCCCAAGTCACATTTGGAATACGTCCAAACGTGTGTTCATCTCAGGGATCAATGCGTGGGGACGCATTGAATGAATTGTTTTAGTAATTTTGAAATTGTTTTCGTTTTAACTTCTTAACATGTGGCCGGCAGAACTCCAGAACAAGCGAACAAAGTGGTTTTAGTCCAACCTATGACCCGGGGAATGAGATGTCCTGAAGTGAAGTCACCTCCTACATGATCTCCAATGGTCCAATCACCGCTCCTGAGTTGATTATACCGGTAGTAAACGTTTTTTTTTTGCTGGGTGGAGAGCTACCTGTCTAACATTTCAACCAATTTTCGATAAAGTTCACTTGGGTTTGTTCGTTCGAGAAACAGAAATGTAATTACGGAACGCTGATCTTCAGCACCAAACAATATTTTAGCTTCTTGATTCTTGTCTGTGCTAAGGAACTGAACCAGGGCTGGGCTGTGTACAGACAACCACTGAAGTGTCAACATGATAAAGTTCACCTGGCTATAATGCGTGGTTCAAAGGTTATCAAGAAAGCTCCGAAAGACTATATTTAACTCGTTGTGCTAATTGCCTCTCATTATGCAGTTAACCGTCTTTCGACAAGTCCTTCATTCACTTGCCCATTTGGGTTGACACAGTCGACCTTCTGCCTGCTAATGATGACCATACGTATGATCTTATCGCGAGCCTGGGAAACCAGCTGCTACGGTTTAGTCATAGTCGATATTACCATACCGGCGTGGTTGTGAGAAGAACCTGAACACTAACTACTTCATTATCTAAACTTTACGAACTCATTTTAGGAGACTCCCTTTCAGATACGTGATGATATGGAACAGTTGAATCAGACGAGGAGACACCAGAAACGCGATGGTGTTTCATATGCACTACCATGTCTTTTGCAAAGAGGCATTTTTCGTGGTATAAAAACGTGTGTATGTCTTCTCCCAGGAGCCCATCTCCATTCAGTCAGAATCGAGACACGAATACGATCATCTGTCTCGTTCTGGCGGTAGACACCCAGTGATAGACTCCCACGCACTTCGAGGCACCCCCATAAGCCGCGTCCAGATGTGAATGGGATCAGCTGCTGTCCGCTGATGATAGAGGAGGGCCTCCTCCGGCAATACTCGATCTAATCGCGACTAAATATCACTGACAACACTCAATGCTGCTCCAAGAAGGTGCTATGTACATCCGTTCCAAGCTTAAACTCATCAGACGTCGAGCACGTATGCTCTCTCTCTCTCTCTACCAGGATTGTTCCTTATGCTGACTATTCCAACAGTGCTCTATATACGATCGAATCACGAACTGCCTGATCATCGCGGTGTCATGTCGTATGCACCGTGGGGATATTGAACGCAGGGCTCCTACCAACTGAATGGGCACATACGAACATGCGTTTCTACCTGCGAATTAGTTTCTGCTATTACTCATTTGGTGCCATTGGATTCTTAAGGATTCGATGGGAAATGAACTTACATCTTCCTGCCGGTATTGCTGCTACAGACGCAAGCTACGGTGGTTCGGCAGATTCGATATGTTAGCGGTTAGCCCGATGTGTGCTATATATTAGGTTAGTCTAAATGCATGTGTGCTTAGATCAATCATAAATTTCTTCGAGTGAATCGATGTGTCTTATCGCCCACATAAGTGATTATATCACAACAGGGAATGAGATCTGCTGCAGGGGATATAGCAGGCAGCGTCGGTGATTCCGCAATGAGTAGAACATTATCGTCGTCGTCACAACGATTTTACCTCATCGTTTGCTCTATATTTCTCTAAAATTATTAAGTAGGCTTTGTTTGTCGTCGCTGTCAGCTCGTCTCGCAAACCTCAAGCTGGATCCCCTCATCGATCCATGTAAACCAGTCCAGGCAGGTGTGTATTTCGTGATATCAGCCCGGTGTTCATGTTGCCAGGGGTCGCAACATGGGGGAGTAGCCATTGAGTTCTTGCTTCGCTAAGCATACTCCTATAAATATTTGCATGTTTACGAGTCAGTGCTCTGCGTTCTCTCGCACCTCAGTCCTGCCGCGCTGTCCGTGCCGTGTCATATACAGCGCACGATGTGTTATTTTTTACCCGTCTGGATCAAATGCTGAACAGGTATAAGGAATGCATCGATTGGCATCACACGTGTCTAGGCTTAAGTGGGGCGGCCGTTGAGATTAATCGGAGATTTCTAGAAATGCCTGAGGACGTTGACGCTCGTCGAGTGCTATTTCCAGCGCTGAGCCCTGCGGGCCAGCTCGTCATATCGGTGTATTTCGCCAGCACTAGCACCGCTCATAGGGCAGATCATTATGAAAATTGTCCTGTGCACGAGCCTATGGATAGGTACTATATATATATATATATATGTATAGATAAACAGATACCTTGCTTCACTGACGGGACAGCGCTCATGACAATGCTAAGGGTCTCCTATATAATTTAAAATTCAATTTTTAACGCAACCAAAAAAATAGCTACATTTTTACGACACACAGAAACACGAAGAACGATAAAACCTGCCGGTGTCATTCTATTTATGTTAAATCTTCTTCTTGTAAGAAACATCAATATTTTAGAAACAAGACGACGGTCAAGTTCCCTAGGCTGTTCTCTTGCTCCTCTGAGGTAGCTGCAATTCTAAAATAAGTTGTAGTATATAAGAAACGGTTGCCGGGCATTGGATTAATAATTCGTGTCGAAACACCTCGATAAGTAGGTACCTAGTGAGCTCACTACGAAAGGCGAAAATCGCAAAAGTGCCAATTGTCAAGGTATAAAATGCAGCATCTTAGCATAGCGGATTTTTCAGTGTTTTTAACAGTTTTATTATATGTACATCTTTAAATAGTGATGATAATGTCATTGACGAGACATTTAAGTGCGTCTTTGCGCTCATCTCCGCTTGTCGATATGTATACTTCATGAGTCGCTAATTCCAGTAATTCCATTCCATTTGTATACCTGGACCTGAAACGAGCTAGGCTCGGACCAGTGGAAATATCGCGACGATCTCTCAGAAGCATGCGTAAGATATATATACTGCGCTGGGACGGATTACACTAAAGGTACTTCACAAAAACGACTGTGGTTGCTCACCTAATCGATAGACGATCACGGAGCAGTAATAATAATATTATTATAAGAACGTCATTAACAAACGTCAATATGGGGCAATTTGTAGCCAGGGTCCTTTGTGCATCTCGCATAACGGTTGTTCCTGAGATGAGCAACTTTCGTAGGGAACCTGTTTTCCTTTGCATGACAGTGAAAGGTAATCTCCCTTCTTCGTGTGAATATGACAGACGACGCAGAACCTCTCTGTCTCTATTCATCACCATAGAAAATGGAGGCAATAAGAAATTGTTGGCCAGCCTATTCTAGCTCCGTCGCGTCCTGCTTTTGCCTTCACTAACAGACTGTGTAAGTCTCGCCTCCGATCGTATTAAAAACGAAAAACGAGAAACACACTTGCTCCAGCTATCTAATATCATGAGATTAGAATCGCCATAGAGTCGATGTAGTCAGCATCAAGGAGAAGGATAGCAGATGGACGAAGAGGGTATACAATATTACGGAATCTCTATAAAAACAAAAAACACACACACACACATTTGGGCCGCCGCCGCCACAGCTGACTTCCGTACAGCTTGCTTGTAGCGGACGATGAGTCCGCGTCCCGTTGTCGGTTTTCCATGGAAAGCACAAACGATTACAGTTCTGGGTGGGTTCTGACTGTTCCGTTCGGCTGGAATCGTCTGCGGCGATCATCGACAAGGCGCCACCGTGTCTCCTTCTTCGTCATGTCTATCGGCTGCGTCACTGTTTCATCGACGACAAGCTGGCTAAGCAAGGCTTCTATTATTGGTTGAACACATGCTGTACTCGCCACTCTGTAGCAGCACCAGTAGCAGCCGCCGCCGTCGCCGCCGCCGCATCATCAGCTCGTTGGGACGAGATACAGATGCTACCGATGAGCCCGACTGTCGCCCGACTCGAGACCTCTAGCTCACCTACTGGCGTACGTACGCCTCAATGGCTCTTTTCCCATGAATGAATCATCAATCGTCGTAGTGGAAACGTGAGTGAGTGAATGAGTAAGCCGGGCTGGCTGGCTGGCTGCAACGCAACAGTTCATTGAATGAGTAGTCAAGCCAATGACAGGGGCTCGACCGAGCAAAATCAGCGCGGCCAACACCGCCGGATTCCGAGGACCACTTGGGGGCCACCATCCGTCCGAACGCCGTCTGTATATCGCTGCGGCAACAGCGGCCGGTTCAAGGTATGAGCAATACGAGGAGCATATTCACAGCAGTAAATGGCTGGAGGGGGCGAACATCGATGACATAACCCTTTGCCTACGATCGTTCGACGCGCAGCGTTCGATGAGTCGTCGATCGGAGACAGAATCGATTCATGGCAGCCGCCTAACAAATGTGGATACCGCCGCTTGAACGGTAGCGAACGAAAAATGATAACGAGGAACAGACAAAACAGGCTGACGGGCAGATTGTGCAAACGTGTGCAGGCTCACTAATAGCGCTGATAGCTGTATTGTGGGGTTGGCCTATTGATGGGGCAACGTGGACGGTCCGAGCGGACGATAGAGCGGAACGTTGGCCTCTGTGGCTGCCGGGGCCTCAGTTATTGGTTGAGGTGGTGGGGACGCTGTGGGATTCGGGAGTTGGTAGTTGGAATATGGTCGTTCTTTTTGAGAACTTCGACGTGGGTCTGAACTGCGGGTTGACTGTTAAGGGCACGGAGACAGGGTAATGAGAAGAACTTAGTCGGCCAGTCATGGATGTAGCACATGCTTTGTAGTAACTGCAAGAATGCTCAAGGCTGTTTACTAAAAACAAACAAACAGATATAGCTATATCTCCAGAACGTATGCTGCCGTTTCGGCGTGGAAATTTAAGCTGAATGTTATGTGCGAGTCAGAAACACGAGCACCGTAACAAAGCCCATTTACAGGCGTTCCCGGATCCCGAATTTTCGTTGCTGCAGAGCTGCAACAAACATGAATTATTATAGGCCATTCATACAACTAGTGTCGAAGCCAATGAATGAGGATATTGGCTGATTTAATTCATGCTAATTTAGAGGCCGAAGTCTCAAAAATACGTCCGTTGTATGTGAACGAGTATCGCTTGCGTAGCTAGCAATTTCTGCGTAGGAAAATAAACAAACCTATTGCGTCAGCTCGTGGCCCGAAGGATGAAGTTTCATTTAAATCGGACACAGCCCGTAGTAGTGGCACAGCGTTTATCATTGCGCCCTTTGAGGTCTTCGTAAAACAGAGGACCCCTGATACCTGCCCGGAAGTTCGTAAGATATCCTTTATATTCGAATTATTCGAGCACCCTCTTCGTATATTTCCTCTAAGCGCAGCGGGTCCTTGAGATAATGGCACCTTGCGATAAAGTGTCTGCCAGACCATTCGGGGTCCGGAATTTGGTAATCTCGGCGCTTTCCAAACGGCGACTGTCGGCTCCGATATTGAAGCCAGGTAAGCTGCTTTGCGAATGATTTCGAGCTCAACGAAGCTAATATTTACGATAAATTCATTTGGTCCGCACATGGTCGATACACTAGTCCGAGAGCCCGATCAAGCTCGTCGTTATAAGAAATGCACAAATTAAATTTATGATTCGATACTGCTGCCAGAGTAGATTCGGGTCCGAGTGCCAATGAGCCAATGTACGACAACTTTCGAATGCCAGCTATAAGCGCGCGCATTGAAATGTTGAACAGTAGACGTTCCCTTGTGCAAAATATTAAATTCTGACAGTCAAAGATACCAACGAAACAAAGTGTTGGCATCTGGTTGAACGAATTCCCATTTACCGGCCCTACTTAAATTTCGTTCAAGGGCTCTCCCTTGTTAAATAGGATGTGTCGCGGAGCTCGAGCATCTGGATAAAGTTGTTTCGCAGCGAGTGCGGGCAGAGCTACAGCGAACTTAACCTTATTAAATTGCGAAGGAAGGCTAACGAGATTAACGAAATTAATTACTGACGATAGTTAAAATGCTACGGATAAGTAATTTATTTGTGACCAATAGACTTCATATATATATATATATATATATACCTATATATATACATAAGAGGTAACTTGTCTCTACATTATGAATGATTATGAATCAGCATTCACAGCGTATATATTATCTTTATTCCTAAGTCATTTATGGATATCGTTAAACCCCTAGATGACATTCGTGTACTTCATCGAGTCAACTTCTTTCCATGGTCCACGCGGAATGCTCTTAAATGCCGCGTACTGTCATCATTTCTCGCTTTTATTGCGTTTCTCAGGAGGAGCCCGACCACCATCAGTAGAGCCATCGTTTACCGCTTAATGTGTGAACACCACTCTCGCTGCCAAGGGAGGACATAAAGCTGACAACTAACCCGAAAGGAGCGAATCCTTGACAGCAGCAGGGGCATCAAGACGAAGTCGAAAACTGTAACTGATTGATGTCCTCATCTCTCTGTCGATCCTTCTCCCTATCTCATTGATAGCTCTCCATTCTTTCGCTGCAGTCCGACAGCACCGGCGCCAATCCAACCCGGATCACCTGATTCAACCGATCGTTTCGTATCTCCACTGCCCACCAGCAGTTTTCGCCAAGATCATGCATGTTAGCCGGCTCTCATTGCCTCGCCGTGTTGGCTGTTGGCTAGCTGGGGCTGTTCATTGATCCGGGCGCGAAGTGGACAACATTTCGATCAAACACCGACGAATCTCGGTCACTCACCGTTCGTTCTCAGCCGTTGCCCGCGAATAGATCAGTCACTTAGTCACCAGAGCGGGTTGAGTGCGGTGTGGCGATTTAACGACCGCGAGCGGCGGCGGCGGCGACGGCCGCCAACACGCCGCCCCAAACCTTCATCTGCTGGTGTTATTCCATTGCTTCTTCTTCTGCTTACCGCAGTGGACGCTGATCTTCAGGATGATTCCCTGATGATGATGATATCGTCATGTAATCGCAAATAGATGCTTTATTATATCCCAAATGAATTATCGGCAATGGCCGGTACCAACGATCCGAGTCAGTGCTAATGCTGGCTGCCTGGCGCTATCTCCCATTTTCTTGCCTGTTGGGCCCGCCCGTATTCGCTACGCACGGCTTTAAGTTCGCTTTTCGCACCTATTCTGTGTATCCGTCCATTTATGTCGAGCGCTTCCTTCGTCTGCTGTTATTGTCACGGCTGTGCGAATTGACGACATGGACGCTGACGATAAACGCAGGTATAATAATAATAATAATAATAATAATCATCATATCGATAATCATGATAATCACACTGTCAAATGATTGCAGGAACATTGGGATTCCGTCGGGATATGCAAAATTGTTTTTTCGAGACTCGCTTATTACTAGATGGCTGAATAGTTTCTTCTTTCGAAACCGACAACACAATCAGCCATCGTTGAGTTTTCCGTGAGAAAAAAAAATATATGAAAAGAAGGCCGAGAGCGGTCGATACAGATAACGTTGAGGGGATGTCGAAGAAGCGGCAGCTTTTTCTTGTGAGTGTCGGGGTCGCCGCGTCAACGATTAGCGGCAAATTTGGAAATCGTGATGGCCGCCGCGTTTTGCAATGGCTACAGGTGGAGCCGCAGGAGGGAATGCCAAGCGAGAACAACGAGGACGAGACCAACAAGAATCGGCCATCGTTGCAGCAAATCGTACGGTCGCCTAGATGGCGTCTACACTATTGAGGTGTTGCGTTGATTTCGTAAGACGAGCAACTCATTGCAGGTGCTTGGAACTTGGAAATATGTACGATGCATTTCGCTCGAGGAGAGACGGAATCACTGGGGTGGATTCTGTTGGATGCGCAAGCTCTCCCGGGTAATGGGCAAAAGGTGGAAGTGATTGTTTCGTAAGGGAAACGGTGACAACCGAAGGGAGGAAGTATGGTATCGTTAATCGTTAAGTTGATGTTAATTGATATGATCGAGGTTGCTTGAGGTCGAGTACTCTCCATGAATCACCTCGCGAATTAATAAATAGAAAAATCAAAGTCAGAAATTCACAATGCCACCGCACAATATACGTCTCCCGCCAATTCACGTACGAATCGATAACTAACCGCTTTCATTATACAGTCACTCCTTCAACACCCATTTACGATTCGCCCATTATTGACTACATTCAGTCGGTAAACATCGATTAAATGCACATCAATATATCCGATATATCCGTTCGCTGACTGCCACTGTGGAGGCACGGGGAAGTCTAACGGGCTACCGCACTAGGTGCTAACGACTATACGTGACCTGTTTACGAAGCGGGAGTGCAAGCGTTACGTGGTGATCTCATCTTATGATTAGTATCGGCATCGCCGATCGTTATTATCATCTACTCGTTCGATATATTATAGACCGAGCGAGGTGAAGACAATCGCTGATAGTTGACCAACTGATTTCGCCGATTGTCAGTGATACCTCTAGACACGGTGGTGCTGAAACAAATCGCGCAGGAGATTTGGCCATGGAATCATATGGTAGAATCTGTTGTTCGCACTATTAAACAACGAGAAGGTGGTATCATGCCAAGGTAACAATGACCATATGGAGGTAAATGCATATATTTGTATATTTTTCTTTTAAATGTAACTAAACCTGACACAGGCGACCGAAATACAATATAAGAATATATCGTAATGACTAATTGATGTTGATCAAAAACCTCTCCGTTAGTGTAAAGTATATATAAGTATAGGATTCATTCGCTCCAAAAGCGAGAGAGGAATTTATGGGAGAGCAACGTATCTCTGTAGTAGACTAACCCAAGTTTGACTGTTTCAAAGATAATCACACTTAAGATTTTTATCTTTCTGTGTCTATCGATGCATATGTAGAGACTACCACGTAATTAAAAATAAATCTTGAAGCATTTGTGGGATGATTATGTACTATGTGTGTGTTGTATTTTTTTATTTCACGTATTACTCACGGTGCTTGGGCGATCTTGGGCATATAGAACACATTATCTCCCTGCATGTCCACAAAATGTACACGACCAGAACAATAAAGCTTAAGCTCTCTTATATGTCGCGCAGCGGGGGCGACCAGAACAACAGGTAAACATCTCGTGTTGCCATATGGTCTTGACAAAAATTTGGCGGATATCAGTTTTTGGAAAAATATAATCAAATGAGTATAAAGAAAGTATCTGATTCGGAAATCATTGTATACAGGTGTAGATAAAACGGAATATGCCCGCCTACATCTTCGTGCCTATGGACCTACAGAAAGGGTCCTCGCAATTCCAAAATGTCACTGACTTACTACCAACTGGCGTCATACTACTTCCATAGTGTAGCAGCTATCGAAGGTGACTTTAACCTTGATCAACTCGACAAATATGTAATAGTTACTATAAAGAAGCCACCTATTATACAGCGCAACTCCATGCTGGTGTCACCGCCAGGTAGAATTGTCTGTAACTAGACAATGCTCACTGCTGTACGCACAATTAATGAAAGTGCCCAGCACGAAGTGAATATCCAATAGGCAACTGCTATTTACTACGAATATTAGACACACTGCTATAATACTTATATATTCATAATATTGTGTCTTTATATAATAACAATAGTTAGTAACGCAGTTGGGCACATGGTGTCAGGCCAAGGTCGTCATGGTCCCGAGGGAGGTAATGGCATTATCTCTCTGCACAGCGAGGGAAAGGCGCTTTAGAAAAAAGGTGCCTACGCGTTTGAGCCCGGTAGCGTGGATCAGAATGTGATAGATCTCTTCGAGCCGATTGGCAGTGAGGGGGCCGAGGCCGCCTAAGGTCGCCCCAGGCACCCTTCAATTAGCTAGATATATTTTGACACGATCTAACAGAAAGTCTATAGAAGAGTAGACACAGTGAAATATATATGCATTTGTATGGGAGCATTTAAAGCGATCTGTGATGTTTTGGCTTATCTATATTTAGAAGAGCAAACATGACCACATCTAACTTTACTAGTTGAATTCGCAAGCACACAAAGAGGTTTAGAATCGTGCAAGCTTATCCAAGGCACAGGGGGAATTTTGAGATGATAGGAAGGTGTATTGATATCTCATATACGAGCACCTCAAGAGGGCACCAGACTTTTTTTTGGCAACATTGCAAAATGAAAGCTTGAGCGCCTAATAATACATATTTTTTATTAAGGTTTTGTTATCTATTGTAACTCCGAGAAGAATCAGCTATTAATTTTGAGAAGTTTAAATTCTTACCCATGGATCACCAGTGCCCAACTCACCGCATTCAGAAGTACGAGCAAGAAGACCACGTTATTTCCGCTAAGCTTTTAACGCGACCTGCTTTCAGTTTTCCGGTCAATTTGCAAAGCTATTGTTGTCAAAAATCATTCGCGTTTTATTGTATCACGCAACGAAGAAAAAACAGCTGCTGAGCAAATTGATCATGTTATCGAGGAGAAGACGAAATAACCGTATTCACTGAAGTCATCTCCGTGCAGTGATGCAAACAGAAAGAAGGTATTATAAAGGCTGTCCTTTCAGTATAAGACTCGCAATTATTTATATCCCTGGGATAGCTCCTTAGAACGTCCACGCTGTAAGGGCCGATTCTGTGAAATCGCTTGTGCGCCTATTGCTGAACAGTATGCAGGTCATTAGTAACAAGCCGAGCAAACAACGAAATTCGCTTATCTGACTTTCATTTTGTTAAACATGTTGTTACTTTTCCAACTTCTCGCTCTATTGTACGACCGTTGCGATATTCATAGAGAAAACGAACGCTGAACAAGCTGCGTGTACTACATTCAGTGTATGCTGAAATTAGATCACACTTTCTCACGGACGTTTCTTAAGACAAAAGGATATTCGAAAGATAAAAACAAACGCGATGCCTGCAAGTGTGCAATAACCGCACTCGTTTCTTAGTGGAATAATTAGTATCAATAATAGCTGAATGATGTGTTAACTAGTGCAGCCGGTAATGGTCTATTAGGAGATCAGCGCTTATACATAGAAAACATCTAAAACAGTTCTCGATGTTGTTGGCTTGCGTTATAAACGAGGGGCGTTGTAGCGCCTTTGACAGCTTTTACGAACCTCCGCGTGAACATGTGGCGAACCTACAACGGCAATATCATAATCCAAGAGTGGTATTCGAATATTTCGACCCAGTAAAGATAAATAATACAGGATTTGATTAATCGGCCCTCACATGAGGACGTGTACAACGTTTACCAGCAAAGTGACAAATCGAGTGAGAATCAATGAACCAACTAAGGCCTGGTACCTTTGCTTCCACTTTATAATGTTACGATTAATTTCACCACAATCCGAATTTATGTACAATATGTCTTGCAGGATCCGTTGGAGATTGTGATTTGTACACAATTTAATCAACAGTCCATCAGATATTAGGAAGAGAACGTAAACGATATTAACCTCGAATTTTTCAATACGAACGCAGTGAATAGTCTTGAGTACAAAGATGTGGTTGGACCAAATCTAGTAAGCATTGCAGATGCGCAGCCTGTAGGCTCCTCCATTTACTTTGCACAACTGGCCTATGGTGATCACGACCCAGATGGCCACTTCTTATTTTTGTAAACACTGTGAATTACCTTGCCTCTGATACCACAGTAGTGGATGTATAATGATAACTTCGCTAACAGGATCAAGAATGCTCAGCTTTTAATAGGTCTAATGAGCGATTGTGTACCATATTCATTATGGTACATTTGGATATTAGTGTCTACCGAACTCGGAGTAAAAATAAAATGATTAATAAGCAACGTGAGACAATTTCTTACACTGTTATCATTCTGTATAGGATCATTTCTATTCGATTTCAAACGCATTCACCTGTACAGCAGTAACGTCACCCAGTGAATCATCGTTTCCAACACATTGTGTTTACCATATATCTGTTTCCGGATAGGGTTCTTCCCCATAAGTAAATAGTACAAGGTTTCTGGTACCACTATAACCTCGATTTGACTATTATCTCACCATTAGTTATCACACTAGAAATACATTGCGTTTTAAGTGTCCAGGCTATATATATATATATATATATATATATATATATATGTACTTCTTATGTTATATATACTTGCGCAAAATGTGCGAACGGTAAAACCTTCGTCCGCTTATCGATGGAATGTGCTTACCAGCAGCGGTGGCCGGTCCTGACAGCGGCGGGGGTTCATAGAAGCGGGGTGTGAAAGAACAATTTCAGGACAATTAACGCGGGCCAGCCCTCAATTAATCATCCTTTTCAGCCGAATATCCGCTTTTCCCCAGAATGTGTCACAAACGCTTAAATCATTTATTTCGAACATACGCTCTAACGCGTCCCGAGCTTTCAGCATTAAGCACGCTAGCGTGGTATCCATTGTAAAGTACATTGCTTGCTCAATATATAGATATAAGGTTAAATGAATATTTGTGATTACATTCGTGGTGTCGTATATGTAATGAATATATTACTCATTACGTCGTAATTCTATCATTCAGTATAATAGAATATGTTGCTACCAAAGATCGTACAACTGACAGGTGTCACCAGGACTTTTGTCAGTGATATCGATCCAAGATTTGCCTATTGCTATAAACTTATATTGACCTATCAAACTCTATCAACGATTTGAACTCGACTGACGATATCGATCCATAGACACAAGCGTATTAAAATAGGAATATCGGCGATGTGCTGCCGTATCGGCCCTGATTCACTGCAAAATCGTTCCGCGATTGGGACAAAAATTCATGATATATCAAAGAATCATAAATTTCACTAATGGTTAATATGATATGGTTTTAATGAGCATGTCACTGATATGATTACAATTCTCTACTGTTATAGTTTTATAATATTAACAGCGAACTAAAGCCAGTCTGGGCTGGTCTGTTCATCTCAGCTGGTATTCGATCATGTGGTACTCCTATTGTGTACGTACGAATATATCTGTCACCATACAATATCTGTGCACATCATGTGTCATGCTTGGCAACCAAAAGTCACCTATTCTACTATCGTTCGTTGCTTTATCCGACCATGTCTGTAACGAACTTGCTTATTAGCTCGTTTGTGCATAATTGAAAACGACAATTCGATTTGGTAAATGGCCAATTCAAATTTCTGAAGATCAGTGAGAATTTCATAAATAATGTAATTCATACAAACATGAGGGTTTTTACCATACATCAATCAAAATGCACTAGTGCATCGCTCGATATCACTGTAACAGCACCTTTAAGCGTAGAAATTTATTTTGAAGCGTTGGGCTCAGATACACAAGACGCTTAGTTTCTCTTAGAAGAAATGCTGGTTCGTTTCCTCTAATTTTGCGACTGGTGGAATCTTCTTGAGAATATGTATTTATTTATTTAGATAAATTGCTAGACACATGTATATATAAATATATATATATACATTGGCTAACAACTTGGCACAGATAAGGCTTCCGTTAAGGTATTTATTATATTTCTCTATTGGTTTCAGGAGATAGGTCGAAAATTACTTTATAACTTTTCCTATTTGCTAATTGACAGTAATGTAAATTGCCAAAAAAAAATGTCGATGATCAACCATCTCGACAACCGTTGAAAATATCTGTACCATTCCAATGAAGGCGTCTATTTATTTTTCATTACTTTTAATTTAATTTCCTTGAAGTTCCTTTGTTTGTTTTTCAACAACCTTTCAGTTCCATTATTTCACACTTTTCTCAATTGCTACCGCGCACCATAGTTCGCGCTGTGTCGAGAATACCTTATGTGGGACGATATTTTCATGGGCGATATTTTCCACCCAACGGGGAACGAGACAGTTTCGTTAAGATGATGCATATGCCATTGAATATTGATAGGCATACGAACGCGTTCACCGACCGAGGCTATCCTACATAAACACACTCAAGGCATATCACACCGCCCTGAAGGACACGGTACCTTGCACGGCCTGGTACAACTTTCCAAAGGACGTTTATGGAGGTGGCACGCTACTTGGGGGTAGCCACTAAATTTCAGCAGCAGGTGGTGCCTGGCCATGCTACTGGTGAACGAATAGGAGCGAGGCTCTCCCTCGAGGGATGAACACACCTGCCAATTACAGCTGGCTCTTACACTTGAACAAAGTTTTGTAACGGACTAGCCGAACGCATTCCTGCCCCTCAAACAGAGAGAAGGACGATGTTCCTTGTCGCACCTGACAACCTGACGGGTTCGGCTTTTGGCCATGAAAAGGTTCCATTAATTTTTTTTTTCTCTCATCAGGGGGCTTAGAGGCACCCTTTAGTCCTTTCAGTTTTAGTCCGCCGGCGGCTTTGAATGCACACGTTTTTCCTATAAGAGGCCCGAGGTCACGCAGTCTGTGATGCTCTATCTCTCGCCAGGACAAACTTATATATATTAGATATTATCTTATACAATACCAATACCACAAGCGCAGCGAGTAAGGGAGGAGGCTAAGATTCAGATACTGTTCACCGCATAAACGCGTCAAAAGTCAATTGGGTGGCGTGAGTATTCGTGGCCGGCCGTCAATAGCCATTCAGCGTTGCTATGTTTAAAATCACATCAAGGTGATATTGCAGTTGTGCATCATCCTTGCTTCTATCCCACACGCGTGAACAGCCGAATGCAACATACTACCACCATGGATGGTTTTCAAGCTTCGTGTTTTCTAGCTACGGAGTACGAATATTTGACACCGTCGCGTAGAAGTGTACTCAGTAAGCCAGATAAGACAAATGTGTGGCCATATACGGAAAGTATCCAATATCGAGAAAACAGATGTTCGTAGATTTTAGGTTGACCTTGACGCCATGTTTTATATTATGATTATGATAGTGATGTATTGAAATACGTTTTTCACGCCATTTTCCACAGTGAACCTATTCAATGTGGTAGTGCGACTGAGAAATTTCGCGATCTTATTCTAGCCGATCAATAAAAAATCAAATTCAAATTAAAGATCGCTCTTAACGAATCTACGACGTGTCGCGAGTGTGTTTATAATATGAAGCCGTCTGTTCGATGTCATTAGTCATCCAATTTGTGTTCAGTTGTTTACCTTGCTCATAAAATCAACACAGCCATCTAATTGGATCATTAGTACATCTGATTAGTCGTTCCAGTGACGCCATTCGAATCTCTCGTTCGGATCTACGCGCCTCTGAGAAATGAACTGGAATCGATTTGCTCCGCTTAGGGGTCATTAGGGTAAACTTCAAGAGTGCGCGTAGATCCCCATGTGTCCCACTACGCAGCGCGGCAATTGGTCGTCTGTAGTCAGAATTATCAGAGAAGTCTCGGGTGAACGGGCTTTTTCACTGTTCAAGGGCAGACAGCCATGGATACTGCAATACATAGATAGTTGAGTTGGGCGTATGAAATGTCCGTGTTGCTAACAGGGTCTCTAAATAGTAGTATTCTGTGGATTAGACTTTGCCGAGAGCAACTTGGCTGGAGTTGCTCAAATGAGCTGTGGCTTGTAAATTCGTCTCGTCATGAGAGCGAAGCACAATGAGTGCAAGAAAGAAAATGGAAAACAATTTCACAGAAATACTTCCCGTAACTGTCACAAATTCACGTAAGGTCTATCAAATTGCGATAGCGAAAATGGTCTTAGATGCCCGAATGAACTGTAAATCGAGTTAAGTCTTTACATTCAATTTAATTGTAGATGTATACAACTATATATATATATATATATAGTGACGATCTCGGCGGACGAGTCAACACAATGGCGAATCGGGTTTATGTTGTACCATACAAAATGCATCCCCGTAAGTACTACAGCTTTTTTGAATATGAAGTTGTCCGCTGAGACGACTGCGAATTTCTAAAGAATATCAATATTTTCATGTTTGTCTCTCATGCAGGTTAGAACTACAACCTCTGCGTCAGTGGCGTAGTATACCATTGCTTTGAGTATCTCGAAAATTGAGCTCAGTTCTGAGTTTGAGATAGCTAAACAACAGGTAAAGAAGGGCTAACGGCACGAGAGTGACGTGATGGATTAATTGCGACAGGAGTACGGTAGCTCGTCATTGATCTAACCGATAGCCAGTCACCGTATTGCTGGAACCATGCCAACGCATTGTTACTGGGTAATGGAAGAGACGCGATATGGGAAGATGACAATTTGATAGCCCCTAATCGTCGACTAAGGTAGGTCAGGACCAAACACCGCATGCAGCATCAACGCCTGTGTACCGGGAGGTACACGCCAGGACACGAATGATTAGCAGAATTTAAGCTTAGAGCTTGTCAATAATCATTAAACGCGCGCTTCGGTTGCAGACAGCGTCGAATGGCGACAACCCACTCGGTTCTCAGGTACTTGGTTGATGAATTGCAACGGCGAAGTTCGTGTTTAGCGCGGGATAGGTCCGCCGACAGTCGACAGTGACTTCGAAGTCAAGAGTGACAAAGGCGGCATCCAACTAGCGCTCGTTATTCAGCCAGATGAGTTATACTGCCACCAAAGCTGTTTCCAGATTCGCCCTGAGGGGGATGAATACGGCGTCTGCGGCGTCCTAGCAAGGCAGGAACAGTAAACAGGATCATGTTTGCGAAGGCCCAACGAACAAAGTGACGAGTAAAAGGCTCGCCCTGAGTTCGTCGCATGAGGAGAAAGGAACAACACAAATGAGATTTGCCGCTGCAGACATCGATCGCTGAAGTTACCTTGAACGGGACACTGGCCGATAAAATCAATTAAGGACAATGCTCTCAAGCAAAATTCGATTTTGTACCGCGACGGGCGTAGAGTTTTAAGAGGGGGGCCATATTTAAGAGATGAACGAATCAGCGTCCATTGTCAGCCGTTAGCGGACGCGCTCTAGTGCGTTGAATGGGAGGCTATGTCGAAGCAACGCTTAAATCGAATCCAGAGCAAAAGGATGGAAATGCATTGAATAAACATGGTGCAAGCAGGGAGTGGACTTCTGAAATTCTTGGCTTTTCTGGATAGCCATTATTATTATTATTATAATCAGGAAAAAAGCGTATTGATGGATCGGTCAGCTTTGAGATTGTGTCCGTTTCGGATATAACATGGCGCCTTAATTTTGATTTTATTACGAAAGCCGTGGCGATTTAATACAAAGCCCTGTGTTTCTAACAATTAACATTTTTGATATATAGCTCAAAAGCGCTCCCCAACAGTGCCTATTATTATATAATAATTGTCACAGCAGCAGCATCAGCAGCCAGCACGGAATATCGTCACTGACCATAGCGGTCAACTATTTCCAATTGGTAATGACCTGCGTTTGGCCGTTCATCTCGAATAGACTACCCTTGGCTCATTTTAACATCCCTCGATCTCCGGGTTCCTCTGGGGACTCCGGTTCGTTCTCGTTTAGAATTGACCGAGCTAAATTTCGTTCATCGTCGGAGTGCGCTCACTCAATAACCTGGTAACACAAAGGGTATCCGATCAATTCGACTACCTCATCGCCTACAGCCTTACGTGGATTCATTGACCTTAAAGTAAAGCTGTTCAATTTATGTTCCTTCCGCTTGGTCCGCTTCGAGTAGTTGCGCAACCAAGCGACAAGAAGGCGCAGTGTACTATATGTGCCTCATCGAACATTTACGCCTCATTCTGAGCCATTTTTCCATTTGGTTAGACTCAACTTTCTCTGAGCTAATAACATGCTTGCTGCGTATGTTTGTTACTTGTAACGTCTGCCCTGGACGGTAAGGAAGATGAGTGTGTAACGTTCATAGCACTGTTCTTGCATATATAGTTGTGGCTTTGTCCGTGGCTGAAGTTCACACGGGCATGTGAAACCTATAATAATTTTTAAGATTTCATAAGAATTGGATCGCCTTCGCCGGTGCTCCAAGCAATCACATCACTTATCTCTCGTCTTCTGGGTGTTTGTGGAGGACACCTTTCTCGAAATTGTAGTGAGAACGAGCTGGTTGTGTCTAAATCAGTTACCGGCGCTGACCCTGACTAATGACCAATTGTTTTAGATGGTTCGTCTTTTCGAGGCATTTTATATCTTCTCTAATTCCCGGCCTATAACAAATATCCAAAGCGGTCCCCCGTAGATAAGCTATAGCTACAAATTGTGTACATTATCTCGAATCCTGATAGAGAGGTAATTTTCCAGAATTACTGCTCGATGCGTCGCTTCTTAAACTGCGGTGTGGCTTATGTTTTCACTTTCGAGGCAATTTGGTTTGAAGGCTGCGAAAATGGAAAAGACAAAATGTCTAGTTGTCCAAGATGCCTCAGTGTTTAAACCACATTTCTCCAGAAGCATGAAACATACGATCACACAGTTCGGGTACAGCCGAATCGACCAGGCCCCTTGTTACATTCGAATAAACACTCAGCTTTCTATAAAGTAATCCGACCGATTGTCTGAAAGTTACACGGAAATGAAGCAACACCTGCTTCAGGATGTACACGAGGTACATAATGTCTGTAGAAGAGGGTCGTTGAGGTTCCACCAGTTTATATCGTGAGCGAAATCGCCGGAATACGGAATACACGATCCCACGAACAGGCGTTGAAGGAGGCTTCAGGGTTCGACGAGGCCTCGAAATGCGCGCTTGTTGCCACTCTACACTCTGTTCGGTGCAGGTTGGTGCTGGTTCAAGTAGATAACTTGCTGATAAAAAACCGTCGTCGCAATCGTCGTCTAAGGCCCACGTTGTCTCTCCTCACGTATTTCAGCGCCCTCGTCCACTTTAAATATTAAGTATTGTACACACAATAATGGCATAGCTTCTATATGATAGAAGCCCAACGATGCCTCCAAGTAGCTACTTGGTGCAAAAAGCAGTGAAGTTTAGTAGCAGTAAACTACTTGAGATGTTAGGTCGTCAAGCCAAGCGATGGCAGCCCGGAGCTGGGCAGTGGTCTTCAAGTGGTGCTATCACGACGCATGGACCAAGGACGCTAAGAGTTGCGCGGTAGTTGAAGAACTCTCAGATAAGAGAGGAACTGCTTCTAAAGTGTTTGGAATAATGGGCTCAGTGCTACCTAAGTCCTTGAGCTGAGCGCTATTTGAAATATTTCCTCTTTGGAAAATTCTAACACTTACAACGAGAAAATATACGTGAAAAATGAGCTGTCGACATAATATTTTACGGATGTGACTGGCCCGTTAGCTGTTATTCGCTGTAAGGAAGAGAGTCAATCAGATCGCCTCCCTCGGGACTATGATGGCCTCGGCCTGACGCCCTGGTCACAACTACTTCTCTAATTATTGTGTATTTGAAGTCGCACAATCATTATCAATAATGTATATATATATATATATATATTTAACTGAGAGAGAGAGAGAGGTTTTGGCAGAGGCACTGGGAATATATATATATATATATATTCTCAGTTCTCCGTTAAGCCGTTTCGCAAAAAGGAGAATACGGTGCCAATTATCGACAGAGGTATGTTACTCATGCTGTGCGACGTCCGGCAAATGCTTTCTCTATCAGTTAAATGCGGAAGTTTACCTAAAGCTCACCTAAAGGTTTTCGGGCTGACTCTCAGCCAGTATTTGACGTTTGACGAACGAGTAACGTTCGCCCACCCCTGCCTCGAAGTTCCATAAGCAAGGCAGAGTCCGTGTGATCGCGGACTGCCAGTGGCTATGGCGTCCACGACGACAGTACGTACTTTTCGAGCTGCTGCCGACCGGAGCCCAACAGGTGCATCTGTTGCACCCTGCGATAGAGACAATCCTGATATGGAAAAGGTCAACTATGTGACAACAATGTTTCATGACTCGCGGCCGGTGACTGTCACTATCCTGCTCCCTCCGTCTGGCCGACGGTCGTTGCAAAACAGTGCGTGGTGTCCCTTGTTCCGTGGTTGACCCCTATTGTATCCGGTTCCAGATCTAGATAGGGCGAGCGCAAGCTGCGCAGGAACGTTCGGTAGTGTGCGCCTCGTTTGGCCACACCACGCCACCCGGCGCGCACCGGCCCATGACCGTGTTTTGGCCGAGGGGATAGGCGTCGCCTTCACGGAGCCGTGTAATGCGGTGTCCTCTTGGCAGGTAATGGTGAGGCGGCCGCCAGGTACCAGGCGGGCCGAAGCCGGGCCCTAACCCATCCTCTAATGCGACCTAATGGCCAGATGTACATCGGGAACTGACTAGACACGGCTGGAACAGTAGACAAGGAAGGGACAAGACAGCTGAAATGGACAACGCCGTTAAGGGCACTATAGCCATCTGGGGTCCCCCGTTCGCCAGAATGGATGAAAACAAAGGAAATACAGCTCATGGAAGTCAAAGTCTACACAGGAGATGAAGTTTAGCTGGTTACGGGCATTATGCTGTGTGCGATGTATGAGGTTGCAGGTCGAAGGGATTTACTCGACAATAAAACCACTGCTAAACATCTGAATGTGTTATTCCAATACCATCTAATACAATAATGCTTTCTTATCAAGTATTGTATAATGTTTCAAAATATATCGCACGGCTTTATCCCCTCCAATCCAGAACGAAGTAGAAAGCTGCAAGAGGAGCGAGGAGGAAACCAACGGAATAAATACATCAACGAAAGTACAATCCGCGCCCGCCATCATTAGCTCGAGATAGCTGAAGATGCTCGCGATAAGGCGAAAATGTTCCAGATAATAAATACTTAGAGGATACTGGCTAGATGATGCCTCTACAAAAATCTACGCCCTATGGCCGTGTACTTACGTTACACTCGTGATAGTAAAAATGGTTCTTCGATTCCGTTCGCACGAGAAGGTGCTTTCCGGGAGGGGAAAACGCGCTTTTTTTTAATTCGGTTACACCCGACTCACATGTTCGGCAACACACCCCCACGGTCTGTGTCTTCTATCTTTTATCTTCAGTAATTGAATTACAGTTGAATAGTGGATCGAATAGCAAAGGAGAGGGGAGACTTTTTGTGGCAATAGCCACTCTTCGAAACCTGCACGTCGAAACATATCGTGCAATGAGACGAAACCACCCACATTGCATAGGAGCGAAGCAGGAGCATAGCTGCTCTCTATCAGCTCCTCGAGCATCATCGATCTCTTATATATATATATATATTCGTGTACAGGTGTATAGACAGGATATTCACATAGGGACGCCAGCCAAACTCTAGGAGATGGCCAAACTTTGACGCCTCGTAAGACAGCTTTGTGTGACAATTTTGTCTTCGTCTCAGACGCATCTATAGATTTACGCGTCTGTGTACATATATTCGGGAATAGGGTGAAGGGACAAATGGGAACGAACCAATAGAAAGAGCTATTCTTGTGAAAGACAAAATCTAACGGTGGTCCCGCCAGATTTATGAGATGATGTTTCGTGCCATAAGCGAAACGTTCTCACAAGTCTCGTTACCTTCGATAAATCACTTGGAAGGATAGGGCCAGCAACATTGCCATTAAGTGCTACTAATTAGTGAGTTGTACAGTACGACTATATACGCCTGATGATCCCTTGGATCAGTGCTCAGATAGACGCTGTCACGAGGATGATTCGACGGCGTTGACCAGCTGGCCACAGCCCCTAGCTATTAATAAGTTACCGTAATTTCCTGTCAACTGCTATCAATACAGTGAGTAACCGTATGTTTATCTACGACAAACGTTGATGGGTGATCACGAAATAACCAATATTTTTAGGGCTGCGCCGGTATGATGTTGTATAGATTAGGCTTCGCCTATTGGCTTGGCAGTCGTTCAAAACGACCTGAGTCAACCGGAAAAGTAGATGTATCGAAGGCCTTCCTCCTGCATTAAGAAGGTCTCCATCTCACGTCTCGGTACCTCTCCGGTTGTATGGACGAGGTCGGTTGTCCTGCTGCCGCAGCTGCTGCTGCTGGTCATGACGACGGCCGGCATCATCATCGTCGTCATCGATCGAAGTGAGAGGAAGAATCGAGACATAGATGCTCACCCAATAGCACCTTCAGTCCCGCTTTCACGTCTCGGATGTTGGCTAGGCAAGGTCCATCTGATGCAGGCCAAGAATACAACGCCGAATATCGGAAGAGGAGGGTAGCTGTGCTAATAACGGTGGTTATCGTACTATCTATCTCGACTTGTAAATGTGCTCTGTAAATTTACACCAAATATATATATATATATAAGAGCCCACCACAGTGGTATGTTGCAGAGTGCAATGGCCAGTTTATACCAATTTGCCTATTGTTAATTACAATAATGGGTGCGTCCAATTATAAACATTGCTGTCCATGTAAATTGTTCCATCAGGTCCCCTTTTCCAGCACAAGTAAGTTTGTAGATTCGTTTAGTGAAGCGATCTGTGAACCCTTAACTGAGACGTACACAAATGGATGGAGGAGTTCATAGCGTCTCTCTCATGCCGGAAATCGCCACAGGTTTGCGGGAGCTGATTCTCAACCAAGGATCTATTTACATGCCGCGCAGGTGTCATAATAGAAATTCCCCATTGAGAGGATGGGGGGCCGTTTCACAACGTGCACGACAAAGGTGGCAACGGCGGGGGCAGCAGCGATGTGGACACTTGAGGCCGGCTAAGGGGAAATAGAGCAAAGTGCCAACGCTTCCCTAGAGATTCAGGGTCGACTTGGAAATACGATCCGCGCCTTGATCGCATTGACCGGTCGACATCTCACGGCGGCCGTAGTCGGTTGGCAGAGCAGGCGAGAAACAACGGCCTGGGGCAGCTCGTTCAAACGGCATACAGTCCCTCTATCGTCTTCATCGCAGTGGATGGAGGGCGCTCAGCAGAACATTCAGCTGGGCAACCGACGTGATTGATTTCTTCCTTGCTGGATGACTTGCTACATCGATGGATCGATGAGAAAAAGAAAGCACGAATATATATATATATATATATATGTAGATAGATAGATATATAATGGTGGTGCTGTCTCGGAGGTATGAAGCAAAATGACATCGCGTCGGCCGCATGTGGCGAAGCCGGAGCAACGGCAGCGTTCGTTGCGGATACGAGTTTCTTTGTTGACTTCGTCGTTTTGATCTTCTCGACGAATCGAACCACGCAGGCGCTTAGCTGGTATATCCACCAGTATGGTGTCATCATCAATATGACTAACATATATAACACAACGAAACGCAGACAAGCGTCTACCCGTCAACATATTACGCGCGGGCCACTCACTTACAAATGCAAACCGCGCAGAAATGGCATTGAACCAGCTAAAGGAAGAGCTGCTTCAAAGGGCAACTGATTGTCTGTAACCCCCACCTCCTTCAAGCCCGAATTGCACTTCGGCAAAAGGGATTCTGACATCGATTAGCCAATGGACATATTGTCGACGATTAGCCTGACTTCGTCGGCTACAAAGGGAGCAGCCGTGGCGTTGGAGTACTGGATTGTATTATACAACAAATACAGACTATTTTCATTTCGAATGCTGTAAACGCCAGAATATATATATATATATATATATATATATTGTGCGACAGTTGTCACCGCAAGTGAATGATGTGACATCTTTCGTTAGATATTGATCTGCCTTCTTCAATTTTTAATATTCTAAAAACGGTATGAACCGAAACGTCGAATACCTCATTTTCGCTCTCGTATTCTCCTGAACAAATAACAAATAGCAAATACGACAAGACGATGTCCGTTACTTCTACAATGTCAGCGATTTTAATTAGACAAACGATACCTATCTGAGTAATACTACGAAGCCAAAACGAAGGGTCTTTGCCTAATAATCACACGATAATATACACAAATGAAGGTTTCGCTTAAAGAAGAAAACCCCGATATCTGATGATACCTGATTAACAGCCGAACCTAACTAAGGCCACTCTGGGCTCTCGAAATGTAACGCGTAGCGATTGAATTTTGCTCCCTGACATACAATGATGATTCAACCACTAAGCACTCCTCACGAACGACTCTATCTCGTAACACGATTCCAACCTCTAAGATGAAGATATAGCACACTATCGAAGGTGTTTGTATCTTTTGTACTCTATAGTTTATTTCGCATTATTATGGTGTAATGCCATTGTCATTTGTGTCTCGTTATATTTCGGCGTTATATAATAAGTATTATGCACAAGATTGTTGAGTTTGACGTAATGCGTACATCGCGTCGTCCAGGTATACATTAGGCATTGTAGGCAACTCGACTGTTCCCTGGTTGATGTTTGTCTTCTTCTTCTTCTAGTGGACAAACTCTAGTCGCTACGGCGTCACTCCTACATCAGGCTTGTCGCCTTGCTGTACTGGCTAGAGGGGAAGGTTGTTTCGTATTGTTGGCCCCGCTAAATGTCATTAGCGCGTTTTTTTGTCCAACAACAGGCTTGCACCTGGCTGCTTCATCCGGCGGCACCGTCGCGTGAGACTGTGCGCGCCCTTACTGGCTCTAGATGCCGTCATTGCATTTTCAACAGCCTGAAGGGCGGGGGTTGCATGCAACGGCGAACAGTCAGGACATAGGACAAGTCGTTTGTTCGCAGAGGCCTTCGGGGCGCATGTCAGGCACTCTATAAGTCACTGACACGTCCAACGAAGAGGACAGCGTTCGAGTGTACATCCTCAATGAGGAAGATAAAAGGCCGGTCAGCTTTGAATTCGGCCACCTGTGGATTCATCAGGCTCGAATGTCGATGAATGCCAGCGGTAGTAGCCAGCGCTTCGGTGCCCTTTTCGTTGACGTCAACTAACGCCTTGTGGTAGATCGTGTCCAAGGCTATCACTGGCCTTGTTGCGATGCCTGTTAGGTTGGCAAAGTGGGGCGAGAACATCGAATTCAGTCCGACATCTTGAAGAGGTCCGCGCATATCGTAGGCAAGACTCAGGGAGAACTTAGGTAGAGTCAGATGCACCTTCTGTTTAATGGTCTGACCAAGCTCCTCGCGGACCTTCGCGTAACTTATCGATTGCTCAAGCCTGTACAGGTCTTTCGTGTTTTTCGGCAAGATCACCACCATAACGACATCCTCACTGATATATGGCAACTCAACTGCCTGGTACTCCTTGTTGTCGACATGGACGAAATTGTCTTCTTGATACATAAGGTCAACATCGTTCACCTTATTAAACCCGTGAAACTTGTCTTTCTTTGTATTCTCTGGGGGAAACGGACTTTGCCAGTTACCCTGGAAGTAAACAGCGTTCAGAATCACGAGTGGTATGGTTGGTGGCAAGGGTCTCTCTAACAGGACCGGAATCTTTCCATTGGTCTGGTCTCTGACCCAGTGGTTAAGGTCGGACACCGCTTCTTCAGGAGCATCCTTTAAAGGCGCCGAGTATAATCCTGCGCCGTAGTATTTCTGCAGTTCGTCTCGATATAGCCGATTCACCGACAGGCCCTCCGTAACGAAAACGCCATTAGCGATTTGAAGGTCAAAATCCTTTATAGCTAATGTGAGCGACCCGAAGAGCTTGCTGACCGACTCATCCAATGACGTCTTATTCAGCCCGTACCGAGGCAGTTCGAGCACGTCCTCCATTTCTCGTTCTGTTTGGCCGCGGGCGCCCAGATGGATCATGCCAACGATTGCTGACACCGACACGGGTGACAAGAAAATATTACCCTCCTTGCGACTTAACTGCCGATAGATTTTCTCTCCAAACTGGTTATAGAGCATCACTGCCTGTTTTGTATCCCTGTCGAGCGGTGGTCTGTCGGCGATGACGGCCGCTGCCGCTAGGGCTGCAAGTAATGACGCTACTCTAATTAACATGTTTTTAAACGCGGCGGGTCTGTGGCGTTGCTGGGCACTGTTTCTGTTCGCTACGTTCCTATGGTGACGATAGCGATCCTGGGAGCACCCTCACTATCCACTTGAACTCGGTAGCGAACTACGGTTGCACTCGAATTTTGTTCGCAAGTTGGCCCAGACTCAGCCACCGAAGTTTTTTTCTAGGGGATGAGAGTTTTTTCTAGCAACGATTGAACGATGGAGTATACTTGTGTGTGTATGTTTAGGTTCCGCTGGCTCGCGATATCTTCTCGAGTCTCCACCCTACACCTCTTGTGTCGAACGCAATAAGCAAGCAAAGACGACGATCGCACGAATGCCGCTCGCCGAGGCAAATGGCGCCGTCGGCAAAGAGAGGAAGAATCAACTCTCTGGGTAGCGCCCTCCGCTGCCTGGTACGATTCGGTTAGAGCCGCAGTGCCAGAGATGACTGTTGTATGTTGTTCGACGCAGACAAACTGGCTTCACACAAAAATACGTAGGGACACGTCGCGGCGAGATGGGCACGTCCCATCCAGTGCCGCTCGAGCCTCGGACTGAACAGCCTCAGCGTTTGGTATCCGATTTCGTCGCTTCGTGCCGTCGCGTTATCGCGCAACGCTGAGGCGTCCAGCGGCCGCCCACCAGGGGGGGGGGACAGCGAGATAAGTCAGTCGCGGGCCGGCTGGCCAGCCAACCAGCCAACCTGGAACGGCAAGGCAACGCAAGCGACAGCAGCGCTTTGCGCCACACACAGATACGAATGAGGATTCGATGTCGACGTGGGCGCACGGTCGGGAGAAGCAGTGCACGCGCGCAACAACGGCCACCGCTGACAGCTTTGTGCTGGCCCGTTTTCAACGTTTCTGGAGTAGGCTAGCCCAGGGCAGGATAGGGAAGGTAACGTAAGCTGAGCGCGCGAGGAACACGAGCCTCTCCGATGGCAGTGGCGATTTCGGTTCTTGTGTCGATTTGGTTGGCGGTCGGTGCGATGCTATCGGTGACTGCTTATTGGTAAGGCTGGAGCGGCGGTCAGCGGTAACCGGCGCAGTGGCAGATATAGAAGAACACGACAAAACACACCGAGACAAACAGACCGACGCACACATCCAGTCATCCAAAACAAGCAAGACTGCTGCTGGCGTCTTTACCTCTCGACAGTAGCAGCAGGCTGGGGCGGCAGCCGGGCGAGCAGTATACAAGTAGAAAGACCTCGGCGACATAATGGGTAAGAAAGGAGAACACTTGGCGTGGGGCTCTTTCATTTCCGCGCGGGCGACGCGCGCGCTTCGTCTGGTGTGGGCGAAGGGGAAAATCAATCGAACGGAAAATATTACAGGTACCACCACCACGAGAACCACCACTACCACAAGCCACGAATACTACTACTGCTACTCTTGCGAGGTGTCTGCGAAGAGAAGACCGACGCCGTGGCGGACATCTCTCTCTCTCGCAGCAGTCAAGCCAGCAGCAACAGCACTGCTTGCCACAACAGCTCGGGATCGCGAGCGTAACTGCGGCGTAGCGATGCGACGGATTGTACGCCGGTGCTCGATCGGCGTTACGACGTTTCTGCCGTTGAACGACGATGTTGCTGCTGCTGCCGCTGCTGGTACTTGATACCACCGTAGCTGATATCTAGACGTGTATCGGGTGTGTGTCCGTGCGTGTGCGATTTCTCGCACAGTATTTGCCAGTGACACGTTGACGTCACCAAGCGTCAGCGTAGCCCATGCCAACGATTTCATCGTCGTCGACGTTTGTCCGTCCGTCCGTCCGTCCGTTCGTTCGTCCGTAGGGGCTATGCCCTGTCCCTTCTCGGGGAAGATGGGGATGTAAATCCCAGCAGAGCAATCACCCTATATTTTCTCACCACCAATATGCTGTCACTACAATTTAACTAGAGCGTTGCGTACCAGTCTGCAACCGTGACTAGCTGAAAACGGTTGTGTTAGGGAAACTCTAAGGGCATCCAAACGCCATATATTGTAATATATGTACAATGCGGGTGGAACTATTCCTTCCCCCTGTGAAACGATTGTAGGATAGAAGATCGATCGTTGAACATGGATGCTTCTTGGTTCTATGTCTCCTTGTCATGGTAACGAGTCGACTTGACATATGTACCTACACCAATGTTAGGGTGATGCCAGGTTTCGTAACTTCGTCCTCTGCTCGCCCGGGACGTCCACCGTATGCGTTATGCGGTGGTAATACGATTCTGTTGACTGATGTTTATCGCTTTTCGGGCTACAGGATTAACATCTTCTGAGAAAGAAAAACGCCTCAAGAATAGAGGAAGAAACGCAGGCATGTCAAGGGATTTTTGTCGTTCTGGACAAGTCACATGGCCGCTGCTTCGATGCTTTGCCTGGCTGTCTTCTTTTGGCCGGCGAGAACTTTTAACACTGGCTGGCGGATACAGTTGGCGTTGGCCGTTCTTCAAGGAAGACCCGGTAGCGGCTTGTATGACAGGGAGGTAGGTGAGGATGATTAGACCATAATACGATGTGGAGAAATACGCGCCGCGTTTGGCGGCGTCTGGGACGCGCTTGTTATTGGTTTGTTCTACCTTGACGTCAATGCGGGGCGTTTTGTCTTCGTTGGGAAAGGCCATCGTTGAAGTGAGAACTAGCGTAGTTTCAGGTAACCAATTAACGAACCAAATAACGATAATTGAGCTATTTAGTTAGACAACGACGGTTGGTATATGCGAACGACAGGGCGGTCGAATTCAGGTCTGTAAAATCGCAACATGTCCCGGAGTTCGCGGCAGCTAGAAACATCCAGTCTAAAAGTCAAGAGAACCAAAGTGTGCACAATTTTGAAGAATATGCGAACTCAGACAGCTGAAGTCCATCTGCCGTATCCAGATTTGCATATAATGATAACATAGCCTCTGGCTATGCCTCTGAAGATCGGCATGACATATAGCAACTTGGGAGGGATGCGCATCAATAGGGAGTATCCTATTGTAGCGACCCCCGTCACAGATTTGCCATAACGGCAAAACCACTACTTGTGCACCTATGGGCATGTCCTAGATGTGACATACAATAAGAGAATCTAACCACTGTAAAAATTGCAGATCCTTTAATAAACCGATAAACCTTTGCCTTTAACTTTACTCTACGGTCAACTTCAGCGCGTTACCCATACGTGTGCTTTGATAACCGCAGAAAATGCATCTCATTTTCTTACCGGAACTATTCAATCCCCGACGATCCGTGCTCGTTTGTATTCCAATTTCCTATGGAAGACTCGTCAAACGTGGTTGGCTTCTGCCACTGTCTGTTATGAATTGAATAAAAAATCGAGTATCCGCCTTTAAAAGCAGGCTAGTTAACAGAAACCAGCCGATCGTGCCCTATTTACTTCTCTACATAATAATAATTGTTTTTCGCTCCTCCCCTGAGCAGGTGTTCCCCTATCTGACAGGCCTAAACTCGTAGCCTTAAGACATGATTTATCCCTGTTGATGCACCTCTAATGTGGATCGCGAATAATAGCCAGAATAATCATCCGGGTATGAAAGACAAAGTCAATGTACGCGCCCATGTACAGCTCGACTGTCGGTCATTGCGGGCAGAGTTCTCATGTAACCGAGTTCTCTCCGCCGACTGGCATCGGCTAAATGCTGCCACTTGAACGATGTAGAGCGCCTAGCACTCAGATTCTTCGTTCTTGGTTTTTCCCAAGGGGAGCGCTAATCGAAGGACTCGGCTGTCGTTTTCAAATTCGGCGTGACAGTTGTGTTAGAAAAAAATATTAGCACCAGAATAAGATGAGTTGTTTCCGAGCCATGTTTCTCTAATCGGAACGGAGCTGTCTGTGATGGTCAAGCGATCTAATTGGTCAGTGGTACTTTCGAGAGGAAATTCGAATATTTTCGAGAGTTCTGCTTACGTCAATGAGAAATGTTGAGAAATGATTGTCGAACAGTTGTGTACACCACATTTGCATGAGTTCCTGTTTTCACGCTAGAAGCGCTTGTTTCTGATTGATTAGCATATTTATTTATCTTTTCGAAGTTCATCATCTTCGGAAAATCCGCTCTTGTTTCACTTGTATCAATAGGATATTTCTATAAGAATAGCAAAATTTCATCGAATTTTTTCGAAATATAACATTCAAAACTCGTAATTGGCCGAAAAGTCTATGGCGCCATTCATGACTGTTGAGATCTGTTAGGAGTAATTCTTAACTATTAGGAGAAAGGTTAGCATCCGCTACAGCAGAACCCATATGCAACCGAATTCTTAATGCAAAGATTTTCCTTAGATATCTAAAGGGGTAACGCAATTTCTATTTTGGACACGCTTAGGGATTAGGGAAGTGGGGCCTCCTTGTTCTAGATATTCCATTAAGAATATATAGAAGAAGGTGTTTTTAGATGTATTTCAAGTTCAGCGGGTGATACAATTGTCGCCCACTTAATAATTGACTAATTAATGCTTAGCTATTATATTCCACCGCCCGTCCCATCCTTAAAGCAAAGTTGACACAACGCACGTTGTCCTGATACTTTCGACAGTTTTGTTCAGTTCGTTTGTCGCTACAGACAATATCTCGAACATCGGATAGGTCTGAGGCATCACCAAGCGGCGCCCTCTCAAACACAACATATGCTATTGTTAGTGGTAGCGTAAACAACGACGTCATTCAATACAAAGCATAGATTATAACGATCCTGTCATTGGTCCAAGTCTGTTCCGTATCTGTAAACGTGTTCCATAGTATTTAATGGCACGTTGATGATACGATCATGTCATTTTTCGCCTGAGCGCCTCTACTTACAGTCAACGTGACGCGGCGATTTTTCCTTGCATCCAAAATCTCATCCGCTATTTCATAAGAGGGGGCATGCATGACATTATGCGTAACAATATGCGATCATACACCATTCGTCTGCGGGGATTCTTCGCCTGCGGATAGGATCAAGACGCTAATATCGCTACGCAACATCAACGTGAGATAGGCTAAATCCCGACGGACACGATGGGGAGCTCGATAGTCCGCCGTATTTTTCTGCGATACAAAAGCAGGGAGAGGCGCCGCCGAATTGAATTACAAAAGAGCTGTAACAGCTCCGGCGGACGGTCGGCGTGTACGGCGGAAACCAACTTTCAATTGTTTGGTTGTCTGATAAGATACGTAACATGCTTCCGGCATTGAGGCTCTGCTGATCTCAATCCTCGTGTTCAGCGTTTCGTTTTTCTCACGGATAGGGTGGTGGGGGGATAGGGAAGGCGCGAGGCAAGAAGAAGAAGACGACGCTTTGTCGTTCTTTCATTGAAGTCTCGCCATAGGGTCTTTTGTCTGCTTCTGTGTATAGGCAAACACACATGGTAACACAGCAGTAGCGTACTGGAGACCATTGTTGTTCTGTCTCCCGAAAATCGTTTTGTGTATCTTTACACCCATCAGGGCGTACTCACATCCGCATACAACTATATATATATATATTAGTTGTGCAAGCGTCTATATATATATGTATATATATATATATATATATCGAGATGATTAAACATGTCAAATTCCTATCGAGTAGCAATGAACACTATGAGCTATCTCATAGTGTTCATCGCTACTCGATTGAATGTGACTAATTGACCTCTGTATCGTTTGATTTTAACATGAGTATATCAGCAGGTTCGAGCCACGCTGTGTGACATATAAGAGAGCTTAAGCATTGTAAAATTGCAGCTCCTTTAATAAACCAATAAACATTTACCATTTACCTTAGCACATGGCTATGATGAGTGTCAGTTGTTGGTACATTATCGACGTTTGAAACGAGTCACTTTAGGCTAGGATACAGCTGTGGCAGAGAGCCTCCGATGGTGTTTTCGAGACCATATTAAATCCGCAGTTAACAGGGGCCTGCTCCCAGTTATCCCTTCTAAGCTAAGGTAAGTTTTCCGGGCTGACTCACGCAACCAGGCCGTGTAAACCACACCCCGCGTGCATATCCTATAACATAATGCAACACCAGCCAACGCATCGTTGTGGCCCCCTCCCGGGGGGAGGCGAGGCAGACCAATGGCATTGTCACTATATTAATGGTGGCTCGCCATAGGACAAATTTTCGGTGATTTATTTTGGCCGGCATAACGACAACAACAGCTGTTAACCACCACCATTGGAGGTGGATGGTATTCTATTAATATTGGTACGCCGCATACGCTAGAAGTTCGGGGAGGAGCTTGCGCACAGCAAGCGCCACAGCGAAGCAAGGCAAACACAGGGGATTCGTCGTGGTGGTGCCCGAGTCGGGCCGAAGTTCTTCTTTCCTTGGAAGTCTCGTTGAGGGCGCTAAAGCTTCCCAATCTAAGAGGGTCTCCATGCCACGTTGCTGGCATCTCTAGATCACTTAGGCATCGAAGAATTAGGCATATAAATTAAATGATGTTCTATTCGTGTCTATTCACACGTTGTAATTACAGAGTTATGTTTTGTGTCCCGGCTCGCGAAAATCTTTGTGGTTTCGTTAGTTGGATGGGGCCTGTGTCAGGTACTTGTCCGTGCGGGTGGCAGCCTGATACGCAATGTCGGAGTGGCTGCTGGTCGAGGCGGAGACAGATGTAATCCCGTATCCAAAAAACTTCACAGGCTGTGGGCTGTGCGTTGAGAAATATAGCATGCTGTTTAGCATTAACAGAGATAGTGAAAGTGATAATGGGCTTACAATGGGCTAGCATTTTCGTATACTGAATTTTTAGCTGGCCCTCGGCACCTCCCATCAGAAACATAGATAAATGTTTTTATATATATATATATATATATATGTGTTTTTTCAGCCTCGGCCCCTCTCCCTAGATACCCCCCCCTAATCCCTAGAAATAATTCTTAATTATTGTATGAATAAATAAATTTTATATATATATATATATATATGCAAGCTTGAATCAGCCAGAATAAACGAACCCAAAAATAAATTGCGCATTTATCTAGACATCTATTATAAAAACTGCACGTGCTGATCGGTTCCATAATTTGACGTTTTCTATTGACAGTTCGACTAGGGTTTCAGCACAACTTCAATATAAAATACGAAATCAAGTTGTTCTTCTGGGTAAGCCTATAAACATGGGTTAGGAGAATGAAGCCCTGTCAGTTGAAAGATATTCAGATGGAAAATGATTGACGTCGAATGCGCTCAATGCTCCACCTCAATTGGGTAGCACATAGGAAAGGATGTTGGAGAATCTGGCCCCAGCACACATTTGCTATTAGATAAACTACACAGAATTATACAACGGAAATATAAATTAACTAAACCCCAAACCGAATAAGCTCGCCTTGACAGATTCTAGTCCAAATTGTGAAATCGCATAATACACGAGGCTGTATCCAATAGCTTGTTTTCCAAAGCGACCAGCTCTGCTTTTGTTAGCGAAAAGTGTTGCGGTCCTCGTATAAATCACGAGAATTCTTTGCAGTAGTCGAACGACTAGTAGTTAGCCTTTTGCAAGCCTATAGTTTAGGGTTCGTATCAATTGAAGTAGAATTGGGTTGAAGCCTAACCTTGCTCCGGTGCACGTTTCCGCTGTATATAATATATAGTCTTTTAGGAGGCGTATACAGGGCTCAGCATAATAACTCAGATTGGGATTTAATGAATTCGAATACCATTCGACATCGGATGACCGAAATATAATTTGAAAACGATATAACCGCGTAATTTGGCACTACAAAGTCGCGTAATATTTCTGGTTAGCTTTGAAATTGGATAACACGCCATACATCCTGTACACCTTCCATTCTGAAGTAACCTGAATATAGTTCCAGATAATACTCGGTTCAAGGTTTAGTGGGTCTGAGTACCAAACCACCGTTTATAATAAAGCATTAGCCTTCAACTTCTACGAATTAACTAAAACTTAACTATAGGAAAAAACGGGCGGCTATACTTGCCCTATCAAAAAAAAACTGAGAATCGGGAGCAGAGCCAACATCAATAGAACAAAGCCAGCCATCTGTACTGTGATCTCGAGCCCGGTGGCCCTGGTGCATTCATGCGCGCCTTGCAATCGGGGGAGACAATCGTTGGTGCACGGGGTCGATCCCCACCGCTGCACATTTGCATTTAGGGACCCATCTTACGAAGCAATGCTAAAAGCAGTAGCGTGGACGTCAGACGTTGGCTGAGGGTCAGCCCGAAAACCTTGTACTGTGACCTCGGAAATAGACAAAACACAGCCAGCCAATTCGCGTCAATGTAGGCTAACTCCAGCAGTCGGTTCCAAGCGCATCCTACTTACTGGTGTATACTCGTATGAGACAGAATAATAAGTCAAAAGCTCGAATTTCCTAGGATTGTTCACTTCGTGTACGCTTTCTCGCATTTATTTTTATAAACGTGTGTCATTTTCACATGTCTCTACCGGAGTAAGTTGTAATTTATCTAATACACCCCACTCGACGTTACTTATTCTGCTTGCTGAAAAGGTTGCAGACGTGTGCTGTGTCTGTTTGTTGCCATCACAAGGAACCGTATAATCTGCGCCATTTGTTCAAAACACAAAACGCTCTTGAGGTTATCGTGGCGAGCAACCTTCAGGTCGGGTCGAATCGAACACTGACGGTGGACCACAATGTTTTAGCCCACGGGCTGAACGAGAAGTACTTGTTGGTTGAACGGTTCAATATAAATTCGTATTTCCGTTACCACAGGGCTTTGGCATGCCAAGCATCGTGTGACCGATCCCTGCACGCTGTAAGCCGCAATTCTATATGGGTATACACGAAGCGATCTGCCTTCCCCCCCCCATACAATTTATATGCAAAACGCGCTTCTAGCAGACAGACGACCACTCACACGCACTGTTCGAGCTTTATCGATACAGCCTCAGCGGGGGCAGCTCGTCTCGGCAAAATGCCTACATAATCAGTGAGTGTACGAACGCATCAAACCTACACGAATTCTGCGCAAGAGAACAACAACAACAACGACGACGACGACAACAACAACAACAAAAGTACCAGCTATTATAATAGTAGTATTATAATCCAGCGTCTGCTAGCTAATCTCCAGTCTGTATCACAGCTTCGAGACTTTGCCAACGAAGAGATATAGTCCTGTGCGCGAATCTCTGATAACGAACAGGAACGGCGAGGTCGCGTGGAACTTGACGACCTTCGAGCGTGTTGCGTGAGCGGCTGCCGTCGAGGCAGATGCAATGGTCCCTTGCTCGTTCACCTGGAAACAGCAACACTATCAGTAAGTACATCGACGAGCGCCACTATTGTCCAACGTTAACGGTTGTTGTTATTGTCGTCGTATTACCGGGCACCCACTTCAATGGTTGTGCGAAGCGTCCTGATTCGGGGCTAGGTCCAGACGAGTTAGGCTCGACAGGACAGAAAGTGGGCCAGTGAAAATATATTGGATGGCGTAGTGAATCCAACGTGAACGTTTGACATTGTCCCGAGTCATTGTTATAACTTAACTGCGTCAAGTAAGCGAGCAGCGTTACGTTTGTCGAACACGTCTCTGTTTAGATTATTATGTGAACGTTTTAAGAGGGTATTGCAGCGGGTTCTATGGACATCGCATGAAGAACTTCAGATAGTGACTCAAAGCGACGGTACACAGTGGGATGATCCATTGTTTATGTAACTAGACGAGAGAGAGAGCTCTCACTTGAACGGATGAACTTTTCTCAAGTTTTCAAAACGTGACGTTCTCTATTTAACGGCCAGTGATGGATAATAAATCCTAGCACGTTATGTTCTATGCTTGATCATGCCTCGTTACAATACAATACAAGGCTTGGTTTATTAACGGAACTGCAGTCTTATCACAACGCTTAAGTTCTCGTAAAAATAATAGCGAAAAAAAGTGTCGTCTCATGGATTATTTCAAATGCTACCGATTTCTGGAAACGGCATTATTTACATCAATTTTTTGATTATCATAAAAGTAACAGTATAAAAGGGGCAACGCCCACATAACTTATATTCACTCCATGCATTAACCGCAATTATAAATAAACAGGTTTTTTTCTGATTCGTTCCATTATATAATAGTATACCCCAGAGGACACCTCTAAATTATTTACAAACAAGCTTCCTGACCTTACAACAAGCTTTCTTACGAGATCGGTACTCGAGGTGGCTGCTAATGATACTGTCTGGAGCCTGAACTTCTCATGTTTTGAACGGGTTTACCCCAGTAACACGAAGGCTTGCTATCCATAATCAGCGCTTTTCAGCAATATATATATATATATGTTCATTCAATGGGTGTTGTGTGTGTACCATGGCTAGGCTTGAACCTTATACATAATAATATATATCCCCGCTGCGATGAGAATCTACGGCCTGCAAGTCATCAGGCTGAATTTAACATATTGCACGGCGCACCCGATTGAGAAGAAGTTCAACAACAACTATTTCATTTTGCAATGTAGTTCAATTGAAGTCGATTATCGTCGCTATCGTCAACCAGGCGTCGATCTTTTTTCCCTACCTCAATGACGGCTTGATGCACAAATTCATCGATGTGTAGATTGTCGGTACCAGTAAAGTATGGCAGTTCTGCAGAACTGTGGTCGAAGGCGGCGCGCATGCCCAGCTTTTGCAGATATTCCTTGAGGTTCAACTGTGAGCTTACCTAAGAGAGGCGAAAGAGGAGCAACGGGGTAGTTATAAAACGAACGTTCACGACACGTATGCGCGCCCATTCGTGTTGAGACCGGATGATCTGTGCCGACACGCACAGATTGTGTCGTCGCTCGCGCAATAGCGTGGCCTCCGACAGTAATAAGTGCGATCATGTGAACGACGTGTGACGATTATGAACGGGCTAATTAGATTCGGGTCGAAAATACAAAGTTTTAACTACATATACAAGCTACATAACATGAACAGTGCTTTTGGACATAGTACGACTTTAAAAATGGGGCGACCATTTTTTTGCTAGCTACGAATTCGATTATCTGTGATCGTTGGACGAATCGAATTGAATTTCCGCTCTTATTAAATGAATCATAGACCAAGATGTCTCTAGTGTATTCTATGTATTTTCACACATACGCTTTGGACAGCTACCCGGGGCGACTATCGGTACAAACCTTGAATCGAGGCAGCTTGACCTCTACCAGAGCCGGCTCCATGTCCAAAACGATCTGTCGCAAATCGTCTACCTGTTTCACAGATAGTAAATGGTTATTGTTATTATTATTATTATGAAGTTATTTAGCTCGTATTACCGATGTGCTTACACATTAGTTAGTTGTAGCTAGTGAACAATGTATGTGTAATTGGGTAGTGAAGGATCCCCAAGCAAGATGACATGCTTTTGCTTGTCTGGCCTCCAATGAGAACTTCCTATGCAGCACAACGGCAGCCCCCCTAAATATACATTTTACATGTCGAATTGAATTCGTATGAGAGCCAGCTAATGCAGCTCTGCCCCGCTGATTAGATAACAAAACATCGCATATGCGATATAACGACGTCTGCCGTATCTGTTTCGATATCTAAAATTAAATACGTGGGGTGTGTTTGGCGGGGGGGACGAGAAGCACCAAGTGCGGTACTGATAACTATCCCCAGCTATGCCTGCGGGTTCTAACGGGCGGTAAATGCTAAATGATGAATCGTCTTCAAGGGCGGTTCGCGCATGCGATCACTCGACCTATCACAGAGTGGGGTGTTTGGCTCGCAGTGCTTGCCGATTTCAGGACGACTGGGTTGGCTGGCTTCGACAAGGGCTCCCATTCCCCGTGACTTCTCCGTCCGGGGGCGCGGAAGGGAGGAACGATCTTTTGTTGGAACATAAAAGCTGGGCACGGGCTCCCTTCGAATCCGTTTTAATCAGAACGAAGTGATCGGTGAAGAGAACTAATGGCTATGCCTCTAAAGGAAGCCTTTCTCTAACGGCAATGTATTCGGCACACAGCAACTGCTGTGTAGCACACCTCGGAGCAAAGAGCAGAAATAAAAAAAAAAGAGTAAGTCACAATAGAACACAAAATCCAATTCAATGAACGGAGCGAGCAAGCGTGTGATTCGTTTATCGTGACGCGGCCGGCCTGGACGGGTGCGCCTGCTATCCCAGGACAGAGATCGCGGGACTCGGGACCCGCTGTCCAACAGACAGATACGTCCGTTGAAATACATAATACATGTTCGTTCCTTCTGATAAGGAAACATGGACCAGGAGGAGGTGGGAAACACAGGAGTTCATAGAAAACATACGCTGCTAGAGACACCCATAGTTCGAGGTGTGGGTAGGTTTTGGCAAAAACCGCTTGTCAGCTAAATCTGTGGGGCACGATGTGCGTTTCGATGGTAAAAAATCTACGAACCTAAATCTAAAGGCAGCTCGGTAACATGATGCCACATTGCTCAATGTTAAAACGGACACATTGCTAATACCAAGGGGTAGCTTATTCCTGTAGAGGTTCAGTGTGGAAAAGACTCGATATGGGAAAAAAATCAAATAGTATGCACAAAGACTGCAAATAAATAAAAATTAATAACGATTAGCGCATCCTAAATAGATCACTCGGCTTACTTTAATGTTGTCAATAATGCTCCCCATGCGCGATGGCTCATCCGGTAACAGGATCGTCATTCGCATCTGATAGCCGGTGTACGGGAGGTCCACAGCTGAGAGCTTTAGCCTACAATGGGACAATTCGGAGAAGGATCAGCTTAAGTAAACACGAGTTAAAGGAACAAACGATTGTCACTCTTGAATGAGACCCTTTCTAATATGCACCATGTAATGGATGCATGTCAGACCAAGAAGTGGAGGCTGGCAGGGGCCCCATTATCTGCTATTGGTCTCTCAATGAATTGTGATTCGGATGCAGTTTCGTTCAGCTAGCTCAGATCCGGTAGCCACATGGAGCAGGTGAAGTGATGCCAGTTAGATCGCTTAGTGCGCATGTGCATCAGGTATCCCTGTGATCTCCAAAGTAAAAAAGATCAGTAGCCACGAGTGCACCGAACGGACGATCACTCGATAGAGACTGTAATGGAGCATATAACATATGGTCAGCTTCGGCCGTTCGCAGCGGCTTGCTGTATAGCCGCTTTTTATGTCTAAATTGAATTCGTTCAGATAACATTCCGGAACCCCAATCACGAGAGAGAGAGAAACATTACTTCGGATAGTACGCGTAGTGGTGATAGTCCAACATTGTCATGAAGTCGACCTCCTTTGCATAAGCCTTCTGACCACCGTTGAGGAAGATGTCCTTCACCGTGTTCTTCGGGTCGAACTGCTTGTCCCATATGCCTGAAAAAACGGGGTCGTAGTCGATGCCAAAACAGCAATAAGTAAATAGCGGTATTCATGCCTGGGCCGTTCCATTTTGCGCATGCACGTAGAAGGCCAAAAACCTAGATAATATGGTACGTCATTATGAAATGATTCTTCGTCGTGTTTTCTTTTTCTTTATTTGAGTGCTATCGATACGTCCGCACTGTTATCGATGTTGATTGTCATGAAGACGCGCGAAGATACGAAGCGATCGCGGCGAACAATTTTCGTACTTCGAAACGAACGGTGTAACTTGCTCATGGCCGTAAATTTAGTCTAGGCTTGAGCAAGCCTAAGCCAAATTACTATGTTTCCGTGACGGTCGCTTATCGATGCAATCACACTATGTCATAGTGTACCAATTCGCAAGGTGTTTTCGTGAACTCGGTGGTACGGTTGGAGCAGGATACTTACCGGTGAGATCGATATGCTATAAAATAATTCGGGAAGGCCGTCTATCTCGTTGTTATAATGAACACTGCTATACAGTGTGCCCTCGATCTACCTATCTTATGGACGACTTGGTACAGCTTTGTTACCCTTGAAGAAGATTACGTTTGCCAATACCATGATGGTGTTCGGCGGCACCTCACGGTCACCAAAAGCATTTTTGATGTGACCCTTTGTCTTCAACGCAACTAACGCGTCAAGAAGTTTCAGCGTGTCCGATCGTTGGAAGTTCACCTGCATAGGATGTGTGTACATACAAGTATAGGTCATCACATCAGGAAATCTGCCGTAAATTATATATGCTCTCTAAACGAAATCGTGTTATTTACTCAAATTTCACAGGGCTACCGAAATGCTCATTTCAACGTCACCATCTGTACACAGAGTGACACTTTTCGGACACGCTAAAATGGTAAGCGTCCTCCCCTTTTGCCAGCACCTTCGAATAGTTCCCCTCACAGATTCATCAAAACACAATGTCGAGAGGTTCGTTTGCTCCGGGCTGCAAAGGCGAGAATTCTCCCTCACCGATTAGTTGCGCGTACACGTGACCTCATACCAATCGTCACGATTCAATTCAACATACTCAATTCAGTGTGAGGTTTCTTTACCAAACATCTTACCACCACGAGAATGCGAACGAATACATTCTCGTGGTAAGACGCTCCATGTGGTATACCTCTTCTACGGACGCTCCGTAGTACTCCTCGAGTTTCCGCTTGACATCGGGCAAAACCTTGATTTTGCTGTCGACCAGCATCGTGTTCACATCTATCAGTTCGTTTTTTCCCGTCTCCTCGTGAATCAGAGTTCGTGTTGATTTGTAGCCATCGAGAAGGAACTGCTTCAGATCCTTTGAATGTTCATAACCTGCAAAAGGGATCAATTACACATCTGTTCATAGGCAGCCATTGCGTGTCATCATTCGGATACTGCAGCAGGTTGCTGCCCATTGAGGGTATCGCTGCGCCGTAGAATAACCACAAAACACACTCTACAAAATTGACTAGATATTTTGAGTCGCTATTTGTAAAGTTTGCAGGCGTTGGACTCTGATGTGCCATGGTGGAGACGCTGTTGCGCATTGCTTACTGGGCTATTTGCATCTGAACCCTAATATAGAATATAGTAGAACAGTTGACATAATCGATAACGCGACTAATGCTAACGAACAAGAAATTTAACATAAATATAATTGTTAGTAATGGTGATAGATTCTTCATCGATTTCATTTTTGCAGACATAAATATAAGCTTCCATTTTGTCTCAAAGGTGAGGGAAATCGGACGCGAATCGGACCCTCTCGAACTCACCGAGCACTTTCGCCATCTCTTCTGCGGTGCGACCGGCCGCTCCCTGGTACGCCATTGAAAGAACGGTTGATACTGAGAATGGAGCAATGAAAAGATTGTCCTGATCCGCGACTCGCCTGAACAGCTCAAGGGCCAGGCCGTTACTTGAGTTCGCTGCCCTAATAGCTTTTCTGGAAGCAGCCGATTTAGAGACAATGTTCTCGTCACTAAACACACAACAACAAACTTCATGGCTTAACGATAACATGTGTATATATATGTGTGTATATATATAGTCCATTTGTTTTATGGGGATAATGAGATTTTAACTAAAGATAATGGGTTTAGCAATGTCATCCAACTGCAATCACGAACATGCAATATCTAATTGTGATTATCTGTAAGCCCGCTGAATTTTACAGCCGCTCTACATCCTCCCATCCTCCAGTTCCAAGTAGCCGTGCTATTATTTCATTGTTGTTTTGTGTAAGTTGTTACTGTTCTGTTCGGTTTTGTGTAAGTCACACTTGTGAAGATTCAAGGTAAAGGTGATCGTACGGTTGGCATATAAATTCATTTAATTCTTGTCATGAAAAGCCTTTAATATATATTATGTGCTACTAACTCACCCGATTGTCCCTAGAACAAAATCATATTCCGGCCCTTTCGTAGTCGATCTTTGATTACTGATATTGTCGCCGCTGTTGCTGCTGCTGCTGCTGTTGTTGTTGTTGTTGTTGCTATTGCTGTTCCTGTTGTAGTTCAGGCTGCCGTATGTACTGCTCCTCGACGGGTAGGAATATGTGGGTGGCCCAACCGCAGCACTGAGGCCGAGGAAACAGCACACCAGGAGAACGGCTGCGCTCATCCTGGCTGCGCACAGAGTGCTTCGTCGCACACGTTTCGAGTTCCAATCAGCCCGACGAGCTTCGATCTAGTGATGCCCCCCAACTAATCACGACGTTGAGATGTCACCAAGCGAATATCCAGCTTCTCTCCTTCAGCAAGAACTCACGCGATCTCTATAACCAACCAAGGATAACATAATAGAACACAGCGAAGGTAGAAAACACAACACACAATTCAACATTGGTGAACCAGTCACACTTTTCGGTCGTGTGGCCTCTCACTGTTCTTCTGCCGTCGCTGTCAATTCGCCATTCGATATATGCGTATATATATATATATATATATATATATATATGTAAGTATGAGCGGAATACGGTAGACCGAACTGCTTTCCTCTGTGTCATCACAACATTGGTCCAGGGGAGAAGAGGAAAAAGAGAGAGAGAGAGAGGGACAATTAGCCTGACCAGCCTTATGCCCTCCGAATGAGGAAGAAATCTATTATATCTGGTATCTTTGCAAGATTTTTAGAGTCTTTGAACGTCGTTCTGATGTGGCCACGAAGCGTCCCATCATCAGCGCAGTGTACGCCAGTACATACACTCAATCTTGTGGCCGCCTGTCTGCCTGCCCTCCCGCCTATAGCAGCTGTTGTTCTGCTAGACAGGTAGTATCTTGTACGGGCGGGCCATTTGCTGATTGGCTACACAGTGGCAACGTACACGGTAGCGACAACAACAAAAACAAGCGCAGTCATAGGAAAGTCCACAACCGCCGTCACACGCGCTCTCCGATAGTGGCAGCGCCACTGCTCGGCCGTCACAGAAACTGCCTCCGCCGCCGGTACCGCAGCAGCAGCAGCTGTAACGAACGCGCAACAGCAGCAGCAGCAAACACCAGAGAGAGAAACGGAGTCGTTGTATTCAGCCGGAGCCGCTCGTGTCGTCCGCTTGGATTTCGTCTTTTGTGTGTGTGTGTGTATTTGTGTTAATACAGCGGCGGCGGCGGCTCAACGTCGCGGTGATGGTCCACAACAGAGGGCGGCCCTTGCCCAGAAGGCGCTGTCACACCCCTTCCCCCAGTTTTCGCAATACACGCTGACTTGCCACCTTGTAAGATCTTGCCGACTCTTCTCGTCATCATTTCTCTCTCTCTCTCTCTCTCTTCCATCGCTACTGCACTTCTCCCCGGTTGGAACACATCGCCGATGACGACGGAATACACCTGAATGTCTTCGCACACTATTCGCGGTCGTTTTCGCAATGGGGGAACGGACGCAGTACTCGAGCGAGTTACACGGATCGCACAGCTATTTACGTGTTCCGCAAAGATGCACTAGAGGGATAGCCATACGGGACAGTTTCGTGAGAGGAGCGATGGCACAGTGGTAATCGACCAACGCTGAAAACCACTCGAGGTGACAAAAGCGCGCCGTGTCTGTTGCTGGATCCGTCCGGTGATCCAACAGTTGAGGAAAGAACGAAAACGATGACGCTCGTGTGAGACTTCATTCTGGGTGAAGACGTGAGTTCACCGAGCTCATTTGGGCGACCGGTGTACGATTGCTTCGGTTAGCATTGACTGCCTAAGTGGCCAGCTCTCGAAACTCCTATATAGAGCCTATGTATGAACCGATCATCGGAGAGGTTTATTTTTGTACGAACCACCAATCCGGTAACTGGTCGAACGAGCTGAGCACTTCGGAGTCAGCACCTCAGTTTGAGACTTGGGACTTAAAATGGTCAAAGTGCCTCATTCGAAAGGCAGGCGCTCTTTAGACCCAAGCAACGTCAACCGAAGAGACTAACGGAACATGTCCTGCGTTCGTGTAATCTATTTGCAAACGTTCCCTTGTCGTGATCTAACGAATATACTTGGGACGTAGGTTAGACATTAGAGGAGGCGTTTGCAACCTGCAAAGGCCAGTGGAATCGACAAACAGAGCAGAAGAGATTAGGCACACTTGAGCACAAACGCCCATTATGTTACATCCTTGCAGTTTAGTGGAACAAGTAATTAAAATAACAGATAACCAAAAGAGCTTTGTAGGTATATTGCCCATAGCTCTGTAAATCATTCAACATAGCTTAACGATTATCAGAGATGCATATCTAGATCAATCATAACGCGTACGTGATACTTGCTGAAGAAAGGCCTGTGTGCCTGGTTAGGTAGGCAGGGTCCCTGCCACCACTAGAAGAAATACCGTGTCGCCTAGGTCAACAGGTTTAAGGCCTTTGTGCTTGTTGCCTGCCGACTCATCAGAACAACGACGATTCAATAAAATCTCGCAATCAATGTCCGCAATGTTAGGCTCGCATAGTCTAATATGCTATAACTCTATGGGGTAGTTACCGTCTATGTCCAGCCATGTCAACACGTATGCTCACCACATTGATTCACTAACGTACAGATAACAGCCATGCGCGAAAATGCTCTGGGTGCAAATGCGCGGGTTCGGCCCGCGGTTCAATTGAGCTGAAGAGGCCGGTTAGCGTGGGCGAGCTTCTGAAGAAAGGGCGCCAAATGGGCGCAAACATTTAAAAGCGTTCTACGAAAAAGCCTGATAATGAATGGTACTCTGGCAGCAATGGAATCGTATTCGCAACGTTGGTTACTGTTCGAAGTTTTGATGTACAGTCCCGCGAACCGGCGTCAACGGAACCGATTTGAATGAGTGTACACCGCTTTGTTCTCGTGGCTCTGACCATTTGGCGCGAAAATTTGAAACTGCCATCACTGTTAATAATAAGTCCTCGCGCGCGTAACATGCAAACCGGATCATCGACTTTAACATATCTACAGAATATGAGTCGTTCCAATGAAATATGCATTTCAGTGGTTGTGAAATATTCCATTTCTATTACAAGATAACTCAAACACAGAGCGAAGGGCGATCATCTCTTCGCTGACGTAACATAACGTAAATGGCTCAAGTGAAAGATCTGTGTAAAGACACTCGATCAATCTAGGCGAACTAGTACTGCTGCGAAAAATATCTACATTGCACTGTATAGTGAAGCATTATTTTCTAATATTACGCTATACATTAACTCTATCCTGCTTCTGCCCGGTGTCCACTTGCTTGTCACACCAAAAATTTGACAGCGACGTGTAAGGTGGATGCTCCAAGGTGCATGTACATTTTATGACACCTTATTTTCTGTATTATAGTACGTGTTGTTCGAGTGTATGAGTCTAACACGATGTCAAACAGAAGTGTCCACAACGAGACGGGCGTTGTAGCTTTTACAAGCTGCTGATATATTTGGTTGCAGTCTGACTCTGAAAGAACGCACACGTCCGCGCGTTCTACGAAATTGGATCCACGAAACGCAATGAAATTATCTTTTGCGTTGCGTAGCTGCCTTTTATAGTGAACCTCTTCTTTAAGCCTTCCACAAATTATTCCTTAAGCCTAGTATTAACCTTGTTGTTCATAAGCAGAGACGGTACGTATCAAGTGAAGCAAGCAACCAACCACTACCGGTCTCGTTGTTCAAGCCGTTGGAACGATGAGGGCTGTTCACTCGTTGGCAAGGCTTACGCTACCGCTATACGCGATCTAATTATGAAAGGCAAAAGCTGGACAGGCTGTCACACCCAGTACTCACTCATATGCAAACTCACATGTTCGTTGACGGCGGCGTCGGATAAGCACTCCACACTCGACAGTCCCCGTATTGTTAGCACCCTCGTATCGCTTGACGGTATCCACTAGATGCGATTTCTACGAGCACGACACGACGTAAAAACCGGTGACGACGGTGGCACTGGTACACGCTCACTCAATCCGTCAATAGAGTTGCTTGCCGACCCACAGGATTTATTCGCCACTCGAGCCTATCGACGGTGCAGCAGCATCAGCAGCAGCATCAGCAGCAGCAGTACACTGTGCAAGTATGAGTTACGTAGTACTTGCTTGAGCGTTTTGAAATCAAAATGCGCACAATTCGGGCCAGCCGCTCACACGGGCCTTCTGGCAAGCGTTCGTTGAAAATTCACTGTTACCGCTGCTTGGTCGTTACCCTCATACGCTAGCAGCACAATAGCTCATCGTCTCATGCAGGAACATGAGCGGCAGGCGTCTGCAGATGCTTCCAGTTTGGACGATTCGGCTGACGCACCAACCCAAGCCAAATGCCCTTCACATCTCCGGCCCGTTTCCAGCAGCGCAAATCGCGGTAGGTAGTGAGAGACGGTCGGTTTCTGCAGAGAGCTGTCCCTTGCTGCGTCGCTGATTGTCATCTTACGGCATCGGTCGAAACGGTGGCGACCCGGCTGAGATTCGCGCCGTTGTCGTCGTCGGCGGTGGCGGCGTCGGCCGACGCCCGCTGCCGGTTCGGTGCGGTGTCCGCTTTCGTTCAGGGAAGATGGAGACTTTGCTCCCGCTGAGCAAACGCAGAGAGAAGGAACCAACCGAGAAGACAGCGACACTTCATTGTCGCCGTGACCAGATAGTAGACCAGAGATCGCTGCATTAAGCGAGAGAGTGTGAGAGAGAGAGATAGGGAGAGAGTCCGTGGAAGACACTGAGCCACGGCGCCGCCGTGGGCTGCGGAGCACTACGGACGAGAATTGCTTCTTTGTATTAGTTAGCGTACAGGAGGTCAATTGGACCCCTCTCTCTCTCTCTCTCTCTCTCTCTATTTCTCTCTCGCTTTCCATACTCGCTCGGTCCTAATTATCTCCGTAGATTCTTATAAATCTGCCGATCGTTTGAAGGCGAAATAGACTTCGAAGAGCATATTCCAGATCGGGCGGTGAGCAAAACTAGTTGATGCGTTTCGAATGAATACGGACGACGCTGTCGCGAGGCTCATGCGAGTCAAAGTGGAATAATGTTTTGATACAAACCCTAGCAGGGTTTGCTTATAGAAACAATTGTACGGGGTGCATTAAATATCTTTCGTAATGAAAATTACGGCTGGAGCTATTATATAATAATAATAATAATAATAATAATAATAATAATAATTAATAATAATAATAATAATAATAAAATAATGGCAAAGTCGCCCTTGGCTAGGTTTCGGATACCTGATTGCACTCAAATTAATATGAGTAAGGCAGAGAATAAGCAAAGGTGGCCCCGACAGGTCTTCATAGTAATACCTAAAACGGTTAAGAGCTGAGGCCTGTCAGATAGGGGAACAGCTGAGGGTCAGCTCGAAAAACAGTTAAAATTAATATGAGACGTGGAACGTTCGTCGAAGTCAATAGTACAAGGCTTAGGACAAGTGATACTCATGATCAGAATAGACATATAATGAAATAGAAAATAGTTCAATAACGAACTATATAAAATCTCCTATCTAATTCTTAAAAACTACGACTGCTTACCCGAGCGAATTTGCACACTATTTGCAGTCAGCCTGTAAAACATATTTCCAATGTTGAAGGCTTTCTTTTGAAACCATCTCCCGGCCCATTTTATTGTTACTATTAAATGGGAGTGTGCTTACCTGTTTATTGACAACGCGATGAAAGACCGTCTAGCAGTACTTACAAAGACAACTGTCGGAACTTTCCCTTCGATTGCGGCGGGCATTTTTGATTTCAGCTTTGTTCAGATATAAGAGGAATATCACATAGAAAAAAAAATCCAGTTATCCGTCTTATTAAACGTCGTTCAGGTGAATGTCGTTTCTGTCCCGTCGATTTCTCTGACGAGGACTACCGTCTGATATCAGGGTGTCCTCAATGTCTTTCATGCTTCTAACGTGGCGGTAAATGATGCTGATACGAATGTCTTGAATATACAACACTCTTTGCTTTCCTGCGTATATTGTCTAAGAGCGAAATAGCAAATATGCAAGATTCTCGGATTATGACTACGACCGCCATTGCGAAGTGTTATGCAAGACGTTGTATGCGCTGCATCGTCAAAATGTATGTGTATCTATATAATTTTGTGGGTCTACAACGCTCTTTTGGATACGATAGGCAAAGATATAGACATTTCATTTTTTCTTCTGGTGGTTTGCACAGCAATCCAGCAATTCTCATCCATTAGTCAGCCTCCATAAGTCGCATTATGAGCAAGGCAGTTAATCCAACCTTTACTTATCATCCCCAGTAGCAAATGCCATGGCGAACACCTTAGTAGTGTAGTGGTGAGTGTCCATGATGGATTTTGACCTTTAACCTCCTACAGAAAAAAAGTTACCTCGAGGTAAAAAGGCCACGTACTGCGAGAAGAGGCACTCACCTTGCACCTCATTACTACGCCCTATTCCCTCGTGGATACCTGAAAGGCTTAGCGTTGAGCCTATGGTTGAGCGGATCATGCCGCTTATGATTAGGCTCACCCCTTGATATATCAGGGTCTGTGACTTCTTGCGAAGGTTGGCCTTCAGCTCGAGTTGTAAAAGGGCGCAGTCGGCTAATTATTCCGTCTTAACCTTCCGCTCTACCATTCCTCCTGTGTCCCGTGGGGCACATTTAAATCGAAACAATAACCTTTCGAACTAATCAGCCACACTTGCCGAACCTTCCATGCATATGAACACGTAAAAGACACTCATTGCATTATACCGATTATTGCAGGAAGTTCAGGGTGTATCTGACCAAAGGTGAGAAGTTCATGAAGCGCAACTGTCGGTGACACGGAGATTATCATTTAAGCCCTCCCCCCGATGTCAAATACGAAATCTCGAAAGCTCACAACCCCCAGAATGATAGACGAGAAGGCATTAAATTCTGCGTTTGAAAATTATGAAGGACCCGTTTAAAATGGAGCGCATCATCCAATCAATATTAATCAATCACTTAATGCCGCGTGCTTCTAGCCCATTGAAAACTTCCTGGAAATTTTGCTCTGCGACGCTAATCGAAAAGGAAACTTCTATGAAATTAATTAGCGACACACACACACGCAAAATGCATGTGTTAAGTAACGGCTCTTGGAAATTTCAGCAAAATGACTCTTTAAAATATCGCACTGACATAAACGCTGAGAAAACATTTAGAGAGAGACCCCGATTTTCATTGGTTCGAATTGACTGAAGAAACTATTTTCCCCTCCTTTACCTCGTCTGATTTGAATTTTTATTATCGTATCCGTGCTGAGGATCAGGCGCTGAGGACGATCTTCGTGTTGCTTGCAATCAGGGATACAGACAGCTCCACAAGGAATGCGTTACAGTAATTATCCGAAATGTTTTGCAATTTGTCAGGTCGGAATCGTTGCCATCTCTGTCCAAACGATCCGAAAATAATCAGAAACACATTTGAATTCATGATATGTGTACTACTGTCATTTTGCCTGATGAAATGCATGCAAACAGTTTGTAAACACGCGGTTTGTCGTCCGTCTGCGTATGTTCCGTCTAATAGATCGTTCCACTGATTCCCATTTAATTGCACCAATTTCAAACAATTTTCTCTCGTCTCTGTTCGTCATGACTTTATATCTAACTTTTAGCTGAATGCTAGCCATTGTCATCAGTTGGGTGACGTATCCCGCGCCAAGCAAGGTCTGTTCTGCCATATACGGTATTACTTTTGGGAGATTATGTATATATATATATATATATATATATATATGTACATAAGAGAAGACTTAGATTCTAGAGAGACGAACCAACGTTAGCGGTTTCGAAGGCAACTTCTCCTGCAAATGTCATCCTTATTTATTCTGTCAATGCATCCTGAAGCACTTCCGGAATTTTGACCAGGGAGTTTGCCGCTGTCCAAGAATTCCCTTTGCCTTTTTTTAGACTTTGAAATTGGCGTCGCTATCTAAATTTGAGCTTATAGAAAAACAAATATTCGAAGAGTTGTATATCAAAAATGCTTTGAGACGCTTGCACTTAGTAGACTTGGACGTTGCCTTGAATGTGCGAATTCTCCTCCAATTTGGCTTTCGCTTGTTGCGATCAACTGACCTGTTTTAGGTCATCTCTGGCTCGAGGTATCCGATGCAGTGAGCAGAAAACAGGTGTTTTTAAATATAGCAGCCGCCTTCGACTGCCAAGGCCACTCTATCTGGATGCACATGCTAGAGTGTCAGGGCTGCATCATAATCACAATTGAATTGTTAGATGGCAAGGTCAACCTGTCGGTCGTATCGAGCCCACATGTGAAGAGCATTGGGGCACATCAAGGATCAGTCCTCGAATCTTACACATTCATCATTTTCAGCAACGTCAACCTGCTAAAGCTTTCGACGAATATCGGTCTTATTGTCTATCGGAATAAAGCGGGGCGAGTCTCATATAAGTCCACCAAGGACAAAGAGTTGTCGACGTACAGGAGACAGTATTTGGTGGGACCAAGGCGTTAGCTCGATATCTGAGTAACAGGGCTAACCCTTCAGGGGATGATGAAAAGGCGGGCTCATTTGTCAGCCCTCACTCCAGAGTGCTCTATGCAGTTATCGCAGCTCTGACGAGGCTTAAGGAAAACGTGTTCCACGTCAGGATCTTCTTTAGCTGTATAAAGCGCTGCTTCTCCCAGCGTTATGCTAGATCTTTCGATATGGAGAGACATGGCGACCAATGTATATCTCGCAGACCCCAAATCTTTTAGAACGATGCTCTGAGAGCAGTCTCTGGCAGATGCCACAAAATCTCGTCTAATAATTGGTTTCAGTCTAAAATCGTTACAGAATGCATGTCCTCTGCCCTGCTAGCATTTACGATGTCGAAAGTTATAATTCCATCGGAGACCTTTTTCCCACTTGCTGCCCTTATCAGACCCTCTAACCGCGCAACTACCACGTTTGAAATGTCGTCTATCATTAACGAATCTAGCAGACATACGCTCGCTCAGCTTTCGCATCGGCCTCCCTAGACGCTTCTCGTGAAATTCGATCACTCACCTCAGCGAAACATTTGATCCCAGAGGCAAATACCCATGTGAAAATCATCTAAAGACTGTTACACAATAATGTGTAAATAATCACGCGAACTTAACGGTTTTGTGTAATATAATATGGCACCCATTATTTTGTATTATTTTGACGAGAACTTAAGCGTTACTACAACTGCAGTTCGGTCAATAGACGTCACTTTCGTACTGTATTTTCCTCCATTCACTTCCGAAGATCTTTAAAATGATTACGAGTTGAGCCTTTGAGAAGAGGCGGAACAGGGACAGTCCGAAGTCGAACGGTTCTCTATCCTATCGTACTAGCGTAGTTCGACGACGATTCAAGCAAATTTAGCGGACTCAGTTGCCGTTGTGCCTTTGGTCTGGCCACGTTGACAGAGCTGTGTGTCGCCTCATGCATTCCCTAAATGTGCAAAATAACGAACACGCCCCGACATGTTCGTAATTCCCCCCCCCCCTGTCTCTCTCTCTCTCTCTATATATATATCTTCCTTAATTTATTTACACCTACTACGAAATTCACAAGGCAGGAGACGTTTTCTCTGCCCTTAGGCAAGGCTAGACAACAGCAGGCCTTCTAAGTGCACTCTGTTCGCCATTACCGAGTTCGCGAGTTTGCAGCCTGAATGAAAGCAAGGTATATTCAACGAATCAGCAGAAACGACAAGTGTTAATATTTTCAGTGCTAGACACGGACAGCGTACACAGCCTGACAAGCTATACATAATCAAATAATTGCACGCATTATTACACGTGCTTGTATACTTGTAATTTCTCATGCAGATCAATAACTTTTATGTAATAGTTCGTCCATGTGATTTCTTTCGATCCACATGTACGTCCTGGGCAGTGCTACAAATTCGATGCTATAACAACTGGTGTGGTGCCCTTCAGGTAATCGTCATGTAGTTTAAGTAAACCAGTATGTCGAAACTGAGCTTCCCAGAGTCCCTTTGCTTGTGTAGCCCAATATTGTAAATACACATTGTAGAATCACAAAAAATCTAGCTACCGGATATCACCGGATAGCGATATGTCCTAGCAGGTGTAACAAGATGATTCGAAATCCCTCACTTAGCAGTTCCGGATGCGTTCCTATGTTGGCTTAGACTCGTTGGGCTATCTGGCGTTTGTTGGGTGTCAAGTCCCCACGTGGCGTGGTGGTCCTCATTCGTGTGCGCCTTGCAATTGTAGGAGACAATCGTAGGTGCATGGGTTTGATCCCCACCGTTGCACATGTGTATTTAAAGGGGTTGTCCGTCTTATGAAGCAATGCTAAAAGCAATACTTTGGACGTTAAATATTTTACACTGTGAATAACTCAGCCCGAAACTTGCATTGGCTCGCTTACGAGTGTATTATTCAGATTATTCCCTATCCTCACGCAGAATCCCTAGAAATTATTCAGATTATTATGTTTATTATTGTTTGCACTACCCTCTCCACCTGCACCGGCAAGTATTTTCAAGAATACTAATTGGCCAAAAGACCTGCGCCCGCCCACCGATCTACGTAATAGAACAATAGTCGATTTTTCGGTGAACCTAATTAATTAATGCGACACATTCTTTATGAAATCGATATTTGTGAACGCGTAAGAAATCACTATACAGAAAGTAATGATTACTTCATGAGAAATGGAATTGATCTTCAACACTCACAGTACACATCTACTACAGTTCGTACATCATACGCGTGAAACTTTAGTCGTTTGCGTGAATTTATAGTCATTGCAGCCTGTTCACTTGAGACGAGCTGAATTCCGAACATGAGAGTCAATCTTCTAGGGGCCAGTTTTGGCCAGCATTTTTCGTGTTAATTTTTCATACTTTCTATTCAACACTGTTGTTTACTTAAATCTTGACGGAATCGCAACATGTACGGGAACAGCTTAAGATGATAAGGCTGGCTGATTGGCACGTCTTTCGTTGAGATTGCTTACCGCTTGGCGCTGGTTAATGCATTGTGTCTGGCCCATCTTGGCAATCGTGATTTGGACATATCGACAGGAACTGCGGCATGGACGACACGCGAACCATGGCTGTGGTTTTGTGTCCCAGACGAAATAAAAATCTAAATATCCAACAAGCCAGACAGCTTTGGAAGTTCAATGCGCACACTGACGACTAGGGACATTCAGATGTTATTATTGAGATAAGGCAAATTTAGCGGAACGACAATGTTTGCTTACCTCAGGATATCAGCCGATGCTAGGAAGAGTGACCAATAATGTCTAACATATATATATATATATATATATGTGTGTGTGTGTGCTCTCTGTCGGCTCGTAAGTAATTCAATAATAATAATAGTTGCCAAGACGCATATAGGGCACTGGTCAGCGCTGTGTGAACTTCGAAGCCGTGCATAATATTAGGCTTGCCCTTGTCTAGAAGTTGGGTTGTTGTGTAGCACCTAATATCGATCAAACGTTGATAAGGCGGTTGCGCGGATGCTGTCGCTGTCGACCTTTGCTTTCACAGCTAAATATGTTGAACTCATCATCGCTGATACATGTATTATAGTTTCGCTGTCGATCCCTTTTTGTTACCTTGTTACATTTGCATGAATGAAGCTTCTATTTCGAATGATTAGAAATCATAATGTGTAAAAATAGCGTTATAATAATAATAATATAATATAATAATAATAATAATAATAATAATAATAATAATAATAATATAATAATAATAATAATAATAATAATAATAATAATAATAATAATAATATAATAATAATAATAATAATAATAATAATAAATGACAACTTTTTGCCGACAAAGACAACGAGTTAGCCATGAGCGAGCGATATTGATTACGATAAATGATAATCGATTTCGTAGGGGCAGAATGACAGTTGATGAACAAACACCACAATTAATAAATCTCAAACACTCAATCGCCGCCTTGAGGCCCCCAACGCGTGATATCGATCCCTTTGAAATTCACAATAATTATAGCGATCTTGCGTCTTGTTAGTGCTTCCATCGATAATATCCATCCGCCATTTGTGGCAAAGCGACTTCAACATTGAGCAAGATACCCGAAATTTAATTTTTGCCATGCCGCCTCCCCGTCGAACGGCTGCCACATTATTATCTAGGTATCCATCGAGTTGGTGCGGTAAACTCAAAAAGAAACTAATGAATTTATTCGAGTGAAATTAAGGTGCAAATATTAAGTTGGCTAGCAACAAGCAATATATTGTGTTATTGGTATATTTCTGTCATTTATGCAAAAAAAAAATCCAGTAGGCGTATGTCTCGTGACAGGCGACACACAAAGGCGTTAGAGCAAAGTTTACAGTCTGCAGTTGACAGTGGCCTGACCTCCTCATTGTGTCTGCCATGATTCTTTCAACAGAAGACATTTTTCATAGAAATCTCTACGTTACTACACACATGAATCGCTGTTCATGTAGGTACTAATTTTTCACCTCATCTGGACATATGTGTATTGTGAGGAGGACGGGAGAAGAACAGTTTGAGAGTTTCGTTGACATCTTGTGCGTGAATGCGTCACAATAGGCGACTATCACGATCATATGAATCGATTATCCTTTTCAATAGCATATATATATATATATATATGTGGTCTTTTGTACATTTTCGAGGCCATATTTGACAGTTATCCTAGATCGGCATGATTGCAAACGTCGCATGCAATCAGCGAATCTCAAAAGAAATCTTACCTTGGTCGATTGATGCCGATCTAAATCTCCATTCAAAGAATCACCAGTAATTTGCCAAAGTGGTTCGATCGTTCCCAATGATTCTGATGATAATTTTTTTAAGTCGTAAACTTGTTGTTATTGTTGCGAGTACGTTCAACTGCGATTCGGTGGCGTGGATGCTTTTCGTTTCGTTCTCATTTTGTAGTTCAGCGTAATTGACTCACAAAATTGGCACTGACCGGAGTCGATGCACGTTCAAGTTTGCCACACGCTACCGGACATCAGCTTCGATGGACATCGTAATTTTGTCATCGAACGCGTCCCCTCTGCGAACCAAACGCCAGCCGAAGAAATTAAAGTGTTCGAAGACAGGTACGTAACGACTGCTCGGCCTGCCAGAATGCTCATATCTCGAAACGTTGATGACAGGATCATTTCTGATCTGTATGTATCAGTGTGTGTGTGTGTGTGTATGTGATTGTGTGTAAATAATTATACTCACATATCGGATTATGCTGCGAGGGATATATTCTGAGGCTGATGCTAGATGTTGGGCGGAGCCGAGCGTGCTGGTCGAATCCACCTCGAGAGACCTTAGACCAGCACGCTCAGAAAGTGACCTGCGTTGTCGAAGTGGCCACACCGTCAAACCATGGAGTTATCATCGGTTAGCAGACGTGATAACCGACAGAGGCATGCGCTTTGGGAGCGTCAATTTATGCGCATACAATTGTAAGGATCGTTTCCGATACACAATGTGTTTCGAATAGAAAATCTCGCTCGACTCAAGCTGATCACATAGTTGATTGCAAAGGGTCCTGTATCTATTGTCGGCCATGAATGACGACTTTGAGTAGCGCGGCATATACAGGGTGGTATTATATAAGATTCATTCGCTGTTTGCTTGTTCTTTGTTCTTAACATATTCACAGGTACAGGTCACTCCTAGACAGTTACATCGTTTTATGACCAGGCGTCAATTCGAGTTCGCCCTTTTCATGAAAATTGAAAGCTTTCATAAAATTGCCCCATTTGCGGCGAACTATATGTGTCACCTACTGACGCTTGGCTGGACTCGATGAATTCGGTGCAGGCCCTCCATACGCAATAGGCTATTCATCAGGATGTGGAATACGTCGAATCGAAATTTACTTATTACAACTAATCATACCTCAATACGTGTGTTGGCACAGCTCGGCTGAGTGCGCCAGGAAATAGTGACAACAAGTATTGCATGTATATTGTTTTGGTTATCGTCACAATTTTCTCTTTATTAGTCCGCATAGAATGTCGTTAATTTTTTATACCATCGAATGTATATATCTATCCAAGCATCTTGAAAATGCACGAATATAGTCATATCTCGTCTTTCATCTTGTCGCTTTTCTGCTTTTGTTCGATTATATTGAATTCATAGCTGCAACGACTTTCCAGTTCACGATTGGCTAGTGTTAGCCCGCCATTATCACTATATAGCCTACGTTGTTCGGATATTTCATAGGATGACCACGTTGAGCCGAGACGCGAGTACGCGACTCTGCCACTGTCGAACACTCTCGTCTGCCAGTGAAACCGCTCACGGTTGTCGCGTTTCGCTCGAGTATCGACCCCGTTGCTCAATGAACGTGCCTCTCTGCTCGAATCGTCGAATCGAATAGAAAACGTTCGGTCTTTCCTATACGGTCCATGCGCAGCGAAATTCCACCAGGTTATCTAAGAGGTTAGGCATTCTTCTCACAGGCCACGTCGAATTCCTAATTGTTTTCTGTCATTTGCGACCTATTCACCCGGCGCCTGATCGCTGCACCCCAGCAATTGGCGTTCATCAGGCAACACAGTTTAGTTAGATCGACTTGAACCTTACGCCGAATGTGATATAATTTCGCTATGATCTCATTCAATGTTTGTCTTGCCAGCTAACCAGATATCTCATTCTCACATCAAGCCTAAAGCCTGTGGCTCGCGAAGCGGTATTTATTTTTCAAAACTGCGTCCCAAATGCATGACACACTTAAGTACAATTTGCTTCGCTTGCATTCATAATAAATAGCAAGCTTGGGCCGGGTCGTTCGCGTGTGTCGCACGGCCGCTCCTTAGCCCATTTCATATGAATTCTTGTCAGCGACCTCAAGTAAAATGTTTTCACCGATACAAAATTTGCTGAATTCGCCTTCGTTCGCGTGACTCCATCCGTTTATCAGTATTACTAAATATTCACCTCATTATTAATATTGGAGGAGAACAAATAACAATAAATGAACACTTTAAAGCGGGTCTGTATATTATGTTGTTGGCTATCGTCATTAATTATTAATTATTATTAATCTTATTATTATTATTATCATTATCATCATAACGATCATCATCATCACCATGATTATTATTATTGTCGTTTTTATTGATGCTGTCTCTCTGCTGTCGTTTGTAGTACCAGCGACACGATCTACGCGCAGCCGGTAGAGGAAAAAAAAGCAACAAAGACTAGGTTATCATCGCGTTAATCGCATTCATTATTTGTATTGGCTCGACGGGGGTCGTATGCAACGCGGCACCGTCATTGCTAGCATCAGCCGCCGGAGACAAGACCATGCTGTAGTGGCTGCTATTCGACGATAAACGGTGCAGGCGTACGTCTGTATAATGCGAAATATGTAGAACAGCCTCGGAGCAGCCTCGCTAATGCTCCTGATTGGCCACAGATAGCTCTTGACGATGGGTTTGTACGTTGATTTGCTAATAACTTATTACAAGAGAGGAACTGCAACATGAACCCATAACTCCCCCGCCCCTCCATCCGCCATTTCAATGGTTATTGCGATCGCTGTCAGCGTTTCGTGGATAGGTGTAGGTACACTGATTGTATTAATGTTGTAGTCCAATTCAGCAATAATTTTCCTAGCTGAGAAAATCATCTCAAAAACCCACTCCTATGGCAAATTGATCAACAGGAAATTTGTTTCAATTTTGAGGTGGTAGGGCGGTGATTCTATCCACAATTTCATTTTTTCCATGTAGCTTATGTAGCCTAAATACTTTTACCCATGATATAGTTCCATTATATCGAGCTATCGATGCATAACAGCGTTTGCATTACGAGGTACATACTCTCACAGCCACATGCACTCCTGGCGTGGACAGTCACACACATTGACTCGATGTGGCCGTCAGTTCACATACGATATAAGACAACATCTTTCCACTTGGCTTTCAGCTCGCGCTCGACCAATCGACCTACATCACCAGCTTCCGAAGCATCGAGTGACATCGCACAATTCAATGTGCTGCTGATGACAATGTGGTGGAAACGATGTTGAGCGTTCGCTAGGTCGTCCTCTGCTCTTTCAGCTTAACCAGACAACTCCTTGCGGATAACTGGGAACAGTTCAACACTTCATACACTCATACTATTGAACAATACCATCAATCATCACCACAGACAAGTGATACGAACCTATAGTTATTTTTATCTATGCTGGTCAATAGTCTAAGTCGCTCGTTTATCGATTTTCTGCAAAGGTGCGCATTTCTCATTTCATCATTCGTACAGCAAGCGTCCATAAGCGTTACGCACTCAAAAACAAACACGTACAAGGCTCACTATCATACGTTTCGAACAGCCGTTGAATAGTATTTCGTCCTCTCAAGCATGTAAGCATGTAATTAATGTCATTAATCAAGCAGTTGTGTGAGCTCGGCTTTGCTGGTCGACATTAATCATACCCCTCTATCTATATTATATATATATATATATTACTACTATCGTGTTATCCTTAATGGAAAATGTAGTAAGCTCATGCGTTCGAATCCCATGCCGACTTCGCAAGTTGCGTTCGACCGCCCACACCGCGCTCGGCCGGATCCGCAGATCGCTTCGACAGCAATTCCTTCCGCGTAAGCGGAACGCCTCTATCTCTCTAGCTCTCTCTCTCTCCGCCTCTCCTTATCTCTAGCAATGTGTCAAGCTTTCATCAGCCAAAATAAATTGAGAAAATTTCTTTAACTCCAAGCGAAACCGAATCATCACGAATTCAGCTCGCACCTCGAGTAACTTGAGTGCAATTTAGCACACGCCACACACGAATGTAGGTGCGCGGTCGACATCGCGGTTGGTCGAATGTGACATCTACCAGCAGACAATAAATGACGCGCGCCTGAATGAGAAGAAATTGTTCGACAAAGAAGAATTATCGCTTTAACTCGATTGTATCGCGCGATGCATTGTTGCCGTCCCGCCGCCGCAGCCGCCGCAGCCGTCGCCGTCTGCCCGTCATTGGCCATTATATGTTTCGTCGACTTCGTTACAGTTTCACAGAATTTGGTCACTTAGCCCCGTTTCTCATTCATCCGATCGTTGCTCGCTGCTCGCTCTGCCTATGCGCGGTAAAATTGCAAATGCTTAATGTGGTATAAAATTTGATGACAATGAAAACGTCCGTGTATGTACAACATTTACATAAGGTGTAACTGGGATTTGGGGTCTTCATTCGCTAGTTGTGCTCCAGGCTGGGTTATTCCGTTCGGTCGAGAGGGAGCTTGGGCTTGCAAGGTTCCTCCCGGCGAAGGGACTGGTCCCAGATGGTTGTCGTAGTTGTCGAGGTTTCCGCTACACCTCGTTTTTCCGGTAGGTGGATGTTCGGTAGGTGGATGCTTCTAAAAACAGCTATATTAAGCCCCCCCTCCCCCCCCGATTATACTCGGATGGGGCGACGGACTTGTCTAAGAAGCGGTTTAATGATAACCTCCATTAGACATGCCGTAGTGGCCCCTCTGTGGTTCCTTCGACGATCGCTGTGAGTACCTGTAACGATAATCGAGAATAGCGAATTCTTAATAATAATAATAATTAATAATAATAATAATAATAATTAATAATAATAATAATAATAATAATAATAATTAATGATAATAATAATAATAATGAATGATGAAAGAGATGATTGAGTTGATTCCGATTGATCCCTTTGATAATTCTCAGGCTAGCTGTCCCTGGTGACCGTGTGTCAACCTGAGCGCTGTTCTTGAAGGTGTGCAGAAATTAAAACAACTAATAGAATTCGAACGGAGCAAAAGACGGAACTGAACAGCGAAGAACTAGTCCTTCTCCGTTGTACTCTCGACTCGTTCAATCATGTGAATCCCTTGAAAAAGAGAGATTTGTCGACGATAGACTACACAACTCACACTATAGATATAGCGTTCATGTAATTGTCGAGCAACTACAACCGTTTTATGTTACCTATCTGGTAGATCGGCTTACTACAATTACCATGCATATAAATTATTGTCGTTGGGCGATTCGGTCGATTTTCTGTTCGTTAGCATAACGTCATTGTGTGCATATATCTATTAGACATTTCAGTGTTGTTCGCTTCCTACCTGGAGTGTGGTCTCGAGTGCACCGTTGTGTAATGATCGCTGGCATTCGAAATGTGACTCCGTCCTCCAAGGGTGTTCACTCCGTAGGCGGACTGTTGGGGCTGTTGCTTATGCAGGGTGGTGTGCGAGCCGTAATGCGAAGCAGGGTAGTACGATCCGCCCTTATACGGGTCGTAATCTTCAATTTCTGACGACTCCTTTTCCTCGACCTGCGTTGACCGAGTCAGAGGCACGGGCAAGTATGTCAGTTAGTGCGTGCGCATGTGTCAACCGCCCGCCATCTATCGCTAAGCTATGACATTCGCTTTCCTGCAGGCCTTTCACTGGGTTTCTCAGGGTTCGAGGAAGTTGTCAAGATGTCGTACAAGGCGAGGTGCTGCTTGTCTTTCCAAGGAGATAATATTTATGGTTCAAGCTTGCATAGGAAGTCGACGCCGGTCGACGTGATCTGATAAACATTGCAGTTTAGTCGGAGCGAATTCAGAAAATCAATGACCAACGACGCATGACTTCCTTAAGCGTCGTCAAAAAAAACTACAGATCCGTCAATGAGAAACACAACCTCTGTCATGTTTACAGCATCGGGTACCCCCTGCGAGGACTTCTACTGCAACGCTAACGCGTCTCATGGAGATATTTGAAAAACAAAAAATATGCCATAAACAAATAGAGAGCTAGTTCATAAAAATATACGGGCATTTGGTAAAATGCTGTGCCCGACTCATTGTACTGTCATAATTTTTATTACTATTGATTAATATTATTATTAACGATATGGCGCGTCGCGTATCGCTCCGTTGTTTTCGCGATTTCGCTTGGTGCCGATGCCGTCAATCTGACGCTTTGTCCAATATCTAAACGCTACCCACGATGATCCCTGCCCCCCGCAAATAAAAATACCTACGTGTATGAATCCACCTATGCCGTATAAACTCATCGAGCTCACTGCGAACGGCATACTCACCTCTGAGTTAACACAGGAGCAGGTTAGGGACGAGCAGAGAAAGATGTTCACAATCAGCATAATAAGAAGCAGAATAGCCAGCGAGATGCACAATCCGATAAGCCATGGGAATCGCCACTCGGTGCATTCACGCAGTGGGCTGGCGACTGATGTGGACGCGTGGACGAGCGATGGAGGAGAGATCGCATAGGATATAAGCAAAAGAACAGAGAATACCCGAATGAACTTAGAATCCATTTTCTAGACATGATCATAGCCTATGATCTCCTAAATCTGAGAAATCAAGAGAGCGACATGTGAATGGGGATATGTTGATAGGCCATTTGATTTAGGCCATACTGAAATAGGTCGACATGGTCCTTATAGGTAATGGTTGATGAGACATGAGACAATTTTTAGTGAATTTAAATGTGTGTTTTCATGAAAGGAAATTGAACTGAAAAAAGTGTCATTTTTCTTCGGCATTTGCCTGTGGTTCGGCTCTCTGCTGAGTGCATCCGCATCGGGCCACTTTCATTATGTTCTATATATATATATATATATATATATATATATATATGTATATCATGTGTGTATACACAATTTCCGTGTTGACGGCGTAAGTCATCCGAATATCGAATACTTCGCTCAGCGGAATTGTGCAAAGAACCCCCAACGGGACGTTGTCACTAACGCAGTATTTGATAGCGTTTCAGTGTTGTGTCACAGTCGCGATTCGATGTGTATTGCCTTATCGGTTATCGCATTCTGTGTAGTCGCCGCCGCAGCAGCAGCAGCAGCAGAACGGCACCATGCCCGTTCGATCGCAGGCATAGCAATCACGAAACGCCGCACTTACTTGATGCCTGTCCCGGCTCGACGACGAACACGGAGGTGGACGCCGACAGGGAGTCCTCGTTCTCGCGTCCCTTACCAGCGGCGCCCTTCGCGCTGATAGACTCACGAGACTGGCATGAGTTCTGCAACGCGGAAATACCAGCAGTGACAGCAAAACGAAGAAAGAAAGAGAGAGAGAAAGAGAGGGTTGAAAACGAATAGGGCAGAAAAGTTACACCTTTGGCCGTCAATATACTTTGTTTGACTTTGAATGGCTGCGCTGGCTGCTCAGTGTCTCGCACAGCAACACGCTGCTGTGCGTTGTTGTCTGATATCTGACCAGTCACTGACTAGTGTGCCAGTGTACGACTCGATAACGATACGAGGCAGTGGTAGCAGCCGGGACGGCTTGAGAACTCTGGACATATAGAATAGACCGCAAAAGTCCCGATCGTGCATTGAGGGCGGATTGGCTGCAAGTTCTTACTACGGGATCGTGTTTTTTCTTCGATCCAGAAACGCACATGCATGCGCCTTCGTATTCGTTGCTGATTATTGAAGTCGGAAGCCGGAAGCTCGCCCGTGTCCCGGCCAACATCGTTGGTCAACAGGCGACCGAGCTCGTGCGACTGCCGGTGGTAGAATTTTCGTTTTGTTCATAGATTGTCATATTTCGCATACAGAAGTTCGACAGAGTTCCCGCGGGCTTGATTAATGATGATGGTGCAATGTAACGTCTACCTGATCACGCGACGATGGTTCCAGCTCGCGCACCTGATACATCAGCAGTCGTGTGTGTACGTGTGTGTTGTTTGGTCATGTTGACGTTGGCGTTTAACGTCGGTGTTTTGAATTAACTCGTTAGGATAAGACGATAATAGCTTATCGCGCTGTAAACACTATTTTATTATTACGATGCTAATCATAGACTTATGCGAGCTATTGCTGTAGTAGTTGTTGTGGTGTTAACCGTAAATGGTAAATGATACTGGCATCATATGTCGATCACGTCGACAAGTCCGAGCGGAAGGCAGCTAATCGCGATGGGTTCACCTGTGGTGTTCTCCAAGGCTTACCCACTGCTCCCCGGGTACTGTAACACCGCTGTGCGTGGTCCCGCAATAGGAATTCATCAACGAACTGACTAATGCGTAATGCCGATCATGATTATCGTTCTAATGATGATGCTTGTAGCGGTAACGCCGATGACGTTAAATGTAGCAGGTTTAGCGTCACGGCCGGAACGTTAGTTAAAGAGAGAGTGAAAGTTAATTGTCTCGGCTGACGATCATCATCTTGTCTAAAGAGACGATGAAGCAGATTGTTACAATTGTTTCTTTTTTTTTGTCGACTGCAAACGCACATCACGGCCAAATAAAACCGCCCGACCGACTCGCTCACCGGCTAACGAAGTCAACTGGATCACTGTTGTTTGATTTACGATGCGTCAACCTCTTCGTCATCTGCACATTGCAATCCACTCATTCACCCCTCCATGTTCCGTTTCACAGTGGCAAATGCGGGTGGCGAATGCAACAGACACCGACGGCCACCACGCTGTGCGACGAGGCCTCTCGGAGCGTGTTGTCGTTGGATGTTGTTACAGTCGTAGACAGGCCAACCATGATGAATGAGTTTGGCCGCGGGTTAAACGTTGGCTGCTCGTTGTCTAAGCGCAGAAAAACAATCAGGCTTCAAGGCGTAGTATAGCATAGTTAAGGTTGCCGCGATCGGTGCCACTGTGGACATTGCAGTTGCTGGCGTCCGGAAGAACGGCCACTTTGTCTTCGGTGCAGATGAAGCGGTTACAGTGTGCTGAGGAGTTGGCTCTCTCTGGTTTGCAATCTCTGCTTCGTGTTCTTGGTCAATCACTGCGGCTGCTTAGTCTCGTTACATCATATGATCGGTTTGGTCTTCAATAGCCGAACACGCGTTCAGTTTAAGAAGCGCTGAGTGGATAGCTGTTTGTACGATGTTGTTGAAAGACAAAGCAGCACTAGATTATCTATCGTTGCGATGGTCGCTGGTTAAATGAAAGCATTGGAAATGATTCAATTGCAGCCAGCAGGCGTGGCTGGGCTCAGATCGCTTGCGGTGAGTGGCTGGCAAAACCTCATGTTTCATGGAAGGAGGCGATACATGAATGAGTGAAGCACAGATTGGACACTGATGAAGTCTCCTCAAATAGCTTCAACGTCGAGAACATCAGTTACAACCTTAGTGTCTGTCCATTGCGGTTGAACGAACGATTGCGAATGTATGTTAGTAGATAGTCACTCGTATATATATATACTCTATACGCAAACTGAGCCAAATTATATATATATATATATATATATATATATATACTGAGTGATTTTAATCAGTGGTGTACTTCATGCGCTATCAACCTCTCCACGATACACATGCACTACGAAGCTAAACCATGGGCTGGCCTGAGGTGGGCACAGATATCTGTTTAGACATGCGCCAACAGATAGAGTATGGCTATGACAATCTGTTCACCTATCCTCTTCCGGACGCTCTGTGTCTGCCCGTTACTAGCGCCGTGTTAATTACTTAGATGGATCATAGAGAGCCATGTTCACAGGCACAAAACAGAATGATGCATTCCAGTTGTTCTCTTATGGCAGTCGCGGTGCACCTGAAAACGGTGCCACCTTCTGCTAGCAATCACCATTCATCTCAGCGGCTCAACATGCTCGACAATGGGACGACAAGAAACAGTACCGCGTGAACAACTATTGAGCGTGTTTGCTCCAACGCGAACGAGATAGTGACATCGTTTTAAAGGCCGTGTGTTGAACAGGCTGTGGCCATGCACCGCATCAGACAAAATGACCATCGAGATCGCTTGTCTCAACCGCGCGACCACATACAAGGATCATTTGGGAACAGTATAAACACGCGCCATACACTAGCGGACATGCGTCACAGTCGTCGTGTGCATGTGTGTACGCATGCACAATATATAAATACATATATACATATATATATATATTTAGAATGAAATCTACCAAAGGACGCAAGCGCGACAGCAGCAACAGGGTGCTGCTCCGTGGCTGCTGCTCAGCGGACAAAGGAACTGAGGTCGACGCAGCGAGGAACGAGTAACGACGACAGAACCGCCACGCGCCGAAATCAGAAGAGAGAGAGAGAGAGTGCGCGGACCCGACACAAACTACTTGTAAATTGCAATCCTGTGTCCGTGCCGAGATACCAAGCCGTCGCTTGATTCCTCTGCGCTGTTTTCGTTGCGACCTGGCTGGCGGACAAACGAGCGAGCGATAACGACGACTGCGCGGCCCGGCGGGGCGGAGGTTGTTCATGTTGTGTTTGTGCACGCGGCCGCAACTAAATCAACCGCCCGTCGACCGAGAGACGGTCAGCCGCCCGCCGACAATGACGGGCAAACGAACGGACCAACGCCACTCTGGTCACCGCGTCGACAGACGGACGCGCCGGCCGTCAGAACGTCGCGCACTGACCATTACGTGTCCATTAAACTGGGCAGTGCTTGCTGGGTCCCCTTGTTCGTAGTCGCCGTTGTTGTTGTTACTGTTGTTGCTGTTGCTGTTGTTGTTGCTGCTGCTGCTGTTGTTGTTGTTACTGTTGTTGGACCTGTTGCGGTAAATTTTGGTGAATTTTTCTTCTTTTCTCTCTCTGTCTTTTCTTCGTCGTTCTTGGCGTCATCACTATCTTCTTCTACCGCTGCCGTTGAAAGAAGCTGCTGGTCCTGCTGCTGCTGCTTGTGCTGGGCGACGGCGGCTTTTTTCTGGTTGATTCTGCTGGCTGCGTGTACATCCTCGAGCATGTGTGTTCCAGCCGGTTCCAGCGACTCAAGCGTTCGGCCATTGATAAGTGGTGGATACAGTGTCGTCATCGACGATGTCTGCTCCATGCGTCGAGCTCGCGTTCTTTCGAAATATAAAGAAGTCGTTTTCCTAATGAATACGTGCCCCCAATGTTGTCGCTTTGTTCCAGCGATCCGGTTGCTGCCCTGCGTTTATCAGCGTGAACGCATCGGCTCGTGTTGAAAGCGGGCCGCGGAGGTGGCCGCGTAAGCACACCAGGTAGGTCTGTCGCTGCCGCAAGTTGGATGTCGTTGTAAGCGACTCTGCGCGTCGTCGGTATGTGTATGTCACACTACCTCGCTTGTCGCGATCTCCGAAGCCGCGGCTGCTGTTGCTGACGCGACGATACGTATGATATAGTTGCAATTTTTTACAAGATTTTTAAGGGCCGTCACGGTCACGTTGAACCGAAGCCACCGTCGTCATCCAACCGGGCTGCCCTTTGATGACGGCGCCAGCCACAGAGAGAGGACCAGGAGCCATTGAGTTGTTCCAACGAGGGAAAACGAAGATCAGAGATAGAAAGGGAGTGAGACTGGGAGGATGGATGCTGCCTGCACATGGCATAGCGGTCGCATGCTTTATAGACCTTCGAAAGGCTTTTGTGTCGTCGGCGGTCGGTCTGAGTTCAACCCCCGGTTGTGCCCTGTGAGGCGACCACCGGCAAAGATGGCCAGGGAAATGTTGACTTGAGATGGTCGTTCCTGCCCGACATCGCGCGGCCGACATCGCTGTTAGCGTCACATTCACTCGATAGCCAAGCAGTCGAGCGTCTCCATGAATGAACAAATGAATGCTCAGCTTGAATATGGATGTAGGCGGCAACTATTGTGAACAACACGAAATAGCTCGAGCCCCTTGTGTGGCGAACGCACAGAGGAGATCAAGTCAACCGCCCAGCAAGATCAACAGACAGACGAACAGCTAGACGCAACCGTCCAGCTAATTGGCAGCAAATCATAGGGGTCGCGTGGACGCTCAGCAGCTCCCGCCAGCGGACGTCGCGTATAACGAGTCGGCTTTCGTGCCGTTTGTTTCAGTCCGTTATCCGCGCGGTTCGCCCTGGTCGGAGGCAAATTATTAATGTTCGTACTCGAGCTTATCACGGCGTTTGGTGGGGTTTTGGCGAAGCAACCAATTGCAGCATGCTCCTCCTCTTCCTCACGATACCGCAAATGCTCTCCGGAGTCGGACGAGTGCTCCGGAGGGTGCAGCCTGATCAATCCAGGTGCCCCGTTAGGGATCACAGCATATCAGTCAAAGCTGCTGTCTCGCGGACGTTGAGTGGAACGCCTGGCCGGATAGCCTGACACCGGTGGCCGCTGTTTCGTTTCATGTGGAAATAAATGAAGAGGGCGACTCGCGACCTCATTTTGGGCGAGACGACGTCTGCCAGGCGCCCCCCAAGGGAACAACCTGCAGCAGTTTTAGTCCGGTCTGGCTGGAGCTTGTAACGTCATCTATAATACATCTCGTCGAAAAAATTTAGGCGCCTACCTACGATTGCCTCAAGCAACTGTTGCCCACTTGATAATTGAACGCATCTGCTTCGTCCGCCGCTGTCAGACCTCCTCCTCTCGCCGTTGGCAGACGCTTCCAGAGGAACTCTGTTCTCAGCGTTAATTATTTGCGAAAAAATGTCCAACAACACAACAGTCACACGTGTGAGTTTCCTGTGTGCCCTGATCTCTTCTTTCATATCTAGCGCGCCTTGTTTGTTTTTGCCCGCTGTTGCCGCAGAGTGGACACTCGTGTAGCGAACATCTACGAAGCGCGAATCAACCAGCCGAGATAATGAGGTTAAAAATGGCTGGCAAATGGCCCGCCTTCATTTAAATTTATATTTGAGATAACAAAACAAAACACGTAAACAGTGGCTCGCTAATAGACGAGCTTCATTAGTCCGCCTCGTCACGTGGTACCGTAGTGGCCACTTGTCGTGGCCCGCTCTTCCAAACAATAACAGTGAATGCGAAGAAATAAAAAAAGATTACTTAACATCGTCATCAGCATCAGTGGCATTTTCATACAGACATCAGAGTTGCATAACAACAAAAACTAAGTTTGATGCAGCGGTTTTCTCGTTTTGCTATCAACATCCATTCCTATCTACGATAGGTATATATATATAGATATATATATATATATTTTTTTTTTCAGGCCTCACAACTGAGGTATTTGCCATGGTACTGTGAAACTCCTGGTAGAGTGGCCCATATATATATATATATATGATATAATATCTGCAGTATTGCATGCATTTGCTCGTACCTCTGGACACCCGTTTTCACCCGAGCAGATGGACACATCGCACTGTACGTGGATCTTATTCGAGTCGGGAAACTTGAATTTGGCATCGAGCTCCGCCTCGGCGAAGTCCTTGTCCTCGATAAACTTGAACGGCTCAACGAAGCTGCCCACAGGACAGCCCTTCCTATCGATGAACTCGACATCGGTGTGGTTGGCCGAAAAAGCAAAGCACGACCTCACCCGAATCCCTCGAACACCTGCAATGCAAACGTGGCACATTTCGTGTGGAACAAACATAACAATGCAGAATACAACAAAGCGTTATAGTCAATCAATCCATTAGTCCAAGTAACTGGTGATAAAGGACCCATCACCGGTAAAGGACAACAATGACTGCAACAGCGGTGACAACAACAACAACGACAACATAAGGAAGAGGGATCTGCCTGTATATCACACTAAGGACTCAATCGTCTCCGAAACGCGCAGACACACGTGGACGCAAACAACCGCCAGCAATCGTCGCTCTGAAGTAGATCTTATAGAATACATTGTTTTTGACTGATACGGCCATGACTGCATTGAACGCCGCCGCCCCCCCCCCCCCCCACCCTGGGCCAGCCGGCATTAGCCAAAGCGGCGATTGTGCGAGGCGGCTTTGTTCGACTGTTTGTTTCGACTCGGCTTTGTACATATTTGTTGGCGAGCGTCGGCGTGGCTGTGTCAACGTCTGCGCTCTGTGCAGTGACCGTATGACACAAGAAACAAATAATACAGCCGCCCCTCGTGGCTGTCGTTGGAGGGACCAGGAAGGTCACATTTGACAACGGCTACCGCCACTGTTGTCGCTGTCTCTGCCGTTGCCGCCGCCGCCGCCACCGTTGGATCACACAGCGTCAGCTAGTATTTCGTAATGGACACGTCTATGAAGCAACCACATGTTTGTTAGTTTTGCTATCACTCTGTCTGTCGACGGCTGTCTGTGTGTGTCTGTGTGTGACTCTGTGTGTGTTTACCGGTGTTCGGATCGGCCTATTGAATCAGTCTCTAGGGCGACTTGGCCCGACAGGGTGACATGTGCTATGTTACCTCCTTCACATCGGAATGTGGTTAATATATGAATAAATTGTTGGGGGAAGAGGATTGCTGCATCTTTCAGCCGCTGCAACCGCCACTCGCTTAGCGCATAAAATCAAATGCATGCGTGTACAATATTGTACATACATCTAGACAGAGGAATGAGTGGTGTGAGATGAGAGAATGCATTACACAAGAGCGATACAAGAAAGAGCAGCAGCAGCAGCAGCAACAAGCGAAACGGGGCAGGTCGGCTATTTTTGATATTCTAGTTTGTTATCGATTATCAGTAAATAACGCGAACGCTGACAATATCGTAGTATGAACCTGGCGACATTCGTGTGAGCTTTGCAAACCGGGGCCGCGATGCGTAGGTGCCCACACGAGTTTCATCGATCCGCACCGTTGCAGATTTGCTTTTAGGATTTTTTCCGTCTTATGAAGTAATGCGAAAAGCAATTCCGTCGACGTTCAGTGTGTAAGACTGGGACCCAACCAGAGAACACTATAAGAAGTATTGCACACTGTGGCATACTGTCGAACACGGACTGATACATCAGGCTAATGGTAAATGTGCTTGTTCTCGACCTCGGGATAATATTGAATTATAATAGTTATCGTTGAAACAGTTGTCGTCGCACCAAGCCAGAGAATCCTGCATAGAGATGAATTTCCCAAGCAGGAAAATCAACCAGAAAAATCATAGTTTTGCAAACAAAAACAACATTGTCCGTATTTCGTGCCGCGCCTAGATGTACTGGCCCTGACGGCTTGCCATTAACGAGTGCTGTTTTTAGTCATGTTGCCCATAGCCCCTGCTAGTCAGATAGTGTTCATGTATTTTAATTTCTAACAAGTCGCCAACTGGTGCAAGCAATTAACTCGAGTCTCCCCGGGCGAACTGAAGCCTGACTCGCGCAGGGCTCAGACCTCGGGAGGACGAGGAGGCCAGAGCCCGATGTGTAACAGCTGGCGACGATCCGCTCAGCTGCGAGTGCAACGCTTCGCCTGTAAAACTGTTGCAAGGACCCATCACGAGAGCGTGCCGCCATCTAATTTTGAACCAGCATTTTGACTCGAAGGTCGCTGGCATCGCGAAAATATGAATGTCATATAGTTCAACCTCTCGCTGCCCAGCTATACATAGAATCGCTGGCTCGACCCGTACGCCGCTGAGAGGTCTTCATATGACAGCGTTAAAGGTAACGTAAACGGAAAACACGTGCACGTGTTGAACGCGTGGCTTCCGGCAACAGCGAATTACATGTGATTATAAACAACAGCTGTAGGGTAGCAAGGCTTGGCCACCGTGTCAAGATTCGATCCTTAGGATCCTTTATTGTCAAGATTCGATCCTTAGGTATTGTATTTTTTGCTCCATCATAAATACGACCAAGACTGTGGGCCAGATAAATTCGTAGTCTTCGGGGTTTAAGAAGAAACGATGAAGAGACGACTCGCATCCGGTCGTGATTGTGACGAAACACCTCGATGCATCGTAGGATAATATGCATGGTGTAAAGGTAATCGGTCCGTCGAACACAAGAACTTTGCTCGTTCGGTTCGCCTTTCCGCGTTGTCGGTGAACCCCGTCCCATCGTGTATACCCTGCCTGCGATACGTTCGGCGTTCAGCTTCTGTTACACTTTGTCAATAGCACCCATTCGTCCACTAGATTGAGGCCTGTTTTACTAGTATTGTGAAAGGACTCCGGGATATATAGCGAGTCAACAGGGACGCCGATTGACGACGAATATGTTGTCAGCCTAGTCCAACGCGCGTCATTGCCACTCGGCAGTTTCCAATCAGGGAAAATTCAGGCAGAGCGCGCTACTACTCTTTGATGACATCACTTTCCGTTCGGGGGTTGAGTCCTCAACCAAGTTTCGGATCGACACGTCTTCAGCCAGCGGATCCGAGCCCTGTCCCGTGCGTTTCCTCTAGCACGCGAAGAAAGCCGTCTGTCGGAGCTCGACTCAACGATTCGACGACCTGCCCACCGGGACACGAAGCGAGGAAAGAAACAGGCGTTGATTATTTACGCTGTGGAAGGGACGCACGCAAGCGACTAACTCAAGGGTACGTGCCGCGGAGAGAATCACAGGATCGCGGAGTCTGATTTTCCTCTTGGTGACCGCGCTCGAATGGTGAGACTGAGAAGGCCACATGTGGGCCTCGTCGAGTGGTCCTTCAGCGAGCGTTGAAGCGACCACTGACTAGAGCAAGGACTCCTACTAACATTGTGAGCAGTACAACTATCACAGTACTAGTATCACTAACAGTATTCGCGGTGGTCGTCGATCGCTAAGCAATGTCGTTGGTAAAATATGGAACCAGCCCATCGCTCAGCCGCTATCGTCGGAGTGTGCTGCTGTTGCTGTCTCTGACCACTAACTGCCCCCAGAGACGTTTGCCACAGCGACTGCGATCAGTAATCTATGGTTTGCCGTATCAGGTTGAGGCGTCGCTCTATTGCGACTCTCGGCCACACTGGTCATAATATCCTGTTATCGGCAGAGTCAGAATGATGCAGATGGGTAAAACAACATCGACGGCGGACCCTCTACAGCCACCTGTGCTTCGGATGCTGCTCATGGCATATGGCAGGGGAAGAGGCGAACCATTTTGGTCTTTCTAACGGCCACTGCAGCCACCAACTCTGCTAACGTGCGGCTGAAAGTACCAGGATTAGTATTTCTATTGTGAGACTGGAGTTTGGCAGCGGTACTAACAAAGACCACCACACAGTTGCAGCGACTAATATGAATTGCCGTTCCAACACTGGATCCAAGGGAGAGAAGGAGGCCGAGAACGCGACGTGGAAGAGATTTCAGCTTCGAACAATTCGCGGAACCAATAAATACATTTTCCAGGCTGACTCACAGCCAACGTACAGCGTTCACGGTACTACTGCTTACGACATTACTTCATAAGACAGACAACCCCCTTTTAAATGCAAATGTGCAACGGTGGGCATCGGGACCTTGCGCCTACGATTGTCTCGTCCGATTGCAAGGCGCACACACGAATGTATCACGCCACCGTGCTCGAGCAATTGCAAAACTGCATATATATATTCAATTATTTCTTTATTGACGGAACTGCGAAATATTACAACGCTTAAGTTCTCGTATTAAAAAAAAATAAGATAAAAAGAGCGATCACCAAAGTATTTCACAAGGTTCTTCGAGGTGATATACCTTCAAAACATATCACAAAGTCATATTGAACAAGTGGTTTACTGGATTTGGGTCAAAAAAGATTTTAGCCTTTTTTTTTATTTCGAAAGCAAATTTCTTAACACAGGTGAGAGACCGAATCTCTCTAGGCAAAGAACCCCAGATTAACGGCAGGCGGTAAGCGAGAGTATGGCGGCTTGATTCTTTAATAGCCAGAGGTGTCATGAACACTGTCGCTCTACGAGCAGTTCGTTTGGTGCAGGCTTTCATCGGAAGAGCAGCGTCTGTAGGCACAATACCCTTGTGTATCTTGAAAGCAAGAAGAGCGACGTGAATTGAGTGCAGTGTAGTCAGCGAAGGAAGGTCAAATTTCACAAGGACGTCTGCAACCGAGTCTCTTCGAGTTTTACCAGTAATAGCTCGGAGCGCGTCATTCTGTATAATCTCCCCTCTCTGAAGTACATTTTTGTAGCCTCCACCCCAGACTGATATACCATAGCTGAGTAGAGGTACCAGAAGGGCTTTGTAAAGGTACACCAAGCCTTCTGTAGGGATTCCAAGCTCTCTGAGTCGACGCAATGAGGCTACTACAGCGTAGCACTTTGGCAATACGGAACTTAAATGATCCTTCCATCTGAGCTTATTTTATTTATTTATTATTTATTTATATATATATATATATATATATATATATATGTGCGTATTGTGGCGCACGCTCGTATATATGTATCGCTACATTACTTCCACTGGCGGTAGACGTTACTGTGTTCATAGAGTACTTGGTAAACAGATCTCGAGCATATTTCTTTAGGTCAGCGATTTCTCTGCATCTACGGGCTAACGAGAACATCAAGTTCAAATCGATAGAGTACATATGTAATAATGTACAAAGTACGGCGTATGTTACACGTTTCCGACAGAGACGAAAGATGTCTCGTATGTCGCTGAAATCTGAGAGAGATTCCAGTAAAGCGATCCAAACTTCAGATGGAGACTATCATTTTCCCTTTATACATATATACGATCATCCTTTTTGCTAATAGTAATAGCGCCAATACCTTCGTGGCGCCAAAAGCCTAGACGTCAAGTTACGTGTACGTGATTTTAATACAAAATTGTTTTCTGGTTCTATTCTAATCGGGAAATCCGCTAGAGGTATGAGAGAAAAACGTACTGCCTGGACCGGAGACCGTCGCTCGAATCTTGTACTTCCTGCCGACGATCAACTCGGGCACTTTCTTTCCGTCCTCGATGAAACTCAACGTTACTCGATTCAGCTCGTTCCTGAAAACATCACAGAGAACCAAATGATTAGCTTATTTCATTAGGATAAAATAGCTCATATCTGATATTATGTGCATCTTTAGCACAATCCTATCGAATCTATGAACAGCGTAATGAACCCGAGATGCCTGTCGCAGCTCTGCAACCTATGTCCCACTAAAATAAGCACAACTAGGCAGGACACACTACTGAGCACACAACCTATGACTATTAACCCCGTTCGAGAAAAAACAACACCACATAGACATACATCCCTATGGCTAGTACCGTAAGCAAGCATGCGGGCATCGTTTCAGCTACAGTCACACAGAGATTTTGCAAGAGAGAAAAATTTCACATTGCATCAGTTCATCCCCCGCCCTGATCCGGGGGCATCGATTCCACAACCTATGATCGGCAGAAGCCGAAATACGACAGGGCACATTCGTGTTTTGCTATTCGTTATAGTTACTATTCGTTATATGCGGTAATTTCCTTGTGTAACATTATGAAGATAATTATGCGTAAATTGGTGTCACTCGGTGGGACTGATGAAGCCGTTTTCGACTGGTCTTTCTGTCTTACGATTTATCATGATTAGTTCGAGTGATGGACTCTAGCGGAGAATGCAGGTGGGAGTTGCTCCGTGACTTGTCAATGACTAGTTCAAAACAAAAAACAAAACCTACTATCGGCATTTAACAGCTGTAATATAATAGATACACAATGAATGTATGACTGTTTGTTAGATATGCGAAGTTTTCCAAATGAATTCCTTTATACATGTATTCATATTATTTGTTTGGTTAATGGGTTATAGAAGCCATATTATTACTATATGATATAACAACCATAATAAAATCCATTAACAAAATAAATAATGTATATATATATATATATATATAATTTGCTTAATGTTGTTAATGGTTAATGAATTTTTACCCTCCTATAAATGGCATGTATTTAGTTATTTGTGTTTGTTGTTGGGGTAAAACTCGGGATGCAGCTGACCTAAGCGTTAATAGAACAATATCATTCAATACAATTCCGGCTGATCACAGTTTGATTGACCATGGCGCCACGAAGTGCGTAACGGTGCTGTTCGTTTATTATTTAGTCAGTTTAATTGTATAAAATCAAAATGACTGAAATTGGTAACATATAACAAATATACATTGTTGCATCTACCCATACGTCTCTCGATGTGTGAAATGGATAGCTGCGTCCGGCTTCTGCCCGGCCGGCTAATGCTTTTTTTTCAAATGAACGTATAACCAACGGATGCAATTGAGAGTCACCCGTCGCGCTCTCTCTCTCTCTATCTCGATGCTCGCTCGGCGAACCATTAGGGTTCGAGGATCACGGCGTAATGGACGACTACGAATGCATTTGCACAGAATGCTGGACAAGGCACGTAAAACTCGGATAGCGGCGACAGATCATGGATAGTAGTGCATCCAGCTCGGATAGCGACGCTGATCTAGCGAATGATTCTATTGCATAATGTCATTGGCGCGTTTCTATTGAATACAATGTCAATTTGCCCTAAATATAGCTTCAAAAACGCCGAGATTGTAACGGCAGTAAGCCGCCGCGTTACCCATCTGGGTTATCTCCAAGTTGGTTTACAACGATCGTAGATATCGAGGCCTCTCATTCGGCTCTCGTAACGACGTTCACCGCCGTGGGGATTCTCTTTTTTGCTCGCCGGATCTGTTCGTCGACGATGATGCCTGCAAGATACATCTGCAATGACTGGCGTTCACGATTTTCGCGGGGGTGGCAGCAGAAACAAAAGCTGCAAATGTACGAGACCAATGAGACAGATAACGAATTCATGACCGACTCATTTGAGGAAGGGACATAGCGGTCACATGAAAAATATGAAGCTGAATCTCCGAGACAAAGAACCGCGAGCAGTGGACGAATGGGCGAGATCCTGTGCGGTCCGTTCCATTGTGTACGCTTCGCAGGTGTCGATGCGCTCGAGTCGAGCTAAACCAAACAACCAGAACGACTAGTTCAAAGATAAGAGCGGGTTGAAATACCCGTCGCATTAGAAACGCACAGGAATCAAGCCGGAGTGTTGACTCCCAGAGAGATGTCCGTGCCAAACGTGAGCTGGCTAGCGACACAAGACGCTGAGGCGAGCATAAACAAACTGACGAAATGTGTTTCAGTTGTTGTTCCTTCCAAGCGTTTCGGCCGCATCGTCATGATGATAGCTGCCTTACCGTAGTTGATGGCTTGATTGTACGGCGTTCGAACAGCTCGCTATAGTGATGTACCCTCTGATTATAATACATCTTGCAACACAGCGTCATCCGCTGTTCGTTGAGAAAGTAGATCAATTTCACTTGAAAGTATTTTCTAAAGGTGGTCATTGGAAAGCTGTAAATAGCCTTGGGAGTCAGCCATCCATCTCGGCCAAAAGGACATCTCCCCGCCGCCGAGACGGGGGCACGAGAATAAAAACGGTTCGCTGCTATCTCCCTTCAGCTAAACGTGACGCTTCGAGTCGCATCGTTATTGCTACTACTGCCAGAGCGAGAATAACGTAATTGTCTCATACAGCTCTTTCATATGTGTTATATCTCCGGGCCGGGGTTCTCCTCCCTGTACCCTTCTCATCTTTACATGACTCGGATGGAATTCGATATAACAGCGCCAGTGGATGCGAGAGAAAGCGCGCTTCGATTCTGTGAACCCGACATGCGCGTCCGTGATTCAACGTCGTCGTCGTCGCCGCCGCGTCGAATCCAGCCGCTGCGCGCGGCTGCTTACCGAAGCGAGGTTACACCATCATCAAGAAACATCGCCATAGTCGTCAGATGTTTCTTCTTCATCAGTCGCCTGACCGCCGGACACGTCTCTGATTCTCACCTCGTGCAGAGTGAGAAATGTCGAACGCGGCAAGCGCAGCAAGATTTCCTCCAGCTGCAGAGATTGTATGATTTACCGAAATTCGGGCACATAAACCATACGGACGGATGAAAGCCCAAAGGCAGATTTGCTCGGTATTTGACGTCGTCGGAGACGACGTCAATACAACGTTGCTACAACAGAAATCGAGACGGCGGCGGTTGGCGGTAGCGGGCGCAATACGACCGTAGACTTCATTAGCCTACGTACCGTCTGTCGCGTTGACGTTGGCGCCAATACGCGGAGAGAGCACCAGGTTATCGGGACATTTTAGGGGCCGCAGCAATGAAAGCAACGCTACTTGAACACAGCACTATTAACATAGATGGTTGAACCAGTCGCCAGTTGCCAGATTCAATTGGCTAGTTTACGTTTGAAGAAGGGGCGTAATGCTGGATTGTTTCGGTAAAGGACAGGGTCTCCCGACTTCCTCAAGCATTTTTATTAGGTTAAGTTTGAATGTCAACTCGACTCGAAGCTGATTCTGGACGCGGCTTACGGGGGCAGCTTGGGCCGGGTTTATGGGCGACCTTGTTGTTCATCGTTGCTTCGCTATGGATTTAGAAAGCGAACGCCGGACCAGTGTGCGGCACCTCAAATCTAAATGGGGCGATTAATACAGAAAATGTGCAGGGCGTGGCACTATTTTGTTGAACCAACATGGGATCTTCATCGTTGTCATTTTGCGCATCTTGCAAATAAACGGACGAAAATTCCAGCCTAAATTAGACACGAACGAAAATCAGTCTAAATTTGATCTTCGAGATTCGTTTATACGAATCTCCTTGTTCTCCCAAGCGGATTACTGTTTCCGCCTGGATAATGCTACGCGCATAGCAGCGGACACCATATATCGTCACCGCTTGTATCTCAAAAGGTTGCAACGAAAACGAATATGACGATTATTATTCGAAGACGAGAATAAGTAACTAAATGTCTTCTCTAAATAACCCCTTTTCTCTCTCTCTCTCTCTCTCTCTCTCTCTCTCTCTCTCTCTCTCTCTCCAAACGTCACTCTCCAACCTTCTCGGTCCATCAAGCACCGCTGTAATATTGTACATAAGCTGTTGTTCCGACAGCCAAATAAATAAAAGGCCACAAATATTGGGCTACTCTCTTAACCCAATCCAGTGGCCTACCTACAATGCCAACCATCCATTTATAATCATGTGGCTTCTCCGTGAAGTTTTCTATGACCTGTGCCGCTTCTGCCCGAGCCAGCTATGTAGATACATACGGAGCGTCTGCGCCGGCCGGCCGCCACCGTCACAATGGACGTGTCACGCTTTGACGCTGGAGCGTCTGTCTCTGCCCATGTTTGCGTGTGTGTGTGTGTGTATATATGTGGCAGTGTAAATCAATGCCTATGCAAGCATCTATGTGCCCCCCTCCCCACGAAACGAAGCATCCCGCGAGCACGCTCTGCCTTGCTCATGTTCGTCGTAGACGAATGCAGCGGCCAATTTGAATTCGCGCGCGTCGCGAAATGCGCGATGGTAGTGGCCTCGTCCGGTCGAGCCGTAACGGTTTCGTTTGGATTTTTGCTACAAAGCCGACGGCAGATAATACTAATGGGTCGGTCGATCGAGCGGCCAGCGCGCCGAATAGCGGGCCCTCGAGCCCGATCGAGCCAATCCATGCGGTTGGTCACACTGTCAGAAGTGGTAGTCGTATCAGCAGCAGCAGCAGCCGCAGCAGCTTCAAACCGCACACACCTATGTACGATGTTCTCGATTCTGTTATGTCGTGGCGTTGTTATTATTGGTTCGTTGGTATTGGCATGAATATTATCCATGGGGAGAGGCAGGACATTCCTGCGAACCGTCTTGTCCACGGCTCAAATGCTGGTGAGCATTCGAGGTATGCATACGCGCTCATAGGCATCGGGACAAAGAGGGCGAGACCGAGGGTTCGATGAAGAGCGAACAACGTGCTGGCGGTCGTCGCTGAAGACTCGGTAGCGGTGGTGACGGCAGACGGTGCTGTGCAGACACCAACGCAAGGTTCAGCCACAGAGGTGACGACCAAGAAGCGCGCTACCAAGAACGACCCAAATCGTGAGCCTTCTCGAACGGCGGCAGTGGCGGCGGCGGCTGCTGATGCTGCTGGCGTTCGGCTACTGGCGTTCGCCGCTGCAACTGCTATTACTCCTAGTGAATGCTCCGTCGTCAAATGCTTCTGCAATATCCACAAAGTGGGTAACGGGCCGCTAGCGTAAACTTTGTTGCTGTTATTGCTTTCAGTGTCGTTCTACGAGTCACCACCGTCGTACACGATGCTCACGTTGTTGTTGTTGTTGCTGCCAATGTTGTTGCCTCGGCTGTTATTGTTGCCAATACATCTCTCTCTCTCTCACTCTCTACCTCACTCCCACTTTCTGCCATTGCTGTTGTTGTTGTTGTTGTCGCTACATCTCTGCCTACCGTTACTACATGAAGCATCAGTGCCGAAATCGTCGATCCATGACCGAAAGACGGCGAAACTTCGAGAGAGGAAAACAAGAAGAAAATAGAGGAAAGGAACGCGCACTAGAGCAGCAAAGAAGCCGGACACTGTCCCGCGTTCGCCTCCGACGTCGGAGCGTACAGCCAACGCAGAGCGCGTAGTATAATCACCTCTTTACTCTACACCACAATCATAGACCACACGGACACCCAGTGGACGCCGATAGCGTACGCGGTCGCTGCTCCTGCGAGGGCCGCAGAAGGCCTGAACGACTCCACCGTTTAAATGCGGCTTTGCGCATCAATGTTTGTTACGCGTTTTGTCGTTGAGTGACTCGGTGAATTTATACACACACAGACACACACAAACAAACGCACGCACACTCAAAACGAAAAAGGCCGACATTTTCAGCGATTTTTATCGATAGATAAGGGAACAGTAGCTCGTTCGTTGTGGTAGACTTGTGCGGCCACTTTCTCCCGTTGTTTTTTTTTCGGTTTCAGTCAGTCTGGCGTCACGCAACACCGTGGCGATAGATGGACACTTTTCATTGTCGAAGAAACCCAGGCAGGCCCGTCTTGCCCAGCTGACCCCATGGCTCATTAGCCGAATTCAGCCTTGCCTTGTTTCGACGCGTCGTGGTCTGCCTCGATCATCTGGCTATTTGTTATGCTTATTGTATTAACTGACGTCGCCAATTCTTTCTTTCTGTGTGTGTGCTAGTTCTCGATAAGTCACATGTTGTCCTACTTGAAGTGATGTCTCGGTTGCGTTTTTAAACGTCGCGCGGCTTTCGCTAGGTATGATGAAATTTATCAACTTATAAATAGCCTACTAGAGCTCCCGCTATGTTTCTATGCTGACAAATCGAAAACGACTCGCGCACCAAATAACTATTGGTCCGTTGGTAGTTCGGAGGAACTCGTTGACAATGGGTCGCTCACGCTCCGATTATGACATGACCTAGAAGCCACATGTAACAATGAATAATATTGTCTATATTGACAAGAATAGCTGATTATTATTATTATTGTTAATAATAATAATAATATTGATGATGATTATTATATTGATGCTATTACATATGCATTTGATGTTCAGCTATACAGAAGTTAAGCGTTACGATTTTTGCCCCATCGTTGCCACCGTAGATCCACTACAGTGATCCGCTAAAGAGACCACCCAATATTGCTGGCGCTTGCTGGAATAGAAGTGATGATTGATTAAGTTGAACTAAGCTGCTAGTTGATTGGTCTTTCTATCCATGACATATGTTGGCTATATTTCGCCGGGAACTTCTGCTCGGTGGAATTGACGATACTTTGCGCCGCATAGACATCGTTTGAAAGAATACATGATTCTCTTCATGACGGTTATTTACAATATATCTAGCCATTTATAGTAGAATCTCGCTGATAACCTTTGACCATCCAAATGTATACCTCCCTTTTGTTAATAAAGGTATTTTTGAATTGAAATTGAATTGAAACCATATCTGCTTATCGCATGCGACAGGTACGACAAGGGGAAGTTAAGCAGCGCATAGGTTGTCACAGGGCAATTTTAAGACCTCGGAGGACACATCTGCTTACGATTCGCAAACACTACAGGTAAATACGTCTGTCCTGTATCCAATATCGTTATACGTCGATATGAACTCTAACGAGGTTAAAGTTCATGATGTGTCCTGCGAGTTCGCACCGGAAACCATAGGATTGCGAGCCCTTGACGCCACCCCAAGTCATGCCGCTTCACAAAAAAAAAGTATCACTATATAGCCAAGGTAGAAATTCGATTTTAGTATTCCAAGAGCATACTCTGCTGGTGAAAACACCAAATGATTCTGGTAGTCTAAGGAGCAGCTTCCGGTGCAGTGATGAACGTCAGGTATCGCTTTCAACTTTGCAGCAAGACTTGACTTAGTGAACACTCGGTCGTTGCCGTTCGCATTAATTTAGCTGATACTGCTTAATCTAACTGTTTACGCGCTGCGTCAGCGGCAAGTCCAACTCAAGAGTTCACTGTACTGCTGGCCGACTTTTGTTAATGAGGCGAACGTTAGAATTCTAATCTCTCGCACTACTGAAGTCAGACGTCGTTTCGTGGCTTCCGGAGGGCAATTTGAGAAAGAGAGAGTCGTTTGCTAGATGCAAGCGAAGTTGGGCATGGACATGAATCTTAGCATAGGCGTTTACCGTTACAGTAACTGTACATAAAGTTTGTCTCATATAGTAACGACCAGCCGACGCCGTTGTTATCCGATGAGTGATGGTGCGAGAGATATGTGTTGTAATTACTGACGGCTGACTGTAAGACGTTATATGCAGCCCATGGCTGAAGCTGCGGGCAACTCACAGGAGGACAGTTTTGTCGAATTCACATACACTGAACCTCTGACCCGTGCTTTGGTGCGAATGCTATATCTCCCTTGTATCGTACTGAAATCGAAGTTCATTGGCTAAGTTCCACTCTCAGGGTGGTTGTCTCGTTGGTTACATTTGTGTTTATAAGCATTTTTTGCTGTACCATTGAACTATGGTGCTAAGTCGTGGATCTCTTCCGGACAAAATTTCCCAAACATTTGGTAACAACGAATCGTATCACTATTGCTCCAGGTCTACAATTGTTATTGCCACCAGTGCTCTGTACCAGCGCAGAGCTGCCAACTCCACTCACGTGCACATTTTTATACAATAAATATAAACATAGACAAACACAGACACCCACACACACATTCACGCAGCATTAGCTGGATGCTAGTTTCTCGCTTACCTTGCATTTCTGAAGTTTCCCTTCCCGCACGAGATGATGTACGATTTGTCCTCCTGCAGCTCGAGCGACTTGTGCGCCCTGACGTACACTGCGACGGAGCGTTCCTCTGAGTTCTCCTGCAAACAGAACGGGCACACCGGAAAATGCCCGCGACACCGAAGAGAGATGAAGAATTTTCAATTAAAATCTCTCACTTTCTCTCTCTCTGTGGCAATTGCAGGTAGTGACACCCTTCCATCTTAGAGGGTGCGGGCACGCCATTCTCTATGTGAGCAACATAGAGAGTGCACGTAGAATAGATTGCCGAATTCGAGCGTCGAGACAGAAGGCAACAAACGGTTCGATTTAACTTTCGTCTGCCGATTTGCCATCTGGGTGAGATCTTCCGCCACAAACGTGCGCGTTCGGGAGACGAAGCGCCAAATGAGAGAGACACACAGTGTGTAAGAGAAGGAGGGAGCGACGGGAGGCCGCCTGTCTCGGTCGGCCTCAGAGAGACATTGCAATAGCGAAAACAAGGAAGGCCTCAGGACAGAAGCCTTTGCTGCCTTGCGCTGTTCATTGTTACCGAGGACACGGCAGCACGTGTCCTCAATACGAGATGGATAACGCTGTACTGGGGGACGCTTTCCAAGGAAATTAGAGACAGAGAGAGAGAGAGAGGGAAGTGGAACCTAGGCGGGCTGTGAAGCGCTAGATCGGAGCCTGGCGGGCGGCGATCTAAGCCAGGGTTGACAGCTAAATCTGTCGCTCGCTGGCTTCAACGCACGCAGCGGGCGAAATCCGCCACACGGCTGTGTTTGTTATTATTGGCTGGCAGAGGCATGAGGGCGCGCCGGGGCTGTGTGGAAATTGAAAATTGCCCGTTTGATTTTTTTGTTATCTGAAAAAACAACACAGGGCTGTTTCAAGTTTCTAAAAATGGGACGAGGATGAGAACTCAGCACGGCCTTATTTTCTGACTAGAATTCGATGGGTGATTGTGAAACAAAGGACAATTTCACACATTGTTTGCAAGATTGAAGCACACCTCTGTCTTGTTATTGTTAGTGGGATTAAAGTCCCTCTTAGGCTCTGATCACATTTAGACTCGATGTTCACTATTGCTGCTAAGTATGTAGCCCATCAGACAACGAATCCCATCGTAGTACAAGGTTCATCATTATTATCATTATTATGGTAAAAGTAGAAGCAAAGTTGTCAACATAATTTCATATATAAACTGCAATGGCTAAACAAATTGAATGCGTTTGCTCTTCAGCCAGTGGTCACAAAGCAAGACGATACATATGCCTACTATAATTTCTCTAGTGCATATAATTTATACACAATGATTGACCAGCAATTTTAGAAGCAGTTGTACCGTCGACGTTAAATGTTCACTGAGAGTCAGCCCAAAAACGTAGGTAACCTACGATGAGCAATTGTATATGCACATTTTATAAATACTAATTAATATAACAATATAATGTATTCTCATCAATATAATATCTCCCCTGGCGGGGTTGTCCATCGTAGTGTATGCATCTCCTTTAGAAATTGGCATTCGAATTCTGCACATGTTTACAAGCCCATTGACGCTGTCATAACCCACAATACTATTCGCATACAAGAGAACCTCAGAATTCGATATTCCGCAGATTCGAAGTGCATCGCGTGTATCTCTACGGGCGCCCTCCGCTGGTGACGTTGCTGCTCGCTGCCGTTGTTGCGTTCCATGGTCCTACCGCAGCTTCCCCGTTTCAGGGCAATCGACAACCCGACCGGGCAGACAACATCATTCCCCGTTAAAACCTGTCCATTTAGTCAGATGGTTGGCCGGCTGCAGCTGCCATAGACAACGATAATAATAATAATAATAGTAATAATAATAATGATAATAATAATAAGAAATACTATAAAAGTCAATAATGAGTTGATGGCCATTCAAATTTCGAGCTAACGAAATCACTGGAAGCCATAGAGTGGAGAAGACCAGCAGGGTCACTGTCCCCGAAGCCAACCTTTCGCGACCTTTCTGCTCGGTTACGGCACACGCCGCTGTGCAAAATAACGGTCTGTCGATTTCATCGTTCGTTCGCTCGTTAGCCTGCGTTTGATTCTGCCTGTATTATTATTGACAAGAACCCCAACAAGGGATTTCTCACCTTTCAACGGGGGGGCGGTGTTTCATTAAAGTGTATTGATAACACCACGGAGTGCTGTATACACATGCGCGGATTAGTTGATAAAGTGGCCTGACGTCCGTTTTTACGCACTCTCAATACGAATTGTTACTATATAATCTCGTACAGACATCTGTGTGTGTTTGCCCTATTGGTGCTGACGTTGGAGGCATTGATTAAAACGTAGAGTGTCGTGGACGTCTTCGACGAGTGTATCTATTGACATAAACGCCATTGGGTCGTCTAGTTGAAACCAACGATGAGTCGAGCCGGCAGCTGTTCTCTCAATCTGTGATTTGCCAAACTGTACTCATATAGATATCATTACTAAACGTCTACTGACACGATTGCATAACCACTGCCAGTCTGTGGTCACTCTCATTGGCTAGTCGGCGATCGTAGCCCATCGTCGCCACATCACGCACGTGTCACCGTAAAGGCCAGACACGACAGCGCACACGGCGAGAGTCGCCAAACAAGAAAGTAGTAGTTGTTATTATTATTATTATTATATAAAGCAGATATAAATGACTGCAGACACATGAGTTTAGTCTGTTATCGCCCAGCGTGGTGACTGACGCACGTTGGACAGAAGGTTCTCCCCACTGACAAGATGATTGGAAGTGACACAAGCTATGGCGGCGGCGTGGTCTATTCGCAGCGTATTTTCGACCCCATCATCGTTGAGCGCTCATAGTGTCCCGCGCGTTTTTTTCCACCGGCGCAGCAGGACAAGCCGAGGACAGACCCCAATTGTTTAATTACTCAGCGGTCTCGTATCCCAGGTGCTCCGCGTAGTGGGACGGAGGAGAGGAGGACTCGTGGCGTGTATTCCGCTTCAGCGTAACTGTGGAGATTGTGGCGACTACTGTTATTATTACTATTATTATTATTATTATTAATTATTATATTCGTTTACAATGGACGGCGACTGTTGCTGTCGCGTAACGCTAGGCAGGATGGGTGTAACATATTGAATTCGATCATGGAGTCGTATCGCAGAGTTCAGCGGGGGACCCCCCGCATCCAGATAATGGCTTAATCGAAACACGATTTTGCATGTGCCGGCGAAACTCGCCGCGGTATCAACCACTGAGCCTGAGCCGATTGATTCGTCGGCACGGGCCACTTGCGTCGTCTCCTATGGCCGCATTGGGAAGAGATGCCATTTTTTGAACACATCTGCCATACAGCAACGTCATTCAGCATTGTGACCCCCAACACCTCCACCGCTGGGATATGTTTCAACCGAACGATCTGTTCTATGTTCGTTTTTGATGGGGAGGGGGAGGCAGATAGTCGCAAGAACATCGCGGAAACGAGCCAGCGCGACACTATAGTATTAGTGACTTTCGATTTGGATAGAACGCGCAAGGCTGGGGATATGACAACTTGTATTTGGCGATTTTGCCTCTAGTGTCCCGAGTCGACTCGACTCGACGACGCCACGAGGCCCGGCCGTGTCAATACCATTAGAATTACGGGGCTACAAAAACGACCTAGATGCGATGAGGTGATCCGGCCTGGCAATACGCGAGACACCCTATTGGGCACATTCATCCCGCGCTAGAACAGGTGAGAACACTATTGATTTCTTGATATCACAATGTTTTCTTATCATCATCCGTACAATGCAAAAGAAGCTCCGAGCGTTTGCGGTCTTCCCATGCAGGCTGTTGTGGCGCTGTCGCAAGCCAAGCTACGGTCATGATCCGCCATTGCCGTCCGCAATGTCATTCTCAACGGACGAATAAGGTGCGCCATTCTTCCCAGAGTGAAAAAGGCCCTCGCGCATCGACAAAAAAAAAACAAAAAAAAAACCTGCCAGTTCCTGCCCTGCAGAATGATTCGATGTCAAATTTTAGCTTGAGACATGGTTAGTTGATTTTTCTTTCACGAAGATAACGTCGCCGGTATCACCTCATTATGACAGCCGAAGCGTTGTTAACCGCCGTGGCCGGTTGTTGTGCTCGTGGTGAACTCTGAGAGCGATAGTGTCCAAGTAGATTTGCCTACGTAGACAATGTAGACCTCATCCGTGATCACCTCGTAAACACGTTGTATGTTGTCAATATTTGACATTTGAGTGATTGCTGAGAGTGGGGAAGTGCGGGGACATCGCGGGTGGGTGATATCGGGGCTCAACCATGCAGATTGCCTTTGGTCGACTTCGTTTTCACGCTCCTCAGAGTTGGTCTGGTCACCTTGTGCGTGCGTCCATATTGATTGATTGTGCATTGATGAAATGAGCCCCGTCATATACCCACCGATTAGGTGCATATTGGAGGTAATCATTGAGATCTTGTTGTGGCTGCTGCAGGTATCATTGTAGACACTTCAATAGCTTCTGCTTCGACGTGTTCAGATTACTCGTCATCTTTTGTGTCATAATTTGTTACTTATCGTGATTTGTCGGGGACAGCTCCGTCGCGTTCGTGTGGACATAATCGCTCGATTTTGAGACCTGCCGCGCGATCGGTCCGAGCACATATGCGCGGGATAGAAGCGTACCAGTTGGTAAAAGACCGCATTCAATTGTACTCAGATAACGATTTTGCGAAAATCACCCTCGTGAGAAGATACGCTGAAGTGGAGGAAATGCTGCAACGACTTAAGCATGGCCTCTCAGTGATCACCTAAAAAAACCATCATGAATTTGCCTTCAGCGAGTCGGACATGAAAATACCTTGTAGCTCGAGCATCCCCATAGGGCGCATTCACGTTGTTGACGTTTCGACACTGCAGTGAGACATCATGTAGGAGACACCCCAGCAGGACCCGCTGACAGGTCAATAGCGAAAAATATAATGCTTCTTAGCTAATATTGTATATTTCCTTGATCCCCCCCCATTTATCGACACTCAACGCTCAGTGCATTCTATAATCGTTCGTTCAACAGAAACTGACGATCCACTCAAATACGCATCAGTGTCTCTGATTTGTGATAATTAAACTTCGGATATTTTCGGTTGAACCGATTTCCTAGCGCCGTTTGTCGTCTATTACATTTCGGCATTTTCGCTGTTGTCTATCGGCTTTACGAACAGAGCAGCAAGAATTTTGTCAGCCCCAGAGATAGAGAGAGAGAGGGGGGGGGGCAAGAGAACAACAATAATAATGTAATACCAGTGAACGATAAGTAACAGGCGAAGCAGCTCAATATATGAGAATTGTAGCAAGCTCCATAAGCACACCACAAACCCGATACCAGCTTGTGTTCCCGCAGCACCCGCCGATGGCAACAATAACAACAGAATCGACATCCGCAACACATCCCCCCAGACCAGGTCCTTCTGCCCTTCCACATTGGTGCAACAACAACACAACAACAACAACGCAAGAAAAATAGCACAACAACAACAACAACAACAACATTCGGGAGAATAGGGGGAAACTACTGCAGCAGCACCACCATCATCATCATTGGCCTCACCATGAAAAGCATCTTGATGATGACATGACACATGAGCGATGCATTCAGGTGTTGCGTAAGCGCATCACGTTTTGGGCTAAACTTTTGGGCGGTGACCAGATTTGCCGTCATCACCACCGTCGTCATCATTCGCGATAGCAACGACAACAGCGACAAGAACAGCAAGCAGCAACGTCACTATCAGAAGCGAACAACATCGGTGTCTGTCTGCCTCTCCGATGGTATCTGCCGCGTCGCAAACCATTGAGACACAGCCTACAGAGTTATAGCGGGCGGCTGCTGCTGCAGCTGCTGAATCGCGGCTGCGGATCTCACCGCCGGCGCCAGCAACAGCAGCTTGTGAACCTGATCTTTGTTGCGCAGTACGCGGTAAAATACATAACGCAGATCCGCGTGCTGCGACCATTACTAAATACTACTCTTATTATTATTATATGATTTGAATTGCATGGGCCACTGTCGGCTAGTTGACTCGGTGATACCTAGTGAATTCTGTGATCGTTCTCAATTCGGCCCCGGCAGTGACAGCCGAGGCAGAGACCGGTGACCGCTGCCATCCTTCTGATCGGCGTTCGCCAGCCACAATTCGCGCGCAAGCTGACCAACGTCTGACCAAATGGGGGGGGGGGTAGAGCAATCGAGGAAAAATAGTCAGAGAGTGCCAACAGCAGCAGAAGCAGCATCAATAGTTGTCGTTGTAATATAGTCGTATTACAGTAGTTGTACGATAGGCGAGTAGGAGCACAGCCTCTACACGGAGCGTTCCGTTCCGCGCGCACTCAATATGGACACGGCGACCAAAGGGGAAGTCGACCCGCGCCGGTGGCTGCGTCGATGGAGACAGCGGTAAGGAAGACGCCGAGAGAAGTTCTACAAAAAAGAAAAAGAAACCAGAAATATCTGTTGTATGCAGGCGCACATTGGTCCACCCTGCCCAAGCGCCGCTCGGTAGCGGTAGTCGTCACATGTCTACGTTTATTGGCTGCGCCGTCTCCGGTGAGTCGGAGTGCTGTTCTGGTGGCCAGGCCGGTGTGGTACTGGCGGAGCGCTCTTCGCGATTGTGTTGTCGGACATACATAAATACATCGATCGGGCGGCCGATCGACGGATGAAAGCAAGCAATGCGTATAGGGGTGCGCTAGTGCTCTTCGCGGCGGACGCTCTTTTCGTGGAACACAGCACGGATACATCTGACACGGTACGGGACGTATACATATATCCATCCATATATATATATATATATATATATATATATATACCAGAGTCTGCAGCATACCGCCCGCCGTTCAGGACGGAAGATACTCCAGATTAGCAGGGCGGTAGTTGTTCTAGTCAGGCGTTCAGCAGGCGCTCTTGGTGCAGTTGTTGCGCAGTCAATTGAATAAAGCCGGTAGTGAACGTATGTCTGTGTGCGTGTCCGCGTCTTTGACTGTGGAAATGATGGCAGCCGCGCAGCTAGGGGTGACATGCGATACGAGTTTGAATTGAACACGCCGTCGTGGCAACAGCGACCGCAACAGTGGAGGTAGGCGCTGCGGCTGGAAGGAAGATGGGCGTACCACATCGATCGGCGTGTACGCTCACACAGTCACATATGCAGAGAGAGAGAGATGGGGGGGTCCCGCCATCACCGTGACCGACGCGGATTGATGGTCGTGTAAGAAGCCGATACGCGCTTGCTTATGTATATATATATATATATATATATACAATCGGTGGCCCGCTCGAGAAGCGCGCGGGCATAACACACATCCGAACTAAATCGCAACAGTAAGACCTTAATCTCGCTCTTTATGGTCGCATTTCGTATCGCATTTATTATTATACTCTAACATATTAGTGTTGATGTCGGCGTTCTGATTCGTCCTTTTCTTGTGTCGATCTCCCCTCCCTCTCTCTCTTTCTCTCTCTCTTCTCGTCTCTCTCTTCTTTCTGTTTTCGTGGACGGCGCTACCGAACGACGATTGTCTCGTGTTCTCCGTTTAGCGTCCCGCTGTACCGTCTCACTGACTTGCCTTACATTTCAACGGCAACGCAGTTGAAAGCCATGAAACCAAAATAGCCATGGAACACAACACAGAATATAATAGAACATAACGAAGATTGAGCAAAAATCAGGTTGGACAGGTGGACACAATAACTCGAATTGATGGGCCAACAATGAAGTTGTCTTTGGAAGAACGAAAATGACGAAGGAGGTAGAGTGCTCGGGTCGGATGAGGGAAAGCCTAAGAAACGAAGTAGCAACAAAATTCGGATGAAGAAAAGAACGACATTGATCTCAGGATTTCACTAACTCTCCCTGTCGCTCTCTCTCTCTCAGCTTGGTGGGCAATTTTTGTAGCGTATCAAGGACAACGTTTTCTATTTAGTTTGCGATGCTGGGTTCAATTGGGGGTGGAACCCACATAGAGGAAACGTGGCCATAACTAAATGTAATAGTCAACACGAACCGGTGGCAAGGCTCAGCTGAGGCTGACAAAGGATTGATATTTAATGCCCACGACCGGAATGTCCTCAAATCAACAAGAGCAAATAAGCAACACAAGAAAAACGCGGGTTATCTGCACGCCGCATACGTGCTTTTCTTGTGCCGTCACTAACGAGCCATCAGACTTTACAAAGCGGTTAGTTGTTGGCTTTACACGACCCCTGTCCTCCCCGGTCTTCTAGTACGGACTGAGCCTCGCCTAGCGGGGGTTCGTGTGAGGCGCTGAGGTGTTGTTGCGCCTGTTGCGGCTAATGGTGTCTGGCGAAAGCGGGAAACACCCAATGCGGCCACCGTGGGGAAAAGATGGGATAGCCGCCGGTACCCCATTGGCCGTCATCTTCATTGGTTCGTCTGAGCCGCCAGGGGGCTGTGACGTACCCCCGAACGAGACGTGCAGCCCGGACATGAGTGGCCACTGCGAAGAACCCCTGAGTACCAACTATCGATATTCGATGTCGCTCTTCTTCACATCTTCTCTCTCTCTATCTCTCTCTCTCTGTCACAATCTTCCTCTCTCGATCGCTCTTCATATTCATCGATGCGGCAAGGATCTACCACGACTGCTGTCAGGACGAAATCAAATTCAGAGGAAAAAGGAAGTCGCTCTCCCTGACACCCCACAATATTCACCCCGCAATGCTTCTTTCGCTCCCATCCGGTCAGCACTTCTCAGCGCTGTTTTTATCGTCACATGGAACCTACGTATATACGCATGTGTGGCATACTTCCTGTGGCGGAGCCTCGAATCGAATCTTAAACTGATTTTATTTCAGGCTCTCCTGGTGACACTGCGTCGGTTCGGGGCGACGGTTACGTCGAAATGGCGAGTTATGCGAAAGCACAGCGAAAAACACCAAGTCGATCGGTGGATATACGATATATACATGTATATGATGGGCTGAGCTGAAAGTTACAGAGATACTCGGGAGCTCGGCAGCAACCAGCCCGATAAACCTTCCTATTGCGCGAACCCGGTACGCTTGCCCATTAATATGCGGTCAAGCGGCCATCGCGACCCAAGTCGCCGCCGCCGCCACCGTAAGAAATTTTGCTCAGAATTACACTCGGCGAGTCGTGCTCGTCAAAGCCACGTACACGTTCCTCTTCAGTTCGTATTTCATTGTTACTATACGGGGCGAATGATGAGATCGATTGTGCGGATGACATGAGTGACATTGTGTGACCGGCGATAGTGAGCAGCACGCGATATTACGCCTTCTCAATATATCCAATTGCTCTGGCAACGTACCACCAGCGATCTTTATGCTGTAAACTAGAGTATATAACGCAGATATAGAGCGTACATGTACTTATTCGAATACAACATTTACAAACGGTTTGGTCCACCAATCTTCATCTCAACGTATGAGAGTCTCCTCGTCCGTTTCATCTCCTATCTATTATTATTAAAGTCTTTGAGTTCCTCATTCTTCTATCATATATTTCCCCTCCAAAAATTCGCTTCCCCATAAGCCACATTATATCCCACCACAGGGTTCCTTCTCGCACTCCCTCCTTCCAGTCTTTTCTCCTCGGGGCTTCCAACCAGAATCATACAGCACGCAGGCCTCGGCCGACCTACCGTCTTCTATAGACACGTCGTCAGTGTTTCATAACCAGGAGTCTCTTATAGCACATTATATATATATATATATATATATATATATATATATATATATATATATATGTATGTAGGAGAGACGTAAATCGTCTCCGCCGCCATCCGTCGCTCTTCAAATGGCTTTACCACCCAGCAAGTGCAACACCAACGTCAAGCACAAGTCTGCAGCTTCTGCAAGGATACGATGCCTCTTCGCAGCAATTCCGGACTGAGGGAAGCGTTGTTGGGCTGAGCTGGTGCGAGAACCCTTGCCGTCTGCCAGAAAACAGAAACCCACGACGGTCCAGAAGTTTCCAACGACGTCGACGAAGACCACGGCCAGCAAGAGATGTCGTTGTCGGCCATATATATATATATATATATGTACTATAATAGACGTAGATGTAGTGGCGTCCAAAGCAGTGGCCAGACAGGCGGACGTACAGCCCAATGAATTGGATTGTGTAGATGTTTCTATCATACGCGTCTGCATACTGCATACTGAACGACTGTATGAGTGTATACAAGTCTCGCAGCCTGGCCTAGCTGATCGTTCCTTGCTGGAACTGTTATAGCGAGGGTTGCTGATGCTGTTCTTGTGACTCGTGGTGTTGGCGCAGTTCGTCGATTGTCCCCTGTTGGTTCTATCAGTTTGCTTGTCCGTTTATGTCCTATGCTATATGTCCTAGCTTTGATTAGCAACGTGGCCGGCGTCGTTGCTGCTGCCGCCACCGGCGCCAAGTTGAATCATCTCAACCTTCCCAACACATCGGCTTGCCGTCCGACCTCGCCCCACTCGACAGCAGATACGTCAGGGTTCCCTGTGCTGCCGCTGTTGTTCCTTGGGGCTGCTTGGGTGCTACGAGCACTGTCACCGTTACGATTATATTATTTCTGCAAGTGCTAGTTGAAATCACGCCATCCACTCGCTGATTGTGTTTGTCCTGCTGATGTTCAGACCCTTTCGGATTTTCTTTTGATGCTGTTGCTCTAGCGCGTTGCCAGTGCTGTCAGTGTTCAGTTTCACTGAATGAGTGTGGTAGCGTGCTATTTATATGTGCTTGCTGCCGTAGCAACAGCTGCTGTGGCTGCTGGTGCTACCAACGCAAGCACAAAGAGCTCATGGCTCACGCACACAAACATCACACTTCGTCCAGACATGCTGATGGCTCAAGGATCGATCAGACGGAAGGATAGATCGTAGATGTTAAAGCATTACATGTACGCCAGCCCACAAGTGTCGCCATCGTTATGTGCAGGGAGTTGCAACGGCACAAATACACGCCACGGTATCGCTGCATAGAGCGATCTATAATAGCCGTGGATAGTCAGCTGATGTCTGCCGTCTTTGCAGCGGCTGGCCAAGCAAACGAGTAAGTGTGCAAGTCTCTTGACATTGAGCTACACACACACACTTGTCAAGAACGGCTAGTGCTCTCTTTGTGCGTATATATATATATATATATATATGTTGCAAGGGCGTTCGCATACGCTGCTCGTAATTACAAATGACCGCCGTAGAATTTTGACACCCTTCACTTACGCTATAAAATGGTGCCGGCCTGCAATGACAAAGGTCAAATTGGGAAACGCTCGATAACGAGACACCGATAGCCGATTGATTCATTCAATCGAGGCCAAGTGATCATAGCTGAATTTCACGGCGGCGTTAATGAACGCAGTGTTTGACGTTGCTCGTAGATGCTGCACGTATATCGAATTGACGAAAATCGAAGCTGCAGTTGGCGCTTTGCGAATCTACCGTATCATAATGCGCCGTCGCTAGAGCGAGACCCCCCCCCTTGTCGGCTTCCTCTCCGCTGTGTACAAAGATGCTCGGGTCTAAAGCCACGCGAATATATCGGCCTTCGCTCGAAACACCCCAGCCACGCTCAGATCCCGAAACGGGAACTGACATTGTAACAGTCGGAACTCACACAAAACGTAGGTTATATCAACGGTCTGCCACTGCTAGGATTTATCATACATATAGTAGCATTACTTACAGCAGTATTTCTATTCTATTAACAATTACTTGCGTGTTGATGCGTTTTTTAGCGTCCCATGCTGTCAAAAGCGTTCGTACACGTTTCGCGCTCAAAAGGGGACCGTCGTCAGCAAAACTCTGCTGATTAGAAAGAAGGACCATTGCGACGACGGCAGGCGAGACCCGTGGTCGGGAGGCGATTTGGCCGCACCGAAGGAATAACGGAATGGACGACCTGTTCGTTCTCTACCTCCCCCGCCGCCCCCCGTGTGCCGAACACCCCCTGCATATTCTGTGATCATTCCCAAGTTCGGGGAAGCTGGCAGCCAAACAAACACGCCCGCAAGCAACAAAAGCAGGCCCTCGCTGCTTTCAGGCCCCCACGATGATGGAATAGCTCAAGGGGTAAAGGGTTTCGCTAAAGGATCAGGGACCGTAGCTGGACAACGAAGCGAACGGGGAGACCAACAAGCCGCGAGGACAGGAAAGCTCTGGCGGAAACCCTCGACAAGCTCTCGAGCTCTCTGGCCCGATGGCGAAAACAAAAATAATGCAGTCGGTCCAGAAAATCGTTCAGAAGCACAGTCGCCAAGGGGCGGCCGGGCGAGCGAGCCACTCAGTGGCCTTTTGAGGGGGCGAACTCGTTAAGGAACTGGGGGATTCAACCTGTGGACCGTGTGTAGCCGATGACATAGTTGCCGGCAGGTGGCATATGGCGAAGCGGTAAGACAACAACAACCACAACACGTTATATAGATTCGTGTAGTTGCTGTTGTTGTTGTTGTTGTTGCTGCTGCTGCTTCTTAATGATAAATAATACTGAGGATCAACTAAGATTGCCTCTGGAGGAGGCGGCAGAGTGTTTTGCCGTTTTCTGACGGTCAGATCCATGTGCGTCTAGGATTGGCAACGTATAGGCTAGCGAGCGGAAGAAAATAATACGCAATTGACCGTAGCAGCAGTAACTATAACAGCAATAAACAGCAACACGAGCAGTAATAAAACAAACGCAAATGAGTGTACATTGCGGTGTAAGGCTGATAAGCACAGTCATGCGTCGCGGGTCTTGTTAAAATCGAGCAACTAAAGACAATGTAGTCATCGTCAGCTAAGCGGCGCTGTGATAATGCTAAAATTAAACCAGGTTGGTTGAATGGTTGGCTCAGCTACAGCAGCAATTATTGATCTAGCAATTACACGTATATGTTTTCGGCTGTTCAAACCTGGATGTCGCTGCTCTGCTAGCAATCGTGGAGAGGACAAAACTAATTGGGCCTTGTCTAATCAACTCACTTCGTGTCTTGTCATGATCTGCGTGTTGGGTACAACACGTAGACCATGACAAGAGTGGTTTCGTGTTAATTCTTTGTGGTTTCTTTATTCACACTGGTCTCATCCGTTTTTGATGGCCCACCACACTCTCTAGCTCTTGTAATGTATATTATATTTATCCGAATGATTCTCGTCGCTCAGAGGTATATTAGCTCCGATGAAGAAGCGCCGAATGTTCGCCCAAGTCGAATTTCAGTCGTCGCGAACATCTGGATCTTCGAACATTCGCCACGCTACTAGCTTCCTCCCGGGGGCATAATTGCCGCTCTGCGCAATCATCCAACGGGCGGATATCCTATGTACAATCCCGCAGTCACTCTAGTTCATCTATTACCATCCTGCTAATATGTATTGTGTACGCTCGACGCGAACTGATGACCAGCAGCAGCAGCAGCAACAACATATTGGCGAAACATTGAGAGACAAAGAGGGAGAGAGTAGCCCTCATTCGGCCGTAATGGTCATCGTTCCGTGCTACCAATGACCTTGTCCTGATGCCAAATAGCCAAATTTTGAATGAATGAATAAAACAATCCAGCGGAGTCGATCAGAACACCAAAGTTACTTACCAACGCTGACTATGATGACGACGCATCTAAGCGATAAACAATGCGAATCACTGTACCACTTATATACGTTTTCACTAGCGATGGTAGGCGATTTTGCTCATACAATTGGGCATTGCCGTCAAATATGCGTCTGTCCTTGAGCAGGCTCAAGTTCAGGCCCGGCAAGGTTAACCGAGCGTCTGACGAGGCCGATATATCGTGTCTAGTTATGCTATCATATTGCGCGGATCTGACGTCCCCCCCTGTGTAGCTGTGGGCAGTCCCACCGCGCTTCGGCGAGTTCGGTCAGCGCGAGAACGCACATAGGCGAGCGTCGGCAACGGCGCAGCTCGTTACCGGGGGTTACGCCGCCGACTACGATGCAGTCGTGATTCAATTGTGCCCACGCATAGCAAGCACGAATAGCTTAACGCGAATAGCGACGCCCAGCCCGGCGGCGTTTGTGCCAACGAACGGCGTACACGAAGACGTCACCATTACCGCAGATCGCGCAGAATCAGACGTGACCGCCTGTCGATGCGATATCAGCACCGTCCGCTCTGCGATGACAGCAATCGCTGTAGACGTATGAGAACTGTGGTCACAGGCGAGGAACAACCGCATCGTCGGCGCCCGGCATCCTTCTCATCCTCCACTGCAGCAGGTGTCGCCGCGGCCACTTAGCTTCGAATTTCTAGGGAATTACTTCTTGCACGCAGAGCAAGAGATAACGAAACTCCTTACAACGACGACGACGATGACGAATCATGCAATGCTTCGAAATAGCTAAATGCCTATAGGTGTATCGTATTGCACCCGATCGAATGTACACCGCGCAGCTGAGGAGCACTGGTAGTCGCAAGCAAATTTGCTTGCAGCTTCACCGGGGATGCCACCAAATTTGGAAATTCTGCAATGTGCCGCTTGCGGCTGGTTGGTGTTTGTTTTTCGTTGACCCGGGGGGTTGGTCGCTGCCGGGCCATTGCAACTGTATGTCTGCCGCATAGCTGTTGGTCGCCTTGAGCACTGTGTGTGTGTGTGCAGCAATCAGCTGCCGCAGCTAACCGCAACAATAACAGACGGCTCGAGCCGACCACTGGGTCCCATCAATCTAGAGACTAAAAGGCGTGGAAAAAACTACTGAAAACTGACGCAGAAGCGGGTGCTGGCAAATTTCTGATTTCGAACAAGCTGCGGCTGATTTCAGATTAAAAAGAACAAGAAGAAGAGGAGGACACCCCTTCCGATTGTGCGCACTGCCGTTTACCAGTTGAAGCACACACAGACGTATAGTAGATATATGTGTGTGTGTATTTAAACATACACGTAAACTTTCTCTCTCCCTCGCTCTCTCTCTCTCGTGCACACATGCGGAGATCGCGTGTTTCATGCGCAAGACAAACTGATCGGCTGGGCGGCTGACATCATGCTTGCTATACGCAGGCAGGCAGACAGGCTAACGGTAGTAACAGTAGCTGGCGGCTGAAGTGAACAGCTCTGGGCTGTTCAGCAGAGAGGCAATCACTGACTGGCCCAGAGAGCAGCAGACAAACAAACAAGCAGATACGCAAGCAAACAAACAGCAAATTGACGAAAGATCGTCGACGGGTGGCCGATGCGGGTGGCGATGTCGGAAACAAGTCGACGGCGCAACGAATCAGCAGCGATGAGGTGTTGGCCGATCCGACGTGTGCGGTGATCGCGGAGTCGGGCGCGCGGCTTTGGCGACGGGTCGCCCGCAGCTGATCGGGACACCGAGGAAGAAGCTAACGGTGTTTGCTGTAACGGGATACCTGTTCAGCTGTTGACGCGGTTAGCGGTTCAGCTCCGGCGGCAGCGAGAACTGGATCTAGCTCTACCGGATCACCGCCGGCCATACGGCCATGCGCTTTCATTTTTCAACATTGTATCGTACCTTACGTATAATATCTGGGTAAATTTGCGCTTGCAGAGTTGCCGAACGCTGGTCGCCAGATGCCTGATAGAGGTGGTGCATGGCACAGGCAACGCATCGTGCGCTGACGAATTTCTAAAGACGTCAAACGCCTACGTATGCTGTTGACTGTGCGGCGGGGTATTTGTCGCCCTCATCGGTCAATGTTACGCTGCATCTGTTCGACTACCAATACATCTTATGTAAATTGGCAAAGAATTCGTTCGAGAAAGTATCTGTGGAAATAGATTTGTCCCGGGTGGCATTTATGTACGCACATATTTATACTCGACGTATGGTGAGACCTGATGTTACCACCAGCAGCGCGGTAAAACAACAGTTAAGGGAGATCTCGTTATAGCACACTGAAGGTATTGTCCATTACCATCATCATGTCAGCTAATAATGGCTGGGCATACGGCTGTTTGCAGCCGGCCGATATTTGCGCCTGATACATCTATATTCCGACATTTCTCGTTTTATCAGAAAAAAATCAACAGAGATAGAAAGAAAGGGAGGGAAGAACGATGTACCTCGTCGGACGAAATTGTACCACAGGCTGACCCTTAGACACTGTGAGCCGCCTGTTCTAGAAATGTCGTTGTTATCCTAAATGAAATCTGTCAGGCTGCTAAAATCTGTCAGGGCACCAGTTACTATTGCACAGACGCAAAGCCTATTGTTGTGCCATTTATACGACAAGTATCGATGAGTGACTATAGATAGAGAGGCCGGTCGGCGAGTCGGTCGCGGTGTACATATACCTAGATCCATATTAATACTCGTAGATGCGCGAAACAGATAGTCACACTAGCGTGTTTTATTAACCCATCATCACCACCACCACCACAACAACAACAGCAGCCATAGCGGCTGTGGTAACATCGGCAGCTTGAAGTATCTTTATGCCGAACACTAGAGTGGCACTTCTAAAAATACCTCCCCATATACGCATCTACAGATACACATATATGTGTATATCAATGTGTATATATATATATATATATATATATATTATATATATGTGTGTAAACAACATCCACGGATATATCTGTCAATGGCGTTGTTATCATTTCGAGTTAGTATCAGCAGGCCACGCATGGTTGGCGTCGGGGAAAACACTGCTTGCTGCTCGTCGAAGAATCCAGACGAGAACAAAACAAGAACAGAGAGAAATGGTCGACGGGGCCGACAAGCGAAAGCACGAATGCAAGAAGGAGGATATCAAATCTTATTATTATTATTTTTCTACAACACTGGCCGAAATGGCACTCCATTGGTTGGTGGTGGTGGTGGTGGTGGTCGTTGGGGGGGGGGATCAGGGGAGCAGATCTGGGAGGCGAAGAGGCCGACGAACGCCGAAGAGATAACAGGAGAAGATTGCCTGCTGCCGGATCGCCGGGTGCTCGCCTGCCGTTTACGGCGGCGTCAGGGTCAAACATACGCCGCCTTGCCCGGACGGCCCAACCCTGACCCCCTCCCAGATGAGTTTTACCACCGACGACACCATTCTCTGGCTGCGCGCCTATCATAGTAGCCCGCATACATTGTATACATATATATATATATATATATATATATATATATATAGCGCACGAGGGGCTGCAACGACGAAGCAGGGGGCTTGCTATGCCAATGGGCTGACTGCCTCACCGACAAGAAGAGCGGCCCCAAACCGCGGACGGCTACCGCCACAGAAATAATAGCGACTAGAAAACGCAACTAGTGCTCGTTGGCCAGTGGGGGCAGGTCTTTGCAGGGACTGGCGAATCACCGTAGGATATTTCCCCCGTTCCAGCGGCTGCGACAGTAGCAGAAAACCTGCCACTGAGCTGCTGCTGCTGTTGATCCAGGAGCGTTTGTGCTACCTAAACGCCTGTGTATCTCCCTGCTAATGCTGAGGCTGGACAGCCGACATGGACGGCTCGTTGCGCTTCTTATATTTCGTGCCGTAGCTGTTGTTGCGGTTTTTTTTTCTTCTTCTGATTTCTCTCTGAAATGTTCGTGTTGACAATAGCGAAAATGATATGACAACGACCGAAAACGAAGACACGGCAGAAGCAGAAGAGGCAGTGAAAAGTGAAGGGAACGCTGGCGGGTGGCAAGGGCGGCCGAGTGAGCCCGGCTAACCGACCGGTGCAGCCGCTTGCAGCCCGCCGCGACGACAAAAACAACTCCTCGATGTGGAACATATCTATTTATAATAGAAGAGCAAAAAAATTACATACAAGTATTCTCGCTGCCGCGGCTGCTGCTTTCGGCGAATTTTACATATATATATATATATAGTGATTGTAAGCACGCATTGCCTACTCGTGCTGCTGCTGATTATTTTGCCTCGGCTGCTACTAGCGACATTGGTGGAGTTGACGCTGGAGTAGCCAGCCATCGTCAGTCGATGACGGCCTGCGATGGCAGCATGGTCGCTCGTCTCTTATGATGATTATGAAGCTGTCATGTGTGATTGTAGAGAGGCGATGAAATGCTCAGCTTGCCAAGTGGAACACAACGGCGAACGAATGAACATCGGTTTTATCTCGCATGATGAGAGCGTGGGGAGGGAGGGAGGCTTGGTGGACAGCTTAGTGGAGCGATGAATGGTGGTGACGGACACACTAGCGGTTGTTACTGGCTTCAGATGAGTTCTGGGATTGAACCAGGCATATATATATACATATATATATATATATATATATATATATATCTCACTATTTGTTGTGATTGTAATTAACACTCCCGAGTTAAAGATCACCCGGAAAAACCCATTGACTGATGGTTGGTTTTATCCGCAGCCATTCGCAAACGTGCCCCGTGGACGCGCCCATAACAACAACAGACATACAGTAACGTTCCAGTAGTCATGTATGCATGCAGTGTATAGATAGCTTGTGCAGATATTCATGACGAAGATATTCGATGTCGTTTCCGCGGCACACCGCCGTATAAAAGCCAAAGCATTCTACGAGTTGGTAGCGCCGACCGACCGGGCGGTTGGACAACACAGAAATCCCTCCGCCCCAAAAACCAGACAACCAGCGGTGCTGGTGACCTTCTTATTGTCAAAATGTTCATGCGCTCTCGTTCGTTACCACCACATTTCACTTCAACAGCGAAACCCGTCCTACCTGACTCTTCTAGCGCAGTGACGATCGAGTCATAAATTCTAACAAATTCTCATCCTCTTCTCGAACACATCCACACACATACACACACACACACACACGCCAGCTGCGAAATAGTGAATTTCCCTTGAGCATTCGCATTCATCGGAGACGCGCATTGTCTGATCTTGCTCGAAGCTCGCCTAATTCGAAGCAACACCGCAGCAGCAGCAGCGTTCTCCTCTATTCGCTTGGTGCGCTCTCAAGCGCGGGCCAAGCGCGACATTCGCAAATTCTAATTCGCCGTCTTGGTGGAAATTTTCCACATTCAAATCGCGAATCGCTGCTGAGCGTGAACGTTCGCGATTTCGACGAAACGTCAAAGTTGTTGAGCATTCGTCGTCAACGACACCGACACATGCCGATGGGGACGAGGGACAAGAAAGTCATCTGTGAAATTCAGTATGACTCCCGTACGATTCCAGCTTCTTGGCTTCTTGAATCGTGCGTCGTCTAGCTAAAAGCGTACCTCCACTATTCCGATAGCCAATGGTCGAGTCCGATCGAAGCAACGCGATCAATAGCCGCACGGATGAATACAAAAGGTATATATATATATATTGCTTTACTCATCCGTGCCGGGGACATCGAGTGCGGCTGCGATTTGTGAAAAACTCGCCAAAAATGTAAAGTTAAGCGTCATCGATCGGCAGGTGGTAGTGGCGTCGTCGCAGAAGCGGCTAACGCTGAATTTTAGTGTTGTAATCGAAATTGAGATATTCGACTCACTCTCGCAATGCTCCCGGCACGCTTTCAGATGAGGCTAGCCTTTGTTAGATAAGGGAACAGGCCTGCTGTTCATCGGCCATACATCGATTTTGCTCAGACACATCTCGTAACACATGTAAATCTTGGCATGTGTTGGGCAATGGTGAAACAGTCGTGTGCTGCACGTGCAATGGAAATCGTCTCAGAGACGCTTGTGCCCGTTGTCAATTCAGATCAGCCATCTGTGAAGTAATTGTTAAGGCAGTGGCCTCACTTAATGTGCTTTTTATCCATGAAATACATATATATATATATATATATATATATATAAGAGAGACATGGTGCGCGTGGTATCACTAAATGATTCACAGATGCGCTCCATGGGTTAGTGCAAACAATAAGTGCAGGTTCGACCTCATAAAGATTTTTTGAGCGGGATAAGAATAATTCTGCCTAGGGCTCGCTATTCATAGGTACCACAAAAGACAGTGACCCATTCCGAGTGACAGAAATTTCATCGAATTTTTCGAGGCTATGTCGCCGTCCCATGTCCCTCACTTTGTGATAACGTTAATAGCGTATCGGGGGGATCATATCTTTGAATGTCGCCGTGTCGAAGTATGCCTTTTTCTTGCCATCCTAATAGGGCATTGTTTAGGAGCCCAACCGCCTTCTAGATTTCTGCAATTATCGGAAGTATTCGGACGTACGTAACGATAGTATCGGGAACAGTGAAATTGACGGCCTCAAAAATAATGCGAACTGAATGTCACATAATTGCGCGCCACGGAGGAATCGACTTCTAATTCACAGTTTCCTCCTCTGGCTTGTTAACTACATCACTGATACAATTGGCCGTTATCGAAAGGTACAATGTCAATCGACACGACCCTGCGAGAATAAGTCAAATGGACAAAACATCCAAGGTGCCTCAAGAACACGGCAAGCTAATTATGTTAAACCCAAAATATTATATGTATGTATATATATATATATATATATATATATATATATATATAACTTGATATGTGATACTTGCTGGGAATGATTCGTGCGATGTGAGTTGTCCACGTTTATGGTTCAGATAATAAGAACGTCATTTGTAATTGTCATTTGTCATCCTTCAATTAGACTGAGACAAATTGGTAACTTCTGTGTGACAGCATAAGCCTCGTGTGTAGCAAAGTACGATTGAAATGCCTGCCTGCATAGGCATTAGCCATCGGCACAAATTTATTTCGAATGTCTTCGAGGAAATTATTATAGGGCAAATAATCACAACGTCCCTCTATGCCGACAATTGAGCTCGGCGTTCAGCGCTCTTCGACGGTGGGCTTGCTGCCACTGGTGCAATCGGGCAGCTCGCGCGCGAACGCGCGAGCACCCCCAGAGGATCACGGTCCAAATCGAGACGCCCTGAGCGAGGAAGAGGCTCAAAATTTGGCATCGCGAGGAAGCCAGCCAGCAGTAACAACTAAAAGATACTATCGCCTCTGTCGTTGTTGAAGCCGTTGCCGCCAACGAGCTACACTGGACGCTGGACGTCAATAAAAACAAAAAACGCGAAGTGTGACGAAGCTCTTCATTCAGTTCATTCTGATGGAAGTCGTCGGCCACTTCGTTGACACCGGCGCCGGTGCCGTACGTGATAGCGAGGTGGTGCTTCACGTCGCGCCGCTGCGAACCGACAAAAGAAATGCAATCACGCGCTAAGGAGCGCTCGATGCGCGCCGCAGTGAAGTTAGCAGCCGAGCCGGCTGTCTCCGTCCGTGTATCTCGGATGTCTCCCTGTCTGCTTGGCTATCTGTCTGAGCATAGACAATGGATGAAGTCGCGACGACGTGAAGAAGCCTACGGCGGCAGCAGCAGCAGCAGCGTGACTGAGGGGCGAATCAACGCGAAATCGTCCAAGGTCGTCGGGATCCGCCGTCGGCCGTTGTCGGATAGCGGAACCTCGTTGAAGCTGCGACCGCGCGTGGTGACACCGGTTGGCGTGCGACGTTAATCGCCATCGCCGTCAGGGGCCGCCAGTCACGTCCCGTAACCTTTACGAGCCATTGCAAGCGTTGCCTTCGCCGATCTTCGCCTCGGGGCGAAGAAGGCTCGCTAACTGAATTACTGTTCTATCTATGAACAGGGCTGGCTAAATGTGAATTTGTGATTTCCGCGACTGTGACATCCATTGACGATCGTGTGCTGATAATGTTGATGATTTATTTGCTTGTATTGTTGGCTGCTCAGAGTACTTGGCATAATCAAATCGAGAGAGGCAGACGAGCCAGGCTGAGCTGTGCATATATGTATAGGGCGATGATGATAATAATAATAATAATAATTATTATTATTTTACTATTATTATAATAATGAGTTGCGTCTAACGTTTATGGACGGAAGCGCTCTTCACTGTTATTTCCCTTAGAAACCCAAAAACACAGTCTTATACAACAATTGTAGCTTTACATTCACCATTCACGCTCTGAAATGAACATACATGTGCACCAATCGCTATAACGACAGTTGCCAACCATTAGCTGCTATCGGCTCACGCTCGAAAGCCAGCCAAGTACGCATTTGGCAGTGCCACACTAAATACGCCTAACAAACACGAAAACGCAAATAAAATCATGCTTCCTCTATCGAATCGGCTCTGAATAAATCAATTCGGCCACCCTTGCCTTTCGTTTTCAACCTGTCTAGCGGCTGCAATAACGAATAACCCATTTTCCTTTAGACGGTAGTATGTTACCTTTGCGAATGCTTGTTATCGACCATCCAGTGCATTCTGATATGGCTGATCGCGCCGCGGAGGAAAATGATCCTTTTTAGCACCTTTCCCGATTCGAAGTTCGAAGTCGATCACGACCGTAATTCTCGTAATTCAATCATTTCACAGAATTGCAGCAACGGTAGCGAGACGATGGGGCGCACGAGTCATAAAAAAAAACACGTCATGATAAATCACAATTACGAGTGATAAAATCAACGCCGCACTAGTTATGCTCAATATCGACACCGGCGATCGGAGTCACCGTGGCGCCGGGTGAAACCAAGGGACACAAATATGCTTCGCACCTTCATGCCACCTTCTTTGAGCGGTTCTACAAGAATAGTTCCTTCGTGGTCGGGTAGCTCCCCTCGGCCGCCAGTTGCAACAAGTAAAAACAATTTTTCTTCTATCGTGTGTGGCGTATATCAGTATTACAACGAGTATATATATATATATATTTTTTTTTTTTTTTTTTTACAATAAGTGGTCGACGTACGTCCGCGTACGCACCTCTTCGGTCATCATCAAGGTCGAGAGGATGAGGGATCTTCGCCGATTGGTCACGGAAGTACCTGTCGTCACAGATGCTCGTGATGACAGACAAAAGGTACGACGCCTATACCATGCTAATATAATACCATTTGACCATCAACCATCAATCAACATCATCAGTCAGCTCGTCACCGCTACTAATAATCATCATAGTTATAATAGTCGTTTGATATATATTAAAGGCAAATAGTACTATAATACTTACCTTTGAAGCGTAGACGGTTCAAAAATATAGAATATACTCATATATAGAATATAAATAAAAAAATATATATATAGAATATAATCATACCACTCATAAAGTCTTATAGACTTTCGTATGTGGCTACTTCCACCCCCTCTCAGCCGTTTCTGTCAGCAGTCATTTCTCGGCACTGACCCGCCGAGATGGCAGAGATCTCGAAATGAAAGTACACGTTTTCCTGAGGCTACAACAGGATAGTACTCTATCGGGGCCATTCAACTAGTGGTAGCCCAGCCTCGGCCATTATTTCTAAACGTATGATTAGCATCGTTACCATTGTTCCCTATGGTGTGTAGCGGGAAAGCTGCGTGGCTATACAAGAGTCGCTGAGGGAAACGTTCACGCGATCGATTAGTAATGTAATCGGCCTTCCGAGTTATCTGTTCAGGACTATATGAGCCTTATGACCTTATGATGCATGCTGGTGCAAGAATTCCTTGATCGGCACATTTATCCACTGATTGTACCGGCAACCACGGTCTATTGTCAGCTGGACATTGGTCAGGCCTCCTACGCTATCCTGTTGGATGATTTGTACTCCTTGGGTAAATATGCACAGAGGTAGGTTTGTATTCGTAAGCATGACTCATGAGTCTTATAAGAAGGCACGGTTGGTACAATATCATATTTAATCAATCGTTGCCGTCCGAGTTAATCAAACTCGAAAAGTGTCGAAACACGAAGCTTGAGTAAACGATATATTTTTCAGATTTGTCTATACGTATTATTATTATTATTATTGTTATTATCATAATTAATGATTGCTTTTGATTTCTGCAAATAACATGCGATATAGAATTTAACACGTCACCGTCTACTATGGACAAGTCGTGAACGATTTCGTGAGTCAACGTCACAACAAATTCTTGATATTCTGGTCCTCGCGCCGAAAACAGACACCAGTGATTACGACAAACCGATGCGGGATCATGACCCGTTTTTATCGATCGACCGACCGACCGACCCCTACCGCAGGTCTCTGTGTGTGCGCGGAGATTTTTTGTGAAAGATGAGAGCAACACGGAAGAAACGAAAGTGAAGATTCAACTCGCGAATGCAGAGCTCCGAAAACATCACCATTAAAAAGCAAGGATACGGCGGCAACGGCAATGGCGGGCGGCCGATGAAAATGCGATCACTACATCAATACGAAGCTCTGCCGTCGGGTTCGTATATATGTACGGTCACATCATACTTGGTGTGTACGCCCGGCCATAATGGAACGTTGAACAGCGGCAGTAAAGGGTACGGCAGAAATAGCGAAGAAACGAATGTATCTGCTGTTCGAGTAAATGGCATTAAGTTAGTTTTCGACGATCTTCGTCAAGACCGCTTAAGGCTATAAATTTCATTATATATATATATATATATATATATATATAATGGAACGTGGTGACGTCAGTATTTGCCTTGCATGACGTGATTCCACAGACTATACCGAGCCTATAGCATCCCATTCGACGGTTGTTGCCTGCGGAAACAGGCCCAAGTCGAATATGCGGTATTCACCATACGAAAAATACTACTACTAATAATAATAATAATTGCCAGTTACTGCCTCGAGCATCAGCTTGCACCTGCCGCACAGTTCACTGAACTGATTTTGGATCGTCCACCGTTAATCGTCCACCTTCACCATTCGAAACAAAATGAATTGCGGTGTTTATCCGAGAACAGAGCGAGCCTGTATACAGCCAACAAATATTAAATTCAGGTCTGCTTACGTTGCTGTGTGCATTGGCGGAACATCAGCACAATTTTACATGTTAGCTGTTACAGGTTATCACTGATCACCGTTGATCACCGCAATCATATTAACAAATCATGCGCTCGCCGCGGATTAATTGCATAAGAACAAAGAGGCAGACAACATGTATACAAAACACCAGAAAATGGCTGGTTAGACGCGTAAACACAGCTGAACGATTTGTGCAAAGACGCCGGCTAGACAGTTCGTGATCGAGCCGACGTTTGCGTCTAGTCCTCTGTGCACACGATAGATTGTATCACAACGAGTTTATGAGATATAGCGTTGAAGGCAGACACATATATATATATATATATATATATACATATATATGTATATATATATATATATATATATATATATATATATATATATATATATATATATATATATATATATATATATATATATCTATATATATATATATATATATATATATACATATATATGTATATATATATATAGATAGATATATATAGGGGAATCCGTGACCGGAAAATCTAGATGTATAATATGGTAACTGCTATAAGCCCGTATACTCGCTAACGATGACCCAATAAGTCTGCGATTATAGGATAAACATATATAGTAGTGTATTTTGTATCATCCGTTGCTCTGAGAAGGGTTCTCTCGATGATCGATCACTGATTTGAGTGAAGAAGTGAAAAGAAACATTTTGACATGAATCGTATGAGAGGGGATGATGGCCATTTCTCATTATGTTGTCAATGTTTCCCTTGGAAGTTCGTAGGTGCACATTTCGCACTGCTATATACTCCAAGATATATATATATATATATATATACGACTCGGTATGTCTTCGGCCGCCGGGCCTATGAGGAGGAATGGCTGAATTTTAAACGGTTCACTCTCACCCGGCGGTTCACCGAACTGTATCACCTTAGCTAAGGGTTAGAACGAAATTAAGAACACGTTCTTCAACTGGCCCGTCCGTCGAGGCAATACTGATTCAATGACGAACGCTGCGCCAGTCTATAGGATCACCGCCACAATCGTTTGGTGGCCTCCCGGTGCTATACGAGGCAGGCATTTGCCCTTGTCCCGATGTGGCGTTTCGGGATGATTCCACAATGATCGACTGCCCGACGAAGCATCGCAAGAGAATCGAATGACGCTACTGTCTAATGAACTGGAGGATTTCTTCGCCGGTCAGGCGACAAGTCAGTGGTGTGGCGTAGTTCCGATCGCACATCGAGTCTATCACCAGCAGCAGCAGAAACGAATAAGGTCGAGTCGGGGGAATTTCGAAGATAAAACGCACCTTTAATTAGTCCACGTGGAATAATTGTTATGTGTGGGAGAATAAAAGCACACTACAATCTTAGCACGGGTCTTCTGACAATGGACAAAGCAATATCTGGTCTCGTGGCTAACATGTAACACAGGTCGGTTAAGCGAGCAATCATTGTACGAACTACAATTAGTACGTTTGATAATTACCATCCCTCGAACATTTCATTAGCGAATCGTTTGGTATACGCGTACTCTTTATCGAGCCCGAGTGCAAGGGGTTGAGGAACTCGAGTCTGGAGAAGTGCACTTCACATTCGAGCAAAACTGGTCTTGTACCTTACTTTTCGAAATCGCTACGCAGTTATAAAATTGACGATTAGAGGCCCGTAATCAAGGCGACGGAAAGCGGTTTCAACTCCCAAGACGTTACCATAACTCGACGTTTATCCCGACGGTGGAATCAATCGGAGCTAGAAAAAAAGAGGTAAGCCCTGCTGGACGTTCATCTGCCGCAATGAGCAGTAAGTGACCCAGTGTTCGGTGGACGCGTCGCGAGGCCTCAACTGACCTCTTGAGATCGGGACATGCAGGTGCGGTGTTTTTTATATTAAGCAAAAAAGTACATAATCCCAATGCGACCAGCGCAGATCGAACTTCTGCAATAGACCTTACGTTACGGGAGGTACCCCGGCGTCGTTAGAGTCGTGCTTCGCGAAACCGTTTTCCGATGCAGTGACGCCGGTGGGCGCGACAAGGAACGATGGTTGAACAAATAGCCTCACCCGATCCACCGACAATAGCACCGGTAGCCGCGGCCAACCGAGGAGACGAAATCGAAACGGATCGGAAATCACCAGCGTCGCTTCGTCTAACACCAACACGCTATATGCTGTCCGGCTTCAGCGCACTTACGGTGCTCAATCACCGAGCTGTGAACGCTCAGAAGTCATAGTCTGCCTTTGGTATGACTCGGAGATAGGTGTACCTATCCCATGTTCAACCTGCTATTTCTATCTGTTTTTACTTTGTGCCGGCACCACGAACGTTTACAGAAAGTTACGGAATGGCTAGCTTGATGGCTGGTTCGCGCGAATAGTGGATATGGGTTGATTACGAGATAAGCGATGATATTGTATAAGGTAACCCCAGGGCGAGATCACACGGAGCAAATGACGCGAAGAAAACAAAAATATATATATATATATATATATATATATATATATATGGCGATGAAAACATTATCTAAATATGGAAACCATATGAGAATAGTAAATAATAAAACAGAACAGGAGTAGGGGATTTATGTAGAAACAGGCATCCCCTGTTTCGATAATGCTGCCGCTGTGAGTTGTCAGTCGGTGATTCAGTCACAGACTAACGAAGCTTTACCAAGTACGATCGTATGATATAATCTATGATATGCATCAATTTCACTGGGCGCCTTCACCGCGTCGCTGTGGCCAAGTACGTTTCCTGTTTGTCTCGAAGGGGACAATTATCTTTCAAGGGATACAGCAAACTGTGCCAGAACCTAAATAGCACATATCGTTACTCACCCTCTTTCGGACGCCGCAGTAGAGCGGGTCGTCGCTTCGCGAGAACAGGCTAAGCCTTAGCGAGGTATTCGTTCCACCCTGGCCATAGGCAACGCATGGCTCCTTCCGGAGCTCCTTGGCGATGCCGCGCTCGTTGATATCCCGCGTGTGTACAACTCCTTGGAAGGGCTTGTCCGTAGCGACTGAAATCGTTATGTATCCTTTATCACAGACCGCACTCACGGATGGGGAGAATTCGTCCTCTTGACCAACGACCGCCTGAAACGCGCACAATGCAAAAATGAATTGAGTAAACTACTGATAATTAAAAAAGAAAAAAAAATATATATATATAAATAAATATACATATGTCCAGTTAATGGATATCAATGTCAAATACTAATGATGATTGAACGTAAATATATACATATATATATATATATATATATATATATATATTTCACTACTAAAAATAGGCTCATTATTTGATCCAGAAAGCGAATATATTGTCCTTATATCGTCCTTCATGCCCTACAAAGAAGGGTGAAAATCGACCCCCTTAATAAATATGACAAGGAGATCTTTTAGCGAGCACACCTTCGGTGTGCCGCTATTGTGTGAGTGTCGACTACATTCACAGGGGTACATTCATAGTCCGTCACGAACAATTTTCACACAAGAAGAAATTAAAAAGTGAATTGGATCGAGTTGTTATTGAGATAGCGACGGTGTGCGCAGTCGCGCACGAACCAACAGCCAAACATGATCGTAATGTATTAATGAACGACTGAGAGCGAAACCCCAACAGTTTGTAGGACAGTTCACGGAAATAAATACGTTCAATAGAAGCACACACACACACACACGGGCCTGTACAGGATAAGAATCAAAATACAGAAATTCTCACAGGGTTCCCACAGAAAGTTTGACGCGTATCTGCTGAATGACGCGGTAAGGAGACCGATCACATTACAGGGGGACGCTGATGCCGAAAGTGTGTACGACTTCGTTGTCGGCGTGCCCCGCCAGGTGGCACGCGAAAGTGCGACTAGACAGGCCTATATATTTCTTTTTGCAGCATAGATAGTTTAAGTAGTAATATCTAAACTTCATCTCCTGCTTATACAGCATACTAAATGTATATATATATATATATATATATATATACTGCTGTCACAGCGATACGATTATATAACTGAGCGATGACTACATTCTGTCTGAACATCTCACCGACACGAGCTACGTAGTTCGAAGAGAGCAGTCGAGATGATCGAACTCATAATCGTGTCGTCTAACAGTAGCGCTCCAGCACTCGAAATCAGTTTCTGGCCAATGTTTCAATTAGCCGCCTAACTTACAACTTCGTATCGTACTCCTCCGAATATGCCCCTTTTTCTCCATTTATAGTTGACATATTCCATGAACTTAAATGATCGCCTGACTCAACACACCTAATGATAGATCACTACTGCAAAACTAGTCCGGAAGCTTCACGTCAATTGCTGATTGAATGTTATGTTAATATGAAGAGAATATGTGCCACATGAACCAAGAACAGAGTGCCCATAGCTGTTCAACACTGGCTGGGCTCAGTATATTTGCAGCAGATATAGTAACAAAAAAGAACTCTGCCGGCTTGGCGTTTCCATTGTTCTGACGATTTACTCGCTGAGGATTGGGGGAGTGATCACTTTTGCGTGATCGTTACACGTATTAATGATAACAGCTGTTGTTGTTATGGATGCCGTTGATCACATGTGGTGGTGATATTCTCGTTCGGCCATCGTTTCAGCTGGACGATCCTCGCTTCATCGTGAGGATGGTCGGGTTGCCATCCGTACCATACATCTGTTACCACCATCTGAGCAATTAGAATCTGATCACCAACCAGCAATAGAGAGAGAGAGAAATACACAGATCGAGAGGTCATCGACCTGTCTAATTATATCGTTTCAGTTTCTGATACTCATGTGTTTTCCTGTCACTAAGTCGCTTGTTGGGGAAGAGGCCTGCTCTGAAAGACATTCGCTCCCATCACCGATAGAGGGGGGAACCCGTGTGGAATCCTGCGCAAAAATCGAATGCCAATATTACCTATCAAATAATAATAATAATGACCTTTTAGACAGGGCGTCCACTATTACAATAGGAAAACAAAGCAAAATACCAGTTCACAAACTGCATTGTGGTGCAGTTTTGCATATACACACACACACACACACACACACAAAAGCACGCGCGCAAAGCGCTGTGCGTCAAACTAATGAAGCTGACCATCTTTGGGCAGCTGCTCGAAGCGGATTTTACACGCGGACCAGTCCCTGACTGCTGTTCACTCGATGATATGTAATAATCATAATAATGAGATACGGACAGATCTTCTATTCCCGCTTGTTCGCTTTGCTTCGTTAAATATGTGGGCAGAATATTTCAGGAGCATTCGGAAAGCTCACATATATATATATATAGAACTGGAGCTCACGCGTATACAATAGGCCCTCGTAATGATAGATTAACTGTTTGACACAGTTTTTTTGTGAACACGTGAAGGGCTACACTCTTAACGAACTTTTAAGCGCGCCCCCACCACCCCCCGCTCCAACGCGAATCGCAGCGTCCGTTGGCCGCAAAATGTGTCACTGTGTGTACACATTATCACATTGTATCCAGCTCCGCCCAGGTGTATTTACCTAATCAACCCGCGAGTAAGGCCTGAAGTTCTTAAGGGTTTCCAGCGGTGTCAGTCGAAATTCGGCTGAAAATAATGGCCACACATCAAACAACAGCGGCGACGCCGACCCCTGAATAGCTGCTGCCGGCCGACAGTTGCGACATTCTGCACTGGCGATTGTGGATCGAACAAAAAGGCGCCCGCTCTCGTTCGAATGTCGTAGACTCTCGTGTGTTGCCGTCTTCTCTGTCGCTAGCTCAAGTATCGGTAGCCAATTACGGCAAAGAGGGATATTGTGGTCGCAAAAATGGCAATAAGTGCCCGCACTTATTCTTAGCTATTATATCTCGCATAAGGGACAATTTGGCCATTTACACAATGGCCCTTAAAAGGCGTTATGAAATATGTGACGGGAGTGTGTGGCCTCGTCGGTTTGCGGTTTAGGCTGAACAATGTCAGCGGTAAATATTTCCTTTTTAGGCTGGATTTGGCGTGACATGTTTATGCAATCTTTTCTCGAGACACAACCCAATGTAGTGCTCACTACTGCGCTCGGTGTGCACAATAGAACACTTAATTTTTTCGACGTTTTGAATAAACTAATAAACAGTTCGCCATTGACATAGGCCATATATATATATATATATATATATGTATATATATATAAACAGTAGCGTTTAGTTTGCTCATCAACGTGAGACATCAACTTCAAAGAACATGAATGGATGTAGCTGCCTTCGAATGTCCTCCGCTAAAACAGATCGTCCAAAATGCGGTGTTCACACCAACTCCAAGCATAGCACTTTCAAACTTCGAACAATCAGTCGATGGCAGGGTATTTTTTCTACTATTTCTCATTATTATATACAGTTATTATTCGACTTGTATCTTCCATTCCCTCTTCGTGTCCTACCAAGAGCCTATGTTCATATTCCAACTAGCGATTTGTCTGGCGATTTGTCCTATTATATTTGTGACTGGCCACCTCATTCCGGTGAACGAATCCCCACTGTGTTCATTTTCGAGGACTCGCCGCTGTGACCACGTTACGCGAGGTCTGTCGCTCGTGGTGAGCCATCCGAGAGAGGAGAAATGATTTTTTCTGCTTTTGGCGTAACACTCTCAGCGGCGACGTTCCTCGTACACTTTTGTTGTGATTTCTTGCTCCAAGGTCAGCGCTGGAACAGACAGCGCCCACTTGGTTCCGTGCCGTCATGTGTTGGTCATGGGAAATCGATATCTATTAGGGTGGCGTTCCCATTCGATTGGGGTCTGCGAACAGGGTGACAGGGTGAGCGAGGGAGGAGAGCGAGAGAGATCGATGACAATGACTAGTGATATTGAAGCTTGGCGATTCGCCTGCAAAAGTCAAAGGGGCTTTTCTTTTTGGCTTCGCGCGTGAAAGCGGTTGGCGAACATCGCTGATACGCCGTATGCTGATACGATGGTGGTCATGTTTCGTGTACTATAAACGAATGTTGTGATTAATCATCAGTCTCGTAAAAGCTGCTGCTGCTGAGGTAACCGCTGGGTGACAACGAAATTGCCTGTTATTCAAGACAGACATTATTATCCTCGATGATATGCCATGATTAACGGGTTTACAAGCGGATTGTCCAATGCTCATTGCGAACGAGCATTCGCAAGCATTGGACAATCCGTCGAACGAGCATTTTTTGCGAAAGTGTGTCCACAAACGGAAATTTTTCGTATTTATCTCATTTTAGTCTCCAGTGGCACGGGTCACATTCGGCGTATTGTGCAGATCAGCTACACGAGACTCCGTGCTGGCTTGTAATAAGAGAGCTTTGCATATGTATGCCCAGCAGACAGGCGCCACATTGACACGAAATTGTAAACTGTTGCCGATGTTGGCTGTTGTAATTGGTTGACACTGCCTCAAGAGAGTCGAGTCCACCTTAGCGCATGTAACATCGTAGGTCGATTCGGTTCAACTCTTCCTTCTGGCAGACAACTGGGTCTGTCACGCAATAGTAACCGGCCACAGCGGAGGCAGCTATGACACCTCGCGAGGAAGTCCCAATCAACCTCTTCCTATATACCGCTCCCTGCCGCACCGAAATCGGGATGGCTTACCTCACTAACATAAAAATTACACGAGATACAAGTAGCCGTGATACTGATCTGAAGCCATCTGCGAATGCCTAAACACACGACATGTGTAATGCAAAGTTACAAACACGACTGTATTTATTGCATCTGAAGCAGCGGCTAGGGATACTACTCTACGCCACGAGATATCCCTGTTCTCATATCTTTATCTATGTTCTGTTTTGACAGCGTTATCAGCTGTCGTCCCCCTGCGTGCCATGTTATATGGCGACATCTCGACAACAGCCAACCACACGAGTGACTGCAGCGAAGCGCGAAAAAAAAGAGGCTTTGGCTTATATACGGATTCGATTCGTGGCGTCACGCAATATCAGCTTGCCGCAGATGACAGCGAAAATAATTCGTCCGCTCTTGCTTCAAGTGCTCGCGCTTGTTGTTACTGCTGAACGTCCGCCCGCCCCCCCGCCCGACTTCGACTGTCGCGTCAAATTCAAATCCTCTTCTGACGCAATGAAGTGCTGCCACACATCTGACACCTGATGCTGCTTATAAACAGCTATTTCTGACCATCTTCCAGCTTCCGCGGTCCCCGCTTAAGCCGAGAACAACGCAACGATCAGAGGCACTGCTCCGGGCGGTCGGGGGGAGGAGCAGCAGGAACAGTGAGCTGCTCAGTCAGAGACAACATCTGATAGTATTTCAGCATCAGACTGTAGCGCAGCTGCTGCACGGACAATGGCAACACAATCCGTATAACCTCAACACACAGAAACCCAAGTCTCCCGAGCTATGCTCTTTTACAGATGTAAAGTAGCATCTGAGAGAAATAAATCCGATAGTTCTCACTGATTACATTTCTTCAAACAATCGACGCCGGTTAGACGCTATTTACGTTTCCCGTTATTTTTGATCACATCTTCGTTACGACGCGCGCTTAAAATCTCTTTCGTCACCTCAAATCCGAAAGCGGGAGGGATAACGCGCCCCTTTGTATCGTGAGCCACAGGCGTGCACCGGCGAACTGTTGAACATCTCTGTTGTTTCGACTGTCTCGAATCAACGACGGATTAAGTTCGCGCAGATGTATCAGTTTGGACGGCGCGCCGCCGATGATAACAGAACAAAAAACGACGACGACGGACTTAAGCCGCAAGCTCAAATCGCTTTGGTTATTTCGCTACGGCGCTGGAGAGACTGAAGGCTGAGGCACGTAATCGACTTTTGTTAACGAAGCGAATAGAAGTCGCAGAAGATTTCGGTGGCCTACAGAAGAAGTTGGTTCTGACAGAACATCGGACAGACCGATGGACGCGATATGCATAAAAGCTCATCTATTACACTTTACACTATATTCTACTATTATAGAAACCCCGACACACGCACAAGCACACACGACAAACAGAAGATGCATCGCTTGTGTTCGTCTCAGCACGTCTGGCTTATTGAAGAGCATTTGAAGCTGTTCGGCACCAGGATGACAAACACTTCGTCACAAAGGGAAATAGAGTAGCTATAAAAGTTCTGCGAAAAGCGAGTTGCAAAAAGAGAATTGCAAAATTAACAACATCAATAAGAATTGAAAAAAAAACGTTGCTGTAAACGATGTTGTTGTTGTTGTTGTCGGGTGTGCTTGGTCTCTTAGCTGGGAAGGATTTCCATTGATCTGGCCAGCCATTGCTATATTTACCTAAGCGTTGCTGTCCCGACAATGCAAGCATGGCAATTCTTCTGGTCGTTAAACGACACGCGTTCCTAGTCGAGTTGCCACAGCGGTGACAACGAAACTGAGAGCAGAGTATTATCGCTGCACGTAATTCTGCCACCGAACCTGTTATGCTTGGGCGACATTGCGAATCACGTCTGGTCGACGCTATGGATGGTGGGGCTTTTCATAAGCTACCGTCCATCCAGCGTTCTCAGTCTCCTTTGTCGTCGAGTTTCTCTCTCGCCTCGGCCCCGCGTGACCAAGTTCGGGTGCGATATCGTTCGGCTTGACAGACAATTGACCACGGCCACAAGAAGCGGAAATGTGAAAATCGTACGAATTGCGCGCTATGAAAACATCTATCGTCGACACGTTAAATACGTTTGCTCTGCCGCAGGGACCTTGAGAACGATGATGTCCCCCCATACGTTGCTTGTTACCGGCTAGGTATGAGGTAACGTATTTTCCCAGTCGGGCGAACCCCTCAAGAAATGCCTTATCACCCTTCACGCTGCAGACAGATCTGGGGGAAGGATTCGACAATCGGTTGATCAGATATGCGATCGCCGCGACACCGCAACGGTGACGAAATGGCTGTTGACGTAGGGTGACGTCGTCGTCGTTGACGAACGACGAACACCAGCAGCAGTGGCTGTAATTGCTGTCGGACATTTGGTTGGTAGGGCCAACCAGCGTGCCAAGCCGCAGGAAATTCAGCAGCTGTCTCGCCGTTCGAATGTATCCACGCCGATCGATTTCCTGCCCTCAACCCCCGGCCTCCGCTGCTGCCCCGGTCCATCAAAAATAAAAGGGGCTAAGTGTTGTTGATTTTTTCCCTCCCGGGTGCCTCTCTTCCACACCGCTCTCCCGGTTGTTCCTTGCTCACAGATGCGCTAAAGATATTCTTCTATAATCTCACTTTGATGACAATGATTCCCCGCTATCGCTGGCCGCATTATATACCTGCGTATATCTGCATGCCGCAGGCAAATCGTCCCCCAATCGATGGCCAGACGATGAGGGCAACCAACATGGTGGTGCAACATGTTCATCATTGAAAATGGCGCCTTTTTTTCCAACATTCATAAAATAGTTCTCGTTCAGTTAGCCTGTTCGCTTGTTCGTGACCGTCCGAATGTCCCTACAAATCAAACAGCGGTTTTATTAAACGGTTTCATTAACACTATCGATTTTACAAAACGATCTCCTCTGACAGGTTGGTGCGCACAGGGTGTGCATGAACATGCACCGTGAAGTCGACGATAAATCAATCGACTCGATCTTGCTTTGGGACGACATAACTATGGCGCAGTGGTGGCCGCTCCAGAGACGGCGGTCACAGTGACGCGTATCGCATGAACCGCAAATCGATAGTTACATCATTCTTGGAATCATGCGCTATGCGGATACGATTGGCTAGTTACGAACGGCTGAATCGACAGTTGGGCGGTACGGCCCCGCCTTTGCTTGGATCTCCATGAACCATTACTATTATGATAGTATAGACATTCACATTTGCATTTGCACAGGGTGCGCCGCGATGATTTTGCCTTCCCTGCTTAGATTCTTGTGATTGGCATTACGGGCAAAAATCAGTTTGCGTTTCTATGATGTTTCTTAATCAGTCAAGTCACTCGTGTACCTATATATCTATTATTATACGTTTTGCGCAATATATATATATACGTAATGACTTAATGAACATTCTAATAAAATGATCATATTTGAAAATGTTGTCGTCTCGACTTGCGCCGGGTGTGGGGCGAGCTGTTGGGTGCGACTGTAGTGGTAGTATTTACATGAAAATATATAGACAGCAGGCTGGGGTTAGGAACGGTAAGCGCGCGAAACGGAGCTGCTTTTCTGACACGACTCGCATTCTCCACCCCCGATTGGTCTCTCGGATACAATCCAAGGTGGGACAAACGCATTAATGAACGAACAATTATCGTCTCATAACCGTAGTTCGTCTAGTTCGTGCACCATTATACGGAAGTCTATATAGCTATACGGGAGTCAATGACACGTTCATTTGTGGCGGCTTGACAAGCACATACACACACGCACACACACGCACACACAGACAACGAAATGGGATGGCCGTTCTAAGAGCAGAAGTGCGCTTTGTAGTCGCTGGCTGATCGCGGCAATGGTGATAATAACTAATCAGATATAACAGCTACTTAGTTCACAAGCGCCATTCATGCTCCCGTTGTCCGTCTAGCTTCGCAGCTCGCCGCAGACAATCTACGCTGCGCATGCACACTCTGCTACCGGTTTGGCACCAGTGGAGGCCGGAGGGCGTCCACTTTGTCCTCTGTGTGTCAGTACACTCAACGCCAGATCCCTGAGATCCCCTGGCGAATCGTGGCAGATACTGGCATGAAGGTTCCTTGTCAAACGGTGACGGTTCCCTCCCATCGACCGCATCGGCAGGAACGACGACAACAGTAGCGACGATGACGTCGGACAATCGATTCGTCAACGGAGCGTCCGACCCGCGCGTTGTCGACCAGGCTCGAATTCATTATCTGGAGACTCTGCAGATACGATATAGTACAATGGTAAGCGAACGGAACAGTCGGAGCGAGTAGGACTCGTGGACCAGCAAGTGCTCCGCCGTCGAATGCTCATGGGGGCGAGCAAGCGCTATGTATGCCAGTAGTAGATTCGATTCGTGGGCAGCACGGTCCGGGACGATTCGCATTTTGCCGGAACGGGGTTATGCGTATTTATAGCATATATTGGATAAACCCGCCTCGGGTTGCGTTATGTTGCATATTTCTTAGTTGTTCGAAAAATCAACATCGGTGGCACGTAGGCCCGATATCTGTACAGGGTAGCGAATCGGCGATTGCGAGCTGGAATCCGCATTTCATCTATTTTGTCTCCTTGCCTCAAGGTGTCAAAGTTTCGGATGGTTTCGCGTCTGGACGTACGGACGGGAAGGTATTGCTGGTCAACGCCGATCCTATGCACTCGTAGTACCCCTATTGAAATGTTCGCCCCCGTCTCGTTCTCCTGCGATGCTCGTGGTGGCCCTACCATGGAACCACCGTGAAATTAGACTATTATATATGAAAACAAATCATACAGGAGGCCTTTTGTCGACCGGATTCGATTTTGGTAAGAATAACATTTGAAATTTTATTATCTACTGATTGTACTGTCCCGCTGACTCAGCAATGAACAAGCATGCGGCTAATGGATACCCAATTGGTGCTTTAATGATTCCACCTGTGCATCTAGCAAGATGTCCAGAATTATGTAACAACCCAACAACTGATTTCCTTCCCTTAGGCATTGTGGCAGCTCAGGAAAATAAACACTCCAGCCTACTTCTCGCCGACGTGAAATTGTACGGCGGGCACCGTTCTAGCGAGACGTCTTTTTGATGCCGAATCTAACGAACGCTCCAAACAAAACATCGGAACGCGATGACTCCAAGGCAAACCGGTATGCAATGATATGTATAATAGATGAAAAGCATTCTCATCGTGTCCTTGGGATAATATCGTACTACCCTGTACAACGGCTGCCAAACGTCTCGACAACATCGAGTGATTTCCGATTTCTATGTGGTCCATCCTTACAAACGATGGCGAGCGTCTGAGCGTTTTGCCGTTTCGTCTCGTAGCCGATTCAGCGGACACCACAGGGTCGCCAAGCGGAAACAAGCAAGCCAACTCAAATCGACTCAGTTGTCATCTACGTTGCTAAAACTAACCTTTTAGATATGATTGCCATTCTACATCGACGTCCTCCTCTGATTATTGCTGTTCGGATCGAATTCGTACAAATACATGGCTTGGTCGAAAGTGTAGATGTGGGGAATCTTGGCTAGCTCTGCCTGCTATTGTTTGGGCAGTCTCAGCAGCTCCCAGTATCTGCGCTGATTGTTACTGTGGTCCGGTGGCATTTTAATGATGACGACCGCTCATGCATAAACAGGGTCTGACCGCTTGAGACACTGCGGTGGTCGCTCTCCAGTCCCCGTCTTCTGTCAACAGTGGGTGATGTATGTAGTTTATTTGTGATATATACATATATATATATATATATCTATATTTATATAAATGGCTGTCTAATAATGCTAGTTTCCTGTATCGTCCCGACAGCTGGCTGACCGACGGCCTCCAGTCTGATGATTATGAAGACATTGATGACAACGCTAAATATGTCTCCTATTTGATAGCTGTGCGTATGGTAACGCTAATGCCGAACGCCTTGATGGGCTTTCTATGAAGGGAAACACACGAGAATCACCTGAATATATCCATTGAATATATAGTGCGCACTGTTTATATGTTATAATAATGATAATACGACCTCAATGATTCGAGCGGACCGGAACTTCTGGAAGAAAGTATTCGAAACAAACGGATATCATATCGTTCCACACCGAACGATGCGAGAGGGAGAGAGAAAAAGGAAAAGACTGATCAGAGACGATATCTAGTCTTGATGTTTTTGTTTTGCTAAATAGTACAAAAAGAAATATCGATCAGCGTCGATATTCGTCGGCTCAATAGCAGTTATTGTGCGATACTGACTACGTCACGCAGAGTTAGTGAATCAAGACAAATGAAGAACGATATCATTCTACAGTGGAGGCTGTATAGATGTGCGCTACTGCATATCCATATATTATACTTTACAGAGGTATCATGCACAGTGTATCAAATATATATATATATATATACATAGCGCAACGATCAGTAAGCACGTACTGACGTATGCCACGGCGAGCGTATTTTCCGGTGTTTCAGAACGTCCACTTATTGTGTAGTGTTGTTGTTATTTTTAAAGCAATATGTATTAAGTTGTTCCTGAAGTGACTTGTACACGTTCCAAGGCAGCATAAACAATGCATGCATTGTGGAGAAAACGTTTGGGCTATATATATATATATATATATATATATATATATATATATATATATATATATATATATATATATATATATATATATACATATATATTAGATTATGCGTGTGCAGTGTAGGCCTCAGAAGCTGAACGCAGCTATACAGTCCGAGCCCTGCCGGCTTGGCTCTATTAAGTATGTGTATGTACTAAGCGAATATCTGCTTGCATCGTGACATTCAAGTCCAGATCAATCAGTGGTCCTCGTTTAATCGCCTTTAATAAAGCTATGCTGTCGTGGCTGCTGTTTAACACATATCTCTAACACGTGCGGTAGCAGTCGTTCGACTAAACTAGACAACAGTACTCGACTAATTAGTTCAATCCGCAAGCGGCGGGGAGATGCTCGCAAGCTCGTTGTTGTTGCTTGCCCAGTAACTGGATTTTTCATCGTGGCCATCGTCTGGCCTCTTTTCCCAGCTACTAAAAAACTAAACTTTTTCGGGCTAACTCTCCCAGCTACTCAGCATTCATTTTCAATCAACGTCGTCCACTCGTCGAGATTGTACATTGGCATCAATCGTCGTTGATCGAACGTCAATATTTGTCTAATTCTCGACGAGTAGAACATCGTAGCGTTTTTGAACTTATCCGTACCGAAATGTCGGGTAATTACATACTATAGAGCGTTACCGATGCTCGGCTATTGATGCCATTGCGCGGCATGTATGTCAATTCTAAATGGACATTAGTGGGAACGCCAGGTGGTATCACTGTATCAAAAGTTGAACACCCGCTCATGAATCGATCGATCGATCGTGAGAGAGAGAGAGAGAGAGAATGCATTTAAAATGGGGACCGTAAAATTGAGGCACATATGTAGCATATTCCGTAGAGCCAAGGGTAGACGTGCCCCATCTTAAGATGTCTGGGTATACAAATCGTAATAATAATAATAACAACGATAATGCCATATTCAGTTTTCTTTGTTAATGCATCCTTGCCACCGTAAAGATTCGCAACGATTAGACGCCGAATTTCGTGGATAATTTGACGACCAGGTTTTTCACGGGTTCCGGAGCCGCGCTACCCCCCGTTACATAAGCGAGCTTCGTGTTTTAATGCTTATGGCACAATGCATATATAATGTAAGGCAAATGATTTTGTGTTGTTGTTTCATTATTTTGGATGATACGCTGTCAATCGTGTTAACCTTGTCGCTATCGATGCGATCGAACTCACTATAGCTTATATAGTGGACACAAATATGAAGCAGGATTTGATAGCATGAACGAATTTTGAAGTGCGTTTGCTCGACCTGGATAACAGACGATACTGAGCCCTCGGCCCGTGGTCATTATCCATGGACGAACAACTGACTCGTGGGCTTTGTCAATTCATCAAATGAATTCACGTATTGTGAAACGAGTATAGGGCAAACGACTTCTTAAATTGACTTCTTGTTAAATGTGCTTTTGCTAATGATGCTTAATAGTTGATTATTGTTATAATATTGGAATACATAGTGAAGCTCAACAGCCAACTGGCTACTATCGTGGGTGTCATCGTATACCAAGCAGCATTTTAGCAATGACATCGAATCACTTTGCGGAGTGGCCCTATATAATAAGGTCAAACCGTCTTTTCTCTCTCACTCTATCTCTCTCTCCCGCGTCCTTATCGATTTCGGCTGTTTGCTGGACTTTGTCCAACAATAATCGTCCTACCTTGCAGCCAACACGAGCGGCGGTGGACTAGGCCATGTTAGTACGTTTGGGCCTGCGGTATCTTAGGCTCTGCCGAGGGCAATGGTACGAAACCGTAGTGTTGGGTCTAAGCAGTTGAAGAGCTACAAACCCCGAAATGTGGTTGGATGTATGAGAATAATGGCTTTGGGAGCATGATTTTGCGAAGCAGCAACGGATGTTGACCCGTTGAGTGCGCCAGTAAACTCATTTCAAGCGTTTCAAATTCTTTAGGGAGCGAGGGATTTTGTTTAGTAGCTGACAAGCTCCGTTCGATCGCTCATACAAGATTTTCTGCGATCTCATCCGGGCGAATTTCTTGAAAACATCCAAATGTGAAGGTTTCCCAGGTTTTTTTTTGTGTGTGATTAGAACAGATAAGACGGCTGGGAGACGCTAGAAGGCCGGAGAGGCTTCCTCTGGAATCGAACCGCTTCTAGAGGACCAAGCTTAATTAGAAGCATCTCTCTCCCCCCTGGAGGTCTCTGAAGACAAACTGCATGCGTGGTTCCATGCCCCCCAGGGAAGTTAATAAATAAATCAATAAAATTTCTTCCATGTTTTTTGTGCGACGCATATACAACTGACCTCAATTCGACAACGTTCTACGCAAGGTATGCTATTTCCAAATTTAGCATTGAGTCTATGTCAGATATCAACAACCATTGTATATGATTGCCCTTCTTGGTGCTATTGTTCTGAGCAGCAACGACACGAGTTGAGCCATTCATGATGCGAAGATGTAAAGAACAACACTCGATCCTTCTGGCGTCGGTCATCGAATCGACCATTGACCACTGACCGAATCGAACAAGCAGAGCAGCGATCGCCGCAGCAACAACACCACCTACAGAGCAAACACTTTCGCCGATCCGTTGGCACTTTTTCGGATGTGGCCAAATCTCGAGAGCGCTATGTGGAGGGAGAAAGACGAAGAAGATGAAGAGGAGCAACAACAACAACAAGGGCAATGTGTACTGACATTGAGTATGGCTGGTCGGGAAACCTCAGATTAAGACAACAGGCAGAATAGCTGAACTCATGCCGGGAAGGCGTAGTTGTCTGAGTCCGTCCTACCTGTTACTGTTGTCGCTATCCGAGCTGTCGTGGTTCTGATTCAAAGCAGTATATCATATGTCGGGCGACGCCAACCAACAGACAGCGAATGTTGGGCGGGGGCGAGGAGTATTACTCATTTTCATAATGCACATCGCAAGTTGGTACTGCATTGTTTGTTTTCTAGTTAAGATGCAACAACAATAATAATAATTAATAATAATAATAATACGAATAATCATATAAAAACATGCATTATTCTACGGTTTAACTCGAGGCTGGCGAACATTGTTATTCCTTCTTATATTTGCATCATTTCTGTCATAGTGGATGAGTCGGCTGGACGATATTCCTGAATCAGTTGTCGTCCGAGGGACGATTTCCGCTAAGTCACCTCAACGGCGAGATCTAGCTAAATCCAGCTCTTCTTCGCACAGTAAAGCGTCGGGCATCAACCAGTGGTAGGCAACAGTAAGTGATATTCCCCTTGAGGTATCACCACGTCGGGTCACGTTTGCTGCGATCGGCCTTGAGGCCGTCATTGCCCATACAGTTTACTTGCAAAATACTCGAGTTGATTGCATCGAAGTGGCCCGGCCAGCCGTCTAGCCAGCCAGATATTGTGTTATATACATATATATATATATATACATATATATATATATATATATATATATATATATATATATATATATATATATATATATATAATATATATATATATATATATATATATATATATATATATACATATATATATATATATATATATATATATATATATATACCCGCTTTAGCGCGATGCTCTCCGCCCAATCACGAAAGCGAAAGCCGCGCGGCCGTGAGAGAAGCGACTAAACAAAGAGACAACTGTAGCCAGCTAACTTTGTCAACACATCGGCAGAGACACAAACCGTTCGGCTGGCTGGATGCCATCAGAGGCTGAAGCCGTCACCGCCTCTACCACCCCCACGTTCGTCCATCTCTGTGTATGAAGGGCCAGCCGTCGCCGGTCTACAGCGAACAGTTCATTCAACAAAGAAGCGGTGCCGAGCCGGCAAATAAGCAAAGGACAAATAGAAGCCACACTAGACGACCACGAAGACAACGGCAACATCTTCTCTCATCTTCACCTCCGGCGGCAGCAGCAGCAGCAGCAGTCGGCGGTCGTCGGCGGTCGTGGACAGGTTGCTGGACCAGCACTAAGCAATACTGTAATGGGATAGGCGGTACGAGAGGGGAGACTGCGAGACGGGAGTAGCGCTTCGTCACCTTCGAGTCATTATACGGCACGATCGGTTATAGGGGGCGTTATGCCGACAAACGGCCGAAAAAAGGAAGCCGTTCACTGCCGCTGTCAATGCGGTGGTGTCCGTTTTGTTACGGTTGTGCTCTTGATCGCGGATTTCGTGGATTTGTCACAGCCACACGCGAGCGTCGAACGGGCGGCGCTAGAGGCGAAATTCGGACAGTGACGACTTCAGATCTGATCCTTCAGCAGATCAGTCCGCCCGGCATCGACAGCATCGTACACCACGGGCATTGCAGGCACCACCAGCACTAACAACAACAGCAGCAACAGCAATCGCGCGAGCAGTAGACACAACGTGTGCTAATGTCATGGGGCAAGGCAGAAATACTAAAGGGGACGCCGGCTACAAATGGCCCAGCGTCGAACGAAAACCACCGGGGTCACTTTGTTAGATAGTGAGGATCCGGTGTTGTTTGGGTAGTTGAGCGGCGATGGCGATCTGGTCGTGTGGGTCGACACAAAAACGGTCAGTGCTCATATATCCTTCTCCTATGAGACTCGAAGAACAATATGGACACCACGGACGAAGGGGCTGGCTGAATGTCAGCATGCCAGCACCCAGCCTACGTGCACCCCGGGGGCTGATGCGGGTGTGGCCGTCCACCTAAGAGATATCGGTATACCACGACCAGTACTTGTCACATAATGACGCCAGACAACATAGTGATGAGATATAGTAATAGTTAACGACGTACCTGCCTACGGTCTTCAGTGGATACATATTATTATTATTATTATTATGAGGGGTTTCGCATAGGTGATACCCGATTGTTGACCAGTCATCTGCTTGCCAATCGGGGTGCGGACAACGATCCTCCGCTGTCCCCTGACTTGACGATCGTGTAAGCTCGCTGCATGTCGACGTCTCAATGACGCAATCCTTCCTGCCACCGCAGCCGGCCTAACCGCTGCGATTGACAGCCGTCGCGGCGTTTCAATTCACCCCATTCGGCATAACAGCACACCTAATCTCTCTCTCTCTCTCTCATTTTCTCAAAGTCTTACAATAAATATGTATAGTACATATATTGCATAGGCCACTCGCAGGATAATAGCTTTCGGCTGCATCTGCACCGTGACGTGTCCTGCCACAAGCGGGTGCCACGCCGCAAGCGGGCACCCCGTCGATTTGTCGGGGGTCCATTCCCGGTGGAGGGCGGACTGGATCCTTCCGACATATACGAATGTCCTCGTACAGTCCCACAGTTGAATATGCCATTATAGGTGATGATTATGATGCTATTGTCATACGTCCCCTAGCCACCGCCCCCCCCCCCCCGAGATCGCTGCTGTGCCCTGACAGCTGGGTACCCCCTCCTGCGGCAGTATTCATTCGTCCATCCTGTTACACTTTCGCCTGCAAGCTCGGCGCAAGCACGGACCGAGTTCCCCCGCCGCCCAACGGCACCCATTGACACAACCGCGTTGCCGTGTTCAGTAAATACTCTCCTACGCGCTATTCTACCTTTATGTCGGTGCCTACCTGCGCGGCTGTCTGTTGTGTGTTTGTCGTAGACGTCACTTATTTGCCAAAAAAAAAAAGAAGACACGGACGCGCGGAAGCATTGTGTACACGGGTGCATGAACAATCCTTTCATATTTCGTCTCGTCTAGTGGCTGTAGAAGCTCATGTGTCAGCTATCGGTGGTGGTGATGCTTATATTTGTTTGTTGCCATTGTTTCGTTGTATCGCTTTACGATCTCAATTTTCTCGACGACATCGCCGGGTATCAGATCAGCGATTTGCAACAACGACAATACGAGGTCGAGGTGAATAAAAAGCAGATGGAACATTATGTATATATATATATATATTGCTTTCCCTCACATGGACTAGACGGAAGCCATTGTGTGCACTTTTACCTAACCTCGGTAAAGAATTCTCTAACACTGGGGGCGGGGATAGAGAGACGTTGGACTTATTACTATAAATGATTGATTAATCTCAGTGCGTTTCTTCCCCTAGTTTCAACAGCCTAAATAAGGTGTCTATGAGCAAGCACAGCTACCATTTTTCGGCATTTTTTTCCCATCAGGATTGCATCGTCCTGCATCGTGCTCGTGGTAGGGTAGCGATTCTGTGCATTTGCAGGATCGACGGCAGGGCGAAAATGGAAAAATAGAAAAAAACGTACCATAGATAAATTACGTCGACGTCAATTACCATTTGCCGTTGCTGTCGAGTTCAACTTGACCGTCGTCAGCAGCCGGTGGTTCATGATCCGGCCGTTACGTACTGCGTCATTCATTGTCAGCACGGTTTTGCGCGTTCGCTAATTAATTGACGGTACCCTTCCACCAGCCATATTAGTGGCACTCGTAGCAATAGTGGTGGTACTCGTCCGATATATATATATATACGCATACATTGATGTATATATATATATATATACACACACACATACATTGATGCCGACCTGACCACCATCAACCTCGTTATACGCTATTACCCTTTTGTTAGATCCCACTGTATCTCGCTCGAGTGCTGTCCACTGTGAAGAATCGTGTGGTGCTGCTGCTGCTCCAGAAGAGACAACGGGACGAAGAGGCTGAACACGCTGTTCACAGCGTCCCGTTACGCCAGCTTCGCCATAACAATATCGACAACAGGAGGCGACAGCAACAACTGCTGCAATAGCTGCAACAACAACAACAACAACAACAACAAGAGCAGGCGCTGCGGGTACGACAGAAGCGAACGCGGACACGCATGTATCGAGGCCCAATATAGAATACATAGGCAGCTGTGTTGCACTGTGGCTGTGCAGATGACAGGAGTCATATTGGAGAGGCGTGTGGCGGCGGACAGTGATGTGAAAATTATTTCGCAATTTACCCCCTCGTTGACTGCTCGATATTTCTCGACGACATGCCACTGTCATAATGTGGATATCTACCAAGAAACGTCTGATGGGAGAAGAGCTGGGAGGGGACCAACGACAAACGAAAGTCAATTTTTTACTAGATGAGTTAACACTTTAGATTTTCTACCCACGCTACCTTGCCTTGAGGGGATTCTGGATGAGCACGAGCCCACCAGACGAATACTGATTCGGCAGTGATCTGATCGGCAGATCGGACAAATCAGGGCGATCGATATATATCATCGAATCGATAGGGCATGTATAGCCGGATTCACATCTGCCGTTGACAATAAATCAAGACTCAACGTCATATATCCAAATCTCTGATTACTCAGATGATAATTAAGGTCGAATACGTATCACAAGAGATGCTCGCACGGATCGAGTCGCTCACGATTGATTAGCAACACGTACAAATGACAACATCTATCTCGGTCTGCGCATATCTACACAAATTTCGTCCTCTATTTACTATAACACTATACTCCATATTATTGTCACTCTTGCCAGAAAGCTAAGGCCCGGACACGCCTATCCTCAAATCCCTCCAGCATCTGGTTACTCCTAACCCCCCCTCCCCGGGCTGACGTACCATCTGCGAAAGTGTGGTGTAGGCGGCGATAGATAGAAGAAGCGAGCCTATATCGTCATAGTTATGAACCCGTCACTAAATTCGGTAGGATCCTTCATTTGCGACGTCCGCAGACGTCATCAAACCAGGCGACCTCAAGCGAAGACGAAATACCGTATCGGACAGTCCGCAACAATCGGTCACCAAGCGGACTATGTCGTTAAAGGCGCCAGACAAAGCGCCTCTGCGCCTCGCCTAAACGCGGGGTACTGTCGCCTCCCATAGCGCGACTGTGCAACAGCTCATACGAGCAACTGGCCCGCAACCCCGATAAGAACAGGAACCCAAACCTGTGCTGATCGTGGCAATGTGTTTTATTCGATTGTAGTATCGGCGTAGCCAGCGCGAAGAAGCAGACAGCGAACGATACCCATGTGCCGGTATAATTTCTTCCGTGCGTTCTGCCAATCAATCTTTGTACTGTAACATACTTAACGGCCATAGACAGGATATGTGTTCGGTACACGAACGGACAAATCGAAATTCGCAGCTAAGAAGAAACAATGCACAATTCGTATATTGCATCTGTTATCATTGTCATCGGTGACAGCTGATTTTACTCCAGGGTCCACACATTTATTGCTCAAATTTTCCGCTGTGCCGTCCTTCCCGTTATCACCAAGGGTCGTGTCTCTCTCCTGCTCTCCCGCTTTGTCTATATATATATATATATATATATATATATATATATGTATAGAAGATAGATGGATATGTAGTACAACGGCAATCGAAGTGGCTCGCATGCCTCTTCGAGGCGGCAAAAAATGGTACGGTATCTTCATATACTGCCCTACCGAATGGTTGGCGGTGGGCATTCGTTGTTCAGGACCTCAACGACGCTCATTTAGTTCGTGCACAATGATTGATGCACAATGAATGATAGATACATTACGCGATGCAGATGTCATTTACGCCATCCAGCTATCTGTCTATAGATGTGTCGCGCACAGTGTTCACTTAGTCGTTGGACCATAGACTAATATATATATATTTGTGAGCAGACCATATTGCTGGGTTAACTTCCTCTTTCCTTATTTTGTCTTTATATATATATATATATATATATATATATATATATATATGCTAAACTATGATATATAACGGTGGTACGCTGCAGCTCCAAACTAATTGGCCCCTGTCCGCTTCTCTCATCTCCGCGACACAGTTCGTTCGTTGTTCATTTGTATCTATCGCATGTGCGTCCATTGTGCCCACGGTAGCAGCAGCAGCAGTAGCAGCAGCAGCAGCACGAACTATGCGTCGGCCACTGCTCGTAGATGGTAGTCGCCGCATTGCCGGGGCATTGCAAGGGCCCGGCATCCTTCCACGCTCGCTACAAACTGACTCCTTCCAGAGTCTCGCAAATGTCTGCTGCAGCTGCAGCTGCTTTCACCGCCGCGTTCGTCGCAGGAAGACGAAGAAGCTCTTTCGTATAGCACAGCCACACGTTCATACAGCATAGATGTAGACAGCCAGTGTGGCAGGGAACGCCAACAGCATGCCAATAAAGGCTCCGTTGTCGCGCACGCTCGCTCCCTCGCTCGGTGGCTCGCGCGCGCACAGTGTCGCATCCACGTCCAACTGGCCCCCACTCATACCCGCTGCTAACATTGCCATCACCGTTGTGAACAACAATAACGACAACAGCAGCAGCAGCAGAGCCGGAGCAGTAGCTACTACGAAATATAATAGCAACCGCAGGAGCTGGCTCGTCTGTTGCCCCTGTTTCATTAACTTGTCGCGGGTCGCTGAGGGCTGGCTGGCTGTATATGTAGCTGGCTGGCGCGGCTGGCTGCCGAGCAAGTGGTGCACGACTAGTGCAGGCTTGCCGCGTGCATCTCTCTCTCTCTCTCTCTCTCTCTCTCTGGCCACCGTTGTCGTTGTTGTTATTGTGGATGATGATGCCGCTGTCGCTCCTGCAGCCGGAAGACATCCGCACATATGCACACACAGCACAGCAGAGACAGCGCAGTGCACAAACAGGCAAAAGCGCTGGCTCACTCATTCACCCGCTACGAAGAACTGTGAAGCCAGTGCGACGACTCAGTGGGGGCGGGCAACTTCGTTTGCAGTTTGTCAAAATGTGCGTACACGCATAGCCTGCCTGGCAGTGAGCGTGTCGTCAGTGGTGTCGAGGCCAGGCGAGCCGAAACGAGAGAGGTCTCCGGGTCCGCAGCAGGATAAATGGCAAGGAAAGATAGAAGTGAAGGTGGGCGATTTCGAAAGAAATCATGTAGGAAGGGTTCTGGCGTTTGCTATGAAACGAAGAAGATGCCGGTGCGAGGGGGTCCACTCGTAGTGAATTCGTTAACTAGCTACCGCCACACGTATCAGGACGATAATGGTCTCGACCCTTGGCACCGATGTGTGTCGATCGGCGGAAGCAAGCAAGGATGTCGCGACTTGGATCATAATTAAGTATCGTAATTGGACATCACCGGTGTAACGCTTACAATAGACGGACTAGGATATGTAAGGTCTGTCTATTTGTCTCTATGATTCAAGTAGTGTGTGTATGTACATCTGCAGATCAGACCCCAGGGCAGGACCCAGCTCTGTCGCCCGTTCAAGTTAATCCTCTAGCTGCAGGCGAATCTAATGCGAGACTATATTAACTAACATTTCAAAAAGTATACCGCGGGGTATTGCCAAGCATACCCTCCTAACCCTTCTAAAGCAGTTGATTAACACTGTACAGCTTTGCTCCCAAAGGCGAACCTGGTAGTCTCCGAACATAAGCAGGCCACAACTCTAGCGACATCGGCCGCATTTACAGGCCAGGCAGAAGGCCGCAACCTGCTGTGACACTATTCGTCTTCTGTATGAATACGTATTCTTTTTGCTCGTGTTATAGTGCCCTTGGGAGACGATCATGATACAACGCTGAGGCGGCCGTTACACCGTGACGTCTCCACAATGGACATTTCGCTGTACACCAGCGATGTGTACCGCGTGGCGTACGTTCCCGTTCAAATGTATCACGTCTTCCCTGCCTCTGGGTGGTCCACATTGCCACTGTAGTCACCCTTGAGCACTCGTTCATTGGCATAATTACCAATTATTTTAATATAAATGCTGGAGAGGGTCATAATATTAACCAGCGCCAACATGCTGATTGATAGTTGTCATTACCCCTACCATCGTATACTGCGGAACTCTTCTACTGCTGCGACTATTAAGGCCTATGACCTAGCACTGGCACTATGGTGAACGCATACACTTACTGCTACAAACACGATTGCTAATACTATATTAGTGCCATTACTATACCTGATCACTGTCGCTTGCTATTAACATCCAAGAATAATGCTAATTAATAAAGCACATGCATTAATCACATTACGGGGCTCCGCCGATGACTTCTCGCTCGCTGTCGAGCAAATCATTTTTCGCAGTCACCACGCAGTCACCTCCGGCGAAAAAGCGCCAACGTCAGCCAAACAGATTACGCGTCCGTTCCTATTTGTTTAGTTGAAACAAACAACAGCAACCGCAGACGGCTCAGCAGTTCGAAATTTAGCCGTTCGCATTTTGAAGCGTCTGTGTTTGTGACGTGTAGAGGAAAAATAGCGCATCAGATTGCATTTTATCGTCTTCTCTGCCTCCCGTCATTACGATGCGATTGCAGTGCGACCGTTCTGTGTTCTGTTGCGCGTGGGGAGAGGTGGCGAGAAATCGTACATTGTTGCACCCTGGATCTCGTCTCGTCTCGGTGTTCCTTCTGTTCACACCATTATCATTACGGGTAATTGTATCACACTAGCAGATCGTCATATTATTTATGACCATTATTATTATTATTATTATATATATATATATAATATATATATGTATGTATATATATATATATGGATACTTGACGGATGACAATGCTACCGGCGGCAGCGCGAAGCGAATCGACGCATCGCTACTCCATCATACGGACGATATATATATATATATATATGTATATTGAAATATGGCCCTGTATCTGATACCTATAGTGTGGAAACAGCACCGACATCAACTAGTGTCTCTTAATCGTCGTGTCTCGTTATCATTAAAACGACGGCAGCGTTCGTGTTCGCACTCGCTACCCTGTGAATTGTTGTTGCTGTTGTTTGTTGCTATGCCATTACATCTATTCTATTGTATCTCATTGCGCTATGATCATTGTCATCATCATCGACATTATGATTGTTCTTATTATTTTTATATAGAATATATATATTCTAGGCGCGTTGCATGCGACTTAATTCACGGCATCGTCTGTTGGTGTCTATATGTGTTTGGCGCCTGCTACACCAGCCCGGTAGCTGGACGAATCTCGAAATCACAGATGTGTGGCGAAATGATAGGTACTCGCTTGTATCTAGCGGACACAGGGAGTGAGGCAGAGACAGCGAGAGAGAGAGAGAGAGAGAGAGAGAAATGTATGAAGCTCAACGTGATACAATCGAACGCATCGAAAATCTTGGATCCTCACGGCCCTGCTTGTGTCCCGTTCGGGATTGTTCATTTCAGTGGAAACATATCGAATTCGGGTAGCGACAATCACGTGAGCTATGCTAAACGGGTTCCTTATATAAACAGCCTTGTAGCTGGATGGACGAAGAGGAGATATGCAAAGCAATTGAAAACCGTGATCTTGAAAGTTCGGCCACTTACAAAAAAAAAGAACATATTACCCGTCAAAAAGTACGGCGTGGTACTTTTGAGCGTAATTATACTCTCTCTGTCTGTCTCTCTCTCTCTCTCTCATAAAATAAAGCTTCAATTATATAATTTTAATTACCATCGTTGATCACCAACTCCTGCAGAAACATACGCCAATTTCTCCCTCTGCCAAAAGCTGTTGCTGTCTCTGACAGCAATATTAATTGATAACGGAAATTGTTTGCCATCATCGAAAAAAAAGCCAAGCACCACTCGAAATCACCATTGTACCATCAGAATGATTCATATCAACAAAAAAACAAAATTGCCCCAATCTCATATTGCACGTTATAAACTTTGACTTTGTCTCCCGCTCTTGCAACACCAGCATTAGCAGCAGCAGAGGCAGACGGCGGCGTCATCAAAAAAAATATGTATCGTTATGAGAATTACTTTGTAATAACAGAGCGAACATGATCACCACAATAATTCTGGCAATTGGCCGAAGTGCATGCTGTGTAAGTATCGATGACACGAGGGAGCAACAACATATCAGAAAGCAGTAATCTCTGTTTGTCAAATAACGCCACCCTCTGTAATCAGCTTGCCCAGCGGCCCTGTTCTATGGAGTCGTTTTCGTAGAATCCAGCAAGAGGACTGTGCTAGTCAACATGAAAACTAATTAGCTCCCTATTATTTTGTCCACCTGCGATCTGCTTTCTGGCCGCCATTTCGCGACCAACTTCACTCGTTCATGTGACCGATGCGGTGGTTCCGTCCGCTGCATTAATACACTGCATTGTTTAATTGATTTCGATTGAATTCCTGTACACTGCCCTCACGGGCGACGTAAGAATATCAGCTGGCGTTCGAGAGAACGACTACTTCTCGTATGAGAAGTGGGATGCAGGGTATGACCCTCGTTATTATTCTCCATTAGACTAATAATAATAATAATAATAATAATGATTATTATTATTATTATTATCATTCTGATTTTGTCGGCTGATGATCTGCAAATGACGTTATAGTGCTCATTCTATCATTCGATGCTGCCGCTTCGTTGTTGGCTCGAACTATCGAACTTTTCGAGCGCACGCCGGTATCGGCCATCGGCGGCGTTCGTCTTTCAGGACAGGCAAAAAAAGAAACCGCCGTTAGTCGATTATCAACAGACCAGAAAGGGTGGCTACTATAAATAAATCGTAGGAGCTAAATCAGATGCCGGCAGTAGTGGCACTCGCAGTCAGACACGGCCAGAAAATGCGCGATCGAAGATGAAATGAAGCCTACACCTACCCCTACGCCGGGCGCGCGCAGAGCGTATTACGACCCCCCTGAACGAGAGATCACACGGTCGCCATAATACGCAGCAATACGTATGTGTATATATATATATATATATGTATTTTTTTTCATATATATAGATGTATATCTCGTGTAGTACAGTATAATGAATATATAGCGAGACTTATAGCAGACAGGTGCTTGTTGGCCATTTGTAACGATGATCACATTCGAAGAATGATCTGATGACTATATATTATATTATTACGCCGTGATGCCTTGCCACACAAGGTAAAAGATGATGATACGCCGAGATGATAACAACGCGATGGGTATGCACAACGTTCAGAATAAGATTCTATGGAAAGGTCTGCATGCATATTATTATGTCATTCCTCTTCAATCTCTTCGGATTAGAAGATTTATCGAAGGAGGTAAATATATTCTTGTATTTCCTCTTTGGGTAGCGTTATGAATCCAAAAATTGGTAACAATATATAATACAATCTATGATTGGAGAGCCTATATATATAACTAAAACTCAGCCCATATGTATAACCTCATAGTGAGTCAGAGTTACTTAGTAGAGGGCTATGGAGTCGCTGTACACATTTATATATATAGCTGGTTGATGGTACACAGTACACATGTACCATGGCAAATACCTTAGTTGTGAGGCCTGGTCAGCATGAGCATCCTTCGTCATAAAAAAAAACGAGATTCAATTGATTTCCAATTGCTCCATTTCATCGCGTGTGGATGTCGTTGCCTCGTTGTTCCGCATCGGAATCAAGATCGTGGGGGTCTGACAACGGCTACTTCACCTTGATTGTCCCCATTCAAAATTTCGCTATGGAAACCAAATCTCCGAATCGAATCATGGAATTGTAAGGTCGTCCGCGCCGGGTGCCCCGCATCATGGCCAATCGTCGACGAACCACGCTAGCCTAAATAGCGGAAAATATTTGAGAAAACTGCAATGTCTCTTTTCTGTTTGAGCGCCGCCTACGGCCTGCTCAGCAGCATCCTTGAGTCATTCTCTCTTAATACGAATCGTGATGACCTTATTGATAAATGGGCAAGTACCCGACCACAAGTATCGATTGGGATTCGAATCGGGGACCCTATGTTTCCAAGTCCGCAACGTCTCCACTCTGCACTCGCACACCGTTTCAGTTTGCTCTCTATACGCCCATTTCGATAACGGGATAATTAAGGATACAGACGTGTATTATCGCAATACCACCCATTAAATTCACTCCCCACAACTGGGTGTTCCTTAGTCCATTAGTTTATCTCCCCTCTCCTTCCGACCGCTTATGCATAAGTCATCACTATTCTATATAATTTCAACGTGAAAATCCCGCCGTACTGTATTCAATAGGCAAAACGAATAACGAACGAGCACAACGCGAATTCACTGCGGTCTATATCGCAGTCAGCTAGAATGGAGGCCTGCTATAACAAATCGGTGAACATACACTATCGTGCTTCGTGAACGCGTATACGTGTACAGCACCGTACCACACGGGATCAGATCATCGGCCGGACCGCATGCAAAAGTGGTGGATTCCGACATAAAGACATTCAGATGTCGACTCTCGCTCTGGCTGCGCACACACCTCTGGTATCCGTTCGAGTGTTTTTCTAACTAGCTATGGTGGTGGTGGTGGTGATGAATGATGATGCTGATGATGATAATAATAATAACAATGAGCGTCATCGCCGTCGTCATTATCATCATCGTCCCGTCTCCGTCGCGGCCAAAGGAGCGAGCTGTTGGCCAGTGCCGTAGACATCGCTCCCCCGCTGCAGCTCATACCGCCCACCGCCGTCTGTTCTTTGCTCTTTGCCATCGCGATCAGCGTCGGCATCAGCACAACCATTCCCCTCACTTCGGTTCGACAGACAACGGTCGCACAAGGTCGCTATGACCGTTATGCTATGACTTCTGCTGCTGCTCCTGCTCCTGCTGCCGCCGCGGCCACAATGACCGCTGCGTGGCGGCGGCGGCGGCGGTGGCGGTCTGTTGCTGTAGCTGCTGCTGCTGCTGCTGCTGCTGGAAGCTGGGTAGCATCGTAGTACGTAGTGCACGGTGGGGTATCGCTGCCGCGGCTGCGTCACAGAAGCGGTCAGCTCTCTGATGATGACAGAGAAAAGGACGCGCTTTTGTCATCCTAACACGGGCCGACTCAAGCCATCGGCATCGCTGCCACCACCAGCACCACCACCGCTGCGCTAACCGGTGGTCATCGCTGTCGGGACACCGTTGTTTGAGATACAACGATCGGCCCCACGGTATGGCCACCAATATCGTTGTGGAAGTTACCGCGGCGGGGCAACACTGTCTCTGTCGCTGGCATAGCCGAGTCGCCGCCGCCGCCGCCGCTGCCGCCTTCAACCGCAACCGCCGTGAGGGTGGGCTACTCTATTCCATCGGCTACGCCGTTGGTCCCCGTCAGCACTCGTCTGATCGCGACGAGCGGACCGGTCCCTTGGCCACGAAGCGGCGGCCTTCGCCGTAGATAGCTAGAAACATCTTTGTGTTGTGTTCAACACTTACACACTTACTTATCGCATAACAACATGTATGTGGTGGTGTCGGACAACGACAGCAGCAACAACAACCACAACGTCAGCCGAACCCTGGACGTGCCAAATATCGTCGGTGTGCACGTGTGTATAATATTATTCGCATCAGTTGAAACACCTCCATCGAATCGCGGCTGTCCGCCGCTATTTCGTCTGCCGCGCGAAGCCAAGCGACACCCTGAGCACTTTGGATCGGACGAACAACGAACGATGCGTGTGGTCGCCAATGCGGCCGCTCTGATCGAGGGTAGGAAGGAAGGGCATTTGAAGGTGGCTCTGGTTGGCAAAATTGACAGTGGTCAGACGTGGGCATTCTAACGAAGTTGTGTCGAGATATCGTCGAAGGAACCGCTTCCAACACCTCCCCCGAGTAGATCTCCGAAATGGACGATAATAATGAGCATTAGTGGTGTATCAGAGGGGAGTAAGGGCCTGAAAGTGGGTAGGGAGCAGCGGAGTTTGCAGCGGAGTCCCGTGGTGGCCATTAGTTATTGGAAAGGCGATACGTTTTCTCGTTTCGCGCAGCGGCAAGACCCCGACGACAAACGCGCCCGGGGGAGACGAGCCCCGTTGACGAGCCCCGCACGGGACGTAGGTGGGAAGGCAGCCGAATGATGGAGCCGCCCTCCGATGCGAGGGGACTCGCGCAGAACTACGTGCGCAGCCAGTGGCGCTGTCAGTTAGACGGACTCCCCGCTCCGAACAGCTCGCGAATACCACGCCACTCACCGCCGGTAGCTGACGGACTCATCAGCAAATATAGCAGCAGCAACAGGAGCAGCAGTGCCAGCATGAATGCCGCAGCAACACGGAATAGAACAATAGATAGCGATTTTCGGACGGAAACTGGCTCTCTATGAATGATCGGCCTCGTGGGTGATGAAAACGAAGTGTATTATTGCCCAAGTAGAGTGAATCGGGGTGGATGAATGACGGGGCGAGCAATGGCTGATGCGGTGCATGCTGAATGCGGGCGGATTCGGGGATGGATATTCTGATGCAGACAATGACAACAACGACAACGACTCAACGAGAATCGCTTGCACTTGAATCGCTTTCGTCGGATCACCGTTCAACGTCGTGTACGCTGCGCCGCGTGGTGGTGGTGTCTCATTCTTTATTAAGATTTCTTTTAATGTGCATATTATGTTCGGTTTCTATATGTTCGATTATATCTAATCATTAGTCGATCGCTTTTTTACTCGATTGTATGCGAGTTCTTCGATGTCAATTTGATCTAGCGTTGTGTGCTGAATAGCGAGTCCATAAAAGGCTTCTGTATCGGGCAGCGGGTTTGATGGTCAGGGGTTTTGATCTCCAGATGATGCTTGCTAGCTTTTTCAACGTTAATCTGAACTTCCCGAATCGGCTCACTGTGCCTTTTACCTCTGTCTTATATCGAGCTGGATATTAATTACTGCGTCCATATTAATGGAATATTGACGGGTGAGTGAATGTTCTCAGAACTGACGAAAACAATGGAGAGCCATAACGATCGGATCACGTTCGACTATAAACGCCAGTACCTCATTACGATTATAGCGTTTTCAACAATTATAAACACTTAACATGATGACACACAGTATGAGGCCATAACACTCGATTCGCATGCCGTCCTTGATCATCTTTAATTTCATCTTTCTGCAGTGGACCTAAACTAAACTTTTTCGGGCTAACTCTCAGCCAACATTTAACGTCCACGGTACCGCTTTCTGCAGTGGACCTCAACGCGTTGGACAAGCTTCGCCTGGATTCATCTATCGTTTCGGCGCGTTGACCAATCAAGCGAGTTCGAAAAATAGCTAAGAATTCATCCAAGATAAAACGAATAGACGCCTATCTCGACACAGACGGCTCCGTATGTCGGCACCACATGCGAGAGCCGAATCAGCGCAATCCGAATCATATTTCTACGGTTCCGACGGTCGGGTCGTCCGGATCCTGGCCTCGATTGGCCCTTCGTAAAAGGTCTCGAAAATCGTATCACCAGCTACGGCTAACGTGATAACGGAGGCGTTCCGACTTCATCTTCTGTGCGGGGAATGCCTAATAGAATAGCTAGTGAAAATCCCAAGCGGCGAGCACGATAAAGGCTTTGATCGACTGATTAAAACTAAGCGGCGTCCGGGTTACGCGAGCGGACGATTTTTTTTTTCTGTTTATCACAAAGAAATGCACCTTTACAAAGCGCCATGCCGCGACGCGTCTCCTTCGAGACTATGAAATTTAAGCCAAAAGTCCAAGAGCTTTAAAAAGGTTTTAAGTCCCAAAAAGGGATCTAATTATGAAACACAGTGAAAATGTGAAACTCTCCCTTGAAGTCTCTTCTTTACCGAAGGGGCAACGATTCCGGACACCGATTAAAATAAGAGCTGGCACTTATGGCATTTTTCACTGACATTCAATGAACTGCGTTCACGGTCCGCGCGGCGTGCGACATCTGCGTAGAGTGTCATTGTCCTCATCATCGTTTTATGACATTCGACATATTCGCAAAGAGGCGAGATGAGGTACAACAATGTACAAAATTCGTCTTCGTCACAGCGTCGCGGTGGTGACGGTAACTCTGTTGTTAATTGTTGCTGCTGTTGTTCGTATATGATGTAATGGGTGTCGCGCGCGACTGACATCATGACAGGACAGCCACACTCGGAGAGATCGATTCGTTTGTGCCGGAGGCTCGCCCTTCGCGATAAGTGGCCGGTTTGGCTGGTGCCCACCGTTGATTGATGCCCTAAGCAAATTTGCCAAGGCATTAGTCACGAGCGTACATGCTGGCCCATTCGGCGTGTCCATTCAACCGTATAGCGACGCCTCTGACATCATCACCCGCCTGTGTCACCTCACTGCGACCTTAGATTGTTCATACAGGCATGAATAGGACAGGCTTTGGCCTGGGGCGATATCGTGAGTCAACATGACCTGGCCTAACCCGTGCGTCGTCGCAACCTCGAGACCACCGCTTCCGGTCTATGATAGGCTTAATTACATAAACAGATAGATAGATCGATACATACGTACGAGCATGCATCCGTGCTAGTACATCTGCACAGCCGTTTCGAGTCGTACGTCGTGCAAGGTTTCTTGCCAAACTCGTTGCTTGCTTGGATAGACGGATGTATTTATGTATACACTACTTTTATTCTACTGACCGCGCAACAAAGTCGTTCGTCGAGTTGAGATGTACTTTTTTGAATTTTTATTCTCGTGTTCTCTCTCTCTCTCTCTCTCTCGCTCCGTTTCTTCTCTTCTCTGCTCTCAGCTGTTCCACTATACAAGTAAAGTAATGGGTGCGCGGATTCGTTGGCTGTTAGTTCTCGGCCCCCGAGTGTCGTACAACTAAACAACGACGTTTAGCCATCCCAACACCTATTCGGATGTATGGATTCTTCCTGCCTTCCATTCTTTCCGTCACTGACGTATAGGACAATTGGTGAGAAACATGTCTGATGGAAAAAGGGTTACCGAGGAGACGAGCCGTAGACAACGAATGAGGAGATAAATTGTAGGCAAACTTATTAGACATTTTAGATATACAATCAAACGAACTTATAGTTGGCCGGATATAGCACTACACTCGGTTACTCCACATCGCCTCAGACGCCGCCCGATTAGCCAATACGATTCACGATGCCTGTCTGATCTAACCTTGAGCCACAATCATGTGTGAGGTAAGTTTTTGGGGAAAACAGTAAAACAGAAAAAAAAACCTGAATGAGAACAAATAAACGCAACGTATCTTCCGGGCCGCTTCACTGCAGCAGCAGCAGCAGCAACAACAAAAACAGTGATCAGCTTGGTGCGAATACAAACACTCACGTTCGGCAAAACGAATCGGAGTGGAGAGCCCCTGCTCTCATTTCGCCGCCACCTCGTCCGACCTCGATCCGTTACCTTGCGATGATATGTATGGACATGCTTAATGCCATATCGCTACCGCCTACCGCGCGATATGTATCCGTCCTCATCGGCGCGGCGACAGGCTATGGAGCCGGCGGACGGTGTGGTTCTGCCGTTGAGTCAGCCGAGCGGCGCTCCGCATTTAGTCCGATGTTCGCCGTTCGCAACGAGCGCTAATGAGCCATTGCTGCTTATTACTATTGTTGCTGCTCTGTGGCCGCTACCACCGCTTCAACAAGTGCTACTGTTACTGCTGCTGCTGCTGCTGCGGCTGCTGTTGTTTCCGGGTACACAGATGCACGATCTTGTCTTGTCAGCAGCGCAGGCTTTGCGCAATGCTTTTGTGCGATTTGTTAAGCTGCTGCCGCTGCTGCCGCCAACACCGCTGCTGGTGGTGTTGTTATTGTTGTTGTTGTTGTTGAGCGCGTTCTCTCTCATGCCTTCTCAGTTGGTATCTGTTCGACTTCGTTGTCGTCATAGACAACAATATCATGATGACCGAGTATAGAAGAGGAGGCTGGATTGCGATACAGAACTAGGCTCGTTCATTGTCTGTCGGAGCTGACCAGTCGTTTGCAGGAGAGCCCTGGCAGCGCTGCCGTTAATTGCGGGCGTTCATTTACTCATTCATCCATGCGCTCGTTGCTATCACGCTCTTAAGCGTCGTACCGTGTGCTTCTTGACAATGCTTTGGGCTTGGGACTCCGGTTTGGCGGTTCGGGCAAATGCCGGGAGTGTAGGAAACACATTGAGGAAAATATATATATAATAATAGTAATTATAATGACGCCTAGAACTGTTCGATATCATGAGAAGTCGCTGTGTGTAGTCGCATATATAAAAATATGTATATACAGATATAATATAACTGGATGATCGGTCACACACGATAAAAGAATGTTATTTTTGTTTCTATTTATTTATTATTTATGTTTTATAATAATGCCCATCTTATATGAGGGTTAGTTCCTTGTTATAATTCTTATTCTGTGATTGCAACTTCATTTTAAATTCAGAAACAAACTGAATGAGCAGTTTGGATGACATGGTCAGACGATCAAGCGATTTTGCATCAGTATTTTTTTTTGTCACACAGCCACTAGCCAGCTCTCATTGTTCTAATCAATACAATAATATAATAATAACAATAATACAATCTAATGCATGTAGCCGGTCATTGTCACCCACTTACTAATAGGTTGCACGCAATTCAAGTCGACAAATGCGCTTACATAATAACTTTGCATAAATTACATCCGTTGTCCCACATGTCCGGCCCTCCCCCGACCAGGCACAATGGTGGTCGAAGTTGATTGTCCTAGTGCCACCTCGACGCGATACTAAGATGTTGATTTTCTCAGCCAAGAGACCAGCAGTGCAATGTACGTGTCGCGCAGTTAGCGAGCTACGCCACATCTACAGTCATGCCACATGTGTGTTTATAGTTGTAGTAAACGATTTCTGTACCGCTAATTTATTTATATGCGACTCTCACCGACCATTCTATGGTGGCTTGAATGTAACATGCGGCCTGAAAGTATCGCCGCGGCCTGGCGGAGGCGGCGGCGGCGGCGGCAGCGGCAGCTTTGCGGAAAACCGAGTCAGCTATATATTTAAATATATGTGTTGTTGTTTATGTGTGCTGTCGTTGGCCAACAGCTGCACTGCCAACTTTCCAATTTCGCTGGCGAATTGGCCAGTCCGCCACAGGAGGGGATTGCGCGGCGGTGAGGTTCCAAGGGGCCCGTTGGGGGGCGGGGGTCATTCGCCATCGAAGGATGCGAAGGGTGCGAGGCGTGGAGCAAGGATTCTGTGAAAATTACATCGGAATCGGCGGCAGGACGAAAACTTCAGCCAGTTCTTAGTCGGCCGCCGCCACCACCGCCAGTTATCGAAATAATAATAATAATAGTTCTAGTGGCAGTAATAGTAGTAGTAGTAGTGGTAGCAGTGGTAGATGCAAACAACGGATAAATTGAAAGAATTGCAGCCACTCGACAGCAGGAGATCTATAGAAGGCTGGAGGCGACTTGTGGAGTGTCCCAGCGTGAAGACTGTTGCCGCACAAGTTGCTGCTGCTGCTGCTGCTGGTGTACGAACGAATTGTTATTCAGCAGAGATAGCAACAGCGGCAGAATCTATGGTGTTCATTGGCAAGCTGCTGCTGCTGCCCGATCGGTTGTACGCGTTCGACGTCGAGTTGTCTGAGTTGGTGCCCGTGAAGTGGTCAATGTCGTAGCCGTTGATTCCTCTTTTGATCAAATTTAGCAGCGGATTCTTCCGATTAGTTCTCTTCAATCGAAGTGCTGTTGAATGAAGAACGAGACGAAACAATCAAACATTCGTACATTTGCCAATGGCCATTGAAATCCATTGATGGTGAAGTTCATAGGCTTGTTCAACATTAGAAGTTGAACGGAGTCAGTTTCGAATTGTTTTGCCAGATGCAGCTGATTGGAGGGGGCGGACTCGTTGATCTAGGCTGGTCGTTTTTTTTGTCGCTATATGTTCGGCGGTGGGCATCGTTTGGGGTTGGCAATCGCGTTGACGAGCAATGTATGCGCAGCATCGATGTATACTGCTAATGCATTTGCTGTTAGACAAAGGCGTCGTCTCATGTAAATACTTAATATATATATATATATATATATAGATATATATGTAAATGTGTATATATATATATATATTTATATATGTATATGTATATTTGTCTTAATTTTCATTGCAAAATTCTCGCATTTTGAAATCAACACATGATTAACAAAGCTATTACGTTGCCATCGTGGTAAGCGTTCTGTACCCGTTCCTGATCATCAGGATTGCTGCTTATCGTGGTCTAGGTAGTAAATACTTGTCATATACCTGTAAAAATATTAAATATCCTATTTATAGATAGATTAATGACTACAAATATCAACGAATACTATATTTATGTACACATGTACATTTATATATATATCGTAGTCATTGGTATTTGTTGTCGTTAATCTCTCTCTCTCTCTCGTTTTATATATATATATATATATATATACGAGTCGATAAAAATGACTTCATTCAGAGGCACGGCAGATAAACGCCGGGCAGAACTAACCGCCGCGCTGCGAGTCGATAGCGCGTACCTATTCATCCGTTCTAGACAAAGATATCGTCGCATTATCGGCGTCGTCCATTGTATATGATTGTGTCGCCATCAGCTCGATCTCACAGTCGTCATTATTAGTGGCCTGTTTTGCGGGGCCAGTCCGGGGGAGACTTGAATCGATACTGGGGGCGTTGCTGAGATAATTATTCTATTGATACGCAAACTCGACGTGATTTACGATCGTTACTGTTGCTCTCGTTGTTGTTGCTGCTGTTGTTGTTGTTGCCGCCGTTGTTGTTGTTATTATTATTGTGCGCGATTTGCAGAGCGCGCATTAGAGAAGAATGCTTTCTGACTGATTAGTCAACAGCGGGGTATATTTTTCGGTTTGATCGATACGTTGCAGATTTGTTGCAGCATTCAGGGTGAGGGGCCAGGTCGGGCGGCAGCACTGCAGTCTCCGGCCCGTGACCTTGGGATACGACTTAGTTAAATCGACCCGTAGTGGGTTATGTCCTAGGTCTCAGGGCCTAATCATGCCGTGGCCTCAGGGGCGATATGGACTCTCCTATCGACACTTCTCGTGTGTAATCCTTCTATGAGGACTAGTGGCGAAAAGTCTCCTGACGGGAGGAGAGCTTCGGACCAGCCGTAAACCAAACTCGGGAAAGAATTGACGAAACATTTGGTATGAAAATCAAGGCATTTCAGAGAGAGAGAGAGAGAGCTTTACTGTAAATTACATAGCACTAAATACATTTATGATCTCAGGGTATGTGTTTTTTCAGATTATGTATCATAATTTAAGTGTAACGTGCGATCTGTTATCAGAATCTGAAGCAACAAAGACTTCTTCGAGTTAAAGTCTTCCTATAACATACCAGTTGGTCTTTAACTCTGATCAGTTCCTTTACTGAAACGGATCTACAGATTCGTCACGCGCACCCTATATTAGTAACTTGTACAAAATGATTTTTCTTAATAAGTCGTTCTTCACCAAACACACCAAGCGAGCTTGACTCTCCTTGATAACAAATGACAAACTAATGTTAACGTGGAGTGAGTCAGGCACCAGTAGTACGAACCTCGTGATGTACAAATTCGCTCAGCCTTGTTGGGGATTGACACCAATATTATAAGACTCACCTGGAAATACAAAATAGTAATCTGTTTAGTATGTATGTATGATATCAATATATATATATATATATATACATGGTTTTTAAGCCTATATTTTAGTACCACTCACAGGCAGTGACAGCTGTGTAGTTGTCAATAACTCTGGAGTTACATACACATATTTAAAAGTGAATAATCATAATTTTATGCAGCTCATCAATTGGCAAGCCTCTTTCTATGCACAATGCATTATCTCCAGGGCAAATGCGACTTTTTCCCATTTGTTATTGCTTCTTCAGCTTTAATTCGCCATAGCCAAAGAGCTATTAACACAATATAACATATTGTAAAGCATACGAGAGTCGTTTCCGTTTCAAGTGCACGTTTCGCCGGGATGTCGCAAAACACGATAGTGAATAATTATAAACGCCAATATATACATATATATATATATATATATATATATATGGCTGCTCAGCAATAACACGAAGTGGACGTTGATCGTTGACGACGGATTACAATTCAAGGTCCCGCTCCCCCGGTTGTTCTGGGGTGACTACAACCGTTCGGAGCGTCACCGACGTGCTTTACCGATATTTTCCAAATGCTGTTGATCGGACAGCATCCATTCGCAGTGTGATAGACTTTATGTACCCTGACTGACTACCTCCATCCCCGCCGTACCCCCATATACAAATGCAAATATAAGATAAGCACGCTGATTGATACGATTGTGGCGAGAAATAAAAATATAGGCATAGGTGCTTATGGTAGTGCTTTTTTCTATACTTAAAGTGATATCTTATTGATTATTTTGCTCCTCGTTGTATGTGGTGCTTTGGTGGACAGAACTAACAGATCTCTCTCTCTCTCCATATATATATATATATATATGCATGTATATATATATATAAAAAGCGTAGACGATATTTGGTTTCGTCTCTGCGTCTGCATTTCAAATCGTTATTTCCACTATTATTGCAATTCTAACGACTGTTATCCTGCGGCAGTGTATTCGATTGACGCTCAAGTGCATCGAATCGTTCGTCATTGCCAAATGAGCAGCTCCGTAAAGAAGAACACTCGACCAGGCGCAGCCAACTCTGCAGCAACTTAGCAGGCTTGGAAAGAGCTTCGTTCAAGAAACGTAGCGAGCTACGAGGAGACGTTGCGTGCATCGGGGCAGTCACAGCGGAACAGCCAGCGCGGAACCCACCAAAAGAGACAACGAACACATCGACGCATCCCATAGACAGGGTGAAGAGAGGCGGCTGAGGGGAGGTTGTGAGCGAGAAAGAAGATCTTCTGTTTTCCAACTGACAGCACCAGCAGCAGCAGCAGCAGCGCCGGCTGCTGCCGCTGCTATTTCACGGGTGAGACAGATCGTCTCCCAGGCGGCGCGGTTAGATTCGGAACGTCCTTGCGGAGCCCCCTACCCTCGGATCATTGAAGAGTTGATCTACGCCGCCACCGCACTGCCTCTTCCGCTGGGCCACTGCGGCAGCCGTCGCAGCGAAGCCACCCTGGTGCCTCTTCGGACGTCGGTACGCCTGTAACAGCAACCACCAACGGCGTTTGTTGCCGACCGCCGATTTCTCAGCCGATTCCCTGGGAACTTTTCTCGCCAGCAACAGCAGCAGCAGCAGCAACGGAATTAGTGGCAGCCCCGACATGGCGAACAGCACCAGCAGACGCCGCCGCCGCAAAACTCTGCCCCGAGTGGTGGCAAAGTATTTACCGACAGATTACGCGCATGTCAGACATTACAATCGCATGATGGCGAGACATTGAAAGATGAAGAACAAGACTCCCTGTCGCTCGCCGCCCCGTAATTATCATAGAGACATTTGTCGGACGCGCGCCCAACTCGCGGCAGCGGGCATTAGGCATCTTCTCATCTTTCATCAGTCAGTGCTATTTAGTAGAGGCATACGAAAAGAAGATGAAGCGAGTAAAGAGAGTGGTGGGTGCAAGAGGCAGCTTGGGGTGCACGGACCGAAATGAAATAATGGGATGTGTTGCAAAACGGCACCTGTGTTGCAATGTCAACTGTATATGTAAATAAATAATAATAGGTATTATTATTATTACGATCGTTATGCATATCTAATGGTAGAGATCTATGAAAATTGTATCCTACTCGGACAAATATTATGTATACGTTACAGCTAGATCGATTAATACGTAGATAGTGGATGCAAGAAATAGGCTGTAAATAGTGATATTTCCGCTGAAACATGGCTGACACTTGTTATACACATATAAGGAGTATGCGCTTAGCTTGTTGTGTGACCGTTGTTGCGGACGACTTAGCGATACTTTTGTCTGTTTGATGCATTAAGCAAACGCACTGTGGGAGTATATATATATATATATATAATATATAATAAGTAGCAATATTGATGAAAATGGAGTATCCACCACGTAGAGATCTCTGTAATCTTGCGATTACAAGTTTTCGCTAGCATTGCTAGTACGAATACATGAATGTACGAGAGGAGAAGGCGGTTAACATTTGACATAGACAATGGCTTCTCCTCCAAACGTGATGGTGTCCACTGTCATTACATTGATATTACATTAAGGAGACATCGGGCCGATTGGCATATCGAGGTGATCGCGCAAGATCGGCAAACAACCCCTGATAAAATATTTGAACGCTATATATATATGTGAGTGTGTTTGCGTGTGTGTGATCGACAGACCCAATCGAATGGACCCATAGTAATATTGCCTCAAAGGTATATTGACAGACATCCAACTGAGACAGACGCAACGGCGCGTTTGGAATTGACCAACTGGTCAGTATCTGAAGCGTCTGAGGAATCTTCTGCAAATGGTTGAGCCACTACTATTCATATTTGTTGCTGCAATCAAATACAACCGCCTATTTGGTTGTGATCCCCAGTAATACGTAGATAACGAATAGCTAGAGTGTGTGGTATGCACATGCACAGTAATTAATCGTTCGAAAGGATTACACCTGTTTCAGCTCCCAATCGCTTTCTCTCTTTGGCAAATCATAGAGAGACACTTAGGGAGCAGCGGATCTATAATCAGTGCACATTTCAGCCACTCAATGACGTGATCATTTTTCTGGCCCCACTGTCACAACAATATTAGACGGAGATGACACACTGAACATGACATTTAGTGTGACATCCTCATCGTCAGCTTTATCAAGATTGCCCAATACGCTTGCTTTAGAATCGAGGATATTGCGACAAAATAACAATAGTCTTACTCATTTTACCCTTCTACGGAAAACCCTGTCCTTTAACCAGATTTTGATCGACCGTTCGGGATAAACTGGACACGCTCGTCGGTTATAGATGGCTCTTCAGAAGACATTATATCTTCTCATTCCCCTGCGCTCGCTTCGAATACAAAGCCTATCAACAGCTGTTGTTCAACTGTTGTCGCCATTCGTCTCACGCAGCCTGACCTTCCTTCCACGGCGACTTTCCTGAACCGCGTAATTCAGACGGTGGATTATACCGCACTGAGCAAGCCGAAAACAGTAGTTGTCGTCCAGCGTCTTGCTCCTGCGCTAGGGCCTGGTCTCCTCTCCTCTCCAGAGAGATCGTGCAGACTTTGGCGTTGCCAAAGCTTGCAACACTCAGCCGTCACTCGACCAAATCACTGTGCGTCACTAGTCTGTTCAGCTTGGGGCTCACTGCTTATTAAATCGCCGAGGTCAGGTAGAGTTACGGTCGGCCGTGTCGACGACGTCCGCCACAATACAGGGCGCGTGTGGCGCGTTGTTGTAAACTCCAAGACCACTAAAGACATTGAGTTTCGCTTAATTGCTACATATGCTTGCGTGCTTGTGTGTTCGCGTACACGTCGTGCGCTAGTTGCTTATCGTGCCAGATAAATCGAGGTACATCTGCATGAATGACATTTCAAAATAAAAATCAAATCCGTTCCATTCGCCTTAATTCACGAATTCGACGTGAACGAGGAAATCCAGGTGACACCTGATCGGGGTCATCGGGTCCCCCTCGATTGCCGTCGTGGGTAATGAATTATTCTTGGACTCAATGTCAACACAGGTTGCCTCTCAAATGTCTGTGCAATTCTCGTAGCGCTACTTGAACGTATGCAGATGTACAGCGTTGACATGTTGGCAGTGATCGACCTGTTGAGTTTGCTCATTTTTGAAGAACTGCCGCTCTCGTTGTCTATTTCCACGCCCTCTAGTAAAACATCGAGAGCAAGAGAGAGAGAGAGAGAGAATAAGTTCGGTCTTATGTTACGCACCGACGGCGTCGATACAATACGATCTTCCCTCGCACGATAACCCTCACTGTTACCCGAAACAGTCGTAACTCAATCGATGGATACAATGACGGATTTGCGGCCACATGTTAATGCCAGCGTATGGACAGCGTTGAACGATTCAACTGATGAAGCACCAAGCGATTAGCGTTGCAGTAATACGATAGGGCAGAATTTGACCTTTGTCCCACGAACGAATCGGCGTAACTCGATGTCGTCGGTCGGAGAGATGATGACACAGACGAGAACAAATGAAAAAGCGGGTATCAGCAGTAGCAGTTGATTCTGCGTAAGAAAAAAGTTAGGTTCGACAGTCTCCTTGTCATCGGAAGCCACCTAGGTTACTTGCTAAAAATTGACGGACGTATATCTGGCTTGAAGTGACGTTCAACTTTCTAGCTAGTTCGCCTATGTATTATATATGCCAGCAGCTGTTCGTCCGTATGTTTGGGACAGTACAGTATTCTGTGTATGTATCCCATCGTCGCAACTGGCATTTCAATAGATTGACACTCACTAACTGACAACGAGGCTGCATCCGCTGTCGTTGGCCGCCACCAAATATATGCTGGAAGGTCTTCCTTCCACACATATATATATATATATATATATATATGTATATTCCCATTTGGCTTCCCAGACTGTATTTCTCGGCGTGACAACACATTCGCTAAGTGTGGCAATGTGTAAAGTACTGTTCACAGATGGGCGACACGCTTGCACGCCTTCGGGTAGTTCAGCCATACAACCGGCCGGGCCGTCTTTATCTCATATTTTGGCAACACGCGTGCCGGGTTGCATATACACCCCACACACACACATACGCGCACGCAGTAAACGTCCATAGCGAATACGTTTGCGGTAAATAGGCTCGCTCATCCTGTTTGTACAATGTTGGAAAGGATAGAAAGTTCGTGTCGCAGCCTCATCATATTATAGGCGTCCATATAGGCACTATGCATAGCAAAGGTTGGAGAGAAGCACGATTCCGATAAGTGGGCCATCAGTATAGTAACAATAGTAGCACATTGGAGCCCCCATAAGCGTGCAACTATTATACAATATACATATTGTGCATATAGCTGTCGACACGACATTGTCTGCATCGTCTCATTCGATCAACAACCCGGCAGGCAGTCGTCTCCCTTACCGAAGCTAATACTAACTACCTCTATGTCAGTCAGTCAATTTACTCTACAACTAAGGATTCTGCTAATCGGCATCTCGTATTTTGTACGCATCCATGCAATGTTGTTGCTCGCTGCCGCTCAGGGTGTCCCCAATGTCTTGCAAGCTACACTGACTCCAGAATATAGCTAATGTCATTATCAAGGTTCTGCTACGGACGCTTCGAAGGCACATAACACCCAAGAAGCATTTGGCGGCTCTATCTGGCGCCAATTCCGCGCCGCGTGCTCGCATTTTCCTCGTCCCGCGCTTTCGCCATTTTGTTACTGTTTGATGAATAGATATATATATATATATATATATATATATATATATTAATATATATATATATATATATATATATATATATATATATATATATATATTAATATATATATATATATATATATATATATATATATATATATATATATACGACCTCTACTTCTACAATATAACGAGCTTCGTATGCATCAAGTCTTCTCTGTTGTCATAGTCTTTGCTGGTCGAGTCGATGTTCATTTGTTGCTATGTGTACCGTATGTGGCAATACGCCTACGGTGCACCTAGCGACACCGCTTTTGCCACATATTATCATGGGGCGGCTTGGCCAAAAACCAAAAAGCAGCTTCGCAACAGGCGGCAGCAGCAGCAGCAGCTGCTGCTGCTAAAACGCTCGAGATGCAACGAGTGCCGTTCGCGCTTCGGTGAACACCTCGGCCCCGCGGCAGTCGCTGCTGTTGTGCAGCAGCTGGAGCTGCTCAAGCTGGTTCAGTTCGTTCGTTAAGCCGCGCACACTTCTCGTCCATACACAGGACAGCATTAATAAGCAATGTTTACCACCGCGGAGGCTGCCTCCACCGCCAGCACGCCAGAGAGGTAGCGCTCAAGCTTGCAAGCTACTGGGGCAGCGGTAGCAGCCGCGAATGACTGAACGCCGTCTGAATGGACGACGTCTAGCCGGGCAAATGGGCAAGCTAAACAAATAACATCGTTTGAATATGGTGGCCGTTGGCTACAGTAACAGCCGCTTGCAGATTGGCAACAGCAACAGCCGCAAACAGTTACCTTGCTGGTTGATCAATTACGTTTAATTCAATTGTACTGCACATTGTACAATAAGGTATTGTATGTTCTATTGAAGTGCGTAGAGAACGGATGATTCACGCGCGAAAGCGTGTGAACATTTCGTCAAGTTCATGAGAAGCGGCCCGTTTATGTGTTGCTTTCCGACTGACCATGTGTCACGCATGGGTATGTATATATATATATAGACACATGTTTGCTGAGATGGTAGATTTGTTCTGTCACCGTAATTATTTGTTTATGTATACTGATACGAAATTAGACTACCGCCTAGTGTGCATCAATTAGGCTAATTACAAGTAAAACGACTCGAACGTATCCAAGGACGTTGAACGCGTTCCGACGACGAGTCGTTGTAGCAGATACAGCAAAATGTGTCAAATGGACTAAAGCGTTCAGAAGTCGACGCCGTCAACAGAATCCATCGTTGGTCCTGATCCAAATCGTTGCCACCCCGGCTCGTTGCTCACCTCGTGAGCCAGCGAACGAATAAGTGTTCGTTCGAAATGAGGCAAATTAGTCACTTCGAATGTCCGAAGATTTTCAGTCGTTCCCGGCCGCATGCCCCACTGAAGGGAATGATAACAGTGTCGGCCCAAAGAACTCATCTCGTCACGCTAGCCAATGAACAGCTGTAGTCAAGAGCCGCAACCTATGTAACTAGCCCCTGAGTGTAATCCGGTGTGTGAGTCTTTGTGCGATTTTGCTCGTGTCCTGCTGCTCGGCCTGTGTCGTCGTTAATTCTCCTCCGTTGCTGTCATCATCATTGACGATGCAATCAGTGTCGTCGACGCCATCGAAGGCACAGTATACGGCTCCTGCATTTCGTTCGCGTCGAAGCGAGAAGGTGGAACGTATATAACGTTGAAAGTACGATTCGAGAGCGTCGACAAAAAGCTAACCTCTGGTCACAAAAACAATACCGAAGCGATAACAACAACATGTCTATATGTTGTTCGATCTAGTGTACTATGCCTATTGGCAATGGAAGTGTTGTTATACATCTTTAGCTGCAGCCGCGAATAGAAATATAGCAAATAGCAATTCTGTGGCGTATGATAGCTGGATCAAGGTGTGCAAAGTTGTAACACGCAACGTGTGCTTATATATATATATATATATATATACAACTGTTCATCAAACAGCAAGAAAATGCCGAAAGTGCAGAACAACGAAAACGATAGCTCGAAATCGACACAGCGATACCGCACCCAGCCACAGCAAGAGCAAAAACGCAATACAACGCTACATGAAAACAATTACAGTGAGGTAGGCTACTTTGAACAGCCACCTTCGCGAGTCATACACCCACAAGTAAAAAGAGCGTCGGACACCGATAGACAATGCGTTGCGCACGTCTTGGAGCGGTGGGGGGTCGCTTCCCAGCTAGGCCCACACAGCGTTCGCGAAACAGAGTGGCGGCATCGACGCCTTAAGAACGGGGCCAGCACATGCATGAGCAACGAGGCAGGCAGCCAACCAGCAAACGAACAAACGGATAAATTCAACCACAAGCGGTTTATTTTTCTAGTTTGACCCCCCGCCCCCCCCCGATGAAGTATCATCCTTCGATGTTGGTGCTAGGCTGTGGAGGATCGTCGTGAATAATGCATTTGATTATGTTTGTTTGCATGTACACATGTATATGTGCATGCATGAGCATGGCTATATCTACTGGTACACTGTACACGGGAGCGGGTTTGGTAATTTTTTGTTGTTTGAGCGGCGGTCGGAGATAAAACGAGGAAAATCGCCTGGCGACACCAACCACCAACTCTGCGTGGTTAGCTACCATGGCCGCAAAGCATTTGTCTGCGCCGTTGCGCGCCACAAATGCTCTTCAACAGCGGATAACGACACAATGCGATCGTATATCGTCGCATCCATCGGTGTGTTGATCGGCCGACAGTCGAGTGGCTGATTTGTCGCCTGCTCGTCCGTGCCGCATCAGCTGTATAGCCGATAATAGCCATGATAGATCTGTACAATCGGACAAAATAGGACTTCCGCCCCAGCCTCAGGCTGGATTCATCGGACGTCTCCTCGGCTGATTCGGTCGGCGGCTCGGCTCTCTTTCGCTGACTCTGGCCGCGCGTTTGACTTCAGTCCTTTTTGCGTTTGCTAACACGCACGCACAACAAGCAGCACGTACTGGGCAAGTTTGTACGCGCTGCTCGCACCGACGACTCGTGTGCGCAGGTCGTGAGATCCTGCTGGATATGCTGCGCATATAGAGTAGAGTTCGACGGAGGAGGCTGCATAGACCGGACCCGGTATAGATTTGTGCAGGATACATGATCTGACTCCACGAGCAACGAAACGTTTTTTCTGTGCTTGTTGTTTGAGAAAAAAAACACCGCTCACAATCTGCAGCGAAAAAGACGCTAATGCTTATATCAACGAACACAACAGTTCTATGATGATGAATGATATCTTGCTCTTACTCTCTCTCTCTCTCTCTCTCTCTCTCTGCGCACCCATCCAACGACTACAACAACGAAAAGCTACCCCCAATGACGGATCGCCGTTGAATCGTCCCCGTGGACCGATGTTCGACTCTGACAGAGCGAATCGCGGCGATTGCCACAGAAGAAGCATGGGGAAAAATAATAGGCATATATGCCAGCACCTTCAAATGTAATGGGGCTCCCTAGTGAATAGATACTTTTTGTGCTAGTTGATCGCCGAGTGACATATATATATATATATATATACTCGAGCATGCGATTAATATGGTTTGATTTTGTGCAAATGTATGCACAATACTCACTTCATTTAGATTTATATAAGATTCCCTTGAGTAACAGCCGACCAAAGGAAAACAGAGGCGCACACCTGTTCGTCAGTTCGTACCCCGGCAGCTTGCACACAGTATCGAGTTCCCGTATTAAGGCTCAGACATTGCTCAGACATACATTTGAGCCAAGATACAACGTGTGGCCTTTCACATTAACTAGCAACAGGCACGTGGCAGGTATGCGACTCACTGACGTAAATATCATCGTTGGCTGCACCTACCGACGTCAGCGGCGTAATCGCTGTCGGTGAATCTCTCAATCCACGTAAAATATTTGACGTTGTAGACGGGCGTGGGCAGAACGGCGGTGATGACCCCCCCGCAATGCAGATGCATCTAGGTTAGGCTATCTGCGTACCTCCGGCTCTGCCACGAGGTGTCAAGGGGAGATAAACCCATCTTCTCTATGCAGATCTGCAAGCCATGCCTAAACGAGAAATGAGCGTGGCAAAGCAGATGCACCACTCGAGATCGTCTCTTCCTCCCTTCGTGCGCGACAGTTGCGCATATTTTCAGCTGCAGTCAACGTGCCCTGTCGGCCGCTAGTGTCGACTGGGCGGATCCTATCTTTTTCCACCAATGGGTATCAGGCGGTCCCAGCACGGACTGAGATTTAGCAACGGTTGATAGCAGCTAAATGCCTAAAGCTGGCCGACGCCAACAGAACTCCGAGGGAATTTTATTTATTGTGCACAGCTCCGAAGCTCTAAGTGAGTAATGTGTGCATGAAACATCCAGGGCCAGAGGACGTTAAGGGGAGAAATCGACCTTGAAACTCTTGCGTGGAAGACTCCGCTCCACATCGCCGTTCTAAGGTACAATAATAATCACATTAAATGACCCTTACTTTCAGCGCTCGTCAGCCCTGTTAGTGTAGCAGCAGCAGCGCATATGTTGACGGCTCGCTCTTCCTTCGTCGCTATTTGCCGCTTCGTTCTTGTTACTAGAATGAATGAGATTCGACAGATTTCTCTTCCCAGTTACCCACCTCCAAGGTTCCAGCTAATAAATAGTACAAATAAGTTGTTCAGGACATCGCAGCAACGCATTCGCTCTCAACCACAAAGGACCTCTCTGCGAGCAGGTGTAGAGGTTTGGAAATCAGCGGCAGTAGATCTCCTCTCTCTGTGTGTCAATTCGCAGCACATTGGCTAATGCGATCCAGTCGCCGCAGTCTATTCCACCGGTTGGCTAAAACGGTGGCGTATGCGGAAACACTTACGTACTAGGAGCTCAAATGAGCGACCCTTTCCGCGATTTACTTTACCCTTTACGGCCGAATCTGTCCATCGTCGTTCGTTTCGCAAAGGGGAACTATGGCCCTTCTTACTTGAGTGTCTGTCCCCGAACGCCTCCCCACACTATGCAGAGCTACAAAGCATCGGAAGCAAAAAAGAACCTGTCGTCCTTTCCAGAGTGGAAACGCCCGGCAGCTAGGTAGGTGACCAGGTCGCGTGCGCGCGCAAGCACATGCCCAAAACCCACGCACACAGACACACACACACACACACACCCGTAGAGTGAGGAACGTAGCTGCGTGAAGAGGAATCAAGTTGAACAGCAGCGAAATTGGTGCGCAAAAATGCATCTTCTATCCCTCGTCCCCGGCGGAGGACGAACTGAACGGCCTGCTGTCATCTTGCGCATAGCCTAGCGCCTAGCCTGGCGCGTTTTTCCTAGCTGTGGCATCCGGAGAAGCCATCTTCATACCTCTCTTTGCAATTGAGCGCTCCTCCTCCTCCTAAAGTCCCACGTACTACGGTGGACTTTTCCGTTACATAGTCCCTCTCGTCTTTTCTCTCTCTCACTCTCTGTTCTCTTCCTTATGGCTCTTCGCCATTTCGCTCTCTCTGTCTCGCGCCTCCCAGCTGCCATTATATGCCAGTTACCTTCCTTTATGGTTTTGTCCTTCATCTTGGTTGCTTCAGCTCTTGCGTGCAGCCACGGCTAGAAACGCAGGTCTCTAGGGGGTATTGTCTCTCCTCCGTGGTGCTAAAGGCGGGCCCGTACGTCTCTGTGCGTGCGCGTGCCTTCCATCCCAGCTTCCTTGGGGATGCTGTGGCGGAAAAATGGCAAAGGGGGTTATAGGGGAGCGTCCAGGACCGTAAACGCAGAGGTAACCCCGGGCTCGTCCCACAGTTGCTCCCTTGCCACCGAAGCCAAGCGGAGAAACGGTCGCTCGCACAAAGAAAGCCGTTGGAAAACGAGTGAAAAGGCTCCACGTCGAGGCTTTCCGATGGCCGGGATAGCGGGGCAGGACAGAGATCTCTCCAGCCGCAACGCGAGCGAAAAACGCACGCGGAGACCGAAGGACCCACAAAGACCCATGACGAGCGCGTGCTAAAGCAGCGGCGAGGGCGGACGACCTGGCATGGAAGGTCCAGGCAACGCAAAGGGCAAAGCAACGGGCTCCGCGAAGCAGCCAGCCCCCTAGGTAAGAGGGTACGTTTGAGAAGCGGCAAAGTCGTGGGAAAAAGGTAGTTAGGGGCGAGCGCGGAAGACCGGCAGCGAGCGAGATATATATATATCTATAGAGAAAGAGAGAGAGGATGGGGGAAATCGCCGGTGCTTGGCAAGTTGGCGTAGAATTCCTCACAAACTTTTTCAGCTTTTCCAACCAGTCACTCAGGTCACCTGGAATACGCCTCTGCTCAAAATCTTACTTAAATCTACTGCAATGCACATATTTTGTGTGGTCGCTTTTCGACAAACTGAGCACGCGCGCAGCCTAGGGCATAGGCTGAATGAACTGAGCTAGTCGTTAATCGTTCAGCGCGTGGCTAAATTACGAATCACATGAGAGTGTGATTCGTAATTTAGTGATAATTTTAGTGATAATTTTCCGTTTCGTTAGTACTTCATGGTTACAATTCGTAATATATTTCGCGTCTCGATATTCTGTAATGATTCCATCATACGGAACCAGCAAGCAGGCCAGATCTGAATAGGTGATTCAGCTCCATGCTAACCTAAGGCCACTCACTTCCTTCGAGATAGAGCGACAGGTTCGGTGCTTGAGTACGACAATTCGTGCTTCCATGCGTCTTCTCAAGCGCAGAATCTCAAAACCGCCATGATAAATTATTAACAGTCGGATTGGTTACCCCACCCAGCTAAGTATTCCATGTACGCTTCTTATATTTCCATCCGCCTCGAAGTGAGTACCTGGGGAGTATCTACGCGGGTATAGCGTAATTATCCAACAGTAAATAACGATCATATATACTACACACAGCCCTTCGATACCGTTGGGTGTAGGGCTCCACTGGGTGACGCGGCGGCATGCTCGTGACAAATGTGTGTTCTGAGAATGAGATAAGTGACTGTTTCTATATATAGAGCACACGCAGGCCAGTCAGCGTACGCGTTTCGAAGCATTGGCCGAAGCTACGGGACCACGCCCAGCATACATTCACGTGTTTGTATGCATATACTTATATACCGTTCGACTGACAAAGAAACCGTCCGACCTCATGTCCAGCTTGTCGCTCTTTCCAGCCATGGACTCTACTTACCGTCCGTACTAAGTGAACTCGCAGCCGTTCTGGGATACGGATGGCCTCTCGGTCGTATTCATCACACGACCGTTATCCTGCGGGGTGGTGGTCCAACAATCCGTTACCGACAATCCTCTTCAGCGCTCGCGCCCTCTCTCTGCCTACATATCTCTATCAATATCTCTCTCTCTCCAGTACCCGATGCGTCTCAGTGCCCAGCTAGGTATATCTATACTTGCTCGTCTAACTCGGAGCTAACCGATCATTACACACCGCCACAATCTCGTGTCCGTGGAAACTAACTTTTTCCTTGATCCGACCCGCAAGAGGCCTCTTGCTCCCTCTGCTAGCGTCGGCAGCGTCCGGTTCAGCGGTCTACCTATACGACGCCGCAATGCACCGGACACGCGGACCAGCGGAACTCAATCCAACGGTGAGTATCTCAATAGTTCCTTCTCGCATTTCTGTTCCGAGCGTGCGGTGCTCTATCGAGACGGTTCATGTACATCGGCTCCCGTACCCCCCAAGGCCCTCTCTGTGCGTGAGTTTCATTGCGTCAATATTGATCAGTGTGCAAGCGGTATTGATCAGTATGAGAGTGCTACCAGCTAACAGCGTCCTGTGAGAGGTACGATGAGACGATTTACCTTGCGGTGATCCCCTTGACTAATCTTATATCAAGAAGCGTACATATATAGTATACATGAAATAACCTAAGGTGAGCGGTCGAGTTTCGGATGACCGTCCCGTACTATAACAACACACTCACGCTATCGCGCATGGTATGCCGAACATTATGAAAGGGGTCCACCACATATTGCCAGACGGAGCGACGATTGGTGCGCACACTCTGTTTACGTACACGCAACAGCTAATTCCATTTATCTGGTGACCCGCATACATGTTCAGTACGGTGGTTATATTATATATGCCTGTCACACGATCGCGGTGCAGCTGCACGCGATCGCACAAGAAATATGTACATATTAAAAGATACGATAAAGGCCAATGGAGGATGTCTTGTTGCCGTTAATCAGCTAGCCGATTCGATGGGCTGCCGGTAGTCACGCCTCGTCAGTATCCCGTATTTGGTATCACTATTTGTTGTCATCCTCTGTTCTCTAGATCTCCCTTAGTAGATCTATGCCTCCCTTGTCGCTACCCTACTGGCGACTCCCTTGAGAGATTTCAGAATAGTGACAAGGGGTTGATAACGCTATTTGCGATAGTGTGCGACCGTGGCGTAGAGACACAGCGGGAGAGGGAGGTCGCCACGAAACAGGCGGTTGGTGATCGCACGTGGTCAATCGGTCCAATGCGGCGGCTCTGCTCGAATCGCGGTTGGTGATCGCTTGCGCGGGCATCGATCATTCATGCGCGAACTGAACTCAATTTCGCTCTGTTTCTCAGCGCGGTTGCTTAATGCTGAACCAGCTACACTACTACCCATTGAAAATGCTGCTACAAACCGGTCGCGCCACTGTCGCAACCTACGAGCGGGCGCTAACATGTATCTTATGATCCAGTCTATATATATATATGTATATATATATATATATATATATATATATATGATACGATCAAAGAATAGTGGTGAAATACACATTTCAGTTCTCGATTCGATTTGTCCAACGGTTATGTGCTGTGAATGACACTATTCATTCGTTCACAGCCGCGATCGGAAAACGCGGATAGACGAAGAATCCCAGTCGAAAAGTTCGTCCCTTCGAAACGTTTACCCTTTGACTACTGTTTCTATTGCGGCTCTACACACACACACACATCATGGTTATGTTTTGGTTGGTACTGCTGGTTGTCGTATTGTTCAAGCAAGTCTTATATTGGTCGTCTTGCTTCGTGCTTTGTTCGGATACTATGATATATAATAAAATTTATTGATTCCATTGTTTTCGATTTTTAAAAAATATCTTTGGAATTCTATGCTATACTCTACTATATATATATATATATATATATATATATATATATATATATAATTCTATGCTGTACTCTATTATATATATATATATATATATATATGTGTGTGTGTGTTCGAATCACTGCAGTGTTGGCTTACGCCACAACAGCAAGTCCTGTATTGGATGTATATATTAAACATTCGAATACGTCCCAGTCTCCAGCGCATCCACGTGTTCGTGTCTGTATGCGTAGGCAACGTTATTTGATTTTGGTCTGATCAGTTCGGTCATTCCCTATATCACTGTCTCTGTCTGCTATATCCCTTCCATAATCGTGTTATCATTTCCGTTGTATCCGATAAGCAAAGCAAGAGAAGAGGATAGCACGGGTCCAACGACAAAACAATAACAGACGTTACAGCTATCGTCAGCTGATCGAAAGGCTGCATCTAGCCGCTTCGAAGGCAGCCATCAACGCTAAGATATCGTCGGTTCCGTATCTCCCGGCCCCTGCGAGCACGCCATCCTCCTCCTACTGATTCTTCGGTCGACGCTGGTAGCGAAGCCTGTGCCGGTTGTGGACCCCCCGACTCATTCGTGATCCGACCGCTCCGAAATCGTGTAGCGACACCCCCCAACCACGAAGCCCACTCGACTCGTCTATGTATCGTCGTATCTGTGTCCTCTCGTCCGATTGTGCGGCGTTGTAGGCCGCCCGCCTTCGTTCGTTGTGCCACCGGACGAAGCGGAGAGGGACCATCCGGGCACATATCCAATTACTGAATAATTCCCATGGCGCGCGGTGCGTGTTTTTAGGCCTTCCCTTCCCGAGGGTCGCTGCGCCGCTGCCTACGAGTGAACTTCCACCGTCAACTCCCACTCTCGCGTCCAACCGCACGCTGCAGTGTCGTTCTGGCCAGCCAACCAGTGTATCGGGTTATGATGCGTTTGTATGTTGGTGATACTGATCGGATCGACGAATCCCACCCCAGCTGGATTGGCGCCCGATACGACGCCTATGTCTATACGGCCGACTCCTCTGGCGGTGCGGGCCGGCGGTAGCTCCTCCACTTCGTTCTAACCCGTGCCTACGACCTCGACTATATTGCAGGCTGTTTGTCCTGTGCGTTATGTCGTCGTTGCGCGTTCGCGGATAATGTTAGTGGATAGCCCTAAACACATATATACTAAAAAAAATATATATATATATGTATACAGGTTCATGCCACAAACATACACAAACATTCAAATACCCGCCGTCTATCTATGCATGTCTTATCCTTATATATGTAGTACCTCCTGTCTGTGCTCTCCCAGTGCGCGAAAACAGATGCGCATTGGGGCTCGAGGCGAAAAGGCTCCGCAGTCTGAAAAATATTAAAAGGGATATTTTGGAAATTGCCCTTCAAACCACAGCCCTTGATCACATTCACTGCCCTTTACCCAGCTGTATCACCTACAAACACGAAAACCCGATGGGTATGTCTACAAATCCGAGGCATACAGTGCAGCATGCATACAGGTCGATGAACTATATACCACTAGACGACTTATCAATACGCTAAAATTGACAGCAAAAGGTCAGACACCCACGGACGCAATAACAAACACGATAAGCGCATTTGGCGCCTTTTGATGTGTTCACCTTTATAGGCTTGCCAGCTTCGTACGTCGCCGTCCTCGTAGCTCAAAGCCAGCGCCCCTCAGCGTGGGTAACTGGTGATAGCTAGGTATTATAGGGCGTAATGGTGACGGCGGCGCTGCTTCTCATGCAGCTGCTGTTGTTGTTGTCCGGCTGTGCTCGGCAATTGTGCGCGCCTACAGCGCTTAGCCCACCGACACGGAAGTCGGCAAGAGCCAGAACTCCCAAACGTGACATTCTCTGTCGTCTCTCTCACCCACATGGACTCAGAATTGCTAAGAGCTAAGGATCATAGGAGGGCCTCGTGCCTCGGCATGAAGCCGCTGACAGCGACAGCTGATGGCAGCGCCGGACGCCGAATAGCGGGCGGTGGCAGCAAAAGCAACAACGGCAACGGGAATAGGCAATATGAACGTTGCGGGACGTCGGGGGCGAACGGATTTGAGTCACCATCGGATTTACGAAACCCCTTCGCCGTCTATTCTATCGCGAGGCTTCTATGTCGCTCTCTCTCTCTCTATCTATCCCATACTCGCGACCTCGTTTTCTCCCTCAGTCTGTTTTTATTATTAAGCTCTGCTCGTATCACCAGCCAGCACAGGCAGCGCAGGCGTCTGTCCGCCTACAAATGCTTACAGCGCTTAGCTTCTCAGCCGGCCCGGATCGTTCCTGAGGACAGCCGGCGACATGAGGTCTAGGCCATAGTCGTCCAAGGCCCCGGGGTCTGGTCCAGTTACTCGGGTCGCTGCCTTGTGGATAAACAGCTTCAACCCACCGCAGCCGCTCTATGTAGCCTTTCGACAGACAAAACAACACGGCACGTTCTTCTCCAGTTGTTACCATGAAGATAGATAGTATATGTAAGTTGAAATTGGCCGTCATCTATTTAGCGCTTACCCTTTGACGTCATCACCAGCGGAAGTATTAAAGTTCAGAGTGCAACTGAATGGGCCCTATGGTATGTATTTATCATATATACGTGTGTGCGTGTCTGTGACGGCCTGGTTAGCGGCGGTTTAAATTGCGTCCATTAAATTCAGTGTATGCCAATAATAGTCGAGTGGCAAAACGGACGAGGCGCACGACAGAGCCTCCTTCGCCTGTCAAGGCGCAATTGCTGTGGCGAGAGAACGACCCATCTGATCGATGCGAGAGATATGAATAGAGTCTCGAGCAATAAACTGAGTGGACGCCATCGTGTCCTCCTCCCGTCAGCTGTCGGACAGGAGCGAAAAAAAAGGATTGAAGGGTAAATGAACCCAGATTGTAGGTTTCCCTCAGGGCAGCCGCCTGACTCCGAGAGCGAACGCGGCCTGGTCATATAGGTGTCGTCCAATATGGCCAGAGACAGAGTATAGACCTTTAGTACAACACGTAGACCAGCGATAAGGGCACATGGCGCCCCGCCTTATGCACTACGTATATGCTAGTGCTATTAAACACATGCGCGACATTGGTTCCAGGTCCGGTCAATTCATGGCGTTGGAGGTCCGAACGACGGCTCCGACGAACAGGTGCTGTATGCAGTATGCCGATCTCGATGCGGGCTTGTCGAACATTACCACCAGCCGGTAATTGTAGGCCGGCACGATTTGCGCGCTTAAGTATAACTGTGAGCCTGTTCGGCCAGCCCCTTCCTTGATTCCCTCGCTGTATCATGGCACGTAAGATGCTTCCTGTATGTCTCTGTGTGTGACGAGTCTACGAGCCTCACGTTAACTAGACCCGTGATACTTTTACGGTTTAGAATCTGTAGGGGTTCGAGTGGAGGGACGTGTTATGGGCAGGATAGAGGACACGGACTGTTTAACTCAGCACCATTATTATCGCCAATTTGTTACACAGTTTCAACGACAGTTCACGACGGCATCACTCATTCCTTGTCTGATGCACACCACAGACTCTACAGTAATGATAGCAAGCCCTTCTGCTTGGGCACTAGTGGTCATGTCGCCCAGTGTACGTGTGTATGGTGCGTGCGCTGCGTGTCTCGCATGCAGTTCGTCCTTTGCGCACGTTGCATGCATGTACCTACTGTGCCTACTCTCTACTGTGTCAGTTACGCCTTACAAATCCTTCATAAATTACAATGCGGTTTGAACGAGGCGGGCACGCGAAAGCGAACCGGTTGAGTGGACTTTGCAGCCGAAATATTTTACACCCTATTGCGCTGTCTCGGTGCAAGCTCCTTTCCTACTTGTATGGTAGTTAGCGCTCTCGCGGATCCGTTCAATTCTGCATGACCTCACGCGTTTTGCACCTTTTTATTCAGCACGCGTGCGACCGCCTCCGAGGGCCTTGGACTCCGATTAGTTTATTCGCTCGAGACACGCCTCCAGCAGAGACCTGTAGCAGAGACGAGGTCCTGCAAAGTGTTGAATAAATGCGCCTGCTCTAGCGATACGAATGCGCATAGTTACTGACAAATACGTAGCGAATTGCGTTACGAGTCAGGACGATCTCCAAACAGTCTGTGATCCCCGCTGCGGTCACCTGGACGCTGAGTACTACGGCCTAATTGTTTTCTTTGAGCCCCTGCGCGGAACGAACACATCTGTATGATCATCTTCCTGTTGCTATTTTGTTTGTTTGTCTAGTAAGCGACGATATAATAACGACAGGCTACTGCGGTATCTATGACAGCGACACGGGTAACGAACCCAGCCTGCAGTTGTGGACGAGGTTCTCCCACTCGCTTGTGGAAAATGGCATCGCCTTCCTGCGGATGTCCCGCAAGGCGTCAACGTTTGCCGAGCAAACAAGCCATCAACTACAACCACCACACATCTCCTAGTCGCACCTTCCACGCAAGCATGAACCTCGCAAGTCGACGTATGCAGTACAACAAATGGCCGACAAAACAGAATCTTGTTGTAGATTAACGCCTCGCCTGGATACAGGCCCCCGACCTACCCGAGTGTCACACAGGCCAACGCTGGCCTAGCCACCGCCAGATTTAGCCACCACGGACGACGGGGCACTGCTTGACCTATTCCGTCACGTGAATCCCGTAGCTGATTCTCATGCAGACACTTCGGAATCGCAAACGAATACCAAACGCCAACTGCCCCCACTGGGGATGGTTATGTTACAAAAAAAACAAAAAAGGACACGCCACAAAGGCAAGAATCACCACCATCATTCGTGTTGTCGTGAAGGCCACCGGCCGACTGAAAGAAGACTGCCGCAAGAGGCGAACACATCGGATGTCGGCTAACAACAACAATAACCAGCCAGATCGAGATGAACAATGTAATCATTCCAATTCTAATCGTAGCTAATTTTCATTTTGTTTCGGGCTGGTAACATCTGCTGACCTCTTCTTGACTCTCCATCCTTCTCTCTTTTTCCTCCTCTTCGCTGATGCTACCACGCTTCAAACAGTAGAGACTGCTATTCGAATAGGACTATTGATATGATATTATATCCATTGGCGGTGAGGGTGATGGTCTTGCCAACACCTTCTTCATTTTCGTGCTCAATATATTGTGCGACTGCGCGTATGATCTCGTGGGAGGCCGCCTTTGCCGAGCTGTAATCGGCCGTCGTCAGAATTTCGTCCGTGTTGCATTGATCGGGGCTCCTGCAAATGTTCAGTCGAGTCAGTGTCGCCCGAAGACAGAGACAGAGGGGGGGGGTGGCGGGTGGGAAACGTGGTGGAGAGTAAAGATTTTGTTCATCGAAGTTTTGACCACCGCGATAAATCGTAAGTATAATTGTATTACACGCACCCAGGATATTCGGAAAGTCACGTGACCCTACGGCGTGCAATGAAAGTTAGCCAAGTTGCCAGAGAGACACGAGGCGAAGTGCTGAAAAGGAAATGCGCTCGTTCGTGAACGTATTAAAGATGAAACGCAACTCTATGAGCCGGCATGAGCTTCCGACCACCCTGTATATATACATATATATATATATGTATATGTATATATACACCAAGGTAGCGTAACAAAGTAAAGTCGACAAAGCCCAATATTCATATTCAAGTCTTGTGTCGTTAGCTTGCTCGAATCGGATTTGGGATGATGTTGAAGCACATCGTCAGCGATATGAATATCGCAAACCGCGGTGCGTGTGTCTGTGTGTGTCTGTGCTTAAAATCATTTGCATACCGTCGAATGTCACGCACACAATTCTGCTGTCCGCGTTACGGCGACAGGGCCACGTTTATCAAATGATTTAGCAACATCCCACCGACACGGTCGCCAGCGTCGCAGCCACCATTCCTGCCACAATTATTGTTGTTATTGCTAGATCGCGGAAGATGCGGGGCAACGTCCTTCGTTCATAGAAGAAGACCGTATGCCCGTAGACGTCGTGCTGGTATAATGGTATTATTGTATAATCTAAGCGTGGAACAGCGGAGGAATAAGCTGAGCGTCGCTCGCGGTCTGAGCAGTCTGAACTGGCGTCACAAGCAACAACACAAACACGGCCTGCCGCTTTAAAAGCATAGGCACCACCAACATCCTCACAGGATAAGACTATTGTGCGTGTCAACCGTCCCGAGAGATGGAAGACTATGGTTCAGCCTCCGTTAGCCGTTGGATGCCGTGTGCAGGAATGAGTCAGGCAGCGGGTGAACGGGAACTATTATTGTTATTATTATTATATAATACTGTAAGTGGCGATTAAGTGGCCGAATTTATTGATGCTAGTCGGTTGTACGGAAGGACAGTACGGCCGGATCAATCTGAAATAAAGTCCAACCCCGATTCAAGTCGTTTTGGATGACTGTGCCACAGAAGCGGACACGCATAATATGCGTTTGCGCATTTATGTGTAAATATATATCACCATGTGTATGTGTCTAAACACAAGACTGTACTATTCAATTGATGATACTCTTCTGATCTGATATGATTACACGTCTGTCTGGTTGTACTATATATATATATATATACAAATCTTGTTATGTTTCTGTCAAAGACGTGACATTTTGCGATTACTTTATATATATATATATATACCACGTCGGTTTGAGAAACAAAAACATAACGAGATTTCTGTTGCGCGTCGGTTTCTCATCAAAAAATTGGCTAGGCCTTTGTTCATTGTTTTGTGATCAAATGACTGCAATTCGCATGTCTGCTCATATCAAGACAGTGACGACGCTTTGAGCTCGGTTCATCATGACGATTGAATATTATGCTTTCTTATTTCCCAGAGTTATCGCGATAGACTCACATGCTGATAGCACTCGAAGGTGTTCGAATTCATGAGCATTCACTAGCCGGAATGGTATCAGCATGCGCACACTGTATGGTACCTTCCACCGTGTCGTCTTCCCGAGGAATTATCCGCCCAAACCATTTGGGCTACGCTGGTTCAGCCAGCGAAGAGTACCTTTCGTTCCGAATGGATCGTACGTTCATGTTGGCATGTTTTTCTATTTTGTTGCTGTTTCTATAGGAAAGCAAAGAAATTCAGCTGAACTCTTTGTCATCGCTGGTGTCGAGCTCGTTTCACCCCCACTGAGGTTAATTGCTTATCTATTTTCTATACACCGTAGCCGAATTTCATATGAGTCTAATTCCAGCTTTGGGTATTCACACGTATAGCTACGCTCCTATTCGCGGTCTGGCGCGTTCGGGTGCGATTGGTCATCTTGACAAACGTCTCCATCGACGCGCGACTAGCGCCAACCGGCCGCGCTTGCCTTGCAGCCTGGGGGGCGCGGCGGGCTCCACCATCGGACAATGGCGGCCATCATTCGGTGAATCACCGATCGTACGTGTTGGCACTGATCGGAGAGCAGGTGGGCGCCATGACACGAGCAACGTTACGACTGCTAGCCACGTATGACGACTATACGAAGAAACGATACAGCTATAACTTTCCGCGTGGGTGGAGTTGGAACCCGATCTTCGTCATCGACGCTGTCCAACGCGCACTGGATACCCCCTCTCCCCATGCTCCAAGCGTGCGTCTATTTCGCACGACGACGTCGGCGTCAACAACGATAGCAGGTTGACGTCAGCCGCCGTTTGGGCCACGCGACATCGATGAAAGATAGCTCTAGTGCTAACTCGGATCTATGCACGGGGCACATACCCATTAGCGTGATGCAGCCTGTTTCGAGTTTCCTTTTCGTTACAGGGATTCGATGACGAACGCGCTCGCTCCGACCCTCTCTGAACTGACTCTTAGGTTCGTTGTCCGCCTAGAAGGTTGCTGAAGAGCACTGGCTCATTTCAGATTGCCATAAATTAGTCGTCTGTCGCCGGAAGCGACGAGTGCAGGAAACAATGAACACTAAACGGTAACGGCGCGTTGACCGAGCGTTCGTTTGGCATGACATAGCGAGATGCATATTGCCCACGGACCACGCTCGTGTCGTTATTAAACGGCAGGCTATACGGCACCACTGTGGACACGCACTGAAAAATCAGTGCTCATCTCACCATGACGAATGGCAATATTAACGAGGCCATATGACCGCGTTCGTTGTCGCGCCTAGCGAACGCTACCAGCTGACACGGTCCGAGCTTGATCCGAGCTGATCAGCTGCCGGCCAGTGGACGGCGTCGGCTGAATTACGTTAAGTCAATCAGGCCGTCAGTCAAGAGCCTATCTGGCTGGCTGGCCCGCTAGCGATAGCCATGGTATTGGCGTGTACGACGATGTGACCGTCAACATGTAAGGAACTCGACCATAAGGGGGCCATCGAGTGGGTGAACGACGACCGGACCCAGCAGCGGCGAGGAGTTTGGTTGTAACTCGGTATCGGTTGACTTTGGCGTCGGGACTGGACGGCGGACGCCTTCATCGAGCGGCGGCGGTGGCGGCAGACCGCGCATGGGGGTGGAGGCCACTGATAACGACAAGCGATGACTGCGACGACCATAGCCACAAGTGCAACGAGCGTTTGCAACCATGATCACGGCCGCCCGCACGCAGCGGCAAGTGACAACCAGGGAGAGAAATCGCTGCAGGATACACTGTGCGAGACGACGATACGAGATCTCGTCATCGGTGATCAGCGGTTCGGGCCGTGCTGTCCGAGCAACACAAAACGACCGGGGAGAGAACGGTCGAACGATGAATTGAACGCTTGTCAACGGCATTACAAATCGGCGTCAAATCGGTGGGAAGGCCGACAGAAAAGAAACCGAATGAATGGACGAATGAACGAATTTGAATTCGTCCTTTACAGACGTCGTTCAAAGTTGCGATCGATCGATGGTGTAGGAGACATTAGTCGATGTAATGGATGTGCACAATTGTTATGAAGTTATGAACAGCCCATTAATACGTGCCCCTTCGGATGGATACATGTATGATAGTAATCAAGAGACAACAACAACAGCAACAACAACAACGGCAACAGCAACAACAACGGCAACAGCAACAGCACGAGATGATAAAATTGCCTCAGAGAGGATTATCGTCTCGGTGGTGGATTAGAATGATTTTCGCAACATTATTTCATTTTTTTTGTCTGATCCCCGAACACTGGCCCGGATAGTGGTGCCCGATGGTGGCCGACCCGGCCGGTTACCACGCCACAAATTGACTTGTCACACACTAATCATATGTTACGTTATGTTCGCCTGGCAAGCTATCTATTATAGCTGTGCAGATATATAGCGCGTACTGTTGTTGCCGTGATCTGTTCCCGTTGTCCGTACAGATACAATGAGATAGAACGAATATCGCCACCCGAGAGGTTGTGATCAACAACAGCGGCGGGCCAACCGCGCAGCAGCAGCAGCAGCGGCAGCATAACGCCAGACGCAAAAAGCGTCGCTGACCGAGAACCAAGCCCGCTCACCGTTGCTCGCTGTCCGTGACCGACTCCGTGGCGTCTCTGACTGTTGGCCAATGCAATGCCACCACGCCATCTTTCATCTGCTGATCCTGTTGCCGTTACTGCTGTCGCCTCGGCCGGGCTTTATTATCGATTACGTGCGGTATCCATTCGCCGCGTCACTGCCACCCCAGTTCCCCACAATCAGCAGCCGACTAAGCCGCATCATCATGGCGGGCTGATTTTTTATGTAATCTACAGCAACGGCTGTGATGTGAATGGCGGGCGGATGATTGCAAGTTGAAAGTTGCCGTGAAGATGTGCTGCATATCGCGGGTTTTTCTTTCGCGAAACGGTGACAACCCGTCGACGGGAGACGCTTCAGACTGAATGACAAAATATTAGCTCCCGCTCTGCTTGATCCCCCTGATGGATTTGTCGTAATTAGACATTGATCGTGGGGCGGTGTTCACCGATTCGTTGTTGCTGTCCCAATCGATCGGTAGCCGTTGATCGCTGAACGAAACTGTGGGGTTCGTTATTTATGACCCTGTTTTGGGGTTGACAGTAACTATTTTAGCCATATAAACAGCGATCACTACTGTATACAGGATTGTATCGACCGTTGAGTCCAAGTGAGTCCAACGTCTGTCGTAGATTAGTGGACAACTCGTCTTCACGCTTGATTTCCAGAGCAACCCGGTGCAGTGTGCGTTAACACCTACAATATATATATATATATATATATATATATATATAATGTTGTGTGTTACAATTTTGCACACCTTGATCCAGCTATCGTATGCCATGGACACACACACACACAATTGCTACTTGCGAGATTTCTATTCGCGTCTGTAGCTAAAGATTGCAGATGTACAACAAGTGCCCCTTATATACAACAACAATAACAACATTTGCGTTGCCAATAGTGAGGCCACCGGTGAGACCACCGCGCGTAGCACACTAGATTGAACAACACACAGACATGTTGTCGTCATCGCCTCGGTATTGTTCTTGTGACCAGAGGTGTTTGTTAGCTCTTAGACCAGAGGTGTCGACACTCTCGAATCGTACTTTCAACATGATGGTGAATATCACGTTCTCGCTTTTTGATCCACTGTGTCCCTCTCTCTCTCTTCTCCCTCACTGTCGCTTCTTTGTGCAATTGCGCAAATTCGCCTACATCGCTTGGCCGCCCATCCAGCCGCCGCCGCCACTCTGCCGCTGTCGTGTTCCACTGCTTTGACCACCTGGTCCGAGTGACTTTCCGACTTGGAGCGAAATTGCCCGGTATGCTTGCGTCGGCCAAACGATATGGACATACGGTGGGACGCGTGTGTGCCCGTTTTTGACATGGACGCGTATGTATATCGATATGCGACGACGGCTGGCAGACAATGTGGCTTCTCGCGCCGGACCGTCGGACGTTCTCTGGACGAAAATGGCCACTGCGAGAGCAAGTGACGATGATGGCGGAGAAGCCCCGAGAAGGAGGAATAACGCGAGGCGTCTCACTAGATTTTCGGCAATACGATCCGAATACGAGCCGCTGCCAGAGACTCCTCCTGGAGTTGGGAGCGGAGAGGGAAATTTACGGGGGTTGTCGATCTGCGCCAGCCGAAGAGTTCGCTGGTGGTGCGTCACAAGCACGCTTGACTATGCGCGCTGCTTTTGCCTATTACGCGAATAGCGAATAATATCGATTGTGATGAGAACCGTTTGTGATGTCCACCCGATCTATTCTCGAAGCGTCCCAAAGTGGCAGAAGCAGTAGCAGCAGTAGCAGTTGACAGGGGAGGATCGTCACTTTCACGTGGGACGTTGGCTTCGAACGAAAGCAACGAGAGAGAAGAAAAAACGCGGAAAAAAGAGTACGCCAAACACAGAAACGGCAAGGGATCAGCGTCAGCAACAATCCACACCACCACAACCACCGTTCGTCGTAGACCGCCCCGGTTAGACGCCAACACGAGCGCGGGTGTGAGTGTGTCCACACAGAACACGTCCACTCTCATGAACGATTCCGACGCGTCGTCTCGAACGCAGTGGTGACGGTGACGTTGGCGACGCGAGCTGCCGCGACCGCAACGGCTGGCCGCTAGACGTCGCAACGATGGTAGCCCGTCGAAAAGGACCTCTTCGAAGGACTCCGCAACGAGCAGACGAGAAGGGGGGTAGATTATATCATCAACGAATCTCTCTCTCTCTCTCTCTCTGTACGTACTTGCATACGCACTAGACGTGTGGGAAATGATAGAAAGTCGCATAAAGTGCTCTGTTTCTTTTTCTCGTCTGTTTGCTGGGTGCAATCGACGACGACGACGACACAATCCATCGCTGACGTCTGCTCGATTGCGGTGAATGGACTGACCAGATGGGCTGTTGTGGCTTCTGTCGTGAAGACACTTTGTGTGATTTGTTTCTCTCTCTCTCCCTCTATCTCTCTATCTCTCTCTCGCTCTGTCTGGCTCTCGATATTTTGGCTGTGCTGCCAGCGTGGTTCTCGCCCGCCTGGGAATTCGTTTGCGCGCGTTTGGGTGAATTTAATGGCCCACACGGTGTATGTGCTCCGTAGTCGCCTCCATACGATGCTGGCCACGGTAAGCTAGACAACCACGTTGGATGGTATTACGAGGGGTCCGCGCAATCCGCCCTCGCTGATATGACCCTCATAGTCGAGTGGTCGTATCGCTGGCGCATATTACAACAAGAGTTTGTAGCCGTTGCAAAGGAAGAATTAGATAAACCTTCTGTACTACTGTACATTGTATTCGTGGTGACGGATAAGGGACAGGCTAATAGCGTTGGTATTGGTCCTCAGGAAGCGAACGCAAGAGTTCGTGCGATGCAGGAGTCTACTCTATTTTGAGAAACATTCGACAAAGGCATCTTTGAGAAAACTCGAGGAGCACATTAGCATGTAGATAGATCGTACCCGAGGCTAAAGAAGAAAAAAATCAGCGGGCCACTGTCTTGCAAAACATACTCCAATATTACGCCAATGCCACCCTTGAAAAACGTATCCGAAGGGTGAACCGAGTACAACACGGTCACCGTTTCGCGGTAACGCTGCTATGACATCTATTCTCCAGGAACCGGGCCGACTCACGGCGAACAGTTAACGTCCACGGTACAACTGCGTTCGGCATCGGCTACACGAAAGCTTTGGCTAGAAGTTTCGACTGGTTTTCAGCTCTCGCAAGAAATGAGGCGACGTTTCCCAAAGTGACAAAAAACCCTCCCGTAAATAAAACCGTTCGCCACTAACTTAGATACGCTGCACAACAATGCACAGTAATAATCATAAAGTTACCGCAATAAAAAAAAGACAAATGGGTAGATACACAAGGAACGAAAGACCACACAGAGGCCCTGAAGATTACGCGATTCTTCACTACGCGAGAACGTGTTATGATCGCACCGGGTTTTCGTGTAACGAATCGCTTCGAATGTCGCTGTTCTGGTGCCTTTGCATTTTCTGCGCCGTTTGATGTGGTCGAAGTCATCGAGACTCGTATTATCGGAGAGATGGAGAGAGAGAGAGAGAATTGTTGCTAAATAGAAGAAGTAAAGCGATAAAGATGAAAGGCGTGTGCGTGTTCCACCATATTTCGTGTTGTCCTATTGAGCAATCGCTGCTACTGTCCTGTCGAGAACAACATCATCGATCATCGGACTCGTACTGCGAAGCAAGCCACGTCGAGCGGCGCAGCCTCATCCTGTTCACGACCAAAGGATCGTTACTCTCAAAGACCAACTGTCCAACAGGGGCCTTAGCAGGTTCAGTGAGTTGGGGAGATTGCCGGAGGTTGAGCCCCGTCGGGAATGCATGCGAGAATATGATAGTCGGACAGATCGAGCACACTGTAGCGCAGATCTCCACACGCTCTCACGCTCGCCCTCTCTCTCGCTCGCTCGCTCGCTCCACAGCACTGCGCAACAGCAGCTTTCTTATAGCGACCTCCTCGCTACGCCCCCATGTTTTTGCCAACCTTTATCGCTTTGTCCCGCCTTCAGCTGTCCATTCCGCTCCATAATACTCTGCTTTCGAGGCCGCTGAGTTTCCTTTCATTGCCGACATCGTTTCCATCATCGCTCGCTGTAATGGACAGTTGAATCCTCTTTCATGGCTGCGTTTCGCTCCTTCTGTCGTTCGTCGACGGCGGATCTGAGAGTTGAACGAGGAGGGGTCACTACATAGGGGACAGGAGTAAAACTCGACATCGAGTAGAACGCCGCCCGCCTGCTCGATTGCGCATCCCTGTTCCCGTTGTTGGCAACCGACAGAGGGCAGATCGCGAACGACACTGGATGAGAGGAATTGTGTGTGAGAGAGATAGAGAGAGAGAGAGGGAGACGAGCAACTGCCGCTAGTCTACTATAGTGGACCCGTCACGGCGAAGCGGGGGAGGCGGTTTGCAGGCAAGCGCAATATTAGGAGGAAACGGCTGGCTGATGCCCCGACGGAGGCCGCAGCAGCAGCAGCGCCGAGACGGCAAAGCGACCGATGGACGTTGACGACGATTCTGTTCGAGAATAGAAAAGCGATAAAATCCACTTGTGGCATTTGCCTCCCACATTTCTTTCCAGTCCTTCCACGGACGTCTTCGATGTTCGGGTTCTACCCTATCCGATCGCCCTCTCTCGCTCTCGCGTATGCTCGCGCGTTCGCTTATTTCCAGCGTTTGCAATAGCAGAAGCGGCAGTCGTCCCTTGGGAAGGAGCGGGCGGTGGTGTACAAGCGGATGAAGATATTCCGAGGGGCAACCGCCTCACAACAAGCTCCCGCCGCCTGAACGCTCGCGTAAACGACCATCCACCGCCAGCGCTCGTTCCCCAGCTAGTGAACATTTGCCGGCGACACTGGCTGACATTTGTAAGCGAGTTTGTGTGTATGTCATTGCCAGCAAAGGCAGTGCTCCGCTCTGCTCGACTCGTTTGGGCTGCTGCTGCTGCGACCACTCTTGCATCTTGTGCCTGCTGCCGTGCCTGTTTGCTTGGGAAGAGTAAAAGGCGCTGGCGGCGGCTGCCGCCGTGACAGCGAAGAGGTTAATGATCGCCTCGATATGGCCACCCCCGATCGTGGTGCTCGTTGCGATCGACGCGAACATCAATATCAGCAGGAAATGCCGCATCATATTCGATATTCATTCCGCCCGGGGGATTTGTTTGCGATTCATCATCCGTATGCGAAAGTGCACAACAAAGACAGCGACGAAGCAACAACAACAACACGACGAGCTCCGGGAGATGCGATGGCGTCGTTGCTTAAGGGCACGTCGGAATAAGACTATACATATCATTATACAATAAGGCATATAGGCAAACCTCCATAGTACATCTCATAACCCATTGAATCACTCGCGTACTCACCCAAACAAAAAATTGTTATATTCGCTTTTTGTTCCAAAGGCGAACACACCCTACGAGCTGGCTAGTTACGCTAAGCTGCTATATGTCTAGCGCGTTGCTGTTATCATGGTTAGCAGGTGCGTCCGCTTATTTTTGATCGGTGACGGTAACCTGTACTGTGCAACGTGTCCACGTATCGCAATAATAGTGAAGGAACGCACGAAGCGAGTGTTGATCGCCGTTAATCGACGACGAGTTTAGTGGCATGCGGATCGACTAAAATTTCGAACCGCTATAACTGAAGCACGATCCGTATGACGAGTAACGCTTACACCTAAAAATCACATATGCCCATACATGGGAACGTTCCATGTTCACGAGCGCGGGCGGAGGAGCTTATTATATCTTCAGCCGGCTGGAGTTTATTCGGAGTATTCATTGTTTCAACTGTGCAACGCCGTCTACTAGAATTTGATACACACCCTTAACAACGGTCACGGTAGAATAAAACTAAGTTTGACTAATGTCAAGTCGCCGAATTTATTGCGGTCTCTTCCCATACGTAGCGGGATATATATATATATATATATATATATATATATATATATATATATATATATATTATATATATATATATATATATATATATACATATATATATGTATATACTCTGCGAAGTAAGCAGGCGCTGACAGCGATCGAAGCGCACTCGTTAGCTGCTATGGTGGATGGCGTGTGCAACGCCGGGTGGATATGTGAATGGTGAATGGCCTTTGCACAGCTCTTGCGCGACTTCTGCAGTCTGCTCCTGCTGTCGCCAGCCAGCAGGAGCCATAACTAACTAAGCAAGCAACCGCCCGCCTCTGCTATTTTCAGCGGTGTACGGCACTGTACGAGAAACAAGCATTCGCGTTCTATGTACACTGTGCTTGTGCATAATAGTGCTTGCCCTGCACTTACGACGGTATACACACACTAACAGACACGCGCACACACAGACTTCTCTATGTACCCCGTACGTATCTATGTTGTGGCGTCGCATTAGCCGTTGTCGCTGTCGTCGTCATCGCTGTCATATCGCGCCGACGCGCTGTGGATTACACTACCAGTACGGATGCGTGGCTACCGTCTGCGCTGGCAGTGCCATAGCTACTGCTGTTGTTGCTGCTGCTCGACGATGTGCAGTCCCTCAATCGACGAGCAGCTTCTCGAGCAGCTAGTTCCATTCGACTAGTCTTCTACTAGAACAACTACCACTCAAGTGCGATAGCTAGATAGCTACAAGAAGGACAAGTGAGACGCTGATAGTGATGCGCATGTTATACATGTTATACGCTATTAAGCGATTTGTCGACGACGACGACGCCGCCGCTCAATCCTGCTGCTTTGTGCTGCTTGCTCGACTGGATATTACCACATCTTCCACATATAGTGTTGGATATTTGCTCTGCTCGATCTGTGTTCGTTGCTAGCGTCCGTTCCTCTCGGCGATGCCGCAGCCGCAGCAACGCACAAGACAACAAAGAATACGAGGAACAACAGTAACAATAACAGCAGCAGCAGCAGCAGCGTTCGGCGGACCTCGCCAGCAGGCCAGCGGCAAGTGTACAGCGGTCGGATCGCGCGGTCTACGAAACAAGCCGAGCGAGCGATCTGTCCACCCACTCGCTCGGGCTGGCTCACTATAACAACTTCCTTCCCGGAAGACCCGTAGCGTGGGCCTTGCTCTTATGCTTCTGCTGCTCCTGCTGCTGTTGTTGCCAGCAGCCATCGGTACCAAATGAGTATGCCAAGTGTGATTGGGGCGACGCGCAACTGCCATTGACTCGGCTCCAACGCGGCGGCCGCAGCGCCAACGACAACGGCTACAGCATTCGGTGGCGTTGGGGTGGCGGCAACGGCGACGCCAACCTACTCGTTCGTCGACGACGACGGTCGGGGAGTAACGCGCAATGGCGGGAAGCAATGAATGAATCCAAAGTCCTGCGGAGAGTACAGCGAATCAGACAGTGATCATTTCAGCGGCTGCTGTAGCAGCAGCAGCAGCGACGAGAATGACTGGATGCACACGCTGGGAGATATTGGGATTAATTTGTCGTTGTCGGCAAACGACAGCTTCGCTACGCATATCGAATGTAGCATTGCCAACGGGTGGATTGTTAGCCACAGTCGCTGCTGCGGCTGGATGGAGATTTCAGTGTGATGGTTGAATCATATGAAACTTATACCGTATAGTGCCGTATAATAACACGGCGAGTGGTATATGTAAATTTGTCGGGGATTCAAAACTCCGTTCGAACCTGTAAGCGTACGTAGCTACTTCGACGAGATCAACGGTCCTCTCAGTCGGGTGATTTTAACCGGTGTATATTATTATTATTATTTTTGCATTTTCATCAAGGAACAGTCAAATTCTACCCTTTCTAGTTTCATTACAACATAAGAACAAATGCAATCACGGATAGGCGGATACACGTAATGATATGGTATCACTTAAGAATTAAATCAGACCAAACCAAAACACATTTTTCCATAGTCTCGAGCCTTATCACGATAAGGTACGAACAGATAGACATCGTCTGTGGGAACATTGTACACGTACACTGAAATCATATGCGATCGTGGCAGCAAAGAAGCTTCGAGAAGTGTTTCACATAAAATGCACATATTATCTTATATGATAGTATGATTTTTCTCAAACGTTCCAGCTGATCAGCTGTAGGATATAGAGAGAGACCGCTCAGTTCTTTTGTATAAAAGGATTTCGCTGTCAGCGGCATTGGCGATAAATGGTTTGCGCCGTCGTCAAGCCGATTTTTGCCTGTCCGGCAAAGCAATCCACTGACAAACGCCTGGAACATCAACTCAACAATTTCGATTTCTGACGTTAGAGAAATTGTTGAGGTGTGCGGATGCGCGAGTGAAGAGCACACGTACAAGAATCACGGTTAGCCATCATATTCTGGGTATCTCCCGATACCGTTCGACCAGACTCTTCATGTCCACAGCTTTCGGGGACCAGATGTTCTCCAGATGAGATAAAGCAGATGAGACAAGCGTCGGATCCTTCCATTGGACCGCCGCCACCGAACAGCACACGGGTGACGCGCACTGCTCCGGCGCCATTCGTGCTCCGTCATCTTCATGTATTCCATCTTTCTTCTGGACGTTTCAGCCGTTTCAGGCAACAAACACCTCCACCTGTCTGTGTCGTTACCGGTTATGCGGTCAGCCGGTCCTGGAGAGCAGACCTCCTGATCTCTCGGTTGCTTTTCTAGCTAACTCAGCAACCCGTGTCCTTCTCCAGTGTCGGCTCTCATCGGCGGCGCGCTTTTATTCGGTCGTGTTAACAATCGAGAACGTCCGGTTACCTTACGTAGAACGGTGACGAGACGGTGACGATGCAGTGATGATCATTCTTGGAAAATTCTCGTGACTGTTCCCCCTTTTTACTTCGGGCAACAACGACAACGACAGCAGCAGCAGCAGGAACAGCAACAACAAAGAATGGGAGAAGAACAAATATCGAGAGCCACAAATCCAGTGGGAGTTTCGCACATGAACGAGATTGAATATGGTTAAACGTTGACTTGGCTCGTAAGCTGACAAATACGTGTTACACAATATGACTCACTCACCCACTTTTCTTTATTGAGTTCGTGGCAGCGCCGCCGTTCAGCTGGTCTCCAGTTCAAAGTTGATACCCACTCATCTTAGGCTTCCATCCAGGTGCATTCTAGCTAGCGAACGATTAATACACGTAGAAATATTCGCCTTGACGAAAACGCCACCATTTGTGTCCACTCTACTCATAGAATCTTAGCGATATTTTTGCAAGAGCAGTAACAACATGTGTCGTTGTTCCCTGTATCTTCGCCTCACGTGGTCTCCCGCTGCTCTGCTGTCCTGAGTCATGAAGTAACAGCAGTGAATGCAGCACATCAGCCTGTCGGCTAATCGCAGTAATTGTCCGTGCGGTGGTGGCTTGGACGGTAGCTGAGTCTCTGGCTGTAAAAAGCTGGGGGCTGCTGGTCCGAGTCCCGCAACCTGGTGATGACATATAAGGGAACCTAAGCATTGTAAAGAGTGCTTAGGTTCCTTTAATAAAGCAATAAGCGTCTACATTTACTTTAGGGGGCATTAACTTGCGGGCTAATTCGTCGTGATGCGGTTGGAGTTACCGGTTGATCGTTGCTTACTATACCGCACGTGTGCTCTGGATTTTTCCCTTGTACAGATTCAGAAGCAATCGTGCACTGGCTCCCACCTTGATATTGTGACCCTCAATGTCAGTGGTGCCTTTGCGGGTGGCTGGCGTTTATGTGTCTCTGGCCATCGTTGTTCTTCGGCGCTCGGCGCTTTCGTCATCGGTGTATCTCATAGACGACAGACAATTGACCAGAGTCTATCAAATGGAGTCGTCGACGTGGCCGCCGGCGCTGTCGCGCTTACCTCGGAAATCCGCAAAAATGATTTTGTGTGCGGACAAAGATGGATTGATTTCGTCACCGTGTTGACTTCGTTGAATCTGCTCGACCTGGAATAACACGGCGGAGAAGGCAATGACGGTTCCATTGGCAGGACAACTGGTAACGACCACTGTTTATCTTCACCGTGTACGCCAGGAGATATATGAGGTTCGGCGGATCCCGAAAGTCGTTCCAGTCGAACAGGAATCGTTGAGAGCCACGGTTGGCAATCGTGAGCAAACAGTGTTTCTCTCAATGTCCACGACGTGAAAACGTGCTCGCGTATGCGTCTGCTAGCGGCCACTGCTCAGAGAAGTAGGACCACCTTCTGGATAAAATCCTTTTTCTTTGCCTGGCAAATTTTCCCAACCCCGCGCCTCATTCATAGAATCGTAGAGGAAGCCAGCGTCTAGTCACATCGACACCGGCAGAAGGTCACAGGAGCTGGGGAGCATAGAAGTGTACGAAACAAGATTTCGATAAAAAAAACTATAAACACACACGGCGGACAGCTGGTGGGAAGCTTAACACAAACGCCCAGAGGGAGGCACAACGAAATAACGAGGCAACGAGACAAACAGAAGGATTGCGTAAAGCCCTCAGTTAGGTGAGCTTCGACGAGCAAACCCCCCTCAATGGGTCGGACCGCTCCGGCGGCGAGAGCGCGGACAACTAACTAGAAGAATGACCGACCGTTCGTATTGTACAATACCATATCTGAAGCGTTACTGTTCCTGTTCTTTGGCCGTATGCTACGGCCCTCGTTATCGTTCTCGTTGAATAGTAATCCTCATCCGAATTTCGCTGCGGCCAGCCAGTCGCACGTCGGCGCTGTACGCGAGGAACGAATCAGCGAAATATCGAAGTGAACAGATGCTTCGGCATTTCGCACTTTCACATCTGGTGGCGTGGTTGGCAAGGGCTTAAGTGTCCTATTCGATACAGTGCTCCGCGGGGTGCATTGGGAGCAGTATGGCGGATAACGCCAATGAATAGTAGTAATAGAAATATGTATCAGAAATAACACACAGAAAATAATTGCGCTTGAAGCTGCTGCCTATTAATGGTAAATTGTCCGGGCTGACGCACCGCCAAGATTTAACCGTTCACGGTACCACGGTGCTTTTCGCATTGCTTCATAAGATGGTCAACCCCTTCGAAATGCAAATGTGCACCGGTGGGGATCGAACCCGTTCACCTACGTATGTCATCCAATTGAAAGGCGCACACGAATTAGCTAGTGGTGGCAGCTGGCGGCCGCTAAATGAGAAGACGATGTTTCGGGGATCTAAAGCCATACAGACTTCATTGCTAATAGATATTCATTATGACTCAGTAACGAGGCCACCGCGGCGAGATCGCCGCTAGTCAGCCCGTTGAGATGACGCTGTTCGAGCCAACGTTCTGCATTGCGCGTAAGAAGTGTCGAGCACACGCTGTACGCTTCCATGGCCAATCAAGCATCGGGTGCAAGATTGCGGGATTCGCTTCGATTCAGCGTTATCTCGGCTCTCGGATTCGACACTCGACCTTGTCGGCGGCCTCTACCACCCGACCATGCACGACATATAGCTGTCTAGTGGTCTGGTGGAAATCTGCATTTCTGGCCAGTTCATCTTGTCCATGTATGATAAATAGATAGCGGGCATTGCCTATTCGTCCGAATCGTTCGCATTTGTCAATGTCTCCTAGCCTTGCTTGTTGTCGTTGGTTTTTCAATTTTTTTTTTTTTGTATATTGACCAAGACATACCCAACACTACCCTGATCATTTCCCCTGCGCCATTCTCAAAGAACAACAAGAGCAGACAGTGTGCGACGACCGACGAGACAGTTTTGCGGAAGACAACACCCGGGTGAGTGAGAGTTTTACCGTACGCGACCCGCGGCATCTTACCGTAGGGACTCCGCAGATATTGTTCTGCTGCTGTTGTCGCCATAATAAAAGCAACATACCCAGCAATGAAACAGCGGCCGTATGGTAGCGGCGACGATGGTTCGTAACGCTTCGTTTACGAACACGGTGACAAGATTTCCAGGCTCGCGGCGTTGTACCAATGTCTGAGGAACACACAGACACACAGTAGCGGTTGCCACCGCTGCCGGCAGGAAATGCCGCCGGTTCCTACTTGTTTTTCTACCTCAGAGTGGCAACTAGGGCTAATACTTTACGTGTTCTATAGGCAACGAAGTGTTTTGCCACGGAGTCGCAGTCTGAAGTTAATTGGCGGGGAAGCGTGTTAGCCGCGCTGGTGTCAATTCGCTCCTGTTCTCTAGTACATATGTTCCTTGGTCCCGCAATAATGCTATGCTACCCGGCAGTTAAACAGTTAGCGTCCACGGGACTGATCCATCAACTTCCGGCAGTCCATAGAAGATGCGCACAAAAGTATCGCACACACACACACACATCAACAGAGACACTACATAATCATAAATTCAGCGCGGTTGTTGTCAGGTGGCATTGTCCGGCCGGTGGTTCGGATTCGGCTGGCTGGCGACATCAAAAACATTTTCATCAATTTCGCCCCGATGAGCTACGCGGGTCAGCCAGTGATAAGCATCACTCAGGACCCTGCCAGTTTGGTCAGCAACATCGGCAACGTCTAATGTATCCCGAACATCTGCTGTTTTCAACTCGGCCCCGAGCGGGTGACGCCTTCGCTACCGACGGCACGATCTTCACTGATGACACGATCGGACCAATAACCGTTTCGATGCTTAACAGCGGTTTCAACCTAGCCATGCGCGGGCTGCATCGATACTCGCGTCATTGAGCACTGTCGGCTTGAACTCCCGAGATTAACGTCCGCCTCGGGTTGCGCCTCTCAGACGTCTATATGTGTATGCATCTAAGGAAGCCGTCAAGCAGACAATGCCACACGCTGCTGCTGCTGATTTGTAACCGAATATCCACAAGCGCTCAGCCACAGCCGAAACAGCGGCAGGCCATGTCGCGGTGTTGCCAGGTAGCAGCGCAATTGTAGCTCAACGCTGTGTCCACCCGGTCTGTCTGAGGGACAACAAACTCATGACCAGAAAAAAATCAACAGTGGTCAACTGACAGCAGTAACAGCAGCAGTAGAAGAACAAGAAGCAAGACCAACAGGGTCTGTTGGGATCGTTTGCTTTCGTCAGAGAGACGTATCGAAAGCAAAACTCCGAAGTCTCTCATGCGTTTGTGGTTTGATTGGTCCGCAGCAACAGCAGCTGCGGCTCCGCGTAACAGCAGCTGCTGTATCTTGTTGCAGCCTTCTGTGGTATAGGGGGTTTGCTTTGTCTCTCTCTCTTCGTTCGCTGTTGTCTCGCTGTTGGCTGGTTCACTGACGTCTCAGTGACCGATATTTCACCCGTTCGCTCATTTCACGTCATTTCGATTTCATTTCCTCCTCCTGGCAACAGCACCCAGAGGGCGAGGTATCGGGCCCGGGGGTTGGGGGATGAGGAGGTGGACGACAGCTAAGCGTAGTGTAGTTGACATTGTGAGCAGAACCGGCACTGTTTTGAGGCCGCGCGAAACAGTTTCATGCTCGGGTGACTCTTCGGTGAGCTACAATTCGAGGCGGTGGCGACTTCACATGGAGCTCGATCGACGGCAGCTCCAGCTGTCCGGCTGTCGATGCAAAGAGATTGGTCGCGTCCGAAAATAGGATGGGGGAACGTATCGAGTGGTGGTTAACTCTCCTTCTACTATGATATATATATATAAAGTGTATGGACGGTGATTGCTAAACATGCTAGTTTTAGTCGGCTTTTGCTAACCCGGCCTGCGTTGACTTGGCTTACAATAATCCAAGTCAGCCACACACGCCAGCTGCAGTACGACGACGAAAAAACAAGCGGTGCATCGCGCAACTCATGAACTGCGGCCGCAATAATTCAAATATTGCGCATCCAAAACTACACTTGCACCGTTTTATGTGTAGAAACGAAGTTGCTATAGGTCAAATACATGAGCAATGATTATTTTATGAATTTCATTAGCACAACTGGCCCTGTATTTTTCGTATCGCCCTCATTGTACACCATTTAGTTGTTCGTGTATGTGCTGCACGGATTCGAGCTCTCGATTAGTGTTGCTCTCGTTGTCGGCTAGAAGGCTGTTTATTCCTCACACCCTCTGGGGAGCGCGTTCCGGAAATTAGTTCACAGTGAGGAGATCTAGTATATCTGTTTGCCGGGCTGACCCTCGGCCTTAAACAGTTAACGTCCATATAATTGCTTTTGCATTGCTTCGTCAGACGGACAACACGGACAAACCCTAAACGCAAATGTGCAACGATGAAGATCGATCGAACCTGTGTGGTCACCTACGTGTCGCACCTCCGGTTGTACGGCGCACACGAATGTACCACAGCAGCGGATCGAAGGAGATCTAGCGTACAGTTGCACAATTGTCTCTTTACTTATCATTCACTGCGGTATCCTGTGGAAAGCGCCACAAGCCTCATTTGATATGTTCACTATGTCGCTACTCACCTGCACCGCGCAGAGTCCAAGTAGAAATGCGGCCCAGGGGCCACCCATCTTCACCCGTGACGCCTCTTCTCGTCGCTAGGTATCCTTAAATATATCTGTGTAGGGGCAAACCCAACCACTTGAAAAGAACTCCCAAATCCTTCGTGTTGCCTGCACAGCCACGAGTGTACGACGAACCAATGTTCTGAACAGCAGCTCTCGCCGGTGCAAGCGCACTCCTTGGGATCAGTACACCTCGGGTAACTAGATTAGCCTCGCCGAATTATTAAACGTCCCCGGCGTGTAACACCACACTCTGAGCACTCACTGCGACAACAAACGCACTAGCGACAAAAACTGCAATCGAGCCGAATCAGATCGTTGCTTCCGCTGTTCCTCGCGATTCACTTGGTGCCTTACGTATGCAAATGTGGACGCCCGTCCAACTGCTGCCCGGCAGCCTCTGCATCCGCGTTCTGTTCGCGCGTGTGTGCAGATGGCGAACGAGAGCGCCAAGCGTCGAAAACGCACAGCGGTGCCCACCACACTTTCGGCGGCCTGATACAGCGACTTTTCGGGTATTTCAACGCGACAACCACCAGCGATCCAGCTTTGGGCAGACTTCACAAACAGCGCGACAACAGCTACACTTCAATGGCGATGATGATGAGGAGGCTCATCCAGCTATGAGCAACAACTGCAGCTGCTGCTGCTGCTGTAATAACAACAGCAGAGCTATATGCACGTTTTGTTCGTCCGCCGTGTGATTCGCTCGCAACAGCGATCGGATAGAAGGCACTGTGCACTGTGTGTCCACTGACGCACGCGGGGCGCTCTGCCAGCTTGGCTCGACCGCCAACAACTGGTGATACGTTTTGCGGCGAAGTCGGAGCACCGCACCGCAGCACAGACAACAATTCTCCGGCGACGACGAACGACCTTCGCCGGGGGAGAGGATACACGAGACGAAACGCGCGGCAGCGGGCGAGCAGCATGTGAGTGTTGGCTTGGCGGGCGTTTGGCCGCGTTCGCAGCCCGGCCAGGTAGAGGTAGCGCTGTAGTACGGGCACAGTGCTGCTTGCTGGCATGCTGCAGAGAAGTAGCTGCTGCTGCTGCTGACGCCGAGGCTGGCGTGGTGGTCTTCAGTAGTCCTATCACCGGCTGGCGCGCTGCTTCAACCGCCGCTGCGACCATCGCCACAGCGGGATCGCGGACGGCGACCGCGTAGGATCGCCGGTCGCAAACGCATCCAGAGCTGCGACAGCCGGCAGCCAGGCCAAAGAAGGGACGAGGTCCGCGACGACGGTGACGATTCTTCGGGTGCCACCTCCTCTTCGCCTTCGGGAACTTTGGTGGCTGCCACACGGGGGTGTCCCCTTGGGGCTCGCCATTCGGCGCTGACTCGTATCCGGCGTTGAACGGAGTGGGTCCACGCTTTCGCGCGCGGACTGGAATTCCGCGCTTGGCCGTTTCTGCTGTGTGCCAGCGATGTATGCCGCAGTTGCCGGCACGGGAAGTGACATTGGAGAAAGTCTGGGCTAAACAAGCACTGACGTCGATCAGATCAGATATCGTTTTCTCTCTCCCTCGCTCTCTCTTTCTCTATTCTCTGCTAAGAATCCGGAGCGCGTAACCTGCGCAACGCACACTCACGTACGATGAATGCGATGAATTCCCGACGAAGCACACGAAGAAAGCTATTGAAATGTGTGAATTCGAGGTGGAAGACAGACCGCACGTTTATTGTAGAGCTGGTCCGATACGTTAATACTATAATCATATCTAGAAGCATCTAGCAGAACAAGGTGACAGAGATACGTGTCGTAATTCATAACCTTTCATGGTCAGGGTCAGAGGGTAGATACATCGTGCCTTCGTCTCGGACACTGTTCGGGTAGTGGTTCATGTAAAGGCGCCAAGTGAGGGAATCATTCGATGAGAAGCATTTCTTAATTATTCGATACCGTTATCATTAGCACGGTTGCTTCGGAAGACACCTGCGTTTTCGAGTGCGCTATCATCCTTATAACACCTACCTTATAACGCGCCTGGAGAGAGCGTTTATTGTTGGTTGTGTCGGACGCCTTCCGTGACGATGATACGTCAAGGTCGATCTTGTCTGCGGCAAATATCGCCAACCCTTGCTGTTGGTCCATCAGTTGTTCCAATGGGCTTCGTGAAATGAAGCCCAAAAAAAACGACAATAGGCCAACGTGAAAATTGACCTTAAGAGTATATTCTCACTAGGTGAAAGCTATCAATTGTATTTCGGTGCCTTCGAGCTCGTTTGAAATGAAAATGCCCGTGTTGTGTCTATAAATACATATGTATATGCAGGCTGAGTGGTTCCTTCCAGCGATATACTGCAGATCTATATAAATCTAGGCAGATCGTTGCTTCCTCACGCCGAATCGTCCATTATCGCCGATCGACGTTCCGTCCAATTCCTATCAGGTGTATTGTATAAAGAATTGATTCATTGTCATTGTCGAACGCGAATCTATTCTATTACTGTCAACACTTAGCGTCATCCAGCTAGACCTAATAATAAGCATCTGCATCACTCGATGTCGATCGCAGTGAAAAGGGAATATTAGTAAAGGGCGTCGCGATTCGATTCCTCCCCAGAATTCGATTGGTCAAATTCAGCTGAACGAGGCCTGACCTTGACTTGCTCCGCGAGACATCCGAAATCGCCGTCCGCCGTTCGCCGTCGCATCGTTCGGCGTCGGCACCGGCTCGGCTAGACTACTATTCGGGAAAGGTCGGTGAGTCAATCAACACCAGCAGCGAGTCAATTGTTTCTCGAACTGTACGCTAAAGTATAACAGCTATTTGGGTGCGCATGAGGGATGATTGTGTTGTCACAATAACAGACCTCGTTACAAGCACACACACACACACATATATATATATATATATATTACGCACACACAGAGGCGAATGAGCACACAGCTAAGCACCCTCTGATTTCGGCTGTCGCGGCGCTTCGGTGTGGCAGACGTCACGACAACATAATAAGCACTATACTGCGTCTAATGCCACTGTGTGATTTAACGACAACGACGACAACGATACGAATCAAACGAGCCCCAGCCATCGAGAATCTATAATAGCTAGCGACAGTAATAATAACAATTATAATGACGCTCCATAAATGTTAGCTATTATCACGTCGTTCACACTGGTTCTTCTAATGATTCATCCGTGTATAACATGTCGGCTCCCCTTCTCCCCTTCACGCAACAGCTAATTTGCCCCGAAGTGTGAACCTATTTAGTGTGCAGCGTTCGTATGGCATAAACGGCGGCATATGGCATCTGTATCGACTTGGTACGCGTCTACTGCGCGTAAAAACAACCATTGTGTTCTTGTATAATTACTATCGGTTGCATTTGCGCCCCCCCTCTCTCTCTTGGTCTGTTTGTCTGCCTGTCTCTATATAGACGGACGGGGAGGCTGGGGAGAAGGTCCCCAAAGATTAAGCCCTGTTAGGATGGCGGCACACGGACATAGACATCGTGTGGCGAGTGACGATGCAGCTGGTGCATGGAACATCAATGACGATGCGCGAATTATGTTGGCTGATCGGCCGGTCAGTGAGTCAGTCAAATGGCGACGGTGATGATGCTGTTGCTGGTCGTAGCGCGAGTCCATCTCTCCGACTGCAGCAGGCAAGCGTCGATACCATTGGTAACCTCCAATTTCTTCTAATCACCTTTTAATGAGGTCATTTTAAGTAATGACCTTCGCCGTACGACAACGGCGATGCCGCCACCGCCGCCGCTGGCTGCCGTTTGACGACGGCTACAGGTGTCCATCATGGCAGCTTTGACCAGGCACAGCCAAGCGTCCAGCGGAGTAGACCCGGCCATCAGGCACCGGATTGTAGTCGGGTCAGTGCGTCGGTCTAGGCGGCTTCATTGACTTGCCGCGATCATTGGCAGCCATTGATACGTCCATACTCAGCAGACGTATAGATCTTCAATTGTGCTATGGGCCAGAAGCTGAATGCGTCTGTACAGTGAACAGTAGCGCCCGCCGCGAATTCATCCAGGGACGGGACATGATCAAGTTTCATTCGATACTGCCACAGCCGCCATTGCCGCTAGCTACATTGATCGCTTGATCAGTGGCCTGGGGGCGACCATTCAGCCAGTCAGTCCGTCAGCGCTTAGCTCACTCACGCGCGCAGTGCTACCGTCATCGATCTACCTATGTATGTACCTATCCATCCATCTGGTCGACGATGTCGCCGACCCGAATGTGCAAAAAATCTTGTTGCCGTCAACCGTTCCTCGTTCAGATCGCTGCTGGCCGGCACGCTCCATCGCATTGTCCTGAACCGAATGGCTCAGCGGGTGGACAACAGGGGGGGGGGGCAGTGGTCCTGTTTTGACGTCTTGTCTCGTCGTTACCATGCCACGGCGAACAAAAAAAAGAAAAGGTTCTTGTTACCCCTCTCTGCGTCACCCCACCTGCAACCAGACACATTTGCATGTGATAGGGGTTCATCATAATAGTATCATAAGTACAATAACGCTGTGCGTGTGCGTGCTGCCCCTGTCGAGGTACTTATCTCGGTTTCGATAGGATCTGCTGCGGCCAGCAGCGACGAGCTGACACCAGATCGAGTCGACAACTTCGCAATCGCTCAATAGGGGTTCGTGACACCTGGTGTAAGATGACAAATTTATAATTTCCGAGGGGCACTCATCAAGTCCTGTCATTCAGCCGACCGGCCGCTTTGTGCATATCTGCTTAACATGGGGAGTGGATTTAAAGAAATTCAAATTCAAACAAATGTTTATTGACGGAACTGCTATAGAAAGAAATAGCTCTTTGTTATTTTGGATAATGCCATTATTTGAGTCGATCTGTGTTCGGTGATGAATGGATGGGCAAACGTGGTTGTTGCTGGGGGTATGCTTACATGATATATCATAATAATAATAATATAATCACAGTGATATATCACAACAAGAACATTAACAATAATTATTATTATTATGTAATCAACGAATACAAATTTAGCTCGTTCGAGTTCTCTGTTTACATGTGTGCTTGAGTGAAAATTGTTCCACAGGGCGGCAATTAACTCAATTAATTGTTTCAAAAGAGCATTTGATATCCGTTTCTCCTAAAAATAAATCGGATCGTCTTCCCATACCTTGAAATGGCTGCCTGAAGGAAATACTATATCTCATCTTTGGCTGACATAGGAGCTTCGCTTGAATCAACCAATTAGCAGTAATTAAAATTTCGCCCTACAACTGGGGTTTTCGAATGTTTTGTTTTCATTCTTATTTTGTTAATCTTATTTGTCATATATATATATATATATATATATATATATATATATATATATATATATACATTACTTATTTATTTTTTGAAATCTATTTTCAAACAATGATCTTCTTCCTTTACGACTATTTACTCCAGCAACGATTAGACTCTACCTCCAAGCGAATAAAACATCAGTGGATACAGCATTGGTCATCTTCCCGTTCATTTGTCGATATCTCGTTAATTGTTGCTTCAACTTGCGTCATCTTCTTTTTGCCATCTCAATCTGCTATTTAGTAACAATTACGAATCGGTTTAAAACGTATAGTGTCTCCAATCAATACACGGCTCACCTAGCGTACTTCATCTAATCGACTCTACCGAGAACGCCGCCAGCCGGCCGACGACAAGCATTGACCGCCAGCGGTGGCATATTCGGAAACGGGTTTCGGGACAAAATGCTTGATTCGTATTAGCTAGGAAGCGGTGGCGGCGGCGGATAAACGGTCCTCAGGTGGGTTAGTCTGCAGGCATCGTGCACCGCTTTCCGTGAAGTGAATTATTCAGATATCCGCTATTCAATTAATCTCGATGTGGCGACAATGACCACGAGCCTGGATCATCTGTCAGATTCAGACGCCAGGCCAGGTCAGGCCGCAGGGCAGCTATTGCAGCTGGTGTGCGCTGTCTGGACTACGTCAACTCTCGCTCTCCAGGGCGGGCAGGCTTTCTGAAGAAGCTTCGTGCTTCTTGGCCTATGGCCGGACCTACACGGTCCACCTGCTGGAACAGGTTGATCCAGTGGTCTATAACTGCATCGCCTACTAATATCACGCGCGCCCATCGCCGCATCGTAGTGACCAGCTGGACAGTACGATAGTATGGAGCTGGTGTCTGCTTGCCCATATGTCTGGCCGCGCAGAGCAAAGGTGCATTTGTCCAGGCCAGAGGCCAAGGACATCTCTGTCCGATCTCGAGAAACAGATGAACGTGTGCGCGTTCGTTCCCTTCTTAGCCGTATATGCGCACATATATGTTACAGTTGCTGTACACGCTAATAGATAATTGTTTGTTGAAAGGTTTTGAGCGGAGCGGCTGCTCGTACCGGCTGTCCGCTATAGACAGCGATAATGGATTTTTGACGGTTAAACGTGTATAATATTCTAACGGTCGAGGCTACATGAAATAGGAAAGTGTTGCTGCTGCTAGTGATTCTGTAACCACCGCTGCTAAATAGTTTCCAATCGAAGAACGTGTCTTGACATCCATATATCTCTGTGCACGATTCGTCAGCAGGATGAGCTTGGCATAGTGTACTGGGGGCTGAATCATATGAGCTATTCGTTTGAAATTGATGTATACCTGTGGACTTACCACGTATTTAGTAAACACACATATATATATATATATATATATATAAGTCCCATAGCCTAAAGTCCCTCTACCTGGCGTATGATGCATGTTCTCAAATGGAATTGCCCACGCAAAGGTACCGAATTGACTAACGAGTGGCACAGGCATGTACACCCGAATGATGAACAGCGGTGGATGGAATAGTAGCGAGACTGGGAAACAAAGCCGAGTCGTTAAGCATTCGATTCTTGTCTCTTCCGAGAAACTCGAGTATCTAACTTCATTAGGGGCTCGATAATCAGACATACATGAATGAAACGGGAATTTCTCATCATCAAAAAATATTGAAATCCCCGAACTTCCCTATGCAGGGCACGGTCTATTCGGATGTATTATGTACGCGGCTGTATTGCAGCTGTGTAGCTGTAATGATAGCTCAGTTACAGACATATATTTATATGCTTATGACACATGTGGATATCATACGCTCCTGAACGCGTGCTTTCCTTATATTAAACAATGGTCACTATCGATTACAAACGCATGCAAATGCGTATCTGCATAGACGATGCCCATCTGTCTATATCGTAATAGTGTTTGTGTTTTTTATTCTACTAAACTTAACACTGTTGTTTGCTAGATAAGAAATTTATCAGTTGTTGCAATATATGAAAGCGAAGCCAGGTAGCCACATAATACAATAAGATGAAATCAATCTGAAACGCATTGGGTGTTTTATTTTCAGCGTCGCGAGCTGCCACGATTTCTTTACGAAGTGCTCGGCGCTATAGCAAATCCGTCCGACAGATTCGAATCATTTAATACATCATTGTGCACATGCTTCATTCGACTCGTGCTAAAATGACCAGGTACTCATTTCGGCGCTAGAGTTGATACGCGGCGATTAACTGTGGCCGGGGCTTAGTGATTCAAATACATCTAAATGATTACAAAACCAATGAACGAATTCGTTCGTGCGTTCGTTCTCTCCCTAACTCGAATTTCGACGCGCCCCAAAGCATGCTCTAAAATATCTAAAATATACCGTACGTCTCTGTCGTGGGGAGGACCTCGAACCGTCTTGGGAATTAATTTCGTTCCATTGTCAAAACATGGACTACTCTTGCCATATTTTGTACAACACAATCTAATGATAAAATATTGTGCAAAAACAGTGATAATAGAAGATGGAGTGGGCTTTTGTTAAAGACACATTGCACCCGTGTTTGTGTGTGTGTGTGTGTGTGTGTGCAGTTTCCATGAATATGTTATTCATCGTCTACTAAAAACAGATATTACCAGATGAATGGCAAACTGTCGATTTTAACAGCAGAAAATATATACAGGGTAATCAAGAAGTCCTTGCCCAGTTCCTCCTCTATAAATTGCTTGAATCGCGTGAATGCACTTTAGGTTCGTTGTTAATTTATTATACGTAGCCTTTTTTTTTTGTTTATTATCTTGTCATCGTCATTTATACCCGGGGGATCTGCTCTCTCGTCCGAAGACCAGTGACATAGACAACACATTTGATTCAGCTGGTTATATATTATAAATATTACTACACACAGAGTTATTATCAGAAGTTCGTTAGCTTTTTGGTTTTGGTATCTCTATTTTTTTTACTATTTTCTAATAAATATATACGTTGGCCGCAAATGACCCTCGTACTGTCTTGTAAGCCTTTTCAATGAATATCTTGTTATTTCTCGATTTTCTCCACACTGAACAGTAATGGCTGAGGCGAATGACAATATCACTGAATGACCCAGCAATCCTGTAGAATAAACCAGGACTTCTCGGTCAACTATGAGCATCTAACGGTAGTTAGCACGTAGCAAGCCCCGATCGTCGGTCGTGAGATCCGCTTCGACCGACAGTGTGAAGACAGAGAGAGAGAGAGAGAGAAAGACGAAGAAAAATAGAGGAAGTTACAAATTAACTAATTCTCGTGGACTGAACAGCCCAAATGATGAAAAGCCTTGATTATCCCACCTCTAGCCACTTGTAGCGCAGCATCGATGACGTAATCTCAGAAAGTAGAATTGCACGAAGCTAAATCTTCATATCTATTTATGACCGCACTTCAAACCAGCAGTGGTCACCAACAAAGGCGTCTGTATATCAGATTGTCATAAGTAGGTTTCAATCAAGCAACACGTTGGGTGTGAGAGCGACACGAGTAAGCCTGTGCGCACTTCATCTGCTATTACATGGCAGATGTATTTGAACCTTACGCCAGAGCCACACGACATGACTAACAATGATTGATTGGTTGATTGACTGACTGAGTGATAGTGCCAAGCAGATATAACCTACCCCAACTATCGCAGCGTACACTAACTAGCTAAACGTTCACGAATTTGTACTAATTGTACTGTTCACGTGTATACACAGAGAGCTATTATACAGTACGGGATTAAATAGTGTTACACTGCTCGGCGAAGCTGGCCTTTAGTAACCCACCAGAGAATTCGAACAGTCATTTAGGTAGTCGCACGGTGGAATTGTCATGGCATAATTTGGCACGACCAATTTTGATTGATATCGGCCAACAAAAAAAACAACAAACGCACAAATAGTTACTATTGTTTATGATTAGTATGTTGTATTCGAATGTTATAATTAACTTCGATAGTCCTCCTCGCCCTGGATCACGCATACACGTACACCCACGACAATGCATTCGCTGAATGGCCTTGCATCGTGCCGCTAATTAACAGAAAGAATTATCGGCTGGCGTGATTCTGACAAAGTTTAATCTGGCCCCAACGAATCAAACTTTAATCAAAGCCAGCCGAAGCGTCAGGTGTGACTTGGACGCGGGTGGCCGGGTAATGAATCGTTCGATTTTCATTTTATCCAATATATAGAATGGAATAAAGTAGAAAAGGACGTTTATTGTGCTTGGAGTGGGTGTTTGTCATACTATAAATGTCAATAGACTGCTATTGTGAATTGTGTTCGTGTAAGGTTGAATTTCGTTGATATTAACGAAGTTAACCGAATGATGCTGGGATGGAAATATTGATCTTTTAACAGCGTATACAAATCAATCTGGCTAAGTGAGGTGGCGATTATAATTAATAGCTTCCAGAACCCATCAAGAAATTTTCGCATACAGGCCCAGACTTGCGTTCACTGGTGCCACAAGACAACATAAGCTTACTTCGTGAAAACTCATATTTGAATAATAGTAATAATAATAATAATAATAATAATAATACCAGTGAAGGGGAAGGTTTGGAACGTATCGGCTAACTTGGAACAATTGCGTTTTGCAATTTGATGAACACTATAGCAACGTTGCGGATTGCCGGAGCGATGTTGACAAGCTGTGACGTCGAAATTTCCAATGCTGGCCCGGTAACCTAAAGAGTTGTCGTCAAAATGTTGCTAAGCTGCGGGCAGCTAAAAATGTCCCAGGTCACTCCACGTTTCGCCATTTGACAGTAACCCCGGTATTGGTTTGAAGGTATACCTGTCCGGGTAGACGTCTCGTAGCCTTTGTTGGCAGTGGATTGCATATTGGTGTATAGCTCTTGCAAGGAGAGTTACATAAATTAGTGTACACTGTTCGTGACACTGTGAGGACATCTAGATTGGAATCAGCAAGTTAAATATGATTAAAATAGTGATCGTAAGGCTGGAATAGGCTGGAACCTAGAGACCCTTGAAGTAGCTAATTTCGAAGCGTCCAAAGCACTAGTGCACATTGCACAAATCATTTTGTGCTCAATATTTTTTATGTGAATATTATCACCTAACAGTAAACGTCTCATGATCACAAAAAAAAATCCGAATATTCTTCCATGCAGCACGATTCATGGTACTTTCCCTACCATAAAATACCTTCAGTGCATATATATATATATATATATATATATATAATATATGTAAATATATATTACATGACTCCAAATCTTCAGATTTTCCCGGTGCCCAAAAATATTGTGATGAACAGTGCATCTGTGTTGTTCTTCAAATCTTGTCTTGTCCGTATCAGAAACCAGCAGCGCAATATAATAGGCGTGTTGATATGTTACCATTCTCACGAATCCATTGACACCGGCGCTTATCTGCGACATCTTGTACGGACGACATGACAACAACAATGGCAAGTATTTTGTTATTCCTGAATGTTTCGAGTTCGTCATTCGCTTCTCCGCCTCGGTAGCCATGTCCGTGTTGATTACGGCGTCCCTCCGCTGTCAGCCGATAATGAAGTCGGTGTATCAATACGCGCGATGGCTCGGAGCAGTGATTACGATTATTATGATTCTACCACGGCCACTATCACCGCCATTGCCATCATGGTATCGGTGACCAACCGCAGTCACCCCGTCATTTGATCCCTCGTGGCGACGGCGATCTCGACATGGATACCCGCTGCCCTGTCAGTGGCTAGAGTCATCGTTACTTTATATACAGTATTTACATTGGCAATTTCCTGGCGGTGAACCACCAAACCGCCACTGACCCCCCCCCCCCTCACCCCACCCGAACCAAGTCTGTCGTTGCTCGTTGCTAAAACATCACCATGATGCTGCTGCTGTTCTTGTCGTAATTTGCGTTTGGTACTGCCGCAGCATCCTCAGCGGCGGCGGCAGCGACAGTAGCCGCCACAGCAGCAGAATGTATATGGTAATCTTCTGCTCACTTCTTCTGTCTTTCAAATCAGTAGAAAGCACGCATAGCTATTCTGTCTACATATATATATATATATATATATTTATTTATTACAATATATGGATATCCTGCTGCACAGCAGCTCTCATCTGCTCGCGGATCATCAGCGATCGAAGCAGCCTCGTGTTCAGCGCTGCCAGTTGCCATTAGCTATCTGCCTCTGCGCGCCCTCGCACTTACGCACACGCGTGCCTTTGACCTCCGCAGTGGTCATAGACGAAACCACCGGGTGGTGGAGGATGGCCTATCGCACGAGAGCTACTGCCGCGTCTGCGAGACGACAAACCCGTCGACGCGGACGTCGGAGTCGCTTCGCGACGGCGATAAATGCCGACGGCAGATGGCTGGCGATGCGGCACCGTGCGCCATAAACGTTCGGTGCCGACGTGCACTTCGTTGGCAAAGAACGAGCTTCTCCACCAAATGATGACGATGGTCCGAATGATGGACACTAACAACAATAAGAACGCGCGGGCTGGCTGGCTACGGTGGGGGGTTCGAACAGTGGTGGATGGCCAAGTCATTCCGAGGCACCGGAGCAAAGGCTTAGCGTGAACAGCACAGATGCCAACGGAGGCCGACAAGGAACGACATCGAGCTGAAGCCGAAGTCAGATGGACCTCCACCCTGAATGCGATACTGACGAACTCCCACATCGTTCGTCGTCGTTACTGTTGTTGTTGTTGTCGCCGTCGCCGTTGCGTTGTCTTGCCGATGAGCCTGAGCGGTTTGAGCTGAGATGTGCGAGCTCCATCAGAAGATTTTCTGCAAGCCACGCACACACGCAGAATTTGCTCAGCCATAAGTGGACAGTGTGAACGAATGGGCCGTTCCCGCCAGCGCCGGCAAATGGCGCCAGTCAGCCTATCGAACATTCGGATGGGCGACTGATACTCTCCAGCGAAACTGAACTAGCATCAGCGTCTGGTATCTACTATTTGTCATTAGCGTAGACCGCTGCCGGTGGGATATGCCACGCTCGCGTACGGCCAGCAGACGCAATGGACACAAAGGCTTTGTTGACAATACGAGTTCGTGGGTTCTGTCCCGCTCAGCGTTCGTGGTTAGTGTGGCAGGCGTCTGTGGCCCAGCGAGGGAGCAGCATTATCGATCTACAGCCCGGGCGGCTGTTACTAACGAAGCTACCGCTCGTCAATGCAGCGACATGTACAGTTTGCGATATACTTGGCGATACATGCTAATCATATTGGGCGTGAGTTCATCCTCACTAGTCATCGAGCGGGTGGTTGACGGTGATCTATCTTACACCGGCATACGGTGCGAACTGCTCACTGCAACAGTTTGTAACGACAGTTCCCCCGTCGGCCTTCAGTCTAACTATTATATGAATAACCTACAATTAGTGATCTATTGAACGCGATTCATCGGGGCGTCCTTGATTTGAAAGACAGCTTGAAAAAGGTGTTCTACAATAAACAAACTCTACCGACGCCGAACAGTACAATTCCTGTGTAGTCCAAGCAGGATCTGCATGAAGCAGACGGCGAGCATCTTCGCACATGGGCTAACATTCAAAGGCAACTTTGAACCACGCTTAGTTCTAAGCGAAGACGTGTTTCTGCCGTGTTCCGGTTTAGATAAGGGTGCTTCAGCTTATAATTAAGCTTGGCTGAAGCCAGCGTTTGAAGTCGCGCTCATATGGAGAGAGACGAAATTGCCGCCAAGGACAACATTTCGCAATTACTGAAAGCAATGATTCTCCATGGTGTTTACGAGGTGGGAATTGACTTTGAAGCAAGCTCGCTTGCAGGCTCGTTGCGAATGAATAAATAACATGCGAACCCAGGCCGTAGTGGTACTCTACACCGAACAGGCTCAGCAGCTGTCCTTGAAGTATTCCTAACATTAAGCCTACACAGCCCTGACCTCTCGGGGAAATGCGACTCACCCAGAACAAGAGAGAGAGAGAGAGAGAGAGAGAAAGGCGGGCTGGATTCCGCCACCCTATAGTTCCATGAATGATACACAAATCGCTCATATCGCAGCGAGTCTTGACTAACGGTATGAACGGTAGCGTACACAGGTGGCTTAGCAGACTTATGCAGCCGATATGGGTACAGCATGTGATCGCACATCTCCCAAGAGACAGTAACAAAGGAAAAAAATGTACACAACGTTGTAGAATTCAGCCTTGTACCAGCGTCCTACGTGAGTAAACGAATACCCTAAGGGATTGCTTCAAGACACCTGCACCGCCAAAGGAGCAATATCGTATGTGGGGACCAACAACATGGCCAGCATTCGTCTCTCGGTCTCACGGTAAAGCGGAAAGGAGACAGCCGCCTGCGCTTAGTGGCGGCTTACAACAGAACCCCAAAGTTTACGACGGATATCAAGAGATGATGATGATGAGGTAAGTACGAAACGCCTGACCTATTGAGTACAAAAGACGAGGAACGGTCCCCCCGGGCGGGAAGGGAGGGCGGCACCTGCTTGCTGCACTATGCGACAGCAACAAATATTTTGGGCTATTTTTTTTTGCTGTGCCGCTGATGGCTGCGATGATGGCGGTGGCGTACTGAGTGTTCAAAATACGATTTAGCCCCGTGGAAGTCCCCTGTCCAGCATGAACATGCCATTGGCAGATATTTTTGCTTTCGAGTGCCCGGCTAAAACATTATTATACCAGTCTAGACTGTGCATTTTCTCGCGCGGTCGCCGCCCTTATGACGACGACGACGCTATTGTTGTTATCTCAACCTTAACGCGCGCAGCTGACACTAGCATGCAGCTGTAATTGCTACAGTAAAGCAGACTCATTTCTATTGAAGGCGTTGTTTCGGCAAGCCCGTCCGGGGTTGCGCTTCGAACTGAAAAGAAAAATCGAGAAAAAAGCAGCTGAGAAAATCGTTGCCGTCTCAACGGGCGAGTTCAATTCGCTCACATTCGTTGTGACCCTGTACGACGTTCATATTCCATAGACGGGAGTGTGCAAGTTCACCAAGTTATTGCTACCTCTGTCTCTGTCGGCGGAGAACATACCGCTGCTTCGTCCAGTGTCGATCCGCGTGCGCGGAAACGCCCCAGGGCTGAAAAGATCTTAAATGAAAATCGCGTCACGCGTTTACGCGCCATGTCCCAGACCGGTGAATTTCTTTCGCCTCCTACAGGTGCTGAGCAAAAAACGTTCTTCTTGAGCTGACGCCCGCCTCGCGTTGATCGCTCGGTGACGCTCCGACGAACGGCACCGAGTGGATGCGGTCGAAGGTGACTCGAAGGAAAAAGGAGGGGTATAGACCGGGATCTCTTATATAATGCCAATGCATTTTATAGGGGAGCTGAAAAAAAGCTGGGCTTTGCTCATGAACGCGATTGTGTATGGTGTTTTCGTTGTCCGTGCTGTAGCTGCAATGTGAACTGTACTGACATCTATCTCATTCGGGCGCTGCTACGTCTCATGGATTCTGCGATATCGCCTTCGGGGGCCACTATCATTCCGTCTTGTTAGTGGTCTCTGGGTAACCAAAACACGTTGCTATATGGTTACATACGATCGGTTGGCGAATCGAGCGGAGCTCGACGACCAACTAATTAGCTGGTGACAAAACACAATCGAAGTCGTTCGTCAAAAAGTGTCCACGAAACATTGCACCCGACTGAGAGAAAACCGAGATGTGACTGTCGGGTTCATTGGTACCAATCCGAGTGATTGTCGTCAATCACAGCGATTGTCATTGACATCATCACATCGAACAATGAAGAAGGAGGATGGCCGTTCGCGCCGGCTGAAATTTCCGTCGCCGTCAGGTGGAATTCGTGTCGGAGGAAAACAGAAGCTCGATCGACGACACTGTTGCGTACTGTTCGTCAGCTGGTCGAGAGGAGCACGGGTGTGATAGAACTGAAAAATAAGCAAACCGTACCTAATACAACATTTCCTGCGCAATGTCACAGTTGCTACACGAACGGTGCAGACGATCTATCATATACGGTGGTAGCTTCGCATCGCTTCGAGTTATTGGTGTCAGCTCGACACGTTCGTGTGCTCTCGAGTGATCCGAATATCGTTCAGTGATGACAGAGTAAGAACGCCATCAATATTTCTTTCTTAGTGGCGCAGGAGCCTCACTGACCCGTTGGGATAACGCACGCATGAAGATAGTTCGCGGGCCTATACGGCAACGAATCGACACGTACAATAGCCTTTTGTCCTATTTATTTGACTGAATCGCCTGATTGCTCGTTTAGGCTTGACGCAATCGTTACAATGGCAGTAGAAACGTCGTTAAGCGCGGGGCATGCATGCATGCATGCCTATTCTATGTAGAATTCAAGGATTCATTCATTCAGAGTTATCTATGAAAGTCATTAGTTCGTAAGTGGTCGTTTGTCGAATCACAGTGGACCAAGTTCTCTTCGTATGGCTTGCTAACATGCAACTTCAGTGGGCACGTCACATGTCGAAATAAAGGCAGGTTTCCACTCGATTTTCGAGACAGGGCCGTCTAAATATTGCATTGATTCGCCAGAGCCAGTGATGATATTTCTACCGATGCCAGCGCTTAAACGCCCTTTATCAGCAGCAGAGATGACTCTTGCTTTCTCTTTCTCTCTCTGAGATTCTCTAAATGTTGGAGACGACGATTCTTGTGGGAGTGTGAAGTAGGCAGGCTGCAATCATAGACGGCTTATGTACAATACAACGTATCACACAATATATTTTATCTATCCCAACAATCTAACAGTGGCATAATAATAATAATAATAATAATAATTATTATTATTATTATTATTATTATTATTATTAATTATTATTATTATTATTATTATTAATTATTATTATTATTATTATTATTATTATTAATTATTATTACTGGCTAGATAAAATTCTAATTAAGATTTTTTTTAAATGTACTAACAAGCGGTGAATCTTAAGAGAACGGTCATAATGCTGCGGAGCCGATCTTACAGGGACGTCAAGAGTCCCAATAGGGATATGATGAAGTTCTCGATATATTCGTCGACTGAGCAAAATCTGCGAATCGCCTCCAATTCAAGCTGGACCGAACGGTGGGCATTTCAGTGACTTTTGAATGACGACTTTTGGCGAAGCCTCGTAAACGATTCGCAATTAAATACTGCTGCGTTCGGTGGCAGTAGCGGACCGTTGAAGTATTGCCAGCGGTCTGATGATGGAATCCGCCTTGGAACCAAAATGCTCGGACGTTGCTTCGAAGATGAATCTAGTATTCGCCAAGCGACACAGCAGAGTACAACGAAGTCGAGCGTATCTCCTATCCTGTTTTTCTTACATTTAGAGAAAATTTCGCTTCGCAATATATCATTGTCACTCAAAGCAATGATGAAACCAACACGTGAGAGACCATTGTATGTTTAAAGTTGTATAAGTAATCAATAATTTGAAAAAGTATATATATATATATATATATATGTACAGACAAGCAGAACTGCTTGGGTCATTCTCATCTCACGTCTATAATATATATTCTACGTACAAGCCTACCTGTGTTGTACCATCTACTGTTATCCGATCAGCGGGCATACACATCGTTGTCTTCACACGGTCATCATGATGCATCACAGCTTCGCGATGCCCCGCGTCAATTCTCATCTGCTAATTACAACCCTTCCGCTTTCAACCAGTCCACGTCGTTGCACTATGCAAATCACACATAAATGGGTGGCGCTATTCGCTGCTGCGGCCGATATACACATGTGTGTCTGTGTGCCCACCACAACAATTGAACGGTGTTGCGGGTCCTGTCGACGGCGGCCTATGTGACCAGGTTGCCTAAGCCCAAGTGGGGAGCTTGAAGTCGCGCCTGCCGATGGATGTTCAGCCACACGAACGGGTGCCGAGCTCGACAAAGCTGCATTGCCCTGTCATGGGGCTCGTGTCATCGGCCCCGCGGGGAGGGCGTTCGCCCTGGGGACTCTTGACAAAGTGACGAATTTGTGAACTGTTGAGCGAAAATGGGTTGATTAATCGAGAAAACCTTGAACCATGTGCTTGGAGCCTTTCCATAGTCTCCAGACAATATTCCCTGTCAAATTTCTAAGTACACAGCTGAGAGCTGTGTACGTAGATATAGAAACAAATACACAAAAACTGACCGGCGTTATTTTCCAAGATAAATTTTCCGCGCTGGCTCACAGCCGTAAACATTTAACGTCCACGGTAGTCCTTCCCTCGACATTGCTTCATAAGACGGACAGCCCCTTCGAATGTAAACATAGAATCGAACCCGTGCACCTACGATTGTCTCTCCTCCGGTTTCAAGGCGCACACGAAAGCACCACGGCGCTGGCTATGTTTTAATGCTGCGCATCAATTGTCCATTTATTGGAGATAAAAAAAAAGCAGAATGCAGCAGACAACAACAGTGTCAGCCTCAGAGCGTCCACCTGTTTTCGAGTCAGATAGAACTAGCTAACAAAGCAATCGATCAAGAAACGAATATATTACACATACGATTGCGGTATATAGTATAGTGTTTAAGCCGACCGAATATTTAAGCTGTCGCCAAACTACAACTCTCTCTCTCTCTCAGTGCTCTCTTTGCTTTGTGTCGTCCGCCCATTGTTAGTCAGCAACAGGGGAACTAACGTGTTCTACGCAAACAGCAGCACACATGCGTTAGGTCATAGTACACCCGCTTTGTACAGCTGTCTGCTAGCCGCATCATCGAATGAGCAGATGTGAGTAGATGTTGAAGTCGTACGTCCAGGAAGAATAGTTAGCGGCATTGTACGAATCGTCAGCTGGCGAGTGATCAGCGATCTCTCGTGCTCAATATACGGCAGCGGGGCCCAGCGTTCAGCTGTGTATGATAGCTGAACGACTCGAACGAACGGTGACTACGCGGTGTCTGCAGCGGCGACCATACGCCAACGAGCAACGTCGAGAGCCCGAGGAGATATCATAGACACTCATGGCACGGCGTAATTCGAATCAATGACGACGGGAAATAGAGACGCGGCCACGTCAACGCCAACGGCGACGGCCGCGATCGTTGGCTGTCGTCCCACCAGAATTCCCAAGGCCCGCAAGCTAACAGCAGCAACCAGCAATGCTAGCGTCGCTACTATGGCCAGCATCTGCCAGCGAGCGTCAGTCGGTCGGCAGCTCGCTTGTTTCGTCGCTCGATCGGACAGTCATTCTGTGGGAGGCCGACCCGTTCCCACCCACAATGACATGACGTGTAGCGCGCGACTCAGCTAGCCCGGCGTTGCCTTCCATCCAAATACAGCAGCAGGAAGAAGCACAACAACGTCTCCGCCGCCGCCGCCACCACCAACACCCCGAGACAATAACGCGATAGATCAACGCGACAGCAGTGCATACATTCGCAAGTTCCGTGCGCTTGTACGCTGTTTCGTACGTACGATTATAGTTGGATACGTCGGAGGGCGCGTGGCGTCGCGGCGCCACATGTCTCAAAACCTCCGTCGATCCAAGCAAATGCATGCTATTCGCGTTGGATTCACTTTGCTCGCGTACAGCAGTGTACAACTCGTGAAGCGAGCAGAACGAGCTCCCGGGGACGCGGAACTAGAAGTGCGGCGTTCGCAGTGCAATACATTGTTCCCTGATGTCGTAAGGCGTGCGTGGCTGCTATTGCATTATAGCTAGGCGAGTATGTGAGCGAGCGAGCATGTGAACGTGCCCTTGCTCTACGATGGAAACAACGAAAGAAAAATTGAGCCTACAGCTATCATCGCTGGCCAGAATGCAGTCGGCCGGTGGAGGTCGTGCTCTCTGAAATGAAGAGCTCCTTCATCCTGCTTGATGACCCGTATCTATTCGAATCACGAAATGCATCACTCTCAAATGAACTTGCAACAAACAAACAAACGAAGGGGTGAACATGAGAATTCTGAGCTTGTTATTAGATTATTATCATTATTATTATTATAATGCCATATCTCGGCCGTACGTGTTTATTTCGTACGGCTCTGTTAGCGCTCGATTGCAACACCCTCTTATGTTGTGTATGTTGCAATGTAGCAAGAACATCGGCACCGTTCTTCGTAGGGATTGTTGCATTTCGACCTCGCCAAAACGTCGGGTCAAAGATGACCGAAAGTTATGGATAGCTTCCATACAATATTTGTTGTTTTTTTTTGGGGATGAGGAAATTTGTCTTCACCGCTAGAGACATTCGAATCTCCAATAAAAGTGGGCTGATCCAGTGCACGGGGGGGTTTGATGTGGATGACAAAACGCCGCCTCTGCCTGCTGAAACCACCATCCTCTGCTCTTCCCTAGAGTTGGCACGCCCATGCAATAACCTACGGGTCTGCTAGTCCAACGTTCTGACAAGGTCAGAATGCAGCGGTCTCTACGTAGAACGGTACTTGTCCAACGTTCTGACAAGGTCAGAATGCAGCGGTCTCTACGTAGAACGGTGCCAATGTCCTTGATACATGTATGACCTATATGCAATGCTGTATTGTCTAAAGGCATCGAAGGTTCTTTCATTAAATTTGAACATTTGAACGAAACAAGAGAATCGAACATTTCACGGACGGTACTCATTGTGTACCCAATATTGCGAAAAAACTAGAACACGCCAGCAAAGTCCGTAACGTATTCTGATGTGGTACAGCATGATGTGTGTTGGATAAATGTCAACAATATGAAAAGCATCATTCATAAATAGAGCATATAAAATTCAATGCAATTATACGTAAAAAGGCTGACCTCCGCTCTTTCAGAGGTCATCCTCCGAGGAGATCTAGAAGTTCCCCTCTTCTCCAATGGCCATCGTTTGCCTCGTGAGACAGCCGGACACGCGACTGTTTCACGTGTCCCTCGCCATGGCAATGAGTCCACTAGGTTCGATTTGTTGACAGAGAACACCCCCGATCTAATCTAATCCATGATGTAGATCTCTGCTCAGGAGCTCTGTAATCTTTGGTTATTCCAGCTTTTTTTTGGGGGTGGGGGGATTACGGGAATGCACGATGCACATACGTGTTGGGTGGTCCATGCCAACACAGCTGTGTGGGACTCACAAAGGCCGCACTAAACCCGCGTACCTCCCCCTTTTCTCCAGATGGCTTGGAAAGCTTGTAGCATTACTTCGACTGTTCCATCCGGGGGATCATACAGTCCTACAATTATACAGCCACAAGGTGGGGGCGTCAACCTCAGCAGAGCCGAACCGCTCCTAAGCCCCTCCCAGACTCTGCGGTCTGACCATTCTGTCCTGGGGAGTTATATGATCTTTGCCTGGCCTTCTCCAGCTTATCCTTCTTTTTCATTATAGCATCTACCTAGGTGGTTATTCCAGCTTGAGCGACATCTACCCCGTAGGTTTCCGGTGCTGTTTACCCAATATTCTATCATTATCTTCACAAGAACCTAATCAATTGAGAACTACGAACCACAATTCCCCGTTCTGTTAATGAGTCACATGTTTGATCGAAATTGAAAAGAAAAAGCGTCCATTAGCCATCAAATCATTAGATTGCATTGGTCGCCTCGTTGATTCTTTGTCTTACCCCTTGTGTGACTATGCGAACAGGAGGTCGGTTATTATACGAAACCGCGGTATTGAACACCGTACGTATGCTTGGCTTTCCATTGCAACGTATGCAGATCAAACCGATCGAATTTCCTCTCCTACAAGGGGGAACTCTTGAGATCAAAACAACCCAGCGTAAGATAAGGACGCAAGCCAAGCATTTCCGAACAGATCGATAGAACAAGCGAATCTCGTTGCAAAACACATTGACGTTCTATTCGCCACAATTACTGCTGCGACTGGTAATCTCCACTCTAACCCATGTATATCAAAGCTGAATACCTTTAGTGATGACTCCGATGATCGTGCCAGCTTTTTCGTAGAATGTACTTATTTTATTATTATTGTTATTATTATCTTTACCATTAATATAATTAATATTATCATCATAATCATCAGCATCATTAACAACATCATCATCATATTAGTAGTTGTATTATCGTCGTGACCACCGTCAGTCTCCGTCTATTAATGTCAACGTCAAGTGATCATCTCGTCAACGACATCTATATATTCTCTTGTTTAGCATCGCTGCTTTTATCGCATTTATTTTATCTTCATCTTCCCTCTCGCCGATAGCTGTGTTCCGCAAAGTTCGTGTCGCTATCGCTTTCAATCTGGATCAGTTTTCTGCATACAGCGATGAACACGATCGCTGCAACTGTCATATAGAATATATATATATATATATATATATATATATATATATATATATATATATATATATATATATATCACTTTAACTCAATTCAGTCAAAACTCTCTTCTGCGGGTCGTCTCTTCGTGTAAGCAGTAGCGGTAACAGCAGCAGTTGCTGTTGTTCGGGTTTTCTTTGTAATCGTATTTTGCTATTGAATGAACATTGTTGTCATTATTGTTACTGTTCTTGCGATTGCTGCGCTTGTTGCCACATTCATCAGCATTATCATTACAATAGTTGATATTATATATATATATTCTCTCTTGTTGCTTATCCCATCGTTTTGTTGCTTATGATACTAACGCGTATTACATAGTAGTTGTAGCAGCAGCAGTATTTTGGTCATCGTCGTTGCGAAATAGAAAAGTGCTGACACTCTTATCTTATTATAATGGGGGGTATCGACATCGATGGGGTAGGGCGGGATGGGGGGGGAGGGTAATTGTCGATGACGAAAGATGATATACGCGCTTCTAGGACGAGTATGCATCTATATGTATGTATAGATCTAGACCCATGAAGGACAAGTTGACATCAATTGAAGCAAAACCGGGTAGCAAAACCGCACTCATAGGCGTCTGCTGTCGTCTAGTCGTTAAAGGCGCTGAGGAGATTGGGCTCTGGTGGAAGGAGAGGCATTAACGCCCTATATATATATATATATTATCATGGGGAGTAACGCAATTGGCAACAATCTTAGTAGTATTTAATGAAATATGTGCCTTTTGTGTGACGTATGTCATAGGCTATAGAGCAGCACTTAGCAGCTACAGAACTTCAGGTAAACATGCGTCTATATATATATATTGCGTGTTTTGATCAACATCGTTCGTGGTCGACGCTAGATACAGTGAAGAGTACACGAAGTTAAGAAGAGAATCGTCCCATATCTCATTTATTCGATCTCTTTGTAGTTGTTGCATCAACGGTTTACGTTCTACGCGGCCTAACAACATTGTGCTATATAATATATTCATATTCGTGTGGTCAGGTCAGCAAAGATAAAACAATATACAAGCGTCCATATATATATATATATATATATATATATATATATATATATATATATATTGTCGCATTTCAAGCGACGCGCTGAAGCAAGTGACCAACATCTCCTTCAGTGGACCGATGCGACTCGATCTATCGGGCATTTAGTAGCTCTGTGGGGCATGTTCATAGTAAGGTACTTATTGGGGACAGGCTAAGCGATACGATATGGCGATTAGCCAATTAGGCGTCGTCAGTCTCCAACAAATGTATGCCTGCTGCTTCGGGGCGCTCCGACATAACCCTTTTTTGTTTAAAAAAACAGTTAGCAAACCGAATTGCTGCGGTCAATTTTGTCCCCATCACGTGCAGATTGCCACAAAAACAACTGTTGCTCTTCGACTTTTCTTTCCAAGGCAAAACATCCCTTGCCAAATTTGACGACGACGACGACAAAATGCCTTCTATAAAATATGTCATATATCTGATATATTATATTATACTAAACTATGCGATAACATCTTCGTTTCCATTCAGCTCACAACGTCCGTCAAGAAAATCTTTACAAGTGAAAGAGAAGGTGGAGTTATCAAGAGTTTGGAATATGTATATATGGCGGCGGCGGCGGCGGGGGTGGGCGGGTGCAGGACCATGCTCAAAAACGGTTAAACGTGACTACGGATATCATTGAGTCCGACGACGGAGGGAAAAATTAATCCGGAGAAGATGAAATACGTAAATATTATGAATATTATTAGAGATTATTAGAGAACATTTGAAAAAGTGTTCACACATCAGAGGAGATGTACACACACACAAACACACATTGGGATGAACTGTCGCCATCCAGGCTATGCATGTAGACTACTATAGCCAGGTGAATTCTATGAATAATTTATGGACATCCGCCTCATTATCGAATTATATAGCAACGGCGGGTCATTGTCATGTGTGGCGCGGTTTCGCTTGATCAGCTAGAAAAGGGATTCGATTCACAAGCGCACAAATTGCTCCTCAGCCAACGACGTGAAGCTGACTCTGATCTGATTGACTTATTGGTAATTAACAGGATTTTACTCAGAAACATGTGAACATCGGCATAACGAACGAGTAACGAGAAGATTTGCCTCTAGAGAATCAACGTTATGTAGTCATAAGTGTATAGCAGCAATATATATATATATATATATATATATATATATATAGTTTGGTTTGCATGTGTACAACAGATTATATATATATATATATAGTTTGGTTTGCATGTGTACAACAGATTATATGTATATATATATATATATATATCGAAGAGTTTGTAGACTCTGCTCTATGGTTATGCTTTCATATTTTCATCGACAGCACATTATCATCGGCCGCATCAGTGGTAAGTTGCTCAATGGTACTCGAATGCTGCTGAAACGAGTTCTGCGCCCTGTTTTCTTTATCGCCGGGTTCGCTCCTTTCATTTGAGATATTAATAATAATAATAATAATTTGTAATTAGTATGGTTACTGTTCATGTTTATTAGGATGGCTCATTACAATACAGCATCGTATGGTTCGTCTCAATCGTTGTGACCTTGACTTGTCACGAATGCCTATCTATCTTTTGCCTTCGTTTTTGTGTCGAGTTAAGCAAATGGCGACGAACGGCAACTTTATCTCTATCTAATCACTACAGGCGACTGCGATTATTTTAACAATATTATTAGTCGCTGCCTACAATCACCATAAAAACAAAGCTAGCATAAACAACTCTCTGTAACTGTAGTGTGTACCTCCGTTAGGTTTCAGATACAACCTGGCAATACAACAGATCAGCTAGATACTCTCTGAGCTTCACGACGTCAACACAAAAACGAAGCCAGCGTTATAATAAATATATATATATATATATATATATATATATATTGCATTTATCATCTACATAAGTATGGTTATAGTTTCGATTTGAATGTGCCCAAAGGACACACATCATATATATATATATATATATATATATATATAGATTATTGGTGCTTATTTATTATTCATATAATACTTACATGAATCACTCTAATTATTAGCAATAATAGAATTCGTATTGGTTTTGACGTAATATTTTCGTTCACTATCATTGTTTGTCAATCTCTCTGACGTGTCCCATCAATCAATAATCTTCATCCCCGATCAATTGTGTTCACTCAATCGTTTCTCTGAACAACTTTCGTTGTCAACAATCTTACTCAACAGCAAACCCATTCATCACCATCATCACGACCGCGGGACTGACATCCATTTCAGTACTTGTATGATCAAAATCGAACGCCTTCTAATCGCTGTATGAGCACTGCAGTAATTACAATTGAAGACCGTATTCTAATCAAAGTACTTGTTTGTGTTGCGTCTCGTTTGCTGGTATTATAGTGTTTTTTTTCTCCTATAGTATTTATTAGACAGTGCGCGCGTGTTTATGTGCGTATGTATTCTTGCTGTATCACTGCTCTAGTGGCCGAGTGCACTAATTGGATATATGTATTTATATTAGATGTGGATAAGAGAGTTGTTTCGGATGCGGTTGTTGTTGTTGCTGTTGTTGCGGTAATTATATTTGTGATTATTGTTGTTGCTCTATTATGGTTATGTCATTCTGTTTCATTAATATATATATATATATAGAAATATGGCATGGGAGGTGGGTCGAGCCCGAATTCAATAGCCTCAAATAACGATCCTGCTTTCGATAGAGGAAGAGCGACGAAGGCCGCGCCGACGGCGGGGTGATTGAGCCGTCTGAGCAAATGCACTTTCGTATTTACCACCATGGCGAACGATCAATCGAACGCTATAAGACCGCCTGGCAAAGCTACGTCATGGCTGGGCTGGGCTAGACTGGGGTTCGCCCGAAGGCTCATCGTCTGACCATATCTGCGATTCACTGCTCAGGTCGGGTAACCGCATGTCACACAAATAGGCTTTCGCATCTAACGGTTGATCTTACTATCATAGACATGCACACGAATGCGTAGTCTATTCTAACAAGTGAAAACGATACGGAGGGACAGAACGCAAGTTCGATCAAAGAAATACTGCAGTTGTGTATTTCTACTGTATTCGAGATTCGAATTAGGCTGGGTGTCCTTTTTTTTCTCGGTGACAACAACGTAACCGTGGTAAGTCTCCCTCCCTCTCTCTCTCTCTGCGGGTATCCGACGTATCGTTACGGGAGTATTGGAGGAGTTGACAGGAGTGAAATATTAGCTAACCACATTGAAGTATAATACTAGTATTAGATTAGAGACTGTTTCTCTGACCATGTTTTCGGATCGGGGGTTGAGCGATGACTGCGAAAAAAAAAAAGGGGCAATTGTTGTTTGATGTCTGCACACAACATAATATGATGTAGTATTGTCAATTGAAGAGGGAACGTTTTTTTTCTTCGTTCAGTTCTTCTTCTGAACGATTTACTTGCTTCTACGTCTCTTTAGCCCTTAGAAATAGCTCTCTTGCTCGTCGAGTGCGTGCTACGCCATGAACTGTTCGAGTGTTGCAACCCGAACGGTGAGGCTGGCAAAGCGTCGACGGTTGCGCCTCGCGCGAGATGCCATAAGGGACACTTCAGGCCAACTAGGCCGTGCATGAGCAAGATGCATTGGTCTGACAGCGAGCCAATTTTTAACGGCGCCTGGCGCGATGAAGCAAAGCCCGCCGCGTGTCGCGGGAAATATTCAGCCGGGCTGTTGAAAATGCCGAGCATTTTCAGCCATTTCAAGTGCGTCTTCGGAAATGGATTGCAGAAATTGCCAGCATAGCTGCTGCTGGCCGCCGCGCCAGCAAGCTGCAAACGGCGGCTTCAAGAAAAAGCGTACGTTGCGCAAGTCTGCCTCGGCAAAATTGCTTGCTTCTCGGGTTAGCTGGTCGGCGGCTGGCCATCTTACGAGTTCTTCGTCCATTTGATTCCATCTAGGCAAAGATCCTGCTAGACAGTTGGCATGATACACTGGAGGTGTTTGAAATCAATCGGGGGTCGTTTGAGGTCGGGTCACGCACAAGCAAAGCTGCGGTTGTCGAAGGCCACGACGGGCGATATGGGCCAATCAAAAGCGCTGCTGTCACTGCCTCAGTGATGTGACACCGATATACTCTGTGCTATATCGTTTAGGTCTGGCTTTTGTTTGGAAGGCGAGTGGCAGATGCTACCTCGACAAACAACATTAATAAGCGTAGGTGTTTAAAACACTGATAACAGTGTATCAGTAAACATGCAACACGTATACGATATAGCGCTTATTTTCTGTGTTTGTCCACGTATATGTTTGAGAGTCGTTTCTCGTACGTAGTAGGACTTGCTAGGTCGTGTATGTGAGCAGGGTCTGGTTCCCGTCAGCATGCAGGGACTGTCAGAAGCATAGGCTGTGTCAACCTTAATTTGACAGCAAGGGAACATAAGGATTTCCTTTGGCTTTCTCCTTTGTCGATGTTCTTGCATTGCAGGGACAGAGGTTTCGGCGTATGCTACATGTAAAGCTTGCTTGTTAAGCTGTTTTTATGACAGAGTTCACGGTAACAATCGTTGCGACGGGCTGCACGAGCAGTTCAATGTGTGGGTGTCTCCTTGGGTCCACATACACTTATATAGCTTGATCTACGCGGAAATGCTGAGATCGCAGCTGCTAAACATTTTGACTAAACTCAAATGACTCCGAACATTATGCCGCTATTGCTGTTGTTGTTGTTGCTGCTGTATCTTTCGCGAGTGACTCCAAAATGGGGCCTTGGGTTCAAACAATGGGAGATTTGTTACTAAATCATTGAAGTCAGTCCTGCCTCGAGGTACCCGTACGCCTTCTGCAGTGTTCAACTTCCATTTAGAAGATTTACGAATGCGCAAGCTGCACATAAGGGCAGCGATAGAGGTTAGTCTTCGTGATCATAAACGAAAAAGTATCCTCGCGAAAAATGTATTCCTGCATCGTAGATGATGAGAAAATCATTGCGAATAGGCGCATTATAGTCACTAAATTGAGAGGTGACCTTCTAGTTTCGGATTGAACTAGGTAAAATGTCAACTATTTTACTACTCTTTAATTTGCTCTTTAAGCAAGCACAGCTCGCTATTACCACAACCCGCTTTTTTTCAAAGCGGAACTTGAGAAGTTATGACCCCCGCCCCTCCGGGCACCTCGTCTGGACTGCTTTCAAACGTTTTCTGCCTTAGATCTCAGATCATTCGAAAGTTACTTAAGCAGCAGGCCTATATGTGTGTCGTGGGTCTAGTTATATCTATATATATACCTATATGTCTGGATGATGTCTTGTATGATTGGGTAGATCACTGAAGAGCTGGGGCACGTGTGGGACGCAATAGTATTAGCGAGCAGCTAAACGCCAAGCTCAAGCCTCTCCGGGTTTGTCGGTATTGTCAGCTTTAGCGATGGTTATATTCTTCACTATTACTACGGAACGGGAAGAAGCTCGTCCATGATGGCGACTTGCTCATAAATCGCAACGTATTATGGAAACAGGCTGTTGTCACCTCATTGTCAGACACCGAAGGGTGTCAACCAAATACATGATATATTCGAGACGAGGTTGGAGGGGGGTTGTGTATAAAGATCTGCCGATGTGGCAACAGGCATATTGTACGTGTCAATCAGGCTTCCCACACGAAATGTGAATATACTTTGCCTTAAGGAAAAATCAATTTTGCAAAATGCGTACGTTTGGTAGCAATCACTTTTTAGCTCGGATTATTGGAATGAATACCTGTGGCGCCTGTGCGCCGAGAAGTCCTTGGGTCAGCATGTCTGTACTGCGGTGGAAATGCAGCGCGCAGTGGCAGCATGACCAAGATAACAAGACCGCGCCGCTAGGGTCTGTCAGGTCGGTCCGACCCCTGCCTGATAATTGACAAGCGTTTCATTTCCCCGGGCCGGCCTGCAGATCTCTCATACTGGAAGGGTGCGTTCGCACGATAATAATTTCCATTTACGACCCTCCACGTCACCGTCGCCGTCAGTTACGTTGTTGTTTGTCAACAAGGCTTGACAAGGCGCAAGCAAAGGGAATGATACAGTCATACGACCATAGGTTTTCTACAGCGTAACTAACACAGGGTCGCCTGTCGACCTGTCGGCAATGACCTGCGATCCTACGCTTACATACAGTACGTATTTACGTGGTGTATGCGCCCGTTGTGTGCCCAGGCTAGCGTAGCTGTTGTGTTCATTTTTTAGCCATTTTTCTATTAGGGACGATGCGTATGTTTATGTCTGCGTTTTTGAGAGAACGACCGACGTACACAGAGTTTGACGCCGAGCGTACAGTGTGACGCGCGTTCAGCGCATGTCAACGTCTGTGCACGGGGTTTCATTTGATCCCGGTGTGTTACGCCTTGCCAACGCCGTGGCATTACACGGCTTCTGCCCTTGCCCGAAAGCGCCATGCGATAATGGCGAACGAGCTTTTGGAGGACGTATGAGACCTGCGGTAGCAATCTGTCACAATTGTCACCTATGTCAAATATTAGCATGCAAGTATTATCTCCCGTATCGCTGCGACCCTTCACAGACGATACATTGTTAAGCATTGGTAACAACATATCCAGATCGGAGTATTAATCAATCAAAAGTAAGACAGACCGGTTGGAGCAAACAGGAGGGTGAACTGTTTATTGAGTTCTCTGCCGAGTTAAGTTTCTCTGCGACACCAATTGTTCGTAGTGTCGTCCTATCCAAAGCGTTGTTCCCGCTGGCCTGGCCGTGGCGCTTGTCAACTGTGTTTTAATCAAACGAATTTTGATAGATTTCGTTTTTTTTTTGTTGTTTGGCCACACCTGCCTTCTTCTGACGTCTCTATCATTGATTTCCCTTTGGTTACATTGTTACCTGTGATATCTTCATCGTTCAAATCGGGGTGGCGAATTGAAGCTTGCTCTCAACCTATTGCATTGATCTATTTCGTACAGATCGTTATCTCATTTTTTTTTCGAGGGTTTTGCCTCGATGGCGGCGGTCGGTTCGTGCGTGTGTGGCTTTGTTATGTTGTTGTTGTTGCCGCTGCTGTTAAGATTCATATTACTCATTATGTTATATAAGAATGTATGTACTAATTGAACGTACTGACTTATCCTCATCATTGTAATCATGATGATAGTAATAATAATAATAATATTAATCACCATCATATATATATATTATGAATAATAAATTATTAAAAACAATCTCTCAGGACAACAGGTTTACTAGTGGTGGTAGTGTTCTTATCTCAATTAGTTTAGCAGTAGTCTCTTGTAGACGCTATATCGTTGCATTTAGCTTAGTTGCGTTAAGATTAGTTAAACGAACAACATGACAGTGGTATGGTAATAATTGTTATTATTATTATAGCAAATATCTTAACGCACGCATAATATACTATACAGATGTGCATATAAAAAAAACGTAGCTCTATATTGAATACTCAACCGCCTGTCCACGTACAATATATGTCGACCCATCAACAGCAACACACACACATACCCCCCGATTATTAACTGTGTTCTTTCGTTGGTTTGTTTTCATGGTTGCTCAAAATTGTTCTACTGTAGTAGACAGTCGTCCCATTTTGTCGTCTTCTCAAACCGTTTGTTGCTATCATATATATATATATATATATGTGTGTGTAGTATATACATGAACGAGGGGGAGCATAACAGCGGAGCTAGTAACGAACGCGCTACAAAGTGAATCTTATGTACGCTCGGAATTCATGTCTGGCTCGTGTAACGGATTTCCTTTGTGTGTCTGGGTATGCGCCGAACACGTATTTCACCGTTGCTGGCTATACATGTCTCGTGAATGTGTCATAACCCCTTATTTCCTAATTTTTCCCCCTAATTTTCCTAATTAATATACTAATCTTGTCGTAGTATTATTATTATTAGATTTCGAGTAACGTCGTTCAGTTCACAAGATACCAACGTATGTAGCCATTATATATATATATATATATATATATATATATGTATATATATATATATATATATGTATATATATATATATATATATATATATATATATATATATATATATATATATATATATATATATATATAGCGTACCCTCTGGACAACGCCGAACCAATGTGGCGGCGCTACTTCCACTCTTAGATGGTAGGGGCCCGCTGCACATTAGTATTCCCCTTATCATATTTTTTATTAATTATTATTATTATTGAACGTCCACATTATTTGAACGATATCATGTTGTTGTCGCTGCTGCTGTATCGTTCACCACCATCGTCGTCAATATCGCAGTAAACAAATAACCACGTACGAGGAAATCAATTGATCATATTGAGTAATTATCGAACATGTCATGTTATCACTGCTGTATATCTGTTCACCCGCCACCATTTCTACAACACTAGAGCAAACAGCAACATGACGTCTGTCGGTCGACAGGTGTTCGAATTGCTAGAGGTGTCTTCGAGTGTCAAGCCGACTCGAACTCTTCCCCGTTCGCTTAATGTTATCCAATAGAAGATACTTAACAGGCGCACAGTACAATTATCGCGGCTGTCTATTTTCTCCCGCTGAGCACGACGTACGAGAATGTAATCAATTCTGCTTAATATGCTGACGATGATAATAGTAATTATTATTATTATTATTATCAGTTATCCACATTGTACAGCTATATGTTAGCATCAGTTAGAGAGAAAGAGATACATCGGCGCGAAACGTCAAAAACGAACTATTTCGCTGGTTATCGAGCAAATGGCCGACACCTCATTCGCATTCAGTTGCTGTACGATTCGTCGATCGCGAGCAACTGCCGGGTGAGTACTGCACAAAAAAAAAATAGCAAAGCAATTGTCAAGTCGTCATCCGGGTGTTCTGAAGAGGCTCCGCATCGTCGGCTAGGCAGCGAACCCCATGGCCATGCTCAATGATTCGTCCTTATCGGGTTCTATCACGGTTGAACCGAACGTCGACAACAAGTCCATCCAGGGATAGATTTTGCAAAGTACCGACTCAAATCGATCATTGACATCGTTCCCAGCTATACTGTATCATGTGTGCATATCCATGGTATAGCTCGCTGTGTCGCCACTGTATCCCATGTAATTACGTCAATATCTCCCTATGTAAGCTTTGTGTTCACCTGTTGCTGCTGCTGATGCTGCGAGCATCTGTGTACGAGGATGAACTCGGCCAGCGTTATAACAAGCGATCTCGGTCTCGCGCTTGATCTCGCCTCGTATATTTCTCTATGTTAGTTAGTTATTTCAGTTATTTTCTATGACAATAGTAGTCTAAGTGTTAAGGGCGCATCATTTGTTAGCAGGGGGGGGGGGTGGATGTTAGTCGTATCGATAATAATGTCTATTATACATTACGTTGCTTAGCGGGTTAGACGGTTAAAAGCGGCACGGGATTATTAGTAATAATAATGATTACTAATAATATTAATTATTATTATGGTAATCGTATGAGCAATAACCATACTGAGAACGATGGCGTCAGCACTCGACGGAGGTCAACGAGGTGACAAGATGCAGAAGATGTCGGTATTCATATGAAGCATGCTCTGGCGTATAACTATTTGTGAACAGGAATCTCAGGGTTGGGTAACAAATCGATCGATGACAAGGACAGATGAAATGGAGCATATCTATGCATCCATTTGGTCTCTAGGGGAGAGAAACTCCTTCGTGGGTCTGCTTGAATTATAGGCGGATGTTGCTGTTTTGGTTAACGCGTCATTGCAATTATCATTCACGTTGTTAAATTATGTCCTTTATATATATATATATATATATATATATAATGTGTTTTAGTTGTTGTACTTGAGAAGCAACACCATCATTATTATAGTTATAATATTATCATTATTATAGGCAGCGAGCAACAACAATGTCTCTTCTTCCCCTGTACATGTCCCATAGTCTCATAACACTGCTCCAACTACATATAACTATATTATATATATATATATTGGTTTGTCTGTCTGTGGGTTTGCCACTTTCAGTGTTCGCTGTTATATGCGTGTCTGCGTATCTGTTTGTAGGTTGTAGTTATTCACGAAATAGTACTGCTATAGTAGTGACGCGACAATTACAACTGCCAACCTCTATCTATATCGTCTCTGCCTCTATTTATCTCTCTATATATTGTCAGCTGTTGACGAGTCCCAGTTACGCATGTGTTTGCTTAGCTGTACTTCGCTGATCTCGAGTTGGGATAATCGTGTCGTTTGTGGTGCTGATTCATTTGGAGTCAAATCCTGCGGCGGTTGCGACTCTGCCCTGACCTTCATCTACTATTTAGCCATCTATCTTATATGCTATTTCGTCAACGTCACACACATACACACGATGACGTTGGATGCGCCCAGCTCAGCCTGACGCATTCATAGTCTTCGTAGACCGTTATTCCTCTTCTTGTTTCCGTAATTTTGTTTCGTTTTTGCCAGAATCATGTTGTGTTCCATCGCTCCACCGTGGTTTGACGCTTCGATAGCCTCAGAATTCGACGTCCTCTCGAGTCGAGAGAATCGATCCCAATTGATCACGGTGGTTGCAGGCGGTAGCGGTCAAGCGACCGGCCAATCGCGATTGGCCGGGTCCTATTCACACAAACGACAACACGCGCACACACAGACACTCTGCATCTTTCTCTTTTTCTCTCTCTCAATCTCTCTCTCTCTCTCTCTCTCGTATTGTGACTATGATGAACTTTTGTTTTTGGTACAGCAGGGTACTGCACTACGCAGTGCGCAGGGTCTGATCTTCATTCACGTTGGCTGGTTGCCTGCTCCTCTGACAACGCAGCCGTCAGGGTTGTCCGCGCTAGCATTTTTTTTTTCGTCACGATATCAGCCGATGGCGTAACTGTTCGTTTCTCGAGAATCTGTCGCATTCTGCCATACGTCGCAAACCCTCCGATTGTTGTTTTCCACGTAGCATAGCTTCCATCTCATTTGGAAAGTACAGTACACGGCATGCACGTATATATATGTGTATATATATATCCGTTTCTCGCTCTCTCTCTCCTTTATGAGATTCTCAAATTTTCAATCTACTACCTCAGCCCGCGTTGTATTCGCTGTTACTATTACTGCTGTTATTGTTGTTGTAGTTGCTGCTGCTGCTGATGCTGCTGCTGCTGTTATTGTTGTTGTTGTGTTCACTATCTCTCGGTGATCTCTCAGGGCTGTTAGTCGATCGGCGTGTCCTGTTACAAAGGCGTATAGGCAATGCAAGTTCCGGCGATGGCTTCTGGCTTGCCGTAGAATGGTTACTAATTAGTGTAATTATTGACTTGGCTTTTCGTTTAATGTAGCCCTTTGCGTTTTGTTGACGTTCGCTGATTCCCACTCATTATCGTTCTATCTCACTGGACTCATTAAGTTTGTCATTAGGCTATTTTCTTTTGATTCTTTAACGTGTGCGTGTGAAATGTCATTGACAGCCACTATCGCTGTCGCCTTTCTATAATTAGCTTTCGTGGATGTCGCGAACTACGTGGACGCGTTCAATACGTCCACTCTGGCATAGCTTGTGTATTTTGTATTACCATTATTAATGTTAGCTTATTAATTTAACTCCTTTATTAATATGTAGCATCGTATGATCAGTATTACTATTAGAATTGAATCATCTTCTACGATACGAAGCGCGGGCAAACCCTAGCCATAATGATATTCGGCGTTGGTCTCCCTGAAATCAGCAGAGGAAGAACGGATGAACGAGTTAGCTGTCAATGTGTGTGTGTGAAATTTCGACTCACATACATTAACAGATAAAAATCAACTAAAACAACAAGTCCAGGTGTTAGAGGCAATGATTCGTTCGAGTAACTGTATGCGCGAGATCCTTAGCATTGGCACTGGACATCGATAGGGATTTCGGAGGATAACCAAACGAAACTCAAGAACAGCTGCAAATACACACACGCACCCGGATCCGCTCACTGTTTACTCAACGCAAACGGGTCGAAAGACTCGACTAATGAATAAGAATCAATGGGACTTCGGGCGTGTATGGGACACTGGGCACTAACCTATAACGAAATGACAATGCTCCCGTCAGCAAGAGAATTGTGTGGAGTTCCCATAAGGACCTATATTTGGACGTGCCTACCAGAGCTTTGCATTACTCGCGGGGAATTATTAGCGGGTGACCATTGTACCGTCTAACAGAAGCGGCGCGTGTGTTCACGGAATGTAACGTTTCAACAGTAGCAAACATAAGTACAATATCATTAGCGTTGTTAATTGGCCGAAAAAGCCCCCTAAACGTCCACGCAGTGAGCCGTCCTTACCCGTGATGGTGTTCGAAGCAGAACAGAGTCTTAAGCAGTGTACTGTGTTATACAGTCCATGGGGTTGAATAAGGCGCGGGGTCCGGACCGGCGGCAGTTTGATACACTCATTTCCTATGAAGCGTTGTCCGCTATGTGTTCGTATGGAATGGCGACGCTGCTCTTGTCATTCTTCCGTTACTCCCGTTCGCCTGACCGTTTGACGAAGGTCGATGTCTGTAGGTAATCGTTGACCGGCGACAAAGATGACCCTAGGTCCTGGAGCTCTCGCGAAAAATAGGTATAAGGCGGGGAGGTCTGGGCGAGGGTCAATCGTGCGGCAGACGGAGTCGTAACGGAAGGATACGTCATCTCTATTTGCACCAGGTTGCCGTCGGTGCCGGACACACCGCTAATTCAGGCGAACTTATGCCCTCTCTTCGTTGCATTGTTGATTCGCGGGAGGGACGATACCGCCCGGCTCGCATCTACTTGACTAGGATGGCAGTAGCTCAGTTTGCTTCGGTGTGTCAGTTCACTAATTGTTATTGTTCATACTTGGTTGTAACCGTAAACACATAACAACGAGCAACTTATATTGATATACAATGCCTATCTCGCATCTCGAGGATTTCCCAATGGTCGAAATAGCGGCGATCGGCTTACACTAACAACCTCTGAGGCGGGAGGTCGACATACTAAGGCCGACCCAACTAGACTTATTCGTTTTGTAGATAGATCGCGGTCCTCTAGAGCCTGGTGACTTTCTTCGCTGGCTTGCTGTACTTCGTTACTACTGAATCAATCAATCACTCATCAAGTCATCGATGGGCAGCTGATCACGATCAGCTGCGAATCACGACCTGCTGATGTAACCGTTTCCAAATTGAGTTCGTTTCAAAATTGACATTTGAATCTGACGGCAATTCTGCAGTCGGGCTCGACCCGTTGCTGATGCAATTGGCGAGCGCCGACATCGCACTCCAGTGCTAATCGCTAGCGTCATCAGATCACTCGTACAATCTTCGCGTGAAGATTCTCGACGATTCTCGATTCGTCGTTGTCGTCATTATTCTTGACGGCACTATAGTGTATTTGCGAGCAATTGTTATTGTTAGCAATACTATTGTATATGGTAATTTCTCTTCCTTGTTGTTGATTCCCTCCATAGCAACGATGTTTTCTGTCATCGCCGTTGAAGTTGTAGCAGTAGTCGTAGTAGTAATGGTAGCAGCAACTAGAGGCACTCGCGTCTGGGAATGGGACAAGATGCCATCAAAAGAACCCGCCGAGTCCAGAAAACTTGTTCGCAAGACCACCCACTCCACGGGTAAGCGCCGAAACTCTTCCAGTGAGATTTTGGGTGACGTTCTGAACTCTGTTAAGCGGGGAACCCTGACCACCGAGAAGGTCGCTGCTCGCCGCGGCACTCGCCGTTGTCGGCCTGCCAGCGTTCTCCCCGGTGAAGTCCCTGCAAAGAAACGGCCAGAAACGAAAAACAGAACAGACGAAGAGGGCGGGAGGGAGAGAGAGAGAGAGCATACAAATGAGCATGTTGTTTATCAGCCCCTTCAACAGAGAAACCTCTCAATCTGTCTTTCGTTCGCCATCTTCCTCTCTGACTCTAGTTCCTTATATTAAACGTGCGGAAAGAAATGGTGCAATAGGCACACACACACATGCACATATACACACTCAGGGTGCAGACACAGATAAACTCATGCGGACTATTTGTCAAGGGGAAGCGAGATATTTATCGTCGGGGCAGAGGACGCTGTAGCAGTGTTTGATTGTATATATATATATAATAACAGATGTAGATGCCACTTTGACAAGGGAAACAACACAAACGTGTTACGCTTCCATCTACGAGCCACCGAGGAAATATAATAGGTGAGATGATCTAGCCATTTAGAATTGATTTTTACAAGAAAATCGGTAAATATTAGGGACGACTCGGGTACGATAGGCTCGGTTTGTTGTGGTTTAGGCCCGTGTAATACGTGGCTTTCCCTCCGGAGTTAGCCGGCGTCAGAAGGGAAGCTTCGAGAATTGCTGAGGAGGGCCCTGCTATGTACATGTCACAGCAGTCCTCATCGCTGCAACAACCGCCGCATCGATTTGTGTCGTATGCATACTACGAACCAATGTAGTTGGCCCACGCCCCAAGCAAAAAACAAGACGCCCAGCTGGCCTGTTTGTCTACAATCGACGGCAAAAAACTAGATAGGTCCCATCACCAAGTTGCCGGGCGTCATACACGCCATAAGCATATGGCCTGTTATCCGTCTGCGAGGGGATTTCCGAACTAGATAAATCAGGCGTCAATTTGACTCGATCTATCTACCCGGGCGGAAACAGCTGACGAGTGTAATTCAATCTCTCTCTCTACGCCTACTATACTACTAATACTTGTATGTGTTAATTATAGGTTCCCTACGGCAGAGAATCTGGCTACCCTGACTCAGAAGGTACCACACACCGGCACACACACAACTTACGGATGGTACCGACGTAAATCGGCGTAGGATTCCACCAAGGCCACTGGAGAGGACGAAAATAAATGTATGAATTAAGCCACGTTTAGGCGTGAATGAAGCGAAATAAAGTTAACTCGGACTGAATGAGTGAAATCCATCAGCTGTGAGGTTGACAAATTTACCTAGGAAAATAAGGAATACTACCGTTCACGTTGGTCTATGTCGGTAAGGTTTACACCTTAGGAATAGGGCTGATATGTTTTTACGTGGTATATATATATATATATATATATTTATAATAAAAGTAAAATTAAGAAATTAAATTAGTGACAAATAACTGATGAGGAAAACAGCAGAGTTAGTATGTACAGTAAAATATTTCAAAGTCACAATCCATATCAAAGCATGCCTTTGCTTGCATGTTCGTCAAAGGCATGAAAAAGTGCGCACATTTAATAAAAGTAAAATAAAATACAATTTGTTACAGTGCGACGCGAGGCTTATAGCTTGACCTGATGCTAGCGCCGCGTATCATTTTAGTCATTTGCTCAAATCAACGAATGCAATTTTTATCCGCCACACAACAAACATACATTGTATGTTCACATAACGCTGTATCAATATGCAGGCAACTGCTTGATGCAGCTTTCAAGCAAATAATTAGTAATAATTGTAATGGCGGATAATTCTAGTAATTCGAATAGTACTCATTACTTTTTCTATTATCATTAACTTCAACATATATTCTCACTGTATTGTGTGATACATATACCTAGATACCTAGTAAGCTGGCACAACGGTAAAAATAGTAAAACGCATAGGGTCAGCCCGTGTACAGAGGGTCCACACGCTACACAGATGTATAGGTTTGTTGGTGGATCAGGGACTGGGCCTTGAGTGAGATGGATCGAGTGCACTCTCCAACGTGATATCTGGTGCAAACATTATTGCAATATCTGTATATACAGTTTTAGTTGGGCTTGTGGTGGCCCTCGGACCGGACACAGATAACATGATGAATGAATAGCGTATACAGCAAAATGAGGTTATTGTCAACGTATGCGTGTTACGAGGTGGAAAGGTATAAGATGAGGTACACATATTTTGTTTGGGTCCGATTGTGACGCAAAAAAATTACTGAATAAATAACAATAATAATAATAATATATCTGAGCAGCTAGTATACAAAAAAAATCCATAATCTAATAATACACTAATGATTAATTATGAGAGCAATGCTTACTCGGCATCGTCCTTTTCCCTGGCGACGTCCTGTACGGAGGCGGCTGCCTCTTCTAATTGTAAGCGTGAGCATATCGTCTGGTACGTCTTCGAGTTGAGCTTCTCCTCCTCGATTCCCTGTAGCTCGAAGTCGGAGTAGAGCTTGCGGGCGATCTGAAGCAACGCGGACAGCTGAAGCGAATGAAGGCCATGCTCCATCCGCTCCGAGAGCCATGCGCACAGCATACTCATCTGTGACGAGTACCACAGCTCGAACAGGTTCAACACCCATAGTTCGTCCGAGACTTTTTGCCGTAACTGCTCCATACTGTTCCGCACAAAGTTTACGTAGCACTGTCCTACTTCTTTGCCTGAACTTGACATGCCTTGTCGATACTGCAAGTGGACACGAATAATTGAACGGATAAGACAGCGTCAACAACAACAAGAGCAACAACAGCAACAAAAAAATACAGAAATCAGAAGGCCAACGTAAGAGGCAGACGGAGAATGAATGACCCTGCGCCACCCGCATTTACGTCGGCAGATGCGGCACGCCTGATGGACGCCGCACCGATGAGAACGGGTTCATTCGTCAGGTTAGCGACAATATCGATTGAAGACCAGAGAGGCAATGAGAAGGTTTTACTAAGGTTTACTAAAGGCACTGCAACAATAGCAGGATTTTCTGTTCGATTATTTTACAATAGCCGCCTGTGCCGTCCTGACTGGCGGGTTGTCTCCGCAGCGTGTTACGCAGGGGCACCACGTGAGGGCGCCACGTGGTCCGGTTCGTTTGGTGTTGTCCTGTACGGTCGTGCGGTCCTGAGTCAGGTCTAACAGGAGCGCGGGCTTGGCGGGCGGCCACCCCATCGCGTCGATATCTGCTCAGTCTAGCCTTCATTGCAGAGTCAGGCCCTCTCCTACATGCGGCCCTTTCCAGGCTTCCATCGAGAGATACATGCGGTGATACTACGATACACTCATTCCAACTCACAGCACACTTGCAGCTGCTGCTGCTGTTTAGCCTTGAATTGCCGTGCAGGGAGGCACTCGGGAGTAGCTACCCTTCATATTCGGTTTAGCTAAACGATAACACTGATTTCATCTGGAGATAACATATACTTATCGAGAGCACTGATCTAAATCTAGAAACGGAAACTTTATTTTATTTAACTGTATTTCATATTCTCGTACTTATTTAATTATAGGAAACGAAAATTATAAACATAAACATCTCAATATGACCTAAATTTCTACAAAAGCAAGTACCGTGACACATTTAATGTAATGCATAGATTGGATTACACCAAATTATAGCAATAATGCGGCTTTCACTGACCGTAACCGACCTGAACTAGACAGTTATGCGTTGCTCGGTACTCGTCTCACCATTTGAGTATATTCCTGAAACCTGTCCCTCTCGGCCTTCGCATTTGGTCTAATTTTGCGCGCTCTCTCTCTCTCTATATATATATATATATATTTGTAGCACACCTACCGTAAGAGATAGAATGGGGGCAAGGAGACTTCCTTCATCGTAGCGTGATAGCTTGGATAGCGTCGATTCCATGATCGAGTCCAGCTTGGCCAATAGCCCTCCCTGCATGTCCTGCATCGCGCCGTCGCAGAGCTGATCGATTTTGGCGTGGTACTGATGTATGTCGGCGCCATCGACCGTGCATAGCTTCAACGACTGACTCCGGGTCTCGAGGACGACGTTGATCATGGCGCACATCTCGGAGGGCACGAGCCATTCTGTGGAGGTTCCTCCCGCCCCCGCGACCGCAGTGCCCAGCAGCTTTCCTGCTGGATTTGTACCTTTTCTCTGCCACATCTGGCAACACGAAATCGTCATAATCAACCATCATCAGTATCATAACAACATAGCAATGAAATCGATATCCGTAATATGTTAATATTGAACGAAATGACGAGACATCTCAGACGTCAATTTTTTAGCGTCCACTAGGGTCAGTTACCTCACAGCGTGGCCAGACTGTCTATGTCATTCTTATGGAGAAACGGTGACAATATTGAGAAGGGTTGGCATGATAAACGATCTAGTGGGCGGCGTGATGTTGTAGCTGTGAAAAGCAAGGTCCCCCCTCCGCCGCCCCCGCCGCCCAAGTTGTCTGGACGTGCTGGCAGTCAAATGGCAAAAATGGAGTGCTTTATTCCTTGAAGTCCCACGCATACCGCGTATAGACCACGTCACTGCGTGTGTCCCAGCGTATGCCCGTCTTGAAGCGTCTTGCCGCCCTGTACTTCCCGGTCTCATTCATTCAGTCGCTTAGGAGAAAGAGGGACACACAATGGTGCCAGAGCGAGGAATGCCCAACCCCATCGACACCCCAGCGAGGGTTAGCTAGACTACAGCATCGCCAGTGAAAACGCCAGCTAGACTGAATGGCACGCTTCCGTAAGTGAGTTTGTCGCATGGTACGTTGAGCAAGGAAGGACCGATCGTTCGCACGAGGCTGGTTTATGCATTGGCAGCGCGAACCCAGCGAATAGGGGTTTTCAAAGAACTAGGGGCGTCCGCTGCGCAATCTAGTTGAGAGTGAAAAACGAACGGTCACTGCCACAGCTATAAGCCACTTTGTTAGATAGATCCAGCATCGCGGGTGTTGGTTGGACTCTCGTGACTTGTATGAACTGAAGGGCCGTCGAGGGCGACAGGGGAGCGAAACAGAGGTAGAACTTGAGAACATGCCAATTCGGATATGGACGCAAAATCGGTGGACGGATGGAGAACTCCCTCGAGGATCGTTCCGTCTTCTCAAGAAAAGGCTCTATTAGAGGTCCGCGAGTATGTCTTTGCTAGTAGACTACCTCTACCTAGGTCTCACGTACATGCTTAACTACATGCTTTCGTGGTGGGAACCTGTTGTTAAAAAAATAAATGTTGCACAGATCGTGGTAGACAGGCTATGGAAAATAGAAGTCGTTACCTGGAAAGCTTGGACCGTCCCGTTTACGGTGGCTTCGAGCATGTCAAAAGCCATGAGCTTGAGTCGTTGCTCCAGATGTTTCGCGAACTCGGCGTCCGGCCAGTGAAGATCGCGTATGAAACTTTGTAAGGCCCCCAGTTTCCAGAACAATTCTTCCGAGGTAGCACAGCCAGCTCGACCTGCAACGATAGCGAGAACGAATTCGCAATAACAACGACGATAACAACAACAATAAATATAAACCACGGCTTCTCCAGTAATAACGGTTGTCCTAATCATATTGTATAGGACCCCCAGTGTGGCAAAGTTGGCGCAAGAATAGCGCAGAAGCCTCGCGTCCGGGGCAAGTTTAAAATGCGCAGGTTAGTCCACTATAGCCCTTAAAGCTGCTTACAGAACTGCTAAAGTTGTCTCAGGCGACGTGCTTGACATGCCAACGAGGCGTTACGAGAGAGGCTGAGCCTCGGAATGTCAGGGACGTCTCGGAACCCCATCCTGTCAAAGTGCTGGCCACGGTAGCCCTGGGATCATAATGTCTTTTCGGTTCTCCTTCGTACCGCTACTGTTATTATCACAACAACTACCACCTATAATAGGCAGTCCTACTCCGGTAGCAGTTCTTGACCCATAGAGCCTTCAGCTTCTTTGACCTTCTGTGAGGTGGGCGACACATCCGAACACAACGATTGCAATGTCTCTCCACTGGGCCTCCCTCAACAGCATTCGCTGACTATGTAGTTCGGCATCCGCGCATCTGTAGTACCACCGGAATACTCGAACACACTTTTCTTCTTGCCATAGCACTGTAGTGAAGTTCCCCTCAGCGTCAAACAGAAGCTTAGCTATTTTCTATGGCTTGCCCACAAAAGAAAGAGGCTTTTTTTCTCTCTCTCTCTCTCGCCTCGATTCCACAGCGACTGGAGGCGAATCCTACCCAAAGACAACTGGAAATACATTCCATATTGTATCTCTTGTTCGCTCGATGCATTATGACTACCACACTCAACGTGACATCTTGGTGGGCATACAACAAGTGGCTCTGGCAAATACTGGGGAGGGTTCGAAGTCGTTCACAAATGGCCCACCGGCACAATATAAAAGGGGACGCAACGAAAGAGCAACAACAGTTTGTCCTCAGCTTCTGCAAGGAACAAATTCTCACCTTTGACCTCCCATTTCTCCTTTTCGAAGCCTTTTTGCAGGGACTGTGCTATCGAAGCTTCCATAAGATCCACGTATCGCACCACCTGCGGGGCGAATGTGTCCCGTAGGTGTTGGTGGAATCGCCCTCCACTCAAGTTCTCGTCCATGCGCAGGTAGTCGTTTAGAACCTAGCAGAAGACCGTCGCCGCCCAAAAGGGAGAGAAAAGCCATGAAAAGTCAAACGATTCACCACATCTGTGCGCAATGCGAATGGATATATATATATATATATATATATCCCCCGCCAACGCATAACATTCAAACCTATATAATATGTACATACATGCCCTATACTGACGAAGGACATATTTGTTGGTGCATTGTACTGAGGTGCATGTATATAAAGGGATTTGGTACTGGCGTAGAGCTTTCAATCTACAAAAAGTTGATTTCTATTTCAATGGCAATGGGTGGCCTAAAGAGACCTGCTCGCTCAGTCTGTTCGGGAGATGTCTTCCGCGAGAAAGGAGATCCATTGGTGGAGCGTCTTGGTGGAACAGATGACAGCCTATTGAGCCTAACTAAATACGATCGCGCGTGCTTCTATTGTTTCCAATGTGTAAGTCAAAATATAGCCTAATCAGATGAGAAAACAGACAATCTCCCATATTTGACGTTTCCCCTCCCTCTGAAAACTGCTCTTAGCGTGGTGCGGTAGTTTTAGACACCGAATTGCCCAACCTAGGCCAAATGTCTACACTACACATCTTCCGCTTGCTCCTGCGAAAGGGCTGCTGTGTGTGCGTGTATGTGTCGCTCCCGTCGGAACGCTATCAGAGGAACTATCCACGTAGTAACGCGGTGGTGGAGGCAGCGGCAAGCTCGGCAGCAGAGGAGTCAGCACCACCAAAAGGGAAATCCTACGAGAAAGAGACGTTCCCTTCGCGTGTACGCGCGAGCAACCCGGAGGAAGGCACAGCAGAGCGGGGTGGAGAACGGACTATGGTACTTCCTCGCGAGGTTTACAGACTCCCTCGCTGCCTTCGCCTCCGGTAATGGCCAGCCCCGCCCCGCCCCGCCTGTCATACGTGTAGGGCTCGCATCTGCCATCATCCGTCTGTTCTACTCGCCCATATCACTGCTGCTCCCTGGATATCTTGCGCGCACTTACCTGGAAGAGGGGGAAGGAGTCCCAGGTGTCCGCGGGTTGGTCCTCTAATACAGCATCCATATCCACGGCAAATAAGGACCAAAAGATCTCGGCGTGTTCTACGAGCAGATCACTGAACCACGCGAATGCCTGCGAGCGAGATCGATCGCGAGCGGCACGCAAAAATTTGCAGAAGACACAAGATTCATGTCAGACGGAAAGGAGGGGGGGGGGATGAGAAGAAGCGTATTAGTCTTTCTAATATCGTTCAATTCTTCTCGAAGTTTCACTTTTCTGATTGTTTCACCGGGTGGGGTTATAGAAGAGTGGCAGGCGACGAACCGGGTCGCGACACAGTGAATAAACATTGAAGCACCAAAGCACAGAGAAGATTCCACGGCACGCCGAAATCGCCGAAACGGCGGGATTTCAACAGCGAGAGCACACAAAACCAACCAAAAGCCTCAAGGCGCTTATACACACACATATATACGCGCCGTGGGATCGATGCAATCACACGTGACACATTAACAGGCCAAGGGCAGACAATATATGCATATATATATATATATATATATATATATATATATATATATATATATATATATATATATATAGGCATGTTTAAATATACACATAGGTAAATATATTAATTCGCGTGGTGAGAAATTGGCTTGGTACACACGACGACACATAAGACGGATGTTCTCTCATATGGTGGTGATGTTGGTGATCACGCTGAGTCGATAGGTGGCATGACACTATCGTGTTAGAGGAGCGGTGACACTGGACGGGGACCAGTTGAACGGGCAATGTCGTACACAAGTCAAGGTAGTGTAGAAACATGTATAAACTTACACATACACACACACATATATATACACATATATACATATACATATATATATATATATATATGGTATATGGAAGACAGACAGAGGGTGATCATTGGGAGGTCCGGTCATGGACTTCTCGTCAAGTGCGTCTTGAAACATAGCCAGGTTGGAGGGGAAGGAGATCAAAAGGCACGGGACGTGTGGCGGACACTTACTTCGTTGTATGATTGAGAGATGGATGTTGTTCTTACTGCTTTTATGGACAGTCGTTGGATAGTGTACTTAGTACACTGAGAGACATGGTCATGCAATAGACAGCGAAGCCGATTGGCCACTGAAACATGTTTAATTCGTCATGGTCCTCAGACGCATACGAGTACATTCACAAGTTATACACGGTGAAAATGGGGCCTTGTGTTGTCGTCTGCCCGACCCGAACTGGCGAAGTTTAGCTGATGCGTGATGCGTGTCTTAACACGCCAGTGTTGCATGGACGCCGACATCCGCCACCACAATGGACGGCTATGGCGTAATTTCGGCGTGGCGTCAACTGTTCCCGAGTGGGTACAATCAGTCTCGGTAGTGATTGTCTGTGTACATTAAACGGCATTATGAACGAGCGGCAAAAAAAGGCTCGTAACCTTCAATCGTAATGATAGTGAACATAATAGACAACGAATCGAATTGGGAGTAAGAGGCAAAACGGTGCTTAAGTCAGAACGGTGTCAAGAGAATGAGAACGAGAACTTTATGTCCAGAACTGTTACAGCTACTAGACTGAACGACGAATCATGCCCATTACCGCGTATCGTTAAGCGATAACGGTGTTTGAATGTAGTAGTAATAGTAGTAGTAGTAATTATATGGCAAGTGATTAAAGTGAACATATCATGATGATGATGATGGTGAAAATTAGTTAAAGGCAATGAGTTGAAGGCAGAGACATCATGGTGCTAAATGTCAAAATTGTGCCGATAGAAAACGTCGTATCGAGTTTGTTATCCACTAGTGTTACGCTGAACGACGAGTTGTGGCTGTCACCGCAGAGTTTCCGATGGGTTCCGCTTGATGTGTCCAATCAGATGGGTCAGATAGGTGGCTAGATTTGGAAATGTTTCGAACAGATGCCACGGCTCATCTGTTCAACGAATCCATCGACTGAGCGCTGATAGTTCGGCACGGTCTTAGATAGCGAACAGCAACAATAACAGCAACAACAACGACACGAAGTTTGCTCGATTCTCTCCATGCTTATATAGTGTACTACACTAAACGCTCAAGCGCCATCATCTCCCTCGGAGCCCCCCCCCCCCCCCGCGAGTCGGCCACTAGACGAGTTCAGCGTAACAGTGGATACAGAAATCTCAGATGCTAAGGTCGGATCAATCGAGAACAGAAAATTTCTTGCTGAGCTAGAATAACGAAAAGGTGATATCTAGCAAAATACGTTGTTACATAAACAACGAAGCGAATTAAGAACTAAGATCTTGAACGAAGGGCAGTGATCTGTGTTTGTAACGAGAAATAGATCGAGAGAGAGAGAAAGAGAGAAAAACGATTGCTGATTTCGGCGTCGTGTTGCGTTCCTGTGGCAATTCACTCACCCGGTCCTGGAATTGTTGGTGTTGTGTTGCGGTTTTCGATTGCGATTGTGGCGAACGGAGAAGTTGGTTGATGGATTCGGTTGGATCATATTGTTTGGTTCAGTTGTTTCACAGGTAGCTCACAGGTAGTTGATTGATGGTGGTGAGGTTGGTTGGTTGGTTGGTTGGTTGTTGAGGAGGTTTGATTGATTCATTCATTGATAGATTGATTGATGCGTGGTGGTCGGTGGACAGTATGGAGAAGGGTTTGGAGACAGCGGTACATAGAGACAGAGAGCGAAGAAGTCACAAACGTGGATGGGGATTAACCGCGGCGAGGCGGCGGGTGGGAAAGGGATTCTCGCAACAGAGTGAGTTCCCTTCCGACAACAACAACAGCAACGTGCATAAAGAGGGTTTGGCGCCTCGAGGGCGACGGCACAAAACGACAACGTGAACCTACCTACACTGAGCAGCAGGTGTCTGCTTTGTATCGATTCATCTATCTACGAATCTGGAGCACGGTGACAGATACACGGATACACGAGCAGACAAATGCAAGCTCAAACAGTTCCTGTTTTTTTTGGGCCCCCTCTTAAATAACGTCAATGTGCAGAAGCACGACTACTAAGCGTGTGTGTGGTACGGTTATATGTATTCGTAGAAGTGCAGAAAAGTTTATCGGCGAACGGTATAATGGCCAAAAGAAAATGTACGGAGTGGCCTATTCCACTCCTGCACTCGAAGGTGCAAAAGATTCCCTTAATACAACAGCACGATCTGCCTCACGGTGCTACAACGCATTTAGCAGAAATTGAGGTACGTTTTACAATGTACCTCGTTCAGGTTTCAGTTGAATTCGGCAAAGTAGACACTTTCAACGTTGTGAGGTGTGCTATTAGTTTGTTTCTGCTTGCTTCTTCAAAAGTTATGGATTTTTCACCAACGGATCGCAGGCATATCGATTGTTTAGGTACATGTATCACAGACTGGCTCGAATAATTACAGGGTCTTTAGAGACGTTATGCAACAACGCAGGATATGACCCACGTTTGAACTGTTTCGAAAGTAGCCTTCCCTGCGATTTTTTTCTGCCAGTAAAAGGGTGAGAAAGTCAAGAAAAAGTCACCTCAGGGGATATCGATAAACATCTTAAAGTGGTGACACATTTCAATCAAGGTTAGCCCATGTTTCTTCGTGGTATTTCATACATATATATATATATATGGCGGCTAATTCTGTCGCAACCACTTGTTCTGCTTTTTATAATTGTATCCCGATATATTCCATGTTTACTGCAGCCACAATATGATTAACCCCGTTAGTTTCCCCGTACACATCGTACGACTCCGTAGTACTCCGATGCACCGCGCGACGCTCGCGCACAAACCAACGCTCGTTGACCGCACATGTCATCATTCATATCATATATCAAGGTGTAAATCTGTAGTACCCTGCTAGTACTTAAGAATGTAGCAGAAAATGAGCCGAGTCCATCTGACACCCCCTATCTAACTTCCCCCTATTCACTATCTACAATATCTACCAACGGATGTACATTATTGTAGATCGAAAAAACTACCCTGTACAACATATCGGGCAATTGTGGTGGCAGAGAACACACGGTGGACGTACGACGAATGGGCACACGAATTCAAATCTACTCAGCGATCTAGGCAGCAATGCGACACAGTGCAAAAGAAAAGAGTGCGAGACGACACCCCGTCGTTGTATCTACGATCGTTACGTGAAACGTAGACAGATACGTGTGTGCGTGTGCACGAGAGACAGGAGACATCAATTGATTCTGCTGCTTTTGTCTATTTTTGCTTTCGTTATTGACTATTTGTAGGTATTCGGCTGTTTTCTACCAACCACGTTTTTTCGGGACTTTTTGCAGTCGAGGTCGACACTCACCGAGCGGAAGGTCTGTGGGATAAAAGCGGGACAAAGAGACGGACAGAAAGACAGAGAAACACAGAGAGAGAGAGAGAGACCACACCAACATCAAGACGCACGTACAACGCAAACAGATCGACACACAGAGAGAGCGCAAGAGAGAGAGAGAGAGAAAGAAGAACAAAAAAAGATATGGGAAATAACCCCAATGAGACAAGATCAGGTTAGAAGCTGTAGAGATAAGACCCAATAGTAATTATGCTTGTGACTGCTGCCGGCGCGGGCGCGGGCGCTCGTCGTCGGTACGCGCCGCGAATGTTGCTTGACTGCGATGTGCCGCTGCGGCGCAGGCGGGTTCAATCGGCTCTTTTGCTGGCGCTGCTGCTGCTGTTGTTACTGCTGCTGCTGTCGCTATTGAAGCTATCGCTGGTACGGCAGGTGTTGTTTTCTCGGCAGGAGAGACAACTATTTTGCGGCGCTCTACGTCTTTGGCGCCGTTTCGTTCCTGGCGTTATTATGTGTACTATACTAATAGGCAAGCGCGGAGCTGGACGCGCGTCCAGCAGTCTTTTATATGTGCGTCAGAATGGAGAGGGTTGGATAGGAAGAACGCGGGGGAGGCGGACCAGTGGAGCTATTGTACTTCGCGGTTGGAAGCGCACTCACACAGACTTGCATTCGTCTACACGCGAATATATATGATATATATATATATACAATCAGACACACAAAAACGCACGCATTGCCAAACGGTTGCACACCCACACGCCGGAAGCTGTTAGCGCCGTCTTCGGCTGCGTCAAACTCTGCTAAATAGCCCAACAGTAAAGGACATAGGCACTTAGACAACGGAAAACGGCGCCGGGGACGTCTGATACCAGGGGGAACCGGGGGGAGGGGGTACACACACAAAGCTGGGGGCGGCGGTAGCGAACGATGCGAGTTGTTAGATGGCAATGGCCACAGTACGCCGGCTAATGCGGCCCGAACGTGAGCGGCGAGATGGAACGGGATTTAGCGGTTTAGCTGCTTAGCGCTAACGGAAAAATGATGACAGTGGAAGAATCTGCTGCAATGACGACATTGGCAAGGCGCAGAACACTCCCGCATCGTCTATATTGAAACTCTGGGGTCCGGTGGCCCCCGGGGACAAAGCGCGCGGGCTACTCCGACGATCTACACACGAGAGGCTACGCCTACAACACACTGCACTGCATATTGGGTTGATGCATACGTCCGTAGCGAAAATCGAATTAATTTCAAACTGGAAAATATTCGGCAAAAATATAATGCGGCTAGATGTATTCCATTATATTTCATGTCTTTGCGCCACCACCCCACGAGCTGAATTATCCCTCTCTTATAGATGTTGTTCAATCTATGGGCAAAGAAATTATCCAAGGTGTGGTTTTGAGAATGTTCAGAGAACTGAAGGTTTGACATTTGGAGATTAAAATTTCAACAAACAGATCGGCATGGACAGATGAGCGAGACGAGACTTAGACTCGATGGTATAGGAGATTTTAGATTGGCACAAAGACGACTCTTAGACTTTAAAGAATATAAAAGTAGACGTATCACCTGTTTTTTTCCCTACCGGTTTACTCTACCCATATTATAAGTAAGCGAACTGCAAGCGAAGCTTCGAGCAGTGCCGCCTCAAAGCGCTACATCGATGTGGATCGCTTGAGCTTTCAATTATATGTGTGACTCTAGATTATTTTTAGCCCCTACATAGCTGGCCTATATGGCTGCAAATCGCATGCAGGCCCAGATCTACAAAGAAACTGTGTGTGAGAGAGAGAGCGAGAGCGAGATGCTGTGCCAGACAGCAGCTGGTGGTCGCGTTACCTCGGCGTAATGTTCATTGTTTTGCTGCAGAAGGTCGACGCAGAGCTCTGCTAGATGAATGAGGTCCTCGAGTCTTTTGCTCGGCGGTTGGCCCACGTCCATGATCGCATCTGAAACAGCCCCAAATAATCGCGGGGCGACGCGACAGAGCAACAACAACAACAACAATAGACGACGGACACAAGAACAGCAGCAGCAGCACAATAAAATAAAGCACAGATGTAATTGCAAATGCCGACAACAATCGCTGAGAAGCAGTAGAAGCAGTTGGACTATGCAGTTCTAATAGCCTACTATGTCGTATTCCAGCAGTGGACTCGTACCATATGCGCGTGACACATCACAATGCGCCGTCTCCGAGGCGCAGTGGGTCAGGACTGGATTAGGCGGCGTGCATTAATGCTGCCTACGTGGCAGTCTCCCGCCAAAGCGAGTTTCAACGGCGTTCATTCGTCGCTCGCTCGTTCAGCCGGCGTCTGTCGTTGCGCGCGGCAGGCGCCGTATCGGCTCGGCCGCCCGTCGGGCCACGGCAGAGGGATGCTTGCCTGCCCTATAGGCTCTGTGCAGATGCAGGAGAGACTCATGTCGACAGTTAGCACCCGGGGCCCAGGCCAGCCAGGCCTGGTCGCGCGAGCGAGCGAGCCCAGCTAATTTGAGTCACTTGCCGAACTGTTGGCGTTGAGTTAGGGCCAACCACCCTGCCATACTAGCATAGTATGGCCTTCCTCAACCCACGACAAGTTCCACTGCACTGCACTATAACAGTTCCCAGTCACTCGTCGCCCTTACCCTGTTGGCGTAGTGGCGCAGACGACAACTATAACATTACAACTACGGCTGCTGCTGCTGCTGCTACTGTTACGACGACGACGACGACCAGCGCCAATTGTCGCAGAGGAGGTGTAGAGAAGACTGGAGTGCAGAGTTAGCGAGAAAGAGAGCGAGAAAGAGGGAGGGAGAGATAGAGAGAGAGAGAGAGAGAGGAACGGCCGCGAGGGTATTCACTAGCGATTGTACCAGCAGCGACAGGGAGATAATAGACATGCCACCGGCGGACCCCGCGCACACCCCCCCCGCCCCGCCCGAAGTCCCAAACTGTCCTGAACACTTGGGGTCTCTTTGCTGAGTTTGTTCGAGTCTGTTCGGGGTCGTCTGGCTAGAAGCCCTTCAGCGTGACTTCGGCGATGGTGGCCAATTGCCGAAAGGAGAGGTTTGGATACCCCTAACTCGCCCGTAACACCAACGAACCCCCACCGCGTCATACTACTCTACCACCTCAAAAGAGTTAGAAAGCAGCATAACCGCTGAAGCACGCCACTTGTAGTTTTGCCAGATCGACAAACAAACAGACGATGTTCCATCTGCGTGGCTGCCGCCTGTTGACTGTGAGTCGGCATGGCATAGGGGGTCCAAGTCAAACGTTCGCTTGTGCCTCCATCTTCTCGTGTTGCTAACGGTCGCGCCTTTGTTACGGCTGGCTCCCACGAGCGAGCGAGCGAGCGAGAGAGAGACCTTGGAAACGCCACACGTCTCTTTGTTAAGGACGAGTCTGGACAGGGTCCCTGCGGCGGCCGGCTGATTTTGTCGAGTTAGTAACGCTAACTATCTATCGTTCTGTTTGGCGAATGCGAGAGAAAAGCCTATGACCTCATAGGACACGAAGTGAGAGCGCACTGGCCTGATAAATCTATTCGATTGGAAAACCATCTGTATTTAGCGTCTTGTATCACCCTCTGTGCCGCTGAGCGAAGGCTGAGCAGTCGTTAGGGATCTTATATTTAGAATTCCGCCAGATAGCTGAGGCGTGAACTCGAATGGGGGAAATCCGAAACTGGGGACGGTCACAGTATTAGCTCAACTATCAGCCACGAGTAATTGCATTGCTGGCAAATTTATTCCTATTACCATGTCTGTTATTCTCCTCGATCATACAACGGATTGTCGCGGGCAAGTCAAAAGCCACTCGGAACACCGACTGGCACCATGCAATGAGAATTGACGATCACTCTATATCATATTGTATTCCACCCAGCCGCAGCGAGGTAGATCCCCCACTGATGTCCACTCACATTCATCATGCTGCTGGCGGAGCGTCGAATCGCTACCGTCGGCTATCTTGGGCATGTTCTTCGCCTGCTCCGAGATCTTTGTGTAGTTGACGAGCGCGGCGTTCTCGAGGCACTTCTTAATTATGCCGCGGACCTCCTCAGGTGGCGCAGGCGTCATTACGTCCCGCATCAGCACCCGCTCCAGCAGAGACAACGTCGCCTTCAATGCACCTTCAGGTCTTCCGAATGGGAAGCAGTATCTGTAACGGGAACGGGCAAACGACAGCGTGCCAACACGTCAAACTATTGTATGATATCGATCGAGAAATGTTGCGCAAGTGCGTATTTACATATACAGACTTACGCCGCTTGCTTGAAGTGCTGTTGAGGCCAGCCAGTTGGTCGGCATGCTCCTGAATGGAGGGTTAGAAATGCGGTGGTGTGCCATTCAGCTATCATACGAGTTTAGGCATATATGTGTGTTTGTGCGTGTGTGTGTGCTATGTATTGTATTATAATAGACTGATTACATGCCAAATTTGACAGAAGTATCACCGCAACGAAAAACTGTGCCATCTGCAATGTCCCTTCATGGACGTCTCGAATACAAATAATGAGCGATGAACACGCAGCCAGCATTCTCGAGCGGCAGATGTTAAATAAATGGAATTAGCAAGCAGCACGAAGGAGACCCTGGGAGCCGCAAATGATGAGAGACAGCCCGACACCGTGATGTCTGCTGTCGATGGACGGCATAGCCGTTGAGGATCGTCCACCAGAACTAGACGATAATACGCTGTATCCGTTTAGGGAACGAAACACTTGTCCACGTTGGCCGCGCCTGCACCTGCACGGGCCGTACGAGAGATGGGCAGACAGTGGCCGCAGTTCGTTAGGACGATCGGATGACAAGCCGCGCTCCAGTCCCCTCTTGCTATGGCCGCAGAGGCACTAGGGTGCTCGCTGCTATGCGTGGGTGATAAATTGAATTACGAAGGACCTCCATCCAACTAGCCACGTAGGTAGCTCTCAACAGAGACACGCATACCGGTTTCACTTGCTCATCGTTATGGGGGGCGCAGCCGGCCGCGGAGGCTCCACGAGTGAATGAATGTGAGCGAACCCCACTCACAACTAGCGACCACCTTTGAAGGTGATACGAAAATAAGTCTTCAACAAGTGAGTTGGCTACAATTCAGGAAGGCTGCGTAGAGGAAACTAGCCAAAGATCTAGTCTAGCTATTCAAAAGGTTACCGAATTTGGGCCAAACCTGCAACCACAGCAAGCACTGCTGTGAGACTGGATTAAATGTGTATGATTATATATATATATATATATATATATATATATATACATATATTTTTTTATGACGGAGAATGCTCATGCAGACCAGGCCTCACAACTAAGGTATTTGCCATGGTACTGTGGGTATTATTATTATATATATATATATATATATATATATATATATATATATATATATATATATATATATATATCATAATACACGGTTTCTTGGACGGCTAGGTATCGGTCCGGTTATCGGATGCCAGCGGCCGCAGGTTCGAGCCCCGCTCCGTGACATATATGAGAGCCTAAGCATTGTAAAATTGCAGCTCCTTTAATATAGCAATAAATCTTTACCTATCAGGCAGCATGTGGTAGTTGTTTACCGAGGATCAACCTATGTCAGGGTTTTCTTATGTCCAGCCATTGGGATGTCTGTTAAGGCCGTCGTAACGTGCGTTCCCAACCTCAACCAAATGAAACAGACCCATGCGACACTCACCTGAAGTGTGTAATCTGATGCTCGAGGAGAATTTTGAGTCTGTCCTTGATGTTGTTAAACATGTCCTTCTCCTCGACAGTGACCGTTCCGATGCCATCGGGCCTGCAAGACGCAACGTTACTATTCGTCCCATGACGGAAGCACTGGGCAACGCAAATGCTCTCTCTTTCCATCTTGTCTTTCCATACCCCATCTCAGATGAGTGTGAACGAGATGAAAAAAGGTAGATACGCAGAAGAAGAAGAAGCCAAGAGTCGCCACGATTCGAGCCAGGCAACCCCAGTCCAATGTTCAGTGACAATCGATGGTCAATCAAGTTCATCATGTCACAGCATTTCATCATAGCAAATCAAGAGCACAAGTCATCACTAATCAACAAACCAGTAGTACCATTCGATCAGCGTCATTTACAGCGTGATACGTTACGGAGCGCGGCCGAGCATTCACAGCACGCACAGGCTCGCGCACGCTCAATCGCTCATTGGATCAGTCATCCGTCGAATCAGTCATACGCATTTGCTTGGCGCACACACTCGAACGCAGACATCAGCCGATCAGTGCAGATACTCGCTCCTTTTCGCGGCTGCCTCTCGTCTCCGATTCAGACGCCTAGAGTTCATTCCTCCAGCCATTCACGCTGATCGTCTGTATGTCTGCCCGCCTTTATGATCAGTCAGTCAGTCAGTCAATATCGTGCAGGTGTTGTGGAGACGTCGGGCAAAGTCAAGATGCAAAGGGGATGCTATTGTCGCTACGCAATCTCTCTAGTAACTATATCTACAACTGGTATGGTATAAGCCCAACGTCTCTGTCGCACATTCATCGTGTATCGGGTGGTTGCGGCTTAGAGGCTTTCCGCTGTCGAGAACAAGATATCCTTTGAGCTGACTCTCAAGCTGTTCCCCTTTTTGTGGTACAGGCCCCGACTCGGGGCCTTTAAGTATCACAACAACAAGAGCAGATCGGAGCCATTATTTCTATATTTTCAACTTTTGTCGTACCTGGCAAGAATCCACAGATAAATTCTAGATGATAAGGAAATTCAAAGATACTTCACGTCTGGCAGCAGAATTGGAACCCGAGCCATCTGTCACTCCTGACTTGCAATCCAAGAACGCTCACCAGTCGACCTAGATCTACGCGACATCGCTACTAGTACCACCCCTTTGTAAATAGGCAGGGAGACCCAGCGTTCATCTCATTAAGTCGATGACCATCGACATACGACGAGAGCTTATTCAACGAACAGCAACTGCAGCGAGGGCGTCCACAGGTTATCTCTATTGTTCAATTATTGTTATTATGAGATTAGTCAGCAGTTCGTATCTGCCTCCTCGTGCCTTTCGTCCGTGATGGTTTCGAATGCATCACGTCGAACGAGTCGTGATACCGGAATAACATGATGTGAAGAAGGCTCACCAGCAGGGGTTTGGTGGCTGCACCGTCACACAGGTGCGGTTGAATCGAATTTAACCACTAGCTAATTTGTGATCAACTGAGTAAGTTCAAAGTATTTTCTTTCGCCCGAAGCAGGCTATTGTTATACGTACCCAACTGTCGACTTGGGCACGCAAAATAAATTCAGTCGGATCAACCCACACCCTCTGGGTGTGGGTTGATGTTGACAATGCTTCCGTAAGGCCTCCACGTCTCCCTCGACAATACCCGTTTCGATACGGGCTCTATCCATAGCCATTGGGCTTACTAGAAGACTGCCGCCTCTGCACGCTATTGTATCTATCTATCGTAAAGATCAATATTCCACACGGGATAAGATAAGGAGTAAATAAATCGCCAGGAGACCGCCTAATCCTGCTGGCTTGAGCTATGCCAAGAGGCTACTAATACATGTTCAAAATGCAGGAGAGCCAGCCTTTTCTTCTTACCCACTTCTGAACATACTGTGTCTGACATTGGTCGACCTTCGCTGATACGATTGCTTGCCCTTAACAAGAGCGGCTCGTCACATGCAACAGTACAATATTACTTGGCGCAATGGCATCAATGCGGGTTCTTGCTTCTTCTATGATGCCATTCTACCCTATGTAGGAAGGTCGAGGAACCAAAGGCAAGGCGATTATGAGTTTGTTTGTCCGCCCGCGTCTGAGGAAAGCTGACCGTGGAGATTCGGCGGTTCCAATTTACTCAGTCAATTCTCCAACTCGCCGCTGCCTTCGTCCCGCTAATATATTCGCTGTCGTATTCTATTTTTTCCTTTACCCTATGGACTCGCGTTGTTCTAACTGCGTAAACCTCCTCATCGTCTTGCCTTTTACGAGGAACGATTCGGAAACCGATTGTGGAACCGATTCGGCTCGCGGTGCCAGGCTAACGCCGCGTACAAACAACGCGTAGATAGACCTTCCTTCACAGCTGTACTAAACTTGTACGCCGGATTGGTCTAGGTCGGAGAAGCAAAGAAAAAACACCTCAGAGGGGAGCCGCTAGCAGATACGGCATGGTTTCCGCATAAGCGGGTGCTTATTGTCGAAGGACTGTCGAGGAAAGACAATATTTACACGGCAGCGTTCAGAAGTTGCCTAATGGGCAGCGATACATATCCGACCACATCGCAAAGATTGATCTCTTGCACACTTCGAAGTCTCCTTGAAACATAAACCTTGTCCCTTTCGAGTTGGGAGCCTCGCCCAAAATAGCATTCGCACGCAGCGGTTGCCACATGCAGCGATGTGGTCGCAACGCTGGTATCAGAGCTAGTTGTCGGTGCCAAGACAGAAAGAGAGAGGGAGAGAGAGAGAGAGCGATAAGTAAGCGTTGACACTGCGTGGCTCACTTTTACACCCGCAAAAAAACGTGCTTCCGCTTCATACGAGCCAACTACGAAGTGCTAAATTCGCCGACGTCTAGGACACTTAGTGATGGTCGACAGTCACCGAACGAAATGAGAGTCTTGGAGCAGAGTTGCAAGCGGACAGATGAAAAAGGTCATAACCCCCCCGGAGTGACAATTGGCAACCGCTGAAGCGCGGAGAAATGTAGCAAGTATCAGTAAGATCCAGACGTGAGCTGTGCGTTTCGAGCACCGTCTCCGACGACACCCCACTTCCTGATGTTACGAACGCCCCATAGATTGGAATAGGCAGCTAGCGAGACTGAGTTCTGTTTCTAATGTGTACAAATCTCGGCATTGGATTAATCACGCTCATTTGGCACATGTGCAGACTGAAACAAATGGAAAGTTAGCATTTCCTATTACTGTTATTATTCTCGTACGAGTGGATTTGGAGTGAACGCGTAGTGGGGAACATAACAACAGATTAAATCAAGTATCAGCTAAGCAGAGCTGGACTAGGCTGAGGGCTCTCTATATGCAGATTCGCTTGTTAACATTGAACCCGACGAATACCCTGGCCCGGTCCGATCCGGCAAGTCTATTGGGGACGTTTTTCTCGCTAGAAACGCAGGACGCCGAGAGACGAAACGGCAAAAGAGCTCATGACTGTTAAGACCATGGGAATAGCCAGCGTCCGTTCCTCGCGGGTTTGGCGCCAGTGAGAAACACAGTTACATCGGTTAATTTCTCCCTAACGCCCAAGGTCGGAATCTAATCAAGTGTTGATGTAGTGTACTAAATATTAATGCTGATGATATTGTGGAAGGGCTTTAAAGGCAATCGATTTTCAATCCACAAATGTGAACATGGAAATCTCCACGGGACTATAGCGATGGTGAATTCTTGCCGATGATGAATTCTTCTCTCTTTAGATAATCATTGAGAGAACGTTAGGTGCAAACAGCTTCACACTATGACAACCAGTATGCGGAAAAAAAACGATATTGCAGGTCTTCTAAATGCTGTGGTCGAGTCTAATTGCATTTTCTGCTTAACCGCCGCATCCACGGCCGAACGTGAATTGCTCTCTTGGTTACGAAGCAAGCGTGCATTTGAGCAGACACACGCGCACACACACACACAGATTCATCACACATCCCCGCACCCTCAGCACCCTCTACGATTTAAACATGGCGCTTCGGGGACGGCGCATCCGTCCTTAAACCTGCCTCTGCGCAAGTTGCAAAGCGTTTGTTTTCTGAAGCGAACAGGCGCGAAGCATAAAAACGATCCAGTCAAAGTACGTCGCCTACGTACGCGTCCTGCGGCCATTTTAGTTATCGTCGTAAACGATTGGTCTGCTATATCATATGAATGAGCAAGCCGTCCGTCGATGTAGTCCTCCCAACAGTGCCGTTCCCCGCATCACGCGGAGCTAACAGCGTCACCACACCCCGTGGGGAAACTGCACGCTGCGTGAACTAGTCTCCGAGATTCGAGCGAGCGAGCGAGCGAACGAACCGTCTAGCATGCAGTCATCGTATGCTCGTGGAGAACTGTGTTCCATATCTGTTTCTGCCTATATATATATATATATATATATATACACGATACGAAGCAGCGTGCGGCGAGCCTTGACTGTACTTGCTTCAGCTGTGAATGTGTAGATAGACATAATATAGGCGAAGTGAACGGTGTTGTTATAAGCGTGGGTGAGAACCGCGGCTCCAAGGTGGCGTTGCATTTCAAGTATGCTATTGCTGCTGCTGCTGCTGCTGCATGGGCCGAGTGCCAACGGCCCGTTAGAGATATACTTCAACGCATTCCATCGTGAAAATGTGAAGATCTCTGCATATTTCTGGCAAAATGAATTCCCTGCGGCCACCGACGTGGCCTACAAGTACTGAACGAACAGACGTGTATCTAAACGCGAACAAATGCTGAGCCGTCTCGGTCACCAGTGCATATAACCATTGAATTCTGCTGCTGCTGCTGCTGCAGCACAATAGAGGAATGCTATTGTCTATTGTGATCGCTGATTTGGAGCATGGACGGATAGATCTATATCGTATTCTTTTTATGCGAACGTTTTGCACCGAATAAATTAGCAGATTGTGAATAAAGAGAGAATCAAGCTCCCTATTTTGAGCCATATTGGCAGAGACATTTACCTGCTCGTACGAAGGACTATATTCCAATCAGCTCGACCTCATTCGATACGAACAGCGTCTGATATTTAACTAGATAGGTGAAGAAGATGTATATACATATATATATATATATATATATATATGAGAAAAGCAAAGCCGCGAGAGAAGGAGTTGAAAAACGAACCATAGTTGAACGACATCTCAGTCAAAGGCTTTCGCTACATCAATAAACTTGATTTTGAAACTGAAACTACATCTACAAACTGAAGGGATATCTATCGAATTTCAAGCCCAAGTGTGAGCTGTGCCACGAGTTCTAATGATGGTGAGGTAAAGTACGAATTAAATACGGAGCAGAGTCGATAGTAATATCGCTAGTAGTATTAGTAATAGTTGTTGTTGTTGTTGTTGTAGTCATTGTTGTGAAATCGAAGTGTACATCAGTTGAGAATTTCTTCGAAGAATGGACAGAGTTGAAGCACGATATGTATGCTTAGCTAGACGTATTGAGTGACATTCATTGATACTGTATAATGCAATAAATAATGTAAATGAATGATGAAGTCTTGACAAGGAAATCATAAAGATGTGGGAACGTGCTGAACACGATGCAGTTTGAAGAAGAGCGGCAGATGATCTGAGAAATTAGGCAATCACCGGGACACCGATCGCGATCGCCTCGCTGGAAGCCCTATCGGCCACCAGTGGGCGGATCGGATCGTTCATCGTCGGTGTTAGCCAGCGGCGTTCGACCGGCCAGGGCTCAGTCAGCTCGCTGCCGAGCCTGCCCCGATCTAGGCCACACGGTCTACTCACTTGAACTCGGGTTCATTGCTCGACGTGCCCACTTGATCGGGCTTCTCCTCAATAGCCAACACAGCTTCCCTGGGATAGCGACAGATGTAGACAATGACAACACAGATACAGAGACTGGTTTATACATGGCGCGTCCTGTTTGCCGTTGTAGTTGCAGAGGCACCCGTTCTTCGGTCATTCAGTAGCTTCTGATCGAGTGTCGATCGAGATAGCCACCACAAGGCAGCACAATGTGCTCCGTGCCCGATGATGATAATACAAAAAAAACAAACAAAACAACACACACCTGAACGCGCCCGAAGCGAACCGCGCAGGGCGCACGTGCGGGCCTCGGAGCCTCAGCGAGACTTCGAGACCACGCCAAACGGGGTCGTCAAGCAAGGGCAACGATGGTGATAGTACTACATACGCGAGCCGAGCTCATGTCTCTCGCACGGAAAGTAGGTGCAGCGTGCGGCTATAAGTATGAAGCTACCGCTAAGAAGAAGTCAAGATGCTGATGCTCTTGTTGTTGTTGTTGATGTGGTGGTGGTGGTGGTGGTGGTTGTCGTTGCCGATATATCTCCGCTGTCGGATTTGCTTGCCACGCTACTTGCAGAGAGAGAGAAGGCGTCTAGGGAGCTTGACATAGAGTGCCTTACGCAGGCTTCTTCTTTACCTTCTTGATTTTGTCTATTTTCTGCGTTGTTCAGGACATAATGTCTACCTCCTGCTTCCTGTTATTGTTGTTTTCGCTGCTGTCGCGCGACTACGTCAGGACCTACAGTTTCATGACCACGTGGGCTGGTCATGGTACAACGTTGTCCTTATTCACTCAATTTGTGTGTGTCTCTCTCTCTCTCTCTGACCTCGCCAAACTCCGTGGTTTTCGCAGACGTCTACCAACAAGTCAAAATTATGATGGATCACCCACCAGCCACTGACCGGGTTAGTCGGGCGTCCACTACGAGTCGTTGCTGTTCGTAGCGGTGCAACAAGGACCCACAAGGCAAGGCAAGGGAGTGGACAACTACAAGATTAGCAGAACCTATTGTGTTCATACGGTTGTACATACGCCGGCTTACCAATTCAAGACAAGTATGTCAAGGTATATGTGCTAGCATAGCATGTCAAGAGTCAGTCAATCACAGTAAAAGGAATAATTAGCAGTTAGTAGTTAAGTAATAGTATGATGCACGAGTACAGAGTATCCCGAAACTACAACAAGACTAAGGAAAAACAGAAGAAACAAAAAAAAGCAGTTTGGGTGGTGTTATCGGTCGAGCGACCTCGGCGGCAGTCATCTGAGTCGATGGTCGCTGCGATACCGGAGCCGAAAAATATGTAGCGATAACATCGACAGAGGGGACGAATGCCATTGGGAAAAGAATCCGGCGCGGTGGAGAAGGGTGAAATTGGGTCTGAAGAGTCGAGTCCACGCTGCGGCTGCACCATTCGGCACCAAAAAACCTGCGTCAGTTATGCGACGTCGAGCAGGCGGAGCCGGAGACGGCCGCGGTCGCCGCGAGGGTCTCTTACCGCAGGCTGGCGAAACGCCTGCCTTGTGTTCGCTCTGCTCCACAGATTCACAGGCTGTGGCGAACACATGCTTTTGTCTGTCACGGGACAGACAGTTGGTTGATTTGGGAGCTATCGAAGAAAGGACGCTTGACACCGGTCAGCGATGATCCAAGGAAGAGTACGGTGGATCATTCCGAAAAGAGAAGTGCATTCGTGGGGCTCTGAGACCAGAATCTTTCTACAATCGAATATATACAGCTAAAGAACTACATTAAGATTACTAAAGGCATATGCCGAATCAATCGACGATGCTAAACGAGTCCCCGTGAGCCCAGGATACGTGCTAATTGATGCGAGCTGCATATAGTCATCATACGACAACCTTTGTTGTTGTTGTTGTTGTTGTTGCATGATTGTCAGACCCACTCTCTCAGCTGGTATCATATGAAGATGATGACCGTCGACAGAAGAAGAATCGTTCGAAGATGATGAGGATGAAGAAGATAGTGAGCAGTTGAAGTTTATAGCCAGGCTGTTTTTGATTATGTTCAACGCTAATCAGTGCTCGGCTCTTTGCCGGATCAGTAACCTAAGTAACTTCGTCGTCTCTCTCTCTCTCTCTCTCTCTCTCGTTATCTCGTTCTCTCTCTGAGTAAAATAGGAAAATCATGCAAAAAAACAAGCATTAATGCCGTATTTGTCAGAGCCAAAAACCTCGTTCTGACAGCTGCTGGAAGACACCCTTCGTTATTATCTCTTTCTCTCTCTCTGTCTCTACCTGACTGACCGTCCCTCTCAAGGCACGGCAGTGTCTCGCATAAGCAGAAGCAATTGGGGCTGCTCACTGTGCTGTTGAGACATTCGCCAAGCAGGATCTACCGCTCGAGAGTCACTATCATAGCAGTCAGTCACCATAAACGGTTAGTCCGACAATTACGTCTTGGAGACAAGAGGTCAAGTCAAAATATGAGAGACTCCAATAGCCTAGGAGTTGCTAAAAACGTCAAATATGATGGCGTCGATAGCTGTTGCTCTGCTCGTCTCACGACAATAACTGATGCTACTAAGCGTCTTCCTTCAACAGCTCAACTGCATCAATCGTTATGTTTGAATACAATCAGGGGGTCGAAACATTCGCCCAACGTACGAATAGTAGTAACGATAAGTGATGAGTCGATCAAGAAGATCACACAAGATATTAGTGAATCAATCATCAGTGAATATACTCATATACTACTAACTAAATGACTAGGATAATGGGCTTAGTCTCACCACTGCGTTCAGTGCAGACCTCGGCGACTCATTAACAAGCAGATGACGACCCACGAACAACGAAACTGCTAGTGCAGAATACGGCAGAGCACCCATAGCACAACGGCAAAAACGGTAGATAAAATTAGTTTTCAATGTACGCCAGCATTGGTACGTTGTGAGTCTGGCATCGGCGACTCGCAGGCGGTGGTATTGCCCCAGCAATATTCATTGTGGTGAGTAATTAATCCACAGGCACCTGTATAATATAAGCACCGATTTCACCTCCTGACGTTACAATGTCGTTATGAATCGGTCATGCCTGTTTGTACGATCAGCTCCCATTTCTGGCAGCGAACGCATAGACGTGAACGCGTCCTTCATGACGCGTGCTGCTGCTGCTCGTCAACTCGAAACGAACGAGAATAGTGAAACGAGAGACCATCGCGGATATATCGAACCAACCAATCGAAACCACTAGTATGTGATTTCTTATGAAAATGACAACAGTCACATCTATCTATGATAGACGTCTAACAGAAGGGGGGTGGGCAGCAAAAGGGGGATGTCTTCTTGACGTTGATTCACTCGAAGCTATCTACCGATTCATTCCATTCGGTTGCGCCACTGGATGAGCCCTGCCCCAACTCGGTCACCGTGTGTGCCTTACAAATCCGTAACTTTTTTCGCCGTGGTTGTTCGAGCTGTATTGAGACGACGTTCGTATAACGATGACAAAAACGACGCTGCTAGACTTTTGCAATAGTTTGCGACACATTACAAGACGATAACAATCTCACGAAAAAAATATTAGCAGCAACGCGATGAAAACGACTTTCCGAGAACGCAGTAATGCCACGAAAACACTGGGAACGTTCGAAGCTGACAATACCATTCGCAAACGATACAATTATTAATAAGAAATATATAAGAGAAGAGAGAGATAGAGAGAGAGCGAGAGAGAGAGAGAGGGTATACAAAATCGAATCTAGCCATTCAACGGATGCTGTGTACTAATATATAAATAGTAACAGGTAACTGTTCGAATTTTAGCTAATTGCCTAATAGATAAACAGAGGCGGGAAAATTCTACAGAAATCCCAAACATTGCACGCTACATATAAAACACAATTTGCAAAAGCGACATAGCGAGGCCACGTATATCGAGATGCGCCTATTGGCGTCGTCGCTGTACGGCCGTACGTAATGATCGTACCCGCCGAACAGATCCGAAAACGATATCTAGTAGCTGGACGTCATCCGAGAAGCGTGAATGCGATAGATCAGAGAAGGGTGGCAGTCAGAAACGATGATAGAGCTGAAGCGGGCGAGCAGAAGCTCCGAAGGCAAATCAGAAATCTCTACAGAGCTACCGAAGTTAAAAGCGCACGCCATCGACGAGTGGCGATTCGATTCGACGAAGGTCGTCTCGATCCACGGACACATTTGTGGATGTGATCGACAGTATCGTGCAGGCTGTACGACAGGAAATGAGAAGGCGAGAGGAATAGTAGAAGCCACCGGCAGATCTCTAGAAAGTGTCCACTTGAGCGTAGCAATAGCGAATAGCGTGGTAACTGGTAGCAGACTAAATACAGCAGCACTAAATCTACATTGGATAATACTATAGATAGATAGATGGATAGAGATACATAGATATACAAACAGATAGAAGAAATAGTAGAGACAGTGATAGTTATATGACAACTAGTAGAAGAAGAAGTAGTAGTACTAGCAGCATGAGAATATACCGGAACTAAGCATAGCGTAGACATCAGACAGTAGATTGTTGTAGTGGATTGTGGAAGCATGATGGATGCCACGTAATAATCAAGTAATAGCAGCAACAGTTGGAGGCTGTTGTTATTGTTGCTGTTTTTGTGGTAGTTGTATAGTGAACAACTGTTGAGTAACAAGATACCTCGAATAGCAGTAATGATGTTCATGCTGAATGCAGTCCAGACTACAAATCGAATCTTGTACTATCGTATACATATATATATATATATATATATATATATACATATATATCACCAGTCATAGTCAAGAGCACCAAAGCAGCAATCTGTTCATGTCACTCAATCAGCACGACTACGAATACCTCAGGTGGCTGCTAGTACGAATCAAATATCAAATCATCAGAGCCAAGTGATACCAGCCGCATCCATCCCATGATCAATACATATCATCAGTCATCATCTCATCTCATAGTCACGATCTAACAAGAAGTCAATTCAGTTCAGCTCAAGTCAAGTCAACTCAACTCAATGCATATCAGAAGTTCCATCACGTCAGTCTCAATCAATCAATCAGTTCATCACAATCAAATGTCAATCAGCCCAACAGTATGGCACACCCTCGTCCCTAACGGCCGCACGGGCGCCGCAGGGTCCAGGGATCGCACGCAGAGGAACCTACCTGATGTCAGTAACGACTGTTCCGGGGGGTGCAACACTAGAATGTGTCGATACCTCAATGTTAACATGTGATGTCTATATATTTTTTATACAACAAATGATCTCGTACCGATAGCAACGAATGAATATCAATGAACAATGAGAAAATCAACAACATGTTCTCTCCATTGTTATTGTACCCCTGTCTCTCTGAGCCGGCCATTCCTGTACGGGGATGGTGACGATAAATGAGAAAGAGTTAATGCGGCGGAGATTGTCGACGCACACACGAGGGTTGTCCCAAGTTGTCGTTATTATTTTAGAGGAAGGTGTCCACAGTAATAATAATATTAATAATAACAATTATAATAATTATCATAATAATAATAATAACAGTAAAAGTATTAACCAAAGGTTTACGATGTCGCAGACAACAATATCAACAACCGTTGAAAGCCGAATAGCGAGGCGCGTTGCAACGGACATCATGTATTTCTGTTATATATATATATATATATATATATATCTATATATATCACAGTGCGCGACTTCGGCGTCGCGACCCTGGCCCACCCTGCTTATATCAGTATCGTGGTGAGCCTGTATTGCATTGTGTGTTCATGTCGAGCTAATAACATCATTTTTGTGTGTTAACAGCGACCAGCAGCCAATGGATTCGAATATACCGGGGGGCGTTTGAGCCTTATCAGTGAGCAACCGGCCGCATACATCCGTTTGCAACGCCGCCTTGCGCCTTTCCGCCGGCGTTCCATTATGTCAAACAAGGCGGATATAGGGGCGGTCTTCTGCTTCGGATAGCTCTAACTGTCAGCTATTTTATCGGTCTTCGCGAGACAAAGGGTCATCACATCAGATCTCCTCGGCCGAGCAGAGGTGTGTTGTGAGCATCCGGCGGTGCGCATTCAGTGTCTACTATGGTGGCGTCCGTCCCCGGCCAACCGAGGCAATGGGGACTGGCCGGCCCAAGATCAGACAAACCTCATCGAAACGAATCCGGCCGGCGGGAGGATCGAGAATAGAATAGCGAAGAGGGCAGGCTGAAAGGGCCAGAAATCAAACGCGGCAGCCGGGGCAATGCCAAGGGCAGCAGTATCGGAGGCGGCAGCCGGGGTAGCAAAACGAGGCCAGATCGGCACATCGGGAGCAAAAGGAGCTGATTAGAACGATAACGAAAGATCGGAAGCTGGTTTGAGGCAACTCCCCGGACTACGCGCGGGCAATTCCCGCTGGTGGCGGCTCGCCAGAGGAAAGACGAAGCGGATAGGAAGGGCGAGCCCCAACTGAGTCACTGAGGTTTGATGTCCCGGGGGGGGGGGGCGATGGGTGTAGTCCAATTGTCTATGGGTCTGCACAGAAGAAAAGCCACCGGCGAACCCGTTGATACGTGTCGGACAGAATGACCCTTTGTACGTACATTCTGCCGGAAACTATGTGTGTGTGTGTGTGTGTCCGAAAACAGCCGGCAAGCTCGGCGTAACGTATAGATTATAGCCGCGTTTGTTCCAGCGCTCGTTACAACTGTCGTCGAAGTAATTCATTTCTGCTCGCATGGTATTCGTGCTTGATTTATGTGGGATATTTTTTGTGTAATCGTGGATCGTCGTGTCGCCCCACAACTAGGTAGTATTATTGCCACTAAAATAAACGGCTGAAAAAAAGATACCAAGCAAGGACAACCCTCGTGCGTATGGACTATGATATAATAGCATGTAGTCCCGCTGCGACGTCCCTTTGAGTGCACCAAGAACCTGAAGCAGTCCAGGCGCATCTCCCTATCAAATCTAGCAGATTCTAGCTCAGGTATCAATTTTGTAATATCTATATTATAAATAATAATAATAAATGCATGTACCATATATATATATATATATACATATATATATGTATAATATATCTGATAAAAAACCAATCGAATCCATTCCATCTGCAGGGGCCACTCTACGACTCGATCAGAAAACGAAGCCCTCTCCAAACCACCTACTATCGCCTATGCTCTTTTATAGTGGCAGCATAAACGTGTACTAGCATATGCGCACAAAGTTCATTGAATCGCGACACTTTGGTGTGTGTGTATCCGGCCTTGCTAGCTAAGCGGTATTCTCCCTATAAATCTGGCCTAGCCTAACGAATGCCAAAACGAACAATAGCTGTGAATCTAGAATTCTATGTCGTCATGGCCTTGCATATTCAATCGATATTGCACGAAGGGCCATTTTTCTTGCAGAGAAAATTAGCTTTATCATACATTAGAAAATTGTAGTAGTGGTAGTAATTGCAGTAATAATACAAGCTAGCATAGAGAAAATGATTGCCAAAAAATGGACAGTAAAGGACGAGTAATATAAGCAGCCTTTAGTGGTGGCGATAATATGGTGATTTGCGGCAGCAACAGCAGCTTTTTGCTAGATGGGTTACTGATATCGTGTTAGAAAACAGTCTCGAAACTACTTAAGCGTATACATATATCGCTTGTATGTACGATAAGTGTTCATCTATCGGATAAATGAACATCTCTGGCTTATCGATTGATCGAATGATTGCTTTTTTTTGGGGTTGAGAGAGGGAAAATCCCTTGCGAGGCAAGGCGAATATCAGAACGATTGAGGTCACGATTTCAACCGACCTCCTAGTTTGCATCTGTTCGTTGATATGATTGGGACCGACGAGACCCATGATCACGGATGGTATATATATATATATATATATATATATATGTACCATCGATGTGCGTGGATCTCAGAACCGTCCCTAATCACAGCACCGCGATCTCCTGTCTTTCGTGTCTTTTCTCCGTTATTTAATGGCCGTCAAGGGTACGTACCTATTTCCGTGTACATGCGATGAACAGAAGGCGAATGAATAGTGAATAAGGGTGGGATCGATCATGATCCCCCGTTCCGCCCTCTCGAGCAGGTCGCTCAGGTAGCACAGGTGTCGAAAGCATGACCTCACCATGTAGCGAGCCGTGTACTCATCGATGACGAAGAGTTGGCCTGCGCTGAACCAGCCGAGCGAGCAGTAAGGATCGGCGAGCCGGTAGTCCAGGGTGAGCGTCTGCAGGTGTCGAAACAGAGCGTGGTGGTCGAAGCGGTTGGTGTCGGCCGAGATCAGCTCCTCCATGCCATGACGCCGAGCCCGTTCGGTGTCGCCGTGTACGCGCGAGATATGCGCGTTCCTTGCGGCCGTCGGCGGTTGACTGGTATGGGTACGCGTGGGCGCGCTTGGCTTGTGGGCTTGACCGGTCGCCCGGTACAACGCCTGAACCCACAGGTGACAGTCTGCCTCCTCGACGGAGCCGAATGCCACGGCATCGCCCTCACGCACCGCATTGAAAAAGAACCGCCCCCCGTCCCCGGGCGGCGCCGCTTCGTCGGGGGTATAGTCGACCGTGTAGCCGTCCAACTGCATCAGTTCGTTTGGTGACGAGCTCTTCTCTCGGAATGAGCACATAGCAAAAGTGTACTGAGAAACCTGGACGAGCACAAAGTATCGCTTCTTCCACTTTTTCCAGACGTTTCGCCCTTGCGCGTAAAGGTAGCCTGCGTGTTTCATGTTCTGCGGCCTCTCCATACGTATCGTGATCCGGATCTGAAGATCTTGGTCTGGGGCATTCTTCGGCGCCTGCATCCGATACCACTCGGCGCCGCATTTGCCTCCCATCGGTGTAGGGCGGATTTGCACCTTTCCTAGAAAATTAAGAGGGACAATAATAATAATAATAATAATAATCGCAGGAATAATAACAATAACAGTCATAAGAGCAAAATGAAGATTATGGTGGTCATTTCAAAGGGAAGAAGGGGAGACATCCGTGGTACGTCCCTGGACAAGAGGACACTGTGGTCGCGATGTGAAACCGCGGAAAGAGGACTAATATGAACGAAGAAACACCTTTCTCTGGCTAATTGTAGCGACAGTATCTGATTCTAAGGATTGATGATTATGTCTCAGTAGTTATAGCGCAGCAGCGGCGTCTACAAACATGCAACTGTATAGCGTGGGGTTCAAGGCTGCGTGCACCGTAGGGCCCGCTAAGGCACAGTCTCCCTGCATCATCAGGGCCCACAGCGGCCCTTTCGGGCTCGTAAACAGTAAAGCCTCATCATAAAGTCCTTCGGTGTGCGCTTTTTCTGACCACAAACAACAATTTAGGCCAAAGCCAGAGCTAACGTCTGATATGGTGTCCACCGTCGTCTATAGTAGTTTCTGCACGACCGACTCCATTGTAAAGTACTGCCCGATATGCAATACCTAGCTATTCCTCCGATCCCTCTGTCTAACTGCATAAACTCACTTAAGCCTTTAAGCGTACCAGCTTCGCCTGGACGGCAAGACATGTTTCGGTATTGAGCCAGGTACTCTGGGACATACACTCGCATATACATAATCATGCTATTGCTGTATATATGTTTTCGTTACATAGATATGATAATAATAATAATAATAATAATAATAATCATATATACGAAAGCTCACCTAATTCCTTGTCATCCAAAGAGAGCAATCCAGGGCTCTCTGTGTATAACTTAACCTTTACGATGGGCAGGGGATGCGAGGTCGTGAAATCGCCTTGGGTATCCCACATTGGTTTGGCCGCTTCTGCCATATCCGTTTGAAGTTTTTCTCCGCCCTAAGACGACACACCAATAAAGGGGCATTGTGTCGTAGCAATGAACACCTCGAGAAACTAATCATACATAATAATTATTATACCAATTTTACAGTGAAAATTACTTGGATAACGAAGAGTGACTACAACGAAATGACATAGTTAGCTGGGTGACGTTATTTCTTCTTTGTCCATGGTACCGAAGGATATATATATATATATATATATATATATATATATATATATATAACAATTAACCCATATCGAAATACTATTCTCTCGCACTCATCGTGTCCACTCCAGACTTTTGGACTTTTTGCCTCAGTTGCTTAGTACGACACCGCCCCCTGACAGCTTCCCCGTTGATTTTCCTTGACCAGCCCTGCTCTGCCTGTGGTACCCGCAGCCGACGGATGTTCCCGACGAAAGGCTGTCCTCGTGCCGGCCGGTACGCTGCTATCTTGACTCAAGCCGCTGGCGGCTGCCGCTGCATACAGTCACGCAGCTTAGCCCTTACTTGCCTGGCTAGATAGTGTAGCTATCGCGTATAATATCCAAGATCGCACCAGTTCACTCTAGGCGAGGTGAACACTATTACGGTAGGCGGCGATGGCGGCAGCGCCGCCACCGCCCAGTGGCATCTGCAGCGTGTGTTATTCACGTCACCGAAACTCTTCCACGATTGCACTCGCTTTCTCGATCTCACTCAGGCTCACTCTCACTTAATCTATGCATGCCCGCTCCGTCACGAGGACGCTTCTGCTGGGGAAGAGTTTTATGGTGTGCTCTCGTGTAGTCCCCGTTGGCTGACACGGTTCGCAAGCAACGATGGGCGGCCGAAGCCTACTCGCACCGGGGTGGAAACGGGATAGCGGGAGATGTGGGCTAACTCGTGGGCTCGTTCCGCGGCCATCCCCTGGGGATCCACCGCGGAGTCTCGGGTGGTGGCAGCAGATTGCTCCTAGTGGTAGATGGTCGACTATATTCCATAGGACAACAATCGTCAGCGGCCGGGACGGGCGCGCTAACCTGGGGCCTTTGGCGGCGGTTGACGACGCCCGCGTCGCATACGACGGACTACGCTGCTTCGGGTGGTTAGGGCTCGCGAGCTAGCACGCAGCAGGTCGACAAGCGATCAGCCGGTCCTCGTCCGCCAGGCTAGCAGCAAGTGGGAACGCTCGATGAGCAGGCCAGGCACAGACGTGCTCAGTCAGATATTCCCGTCTCGGCTAGGCACCCGCCCAGCAGCTATTCCTTCCTAAATTTGCCTACGTCCAGTTGGCGATCGAATGGCACATGTCGCTCGACACTGGCACGGAGGCACGGACATGCACCTGCTGACTTGTCGCCGAAAACATTGCTCAGCAGCTTCCGCCCATTGTGCACAACAGAAGAATCACAGGATTCTTCACCCTGTTGGTCGCAAAAGCGGCTACTCTCTCAACAATTACTGCAAAAGAACTTCGAATACTGGATGGCATCTAACGTAGAGCGCATTTTCCCGTCGGACCGGTCCCAAATGTTCGCTGATACGAACGTCCTCAAGTTCGGTCGTACCCTTCCACCAAACGCAACAAGGGGAACGCACACTAATAACGTTTATGAGACCAGCGTGTAATCCAGTGCGTAATGCGAGATACTCGTTCCTATGTGATGCTTGACGGTGTCTATTCACCACTGTGTAATCATCTGAAATCAGAATAACATTAAATTGTTCCGACGAAAAATTGAATGCGGAGAAAAAAAAACCTACCTCGACCTCCATCGTGCAATAGACGATCCGGTTGGCCGCGAGCGACTTTAGTCCTTTAACTTCGGTGACGATCACCTCTAAGTTAAAATTAAGCACGATGTCGAATTTTGACAACGTTGGCTCTGAGTCCTCGCTTGCAAGGCCCTCCTTGTTCAGGGATGCTTGACTTCTGCAAGTGTTGAGAAAAGTAGTATATACGTATATAAATCTGATCACAAGAAAAAATGCGCTTTTGTACATATATGCTATTTCGTAGCTGTGCGTGGGTAAATTTCAGAGATTCATTTGATTAGCGGCTATTGAAACTATCACTCAGCTCGGTTAATCCTATTGAAACTTGGTTTTTTGTGAACTTGTATATTTTGAAAATAGAAAAAAAAAAGATAGAACTCTGCGCCCACGGTCTAAGGCAAGCACAGTGAAGAGATGACACGCACGGCAAAAACACATGACACAATGTTTAGCTGCATCCGCCTTAGGTTTGAGAAAGAGCGCCAGGGCAGGTGGGTTCTAGCTGGTTACAGGGGGCTTCGGAGGCTACGCTACTCAGAACGCCTTCAGCTAAAATGGTGTCAATTACACCGTATGTTGTTACATATTCAGAATACTACTCTATCACTACTAAATAATACTGTAATCGCTTCTGTAGCACGTAGCGAATATTTAACGGTACTATATATAGTAGTAGTATAGATATATATATATATATATTTATACATACATATGTGTAGGGCAGTTTATAACGATTTTCTGCCCAGCCTGTTTAGTAATAATACAAAAAACGAAATCGAGTGATGTGTTGTGTCAAATAGTGTCATGTGCGATTCCCATGACACAGCGAGTGAGCGAGTCACTATGATATAATGATAGACAAAGCAGAACTTAGAAAAAAAAAAAAGGCGTTACGCTAGTATCCAGCCAGAGCATGCGGTACAGCCAAGAGCATCGAGGTGTGGGGTCCAGCTTGGTGAACGGAGGTATACGACACAGCAATGTCGAAGAAGACCCAAGCTGCGTACGACAACTGAGGGCGACTCGCTGGGGGCTGTCCTCTCCGAAGTATCACAGCCACCAGCGGAATCCATCGTGTTGAAACTTTTTGTGGGGACGGCCGTTGTTGAAGCGAGGCGGGGCGCGAGGGTGTCAGCGGGGCAATTCGAGGAGCAAGTTGATATAACATAAATTGATTAGGAAAAACAGTGAACTAAAAGCGATTCGGTGATAACGAACAATCTGGCGTAATTGATTGCTGGCGATATCGATCAATGACGATTGAAGAAGTAACAATTAGCAACACAAAGCACAGGTACACTTTTAGCACGAATTACAGACAGACAATTATGATTTGTTAGTATTATAATTATTGAGGTTTGATTAGTATTATTTTTAATGTTATATTTTTTCTACTTTATTTTACAACAACTAATTGCATGCATTCAGTCAGCGTCGAGCGTACAGCTTAGCATGCTAATGATTACAATGTACATACATACACTTGTGTATATTATATTTGTATGTTGTAAATATCATGCGGGCGAGTGCAATCAAGTAAGATCACTGAACCATTTGATGAAATTGAGTGTAGATAATAACAACAACGACGACCGAACTCTCGCCACAGCCACTGGCGAAAGCACGTTGTAACATATTTATAAACCACCACACTGTTTGTAAAATAGGTATATTATAATATTACACAACTCGTGTGAATAAAAAGAGATATATATATTTGTATGTTATCCACTCTACAACTGCATACAACGTAATTGTATAGTAAAGCAAAAATGAAAGTATGCGATCCTATAAATGATTTAACCAATATTACCCTAACCCGCGCCGGCTGTCAGCTGCAACACCACTGACCCTGCCGAGCTATGTGGTAAAACCATATACCTTGATCGTAGCAAACATCGGTGCGCTGTCACCATAATGCGTCAATCGTTCTAACGACTAAAAAAGGTTAATTAAATATTCGATTGTGAACATCTCACGGCTGAGTCACCGTAACGTTTGTGGTCACATGCGCTGCCTGCTCAAGCAAGCGATGCACAATTTGCAAGACAGGCAAACAAGTTAATTTAATGCTTCTCTCCCAAGACCTGCTAGTGTATAATAATTTGGTGTTCCATATTTACCTCGCTGGGACACTTTACAATCGACGATGTTATAGCATAGGTTATGTCGTTATTTTATCATATTTGTGAAATATATATATATATATATATGGCAAAACTATATATACCGCTGATTCGGAGAGAGAAACGTATTCCTGGACTAGGGTTCGCTGTGTGCAGCTGCAGGTTCCCATGTATATTGTTGCTTGTACTATGAATTTATATATGATTGTTGGCTATATTTTATATTCGAATTCCGCGTTGTACTTATCGGTGACGAAAGCTGTCGAATACAGCAGCTGTATCTCCCGCACCGTGATGATACAGCTAATAATCGTCTTGATTAATTTTTTTTCGCGAGAACCCAAGCATTTAAAAAATAGAACAATAAAAATTGCGGTTCCGTCAATAAACACACAATTTGAATTTGACAAAAATGGCGTTATAGTTCATGGCAATACGCTCATCTCAGCTGGTGTCTAAAATGTCGGTAGTTGCCATTGAAACGAACTGGCTGGTATCTCCATCGGGATGGATACGATACGGCCATAGGGAAATACGGCGTCGGGGTTTTACATGCGTGCCCCCGCCTATTTTTGGAGCGACGCTTGATCGCGTACGACTACGGCACGACGTGACGCCAGGACGATAATCTAATTGAGGAGATTACATTCAGGTGTAAATCGTGGCTGTGTTGGGTGGGCAGCCCGTTCGCCCTAACCTTTCTTCAGCCATGTGACGAGAGATCTGTATAACTCGTATTATATTATCATTGGATATTTCTGTTGCTGTTCTAGTATTGTGTTATAGAATTGTCTTAATTGCACCGAATGCTCATTGATATACAACCAGCTATAGTTAGCTACGCACAATAATATCGGTATCGTGAAACTATCGAAGACTATCGCGGATGCGCCACGGTCTGAAGTATCGCCAGCACGAGCAGATGCTATAGCCTCGGTAGGGGTGTTACTAAATAGATGTATGAAATAACGGTGATACTGTAGTGGACACCAGTGGCCAGTCGTGAGCTTCGTTGTAATCTATCATTTGGTTTATGTGAGAAAACGACTCCATGCCACCTACCGATGTGATACGCTCTTTCGCACCTCGTTGGCTAACAATGATTCTCGCCGGACGCTATACATGCAATAGTTCGTCCTTGAGCGCATGATGAGAGCTTCTCGACAATGTTCACTCCCACAGTGCTGACGAACTCGCGCTTGATGGACTCGCCATTTCGTAATATTTACTTCGAGTAGTCCCTCGTATACATAGTAGTGATATTTGCCGATCGTGAGGTTCGCCAAGCGAGCGGGCCATAGTGAAATGTCCGCAGGAAAACGCAGGGAATTGCATTGAACAAACAATGATCGAGACTAGGGTCTGTATGAGTCGCCGTTATTTTGCCCATCTCCATTTATATTAAGCTACCTTTGTTTGACCCAAGTATGAACGACAGGCTCATAGTAATACCTAAAAGGTTAAGAGCTGAGGCCTGTCGCATAGGGGAACAGCTGAGGGTCAGCTGGAAAAAACCAAAAGTATGAACGATTGACACAACGTCTGTCCCCAGCAGAATACCACTAGATATATAGACCTTATATATGCACACGAATAACCATGGGCTGGTTTTGTCTGTGAAGGTCGCGCGTTCTGAAACAACTATGGACATACGATGTCAATAGGTTGCCGCATAAGCATTCACGGTCTAAGAATGTCAGCCAAGTTCACGTGACGAGTTCCAATGTGCTGTTCGCTGTCGGCGACCGCGAATCAAGTTGACAAGCATAGGGATCTGTGCCGTTAAAAGGCGTTTAAAAATATATTATATGTATATGGTCGTGGGAAGTTTGGCTGCCCCTAAAAGTGCATAAAACTTTCGACATTAGTCCGACCGCCGAGCGCGAGCCGAGCGCAGCAATCTCCCTAGGTAGCGTCCATAAGCTAAATGAGAACGAATGGGCGCACGTTCGAAATTAAATGATCGCTTCGGAGTGCTCGAGTGCGGCGAAATTAACCGTTGCTGCAGGACGCGCTGGCGACCTATCCGAGAGCGAGCGTACGAGCGATTCACGTGCGAGAGATTCATGAACCAGGCTGTATGTCGCTCGATGGGGATGAGGGTATTGAACAAAGTGCTAACACTCACTAACTTTGGACAGGCAGAGCAATGCACGGAGCCATTTTGAATATTGTTTACGTATTAGATATAAGTGGGTGATTTTTGGTGATTTCAAATATATTCTTCAATATATCTACATACATGCATGCACCTATATGCGTACGTTGCGTGTGGCCAATATTAGGTTACATAGACGTTGTATTGTATCTTAAAAATACGCATATATGGTTCCGGTGATACTACCTGCCCAGGAAGGAAAATCGAGATGGAATAATGTTTCAATATGGGGCGTACAACTCGGTTTCTCCAGATTTGTAGTATATAAAGCCTCTAGACTTGCATATATATATACGCAAAGGATATATATATATATTAAATGCCTTATATGTGATAGGTGAGCACATATATATATATATATGTATACAAGACTAATCATGCAATCCACGATGTACTGGTCCAAATTCGCCTACTGCGAGACTTACTTCCAATTTTCGTGGCGATACAGTTTTATTAGATCGTGTGCAAAGTACGGCATAGTCAACATTCGGTAGAAAGAAGACATAGCGACCCCCAAATGACCTTTGCGAACCAGCCAAGTATCGCGTTTAAATATCGAAACATTTTCCGAATGGGAACAGATAGTTCCCATGTACATACGCTATCCCAGGTGATTGATTATTTAGTGATGTGATCGCTATCCTTGCTGCCGCACTGAAGTCCGCGACCCGAGGGCTGGAACAGACCTACTCCTTATTATACTTGAACTGTGCCTTGTTATGCAGGGAAAAACAGTATTGCCGAGTCTGTCTCGCAGGCATCCACGTGCGTGGTAAACATAAATTTCAAATGGAATGATAGTGCAAATAGTTTGTGTCAATTTGCCGAGCCCGTTCGCATGGACAATGCCAAGTACGCCCACGGTGGTATTCACCAACACGCATTCGCCTTACGCCGCCATATGGCAGCAGTGTGGATATCGTGGTTGTGTTTGCCTCGTCGTCTGAAAGCCGCAAACCCAACGACTTTATAACCCGATCAATTTCTTTGTTTCTAATACAATTCCATGGTTCTGCGTGTTTATCTCGTTTCGTTAATTGAAATGTCTAGTAAAGTTGGGAAATGGTAAGGGAATTGTAAGCTAATGGAAAAATTCAAACAGGAAGCTGCAGGACTTTTGCCAAATAAGGACTGGCACGATTAAGAATCACCCTCATACTGGCAACTTGGTGATACAATAAATTTAGCTATAGGATAAGGTTATATCCTAACCACGCCTGTGCAGCTTGCAGTTTGCGTAGCTAGACTTGCAACGGGAACAGAAGTTTCATTTCATAGCTCTGAAAAGGTCTCTCTTAATTTGGCCGATTAGACAAAAATTAATTAGCATGGCCCAGCCACATGTTTCACTTTTTCTAACACCATCCCTAAGGCTTGCATGAATCCGTCAATTGCTTACAATAGTGAAGCTATAATACCACCGATATACTGGGTGACGGATAATGGAATGGCGAAGCGACTATTATTGACATTCTAAAGGCTATGTGCAGCCTAATAAATGCGGGCATCTTAGTCTAGCATACATATATATATATATATATATATATATATAAATTACTCACCAATAAAATGCTAACAACAGACAGCTAGCCTTTCTGCTGTAACAGACTTGTTAAAAATTATATATATATATAAGTAGATCTAAGGGGAATATATTTTTGTATCGCCGACGATTCAAGCTCTCGCAAATGCCCACATACACACGTATTGTGGGTAACACAATAGCGGGCTTTGGCTAAATGCAACTCTGATGGCTGCCATCGTTGCCACTCCTTAACCCTTCCCCCCGAAAGAAGATCTCTGTAATGACTGCTGATGACAGAGCTCATTTCAGCAAGCCGCACGCAGGCCTCCTTTCCTTGACTACTGCTACGATGGGTGTGCTATCGCAAGAGGACTGTGGCGGCAGCCCACGTATCGCCGTTTGCCCTGGCCCAGCCGAGTGCAGATTGAGCAATCTGCGGTGCACTTTTGTGAGCACCGTCTTTTGCTGTGACTGCCTTCTTGCTCCAGTGGCCTCAGCCAGTCGGCGAATATTGGGATGTCGCAAAACGACCCAGACCGCCCAGCCAACATAGGTTTCGACTGCATTGGCAAGAAATCACGGCTAAGCGGAACAGGTGCCTTCAATTGCGGCGCATTTTTCGTATTCCGGTGCCTCGCTGGCTGCCAACGAGCAAACGTGGCCGCTTATTCGAGTGTTGCTGCTGAACCGGTGCAAATCCGCTGGATGAGCTCGTTTCTGGTCGCTGGCTCATGCTTCCACAGGAATTCTGTTCGGAAGCTGCCCCAACCGATTGAGGGTTTGTCGGTAAGACAGCGGTGATGGCGTCTGGGTCGCCGTATTGTTTTGACAAATCGAAACAACCGTTGAGTTCGTGGAACAAGATCTCCTTAGGCCGAAATAGCGAATTACGGAGATGGCAGTGAGCCTGATCATGCTTTCTAACGATTCTGACATTCGCTTGAGCAGAAGCCGCATGACCAGGACATATACGGGGGTAAGCAACTATGGCCTTATGCGAATTCGTATAAGAAGCTAGCTCCTGGAAGCTGAGCTTAATTGTATCTGTTTCAAAGATCACATGATTGATGAAAACAATCACGAAAGCCACTAAACATTTTTCCTGAACGTTTCCTACTACGAAAACACATGCCAAATATTAATTACACCTTTCCTGGAAAATGTTGCCACTTGTGATCGAGCACAGCAAAGTTGCAATATACATATTCACCCAAGATAATAATTAACTCAGCCGTGTCTATTAAATTTCTCCGATGATATCCACATATTGGATATGCTTCAATGGCTAAATCCTCCCCCATCGTAGAAACTCATTGCGTTCCGCTGGCCCACGTAACTTTGGTTCTACGCTTCGGCGCTTGTGATAATCTTACGCGCAATGAGATCGCCGATGAGCAGTCGCGTTCAAACGGTGAGTTCTGATCCTCTCCGTAAACCGCAGCAAGACGGACGATAGACGCGCACCTAAAGAACTAGCTTCCGCAACGGCTAGTCACTGCGCTAAGCGCAGGCTCGATCCGGACTCGACGAATGGAGCACGAAGCTTCTTCAGTCGGAGGGAAGTTTGGCAGCAGACGGCCCAGCAAGTTCTAGCATTAGCACTTCTGAAGGAAAGAGCACCCCGGAGGCGCTGGCTGGTGGCGTGCAAGTGTGCAGAGGGAGGGAGAGAGAGAGAGAGAGAGACGCAGTCGCGGGAAGAAGGTCTGGACTTCTCCATATCCAGCGCCATCTCGTCCCTTCCCGGCCTTTATCCACGACTCCGATTGGGAGGTAGGCAGCTGAGAAGGGGTCCAGTGGCTCTCCCTCATCGCATGAGAGTCCTACACAGGATTCCTGCGCCCGGCTAAAAGAGTCAGCTAGCACAGCGCGGCACTCCGGTTTGCCCGCACCCTCAAGCTGCGTGGCGTGTGATCGAGCCGAGTAAGCGAGTGCTGCTGAACGGGCGACCCTCGTTTATCCTGCCGAAGCCGCCTGAGTGCATCTCGATATACAGCGGCAGGAACAGCTTCGCCGCTGGTGGACCGCGTTCGGGCCAGCCTAGCAGAGAACATGGCAAGACGCTACCGAGAAGTACGGAGAGCAAGCACAACGCGCTCCGCACTCGATTCGGAACCACCCATCTACCATTACCATCCACGCCACTATAATACTAGCAGAGAAGAGTTCGTAGCAATGGGAACGAGTGGAAGGATCCTCCTCGCTAGGTTCTCCCCCTCCCACGCTAGGATCCGGGATCGCCGTCCCGATCGTACGAACTCAGGAAAACCCCCCCAACGTAGGAGTCAGCCACAGGCGAGTCAGCCTCCGAGAGAGGCACTGCTTCTCAGCCTGTCGTACGTGCCCTGGCCTCCTGCTGCTCAGGAGAAGGCTGCCGACCTCGACAGACGAGGGAGGCAGCAGGGAGCGTGTGTGACCACTAAACTTGGACTAAGAAGAAGCGTAGTTCAGGAGAGTTCGGCAGCGGCTGCGGCGCCGCTGCCGGTGGCAAATGAAGAGAAGGAAGGAAGGAACGAAGACGAGAAGGTAGATGTGCTTGTGCAGGATGAGGATCAAGCACAGCCAGCCTCGTCGCCCCATCCGACTGTGCACGGACGGGGCGTTGGTTGGTGGCAGGGCATATCGGGTATGGGAGCGAATGACCGCGAGTAAGTGTGGAGCTGAAAGTGCGCTTCTTCCACCACCACTACGATGTGAGTGCCTAGTGCCTGGCGCGCTTCAAGTGAGCGCGCGTCCTCCGACTTCCTTTCGACTGCTTCTCTCTTTCGTTTTTCAGGGCCAGCCTCCAACCGCCACACGCTCCCTTAGAGGATCTCGAGCTATACAGATCCCGGATCAGGGTTTAATGACGATCCGGCGAGTCAAACGAACATGTCGGTATTTCGGCAGGAACGCTGACTCTCCGTCTGTGTGTCTGTCGATCTTTGTCCGAGTGTGAGGGTCTGAGTGTGCGCGACTCTGTCCGCCAGTCAGACTATCCCGACGTCTGGTTCGGTTCCCCTTCGTTGCCTCCGTGGACATCGTTGCTGACCTCGTCTTCCAGAGCCAACTTATCCCCTCCTGTATGGCTCACCTAGCCGGCCCATCCAGTCAGCCAGCTATCCAACGGAGGTCGGACGAACTTCTCAGACAATTACATCGCCGCACTGGAAGATATTCTATCCCCTTGATTTTCCAGACCTTCGCAGGCCGCCACAGGACAAAGTAAGTGGAAACTGGACAGCCGCGTCGATCAAAGGAGGCTAGACGGGCCGAAGTAGCGACACCTAACCAACGAGCCGATCTGCAGCAGACGCAAGGCGCCTGCTGTAGTGCTGATGTTCAGGTCAGCTAGTCGCGGTTAACAAGACAAAGGAAGCATCAGCACTGTTCGAAGGCACCGACTACCACGCACGCCTCAACGTTCAACCTCCGCGAGTTCTCTGTGATCTCGAGCGTGGTAAAGATGTGAGGTGAAACATAGCAAGGGAGATGGCGAAAGAGAAATAGCCGGTCTCGAACTGAGTCGGGCGTATTTTTATGGACACTGTCCAGCAACCTATAAGCGGGAGGGCTCTGCAATAGCGAACCATTTCAGTCGACACGGCTTAGCCATCTCAAGAGGTCCAATCCGAGGGCCTCCGTGCTAGTTAAAAGCTGGATCACGCAACCGCCGTGTGGGGGAGGCGGGTAATGCGAAGGTTATGGCATACACCCAAGTGGTTGATATTGCAATGGGAGTGATAGGGACAGGAACGCAGACGTCATGGAATAGAGCGACGTATGTGTGAGCCGTCATTTGCCACATATTATATTTTTTGACCATTGTCCACTAGAAGTATAAACTAGTGGATGCATATATATATATATATATATATATATATATATATATATATATATATATATATATATACATACGTAGAATCCCTGGTCTTTTCAAACTATTATAGCATTCGTTGGTCTTCGTGCCAAGCCACTTGACTGATTGATGAGGACAGTCAATAAAAGCGGTCCCATGGGATGGGGGGGTAGAGGAGCAAGACTTCAGCGAGGCTGATATGCTGGGGCTTTCCAAACCTCGAGGGCTTATTCAAATCCTCCCTGTTATCCCTTATAGCTAATCGTCCACCCTCAAATCTAGATTTTCGTTGAGCTTTGTTTATATCCGCCTAATCCCCCGCCCCGAATCGCTGTTGTCAACTATAGTAATATATTTTGAAGTGTCCTCCTGGAGTCGGTCCTATAATTTTTTGTAAGCTAGCATAGCAACCTCGAAAGGATTTACATTTACAGTGATGTTAACTAATTCCTTGATCGCGCCTCGTAATTGAAAATTAATGCACAAGACATTTAGAAATACTTTATGGTCCGACCTATGTGATTGGTAGCGTCCTTATTTAAAAAGCACATTTTTGAACAGTTCTGCTAACAAATTACCTAGATACGGTTTTGATCAAATAGTCGGTTTTTAATTTAGTAATTAGTTTTTAATATTTAGTTTTAATTTAGTAACCTATGCAACCCATATGGCCCGCAACTGATAACCTTCTTCAACATGTCGACTTCAACAGAGGTTTTACGAATACTGTTCAGCGGCTCTCGACGATGACCAGCAAATACTTGCAACGACGTGTTTCGTTGTACCTGCAGTCGGTCTTCAAATTATCTAGTCTATTGTCGTAGTCTTTCCAAAGAACTTTGTCGTTAGAAATAGGATCCTTATTAGTGCGGGTCACAATTTCTCATAATTACCTCTTTGGTAGATATTTATTTTAACAATTTGACTTACCTATGGTTGTAGCGTCGAAGCTTCTGCAAGCCGTATTTGGAGTCGGCGCTCCCCTTAGTAACGGGGAGCCCCTCTAAGTTGGCCATTAATTGGTTTATCGAACTTCGCATCTCCTCGATGAACAGCAATTCCATTTCTTTGACCACAAACTTCGGAAGTAGTTTGCGGTTCTAACACGAAGTCCGTCCGATAGTCATCATTTAGAAACATGCAAAACAACATCAGGAAAGGGCAATGTTAGGAACTTGAGTAGAAACTTGGACCTGTTGCAGATGATACAGATGATACAGACCAGATATTCAAGAAGTTACCCAACCTTCTATATGTGGCAATTAAAAGCAGCGCGCGCAAAGGGTACGCGGGCCGGGTTGCACGCGGATGGAATCCTCGATGATGTCGATCTAAAGAAATAGACATTTTGCACCAGTTCTTCCTAATTCATGCCTCGTTGCAGCCCGTCTATTGATTTTTTGAACACGCTGTATTGAAGAAATGTAGATGTGGTAAACGTACGAACTTGAGCTGCCCCAACTCGTCAAACCACAAAGTATCGAAACATTTTATTCAGTGGCGTTCGAAGCGAAAAATACTCGCAGACGTCATACCTAAATTAATCTTATGTTGCGTTGTGTGCCTCACACTAGAATCTTAACAACGATCGATTGTACGATAATTATCATAGTAGAAAGATAGTAACAAAGTTAAATAGGGACCATCTTGTGTACTCTACAGCTATCGTTTGTTCAGTCAGACTACCTTGCAGTCCCTTATACCGGAAAACAATCCCTGCTACAACTGCTCGCACTCGATGTGCAGCGCGTGCTGACGCGACAACCACCAGCCCCTATACAAATGGTCGGCTGGTTCGCTTTCAGTATACGCGTTGTTATTTTCATCACAGCTACCATCGCTGGCTAGGGCTTCCTTTGCATTCAGCTCTGTACATTTTCATCTGGGGTGCGGAAAATGCGCTGTTTTCCTACCGCCTCTTGAGAGTGCCTCCATGTGTTTGGCATAACCTCGATCATGGTCTTATCCCCTGTCGACCAGCTAATTCAGTTACCATAGTCAGGTAACCCGAAGCTAAAAGCACACAGTAGTTTTTCGCCGGAACAAGGCGAGGACGATAATGGCGGAGAGGAGGGGACGAGGATGATGTGAGCGGAGAGATGTTGTCAAGTTCTCGACTCTGCCGCTGGAAAAGGAAAAGAGGTACACCCTACGGGCAGCGCATTTGGACTCGCTCTCTGCTTTCTCCGTGTCGTGGCCGGGAATTCCAACGAGACACGAACTTTTAGGCTCGTTTCATAGTGTCCGCCTCGCAAGCCTGGAGCTGGTCCCTGCCTTCACGGAAGCGATATTTGCTTCAAACATCGAAGTTCAGATATTTGCTTCAAACATCGAAGTTCTTCTGCCAGGAAGAAGCAGATAGGAGCGACGTCGACACTTCAAGAAGTGTCGCTCCGGCAGAGGCGCGTCGCAGAGTAGAAGCGTGTAGTTTAGTAAATAGCTCAGGGAGACAGCCGTCAAAGATCATGGAGCCGGGAAATCAGAAGCGAAATGCGAGAGGTCGAGGCGGATCGTGACACTAGATAACTGACAGAGTTTGGTGATGACTTGCCGTAGAGCGCTACCGGACGGGCTCAACAGCAAAGGGTATTGCTACCGGAGACGCGCAGGAGGGATGTGGCGTGCTCGCTGTTCAAGAGACGGGCCACTCACCTGGGTGGTAGGTGCGTTAGAAACCGAATGCGGGTTCAAGAGGGAGAGCGAAGGCCGCCAAAATGATCAGAGATCCAAATACGATCGGAAGGTAGTCCTTCAGAGGGAGAATACATGAAGGATTTCTTCCCAAGCCAAACCAGGCGTTCTAAATTCAGTCGAAACATTAGGACAAACCATGACTTACGAAAACATCTAAACACAAAAGCGCCTGCAGTTCAGCTACGCAGTTGTAGAGGACGCCAATGGCGAAGTCTGGGGTAGCTTAGGATAGATGCGAGGGAGGGGGAGACAGGTTAGAAAACCTGCTGTTGCGTGGGACGCGATGAAAGCAGAGCGATTGGTTGAGCGAGAGGGGTCGACGGTGGGTCACGGCAAAGTCTAGCCGCTCTTCGAGTTCCATCGGTGAGGAACTGCGAGGTTCGAGTCCCACGTGCCGAGATGGGTGATGCCGGGCGGCATCAGTGACGTTGCTAACTAGCGGGAAATCCACGTAAGTTCCATTGTTTCCCTACCCTCCTCTGTCAACTCTGCGGCTGGCCCTCCCTGTAGCCTCCCCTTTGAACATCCTGCGCCCGATTATCGTGTCAGACGGCTATTCGTGGGGTGGGCTGCCTTGCGGCGGAACAGCAGAGGCGGAGCTAGTACCACTACTGCTAGCGCCGCCGGTCGCGGCGTCTCATTATCAGTGTGCCGGAGAGTGCGGGGGGGGCGGGGGGCGGTAGGGGGACGAGAGCGCCACTTACGATAAGTACCTCCTCCCACTGTTTCCTCATTCTCTTCTTTTTCTTCTTCGTTCTTCGCTTTGAGACCTTCGCTATGGCGCCTCGCCAAGTCTGGCCGGCGGCCCAGCACCCTCTTGCTCTCTTCTTTGTTCTTGGCGTTGCCCCTACTGCCGGCGTTATCGTTATCGCCGCCGCTGCTGCTGCTTCGACCGCCGTCGCCGCCAGCACCAGCGTCTACAGCCGCCGATTGTTTCTAGAGGAAGCGCAATCACAACGTAATAGCTGCGGCTACCGTTACACCGCCAGCGTAATCGAGTCATAGAGTAGTCCTGGCAATGAAAAAAAGGTGGGGCAGAGGTTCGTGGGGGACGAGGGGACCGTGAGGGCATCGAATTCGGGGGTAATACAACACCATCGATAAAATAAAACAAGGACATTAGAGGGAAGAAGCGGCGGAAAATTACAAGTGGAGAAAGCAGTAGGTTCGCTCCCGCTATCGCTCTCTCACTCTCTGAGTCACTCAATGGAGCAACGTCCACAGACGTCCACAGACTCGTTGAAACAGTGGTGCGCCGAGGACCGCGGATCTCGATTGTCGGTTGGTGTGTGACATCATTTAACACGCTGTTCGCTGCACGCGATTCCGCTCGGTAGCGCGTTGGCCTGCTAGCATTTACAGCCTTAGCTGAGGGGCGTGGCTTTGTCTGCTATGGCTCCTGCGAAATGATCGGAGAGGCGTTACGTTGAGTCGCTCGGACGATCTGCGCCTGCCGAGTCCCCGGCCACGGCTGCCTCGCCCGCCGCCACCGCCGTCCCGTCACCGAGTTCTTGCCGCGTTCAAAGCGCCGAAGGCGGCAAGCCAAAGCAACTACCACGACGACTACTGCTACTTCATCCAACTGAGGCGAGGAAGCGTCCGAGGTTGTCCCTAGCTCAAAAAGCGCCTTAACGCCTGACTGCTTACAGGCCCGTCGAAACCGTCCTAGCCGCGCCTGCCACCCCTTTGCCCTTGCCATCTCTCTATCGTTGTCTCGCCTCTCGGCGGCTGAGCGTCAGCAATTTCGCTTGATCACTTCTGTTCGTTCGTTTTTTGTTCGTCGTCTTCATAGCTTCCGTCGGCCGAGTCCCGATCTCAGCGAGTACCCCCAAGGAAATGGAGGAGGGGAACGGGCCGAGACGCGGACAACAATAGCATGTCGTCGGCGACGGCGTCGAAGAAGCCGGCGAGGGCTTGTTGTGTGCAATTGTGTTCGATTAATCTTTGATTGGGTTTACTGCCAGCGGCCCGGAACACAGCGGTGGGGCGAAACAACAAGCCAGTCCAGTGTCCCTTCTCGGCTTTTTTTGGTTCTGTACCGTGCCGGACGCCCACTACTGCTGCTGCTGCTGCTGCCGTTGTAATTCAGGTCGCCGGCTGCGCTGCAAGGTATCACTACGGCCTCAGCCGATGTCTTTCTCAACGGTCGTGAGAAACCGTGATGGAACACAGCCTATGGTGTTCGCCCCGTACAAGCTCTGCCATCACCGGGGCAATTTGTGTGCGTTGTCTGCTGGTCTGGTCTCGTTTGCGTGGTGTCTGCTCCGAGATCTTGTCTGAGACCTGTGGGCCGATCTGAGCCTGTAATCGTATGCGGGTGTATGTGTGTGTGTGTGTGTGGGTGTGGTGTGTTCAATTACCTTTTCCATCTCGTTGATTTTTTGAACTCTCCCATCGAGCTCCCGCCGAATCGCTGCGGCCTGTTCATCTGCGGAGTCGAGCTGGAAGTTTACAAATCAAAGCGAACAGGCGGCGAATGACTGAGTCGGAGTAAACTCACAGTAGTAACTACGGCAACGAAGAACGAAAACAAGCACCACGACAAAAAAAAAAGCGAATCCAACCCCAAGCAATGTGATGTCTGGGTGTCTGACGTTGAACACCACTGCCTATCTCTCTGGGATCGCCTTCGAAAAGCTTGCACGGACCGCAGCTACAAAGATTGCAGAGTCCAATGTATTCGCCCACATACACGAATACGCAAATGGTCCGTCCGGCTAGGACCAACTGGTGCTAGCAGTCTCGCTGATTTCGGTCAGTATGAGAACTGGTTCATGCGTTTCTCTGGATCCGTCTGAACGATGCGGTGTGATCTGGACGAGGGGACAATGCCACTGCTGCTGGCGCCACCCTGCGGCGTCGCAGTCAATCATCGTTAATTATCCGGTTTTTGGGAGATCTCTCCACGGCTCCTTTCCAGGTGTGCCGAGCTTCTTAAGTCAAACGGGTCCTCTCTTTCGAGTGGAACCGTTGATCCTCACCTATCCCGTCCAACAACTCGACGGGGCTTTGGAAGACTAACAGACGGCTTAAGTCATCGGACAGCTTAAACGACTTCCTCTGAGTGCTCGGATCGGATCGTCGACGAGTTCACCTGTTTGACCCGACGCTCGAGGGAAATCACTCGTGGGAAGAGTTTTTCCACACACCGTCCACCGTTATACCCCCTTCCGTAATTTCCGCCCTCGAGTCGATTCGATATTCCCAATGGTAACGCATAAGGTAACACGTCCCATGAGCCAAATGCAGCTGCATGCATCCCACAATGCAAGCGGATATGGTATACATTTTTGTAACATAAGTGAAGGTCATCACTCTTAGATGTGTGCTGAAATTCACCTGTAGGGCATTGTACAAAAGCTGATGCTCAAACTTCTTAATATTCAAAATATTCTGAAACATGTCGTATAGCTGTTCCTTGCTGAGAACCATCTCTGCAGCTAGGTTCTGCTGCTGCAGTCGGCTTTGCGTCTTTCGAGAGTCCTCGTCTCCACGAAAAATGGCGTCGAATTTCGTCATCCACGATGTCAACACCTGCAACGATGTAAGCACAAAAAAATCAAAAAGATGAACATAACAGGTGACACAGAAGATGAAAAATGTAGACGGAATCAAATCTGAGAAAGTGCCATTCCTGTTCGATCCTACGGTAGAAGTGAAGCCTTCATCGAGGGGCTCGTGTCGCCGAAAATGATGATTATAATAATAATAATAGTACTTAGTAATTTCGACTTGCTAATAATGGTACTTAGTAATTACGACTAATCGTAATTACTAAGGTATGATTAAGAAGGTTTACATTCATCAGCGTGATCGGACTACATACATCGACTAAGCTGTTGCAAGCGTGAATAGGTAACATTAGGATCTCAGTGTCGCTAATCTTACTACGGATAGGTAACGTGGACATTCGTTAATTAGCAGCAATTGCTCACTATTCTCGATCATTCTCTCATGTCTCGTTATATTCAATTATTATATTTAAACGAGATATGGGGATTTTTGCAATTTGCCATATCCTACTCTCCGCCTCTAATGGATGTTCCTGGTATTATCGTCATCATTGTGGGCCCTTGTTGACGTTGGTAGGGCTGCCATTTCACGCATCCACTGAAATCAAAACAGGCCCGGTGTTGACTTCCTGACAGCGTCCGCTAACGGCTGAGGACAACCCCAGCGTGTCATGCGTTTTGCCTTTGTTTGCGTCCTGCCGTGTACGTTACAAGCGTCGAGCTTGGGGTGCCGTGCGTTCGTCAGCGTATATCTATTTTCCTTCACTTCGGCTTCCATATCTTTCCACCTTTGCTCGAAGCTCGACCCATTGCGCTGAAATGTCGCCCTGGTGCTCTATAGCCGACACATCCTCCCAGCCGTGGATATCCTCATGGCTTTCGCTAATGAGCGCAGTCGCGTGGTGCATCGTGGAACGCTCGCAGAAGCGCCATAGGAACACTGATCGCACGGAGAGGAGAGCGCGCGAGCGACAAAGGGAGAGAGTGGGCTAGGTACAGTCTGTGGGTGTGTACGTGTGTGATGGATAGAACAGCGGCAGGATACGGCAAACGGGCTGGCGGATCGGCTCTCCCGCCTGTTTCTGTTCTATCCGCAGAGGCTTGAGACAGGCAACAGCCGGGCACTAATTTATGGCCGGCGATGGAGGTGGAAGAAGTAGAGGCACCAGTCAAACCCTGCCTGCTCGAATCGAGGCCCGACTCCCGACCCTGGGTCCCTGCGTCTCGACCATCTCCTGTCGTGGTCGGCCCCGTCGGCGTCGTCGGAACCACGACGGAGACTGAACCACGGCCAAGTCTGCGTAGCCCTAGCCCTATGAACGTCCGTTTCCACCGAGGTTCCCAAGGTGGAGGCGTAAGGTAGTTCGGCGCAATGTCTGCTGTGGTGACTCCGCCGGTTTGCTGCTACAGCTGCTGCAGCCGTTGCCCTTCTAGCCTATACCGGTAGCCAGCCGGTGTTCCTCCAATAGCTCCCTTCGGGAGGTTCCGGGTTTGGCCAAACATGGCCCGATACCTCCTCCTCACTCTCTTTCGTTTTCTCCCTGTAGAGTGTGTGCAGCGTTTCGCTCTGATGGTCTAGCTCATTGCCGCGGCTGACGCCACTGCCGCCGCTACCACCAGCGCCACCACGAAAGGCGGCCACCGATGTCGGACCCCAGCAGCACTAGCGGAGGTGCTTGGATTGAGGTGCAGAGGTCTGCACTGCCCGTCTACCTACGGCCCCACGGCGTCTACATTGCCGTCCCACGCTTCGTATTTTTGCCTGCGTAACTAATACCTGCCTGTCAGGACGGCTATGCCATGTTGCACGGCCAGGCACAGCGAACGGCAGGCGAATTGTCTGCGCCGACCATCGCCGACGATGGATGAAACTGGCTACCGTGAGGAGGGACACGAAGACGCGGAGTGGAGTTAAGGCGGTGGCACCCGTGGGCGGGCGAACGAAAGAACCAGCCCCCACGATTGTTATTGGAACGTTATTTAAACTTTGTTGTCCGTTCGGCCGTCTGCGAGCGAGGACTTGGCGGATTTGAACGTATGTCGTTCTGGACATTGGCCTTGTGTCGCGTTCTCTGTGTGCTCGCTCCAAGTCGATTGGATGACTGAGATTCGTCGTACAGGATAGGCTCTGGAGTGGTATGAAATGCAGAGAGTGAGTTCTCGCTCGCTTGCTCGCTTGCAAAGGGATACGCAGCAGTGACATGACATATGGGTTTCGTCTGTCTAGCAGCTATATAAAGTGTGGCGTCTTACGGACGACTAGCCGTTGTCGATGATGAAGACGGCCGAGAAGAAGAGGCATTCTAGAATAGAGCGGATATAGTCACTAGCGGACAGTTCTGCAGCGGTGGGGAGCAACTGACGGACGCCACAGGGCAGATGAGGCAGGTGGATATATACATTTTTGTCCACGCATAAATCGGTTCCCGTCTGAGCTACTAAATGTGAATGTGTATGCGCATGCATTACAGCGCATCTCGATGTACAAAAGTAGCACGAACAGAGACGAGCGAATTGTCTGGACAGGAAATTGCAATTGTTCTACAAATCTGCCTTTGCCACCCCAGCAGCCACTGCCATAGTGAACGTGCCTTCTCTGCGAGCTGCTACTATCGGGCGCGCCCAATAAATAAGTGGTGGTCACTGCCATGCTCACAGTACACATTCGAACATATGGCAACGTATGCTGATTACACTTCTCGTATCGTGTTGCTTTGACAACGTCGGTTATACCGTGTGAGCCAAGAGCTGCTGGAGTCCGATGGAGGACTTGTCATTTCATGCTACATCTATCTATAATAGAACATATACGATACTATATAAATAAGCATTACAGTGGCGAAATTCAGTCGGGAATATGTGGCAAAGTAAAGCTTAGCATGGTTATAGCTGAAACGCAGCAAAAACGCAAGCACACAATTTGCAAATGCTGTCAGGAAGATTTCCGGTATGCATTCACGCATTTCATACAATTTGGTTGATGTGAATGAATTAAATGACAAGCAGTATGATGTCCTCAAAATACTCTGTTGTCATCCTTCTCACAGCTGCATAGGTCTGTATCGTTTTCAAGGAGTTAAGGCGTCCCCCCTTAACTCCACGTGTCGCGTGAACATAGTTCACAGCACACCACAAAAGCGCTGTACAGTTAGAATAGGCGCGAGCCACCAGAGTCGACAGAGCCGAAGACTTGTGTCTTGGGACTTGTGATTGGCGACACAGCCGCCAATCACCTGTGAACTCTAGGAAGACCTTCCTACAACTCTACGACACCAGCCCCGATATCCGAACGTGTCCCATTGTAGCGAATTGACGCTGTCGCTCTGACGGTCGAGTCCATCTTGCCCTTTAACACCGAGAGCGGCATGTATGTAGTCGGGGTCATGTAGTATTCCTCACGGATTATATGTCGTCGTCGTTGTTGTTCGGCGTAGTCCCTATCACGTCAACGAGACTCCAACGAGGGATAGGCTATGGATGAGGCTACGTGCGCACTTCTCCCGGGTTCATGCGACCCAGCTGGCGGGCGTTCCTATCTAGGTGCTACGGAGTAATAGTAACCAAGGAAATTATACGATCAACGATACACGCCCAGTCCATTGAGATACATGGCGATCATTGGGACATAATGAAGACCGGCTTCCCGCGGCGCTAGTGATCGGGGATTGTTCGTCCTCGGGCTCAAACCGGTAGAGGCACATGCGATCGTAGTTATTGTCATAGTAGTTCTAACTGTGGGCCTGGAAATATAATTGGTTCGCTAATTAGCGATTACTCACCGTTTCTTTACTAAGACCATCGATTTCAGGAAGCGATCTAACTCTTTTCTCGATGTTGTTTCGAAAAACTTCTCTGAAGTCATGTTGAGAGCAGGCCCCGCTCACGACCATTATAGCTACTCGGTCACTCTTGAGAAACACCTGAAAGTAATGATAGCAAACGAAACAATGAACAGAGGGCTCATATCTTGTGAGAGAAAATCATTATTTACATAGGCGAATAGAAAACAAACTCCCAGCAATGACACAGCAAACGTCGAAAATGAGAGACGAGTCGTTGCCGCGTTGCGTTGCCATATGGGATTGATAGACCAATGGTTAATAAGCAAAGCCTAACGGAACACTCTATAATGTCGAAGAATAGCCTTGTTTGGTTGTTGTCTATCTGCACCATGGTCCATGATATGTTTTGTCTGCAACAGTGACATAGCACACCAATTTAACCATAAGGTATACCAGCAGGTCCTTCAGCCAAACACTGGCATCAAACTTCAGAATTCATGCATTGACGAACGCCTTGAAATTGACGCGCGCGAAGCCGCTGTCGTCGATCCCACGACGTCGAAACCCCCACGGCCGTACTCACATGTACATTTAACTAGAGCGCGAATAGCAAATCTAGACACCTCGCCATCGAGTGGCGTTATTGTGGCGATACTGTCAGCTTTTCATCATTTCTCGTCGTATCGTGGAACAGTCGTAATTGTTGTGAATGACCAGCTACGAGTGAAGCAGCCGTGAGGCTCGGCTGCGTGAACCCTCTCGACGGTGTGGGGCCAGCTATCACGTGTCGATCCAGACGAAGTGTGCGAAAGTGTGCCGAAGTGTGCCGCTGATACGCGACCGTTTGGTCATTTCTGTGAAACGGAATGGATACGTCATCAGCGACTATGGCAGGGCCGGTGATGGTCTTCCGGATGGTAATGTTGCGGTTTCAGGGAGGCCTTCATCCGGAAGGCCTCCTTTCCTCGTCCTTGGCATCGTTCCTTAACCGATATCATTACACCGCTTCCACATCGACAGCACCGCCCCTACTTCGAGCGGCATCGCTCACTGCTATAACGTGTGCCCGCGGCTCTGCTGGCCTCATGGGACAGAGGAAGAGCAGATGAGGGACGAGGAAATCTCCTTTCTTCGAGCGAACGAAATGTCTGCGGCAGGTGGATAAGATATGTTCCCCTATAGTCTATGCTCTTTAAGGCAACGGACGCAACAGGTGCCACCATTTTAAACAACGGGCGACGGTATTTGTATAGCAGCAGTGAAGGCGCAAGCGAGACGAGGAGACCTCCAGTAGAGGCCCGGTAGATGATGCTGGTACTGCTTCAACGATGGCTTGTTGCTCAGACCTGGCCGAAACGGACCCGAATGGACGGACCATCTGCGTAGACCCTCGGGATCAGGAAGGCTCGTCTTCGAAGTGGCCTCGGCTCAAGGCAACGCGGTTGGGGCGAGTAGCAACTAGGGATCACACAGCGGTAGGTCGCTGCAGGTCGTTCGATAAGAAGGAGCCGACAGGCCGTTTCGGTAGGTACTCACGAACCCCAAAAGTGTATAGGCGTCAAGGTAAGAGGACCGACTTCCGGAAAACGTCAACATACGGCAAGAAGCAAACCCCTCGTAGCCAGGCGGAATATAGCGGGCCTCCGCAATATGATAGTACTATACCCAGAGTGACCGGGGACACAGCGAAGACGGAGGAGGAGGCGGCGGCGGCGGCGGCTGTTGTTGTCGTCTGCCATTGGCAGAGCCAATGACCGCGACCGAGCGCTCGCGTCGATCTCTCTTTCTCTCTATCTATATCCCTACAGGGAGAATAGCAAGCCAGTGGCCGTTCCGTAAAACGACTCGGAGACGGGCCGAATGTCCACGTCACTCATCCTTGAGTTTCGCACCCTCAGTGCTGGCAGGAGTATCGCATTGTCGTCGGAACTATCTATTATACATGTATAGTTACTAGGTACCTGGGCAGCTAGGCACCTTTGCATTTAAAGGGGTTGTCCGTCTTGTGAAGCAATGCCAAAAACAGTTGTACCGTGGAAGTTAAATAAACGGCTGTGAGTCAGCCCGGAAAATATAAGCTACCTAGGCACGTGTGACACAGCATCGTGTGAATAAATGATATATATATATATATATATATATATTCGCACGTTCGATCGCATGACAATAAATAAGCTGTAAATTAGCTTCACAAATAGTAAATATCAGTGCCTATACCGATACATTACCGACACGCTATATTTGATGGTTCAAGTCCTCTCTCAGTTTTAATGATTGTGACAGACACTATGGAGATTCTCACATCATATTTTATACAACTTGAAATGGAACAAATTGACTGGGGCTATTTCACGAGGAAATGCGTCACGTATCTGTCCTACGATACGGATGTATGTCTATTGTTATTACATCGTATTATATGGGTACATTGTACCAAAAGCAACGGTTCACCCACTTACCTCCGTGTAACTCTGTACAGCGTTCTGGAAGGCCTCGTCCGCAGCAATCGTCGTCTCTCCTTTGAGAAAGGCCTGAAACCGTTTCTGAAGTGTCTCGAGCTGTTCTTTCGTGACCTTCATCTGCCGGCGTGACATGTCATTTGGTTGTTTCGCGCTGAACGGGTACGCCACGCATCGCAGGATAAACACGTATAGCTGGAGTCTCTTGCGGCGCTCCTATAACGACGAACAGGAATACAGGAAGTGGTCAGTACCCGATCTACGAGGGGAGGGGTTGTTAAGCGTACAGTACGATATCTCATCTTCGTTACATATTATGCATCTTCATAAGACTGACCCGCCGAACCTGAGAATACTATCAATTTAGTACGATGTTTAGCAAAATATTTTAACACCGATGTACACAAAGCACAGCTGTCGATTGATTTGTAGGATCGTCCACTCGTTAGTTACTTGGTGCGCCAAGCATTTAGAAGAAGCGAATGATATGTTGGTTGCATACAAATGTGCTAGTCACCATTGTATGTTTAATAGGCTTAGTGTTTCTGAGAATGCACTGTCTTGACATCTCACAATATTCACTGATATTCCAGATGAACGGCAGTAGGCAGCAAAAAAATATTCGCCGCCAAATCAATATTCCAGTCGCCGCACAGTGCCATTCTGTCATATTCCCCCGCAGGGACCGGCAAAAACAGATTCTAGATTATCGAACGCTTTGTGGCTTCTGAATGCCTCGGCCTCGTTCGGCTCCAACGTCACATCCCCTTGAGTCGTCCGCGTTATCGCCTCTCCAAGCGACCCGCTCCCTTCAGTCCAGCCGAATAGCACATGTGAGAAGCCCCGATAAAAGGTCCTTCTATAGACGACGAGAAAACGGCAAGCCAAAAGTGTGAAGAATACCCACACAGGAAAAGAAACGCCGTCCATGGCTATCGAACAAAAATTGAGCGGAAGGCTGTGAGGCTACTCGAGAGGACACTCGGCGGCCGGAAACCCGCAAGTTGTACTTCGAACATATTGGGTCCCTGAAGTTTTTAGGTTCGATTTTTTGTCTAGTTGGCATTCGTTGCTGCGCGCTGCTGATAATACTGCCTGACTCCTCTCTCCCTCCCAGCCGAATCGGTGCTGGCGATTGCCACGAATTGCGCACGAAAAGATCTCGACTCCACCGGGGGGCGGGGGGGGGGTCTTGCCGCCGTCAAGCCTTGCAAATGAAGCGACAGACGTCGTCGATTGGCGAATTATCGAATATGCTTGATCTATTTAGGCTGTCCAAATCGATCGTTCTGGTGGGGATCCTGTGCGGTTGTCGTTTGTGCGATTGCGCCCACGGTTCCGATAGCGATTACAGGGGGTGTGCCGACTTATGCGTTGAATAATCTTAGCGAATTGATGTGTTTTCCTTCTAATCAATGGTTCAGCAATTGCCAGTAGAAGGCTAGTTTTTTTTTGTATTGGATGAAAGCTTGTCATTGTAAAATGATTATGATTGGTATTATTGTTGCTTTTGATGAGGGAGTATTCTACGCACCCCTTTCCAAAAAAATGAAACGATCTTACAGACTAGGAACGACGTAATTGGCTCATGTCCAGCACGTGGTTATCATTTTTCAAAACCGAAGCGTCCTTTTAAGAATATAAGGTGGTATAAGAAAGATATTATGCAAGTTGGTTGTAGGTTGTTACTGACGCTAACCATGAACCAAAAACCACCTGTGCTAGTGGATATATAATGGTTTCTTATGTACAAATGAATATCCCTATTAGATACCACTTCCTCCTCTAACAATGATGATTGGTATTGTTTTCTCCTCAAACCTTTCTACCTAAAGGAATAACGATAATATTAATAATAATAATATTGACCTCCTCCTCGTTCTGCGGCGAGAGGTCCGCTCCCGTCTCCTCGCTGGACGGTGGTTGAGTACCAGCTTGAAAGGCGGCCTGACTTTGTTGATGGCCTTGCGACGATTGGTTTTGCTGGGCTTTGGCCTGCAACACAAACAGCAAACGAGCTGTAAGAGAACGCCAACCGTGTGAAGACTATTCATTCGAACTACTCATTTTGGCGAGCTTCCATAATCGAGGACGCACACCAACGAACCAGCGATCGAGCATAGGTGTGACGTCATTCTGACAACGGAACACAAAGCAAATTCGACTGACGCTCATTTTGAGAAGATTTCTGATTTTTTTTATTAAAATTCTCGATGCATGCAGATGGCAACAATCTGTAGATCCACTGTTGTTAGTTCCAGAGGTACACACACACACACATATTTTTCGTTTGGGTGAAGGTACAGAATCCGATTATGTCCAGTACTTTACGATAATTTCATCAAGACAGGTATGCGTATTAACAATAACTGAATGACTTACACGATCGATGGTATTCGTTTTCGGCAAAACATTAATTAATGTGTCTCCATCTGTCAGGCTTATTACAAGGTATGCGTACATTTTATTATAATAATAATTTTAATAATAAATTGAAAAAAGCAAGCAACAACATGATGAGAAACCTGCTTCCAAAAGTTACCTCATAGTGTACATGCATTCAAACAGAACAAAATCGTCATGTCGCACAGATTTGACAGGTGTAATCGTTGAACAGCTAAACACAAAAGCTCACACGAGCCGTTTAATTAGAAATCTCTGCCCCTTATAAATGTCAAACTGTCGTCAACGACCCTCGTCACAAAATGTCTCACCGAAACGCCCCGGCAATATTAGCAAATAAATAAATATATATATATATATATATATATATATATGTCAGAAGACCATTGCCGTAAGGAAGTGAGCGATATTAATCACTGAGAACAGCTGCTATTCGGCATGAAGTTGTCGCTGAACCGTCAAACTCTTTATGTCAGAAGCATCGTATAGGTTGTTGATGTTCCGACCGACCTGTTCCTGGAGTAGCGAAATGGGTGCGGGGCTTGTGGGCCGCAGGCTGTTCGATCTCTGCTGGGGCACAGCGGGCAATCCGCTGGCCGTCAACGACACCGATGAGACGGAATCGGTGGCTGCCGGGGAGATCGAGCGCGTGGTGATACCCGATGAAGGGAACTCAAGCGTAGTCACCGAAGATGACACCCGGACCTGTCGTAAATCAATAAAGGAAAAGAAGACGTGTGGACTCGTTAGATGAAGATGATGATGATCACATTCGAGAGGAGCGATCTCCAAAAGTGCTCATGCGATGACTGATTAATTATCCCTGTCGTGTCGGGATACATTTACGTTATTGCTAAACACACCTTTTGCAACATGAACTTCTTTAGGAGAACTTGAGAACTAACTCAGTTCCGCGAATAAACTATGAATTAAATAGAATACAATTAAATATGTGTAAATAGCGGATGTGGGGATACTCGTAATCATGCGTAGACTGCTCGAATAGGCTGAATTTTAGTATATATATATATATATATCGATTTAGGATTCAGGCTCCTGGTATGCAGGCCAATGAATAAAGCAATGAAATAAGAGTCGTAGCGTTTACTAAATGCTCGAGTGTGTCCAAAAACCCTATGGAGACCACCGTCTTACGCGTGTGATTATTGCGCATAGATAGCAAAGACGAATTTTGTGACACACAATAGAGACAGACAGAGGCGACAAACACTCAAATGAGTGTTTGCGGATTCTATCTGACTCTTTTATTCAGGTATATGTTTCTTCATTTGTTAAATAGCGTGGATGGCAGTGCTATCGAATGAATACGTTTCTTTATTAGTTGGAAAATGCCTAAAGTGTAGGTAGAACACGAATCTAACACGACATCAATATTTAAATTCATGCATGCATGCCCTTCAAATTGTTATTTGGCACTCTCATAGATACACTACAGCTCCAAACAATACCATATGTTTGGGATTAAATCCTGCCAGATGTGTGGAATCTATAGATTTCTTTATCACTATTATTATTATTATATTATTTTTTTTATTATTTTCTTATCTGTGGATTCTTGGCAGAGAATTAAAGAAATATGTGAAGGTAGACCCGATAGGTTTTTGAAGAAATACCCAAATGTGGTTCCGAGCTCTGTCACGTAGGACAACAGCTGAAAGTCAGCTAGACACGAGCAATCATAATCTACGTAACTAGTAATGCGGCACTGGTGTATTTTCTCATGCCCATACCTTGCCGAATGCGAGCCAATTCATTGAGCGCAGTGTTCTTTGGCACGCTTCAGCATATTTTGAATGACACCTGTGTAGTGTCACCTGTTGATCTCGCTTAATATCGAGACAGGTGCGCCAAAGGGCAGCGTGACATGAGCTCGAGAAGGATGCTGGTGGCTCTCGCGGTGAGGTGGGAATAAACCCGCGGATAGGCCAAGTTCGTCGACGTCGTCTTCTAGATGTGGATAAAACGAGCATCGACCATCAAACCGCCTCGTGTTAACTAGGACCATGTCCGACAATCGTTCGCTGGTGAACTGCTACTGAGAAGAGCTGATTCGCTGGATGTAAACGAAACCGATATATGGCCACCCCCGTCCATTGGCCTTTCATAGGCGGAGCGAGGAGAGAGGTCATTGTCGAACCCCACGCGCTGCAGCGCTCTTGACACATAGTGGTGCGTACAGCCCATCCGTTGGCGATGACCACTCGGCCCGCATAATAAATAGGAACCGAGTCCGACGAAAGCCGTGATCTCATGGTCATTCGCTAATTTGCGTACAGCACCTACCACTTTAATACACGACTCGCGTGCCGGCGTGCGATACATCTGTACTGATATATATATATATATATATATATATATATATATAATATATAGACGTGTATCGAGAGAGCGAGACACGAGCGAGATATGTATGCTAAACGTTTGCGTCCGGTGTATTTCCGCCGTGACAGAGCTGGAGTGTTTAGCTAAAAACACGGTTTGTTGGTTACTATTTTGTTTCTCTATTCCGTTCGAAATTCATAATTTATCATAAATATGCGAACCTTTTCAGGGATATTGTCATGTCAACTTCTAAAACTGTATTCATCTGATCATATGCAAAGAAAGCCGAACGCGTCACTAATCTATGACTAATAGTAGGTAACTAAGCCAGAGATTGCTGCCTATGCGAAAAACAGAGGAACCTCAACGTATCATAAAACTCTCTCCAGGTGCTGATTAGTTCAGCTTATAGTTCTACATACACCTGTAGCACCTTTGCATGAGAATATCTTGCAGATAATGCCATTAGGAGACGACTGGACTGTACCGAGCCGTAAGCGTACCTGCCACCGCGTCAAACAAACTTTCAGCACAGACCACTCATTTGGGACGTTAGCTTGAGTCCACCATGGCTTCGGCCACTGCAGTAGACAGGCTCACCTCTGCAAGAGAGCACTTGCACATATCGGGTACAGTCGTGTAGAAAATAGCAAGATATCTCTCACGGCAAGCAGTGCATCTCGTGCAATATCCAGCCCGACATGTGCTTTGAAGTGAAGACGCTTCTTGGCGTCCTCGAGACGCTCAGTCTCAAGGGAGGCCTTTCTTACTGAAGAGTGCAGAGGGAACTACATTCACCGAGAGTGCAGAACTGGAGATTTAGTCGAATCCTTTGGCCGGAGCAGAGCTTTCGTGTATCATTGAAAACTGAGAGTGCGTTCTGCAAGAGCAGGAGAGATTAGTGTCCTTCTAATCTTCTCGTAAGCAGCAGGTCTACCCAACTCGAGTTGTCTTGACTAAATTAATTTTGGGTCGTGTCAGGGGCAGTGCCAGACCAAGCGGAGAGAGCGTTGTAGTCCACACGGGTGAGCATCTCCTGTGGCCGAGCTTATACCTCTTGGACGATCACTTATAAGTATGTAGTGTAGAGAACGACGGGAGCTCAAATTCTCATCAGTAACTCATTCAAATCTACGAGGGAGGCTTACAGGAGGCTAACATGTAAATTGACATTTATTGAAAAAGTATTCATTAATTATTACACATTCGAAAATAGATTCACAGTTGGGAAAAAGCTTGTAAGCTTACTTTTTACCCTAGTACTGTAAGCCAGTATTTGCGCAGATACACCCATATATATATATATATATATATGTCATTAGTCTGCTATCGCAACGTACAGATGGGGCTGAGAATTTACAGCCGAAATTTACAGCTCGATCGTTGTGTGCGTCAGCCTTCGCAACAAACTAATCATCTGGATACCCTGACAGCTCAATAAATCACTGCTTGTTTGATGAACACAACACGCTCAGCTCCGTTTACCAGCAATCATAGTGTCGATAATTCAGTCCCTAATTTTAAATACAAAACAATCAAGGCCATACTTATAGAATATCAGATGTCTGGTAACCTTGACCAACGATAGTTGAGTTACTGCCAGAATATCAAGAGCGTAATATTGTAGAGATGTCGCTCTGTTCATTACGATAACATCATCGGGCATTTCGTTATTTAATTTATACTGACGCTTTAATCTCACTAGCTATTAATTAGCAAGGCGTCGTAAGCAGATAAAGCAAGATCCCCGCCGCCACTATCCAACGCACAGCGACCAGGATTGACGTTGTACCCGCAACAACCTTCCCCACCATAACGACGAAAGCCCGTTATCGTGCCCGCCTCCGTAAAGCACAAGTCCGCACGAATACTGTTGATGATGAAGGATGAAGTGCCTACGCGGTCACCCACTGATCCTGCAGGATTTAGAAGCATCTGCTTATTAAAGAAATGGGTATAGAGAGGCAATCAACAGTTTTGTATTGGAACATGACTATAGTGAAGGCATCTGCGGATGAATATATTTGCGTCATGAAAGGATATTCTTCGGCCGAATATAAATGTGCTTAGTTAAACGTGGGTGTAGTCCCATGAGAATTTGCGGCCGTTAAATGGCAAAGGTTTCGAATGAGGAACAATTACTCGGAAACGTGTATTGTAACCATTATTATTATTATTATTATTATAATCACTATTATCTAACCTAAAAGCGTACGCCGACATCACTACTATTATTCTATATTCATACATCATGTTTGTTGTAACATTTCAAACCCATGCTAATACGAAACACCATTACGAGATGCATAGCTAGTTAAATTGAGAGCACACTGTATACAACGAAATGGAGAGCAAAGCTTCCTTATGTACAGTATGAATTACCATTGCAAATGACACATAATATCTTTAGCTCGTTACGATCTGCTTTGCCCGTTATCATGGGACTCGGTACGCCAACGTTTTAAAACAGCCAACACATGAAAACGGTCATTTCACAAATGGCTGTTATGAACGTTTTATCCCAACCTGACGTTTCCATACACGGTGCATTTGCCTTTCTCGCTTCGCTTAGAATCGAATGTTAAAATTATTGCCGTGCTGTGCTGCGGCAGGAGCAAGCAGCCAGCGAAACTGGCCAGCTTGTTAATTCGTATCGGATTATTTTTCGCTGCAGCTTGAGTACACCGTTCGCGCGGTCTCTCTCTCTCTCTCAGCGTTTGTTTTGACCGACGACAAGCAGACCTCGCGCGCAACGGAGTAGATCCCACTACATGCGGGATGATCTCTCGCTATCTTTACGGCCCTGATACCTCGAAGCATTGCGGGGGTACGAGAGTCCTCGACAAGGCATTGCAAGCTGGACAGAAGAGAAAGAACGGGCCGCGATCCACGACCCCGACGAAGCCGAGGCGCTGGGATACCTCGGGAGGGCACACTTGAGATTATTCAGCCCACGACAGAGTCCCAAGAAAAACTTCCTGAGCTACACAGATTATTGCCAAGGGTCGTGACGCGAGGACAGAATGTCCCTCTGTCTCGAACGCTGACTAGAGCGCCAGCTTGAGGGCCTCAGCATGTGGCACAACTAGCGGCGGCGGCGACGGCGGGGGGGGGGCGAAAAAAATCCGACGACACTTTATTGAAACGAGAACGAGCGAGAGAGAAAAGCACGAGATCAAGAGGAATGAGAGGCGGCCTCTCGAGACTATCTGACAACGATACAAATAATTCATTCATGGCGTCTTAAATTCATTCTTCCGTTGGTCCGTTTTGACGCTGCTTGGATATTTATTACTCGACGATACGGTAAACCATATACAACCGTGTCCCGGAGGAGGAGGAGGAGGAGGGTGGTGTAAGGAATACGTCTAGGCACAGGTTAAGTAGTACGTGCCACCCACACGACTGGAATAATATAAAGTGAAATTTATGCAGGCGTAGGAAACACCAACGATCCGGCCAATCCCAGCCATCATCATTGGCACTCTCTGACCTCGCCTGGAATGATCCCGAGTCCCTGTGAACTATTATGACTAAGTTGGGTATGTGTTTTCTTTTCAGTAGAGGCGGAAACCTCTCTTCATAAATACCTCGGCAATGGTCAATATTTCCTGGTGGCTATCAGCCTCGAATTCGGTTTCACTGGTATGAAGTGTCAAGGTGTTCACGCTGGTCAAACATAGCTCCACGGTGGACTGATATTCAGAAATCATTTCAAGAAAAAGGTCACCGAGTCCAGGGTAGAGATTGAAGCTGGGACCCCATGCGATCTATCCACCCCGAATTGCCAGTCAAATGGGTATTCATGTAATGCTGTGAATAACCTGGAATGACTGACGATCCAGTCATGACTTAGACTAACACTCTATAGACATGAAGTGTTGAACATTGCCAGGCAAGAAAATACAGCTATTTTCGTTGAAGTCAGTGCGACGTTTTCGCATTGAAGTCAAATGTGATGAAATCCGCCGAACTGGGGCACTGTTGTGCCAATATAAACGCTGCGTTCATTAACAGACACAATACAAATTTCCGCCACTGATTATTAGGCAACTATTCGGCAAATATCCAATGGTAAATAACATGAAAAATCAGGACCAGCTCGGAATGGTTGAAAGAAATGGCACGTCCTGGTTAGATTGAGAGAGGGAGAGAGAGAGAGAGACCCTGTTAATACAAGCTTGGTATTAACTTGCGCACTCGAGCGCCGCATTTTTATCAAGGCAGCCAGCCAGCTGAGAATATTGAGGAAGCAGCTAGAAAAATAACGATTTTAATAATACTTCTCGCCCAGTGAAGTCGGTCCTTACGTTCCGGCCCTAGCACGAGCATACTCATATGCCGCCGGGCCGGTGCCCTCTGCTCTTAATGTCCGAAACTCCGACTGAGACCTTCCGAGGCTCCCGGAGGGCCCCCGCCGTGCTCCACAGGGGCTAACGGACTCTTGCCAGCGCAGGACGTCCAAGTCCAGTGCAAACGCTGTTGTCTCCAGCTTTTGCCCAGCCAGAGCTCCAATATGAGAGCGTCAAGAATGCTCAAGATATTTCATGACTTTTCCCATTCCCTGGCTTGGCACCGACATATCCAACTGAGGCAGGATCAAGGCAAAAAAACACGTGGATAAATAGGAATATCAACAACACGTGTCTACGTGTGCCGTGCCTTCAAGAAAATTTCAAGACGTCGTACACTGTGAACTCAAACAGGTGCTTAATCTCGTAAAATCGCCGAAGTGTCCATGGGAGGTCCAATCAGAGATACATGTTAAGGTAATGTAGCACATTTCAAATATGCGGTTGAGTCACACGTTTGTGTGCGTCTAGACTAGATATGATACAATTGACTTATCAAGGCGTCATTGTACTATAGGCCTTATTATACATAGGCGTCACTCACCTCGCCCTTTTGTGCCCCCTATATGAATGAAGTAGTGGCAATTCCTTCGGTAGATACGACACGGATGAAAGGCGAAGGCCCAGATAGAAACAATACAGGCTCTCCATTACCTCTTCAATTTTCTACCGATACGTGCACCTGGCAATTTCGTCGTACACCTCTTCATAGCGTTGCCCTGTTACTGTCGGGGTGCGTTTCTTTACTCAAATTTGTTGTCGCTATCCACTGGCGTTGCTACTCGATAATGTGCCTACCATTGAATCTCAACGCAAGACGATGGCCTATTGTCCCGTTTGTGTATAGCGATGCTACGTTCGTTATCCATGGCGACGCTTCCACTTCCCCCAACGTTCACCGTTTACCAAACCAGTATACCAGTATGGAATATGTCGTGCGCATGGGCACAAGCCACGAAATTGTAGTTTGCACATGCGGCCGCTGCCTGGCCACTGCTGGTGGAAGCTCGAATTATGTTCGAGTTCTTGTTGAAGTGATCTCGTCCTGGCGAGGAAAGTCACGCGGCTCTCGCCCTATCTATTTATGCTTCCCTCTTCCTCTCTCTCTCGCCCTCTCGCTTGTTCGTTCCAACATGTCGCTCTGATGTCAAGAAGCCGACACTGGTATCGCATGCCATCGCGTCAACGACGTGCACTGTGACGGTGACGCTGGCAGCGATGAGCAGTCATCGTGGCCATGCAAGGGTCCCCTCCATGTCTGAAGTTAGGAAGGCGTCGAGAAACGCGGGCAGCCAGACACGCGGCTTCCCATGTTGGCGGGCCTCCTGTCGACGGCTGGCCTGTTTCTCCGCATGGTTCCGCTATGCGGAGGAGACAAGGAACGGGTGGCACAGGGGGCAAAACACGGATGAGCAGTCGGTCTCCACGGCGTGGGGTGGCGTATAAGGCCGGGATGGTTTGGGTATACGGGACGGCTTAGGTGTAAGGCGAGGAGGCGGAGCCGGACACCTCAATGGGAGACGCCTGAACAGAGCCAGAGAAGGAATGCGACAGCCGAGTTATTATGGATGCGTCAGGATCACGCGATCTCATCGCCTCTGTTCTCTTCTTTTGCATTAACAGCACTGCTCGTGGTGGCTGTGGGCGCTGCTAGTCGCCGTCTGGTAGTCTTCTACAGAAGAAATGAAGGTTGGGGCCTCCGTCAGCTCTCCGGCACAAACCGTGTAAATGCGCACACACCTACGCGGTCGGTGGTAACCCCCGCGCCCCCCACCCCCCACCGCGCTCCATTTTTCTCGTTTCTAAGACTTCCTCCCTGTATAGTCTGCTTGCATAGTACGATGGGTATATTACGTCAAGCGGTGCAGCCCCGCCTGATTATCCCTCCGAGCGTGGTGTTGGTATACGGTAATGATCGCGACGATGGTTGTTGCAGTAATAGTACTAGCAACAGTAATGGCGGAGGTACGAAAGTTGTCCGAAGCACGGCCCAAGTAACAACACGTCCATGGCCAAAAGGAAAAGCAGCGGTGACGGAGGCAGTCGCAGAAACGGAACGGCAGCAGCGGCAGGACAAGATCTAGGCCCGTAAAGCGGCTCTATCGTACGCGCATGTTAGGAGTCGATCAGCCAAGCGTGAGACCCGTAGTCTTTCTCCAGCCCACGAAGCGGATTGGAGACTAAACCGACGGCGAGCAGGCAGTAACTACATCGTTGTTGGTCATCTCGAGTATTCATTCTGTCAAAGCACGGGATTGAAAAACAAAGGTCACGACTCGCAGCACTGCAACAGCAGCAGCAGCAGCAAGGTCTTTGATGAGGGCAGGATACAGATTAGGTAGGCCGCGTGAATGGCGATGGCTGCTGGCACTAAATAGAATGAGTGTGATTCCAAATAGACTATTTGCGTTCCTGTGGTATAGGGAGAGACAGAGCTGTACACAGCGCTCTATCTGCGCACCGAGCAGGACTTCGACGTCCGCCGAAAGGAACGGACATACTCGGAGATTTCACAATCACTGGCTTCGTGTGGAGAGTAGCGCGGTACACGGATCACACGATATGTTCGGAGCATCGTTTGTGTTTAGGTATAGATTCTAATAAATCCGTTCTATGGAAATGGGAAACCTCTGAGGAGCTATTCGTTGCTCACCCACCCTATGATAGCCAGCAGTGAGGACGATGACATCGACATTTCAATCGTATAATAGATAACAACCTATATACATATATATATATATATATATATATATATATATATACGGATGATTTCTCGTCGAAACTGTTGTCGGAGGGGTGGAGCTTGGTCTAAATAGTTGTTCTCGAAACAAATATTCTCCTCTCCAGCCAGGCAGCACACTCAGATCGGCGGGATGTTACGATAAGTCAAATTTCATTTGAATGACTCAAATATGACCTCGTCTGATCTGACGAGAAGCTTCTGTACTAATATTATTCCTATTAAATAATAGATTCAGTTGTACAGATATGTGTCGGTGCTCAATCGAGTACAACGATCACTGGCAGAGGGAGAAAGAGAAGTTTCCAGATGAATCATATCGTTCAATTAGCAACAACTAGATACCTGCCATCAGCTTTTAGAAGCTGCTAAATTAAGACGGATGATTAAGATACAATAAAATTTAATTACGTCTCTGCCAGTAGAATTCAACACAAACGATCCCCATGCTTCATGTGACGCTAAGCACTGGCCCTGATTGATTCTTGTATCCTCTCATACGCCGCTATCAACGACCACCCAATGAACTAACATCGACCACTCCACTGTAAGCATGTCCTTTCGCACGACTTCACTTATCTCAGGTAATGAATACCTCTGTATATATATATATATATATATCCTGTTAGAGACGCTGAATCCGTGTAATGTATATGTGTGTGTGTGTGTAACCCAAGCTCCGTTCATGCGAAGTGGTGGAATTACTTTATACTATTGCATTACATGCCTATACGCCATCTATCATATCAGAGTTCTGCTTGCGTGTGACACAGCATGCCATGCATCTGATCATCTCTGTGTATGTCCTGTTGTGTCTATAACTTACCGTGGGCGGCTCGGAGACATCTTCGACGGTTCCCGCATCCCCGCCCTCATCCTCCGACGATGAGGGTTCCAACATGACAGCAACAACGGTGGCGCCGACGTTGCCTAGCCTAGCTTCGGTAGCAACGTTGGAAACCTCCGCGGGCCGCTACTCTCGCGAAGACCAGCAACGAATTGGACGAATGATGCCGATGACTGATGGCTGATATCGAATACTTTTGCTTGGCGGCCGATGCTTGATGGCGGATGACACTGGCACGACCACCTGTATCACTGAATGGCGAATGCTACCAAAACTGCACCTGGTAGCAGTTACAGTAGTTGTTGTAGTTGTAGTAGCATGAGTTTAATGCAGCGATCGTAAGAACGAAGCGTCAATAGTTGCGGCGCGTACACACGAACGCACTGAAATAGCACGCTGCCTGCTCATCAATCTACTGCTAACTACCCATTGGATGGGACAGGATAGGTATGGCTTGGCGTTCCACCTTGGCCTCCCTTTCAAGCCGGTCGTCTTTTGACGGCCGCCTTTTCTAGCCTTTTTGTTTCGGCTGCGAAGCAGAACAAAACGCACGTTTTTTCTCTCTCTCCCTCTCTCTCTCTGTAGATATATATACGTATATAGATATATCTCGACCTTTCTCTTTCTCTCTGTCTCTCTCTCTCTCTATCTCTCTGTGTCGTACGTAGCGCAAAGCGTTGGCTTTTATTCTAGTAAAGATTACAACGCCGTGTGATTAACCGCTGTAATCTCACCGCTGTAGGTGTCAGCCTCTATTTGCTACAAGTGACTTTCAAATTGTGTCAACCCTCTACGAACTGCCTCCAATTTGCGCTTCTACTCGTATACTAGATTTGCCACGCTGGCGCTTTCTCGTCCGTTTGCCTCTCGCTCGCTCGGAATACTTCCACGGTCGGATACTATCGTTGCTAACTCTGTCGGTCCGCAAACTCGGCCGAGCTCTCTCGGTGACGACGTCACGAATGTACGGGGTTGACCCCGATAGCCGATAGTGGCACCTGCGAAAATCCTCAACAAGAAGAACGGTCCACTCGAGTCGCTCACCAACGTCGACGAGAAGAACAAGTTCTCAAGCACACAGCGATGGCCTGGCGTCAAGTCGGCTTTGCGCGCTCAGCAGTTAACTCAGCCCGCCCTTCTCAGAGAGCTGTTTCATCTACGGCAGTCGACTTCTAGCTGCTCGATCGTCTATTCTATGCAGAAGGGAACGCGCGTAAGAAGCAGGTTAGAGATGTTTCGGTGAGTGTTCGTGCTCGCGCGACAGAGATGTTCGCTTTTTCTCTCTCTCTCTCTCCCTCTCTATGCCGTTCCTTTCTCTCTCAAGTTAGCTTCCTTTAGGAGAATACGTGGCGTCTCCTCGGGGTCGCCTTTCCGCTCTGCCGTTCTTCTTCCCGTTTTATTCTCTAAACATGCTGTCCTACTACGGCAGGACAGTTGCGGGTCGGCCTCACTCGCCGACGCACGGCTTCGTTGCAGCGCGCACCAGCGAAGGCGCCTCTCTACTCGTCTAATGCAGCCAAAGCGATGTATAGCGTAGCAAACGTTAGCCCCCCCCTCCTCGGCTCGATTTCTATATCTGCCCGTCTCTCTCTCTCTGTCTCTCTCTATTTCCTTGCTCTCGTCGTATGGCGCGACTGTGTCTGACACAGGCCTCGAAGTCGATGGATGGGCCTTCGGTCTTCGCTTGTGGAATTCCCGTCAGTTCTTGCACTGGCGATGGTGGGAAGTTAGCATTCTTCTTGGCTCGACTCGCCCGGAGGGCCACGCCCTCTCGGAGCGTCCGGAACGGCGCCGTCAGACTGGACCTGCCGGCAACTCTGGATGCGGCACGCTGTCGTCGCGACTGTAATGTGGTCAGGAAGAGATCGGACAGAGGAACAACAAAAGACGCAGAGAAGAATAAATGGTCTCAGAAGTGGATTCACCGAGGTGCGCGCGTCCGCCGCACCTTGTGCAGAGAGGAATACTAGATATTGTGAGGGTGTGTCATTAGAGTGTATCTCTCATATCACACTCAACTATTACGCTGCGTAAAACGAAGCTAAATTAGTAATCTGGGACAAAGAAAATGCGCAGTAAAACTACAATTCTTTGCTCGTACCCTCAATCTCCAACGTACATCTTCGTATATATATATATATATTTGATGGGGAAAATAGGAAAGAAATTCTCTATAATTTAATAATAATACTAGTACTAGTAATAAAATAATCTAAAGAATAAAAACAATTAAGCGCTTGACCAATGGCACCGTAAACAGGAATGTTAGTTGAGGTTTCATAGCTGATTTCTCTAATGTATAGTTTAAATGTGATTTTGTGTGACGTACGACTCATCTGTTCGTTTACGGTTCCATAAAATACATTCAAACATAGTGAACTAAAAGTCCGAATGCAGCTGCGCTGTAAATATATAATATAATAGATTATACGAAGAGGCTGCCTTAGTTTCTCGGTAGTATAATATTGGCAAATATCATTTGTCGAATTAATAACGTAATTCTCGCTCTCACTCAAGTTCCGAAATGTGAACCAAAATAGACACAGGGCTTGGCGTGTCACGTATCCGAAACTCAGCTTCGATAAACGACTAATGAACACAAGTCGCGAATCTCAATCTCATGGAACCGAGAGATAGTTCTGTGAACTAAAGAACTAGATTTGAAATTCGAATCATCACCAAAATGTCCGCCACTAGTTCCATCTAATCTATATAATCCTTCCCCAAGTGAATTTCGACGACGAAGAAACACCGAACACTTCGTGCGTCTGGTCACAGGAGTCATGGGGCCTATATATATATATATATATATATATACACTATAACACGCCGCGAATGTGTGAATGTGGTCGGACCCAGAAATTCTCCGTCCGTCTGTCTGTCTAATCGTGATTATCGTCTCATGCAGACGCACGCACCCACATCTTTTAGCCGCTTCTAGATGTGCATATGTGTGCATGTATGTATGGCCGTTTATCGCTACATTGGTCGTTGTGGTGGTTCAAAACTAACTATCTCGTTACTGCGTGCCCGCCTACCGACCTCCCCCGCTGACCTTACACACTGTACGTGTGCCAGTTCCTAGCATGCAGCACCATACGGCCCCACGTACCCCCGCCAACCCGGCCCAGCGAGATTGAACAGACATAGAGGACTTCCTCGCTCATCGTCGCTCTCGTTGCTACAGCTAACTCATTGCCTTGGCTATAATTAGCTGCTATACGCCAGCAGATACAGAGGAAGATGCATCTACCGGGGGCTGGCGCACGGGACCACCCTACCTGGTCCTGCTACAGCACCTGCCGTCGACTCCGATGCAGCAGTGGTAGCCTTTGCGTGTTGGCGGTTGCTGGTTCGGAGAGGGTGGGGACCGGGTGGGGACGCTGAGAGTTTGCTTGGCCCCCTGCCGGCGTGCGCGGCCACCCGCTGCGGGAGTTGCCACCGATGACGAGGACCCCGGCGGCGGTGGCGGCGACGGGGAAAGCTAAGCGAGAGCGTACCTAAAGGTCTTCTGAGGCTGTTCTCGTAGTCTACCTGTCCGGCAGCTGTCTTTCAACGATTCTCGTGTCAGTCTGTCAGTCCGTCACTCACTCACTCCGTGTCAGTAGCTCAGTGGTCAGCTGGTTAGTCCATCGTCAAGGCTAGACAGGGCGCCACCACCGTGGGAAAGGTCCAGCACCCGGTGTCCCGGCACACACCCATGTCTGTCCGTATCTATCTATCGCTCGCTTTCATCCGTCGTAGTCCTTCTCGTTTAGACGCCCTCATTTGGCCCGTTAGCCCCGTTTCCGGAACTGGTCGGTAGGGACTCAACGCTCGTGGTTCGCTCTATACGTGCCTCTCATCACGTCTTTGTCTACGCGGATTCCATCCGCTCTGCCAGCGGCCATTCCCTTGGATCGTATCCGCGGAGAAAACGGGCGCCCAGTGCCCAGCACGCAGCCCAGTACAGCCCCCATGTCCTCCGTCGCTCCCCAGGAATCTCTTCAGTCTGTGCAGTTAAGCAGCAGGCAATGGCACTCCAATGATAGGGCGAGTGTTCGACCTAATCGGATCTATTTGGATCGAGTCGAGCAAGCGAGCCAGCGTGGTCTTCATCTACATGGGCATCACGACAGAGAATGCGCGCGAAACGAGGGAGAAAGAGGGACATGCATATACGCCCGGACCGCGGGTCGCCACCCATCAGGCCACAAACACGCATCGTCTCTCGATCTCGGATGCTGGTGATCTGCTGCTCGTACCGCGAGCTACTCCACCTCATCACATTGATTCCGGCGGACCTGACAGAGATTGGGTGGGCAGGGAAACACGGACTCAGTATTGCGACGAGAGCGAACGATCGATACCCATTGCTTTGAGTACTCTACCGCTTCCACGGGTATCGTTATAGTGCGGTGGCTCTCGGCAAGAGTCGCGTCAGCAGTACATCCTCTCTCTCTCTGTTTCTCTCGCTCTCTCTCTCTCTGTTTCTCTCGCTCTCTCTCTCTCTTTCTCTCCATCGCTGCTCCTGTGAGGATACCTAGCCCGCAAGCCATTTTTGCCAGCTATGGTCAACACACAGACAAAGACGCAGGTACGTAGACAAATATACGAACGCACGTGTCCTGTCATGCGCGAGGCGTTCTTTCCCGCAGCTTCCTTACTCAGGATGTTGTGGTAGCGACGGCGCAGCGTCTTTCTCTCAACTTGCCAACGAGCCGAGGCGCTCCTCCGTTGCTTTAGGTGGGTTGCGTCCTGTTCTGTGTCTACTGCTGGCTCCTATTGCCTACCCTAGCCGCGCGTACGAGCGCGAGCTCTATTGTGAGCGCAGCAGCTGCTATTTTTCTATCACAGTGGATACAGTCTGACTGTGATGCGAGCCTTGTGACGAGGCCTTATCCCATTGCGCATGCTCATAAGGATATCCTCATGTCGACATCAGCGCGCAACATTACGGACGACGTTCGCAGCCGACCTACTAGTCATGTACGGGCTTCACATACGTCCCCATACACAGCTGCGGCTGGCAGCCGCTAGACACAGAACCGCTATCGGTTTCCCGCAGCGGGTCACAATCCTCTCGCGTCTCCGCCGCCACTCGGTCGACCCTCTGTTCTGCCAATTCCCATTACTCTACTCTTGCAGATCCCTACTGACGCTGGCTTGATTCGCTGGCAGCGTGCTGTTGCCGTGTGTCGCATCGCCGCTGCCGCTATATTGGCTGCTACGTCGGGGTTCGGCAGATGCCAAACACCGCCTCAGAGCTGAGCGAAGCTGAGCTGGATGGGTGACGAGTAGCTGGGAATGATTCGCGCTGTCAGTAATGCTGCGACGGGCAGGAAATCAAGCGAATGGTGGACTAGCGAATAGATGTACAGTTGATCATAGCGGTGTTGCTTACAGGGGCGGGGCTCGCGGGGGTGCACGTGCTTGTGCCGATCAGGATCGCACAGCGATATGTGCAGGACCAGATAGGACAAGCGGCCAAGTCCACAACATTGAAGGCGGGGCCCAGATTTGGCCAATGCTAGACAGTCACCCCACTGTCCCCTCAGTCTCTGGCACGTATCGACTCACGCAGGGGGTGGTGTGGTTGAAAAGGTCATTGGGGCCTTCTATCCGACCGCTGCGCAACTACTCTCCTTCTTGGTAAGTAAGTCTTCAGTGCTGTCAGTGTCCGAGATTTTCTATGCCGGCCTGTGTGGCAAGTAATGCGCGGCCTATTTCTCCTGTCAGCAGCACGAGGATTTGTGACCCCGAGATATACGTGTTCCAGTAGACGTAGTCGAAGAAAATACACCGTTCTGAGATACCGGCCAGGCACAAACAGAGGCTACGTCTCAAACGGCTCACGGTATGTATGGCTTTGTGGCTGCTCTTTTGACACTTACAGCGGTTCTCGCTCGCTCAGATCTCTCAAGATCGACGAAACGGAGGTGGACGCACGAAATATGCAACAGCTGATTCCATACTGAGCTGTTCGGCCTACTCGACAAATCCCCTTCGCTCAGACAACGTAGGCTCCTCCACCTGTGCACCACGCTACCAGGCCTCCGCAACAACATTGGGCGGCTGCCCAGCCTGACTTGACCTGCTGCAACGACTGCCACAACGATCATACGGCCATCTGTGTGGCCCGCATTTGGCTAAGCCAAAGCAGGCCGTACAGATGCAGCAGGCTCCCACAAGGCAAGGCAAGCTCGGCCATCTGCTGTCGTCATCTGCACAACGACACACCCAACCCCGCATGCTTATAGGCTCTTAGTAAACTGTATGGATGTTGTGAGTTGGTTTCAACAAGAGCCAAGAGCGATACACGACATGTCGCAGGCCAGTGCCAGGACGGAGCAACGTGAGCATACCGCTATTTACATTTGGACTCATGCATGCATGCATATATATATACATATATATATATGCATGGACCAAACCTATATATAGAGAATCAAAAGTCCAGCAGTTGGTAGGATGGCAAAGGTCGACGCAATGAATGTCGCGCATGGAATCAGCCCACGGGAATTGAATGCAATGATAATGCGTCCATTAGTAGACGGGGGCCCATTGAAGGCAACGTCGCAACATTAACGAATTTCTTATCGGGTAGCAAGTATTGGAAATAATTGTCGTTGTAATAATTGCGTTGCTCTGGTGGTCACTTGCGAGCTAAAGCCATAAAATCGGGGACAGTCACTTTATAAAGTTGTGTTTCCTTCCTTGCTAGTTCGAAATAGACCGGCAGTGTTGTGTTGGGTTCTGTACACCCTGTATATAGACACCGTTTATAGCGATGTTATTCCGCGACTTTTCCGGCAGCTAGAAAATATAGGAACAGTAGCAGTGTGCGCTCTCCTGTCCCAACGGAACAACTGATACTCGCTATTAGGAAGAGGTTTCCTATTTATATTTTCAACAGCAGAAAAAGCAGTCTGACTGCAACAGTTGTCATTTCGCACGTGGTAGAAAAAACGATTTCAAGAAAAATCAAGATCGATCTCATGCCCTTTCAACAAAAGCCCCCCCCCCTCTTCTCGTTGCTTTGTTCCGTCGTGCTAGACTCGATTTGCGCGCCCTCCCGGTGAGGGCGAAGCAGCGTCTATATTCACGAGGTGAGCGGGGCCTTTCGTCGATGCCAACGCACCCCCGGAGTCTATCCAGGTTTTCAGCAATCTTTGCACTTCTCCAGCTAACAAAGCAGGTTACAGAGGTGTCCCCATGTCCTTGAGTTGGACAAACGGCAAAAGCGAAATCTACAAACTACATGCAAGGTCCTTCTAGGCCTGTTCTACACCATTCACGAGAAGTGGCAGCATCGGTACAAGACGGCCTGTAAACTAGATGCTGCAATGGTGCTAGTGATGTCAGCTGTAGAAAGACCACCTGAACGGTATCTAGGTCTGGCCACACAGCCTATCTGGAGTCCGTTTTTGACGCATCTACTTGCTGTGTTGGCGACATCGAAGTTCCACGCTTTTCTGCGTCCTCCTATATGCACGTATAGCGGACGAGTTCTCCCTTTACATCACATATTGAACATTCAACTCTCGGCTTCTCTCCTCAACCATCTACAGCGGCCTCCTACCACCACAACCCACGCGCAGTTCTCAGACACCTCCACCACCTGCTATCCTTGCGGCCCATCAACAACCTAACACCCATAACCGCCTCCATCTCTCTGGGGGCATTATCCCCTCGCTGGCAGCGTGCATACGTACATATATACGGTATGTACATGTATACACGATACTTTTCGCGCGGCCACTACCATAACCTCTATCACCACCACTAGCACCACTGTCCCGAGAAACACTGCCACCAAGCAAGCCGCCCACCTCCGATTGCATCCGACCCCTCTAAAAGTGCCCCCTGAGAGTGGTACAAAGCGTCCACGCAGTACTTTAGAAGCTGTGCGTGTTCAGGGCTCTGATCCCCCACAAGTACCCCTAAGGAGGTTTGCTCCGGGAGAGCCGGACCCGTCGACCATATGCCAGTTGCTCTGCCCGTCACTCCTTCCGCCGAGGCCGCCCGAGCATGTGCATACATGCATAAATGTACGTACCTACGACGGGCGGTGCGTTGCTCTTGTGGGTGCCGCCGCCGCTTTTGCAGCGATTTCATCAAACTCGTTTTCGTCGTCATGAGACGAGATCATGATGGTGCACGACACACCGACGGCGGTGCACCTCACGGTGCTGCACACTTCGTCATGGCCCTGCCTCCTGGCCACCTAGGAATTCCTCAACCGAAGCCCATGCCTGTTGGCTTGACTTGCCTTGGGATACCCCTTTCTCCGCCCCTCTGAGCCAGTGTCGTACCGTCGAGGAATGAGGTACGACCCGGCACCACCTGGGCGAATTCGCCGAGGAAGGAACCCTGTCAGTCAACGCGTTGAAGAGGCAACGGCGCGAATGCTTTATATTTACGCGCAACATCATCGCGGAGTCGAAGTGCTGATGCGGGCCACAGCAGCGGTAGCGATGGCCCGTTTCACCATCAGCGGCCGCTATCTGGCGCTGCCTGACCCGTGGGGTTCTTTTGGCTGTTGGGTGTCAACCGCCGCCGTCCCGGACCAAGCCCTCGTTTGTGTTCCTGTCCCCAGCTTCGTCGACGCCTCGCGTCCGGTAGTGGCGTGGTGGCACCATAACAGGACCCCTCACATCGAGGGTCCCCACGACTATAGAGGTTGGTGTAGAGCCTGGCTGAAGAGAGACCGAGAAGGGAAGAACAGAGAGAGAGAGAGAGAGAGAGACGATAAAGGAACTATAGGCCCATCATCGTCGTGTTCTGCTCATGTCCGACGACTCAACGCCCGGATGCGTTCACACTGCCGAGCATTGCGGTTCATACCACCAGCCCAGCAGCCGCCGGATGGAGCTGCTCCTCAGTTGACTGACTGGTTGGCAGACACCGTCATCGTCACCACCACCACCAACACCAACACGGAATGGAACGGTGCCTTCCCCATCTCGAATGGCACAAAACTCCCCTGCCTCGGGTCCTCGGGTCAGTTATATACGGCGCTGTTTAGCGCTCCTTGTTGTTGCTGGCGGGGCAGGGAGCCGACAGCAGGGGGGCCTCGGTGGCCTGGCAGCATATTTGTGAAAGGACAGCCTATTCGGCAGGCACCAGCCGACGAGCCCGGCGAGAGAGAAATACAACGCGGAATAGGGCCAAAGCAGATGTGGACGTGGATGCTGAGGAGTACGAGAACGAAATAGAGTTTGATTGAATTTATGTATACGCTGCACCCCAAATGTCTCCGTCGCCGGCACGGCTATGAATATTAATATTGTTTACACTTTGTCAACGGGGCTTATGCTCGCTGGCTCGCTCATACGCGAACGCGTATGAATCGTGAGGCTAGACGCGAGGCGTCCGTAAGATGCTGGATGGCGAACTGCTGTGCTGCCTCCGGAACGCTTTCCTGGTAGAATGGGACTAACCAGGAAGCATACCTCTGCGCTCCGCGTAGGTAAGCATTATGTCCTGCTTGTTAGCGCAGGGACCCTGTCAGGGAGTAGTCGCGGATATCAAATCAGTTAATTATTGCCTTCCTCGACCCTTATGCACGCTTCGTCGAGTGCCGTTCCTGGAACCGTCCAATACCATCAATATTGTTACCAAAATTGGTTACCCTCCAATATACCCAAGTCATCTCGGTGCTATAATAACATTTCTTCATCGTGTCCTCGCGGAGGGATGCCCATCCCATAAGTAAGCGTGCACTTCGCGTTCATCTGTGCTCTGTCCACTTGTAAGCTGTTTTTTTTTATACACGAAGATGTCAATAGCTCTGAGAAGAGAGACGCCCGCCGCTGGGTTAGTTAGCATTGAGGGGTGAAGTCCGTTAGTTTGTGAAAAGATGGATTACCATTGAAACTCGAGGAAATTTGTTAGACTCGGAAAACGAACAAATACATCTCCCAGTTGTATTATATATTGTACAGTGTATATATATATATATATATATATATAATCGATCATGAAAAGCGAGCTCTGACATGATGGAAAATAAGAAGACAAACGTGCTAATTAATTTCATGAGCTAGCGAACGTGAGACAATTGGATCTACGTACGTCATTATGGCGAGCGCCATACATCATCTTTATTGCGCTGGTCGTACCACCTCCAGCACCTTATTCCCGCCTAGATGTTCACATCCGACAAGAGGTTTAAACAAAGACAAATAAATGTTTCCTTTGCATTATTAAAGCCTTCATTTATTATGGTGCGCGGAGTCTTTCCGACAATGACCACCGTTTGTTTCGTGGGGCCGATTCCGGGGGTTTTCCTAACCGTGAGAGTATCATGTTCGGTATCAATGTGTGGCTACGGACGGGAGCTATGTTTAATGGAGTTCATTGGGGATTCGGGATCAAAATGGCGGCCGATTGAATACCCATAGGTCTATGTAAGCCGTTGCACATTTGCATTTATGGGTCCGTCGTATGAAGCAATGCCGAAAGCAGTTTCGTCGACGTTAAAGTTTGACTGAGAGTCAGTCCTAAAACCTTACTCATCAGGTCTATGTAAGGGGTGTTTTTTTGGCATTTCTCGACACATTTCTACAAGTGGCTTCGATTTGCAATTGTTGTACATGTTTCTAAAATCAACTTTTCCACCCCAAAACTTTTGCCATTTTTGCGAATTTCTTGACATGATTTGCTTTCGTTTAAAGCACGTTTCGACGAGCAGAACAATTTTGCAGTTGGTAGTCGTATACCAAAAATTGGTTGCTTTGGAGATAATGCCAATCTGTTTTATTTTATTAAAACAAAATTCTACCACTAAAATTTTCACTGTTTCCCTCGTCGTTTGTCAACGTTTCCCTTTGATTTCCTTTAATCAATTAGTCAAATTAATCAAATCTGTCTGTCCGTATGTTCGTAACTCAATATGTTGGCTAAGGCCGCCACCAACGTCGCTCATGCAGCGTTGGAGAGTACCACGTAGTCCAGAATTTCCGCAAATCATCCAAACAAATATATCACGAGCAGGACAACACGTGTAAGAAAGCCCCTTCCTAAAAGTATCACCATAATTTAAAATCTTTAAAAGCCAGAAAAGAAAATCACGGCGTCGGCCAAGGGTCGAAGGCCACTGCCGACACGTATCCTACTGACGTCTCAGAAGCCTCAAAATGTTCGCAAAAGTCATTCAAGCAAACGTATCACGAGTAGAGTTTGCTGCCGCCCCAAGGGCAAGGTCAACTTTAGTAATCTATATATATATATATATACCTTTGTTTTTTCAAAAAGCCCAATACCTCGATAATTGAGATATTTCGCAAGCTCCGCGAATCTCATGCGAGAGTATCGGCTGAGATCTGCAAACATTGCATTGCGTCATTGGCGTCTGCCGTATCGCAAGCTCTAAACGCTCGAGAGGCTGTATTGGATAATTGCAGTCACTCGGATTTGACACACGACGCCCATCAATAACTGGGCGGTTCTGAACGTAATGCATGTGCACCGCTATTCGTCCTGTAATTAATTGATTACCCACCTTCTGTGGCGACCGGTCAGCTTCGAGGGTCATGCGTGTTGTCAGATTCGACATTGCCCTCGCAGTGTCATAAATCGCTGACACCATAAATTGAAAATTGTACCGCTGACACATTATCGCGTACATGCCGTTGACATAACAGATAATCTACTAAATATAGATTTCCGCCGGAATGAGCTCGACATGTTGAGCCAACCTGTGTGAGTGCGCTTATGCATGTACATATGTACCACGTATTTCGTATTTCGAGTCGAGACAGGGGCCGCTGGGATCTGCTGCTATGCGGGAACTGTGCATAGATGCGTGGTGTGTGGTAACTGAATCGCTGTGCAGATGAACACTGTAGCCAGAAATGCTTTAGCCAACTACCAAATCTACCGTGTCAAAGTGCTGCTGGTTCGACCCCTTCGAGATTCGGATGTCTCGATGGGTTTCTGACTTCGTAGTCGTGATGCGCCTATGATGCACTAACCGGATGACACGATCGTGGAAAAATCATCTCGTGTACTCTTATGTGAATGGGGGACCACGTGGAAGCAGCGAACTGCTCGTACGTGAGCTGTCGTCACAGGTCATCTAACGCGATAGATAAAGAGTGATTAAAATTCAATACATTGTGTTGCCATATTGCTAATCTGAGATCAAGCGTTAAATTTGGCTCAATTATTAGCTAGAAGTACTTAGGTTTTTCGCATTTGTGAGACAAGTCACCCCCCTCTATAAATTGTCTATACATTGTTTGGGAGCGCTCTTATCTATTCCGAAGTGTTTGCATTCAGGGCCCTTGCTTCGTTCTTCGACTTGCCACTTCGGTTATCGTACACATATGTCGTATTCTTGAACGTCACCTCGTCTGCGACACTCCCCTTATATAGAAACAGAGCCAGAATGATAGGGTGACTGAAATCCGGACAAGGGACGGACGGAGGCAAATTTTGAAGAATAGCATGCGCACGCTATCCTTTACGCCTTTTGCCATCGGTTCTTGGCGCCTTCGCTCGTGTCCCTCAGTGCTCTCTGCCTGGGTGGTCCATCGTTGACGAAGGAACGTGGCGAGCATGGCTCGACGAGCTTTCACGCACTCGGTGGGAGCAGGGAAACGGAACCTATGGTCCGTACGGTACCAGTCAGGGGTCAATACTGCCCGATCGATAGAGCAACCGAACAGAGATCGCCAGGCGACAAGCAGCCATCGCCGTTCATTCCTCAACAGCCTTTGATCCGCCCGACCTGCACACGGCGAATACGGGCAAATGCACACCTCAAGGCGTTGATGGTAAAATAGTAGAGCAGAGTGTACTGTATATATATATATATATATCATTTGACTAATGTAATTCGACCGTTTCGAAGACGAACCAACTCCGGTAGTTTGTTTGAAGGAATATATATACATGTAGATGTATATATGTATATAATGCTAATTGTGATACGCACCACAAACGTAAACGGGGAAGTTTACTTTTTAGCACTGAGGCCTGCTAACCTAATGACGGCAATATTCACTAAAGCATTAGACAGGTAGGAGCGCTGGTTGCCACTAATCGTGGCTCAGATGAAATGATGTACATGAAAGAAGTATGATATTACACCACGAGTTCCCGAGAAGAACGTCATTAGGGTAGAATGCTCCCTGGAGGTTCATATATACTGCCCAGGCGTGTATAGGGGACGAGCAGGCGGAGGGGGTCAGCCGTCCACAAGCAATGATGAGGCGTTCGCACACCACAAGGTCTCGCAGGTTCGCATGATAACACGAGAGCGATTGCCTTCGGCGTCACGATATCATATAACCCATCTCCACCCGCAAACCGGTCGCACCTTAACCCATTTCTCGATGCTTCACTGAATGGACAGGAACACTAATTCTCGGATATCTATGCCCTATAGGGCTCTTCTCGGCGAGCAGATGGAAAGAGAAGAATTGGTGCCAACTGTACGTATATATATATATATATATATTGCCTATAGTTGTAATTGTACCGCAGAGTTGTCTTGTACTCGGCACCCCACCTTCTCCATCATTTCCCTTCCTGTTTCTGCCCATCTGATGGTGACCCGGATTTTCGAAGGCCATCCAGTGGGAAAGATCGTCTAGATACAGAATTAGGAGTAAATCGAGAGCGGTAGAGATTGATTACTCTGAATGGTATTGGTTTGTCGTTTACGGTAGGAACGCTCGGTTAATTTTGCGGTTTTTGCAAAGCTGCCGATCCGGCCCGTTCCAATCCTCTCATCCGGCTTAGGGCGATTTTCTCTCCGTTATTAAATTACAGCAGTGGCACGTGAAACGTGTGCCCCGACATGAGCCAGCCTAAAAGGTGGCACTGATTCAATCATGCAATGGCGATCATGCTACAGGGTGATCAATTAAATTTTTCTTCTTCTTCTGGCTGCTCACGGCGCGACAACAGGCTTCCTGTACTGCTAATCTAGCGCAGGTAGTTGTTGAGTAACACCGCCCCATTGAGATTATTGAACCGGAAACGCGCAGCCTATAGGACGCAGTGTACGTCCACTCGTGAGTGCCAACAGGAAAAGGATGGCGGGGAATTGACAAAGGGATTGTATGACTAACATCTAAACAGGCGATTAGACTCCATGCACAGGCGAGCAGGGAATATTTTTGTGTCGGTTGAATATAGGCCAGCGTGACGGGCAAGTGCGGATCATAACGCCTAGACTAACTTTACAAGGTAGGTAACTATATTGTTCACTGGAAAGAGTATCCATCATCCATTATTACAGCCTAGACATAGGAACCCTTTGGGCAGGCCTTGGCCAAACTTCCTGTTTGACACAAGATCGCACAAGGTCAACAAGCCAGTGTCCGCGTTCGGACCGACTCCACTCGGAATCGGATACGAGACGCTAGCCAGTAACGCCACTCGAACGAGTGCGCTTCTATTCGGACGCCCGTCCCAATTCGGTTTGCGGTCAATTCGAAAACGCCTAGATACGAGGCGGCCTTTTCGATCGTGCTGCTAACGCATTCGTGCCAGAACCTCATTCGTGCGGAGACTCGAAACTCGTCTCAACGACGTGCAGCGTTTGCATACTAGAGGAATTCGTCTCCGCTCTCGGGCCCGCTGTAAGCCCGACAGGCCGCCGGAGTAGAGTGGATTCGAGGACGTGCTAGTTCTCATTGGATGTCTGTATGTTCGTATATCCGTCTGTATGTATCGCTAGATAGATTTTGCGAGGGAGACGAGGGCTTGTAGGCAAACGAAACACCCGCAGCCTTGGCCTGGATTTCCTCCCAGTGCGAGCTCCTTCCCTTCTCAACGCGAAGGCTAGCAGAAACAATACAAAAGGGTGGGGGCGGGGGGGGGGGGGGGTCTGCCAATGCACAACCCTCAAGACCGCTGAACTATATTCAGAGCCGAATGAGCACAATGGGAATGGATGAAGAAAAGCCGGGCTTGAAGCTGGATTGAAAAGGAGACGGCTAAATTTCCACGGTCTACTATTTAGCCTGTTTCCCAGCACAAAAAGTAGCCACAGAGCGGTACTGTGAGAGGGAGAGAAGAGCTGATAGCAAAAGAAAAAAAACACAGCGAATTTAAATAGAATGAAGCATTATCACATATGGGTGTGCTATTATTTTTTGGCGTTCGTCGTACCGCCCTTTGTGTTTATTCAATACACTCAGTAGGCAGGGGTAGACGGACAACTCCTCAATTGTTTAACTTAGATTTCACTGTCCTGTATAAATGAGGCTATAACGGGCAGGAACATGCCTAGTGGTACGCGTTACATATGGAGTATTGATTAGTAAGTAAGGAGCGAATGCTACTGAATAAGAAATTCCGAGTCTGCTCGACTTGATGCCAGAGAAGTCGACAGAGGTACCTTGCATTGTGAAGAGATAGTGCATTATTATTATTATCATTATTATGGGTTTTTCAAGAATGCGGAACGCAGAAATGACTATTCAAATAGCCATTGATCACTATGCATTTGAAATCGGCTGCCACTGGTTTTTTGTCGGCGTTGTATCGTGGAGGAGTTCTATCGATGATTCTTGACAGTGGGTTATTGGAATTCTAAAAAAATGCAACTGAGAGCACTTCAAAGCCGAAGCCCACAAGGATAGTCTATCGCCTAATAGATGACTGTTGAACAGCCTCAGATGATATCGGCTTATGGGAAAAATTTACACCGGTTCAGTTAATTGCGACCCAATATCGATACAGGCAGGAGCATCCAACGTCTACAGATGCCATCTATGATGCGCCCATCCATTAACTCAACATTACGTATATATCTTATACTGAGCTAGCGTTCACAATATGGGGGTTGAAAACTAAACAAGACTGATGTGGCACACCTTTACACAGACTCGCTACTGTGTGCTCGTTATCATTTCCAACGTCTTGGCGTCCCTAATTAATCAAACGGTGATCTACGAATACTTTGTGGTCTCATATTTTGCGGAGGTTGACTCGCACATTCGTGTCTGGCGTTCTGTTCATCTCCATAGGCTCCCAACAGTCCCCCAGCCGATTAAACATCTCTACCACTCCTGGCCTTAAACACTACTGTTCTTTATAAGCCCCTCCGTTGGCAAGTTCTTGAAACAATGCTGCAGGACGGTACCGAGGATTGTCTACGAGAAAAGTAATACAGTTAAAAGAAAAACTTCCAGCCCACAGCAGCTCCCCATCAGTCGTGGAGTTGTTAAGCTATAAAACAATCACACTGTGGTGTAACGGATTGGCGGTCTGGTGTTTGGCGTTAACATAGATTATAATGATTATATTCAATCATATCGTGCTCTCAGATTCTCCCTCTTCGGTCGTTTGAAGCAACCCAACGTTGTGTGTCCTGTAGTGGCAAACACCCATTAGACCCAACAAGATAAAGCCACTGCGAAGCTCTCCAGCTGTTGCTTCGGCTGTTATTTTTTCATTTCACGACCATGGCCTTAATTATAACTACGGCACTAAAGCCCTGTTATTGCTGTTGGCTGACCTATTTGCTGGCCAGTCGAGTACAACTACGTATAATGGAGAAGCTATGTAATTCCAATGTTCCTGGTTGGCCTGGCCAATGGTCCGCAAAACAGGCCACCGACTGTGAGCGGACTGACTGGGTTACCACGTTAGCCCTTATATAAATTTATATATATATATATATATATATCTGCTATGCTACTCGACACAGTTGCCTCATGTTCACCGTGTTTCGCGACACTTTTCCATCACTGACCCTCCAACTCGACGCTTCGTCGCCATAGCTCGCAGCGCAAATGATACTGCATTCGTGTTTGTGTGTGGCCATAGATTTGGACAGCTTGCTTCATCCTGTCCAATAATGGTCCAACACGTCGATTTCCACGACGTGAACAGCAGCCGAAACTCACGCTCGAGCTGAAATCGCCGCAACTCACCTCAGTGGCCCGATTCATCGAGCCATTCGATCAAGCTCGTTTCACTCGCTCCACCCTCTTCGATTCGTCGTCGGGCGCCATTTTTTGTGATTTTCAACCCACGCGCCCTGTCGTACAGGTAGGCTGCGCCGCTGCGCTGCTGCTGCTGGTTGTGCTGAACTATGGGAACCGGCAACCCTGGAAGACTATAACTGGATTTCGTTTTCCCAAGTCCAGCTTCGTTGTGAGCGAAGGGCGCGCTAAAGGAGCCTGCCCCAAATGAACGTGGCTACTCCGGGTGTATGGCCTCCAGGAGCCTGTGCAGGCCTGCAAAGCCGTCGGCAGCCTCGCACCCCCGCTTTACTACTCACTGCCATGGTAAGGCGTATGGGCACGCCGCCGCCGCCTCACTCGCTCGATGGGAACTTGATTGAGATCACATTATGGGAATTTTTGGCGGACCGCGCTCGAAACCGCTATCGCGGGAAAGCACTCATATAGTCTCTGCAAGGTCAACCTTGCGGTGCGCATACGCGAGAAGTACGTTCTTGTGGTGTTCGATTTATTGCGAGCGGACGCTCTGGGTCCGGTCGATTGATACGCTTCTTATTATCTCGTCGCCACCAACATGCGGTCTGTGTTGAGGGTCCGTGACGCCGCTATCGGTCAACTAAAGGGTCATGCATCGTTGTACAATCCTTCGCACGATGGTGATTTTGTTTGAACATGTTCATTCACGTGCTTATATCGAATTGCAATGACGACTTGCAACGTTCACCATTCATCTACCGTTTGGACAGTTCGCCTCACGGTCGCATCCGAATCATTGATACTCATGTACAGGCTAAAGAGAACAAACGTGCGTACCTAATCGATTGAGAACACGATGCGTGTACCACCCGACACACGTTGAATCATTGCAGAGAGGGTGTGCTGCACGCCGTGCTAAGTGGGACAAGCAAATACCACAGCAAATATAACAAACAAGTATGCTAAACACCGCTCCGACACAGATGGATTGATGCCGAAGTGCAGAGAGGTTCCGCCAGTGGTGTGCGGACATAGACCTACCAAGAGCAAACGCCCGGCCAAATTCATCCGTTGGCTTTCTACTGGCCAACCCATATCTCTTCATAGAGTTTGCCGAGTCTGAACGGCTGCGCGGTCTTATCAGGGGCTGGCAACGGCGTCGGCGTCCCCTCGAACGACGAAACGTCGTCCAGACAGCCCGATGGGGTTATTCCAGCGACCCGCCCCGTGGGATGTTCGTGTACACTACATGCACCGGCAGGGGCATCAGTAGCATACAGCATGCAGCTGCGTACGCCGTACGGTATCCACTCAGTGTTGCAGTTCAACGAAACGCACCGCTAGTTACCGCGCCGCGTCGACACGAGTCGGGAAACTCCCAGGGTCAGGGGAGTTTTGTATAGCCGCCGGCCATATGACTTCGTGCTTACGCGCTCAATTCTTTCATCTCTCTGTCTCTCAGTGTCTCCTTCTCGCTCATCTATCTCATTCTATTCCACCGTTTATTGAATAGCGGTATATCACAGCAGTCATTGACGAAAGCTAACTTTGATCCGGTCGCTGTTATCGAGCAAATGGTAACCGGAAATGTTTGCGGATCTCACGCAAGGCGCAGATTTGTCAATGCGAGTATCATGATTATTTTGCATCTCGTACGTTTGAACATGACGCCGTCGAGAGGAGCATGAAGATTCGCGAGGAATTCTCGCGGAGTGTTTCTCGCTTCGCGCGCTTGCGATGTTGGTTAAATTTCAATTAGTAGAATGTCGGGCTCAACGCTTCGATCACTGCCCACACGTTCGGCATTGCGAGACAAATATAAGCGAACGCTAAACAATGGGGATATCCTCAAGAAGTCTGTTGTTGTACGGATACAGCGGCCACTACGTGACGGCTGCTCGCGCAAAAAGTAGCCTACAAGGATTCTCCGCACGTCCGAGTCAAATGGTCATTCGAGTAGCCTCGAGTCGGTACTGAGATAGAGGGAGGGAGGAATAATGCTGTAGTGGCTGGCTATGTATGGCGAGTCACATATGATACCCCGTGACGATCGCTAATATAAAGCAGGCCCGTCGCAACTACCACACACGACCGCCGGTGGCCGACACTGTCACACCGTGGTGCGCTTCAGGCTGTAGACGTTCGTTTAAAGCGGGGCCAAATCGTTAGGCCGGCCGAAGGGGACTGGAGTGTAACGCACACACGGCTAAAATATCTCATAAAGCTTAATCAATATAGCGAACCATCACTATTCAATCATACGAGGAAGAGTTGTGCGGACGACAGGTTCCCTCTGTAATCGATCGCTACATCTCTGTATATCCTGATTTCTCTTCATGCTGATGTGCGTGGGTGCGGGGTGAAAGCCATAAGTCACTGTACACGGGCACTGTTTGAAATTAAATAGGTAATTATACCTGGTCGTCATGATTACATTAGACGTGGTAGTTACTATTATTCAATAGGTAATTATTCCACCGTACCTGAAAAACTCGCTGTTGAGCAGTACGATATGACTACGATATATGTATGTCCTTCGTTCAGTGTTTCGGTCATCAGGGTGTCAAGCGCGGACCGAGAGTTGTGCATGGCTATAGCGAGATGGCGTGGCCTTCTCCTGAGATATGCAATTTATGCGATGGTAGATAATTGATCGTTAGCGCTTAAAACAAACGAACACAGTATATCGAGGAGGAACAAACAGAGAGACAAACGGTCCACTGCATTTCCCAAATGAATCAACAGGTTACATTTTTTCTCGGCTGTATTTTATTAATGCATTTATGAATCTTGAAAGCTACAGAAGGCCTTGTACATATAAGCTCAGAACGGCTTAGTCGTTGCGTTACTAAGACGCGTTACTTACTAAGTAGACCATTGCTCGTCAAAAATACAACCACATCAATTTAAAAGCTCGAGTTGACTTTACCGTGCACGCCACCACGCCGAAATATATATATATATATATATATATATATATATAATTGCACGCATGGGTGCGCTCTCAAACTCCGTGTTAGGGCACAATTTGGTGATAGCGATTATAACACCGCACAATCGTTGAAGGAAAATGCTGCCATCGGATAGATTCCAACCCAACGAGGGTTCCTCTCCAATTCCCGCTGAAGGCAAGACACGTGTGTGACAGAGTGGCGCTTTTTTGTACTTCGTGTTAAGGGCAACGTTGGACCTGTACATTTCCAACCTTCGCGGTAGCCTCCTATTCCCCCCCCCTTGTTTTTGTTCATTTTTCTCTGATTTTCTTCGATCGAGTAGGCATCCGTCGAAGCGGACTCGGGATTTCTCGTCCGTATGAACCTTGGATTGGAGGTCATCCGAATGGTCCAGCGACTTGTTTGCCGTGCTGACTGCTAAATGAAGCGTCAACTACTCGCAAGGTCCTCTCTCGCCTCCTCTCTCGCCGTAGAGCAGCAGGTACGGCTGGCTGCCTGACTGACCTCCGAGTCACAGGTCGTCTACAGGTTACGAGAGACGTAATCAACTGCAAATCCAACCTGCTCGCCTGTGATCTACTTAAACGGAGCCGCTCTGCGCTGATATCGCTGGCTGCACTGTCCGCAGGAGCGAAAGCGCGGCCCGCCATCGTTTGAGGTTGATTTTCGGGGTAGATCCATGCTCAGAGTGATATTGTTAGATGCCTGCAGGGGCCTCCGCCCCGCGTTTAGTGAATGCTTTGTGAACGAAAGCCAGCCATAGCGGCATGTACACACTTATGACTCGACGTACGTGTAGGACGGGCTGCGTTGTCCACCACTGTCAATGCTAATGTCACTCCCGCACCGCTGCTGTTGCGGATTTCGACGAAGGGGTCTACTACCAGCCTGTCTGTAGGTGTATTCGTTGACGAAACTACATCGTTACGGACGACTTCATTATGTGGCCCGTCGACTGCACGAAGCGAGAACCGTGTCCATGGGGGTCATAGCCCCGAGGGGACCTTGACGGAGACCAGCCATGGAGGCGATGAGGCGGCCCGGCCAATGTACCTATCTATCTGAAGCCGAGAAGCTTGCTGGCTTCGCGAGCAGACGGGAGAGTGTTCGAGGGACAAGGGTCTCGGCCCTGTTTTAACAAACGCGTGCATCACCCACAATACGCATATGCAGACATCTCAGTGGCCAAGGTGGCCCTTAGCTTGCAGGGGTCGCCCTAGCTGTTGAATCTCCTGTTGGCGCTTAGTTGGACGCAGACATCAGCGAATAGTCTGTTAAAGGAAGCGGTGAAGGTTGTAGTCTCCGCAAGAGCGGGTGAGAGATAGGCCGAGTGCGAGCGACCGGTAGGGGAAGTAAGCTGGAGATATAGATCATATCGCGATTCAATGACGGCCACACATGGAGCAAAGCCCATAAGGCATCCAGGTGCTTCAAGTCGTGCCACGTGTATATACTATGTCGTTTGAAACGACTGACTGACACGCAAGACACCAGGTGAACGTCCAGCTGAATGTGGCCTTGTCTGCTCGTAGTCCTGGTTTCACCCTAAATATATACGGTGCAAGTACGTCATAATATAGGGCGTGAAAACATTGAGTCTAAAGGCGGATGGCGAGGACTTGGCAATCTTAGCGTTACGCTACCGTATACAATAGGCGATGAAGCTCCTGTGCGATCAGTATATACGCACAATCGTTGCAAGTTACTCAAGTGCAAGACTGCCCACGTAATCAAATGTCAACGTGGCCAACTAACTTCTCAGTGAAGGTTAGCCACTCGAAACTCATGGAAATAATGCTATAGTTGCGCAGCTGTGAACCCGATCTTTCCCTCAGAGTGGTAAGCGGCCACCATCTCGTTGTGCCACATCTGAATTGCAGGAAATAATCATTGTTATCAATCGTTAATGGCCGAGCTGTTCGGAAAGCCGTAATGGTGATGAGGTACTTCGCACAACGTGGCAATTTATAGCGGAGCCACTAGCGGGTAATACGAGTAAGGGCCATTTTAAGAAGCAATGAACAATTTTGGACGTTAGATATCTAATTGTCTCTTATAGCTCTATCCACTTATGGAGAAGTTCGCAGAACCTGCGAATTGATCCAATTAAGTTAATGTGTAACAACAACCATATGCTTTTTCATTTTCAACCAACATTTTCAAGGGGTCCGTCTAACGAAGCAATGTTTGAAGCAGTACCATGTAAATGTTGGCTGAGAGTCAGCCCGAAAAACCTTTAAACCTTTTTAACCATATGCTATCTCCGTCTATCTCGATTTTGTTTCCGCAAGTTCACCTTTATATATGATATATATATATATATGCTGATTCTTAACTATTCCCCTATTATCCAGGTCTCAGCAGTTAACCTTCAGGTATTATTACGAGGACCTGTCGGGCTCACCTTCGCTTGTTTTTCAATCTGCCGCACCTGGCAAGAACCTACGAAGAGAGGAAGATCATAAAGAAATCCGAAGATTCCCCGTGTGATCCCATACCATATGTCCCCTTTTAAAACGTTCGTCGGGCTGTTATATCCCTCTATTAGTCCACGACGTTCCCCACAAGGGACTACATCCGTATGTATACGGATGTAGTCCCTAGTGGGGACTACATATGCTATGTATATATCCCTATATGTATATATATATATATATACATACGTATATATGTATGTATATTGATATATATATATATATATATACCTACACAACAACTTCTTTCTGCCCCATCATTATCTCCAATGTCCTCATCTTATACCTTGCAGTCGTTCGGGTTGATTAGCAATTTCTCGCCGCCACAGCATTCAGCGACCGCAGCGCTAATTCAACCTGTCATACCAGCACATCGGGTGAAGTCGAAGATGCAACGCTATCAATCATTTCAGGTGTGGTTAGTCACTCTGCTATATTGCACCCGACACCCGTCGTGGTATTATACATATGTCGTTTATAGGCGTTCAAGATAATTTATCACTAAAATGAGGTAAGTTTAGCGCGACGGGATGGGTAAGTTAACTATTCTAAGTTAACCAACAAAACCTGTATTATAGAACAGATAACAACTCCCCCGCATCCTTCTTCTCGCACCGAGCTTCGCCGCGTCCCAATGAACCGTGTCGTTTAGGGCATGCTCCACATTACAGTGACTCCTATGGCGCGTTACCGCGAACAAATGGGGTCGGGTTGCGTACACCTCTGTTTACAGTGTCTCCGTCTCAGGCTCGAACTATCGGCCTCCTTTATAGTGCACCAGGCTCTCTCTCTCTCTATCTGTCCAACCACCTACGTCGCCTCTCTCTTTATCTTACGCCGGTACGGCTGTACGCTGGCCTTTTACTGCCGGCGACGACGATATCAGCAGCAGTGGTACTATGGTGGCCCGACAGCCTCCACCCCAAAACATCAACGGTGTTCGCAACACCACGAATACTCTAATACGATCACCTCGCAGCGACGCGAGTTGCTATCATCGTTGGCCAGCGGTGGCTACAAGCGCAGGCGCAGGCGTTCACCTATGACGAACAGCGCCATGCAGCTTGACATGGCGCATCTCGACGCGGCCGCTTGAGATGCCACCCTTGGGGCGGCCACCGCCTACCATGGGCATAACGAGGTCACCATAGTAACTGTGCTCCTCGACGCGTTCGCTCATTGGCGTGAGGTTCACAATAGTGAGAGCAGGGTGGTCGAATGATGAGCACACCGGCACTGAGGTGTATGGCTTTCGAGTTGTTCATGCCGTGTTACCGTAAGGTAGCTAGCGAGGTAGCTAGGTGGCTATCTATACTAGCCGTCATGCCATCCCGCACCTGTGCCTTCTTCCGACTACACTTAGCTGGGATGTTAGAGATGGGCAGAGACAGGGCAGCAGCAGCAACAACAACAATAATGTTCAAGTGGGTACAGCGTCAGTGCCACAACGGCATCACTAACGAACGCCTACCCGACTACCTGCCTACCGCAGACTAGGACTACTGTTATATTGCCACCAGTAGGGACGCCGCGAGCTGGCGATATTTTTCATAGGGAAAAGTCACCTCTGCATAAACTAGTAACAAAAGTCGCACACGCCGCTCGAATGCAGGCGGATCGTAGACGACCGCGGTGGCTTGATGATGACAACGGTGCCGTGACTCCCAAGGCGGGCGATGTTGATGGTAAGCAAGTTGGCATCAAGGCATCCTCGTTGCTTGGCTGCCACTGAAACCACCGTATGGTGGTGCATGTGTGTCATCGTGGATGGGACACCGGCTGCTGCTGGTGCTGCCGCCGATACGATCGCTGTGGTGGCGTCGGCAGCGCCCCGTAATTGAGAAAAATACGAGGCACGGACGCCTCTGCGTGCGTGAGTGCTTATGCAGAAGATTGCCAGTCTCATCGGTCGCACGGAGGCAGGAGTCGACAGAGAACCACGTCTTTTCGCTGTCAAAGGAAGCGGGGACGCAAGATGCCGGCCGATAGATGCTCAATGGCCTGCCTACAAGAACAATGCCAGGTAGCTGATGGGGATGAAGAAACTGCGGTGAGTTGGCGACCGGCATTTTCTCCGCCCGCTTTAGCAACCGAGCCCTTTCCCCGTGTGCAACTCATACTCTCTCTCTCTCTCTCATGTGTAAGTCATACTGAGAAGTTGCGCTCATCTCTGATCGGTGTGTTATACAAATTGCAGGTAGAGTAGTCTCCTGTTCGATGTTGTTCAATCCAGTTGGACAATATGGGCAAATCGCACAGACGGGCATCGGATGCTTGCGGTGGGGTTTGAGATTTAGAGAAATTGCATCCATCTTCGAGTTCGCGCAACAGGTATATATATATATATATGCACATATACATACAGTGTGCATATATATATATATATATATATATATATATGCGCACATACACGTCAGCACGCAACGGCCAGGAGAGGGTCCTACTGCCCAATTCTACAAAATTGATTGTTGTTATTAGTATTTCACAAGTACTTTGTAATTTATATTGCACTTTAGCAAACTATCGGCCTTTTTCAAGAGATCACCACTCAATTGGAATACACACTATTTTTTTTATTCATTTTTTATATCTACTGCGCCACGTAGTGTTAAATGCCCACATCCGTCTGCCGAGACCATACTACAGCAAGATCAAGAAAATGGAAAGCAAGTTGACACAGGCAACGATTTCCCTCTGAATTATCCGATTCAAGAAAATCTAATCAGGAAAGAAGATTTTGCTCAAAATCTTCCCTAGTTCTCTATTGTAATCCACTTGTTCGACCCCAAGTGGGACATTTGGATCTCACTGCTCGTCGAGCTCGAAATTCCCTTGGATTACATATGGTGAAGGGGATCCTTTCTTCGTTAACTCGTGCCAGCACGATCTTGATGTTCGGACACCGCTTCCTACCGATGAGGAGGATGGCCTCACTCTTCGATGGCGCCAGCTCGAGTCTGCCTTGTTCCATCCAGAACTGAATCTCTAACTCGTACTACACTTGAAAAACACAAGCAAACAAATTTCAAATGGATTACACAGCTTGTAAGCTGCGCTTCTAGATTGTACCGCAGATGGATTCCAGCAGTAGACACGGGCGACGTGTTGTCGTCCATGTCAACCCCCCTGCACTGGATCGGCCCACTCCAATGGAGATTGAAATGTACGTTCGTTCGAAGAAGATTCCCTACTCTCGACAAAATAACGTAGTAGACACCCTCGGAACACAGTGAGTCCTCAACGTTTTGCTGCGAAGCCCATGTTCGCAAACCTGTATATGTATCCGAGTATGCTTGTCGTCAAGCATAAGACCAAGACGATTCGTTCAGGATTTTCTGGCGGAATATTGTCGCTGCCCGACGCGAACGCCGTTAAATGGTCAAAGTTCAACAACCCCTGCCAGCATGTTCCGAACAATCGATTTGATACAGAAATCCAGTCGCGATCATCGTCAATATACGATATTTGCTCATGTAGACGAGTTTTGTCAGATAATACAGCCGGCAGTCAACCCAACGCGCATGATTTCTCATCAGATAGACGTTAGTCTTTCACAAGGCTTCCCTCAGTATTTGCTGGTTTTATCTAATTAGTATTATTATTCTATTATTATATTATATGGCTATGGGAAACCGACCATCAGGCAATGATAGTTTGTCTCTGGAAAGCTATGGAAATAGTTTTCCGTAGTTTGTCTATGGAAAGCGCGGCTTCCAGCCTGGTCCCCCCGAACGCTAGACGCCGACATTGCCACTCCGCCATGTTACAGGACACCTTCCTATTGTTACGGGAAGCTTTATGTCGGATGCTCCAAAAAACAGCACCGACACAACAGACAAAAAATCGAAATCGAATGCTGGAACTCCGACGTGCAGTAGCGCGTGGGTAACATGCACATCCCCCGATGAGCCCCGCGTGCTGATCAGCTGGCTCAGTCTGTCAATCGAACAAACACTTCTACGCATATATGCAGCACTTTGGCTAGGCCGAGTGCCATCGTGGGAGAAACTCGTGTTTGCATCACAACCTCAACCTAAGGGCTAGCAAATGCTTTCAACGAAAACAACCTTCTCGGACACAACTGACTCTGAGGTCTCCCTGCAGCATATAACGTGGACCGATATGGCCGCTACGCTATCCAAATTCTTCGTTTTACAGGGAGGCACTTGCTATTGAAGGACCGGTACGAGGGCGCCGCTGCGAGAGGGCCTGCTATTGAGGGCCATTTCGTTTGGCGGTGGCCTCCTCTGGACAGCGAACGAAGATGTGGAGCATTTCTCGCTTCGGTCGACTACTTCATCTGCCCACTTCTGGCCGTTCTGAAGGCACCACCACCTACCGTCTGTAGTGGTGGAAAAAAGAGCATTCACACGTGAGTATACAATATATTATATACATATGTACATATATACATACATACATATATATATATATATATATATATATATATATATATCGTCTCGATTTCTCGTCTGCTCCTGCTGTCAATACCCGAACAGTAGATGTAGACACGGGGAAGGAGCCGCCTCCTTTCGTCAGATGTCGGATACACTCCACATAGATTTGCGTGTCCTTTATTCTATCATATATAGAGCAAGTATCACAAGTATCAGCCCTTCAGCGAGGACAATAACGAATGCCAGAACAGGCGTGGGCGGGCCTTCGCCATCGACATGACCGCGTGCCGTCCGGAGGCCATCTTCAACTCAAAGAGGTGTCCCGCCTCGTTTGAGGATGAGGACGGGTTCGGAAAACAGAAATTTGCGTTGGCAGTTTGTTTCGCCATTGGACGGCTCAGCGAGTGAAGGCACTTCTGGGAGATAGACGGACGCCCATTACGTGACGTTATTCGAACATACGGATATAGGAGAGTTCCCATATACGTTTTTTAAAATCAACAAGAAAAACACATTCATAGACCCCTCTCCGAGGCATCTAAGAGACTTGTGTGTATGATAAGACGACACAGTACATCGAAAATATGATTAGATAACGTCTAACGAAGATAAACGAAACACCTAGCGAAATCGTGCCAGGACACCCCCACTTTACAACTGTGTGTTTACATCTAGAAACCTCCTACTCTCCGGAATATAAAGAGAAAATCTGCTAATTACTAAGCTAGCGTCCTTGTCAAAGCTGAGCATTTCCGAATTAAAACAATGGCTGTTAAATGCAAATATGAGCAAATATATGAGCAATTAAACTCAACCTGTGCGGAGGATTCACAACACGTTGATCTTGGTTTCTTACAAGCGTCAGCTATTTTGCGCGCACCTACTCAGCGTGATCTATTCAGTGTCGCCTTGTGTGCATCTGCCACTTCAAACGCTGTAAGTAAGGCCTACCTCTAGCCAGCTAACTTTGACGTTTGTAGAGACGAAAATGTTACGTCACAAGTACATCTGTGGATAATTTCGAATGTTTTGTCTCGGCCTAAACATAGGGCTGACTCGTCTTTAAGCGACAGCTACACTTCGCTGTCGCTCAAAGACAAGTCAGCCCGGAATTCTCCAAAACAACCCACAGTCCCCCTTGGCACGCCTAAACGATCTGTCAGTTGACATAAGAACACTCACAAATATTAGCATGCTTATGGTGAGCCTCCTCTGTGTCGTCAAACGATAGTTCGCTATTTCATTTCCCGTTGCTTCGAGTACAGCAGAGCAACAACGGACGCCATTTTATTTTGTTCTTTGATAAGATTTCGTTTCAAGCTTGTTCACACTTGAATGCGATACCAACAATAGTTTTCGCCAATTCAGATAAAACAGAATTTGAACGCTTCACTCGGCCTCAACGGTATTGATTTCTCCAACACCGCCGTTGCTGTCACGTCAGCTCGGAATTCCCACATCCCAACGGTGATCGCCAGTGTGGACCCCTAAACTCGTGCCTATTTGAGGTCATCCCAGAGAATCGATATTAGCAATAAGGGCCGAGATGGTTGCTTGAAATTACCATTACTGCCTCACCATGCTATCGATTTGTACGGGCCGCCGGCGGAGCAGAGGCGCAGGCTAAAATGCCAACTTTGCAAGAACTCGATTGAATCAAGTCTCGTGACGAACCCCAGCCATCCATATTCAGTTTCTTGTCGATTCGCAATTAGGTTCCTTAGGGTCGTGATACGAAGAATAGCAACTCTCCCGAGCGCACGTCATTTAATGGACCTTGTCATCGATCGATCGCCCGCCGACGATGATTGAGTCACTGCTGAGTCTACTGGGTACGATTCCAGCCGACGTTGCTCGACGCTAAATGCGACGGCAAGATAACAACGAGCGCGCTATGAGATCTGCGCCAGCATGACTTAGGCTTCTGAACGTGGACATTCGACTTCGAAGTGAAAGTGGATGATAAAAATACAAGATGTCCCTTAATAGACAAAATGTGGTCCCCTGTAGAATCCAACCGGTTAGAGCGGATCCGACGGACTCGGATCGTGCGCCTGTTGATATTGATGGTCATTTTAGTGATTTTCAGAATATTTGGATAGAGTGAATATAGTGAAGCACCTCCTAACTGCGACACTTTAATGATGGTGTCTTGTTGAGCAATCCTATATTCTCACTGGATAGCTATAATTACGCTGAACAGGAAAGAAAACTCACTTATGTTCTGTACCTCATTATGGTAGGCTGTACGGCCAGTGAAGTAGGCCCAGGCACAAGACAGTGCTCGCCATCGTTGACGGTGAGCGGTCAGCTTGTAGCTTCGATGGTGGCAATAAAGACCTGGTGATTTATTTTTATAAGGTCGGAACCCGGTGACAGCGAACTCGACCAAATTCCAACTGTCGTTCCCACCAAATTTCGAAACGAAGCTAACGCTACTCGATACCCTGAACAATCAATATCTCTCTAACAGGCTCGGAGGGGGCCAAAAAATGATTTCGGAGAATTGAATCCTGAGCGATTCATTAGGATTCCTTTATATTTGATACTTGAATTCACGCATTCATGTCAAGCAATGAAGCCACCCCGATTCCATAACATTTAGCTCTTGCAGATAACGCAGAACAGATAACCACGTCCATGGCCGTACGGTGAGGAGGATGTGTGATGCTTGTGGCTGGGGTTGTACACATGTTACCATCCTTACTGAAGAATGCGCTAACCGATACCGGGAAGGGCCGTGGTGCTGGTGTTGAACATCGTCAACAGTTCCAGAAGGAGGGGGGGCGGGTCACGGTGTTGAGATGCATTAGCATGCCAGCAAACCCCCGCCCTTTAAAAAAAAGGGTAAAACAAAAAAGGTAACGCGAACCACAATCCGCACCCAAATTTACAGATTGCCGGCAAAACTATAGACAAAATAACGTAATATCCGTCCAATGACAGCGTTGCAGCGTCAGTTGCTGCACGTACGGGTAACTAGCTAATGTATTCCTTCGCTGCTCTACTGAGCGGTGTGCTGATGAGGTGGTATTCTCTAGGGACAGATCCGTTGCACTAGAAAATCGAGGTCTGTCACAAGCCTCGCGGCTGGTGCCGAGTTAGTGACACGGACGGATGCACCTGTAAAAATATGCACTCTTCCCCGACGGTGGCCCATTCCAGAAGGTTCTGTGAGTCCCGTTTCCAAGGTCACGCCCGGTTTGCCCTGTCAAATCCTCCGCCAGCTTTTGATGGACCTCTCTGCTTTGAATCCTTTGACGAATGGCTCCGGCGGCGGCGGAGGTCTTAGGGCCTTGACGCGATGGAAGAGCATGTCGCATGTTACTAACGGGCACATGCTGTCTTTAAAAAGCGTTCGAAACATTTCATAAATCTGAGAGCAATACAAACACGTATGCTAACGACGGATCTTGTTCTAGCAGATCTTGGGTAGATTTCGACGAAAGAAGAGAGACATGTTTATTCAGCTAAGTCTGTTTACTCCATCAGCTCTAGGGTCTAAGAGTATCTTTGTGTGTGCGTGCGTGGTGTGTGTCTATGTCTAATATGGCATGGCGCAAGACGTTGCCAGACAGCTGGTACGTAATCTCTTGACGGGCGCCCGTCAACACAGGTGGCTCTGCACTACAACGACAGAACAAGTCGGTCACAAGTATAGCAATGCACCTGTGGAGTTAGTTGAGGCGAGCTTTCTCACAGTTAGTCAATGGCCCTGCCATTGCCTCGGCGTATATCCATATATATCCGGCGTCTCGTTGACGTTAATCGCGAAAGGTTAGCAAGCCGTTCGGGCTCGAGATTGGCCCTATCCCTCTCCATTAGAGAGACCCCCCCCCAAGTGTAACTAGGGCCCAACAACGCCTAGCGGCTAGTCGATCGGCTAGTACCTGCTCATGGGATAAAGGCTGCCAATGTGATACCTTCGGTGGTGTTATCGCAGGTGTGATTAAGGCCTCGGGGGATAGTCTCAAGTCTGACCCTATAGGTGGCAACAGTTGGGCCTCGTTTTTCGAAGATTCCCTATCAATGAATGAACCGGGCAACGAAACACAACATATATCGACAAAATGATGTTTAGTTGTTCTTTTTTTTTCATTTAAAGCCCTATATCCTGTATTTGCTCTCTCAGCTTTGCGATCTACCATTATCGATCGATGTATGATAGAACATTTTTGAAATTCGAAACAATGCCGGTGCGAGCTATTATTATTCTTGTTACAATAGTCGCAGCTTCCCCAGGGTATTTCAACTGCAGTGGATTTTACCTGGTATGGCCCAAATGGGGTCATTCAGATGTACACCCTTGACGGTTTGCTATGACTGTAGTATTTCGAATATTTTTAGTATATGTTCTTTTTTGTATATTTTTTAGTACTGCTCATGAATGGGAACTCTGGAACTAGCAATAACTTTGTTTTACGACGAAGTCTAAAATCTCTCGGCATTGGCGTAAAGTAAAATTTCTATATAGCAACCTGACTACTGTTCATCGCAAAATGATGTTGGTTTCTTATTTTCTCCCAAGGTACATAGGTTCATTGGCTTAATGATGAAATGGGCCTGTTGGGTCACGAGAATATTTCGATTTATTTAGTGCACGGAAGACGCCCGTATACATGAATTGCATAGCCTCAGTAATATCCACGAACCATCCATAGACTGGGGACCCCTTGCCCGCTGCCTCGCTCATTTTCAGGTGGTAAGTGTTAGTTGGCGATATAATGAAATTGATGTACGTTAGTAAGAAGACCTTGTTGTTGATTAGATTTAGTAAAAATAAACGTCTCAAATTCGGTTCCACATACGCACGCTGTTCGTTCGCAAACAAATCTAAGTAAAGTAACTCTTCCGAGCTGACTCACAGCCAACATTTAACGCTCACAAAAAAACGGATCCTGCGTTCGCCAATCATCATCCCCGATCTCAAACAGAACGGGTAGTGGCCTAACAATTAGCCAATTTAATATTCGATGAGTCGATAACAGCGGGAGACTGAGTTCGCAAACGGCAAAACGTTCGTCAAGTTCGTCAGATTCGAGAGCGGCAGGTTCGACATGACATACTTAATCGTGATCGAAAAAAATTAACACTACCCAAGGCAACAGCTTATTAGACATCTGCAGCACATGCGCCGCGGCCCAACGGGGGGGGGAGTCAGTCATCTAATGAATACCTGTAACCTACCGATCACAGAGCCTAAGCAATGCAAACAGCCATTGAGACTGAGAAAAACCGCCCGAGTCTACATAAAATAGGTCGGCCGTTGCTGGCGACAATTCGCAACGAGTAAGCTAGGTGCGTAAGTCGTGCCGCTCGACGCTGGCCGACGTCGCAAAAATATAACATTCAAATCACATGGATATTAAATAACGTGGGTATGCACGAGACGCGTATCTGCCTTGCAGGCAATTGTACGAATTTGAAATTTGTTTTAGAAGTTCATAGAAATTGATTTACACGTTGGGCTATCATCGTAAGCGAGTTTGAGCGGGCTGAGACTAACAGTGGTTTCAGTCGAGAGACGAAGCGAGAGATCGTCCATCCTTTGTTGACGTTGTCTGCCTCAGTATCATAGAGAAGAGCTACGAACGAATGGCATCTGATACTCGACAAATTACCGCTTCACTGCGTTTCGAATTCAAGGCATCCCTCTATGACATCCAAATGTTCTCTCACTCCTGGATCGTCAATACGCGCCTCGTGACGATGAGTTTATCGATCAAACATAAGAATCACATGTGAACAAGAAATGAACAGATGTCTCCGGAGAAAAACGAACTGAAAAATATGCCAACTACCAGTTCGCGTCCGTACACTTACAAATTACGCTCTAAATTTCGAGGCCGTCAGAACATCGCGATCCATTACGGCTTCGTTTTTTTTTTTTCCAAAGGACATGGTGACACGATCGGCGAAGGCCAGATCATACTCGAAGCATTTCCATCGTGCATGTTCATATTGACTGCAGTTTTTGCACTACATAAGTTCTCTGATAAGGAAATATATATTTTTATTTGACATGATCACACTGGAATATACTACGAATCAAAGCGAATAAGTGACCAGCACGTAAATAAACTAATAATAATAATACTAATTATGACAACAACAAATAATAAATAAGATAATTAAATAAGCTAGAATAATATATAATATATTCAACGTGATATACGGTGAAATATTTATTTTATAATCGTTTGGCGTTTATATGCAATATCGCTGAGCTGGAAGTTTAATTTAATTTACAATGAGCCGTCCCCAGATCCAGACCCATGCACTTTCGCATAAGCCGTTCAATTTGTTGTCCGTCTTCGTGGCGCTCAACTCGCAGCTGAATTGGACGGCCCTCGTTCAGCTGCCCTGGCCATGTCCCGACCCGTCTCGCGATCGCGATGGTGAAATTATCCTCTCCACCATCGTAGCTCTAGTCAATATATTGTTCCCACAGCAACACTTTATAGACGAAAGCAGGTTCGCCATGCAGTTCGCTACGGTTGAGACCAGCGTTGAATGACACCATGTATCCTACCTAGCTACATGGAATTCCACCGATGTATTTTCAAGGTTCACATCGTAGAATGCACTCCATTGCCGCTTATATGTGTAGGTTCGGAATGTCCTTCGAAAACAATCCCCCGGCGGGGCCACATCGAGAACAGTAGCCAGAGTCTATCTAGCTAGATGGGACGAGTTTTAGCTTAGGAATTCTTGCTTTGCAAGGCAAAAAAAACAAGTCTTCATGTGACTGTGAGAATACGCCCGTGCGATGTTTTCTAGCAAATCGATTATTTCTTTATTTCGCTAGCAGGCGAATTTCTCATCCACTGGACACTGCTGTGGCAAACTGTTTAAGGAGACAATGACTTAACTTTCGAAAGTCCGTCCGCGTTCCTTGGACATCACCCCCACACCTCCCTCCTCTCTATTTCTCTCTCTCTCTCTCTCTCTCTCTCTCTCTCTCTCTCTCTCTCTCTGTCTCTCTGACCGGCGAAAATATACACTCTGAATATTACGACGATATTATTTAAATGTACGGTATACTAGCCGCAAATAGGAGATGTCTGCTGGACGGGATGATAAGAACGATCCAGCGACCCGAATGAGATAGCTGCTTAAACTGCAGAAATCTGAGGCAAATATTATGTCATCGCGTCAGTGAGATGGCGTGGAACATATTTAGAAAGCGGGTGTCTCGATTCGTACACTGTTGTACGTTTCTCAATTACGTTCCGCTGGCTGTTGTCACAGCTTATTGCTTTGGTCCCCGGCCTGATCTCTGGTTTCATATCAGCCGTTACAGGCAGCCTCTCTGCGTGCAACCCTCGTAGACGGGGAAGCTTTCAGGACAACTCCAATACTGCAAGCATAACATGATGAACAATGCAACAGCCCTATCAATTGAACAAGCAAGAGCGTGTTGTCGAATTGTTCGTGTTTTGTGCTAGTAATTAATTCGCTTTGATGACATTTGCTAATTTGTCCTTACCGACCGCGAGCCGCGACACCACCGCCATCATCAACGCCAACAGAACTTGTACCAAATTCGTATGTCGCTTCAATCTGCTGCAACCTAGAGCTGCGACTGTCGTGGAGCCAAATCGAGTTGTGTCGTCAACACAACCACACACAGCGACCTATGTGAGGTTTGATTTGTTTTTGGGATTGACAGGCAATCAGTAGTTTATTTTTAGATACGTAGAGATCATTTTGCTCAAAATACCCCTTTTACCCAATGGGATCTGTAATTTCACGGGGCTCGAACCTGCGGCCGCCAGCTTTCTACAGCCAAGGACTTGCCGTGTGAGCCGCCGCGCGGAGAGTGTGAGGCTGTCATTAGAGTCATACAGGCACACACAGATACACATACACTTGTCAGCGGCATAGGACACTCGTTTTCGAATGAAGAGCCTCTACTTTTGCGATGACGAATGGCCTACGTCGAACGACCTCACCGACAACTTACCACATGAATGAGTCTATGACGTGGTCCATGAGACGAGAGTCGTCACCTCTTACGTTGCCTTCTCCTTCCGGTGCAGGTTCTGCTGCGGCTGGCTTGAGTTGGGGTCGGGGGCGTATCTCCGAATTGCTAGGGAACTTTCTATACTATTATTATGGCATGATCCGAGGGGCTGCCTTTTTCACACCACCAACACACACATACACACAGACTGACTCCCAAAGGAGACACGGTCGTTTGGCAACACACCAACGCTACACTGATCACTCACGCACTGATTTTAGCATCGAGGATTAGTACTATTATTATTCGTGCCGTTGTCGCACTCACGTCGAAAGTCTGGTGTCGGTCGCTGATCGTGTACGGGCCTTTGTGCGTTATTTTTTTAACGCACTTTTTTGCGGCAAAATTCAGCCGCTACGGCAAAATGTTGCCGATCGTTGGCTTATTTTTCTTGATCCGAAGGCCGTCGGCTTCCTCGATCCGTCTCGACGGGACGGCTTCGACGTGCATGCCGTCACCAGCGCGCCGATCGGTCAGGTGGCGGCAACGATTGTGACGATCAGACTCGTCAGAATGAGGGTGTTCGCGTTCGGTCGGCTGCCGCTAGACGAGACCTTCGAAATGTGTTTGTATATTGGCCGGGCGACAGGGGACCAGGACTGGGTAAAGCGTCTCCAGGCTAACGCTAGCGGACTGCTATCGGTGTGTGTAGCAGAAATAGCGCTCTTTCGAGGGAGAGGCGGCAGCGTCCAGGTAGCGGACGACGACGGAGAGATGACGAATCTATCCGTGCCTGCGGAACTTGCGCTTTACAGCGCCATTCGTGCTGTATTCGTTGTGTTTGCCTGCGAGTCGCTGTTCAGTCTGTACCCCCTCCCCGAATAGCCCGTGCGTAATGATATATTACACTGTGTTTTTTTTTTGTCTCAATTCGAAATTTCCGGCTCGACTTGGGAACTCCTAAGCTTGATTAGGTGTTCCGGCGGATCTGAACGAACGCGAATGTAAACGCTGTCTTCGTTCGTTCATTGCAGAAGTCCAGAAGTTCGAGGACGCGAGTATTATGCCTTGCGTTACTATCGCAGAGGCCGTTCCTGCCGTCGGGATTCCTTGACCGATCCGAAGAGCGCTAGCTACTACCCTTCTTAACGCCGCACCCGAGGGAACATTCGAGCACTTTTAATTAACGAGGCATGCGCCAGGTTTCGGTTCCGTAAACGTAGACGTGAATATCACGACGCGCCATCGTCGCGATTCGTCGACTTCATAGCAGCATGTCGCGCTGAACTGCGACGGCTGTTCAACAAAACTCTCAGCATACTACGACCGTCTAGATGAACGTATAGTTGATGCATGCATGCTCTCCTAACGTTTGCTTTTCTAAATGCGGCAAAATCGTTTGCGTCTGCAGGCTACTGTAATTGTTTTGCTGGTCCGGGGGCGCCTCCTCTCTCTATAGCTCCGTTTGTTCCGTCGATCCCGCTGACGAGTGATGACGCTTACGTCAGTGGCTGAATGAGTAAATGAATGATTCCACTGTCTCAGCCGTCCTTAATGGTGGTCCGTGACGGTCGGAGTAGTCCTTGATGGTGGCCCTTGATGGCGTCCAGCACCCCTTACTATCACGTTCTATATTTGTCGCTACGTTTCGTTTTGCGCGCGATCGAATGCTGAACGCGAACCTGCCGCTCCACGTGAACTAATGTGATGGACTCGTGTACAAGCTCACGCAATCCACAGGAGGTTGTACCCGTTTGAGCATTCAGAGAAGCGCAGACAAGGATAGCCGGTGTGTGACAGCCTAAATAAAGCACTCCGATCGTCCGTGTCTTCTGCTTTGCTATCACGCTAAGCTAGTTAACAGATCCAGCGCTTCGTTTCGACGCGAGGCTGGCCGAGTCGCGGATTTTCTCCGGCAATCAATCGCGTCTCTGGGTCTCCTTACGGTGTCGGATCGCGTACGTCGAAGACGTCGTTGGCGCGGCCCTGGCTTCGTACTACTTGATTTGGCATACGCTTATATTCAACGTCACTCTTGTTACAAATCTCGCTACGGTACTCTGCTCGCTCGGCGCACTCTACCCAAAACGTCAGGAGTAGACCGGACAGGTTGAAGGCACCGCCATCATCTGGACAAACATTAGTTGCAGCACGTTTCCTGTGCGTGCTTTTTTTTTGCTTGGATCCTTGTCTCCTCGAAACTCTCCCGCGCGAACTCTCGTGCGTCTATATTAAGTATGTATATAACTCTCTAGAGATAGGTGCTACACAACAAGCATTAGCCTAACGCGCCAAGAGAGTATCTTATGCCACTGTGAATAGCCACTTTGGTACTGGAACAGCTGTCTTGAAAGGGAACAAACTCATCGTCTAAATGGACGAGTTCAAACAAGATGACTTCTTCATGGTCTTGTCTAGTGTTCGACTTGAGGTGTTTGCTGGTCGTTGTCTCTCTCTTGCGCAGGGCCAATATCTGTTGTGGCGAATTCGGATTTCGAACTATCAGCGCGCGTGTTATAATGAATGCTCATGTTATTGTTGTTGTTTTCGTTCGTGCTGTTGCCTCTGCTGTTGTTCCCATTACTTTTTCATCGTCCAACGCTCCGAGTAGATTATCCCCAGGCTACAGATCGCGCCTAGTTTTCTCTCCATGTTCCCGTATCGTTGCCGTTTCCGCAGTTCTAAGGTCTACTGGTTGGGCGTTTGTCGCTGACTACGAAAGCATTGTTGCGACCAGCTGTCGCTTTGGTGGCGATCGCGACGAGAAATAAACGGCTGAAGGGTGAAAGTGGGCGTCGCTTCGGAAAGTCGTAGCCGACGTGGTAATGTCGATGTCGTCTGATGTCGCCGTTTGATTTTGATAACTGAATGACCACGCCGCGGGGCTGGAAGTGCTGTTGCTGTCAACCGAAAAGACCACAGGATCACCGGAAAGAACACACCACAAACGGCACCGCTCCGTTCTATTCTCTCTCTCTCGCCAAAAGGGTAGGTATTCCAATCGACTTCGAGACACTCACAACCAACTCTCGCACTGACTTACTTGCGCACTTACGAACTCCGTGATGACTTGTAGCACAGCACGCACTGGATGGTGTCGACCCGCTCCGTCAGCCAGTATGGTATATTCCAATAGTAAAATAACAATACCGATACCAATAACAATATGATTATTGCCGGAACGCCCCTTGTCGGTATCGTTTTTCCCCGGCTGTTTGCTGGCCTATTTCTGCCGGCTCGTTCTTCCGCTTTCTCCTAACACTGAACGGAGCACTGCACAAGCAGCACTCGTGTCGCTGTAGTAATTGCAGCAATGATCGTCGTCGACATGAAAGGGCGCCCGCAGGAATAGGACAGGTCGTATGCTGGTTCCACTTCTGATCGCGCGTAGGCGGCAAGTGGCGAACCAAACAGTAGCAGTAAATGGTGGCTGCTCACCTCAACTCAACACGCGACGATTCCCCTTTAACGCTGACGCTCTCGTCTCACGGCGGTACTGCCGACAAGCAGTCGGCACCGTGATCGGCGAGCGGTGCTGCCGGCGGCAGCATCCGGCATTCACAGCAGCGTCGGAGCGGTGCCACCCGCTCGAGGCAGCGAGGGACACAGCGAGAACAGCGGGAGATAGAGATCGAGAGAGAGAGAGAGAGACAGACCGACAGAGAGCGAATTGCACGCGTTTGTCCAATCCAGCAGGAACTAAAAAGGCGGAAGATGACGACCCAAGGCGACCCAAGGACGGCACTAGTCAGCTGAAACGCTAAATCGCCACTGCAAGCGATGTGCTGGCGAGCGGCCGAGCTATCCAGCGAGTAACGTCGGCTAGCTGATCGCCGCTTGCAGCTCGCCGAACGCTCGGGAGGCTTGCGGAACTCTCGAGGAGCCGGACTCCGCCTCGCTCGACTCTACTCCAAACTGTTAGTTTCGCACCCGGAGCGACGACGACAACAACAACAACAACAATGACAGCAACGACACGTTCATGTGTTGCGGCTAACTGCGCCAGCCGAGTGGCTCACCTGTGTCCTCTCCTCACTAGTCATGCGTGCCCATGTGTGCGTAGATCATGCACACGTCATGACGTCGAACACCGTTTTAAGACCACAGCAGCGAGTTGCAGCACACCATTCATATGCATACGCGTACCCAGTACAGAAGGGTATCCGAGGCGGGTACGTTTGCTTCTCGTTCCATTCGGGCGTGTTTTGCTTCGATCTCGAGGTATTAATCGGATTCGGGTTGCATCGGGTGGCCGATTCAACCGACGGCGTTTATCCTGTTCTTGTTGTCGTTGTTATTATTATAATTATTATTATTTAGTCTTGTTATTATTGCTGTTGTTATTATTTGCTCTGGTTGTTGTTGCTGTCGTCATTGTGGTAGTCGTCGTTCTTCCTGCGTGGTGTATATACAGAGACGTCACGAGTGTCGAACGTTCCGCTGGTCAATGTGTGACGTTCAGCTGGTGCTGTTGCTGCTGGTTGTGGTCGACTGTGGTCGTCTCCGCCGGTGTTCTACTCCTACGGTGAGTTCCTGCCTGAGGCAGTTGCAGCTTGTGATCGTGCCGACGGTGGCTGCATTCGTTGCGGCGTCACAAGCGGGTCTAGCTGCGTAAAGCATGTCTCTCTCACACGATTTCCCTCACTGCCTACTATCTACAATCGTCGTTGCTGTCTGCGTCGAACTGCAGCTCGCACTCGTCGCTAGAGATACGTATATGATCGAATACACAACGAGAAGAATGATGAACAATTATTGTGGATCTGTTGTATCGGCGGCAGCGGCAACAACAACAACATTAGCGGCAGTAGAGGAGCTGAGTGTGCTAGCCGGATTAGTAGCACTCGTAGGACGTACTCCTCGTTGCAGTTGTATAACACTAGTAGTAGAAGTAGTGGAAGTAGTCGTAGCAGAACAAGTTATTGAAGTGGTATCTAGTGGAACAGTGGAGCTATATAGAGCAGGACGGCCTCTCTCACCAGCCCGCACGGCGGCAGCGGCCCGCAGTCAAGTCAGGCCAGGCCCGCCTGGTCTCGGCTCGAGATGTTCGTTCAGCTCGGCCTGCTACCTGAACTACAGGAGCTAGCCGTTGTTCGAGCCGTTGTTGCGTTTTGCGGGCCCTTGGGCGGCCGTCGTGTCGTCGGATAACAGCAGCCTGCTTGCTGTTTCGTCGGTGCTCTCCTTCGGGCCCTCGGACACGACGATGGCAACGGCGACGGCAGGGGCTCCGGCAGATGGCAAAGGGTCAGGCGCAGGGCCTACCGAGCAGCGAGGAGGTACGCGCTTCTACCCTCACCCTACTCTCCGCTGTTCGCTTCGAGCCGACGCGCTCCTGCCCTCTCTCGCCGCCATCGCGCAGCAGCAGCAGCAGCAGCAGCAGCAGCAGCAGCAACGACGACGACGGAGGACGGCGACGATACCGCCGATGGAAGAGAGAGAGAGAGAGAGCTAGCTGAGCGCAGCGCGCCGAGTTGAGTTCAGGGCCCCGTTCGTTCCACAACGAGTTGGCGGCGAGCAGGAAGCAAACAGACCGACAGGCTAGGCTAGGGGCAGGCAGGCAGGCAGGCAGTGCAAGCAGACAGACAGACAGACAGACATACAGTCAGACAGACAGACAGACCCGGAGCTGCGAGCTGTGATGTGGGCCGGCAGCTCCAATAGCCACTCTAACGGGACGCCAACGGCGGGCCCCACGCTCGATTCAGCGGGAGTGAGCGACGAGTTCGTGAGTGGGTGAGCCAGCTAGCTAGTGAGTGAGTGATGCAGCGAGCATTCGGGCTGCTACCGCCAGCTACCGAGAGAGAGAGCGTGAGAGAGAGAGAGAGAGAAATAGAGAATGCGCGATAGTGGAAGCTAGAAAACTGGAGGAAATAAGAAGATAGGAGGCATGGCCAAGGGGGCGAACTAGGGGAAGGGGACCGGAGCCGAGCGATAGGCCAACAGAAGAGTGAAGAGAGGGTGAGAGAGAGAACGAAGCCCCAGCATAGAGGGACCCATCGGACGCCCTCCATGCTGGCTGCGTGATGCAGCCGGCACGGAGGGCTCTGCATGCCGTGCCCTCCTCCCTTACAGCCTGCCTCACCACTCTGCCACTGGTCCAACAACGAGACCATACCAAGCCAAGACAGCAAGCAGCCGATCGACCCGACACGACAACCAGCCGAGCAGCGAGCCTCGATCGGAGCTCTCGTGTGTGCTCAACAGAGGGCGACAGCTTCGTGAGGAGCGGACCCTGGCCCGAGACGGGGTAGGGCCTAACTGCGGGGTTTCGAGGAGGGGAATGACGAGGGAGACAAGAGTAGTGCTAGCGCTCGGGTTAGTGTCGAGCGCTAGGTTGGAGGTGCGTAGCGATCGGGAGCACCCGACGCAGGTAGTATGCAGCCGGCGCGGCGCCATGGCCGTGGCCACGTCCGTTTGTCCGTGGACCCGGAGCCCGCTAGACGTAGTCGCGCGAGCGTCCCCGAGCCTAAACCCTGACCGAGAGTGCTCCTCTGTTCGCTCTGTCCCCTGTAAACTCACCTATATCCGGTTATACTTCCTTTGCTTTTGGCGACTGCCACCGGTCCCCCCTTCCCCCGCGGCTCACCCCAGCATGGCCCCAGCATCCAAGAGTAGCCTGTATTCGATATAAACCATAGACTATAGCAATATATATATATTGCAGAACGAGAGAATGGCTGAGCGCAGCGATATGATGTTGTTGTTGTTGTGTATGACGTTGTTGTCGGTGTGTATATGTTTTTGGGCTGGGTTTGGTTTGCGGGGCAGGTGGAGAGTCTGGCCAACCGGCTCTGGCAGATAGAGGTCGCATGGCTCCATGGGGTTAGTCCACTAAGTAGGCGTAGTAGTAGTTGTTGTTGTTGTGCTGCTGCCGCCGGCTTCCTTACTCCTGTACGATGCAGACAGCGGTCAGCCGGCCATCGTATAGGGCCCGTATTGCTCGACACATTCGTATATCTCACCTACACATACACAACGTGTACAACACAGAGGTTGGGGAAACAAGGGTTTTTGGGCAAGGGGGGGGGGTGTATTGGATACTGCGAAGAGTAGAAGACCAAGAACCGATAGAGAGTCATGAAACACAGAAGGGATTGATGCGTCTTATGTGACAGCATGCCGTGTGAGAACGGGGAGGCGGTAGGGCAATGTCTTTGCCATTTTTGGAAAGAGCGAACTCCGGGACACCGAAGGGAAGGAAAACTCGCCTTATGGAGTGCCAGGCCGAGCCGGGCGATCTCACTTCATCGACGCGGTCGTCTACGCTCAGCCTGAACACCGAAGACGATATGAAGAAGTGCGGCTCGCAGAAAAGCGAGTGAGAGAGATGGATAGATAGAATGTCGAAATAGACACTGAACGAACACGGTAGCCTGCATTGCTTCGAGTAGTATCGAATAAGGTCCCTCTAATGTACAGTGTAGCCTACTTCAGACTGGGAGGATACATGTATATTATATCATAATAATAATAGTAATGCAGCGGTGCGTACGAATAGACATTGCATAAATACTCAGAGTATGAATAGCTATATGAGAGCACGTGGCGCTGGTGCGCAGGAACACATACGGATGAGGTGACCGGTACGCGATAAGGCGACGCTTCGTTCGACCTCGCTGGCTGTCTGTTCCCGGAGATTTCAAACGTCAAACGCAGCGATCGTAGGGGCTTTTTGAATCATGTGACCTTGATTTATGGTTGCTTCGCTACGTTTTCGAAACTCATTAGCGTCCAGGCTTTCTCGTCAACCGCTCACTGCCGTAGTTCCCGTGTGCGTATTGTCGTCGTTCAACTGACGAGAAGAACCTATGTGGCGCCACCTCACATCCAATCTGTTTGCTAGCTAACATGCTATTATTGCATGCTATTACAAAAATGCGTTTCGTTATACCTTGGAAGGTGAACATGTGCGCGGTGTTGCGGGACTAGGGTCACCGAGGTTACCGAGGGCAAAGCGTACCCCCGGTTATCTTTCTACATCATCCTCAGGTTTACGTACGGGCCATGAGAGGGCTTGCAGAGACCAACCCCGTACGCGGATGGGCAGTCGCGATATTTTTAGCATAGTGTATACTCATCGTGTCATGGGGGAGTATACAAGGCCGATCGTGCGCGTGCCTCCTGTAAGACTTTTAGCTAGCTGTGACTATAAATACATTGTCGACGGATAGACCAGCCTCGTATTCGTTGCCTTTCGCCAGGATTTATTGGATGGACGAACCCGTTGACTAGCTGCTTGAGGCCGACAGGAAGGGAATCTTCTAGTCGTCGTCTACTATTGAAGGGCAGTCAAGAGGAGGCGACATGGACCTCTCTCTCTTTCTCTTTCTATTAGCGTATGGCTGTCGTGTCCTAGTGAGTATAGTAAGGATTCTCCATAGGCCAACATATTCGTGCTTCGTATCATAGATGTCAAATACCTGCTGACCCTCCCCCATCGCCAGCTATAGAACTGTGCATGGAAACGGCTGGGAGCAAGCTGAAAGGCGGCTCAGTCAGCCGACATAGCATGCCGACCCTGCGGACAGACGAAACTCGACAGGACAACTCGACCCGTTAGAGTGAAGTTTTCCTGTGGTGATGAGAATGAGAAATAAGAGAGAACTGCGAACGGGTTGGAGCGGCTGGGGAGCAAGGTTGGACATGACTCAACTCGACTGCTTTTTGTGTAGTTCTCGGCTACCACAGAAGAACAATTCTGGCTGAGTTCAGGCGGCAGCTGATCTTGTAAACCAACAAAATAGGTGCAAAGCTAGCAAGTGACTTGTACAGCCTTACCTTTAACATTGCGCCATGTAGTAATGATAGCTATAGGGGGGAGCTGTAGTGGTAGTACTGCTGGCAGTGTACGGTATGGGGACGTGGAACGTGGGTAGGTACAACGCAGATAGACTGCCTCTGTTCTTCTAGGCTTGTTCCTTGCCTGTCTTCACACTGTGAGGTCCCGAGGGAGGAACTGAAGACACAAGATAAGGGGTCTCTTTCTCTCTCTCTCTTTACTCTCAGTACAGTTGGACAGTTTCTCGATTTGCTGGCGACGTTCGCACAACCCTCAAGCCTCGATCGGTCGCGGTGCAGTCATCCAATACACAAAGTACGTAAGGAGGATGCGATACTCCTGTCGTAGATTCAGGAAGAACGCAGGACGGAGTCCTTCGAAATGATAAATCTGCCAAAACCAATCAGGGGTTACCCGCTAGCTTGACAAGTCGATTTCGTTGGTTTCGATATATCGTTCTGTCTATTTATGAACATTACTCGAGCAATATTTGTCGGTTCTTTGAGACCTCACCTCAAAAGCAGCAAGCAACATCGAGCAAGAAAGCGAAACGAATCTTAGCACTGATTAAAAAAGAAAGAGATATTGAAACCATTTATCTTATTCGACCTGCTCTTCGGTAACAACTACCCCCCCCCCCTTGACGTGTCTACGCTGAACTCCAGATAGGCTAAAACCAAAGGTAACTTATGAACTGGACGGTAATCCCTCTTATAAAAGCCCGACGTCTCGAGGAAGGCGGTCACCGGTGTAAGCGATGAGGTCGGGCAGATAACAGCCACCCGATGCGAGCCGAGGATAGGCGAATGTGAATGGTAGGCGCACTTTCTGAAGCGATGTTTCCATCGGTTGGGTTCGTGCTGTGTGCGTATTATGTAACGACAATGGCTGTACGTCGATACTGGTTCACCGTGCGATAGTAACTGAGAGACAACCTGGTCCTTAATATCGCTGCCGGCGAGTGTTGTCGCCAAGGACGGGCGCATGCGACAATTTTCGTGTTAGTAGGCCAGCAACACCAGTGGCTTACAAACTAAAAACGGATCGCATGTAGCGCTCGCCACGCCACCTCGCCCCGTGGACGCCTCTTACGTAGAGCGGGTCTCTCCCTTCAGGCAGTGGGTCCCTGAATTGAACGTAAGTGACTGGAGTGACGAGACCAGTTACGTAGGACTCTACTAGTACGACTACTACTACCACTTCTACCATGGCCACGAGCGTTACAGTGGGTTCTTCGTTGTCCTCAATTAGTCCGACGCTGTTAATTAGACCTTGTCGTTGTCGTCCCCTCCTTTTTACCGGACTTCTGCCTGCACTCCTTATAAAAAGAGACAGTGCACATGCTATTCCCGCACTGTTCATCCGCGCACGGTTGCTCTTGTCCCGAAGAGGGTTTAGTATAGTGGGGAAACGGCGAACAAGCAGACACTGCCGAATTGAGAGCTTGATCTTACACTTTCCCCAGCGATTCTCGCCCGGGAACGAAGGAGAGCAACGTGGCTAGCAAGATTACATGTAGTAGTGGCCTTGTAGTCGTTACGTTGGATGGCCAGCCAATGTGTACCTAGCCTCTGCTAGCTCGATGTGTTCGCAGACGTAACCTTCCCGCAAAGCTCACCGTCTGCAGAGGGCCGGATCCGAGCTCCGCCTTTGTCATTTCTTTCAATCCTCTACGGCAAATAGCCAGGAAGAGGTATGGTGGAAGATGGCCCTCACAAATTTAGCTGACGACGATATATGAGCACCGATAAATCTGTATGGTGGCGACATGCTCTAGGATGCGACAGGCAGCGACGAACAATACCATTAGCTCCCATCTCGCCTGCCTGCCCGCTGCCTATTATAATAGATCTATGTAGCACTTCGAATACGTGAAAGGTGATATGCGGAGACACTCAATAGAGACAAAGGTACTGCGAAAGCGGACATCGATAGGATATAACGGTGGTCATGTCCGCAACGGGTCCCTCGGCATAGTGCCCCTTTTTTCCTTGCTGGCCCTCACCGGTCTTCCTACCGTCTACTATAGCAGAAAGGCCACGGTACCGCTGTGTGGCAGTATTCGTCCTAGAACTCGTCATGCTAGAGTTACCTGGGCTTTCACCCATAGGTCTACCCATGGCATAGGCAGCACAGTGTTATCCGCATCCCAGCTGCCTCAGCTGCCTCTGTTGCCCTTTGGGAAGCTGGCCGCTGTACGATGTTAGACCACTTTCTATTTAAAATAGACAGTTAAAGAACCAAAAATCCCACTGTCAGGCTCCTCTCCCCCAATATCTTATGTAATATATTTACATATATGTGCATCCTATACAATACACTGTGACGGAGTTTGTGTGTCTCGCTGGTTTTGATTCTACCAGCTGCCGTTGGATATAGTTTTTTTTTCTCTTGCGCCTGTATGTGCTGGTGCGATCGATAGATATGAGTGTTCCTCTTTCTTATCCATAAATATTTTCATCGTCTGAAGAATGAATTCCGCCTTCCTGTTTATTTCTCAGCTTTCTCGCTCGTACCACGTCCCGCCTTCCCTTATCCGGGCCCAGTCGCTGTCTCGTATCACCCACAAAAAAGTTCTCTCGTCGTTTTTCCACTGCGCTGTTCCCCGGGCCCCTCCTTGACAAGTGACGATGTCCAATCGAGAGAGCTAACGAAGCCGGCGGAGTTATGCGGATATATTGTGCCAAGTGGTGTGGTCATCATTTTCGTGATGTGTCACGCCCGCCAGCAGGGCTCCGTTGGGCTCCGCCGCTGCTTTCTTCGACGGCGGCGGTGCCGGCGATGGCGCCTCCGTTAGTGAAGTAGCTGTGGTTGTCAAGCTCGCCCTATATCTACAACATCTATCATGGGTAGACGCTGCTGTAAGAGCATACAGTAGAGGGAAGAAGGACCATGTGTGCCGTTCGGATTGAAGGAATAGGAAATCCGCCGCTCATGGCTTCTTGCTTCTACCAGCATGGTTGCAGCAGAGAGGCAGGGGTCCGCTATACTGCTTCTGCTGCTGCTAACCCCACTCCCCCGCTACCGCAATCGCGCCCATCGTACTTCTTCTTTACGCAAGCTGAGCTGCTTAACCCCATCCGAGGAGCTGGACTGCTTTGGTATGGACTGAACTAGGCGGCCGGTTGCCCGTCCTTGCTCTTCCTTTTGTGCGACCGTGACGAAACGTTTTCGCGAAAACGGTATTGCCGCTGTGTCCCGCCAAATCATACTTGGATGGGACACACAAATGGCGTAGTACGGCCACACGACGACTCTGGGCCAACGCCGGTCAGTCCCGAACAGATCCGAGGATGAGGGGAAGAGGGCCTTCGTCGTTGAGCTTGGTGTTGTGGTCGTGCCCGCCGTCGTGGCAAGTGCTGCCAATGGATCGCGCAGTGCGACGACTTAAATATGCCGGTTTCACCGGCCAGCCACGTCGTGCCGGCGTCGGCTGAGTAAAGGATAAAAGCAGAAATGGGCAGGCGCAAGTTGAGGTATTGCCAACAGGCCGCCATAGCGGGAGCTGGTGGTCTGTGACTCCAGTAGGGCCGGACTGGCTCTAGCTAGCCCGCCAGCGTTATCATAGCAGCTGCTGCCGTTGTTACTGCTGCAGATGTGTGCTAACGCTGTGACGACGACAACTCTCGCTTAGCGTCGAGCGCTGAAATGTTATTGTCCTGAAGGATTTGGCTTGCCCAGCGTTGTGCTTCCTGCACTTCCTGCGGCTGAGGCTGCGGCGGTCCCCTGGATGACGACGGCGGCGGCGGCGGCGGCAGCGGCGCTGTTGGCCATCGCGGTAAGCCCTTTGCGTCGCCTAGCCGGCAAGTAAAGCAAAGCAATGGCGATGTGTGCGCAGACGCTGTGGCTTGCTTTCCTTGCTTCTTCGCTCACAATCTGACGGTAGCACCAGCCACTGTTGTTTCCCCGGAGTCCCCTAGTAGTTGTCTGCGCCATTTACCCTTTTCGTGGCACAGTTGATGTCGGTGTACCGCGGAAAGCCTGCTCTACTCAGTGGTATTGCTTAGCTTAGCCTTAGCGCCTCGGCTGGCCCCGATCACTGCACGGGTGGCAGGTCGGCCCTTCGTCCGGCACCGGTAACGGTATACCGTCGGACCTGCTCCACTACTATATGTCTGTGGGACCGAGTTGTAAAGGGACCTCTAAAAGTTGCCATAGCCTTTGCGACAGGCCGGCAGCAATAGGCGGCGGAAGCCTCTCTCAGCGACCTCTCTCTCTCTCTCTCTTTGTCCTTCTCTTACGGGTTTTGCCGTCGCCCTTACGTTCTCGTCGCTTTGAGCCTTGAGGCCCTCCATCAGCAGCACGTGAGCCGGCGGCGGCCACGACGGGAAGAAAAGGCTTGGCTCGCCAGTGTCGCCAGCCTTGTGGCCAGTAACACCTTCTGCGCCATCGCTCGCTGGACGACTTCCTCTCTTTGTAATACTCTCGTATCGTTCCATCGCCCCCTTTGCGCTGTCTCGCCCTGCGTTCTCCGAGAGACACGCGGTGATGTGGTCGTACGACGCTCCCTGAGGGAAGATTTTACAGAGTTTGATTTATAGTTGGGTTGGAAGCCGGCAGGCCTGTCCCTTGCCGTCTTGCTACCTTATGCTTTGCCCAGTTCCCACGATCTCACGGTTTCACTGACACCGAGGCCCTTCACGCGTCGTCTGGTTAGGATCACACACCGCAAATGAAAGGGAGCCTCTCTTTTTTTCGTTTTCAACCTCATAAACACACAAAGACAGACAGAGAGGGAGGGAGGGAGAGAAATCTGACGTCGCTGTAGGCTCTTCATCCTGTGATAGCCATGACGAGCTCACCCACTCAGCTGGATTTATTTTCACTTATCTCTAGCTAGATTTCTGCTGAAAGGTTGACGTGTCTACGCAGTTTTTTGAGCTCTCTGTGTGTTGCAGAACCAACGCCTGCCACGTTGACGAACTCGATGGGCGTACTGGTGAGATACGAGCGAGAGAGGTCGTATACATTTCTCATTGAATCAATTTTGCACGCGATGCTCTCTTCGCACATTTGCGAAATGCGAACTGAAACCCTTATTCCGATCTGATCGTGAAGACTTCGAACGGCTGATAAGGTCGGGAAATGGTGTCTGCCTTATACCATTGAGTGAGGAATCGCACAGAATAGAATAAAATTAACGCTACCGATGCGCGTCGTCGTTGTCACCTCACGACGTGAAAGTGTCATCAACATTCAAGCACCAGAGCTATTATTGTATATTATTATTAAACAACCTGGTCCATACTATCAGTACTCGACTGCTGTCTAACAAGTCACACGATACCTGCCCGTGATCTTGTTTTAAGCCGAAGGAACATCACACATCGACAACATTGTTCTTGATCTCATCTGCATACAATAATAATAATAATAATAATAGGGTCTTCACCGCTCGCTTGTTATACGTCCTCTCGGTCCTCCCGGATCATCGTTGTGACACTGGTTCGTAGTGTGTGTCAATGACGGAGAAGTCCAGGAGGAACGCAACAACATTATGCGACGCACACTCCTCTACTGATCTTTAGTTTGGTTGCAACAGAATGCTAGATTGTTCTCTGGTTGGAACGATCCTCAGGAGGTGGTATTAGGGAATATACATATAAATATTATTTGCCTATAGTTATATATATATACTATGTTGTAATTATATAATACTAGGCACTAATATATATATATATATGTATACTATGTTGTAATTATATAATACTAGGCACTAATATATATATATATATATATACTTGCCTTGTGAAAAGTTGTGCCATAGAAATCGAATAATGCCGCCTCGGCGAAACTCGAACGTCGTGAAATGGATCTTGCTCTACTACTTCGGTGACGACAACATGCGCGCCTCTAGCAACGGAGCATGAACTGCAGGCCTCGACAAGCTGCTCGTCCTCTCCCACCGTTTCTCAAATCTCCAAACCTGTCACCAGGTGAAGCAGAGATTAGCCTGAGAAAAAAGGCGAATGCAGGGCGAGCCTATGGACAAGAAGGATTTCTGCTATAGGACCAGGTGAATCCGATGGCCCGACAGGCCCACCGTCGATCACGAGTCAGGATTCCCTCCGGCTGTACCCATGCTCAAATGCCGTTCAACACTGAGAGTGGAGTGTTTCTTCTTCAGAATTTCGGAGGCTGCTACTGTGTGTTACGCATGGGGTGAGACACGGGACTGGTCCGAATATGGGCACAGGATCGAATGTGATCAAAATGCATTTATTTTCTAAAACTATTTCGTATGGTTATTATGATGATTATTATTATTATGACTATTATCATTATTATCACCACACCGACACAGCATAGTTTCTACGATGATAAATTTTCAGCTTGCGTACAAATTCACCTTTACTAGCTAAGCTAACCTAGCACACAAGCAAATATAATATATACACCCATTGTATTTTCTTAAGCATACAGTCGACGAGGCCTAACAGGACCAGATGCGCCCAACCGACCAAGTAGTCACAAGTAGGACTTCGGCTCTACTACTGGATAAACGAACCAACCAATTGTTGTCGTGTAGGCGCCTGAGGCAATCGGTACCGACTGCGGTCAATGGGTTTCATCTTGGACTGAAAACTCTCGATAGTTCTACCAACCAATAGGGCAACCAATAGACTTTGGTGCTCTTTCATTTTAACAAATCTTATTAAAATGAAAGAGCACCAAAGTGATCTTTCATTGTAATATACGTAATTCACGTAGAACTCAGCACAAATTGGAATGCTTTTTTTTCAGCTCGGTCGTGCCATATCCGATATCGATAGCGGTATATAAATCCTTCAAACAGCTGAAAGTATATTCGACTATTGTCTTCTCTTGGTTAGATTGAAAAACACTCGAAATTCACTCTGTAATTCCCAGGCCAATAGGATATGGGAGTTTCTGAAAGAATGCTGTTAATTCAGGTGCAGTTTTCTTTGAGCACGCCAAAGTTCAATTTAAAATCCCTCAAACGCAGAAGGGATTCTAAGCAAAGTTGGACGCCCTCTAAGAAAACTTTTCATCGGACCTTTTTTTGTTTGGTTTCAAAATACACGCTACAATCTATGCAGTATTTACATTTCAAATGAGAATGAAATAAAAATAGTACGGATATTGATTGGTATAAATTGGCATATATACCATATATATATATATATATATATATATATATATTGTATCTATACCAAATATAGATTGGTCTCCCATTGGATTTCTGTTTACATTATTCTGTGCTCAGGTATGGATACGAAAATATGGTGCGTCCCACTTACATATGTGTGTCAATTGATTATGGAAGAAGAAGAAGATACGCTCATTAAGCATGCTAGTATCGTTCGACAGCAACCTTCTTTGGGTTGTCGATTATTAATCGAGCTGATAAGTGGCTTATGACGTATCAAGGCTCAGATGAACAATTTTGACATAGCCGTGATGTTTGCTGACGGGTCTCCCCACTACATAATACAGAACAATCCTTAAGACAAGAGCTCAAATGAGAGTGAATGAGCTTTCGAGTATCTGTGTAAGGGCAGCATGTAAGGTGAATAAATGTATAAACAATCAGTATATATATATATATATATATATACATATGTATATATATATATATATATATATATATATATGTATCGTAGGTGCATCCTGTACGGAGGAACCTAGCCTGCCCCACAGCAGAACTAGTAGTAACAGAAGTTGCATTTCGCCTTCGCCACGATTCGGGGCAACAACGATGAATGATCATAAAGTAAGGAGAGGACCGCATCAAGGCATAACTTCTTATGTAGCAAAGAAGCGCAGGCGTTTGGACGTGAGATGTGGCTAGTGGCCATAACACTGATAAGCAATAGAGAAGAGTAGCCAGGCCAAGCCGACCTATGGAAGAGGCCAAGGAGAGAAGGGGAGACGGGTATCTCGCAAGAAGCACAAGCCCGACGTAGCGCAGGGTCTAGCGTAGGGTCTGATGTATTATATATGGCCTCGAATTCTGCTCCGTCTCCAGGCAGCACTGAGAGACAGCGGAGCTGTGCGAAACAGTGCCGTATGTTGAAATACGAATCATAAGGTGCGTCGACAATAGCGCACGCTGCCACGTGTCACGTTCGCCCTTGTTAACCGGTACAGAGGCGGCAATTGACAGAAATTCATGATGGGCACAACGACATCCATGTGTCGTCGGAGCGGGACGCACTAAGCCAAACCGCTATTCATGCGGTATTCATGACCGCCACTATTTTTTCGTCCTCAAGCGCTATTAAGGTTTCTGTTTTGTTCTGTTTGCTTTGCTTTTTTTATTGTATTGTCACAGCAGGAATAACCTTATGAGAAATGGCATTTAGGACAAGCGCGGTTTGTGCCTTCGGTGGCTGGTCGAGCCCAGCGGTGAATTTTTTGGCGAACGACACAATGATCTTCCAGTGAACATTGGATAAAAATTAGACAAAGTTCGTTTGTTGGGCCTAGCGTGCCACCGTAGAAGCCCAGATCTGTCAACTTGGACTGTGAGACGCGTGTTGGCTGTAGCAAAACGAACGGCTCCGCTTCGACGCTTCTGCTTAGATCGTTGCGGTGCCGGCGGCAGCCACAACATAGTAGCAACCATTGGATCAAGACACTGAAGGTTTTCGATTGACAAATACAATGTTTTCTACCGACGACTCGTTTGCTGCCCGCTAAGAACTCGCCTCCGGCAAATCGACATTTCGTAGGTCGAGGGAATCCATCTGACGGGAATGTGGATAACAATTGGTGGTAGCTGTTCGAAGCGGCAGGCGGACTGGTGTTACGCAGAAAAGGGCAGCTTTCGTTCGGGTAGCTCGAAAGATCTCGACTAATTTGTATAGAGCGAACATTGTGCGCTGTCACGTGCAAAGGCTCATTCAAACGACAGCAAGATGCTGTTGAAATCTGACTGAACTAACCACGTTCGTCGGCTGATGGGTTGGGAAAATACGCGGATGAGTTCGACCTGTCAAGGTAGTTTTCACATGCGAACGCTCCTTCATACAGGAGATTCGTTTAGCCGGCAACGATATTCTGTGAGCAGGCTAATAATAGATTTTTCGGGCTCACCCACAGCCAACATTAAACGTCCACGGCATTGCTTCATAGGACGGACAACCCCTTCTAAATGCATGTGCAACGGTGGGGATCGAACCCGTACACCTACGATTGTCTCGACCCGTGCACCCGACTGTCTCCTCCAAGGTGCACACGAATGTACCACGCCACCGGGCTCGACTAGCAGGCTGTATGTAACTAATATGACATTGTTATGTCGATCATTTGTTTGACGTGTACCGAAGTGCCGCTGAAATTTGCGGTACAGCTCTGCACATGGTTCAGCCATGGTGTCAAGGCTCAGCAAAAGTATTTATTTCTTTAAAATTCATATACATTCTCTGTCGTTTGGCCTGCACGTGAGCGAATGCAGCGATGTGTTTATAGACTCATTGAATCCCCGAAAATTAGAAGGGAAATCTCGTTTTCTCAAGAAATATATCCAGCTAAATAGACAAACTTCACGTTGGCGTTCATATTATTACGCTGAATTACACATAATCATCTGTATAATCTGTACAAAGTTTCACAATAGAAAAAAGCGTCGATTTCAGGCTTAGCTTTCTAGATTTCGAATGGATTCCAGACAAATTGTCTTGAGGCCAAAAGAGAAATGAATTTCAGTCTAGCTGATCTCGAGTAATTTTCTTACAAAACCGTCTGCCGAGCTATCATATGTGGATTGACGAGATGGAGAAATGAACTCGCTGAACTCTTACCTTTGAAGTGAGAAACTCGGAACGGGGCATCGACATCTACAGAATACCAGCAATGACAAAATCGTCTCGGGAATACAGTTGAGTGTCTTATATGAAGCATTTATCACCGTCAGCGAGACGTATTGAAAGTTCTCGAAAATAACTATCGCCGATTTCTGGTTGGCGGGAACATCAGAAATGAATACATGATCATATTTTAAGGAATATATACGCCTCTATATGGACATTTCCCATAGCAATGCCACACAGATAGTAAGTATCGGGAAATGTCTCCTCTGGAAGGAGAGCGGGGAGCCCGCCAGCCGTAAAACGAGAGTACAAAACGAAATGTCTGATGAATATATGTGAATCTATTTCTCAAAATATTCTTCATATATGCATTACACGGAAATAGCACTTAGTCGGCGTATTTTACTGCTGCACAGCCCTGAAGGACCGCATACCGCGCCCTCGGGAGTGATTAACTGTTTCCAGTATTTCTTGGGCCCATAGCATGCATTGAATATCGATCTCCGTGCTCCGTCTCAACCAAACAGTCAGCGAGAACAAGACCATTTCACGATGGGACCATCCAGAGACAGGGCTGAGTGTACACTCGAAGACAGCTGATGAACCAAAACTAGATGGCATCCTAAGGGTTAATATGCGCTCTTCCGCCACGAATCTGCAAGCCAGAATTTGAGACAGGTTTCTTCCATTCTCTCCTTCTCGCTGGAAGAGACCTGTCTGAATTTAGGGGCGAAGCAACTCTGAAAATGAACCTCACCTCAGTGAATAGCGATTCAACACCGCAACGGCGTTGTTAAAACTATCAGTAGCGAATGCTGGACGTTTACCCAAGTCGAACTGGTGCGTGCGGGCGTTTTAATGACTGCTAGACGCGACAGCCATCTATGCTTATGCACATCTGTGACGCTGCAACGTGGAGCTGGCGAACGCCGATTGCCCTCAGTAGATATTATAGCAATAAGATCGAAGAGCCTAAGGACGAAGCGGGTAAGGAGGGATCAACGCTTTCCAGAGCAGATATCAAACACCGGACAAGTGATGCTGAATTCTCTTTCGGCGGAGGGGGTCACATCACGTTGACATTTCACATGCGGTTGTGTAAGATGAAATCACTACTTAATGTATATATCTATATATATATATACAGTGGCAGACAGATATATATATATATATATCTGCCACTGTGACTTTCGTATATATATATATATATACGCTGGTTGATGTGCATCTTCCGAGTATCTCTACCTCACTTGCTGCTTGTTCAACTTGAACTAGTGAAACTGTTGTCAACCCGCGCCTAATCACACTAATCAAGGCCAGGACAGTCGGTTCATGAGCAACACGTTAGTAGTAGATCTTCGAACTTATAGGGTATCGGGTGCTCCTCCAAACGAAGAAGTGAACTGGGGATTTTTCAGTTGGATCAGTTAGACATGTCTCCTTGTTGTCATCTTGGTACAGTACCAAGAGAAGCCAACTGGAACAACTCCCCAGAGTTCTCGACCCAGAGTAGTGACAAAGCCAGAGCTTTCGTGATAGACAAGTCCGACTTTTGTTGATACTGTTACTTCCTATGTGGTTGCCATATGGTTACCGTTAATAATAATAATAATAATAATAATGATAAAATACAATAATCACATCCACATAATGCAGTATATAGATGTAGGGTTGCACAGCTTAGTACAATTGTGGATCACTCCTTACTAACTAAACAGTAATCTGACTTCGAGCAGAATGACACTAGATGAAGACGTAAGGACACATCGTTCGGAACGAGAAATCGAAGCCACCGGATTTGCACCGAGGTTTCACGGTGCCCACGAAACAGGAAAATCTGATCTGAACAACTGTGGCGTACGAATACACATAATATCATTGGAAGGTATGATAACAAGTTATCAATAGACTAAATGATGTCGACGAAATGAAATTTGCGCCGTACGTCGTCGATGTTCAAGCCAGATAGACATCGCACAACTATTGATCACTCGAACGACAATTGCCAATCTGACCAAGTCGTTCGGACTGTAATTACGTACACTCAGGGTGGATACTGTAAAATCTAGAATTTATCACAAATGAGGTCGGTATGATAATAAAGCAAATTGAACAAATCAAACTGGCCGAAGCATTGAGAGGGGAACGCAGGCGTTCAGTGTCCGATTCGAACAGAAATACACCTCTAGTATTAGTTAGGAGAGCAATAAAAACGCATTGAAACATGAACACAATGAAAATGCCCGCGGGATTGGTGGGAAGAGGGGGAGGCATAATCGGCAGTGTGATCGAAGGTGCGGGCGACGAAGTCGACTTTGACATGCGAAGTCTGAGGAGGAGACCTACGTATGGAGAAAAACAGAGTGACTAATATGGAATGATGTAAAACTACTATGCATCATCATTGAACTGACAAAAGGACCCAGCCTAGCTAAATACAAGGATAGAATACATAAGATAGAAAGATGAGTACGATCAGAGCCAACTCAGCTGACCATTAATAATAATAATAATTATGATGTTGATAATCCGCACAAGCTGAATGTTGTAGATATCATCGATAGTCGCCGTGATTGTATAATAGTACGGAGTTGTATTTGTACTGTCCCGTGATTGCTGATCCACCCACTCGTCCGTGACCTCTCAACGAAGCTCTAGCAGCAGTAACAGCTACAACCATAACTGGGTTCATTGCACCTTAACTGCATTGTCACGTCATCAGAGGCCGTTAAAGTAACTTAAGCTTACGAGGGCTCGGCACAAGCTTCCTGTCATAGTTTCTTCGTTGGCGGCTAGCCTCCCGTCGGAGGACACCTCGCCCACCAGACACTTCCCGGTACTCATCCGTATTATGGCGGTGGCGCGCACTGCGTCACAAATGTCGAGCGAAAATATCCACACCTCTCTAATGCTGGCCACGACTTCCTATCTGGGCATCATATCGGCGACTTGACCTTTGGCAGTAAATAGCTCTTCGTACTATAAATAGCATAATAAAAAAAAGCCATATATATATATAGTGTGAGTTTGCTTTTTACGTGGCACTTTTACTGCGATGATTCGGAGTAATGAAGGTCACAGACGATTGCGTTGACGTCGGCCGGTTCGTTGTGGACGCGAAAATAGAAAATACGCCTCTCGTCATATTTGAAACTTACACTTCGCTATCTATTCATGCGACGATGGTAGCGGCGACCTTTGTGGAAATATTGTGATATTCCGCTTAACACGATGCTGCCGTTTATCACCGTGATAATAGACATCCGGATTTAGCGTTCAATTCTCTCCCCAGATGGGTTTTGACCCGAGGCAACATAAAATGCTTATTCACAGAACATTGTTATTTCCGTGAGTAAAAAACAGCTTCGAATGAGAGTTGCTGCAGTTGTCGATGTCCCGATTGGCTCTCTTCCCCATAATCCCATTTTGTGGGTATTCGTACAAATTGGTATCCATGTCACCGCAAACAATTGGCCTCTATATCGGGAGAGTCAGCGAGCAGCAAGTTTCAGACAAATGCAAGAATACAAAATTGCACCATATATATATATATATATATTAGAAGTAAAGGCTATACAAACACTGAGACAACGTATGTGTGGCCAGACATGCTATCCCGCGAAGAATAGCCAGCCTCGACTATCGCCTACCTGTGATGTTGACGGGCGTTGCCTCATAGACGTATACTCTTCTTAGACCTTTTGAGAAGCCTCGCAGCAGTTAACAAATTATAACATGTGATGATCCTTCACTTTCTATTTTTATCCCAGAATAGTCAGATAACCCTTAAATCAAACCTATCCTTAAATCCAAATCCCACTACGCGGTCGAGATCTCGCCATGTCTGAGCGCCTCACGATGAACTGATCCTGAATTCATCGTACTTACAAAAGGCATCTACGAAAACGGTGTACATGTCGGCAACGACATCTGCTCCTAAAGGTATTGAGCAAAAAGCCTTCTCAGGCCGTGTGCCTAACTCATACAAGATCCTCAGCAGCGGCTGTAATCGGACGGCAAGAGGAAAAAACTGATGGTGGACTGAGCAAAACCTTTCCCTCCGACCTCTGCAATCATTTGTCTCTGAACTGCCATTGGACTGGCCATCGCCACTGCTTGGCCTTCAATCGACTTCAATGGGCAGGCGACAACAATGGGTAGGGAACCATCAAGATTCAACAGTGACCATAAACGGCTCACACGTCGGTAGACACACACACACACATATGAACATAGAGCGCATCGATAAATTATGCCACCCACGTCCACCTCTCGACCCCCAGCCAAGCGGGGTGGTCAAACGACCACTAACTATAATACATGCAACATATGAAGTGCTCCTGTGCAAAGTGACCTAAGCTCCTTGAATTTATGATACATTGGACCTTGGTGACGTCTCACGGAGGCACCTCATAAATAGATATATCTACGTGTAGCAGGTGTTGATCGCTGGAATAGCCGCACGAGTCAGACGAGTAGCAGCTTTCTCGCTCGAGAGCAGAATTACGCCTTTGAATCATCAATGTGTACGCCACTTGTTGATAAAGCGAGTATAGTCTCTGTTAAGTTGGGTTCACTCGTTGCAACGGCCTTCGGAAGGGCAAGGCGACGTAGTCTACGTCTACAGGGTTATCTCGACTGTGGCGAAGAGGCGGCCGGGGAGGGCTTTCGTTGGGAGCAGTTCACGTTTGAGTTAGTAGAGCATCGTATTATGGAGATCTCGGGTTGTTGACCACACACGTGTTAGATTTGCATAAGCCAAGAGTGATCCACCACAACCGTAAAGCTAACTCCTGGCCGGCCTTAATCAGCCTTTAGGGAGGTCTAGGAGTCGAGGCCAACGACGGAGAACCTGTGATGATGGTGTACGCCAGCTAAATCGTTCGTAGGCGGCCATTCGATGTTTCAAGGCTTGAATGACTAGGCTTAGGCCCAGCCCGAAGCATCCAGCCCCTCAACCTCTAGTGAGCGACAAAGAGTCCTTAGTTGGGATGGGACGGCCGGGTCGACGCGCAAGTCCCCTTCCCTCAACACGAACGAAGCCATGTGCTCTACCCTGTTCGTACACGCTCCTTGTTTCTAGCTTGGTCATCAATCTAACAGCGGGTCGCATGATCGCCACTAGGGATACAGAAACGAAGCGATGCCTCGTAGGAGACCGGAGGTCCCTTTCCTCCGCGAGACTGAGCTATGCCTAGCGAGCCTACGGTACAACCAGACTGCTGCATAGTGCAGCGTCGCAGACCTTCGACCACAACCGCACGCGAAAAGAGCATCAGAGCGGTCTGCAACCGTCGCTTCCGTGAGGTTATCTCGCTGAGCCTGTCTGTGCCTTTAGCCAGAGAGAGAGGGAGAGAGAGGTGTTGCCAACGCACTGAAACGTTTGTGACATGATTGCTGCAGTTAACCATGGCGTGGTAACTGATCGTCGTCATCAAAAATTGGGGCGGAGAAGAGCCACGGACAAGTCCCCCACATACATTTTGTACCGGCAACCCACTACAAGCTAGAACCTGGGTCGGCTATAGAGGGCAGCATAATACTCCTGAATAGCAGCAGTTCGGCGAGTTCCCACACTCGCCATCGGCGAGCGGCGTTCGTGTGACGTTGTCTGTTACTGGCAACTAGTCGTTTGGCTTTATCTAACGGCGGAGTATGCAACAACCATGATGCGACCTGTTGCCATCCACCCCGACCATGAGCAATGTAGCCAGTTTCGAGGATAACGAGTTGATGCTCGTAATGTATACGGCGATTGGCGATTGTGCTCTGAGCTGCTAGGAAGTTTGCACACACGCCGGATTTGTCTAGGCAACAGCGACACAGTGTTCGTAGATAGTGAGTGACATACGATTCTGTTGCTCACAGGATACCGGCATAGTGAACATAATGGCAGAGCGGGTGGCGGACGGATGGAGAATTACACGTACGTAAGCGGCCTACTCGATCTGCCGTCTGATGCAGACATACGAAACGCCACACAAAGCGCCTACAGTGCGTACACCCCTCATGCGGTTGTAGTCGTGTAGTAGCACTTAGCAATGTCAATCGCTGGCTCTACCATACGGCGGCGGCTGCCATGCGCTGTGTGTGGTAGGCGCGCTGATCCTCAGCAGTAGGTATGCTCCCTAAAGCCAGCGGAAAGTGAACGAAGCAAACCTCTTGCGAATTACTCAATCGGCGGCAGCGTGATCCTACGGCAGGCATAGCAGATTGGGATATGAGCGCTTTGGTGGCATAGCGCGAAACAGCCCTGCAACGACAGATGTAGTATAATAATGTAATAACATTTGAGGCGCTCCAACGATCTCGTTGCTAAATTGGGTAAACAGCGCCGATGGCGCATCTTGATAGACGCGAATGCGACAGAAATCACTCGTAAGACAAAGTAGATCCTTGCACTGTGTTTTCATACATACAATATAGAATACTTGATATGAAAGTCGATTGATTCGAATTTGACCTAAGTACCCAAGATATATATATATATATCGGCACATGTTTTTGGAGTTCGTTTAGCTTTCCTGGATTCTAGGTTTTCTGATGCTGTCATTGTAATCCTTATCCATCCGAAACGGGACAGCCAATATGCGTTGTTGTCAGTCAGAAGTTTGTTGCTTCATCGAAGCCTATTGCCAGACAGCAGGGTTGTCCCCGACTTTTCGGCGTTCATCAAATGATGTGATCAACACATAGTATACGCCATGCCCAACACAACAACGAAGACAAAGACAAGTCTGCCGACGGGGATCGCCAACCGCCTTGCCATTGCTGGCTGCCTGTAGGATTGAATGCACCCTAGGCTGGCCCAGTCGAAATGAGCGCTGCGGGCGATCTAAAATAGCCGAATTTGAATAGCAGCTGCTGCTGCCGCCCGCGGCGCCTCCGACGACGTGTAAAATCAGATTTGCGTAAATCGTGACATTAAGACGATACGAGCATGTGTACTGGCATCGTCCGCATGGCAACATCCCGTAATACGAGGCGAGAGGAGACGAGGTTTGAAGTCTACACGCAGATCAGTGTACACTACATACACATCAATGTTCAACCACAGACGTGGTTCATTCGTCCATCGAGTTGGCATCCAGCCATTCAACCATGTAACCAATCAACAATGCTCGTACTCATCTGGTCGTCAGCCGATGAACCGCCCAATTTGTACCCATCGCCTCGGACCGGCCTCGTCAACCAGCTCAATCTGCGTCCAGCTTCCGTTACCATTGGGATGCGGACACAAACGCAGCAACTTCAGCAGAAGCAAAAATGGGATTCACATGGTCGCGAAAGTCCCGTGCAGAAGTTGTGCTTGGATTTTGCGGGACAAGGTGCATGGGGCCGACTGCGAACAGGGGTCAGCAGTTACTCTGTGTTCAGCCAGCGAACCGAAACGCGAACGAAACCTTTCACAGTGGTGGTCTGTAAGTCGATGGCGGAGCTGTGGTTGCGTTGAGGGATGCGAACGGCTCACCGGGAGACGTGGGAAGAAAGGGAGAGAAAGAGATGAAGATTGAGAGAGAGCGAGAGAGCGTGGCTGATTCTGCTTGCGGTGCCAGGGCCTCGAAGGGACATTAGGTGAACAGTGCTTGCTAGTCTCGGTTTCGTGGTCTCGCTCCCAGGGCGACTGGATGGTCCGAGGGGCTAAGCTCGTAGGGGGGAGAGACATTGTGGGGTAACTGTGGAACGGGCCGGGAGTGCACTGGTGGCTGAATAGTGTAGCAGTGAGTCGGCGACAGGCGAACCGGACCGGCGGAGGAAGGAGGTCGCCATTACGATGAGGAGCGTAAGGCGAACTGCAAGCGATGGGACTCGGACGACCGCAGACAGCGGAGCTGGGTTCCTGGCAGGAATCAGGCAGGACCTCCCGACAACTCCCCCGCCACGCTGTCGGATCTCACCCTGTCGGACCTTTGGTTTGCGGGAAGCCGTTGGAGCGTCGAACCCTCGTCACGGCACATTGCGTTGTCGACATCGGCTTCCTCGCGGGACGACGAGAAGCCGTCTGGCAAAACGGCCTTTCTCAGCTCTCAAAGTGAAGGCGGGGGCGAGGGACTGGCCCAGAGGAAGTTCCAGCCGAGCGGCTCGTTGACGGAAATGACCTCGTAAACCAGAAACATACGCATTGGCATACTACAACGACCGCACAGACAGGAACATGAGGAGAGAGAGAGAGAGGGAGCGACACTGCCGGAGGCCGCGGGATGTTGAGAAATAAATGCTCTCTCATTTACAGGGGCGTTATATCAAAAAGATAGCACTATGTATTATTACGACAATCATGATTAATTATGAGGGTGTAGCTTGATACCCCTGACGAAAATAACTTGGAAAGCGCACCGCCGACGTAAAATCTGTAATGATTTCGTGTCATTTTTTGCTTTAAACATATCGCGCAGATATGCAGACCGCTGCATATCTACAAAAATATTTAACAGCGTTTAATTACGTGCGTCGAATACGTTCCGCGGTGGATTTAACAAATGGATTTCAACTGAAAACAAGCTTTGTGTGAAAAAAGTTACCTAATCGCATGGAAGACCATTCTGCTCGACATTTACTCTAAATACGCCCCCTTGCGAAGAACCTCGCCCCCAGATGATCCTGGGTGGGGACCCCGCTAGCTAGGATATGCAAAACTTGAAACAATTAACATAACTCGAAGTACTAAATTAGACATAGATACATGGATGAAATGGCACGCTCCTGGAAATCGATCAGTTTTAGCTGCAAGTGATTGCAAATATGAGAAAAGCAATTTATCTACAATTTGAAAATTATTTTGCTTTTAACTAAACCTGCTAGACCATTCTTATCTATCCGCTATACGTATGGTGTCTATACGGATCGGCATTTATTAACCATCATCACTGTTGTTCGAGTTAAGCCACCGGTTCACTTCAAGGGTAGGCGATACCACAAAGCGCATTGAACAGATCCTCGTTGACCTTCCAATCGACTCGACCATGCCTCCCCTCAAGCCCAGGAGAGGCTTGAAAGATGCGAACCATCCGCCGTACGACCCGTGCGGTAGCAGCACTCGACTGGACAAAGCTTGTGACCGCTCGCAGTGGGCGCACTGCCCAGCCAGGTGGCGAGAGTCGTACACCCACAGCAGACATCGTAAGCGGTGATCAATCATGGATTAGTTTGCCGTCCCCTTTCTCCGGTGGGACCCCTCCCTCGTATTGTATTGGATGGTACAACAGCAGCCGTGGAGATCGATCTTGTTGCAGGTCGTCCACAGGTACACGTCGGTCGAGGCAACGGGCGGGAATACGAAGCATTGGTGAGCTTGGGGGGGATGCCTTCACTATATCTCTCTATGTGCTCATCCCGACAAAGGTGTCCTTGGCGAAGCTGTTGATCGAAAGCGTACCATACGATCGCTTCTCTGCGTCTCTGGCAAACTAACGACGAAAGCGAGTCACTGAATGGAAGACCACATCGAAAATTGAGGAGAAATGTTACGGACAGGTGAGTCTGTAGCTTCGATTGACTTCGGTACGTATCTTCATTGTTCACAATAGAATCTGGATATTGTTAACGACGTACAAGTTATACGGCAAAGAGACTGGGCGAGTTATTACACACACACACACACATATATATATATATATATATCGTCTATAATAAACGAGGAGGTTTGATCAATGCGTAGGTATAATCAGACATGTACTCAGAACCTCTCACTAAGCAGGACAAAGTTCTACGACTGAAGGCAGCGCCGTTGTAGATGCGATGTAAAAACATGTTACGCCTATCAGTTCCTTTGCATAGTAGTCTTTTTCCTATGTCCTTCTAATGAATCATCACTCTAAAATCTATCATAACGGGTTCCATGTTGACGTTTTTCTCTCGTCTCCTGTCAAAACCTCCTGTTGACAACACCAGCTCTCGCGCGTTGCGCCAGGACATCCTGGCGGCCTACAAGAAGGGTGTGTTGTACCACTCGCCTGATCAGCTAGCACAAACCCAACGGCGGGACGAGAATCTAATTCAGGACACTCGAGCGCCGAGCTCGTTCAGGCCGATCGACAAGGCCGGCTTTGGCAAAAATGGCACCATTCTCCCGATACTCGTCAGTATGCCTCGATTCGCCTCTGACAGCCGGCGCAGGCTTGTGTCCTATAATTAAATCACCTCCATGGGTGTCGTTGCTCTAATGCCACACTTGTTCGAGCCAACGTGGGTCTCACCCTGAGCAGGCGAAGTCGAAAAACATGTCTCCGCTAAGCGGAGTCATGTTCGGGAAAATTTTGTGATTATTTAGGTAGGCATATCGATTTAGTGTAGGCGGGCAGGTACTTTTGTTGATTTCGGCACCGGACTTTTTGTCAGCAGTAGCAGACAGACACACACTGACGAACACATGGTGTCGAACCACACATACCACTATATTTGAATGATTTCAAAGGAAACATCTCAGGTGCGGCGCGATAATCGCCTAGGCCATTTGTTGGCACTCTCGTCTCGTACGGTTCCCTAAACCGTACGTGGCCTTCACAGGACGAGCTTGTGACGGCTGTCATTTGCCTACAATGGCACGCAACGCGGAACTCGACTCCTGCCGATTCAGCCGGTCCATTCTTAGTTGTTTTCCGATATTTGCACGACGATATCCCTATATCGACACGATATCTACCTAAGAGCATCCTACCAAAAAGAACAACGTCGCTTTGTGTTTTGTTACGAAAAAGCTTTTCATTTTGTTTTCTTCGTGTGATCCTGAGGATGCCAGCATCCTCATAGATAGACAACAATGCAAGCTCGGCTCCAAGCGAGTACGAGTTAGCCTACGGAGGTCAACATCCATATGGCTATTCTCGTTACAACAAAACACCCCTGTGCTATTTCATATCTTTACGCATCCTCTAATCTCTTTGTCGTTTGGCATACATTATTTTTCTTATTACTCGCACAACCACATACTACTACACACACTATATATATATATATATATATATATATATATATATTTGAACTATTCTGTGACGTCCATTTACTGCACGTTACGCAATGTGTACAATATTCGACGAGTTGGGGTGAAACTACCGCTCTTGCTGTTAATGAAACGGGGCCCGCCGATGAAATTCGTCTCACTCAATAAATATATAGCTAAAAATTAGATGACGTAAACTAATCAGCTTAGCTTCCCCGATTGACAGATCTGTACAAACACTGATTAGTCACTGAATGGTCACTTCAGCAGTTTGAAGTTAAGCTCCACCTCCCGCTCACCCGCATAGCTTACTACTACCTTGTTAGAGCTGTTATTGCTTTCTCGCGGGATTCTATTGCCTAAGCTGTGCACGGCAGCAAACACGGTGACAGCAGAAGTGGGACGTTGGGTCCACCACTGAGAATCTGTTAGCCGCCTTCGCTTGTCATTACCCTCCCTGTTTCCTGATCACTCTCTGCACTGAGCATTCGGTTTTCGTTGGAGGTGGTGAACTGACAACCTGATCAGAAAGCGCGAGGTCCCGCGTCAGCCCGTAACAGCCTGTCACGATTAGCTATAGAATTAATGGTTGGCCTTGAATGAGTCCGTCTTCTGTTTGCCAATGCCATGCTGATCATAGCGTAGAGATGCTAGGGCGAATCTGTTCTAGAAACGTGATTCGATTTGTCATTCAACAACCGTAGAGCTTCTGATATATATATATATATATATATATATATATATATATATATATATATATATATATATATATATATATCTGTTTGTTTCCTTTATCAGAGGCGTAGTCACATTTATAATGAATGCCGTGTGAATATCATACGTAGTTCATGAATAACAATACACCTCCTGCAAGTGTATACAAGACGCGTCGCCATCGTGTACGAGGGCATACAAAACCGATATCGAACTAGTTCCATGCTTTGACAGGCGCAAAGTGCAATGAATTGCCGGACTGCGTGCGCTCATTAGGGCCGATCTTCAGATGCATAGGTCGACATCCGCAAACGTCGAGTCCTTGGCTGACTCACTGGCTTGCTGGGGAGGAGGTGTTCAAGCTTTGAGGGTCTTCGATGTCGCTATACGATGCTCGCTTTGGCGTCCTTCTGGCTTGAGCACGGCAAATCATATATCGTACGATATGCGGATGTACGATAACGTGCCGTTTGCTATCACCGCGGAAGATACGAACGCAGACGACAAATCACCACTTACCGTTACCAATGGGCGTCCCAACGGTAGGGCAAGTTTGATGATTTATCGAGCAAGCAATGCGCGATGGTCTGACGCGAGGCGGGAATGCTTGAAGTGTTGCACAACCAACAAAAAAAAGCCTATTTTGAGGTCGGCATTTTTATCTGATACGTCCAATTGTCATTGATTGATTCGATTTTTGCGACCACGATAAGGTACACACATCCCGTCCTCTAGCGTCTGTTGAACCTTTTTACAATGTTAGTATAATGCCAGCACAGTGGTGGCGTCGGGCCGTCTAGCAGTGCGATCTGATCCGCTATCAAGCACTCCCACAGTCTCTACTCATATGAATCGAACTTGCGACTCGCCCATGGCTGTGCAGAGGGAACAGTGCATTCAACTTCTATAAATGACGAGGGGGTCTTGATATATACCTCGTCTGCTGCGTCGACGCTTTCCTTCACTAAGCAATGTACGGCTTCGTGCACAGCAAGACCCGAGGCTCCAAGGAGAGACGGCGTGCCTCACCATGTCCGAGCACGCATCGTGCTTGCTACACCCCCTCTGATAGTTGGATTGAAGGCCGCAACGACGGAGTCCACTACGATGCCTCTTTATCCTCACGATGTACGTTTGGCACTTGTGTGTGTGTGTGTGTGGCAAGAGGCGTATGCGAACGCGATAATTAACTATACAAACAACATAGGCATTCGCTCCCACTCTCTCTCTCTCGGCCTCTGCCCATAAGTCTACAGAGGCGTTGGGCTTTAGAGTGACGTTTAGGTCGTAGATGCGTTGTCGATAATAACGTCGCCTTCCTTGGCACTATACCTCGATCGACTAAACGGTCGGCCCCTAATGACACACGCGAAGTTAGCTGCCAACCGCCACCCTCAGATTGCCACCTGCGCGGAACGAAAACCTCTGTCGAAGCTGTGGATCTGATCGTGTTTTCCGTGTCTGCAGACTCACGATCCCCTCGGGTGATAGGGTTTCATTCTCTGTTGCATCTCGGCGTTCGGCGATGCTCCGGCGTCATCCAGGGTTCAGACAAGCAGTAGTTGTTGTTCCTTTAACGGCCACGACGGTCGCCCGGATTCTTCTCTGAGGACTCGGGGAGGGAGCAAGAGGCGTGGCGCCGACCCCACACCCGCCCTGGCTGATACCCATATGGTGTTCGTACGCGCGGACAGCGTTTGTTCACCCGCTTTCTCTTATCTTCGTCAAGGGCAGGTTTCGTTCAGACACACCAGACCTTCATTGTGCCACTGTCTCCGTCGCCTTGATCTCCATCGATTCCCACACCGTTCTGCTCGAGCGATGCCGCAGAGATGCTCAGCTTGCTGACGGCTATCTCGACCGGCGAGACTACAGAGGCGATGAGATTCGAGGTCGACTTCGAGCTGGACGCCGCAAGCTGAAGAGCGGATGGCGTCGACGGACTTCCCGCTCGAACGGCCGAGCTACACTGCGCGCTCCCCAAAAGACGTGCCTAGAAGAGTGGTTGTACATGGGGAAAAATAGACAAGAACTCCGGTTAGATTTATCTCTGTGACGAACGAATAAAATGGCAGATGCTAATCGTTAGTAATACTCGTAAAAGAAACGCAACAACAGCACAGCAAAACGATATTCCATATTGAGACATCCGACTGCCGCGACGAGGTGAAATTGCACACACACAAGTAGTGTTTGTTCCCAGTTCATTGTGGAAGGCGAGATCCCGAACATACATAAGTTATGTGCAAGGAGCTCAACGCCGATGACCGAGCCAATGAAGAAAGGCAGCATATGTGTATAGTGTCAAATGGCTAGATTCGACGAGGTGCACAATTTCCCAGATCGACATATTGACAGAAAGCGTTTGAAGGCATCCATAGGTCAGGGGATCAATTGCACCGGCGTTCACCTCTACCGAGGAAAGAAGCAGTCCGAGGCCCATTATTCATTTGAAATAAATGGGTTCTGCCTAACCCCCGCACCCCGGAACGTATAGCAGGAAAGAAATACCGCTGGGTAGCGACTGAGGAACGTCTCTCTCGTAGGCTTTGTCAAGCGATATTGAATGTTAGGATTTCCTCTCGGAGTTCAAGAATAGCTATCAGCGAACGTTTTGCGCAAGTAAACGAAAATCTCAACACTCTCTCACTCTCCCTATGGGCATCGTATATCGAGATACAACTACCAATATAATACCCTGTGAGCAGTTTGCCATTGGCGATGACAGTGGCGCTCCAACGAGATAAATCATCCTCTATTCTGAGTTGACTTTTGTCCCGCATTCGACCCGCCTCTTATTATTATTATTGTTATTATTACTACTATTGTGTACAACTTCCCGCAATATTTACGACAGTGACTACAGCGGGTCGCTGCAGTGGCTCTCCCCTTAATCTCAAAGGGATGAAAGGCGAACGCGGCGACCGCGTCGAGATGCTGAACAATGCCTGCTCCTTACTATTCCCGACCCCCGAGGGCAGTGCCACATGGGCACGTCGGCAAGAAGAAAAAAATCCGGAAAACGTGTGTGGCCGCAAAGCCGAACTAGCGAATCCTAAAAGGAGACCGCCCACTGAGTGCGTCGGTCCAGGACGGACAGTGGGGGCGGTATGGAAGAGGGGAACTCGCTTCCGAAAGGGCAAACCTTCGCGGCCTTCAGCAGAGGCTCCAGTAACAAACGGTGGTGGGTGGGTGGACTGCGCCTGAGTTTCTACACTTTCCGTTCGCTTATCACACAGGGCCACACCCGAGCACTGAACACTTGCCCAAGCCCGAGATAGTCGGGACATCCATCTTGGACACGACATACGGTAGAAGTAGCCTTGTCAGCCACGCAAATAAAATAGCGAAGCAAGGAGCAGGCGTTTTGCAATGGCCAGCGTGCTAGGCCGTGTCAGTGGGTTCGTATAATAGTATCTTCGGGACTAAGTCTCTCTAGCCCGCTCCTGAATGTGCTCCATCGCAGCGGCTGACGGAGCTACCCCTTCACTTAGTGCCTTCAGAGACCGGGCTGAGACGCGGACATTAAACGGCCAAAGTTAGAAAAAAAAAGTGCCGCTCCACAAACGAGCTGACACCGCACGCTACTCAGTGGATGGGCCCAAATAGCATACACTCTTTACAGTCGCCATTCGATGACAGAAAAAATCACGATGTCAGTAGTGGGTTCCGCTGTGTACAGCCTCAGCCCGCTTGGACGTCAGCAGACATGGAACGAATGTTATAAACACGTGTTAGACGGTGGTACCGGCGTGCACAAACAAGCATGCGTTCGAGCCTATTGATTCATATAGAGATAGGTGCACGGTCGGTCGTCAGGTGTACGATCGAATGGATGGACACGTACACTGCGCACGTTTCACGACTTCCCATAGGATCTCTACGTTGATCGTCGGACGCGGCATGACGGTCAGCGTCTCAAGACAAAAATGAGGACCGTGTGGCAAACGCGTAATACTGCTGCTGATACAGATTAGCTGATAGCGATGCGAAACGATCTGTTCGTCAGCTGTACATCGCTGCTGTAGCTATGTACGCGATCGAGGATAGTGGCGAACAGCCCCCTACCGGAGAGATCATCTCGTCACACGTAATCGCTGCTATAAGACACATACTCGCACACACACACACACATATCGACACAAAGAGAAACACGAAATTTGAAAGGACGCGCCATTCGAAGCAATACCAGTTCGTGTAACAGGTTACACGAAACGGATCAACGAAGTCATCCGGTTAGATTCAGAGCTGGTTATTCAGTGACGATACAGCAACAGCACCAGCAACAACACACAGCAACAACAACAGCAACAAATGTTCTCAATGCACGCGAATGATACCTCAAATAAATGCAACGCTCTTTGGCTGAAGGAAAGTTTCTGACGGCAGAAACCCTGCTCACAATGGAGAGCAGCTGTGGATAGAAGCTTCGGCTATTTGAGGGGTCAATATCGGAATGTACTCAGTCCCGTTCTACGGCTGGTCTACACACGAACAAGTCGAGCCTCAGGTTTCGACACTTCGACGAGCAGCTCTCAGCGACCGCATCAGACTCGGAGTCAGGGACGTTATGATGACGTCGATGATCAGAAGAAGAACTGAAACATGGGGCACACCATGATGAAAAAGAGCACGATTCCATAATCGACAACTATCTAAAGACGGCTTCGTGACCCTCAGCGTGAAAAAGGCACACAGTTAATCTAAAAGCTTCGTCACAAGGAACTTGGAGTACACCAAATGAAACAAACCACAGAAGCTGTTCACCCCGCTTGTGGTCCTTGGACCCCTCTATCGATGAGCGTCAACCGAGCACTCACCGACCGTCAGCGCCTTTGTACAAACCCACTGACGGACTCAGACGAGCATCGAACGCAAAAGTGTCCCATTTTTCTGGCGCATGAATATCGCTGTGTGTGACTGAACACATGTATTTGCTTACCGAGTTCTCGTGTTGACAGTTTTCGTATCATAGGTACACTGGCCGTTCGAAACGTTTGCCAGCCCGCTATTGAAAGTATATATTTCTTGCCAATTCGCCCTTCATTTATTTCTATGAACCTATCCGTGTACACTATCCGTATGGTTTGTCGCTAAATAGTCAGTCTAACCATCGAGACATGAGATATCAAGAACAAGCAGGCCTCTGCTAATGGCTTGGTTCGATAACTTCGTATCCGTATACGGGAAAGGAAGTGTTCTGCGAACTGTTAGATTGCTGTTGGTCTAAGTTGATTTCGTGAACTGCCAAAATGAGTTGCGTCGCGCATGTCGTTGCATTGAAAAACATATGAAGATTTCGGCATACCTTATTCGCCAATCGAGATCCAAACTCTTTAAGGGATTCGTCCATGGCAGCGCGATCTGATATCGTCTCGTCTTTGCTACCCGTCCTGAAATATTAGTCCAAATAAATCGAGCCCCTTGTTACTTATGATATTCCGCTAGACGTACATGTTCAGATTCTATAAACGTCGCCTCGAAGCCTTTAATATACTTTAGGTCCACTCGCGCGAAACATTTTCATCAACCTTGCCAGAAGGTTTCCTGTGAAACACGTCTTATATCAAACATGAACATGATGAAAAATCACTGTGCTCAATTGTCGTAATGAGTCGCTTCAATCCGTCTCAGCGATTGATCGTAGATGCCTATTATATGTATGTGTAATCGAAGCGAAGCAAACGAGCGTCTTCACCCGACCGCCATAGACCTAACAGACATTGTCACTGATGTGTAGCAGACTGAAAAACACGAGAGACGATCATCAAATGACCAATTTGCCCCACATCTACATAATACCTCATATTACGTGCTACTTATCTGCTAAAGGGTGGCGGCGATGCTGATCGCTATATATGTCAGCTTCGGTCTTCTCGGTTATTGTGTTACGGCTGTAATCGAGAGAAACAGCAGTGATTTCACAAACCTTCGATGGTGGTGCGTGAGAGCCACCGAGCTCGCAGCTCGCGCATGAATCGAGTTACGCTGCTGGAGAACCCGAATCATTGCGTCGCGTTCAGCTAACTTGCTTTCCATATCCTTTAGGCGACTCTCGAGCTCAGCGCCCCGACGTTGCGCCGCATGCAGTTCGTCCATTTGGCGGAGTTTGTCACTTCGCACCTGCGAAATGAGGCGTTCCGTCTCAACCGAATTTCGCTCGAGGGCGGCAATTCGCGCATCCTTGGGTACCGAGGCGGCGTCGACGGCCATCTGTCGAAGGGCACTTTCCTCCAAATACTTCTGCTCCCAGCGAGCCACTTCGCCTTCGAGAGATACGACCTTCTCTTCATATTCCCTGTAATTTTTTCGAGAAATCATTTTTCGCTCTCATGGTGATTCTTGTTCATACGATTACGTTTAGCATTGGCGGGTACATTCATATCTGCCGTCGTACGTGGAGCGTTTGTCCTTGTCAAGAATGAAAAACTTCTTGCCTGACAATCCGTTGTAGAGGGGGCTGAACATATACAATTCAAAGGCTACCATGACGAAGCAGGGGGGGGGGTGTTGATGATCAAAGAAAAAAATACAACGTTTCACAAAATTATCAGTATTAATTAATAGTACTCTTGAAATATAATTGGTGTTCAAATCATGTTGCCGTTAATTGATGCGTTGACCAAGTTCACGTGCAATATTCCCTTGATCGAAATAGGTAATTTAACCTTTTCATCGATGTTATCTGTTATATACATATCACGTTTGTGTCATATGACGACTACCGTTTACATTACCGATTATGTCACACTGACGAGGTGATAGCTGAAATGTATCGGATGCTCAATCTTTCTGCTAAACAGATTATTCCAAATAAGTGTCCTATAGTCGGTCTAAAAACAAATCAGGTACACCGGTACACACTCATTCGCACCAATGTGCCAACGATAGGAAACAGCGAAGGAGCTTCGTTGAGCTCCATCTGCAAATCTCCCGCTGATGGAGCACACTGGAGCACGTCGTTTTGACCCATGGTACCATTTAACAATCACATGTGTGCATGCACTAGATGGAACGGACAAGTAGTTGATTCATTTGTACACGATTATTGTTCTATTCGACTCGTACCTGATTGTCTTCCGAAGGTCTTCGGCGTCACCCCCTGAGTTTGCCAGGTTCATGCCAAGGCTCTGAACATCTCTCTCAAGCGCCGTTCGCATTCGTTTCTCCATCTCGAGGCGTCGCTCACTGGCGGCTTGCATCTGCTGAAGAGCCCGTTGCAGTTCGTGGACCCGCTCGACGTAGAACTCCTTCTTGCGAGTCTCCTCCTCAAGCCGGACGATGTTGGCCTGCGCGTTGGTCAACGCATGGTCTAGGATCTCGATGTGTTTCCGTTGTTCGGCCAGCGTTGCTGTTTGCGCCGCGATCTCCACGTCCTTCCGTTCCTTCTCGCATAGCAGTTCCTTGTCTGCGGGCGATTTCGATGTCGGCAACAGGAAATTATCGACAACAACAACCAGATAAACACCAAAGACGAATTGCTTTTAGCCATAACAACTCGACAATAGGCAGCTCGGGCGACATGATCTCGTATAGATATACGGGTGGAACAGAAACAATATATATACATATATATAGTTATGTTCTATATATATATATATATATAGTTACGATTTTCTTTGGTTGGCCTATCGTGGACTAGGCGACATAAGCATCATCTGCTGATCTGCCACCTGTTGATTACCACCTGTGCCATTCCGTAGACATTATGGCTTAATTGCCATTTGATCATTAGCCGTCATTGCCAAAAATAACTACGACGACTACTAATTAGATTCAGCGAAGGTTACAATGGGTTGAATAATGAATGACACAGCGGCATTGTGGTCAGGATGAGCTACTGCTGTAATATTGGTAATCTCTTGAGCCCTCGTCGAACGGCACAACAAACACGCTTGGAAATTTGTAGCGGCTCCCCAGCGGCTAATGGATGTCGCTGGACTACATTGATCACCCACATCAATTTATGGTGTTCTCTTACAAGTAGATGACTGGTTGGTAACCGGACCGACGTGTACCACTCTGCCTCTGACACAGAGTAACACTGAACATTTTTTTTACCATCAAAAACACATTATCATCATCATCATCTCCATCGTCCCCCCAAGAGCCGATCGTTCAAATCACTCACTCTGGCCAAGTAACTGTGCTATGAGCAGATCCCTACGGGACAGCTCTTGTTGCATTTCGATGAAGTTGGCATCGGCGTAGCCGGGACTGGAGGCAAGGCCCCGCCGCAAACGCTGAATCTCGTGCTCCATTCGGGTGCGAAGCGCCGCCTCAAGACGCTCTCGCTTCTCATTGGCCACCACAATCTCCTCCTGAGCTTCGTGCAGGTGCTGTAACTCAATTTCCATCCTTTCGAGGCGCGATATCTGTGGCCATTATTAGGTGACAACAGGCATATAGAATGTTATTATTATTATTATTATTACTATACCTTATGGATGATAGATCCGTAGCGCTTCTTGTCACCTACATGTCATGCTACCTACTCAAACGTCTAACGGTATTCGGATATAATAATAATAATGATAATAATAACACTTTATTCAAAGGTTGATGGTAATACAATACAATATCTATATAATTTATTTCATTATAAAGGTGGGCGACAACGGTATTCGTTATTAAGAGGAAAGAAATAACCAGCTACATGATGATTTATTGACTTATACGAAAGGGTCTTTAACTTGCCTTGGTGCGGCAGAGATCAAGCTCAGCTTTGAGAGCCTGATTCTCCTGGGAGAGAAGCGATATGATCTTGTTGCCATTGTCGTCCTGAGGGACAGCCACTGCCCCGAGCGGCGCCATATTAACAAGGCTACCCTGACCGGCAGGGACCAATGGAAGGCTACTTTCGACAACGGACATCTGCAAAACAGGTAACTGGTGGCTCGCTTGAATTCCCTGAAGACCCGGTAGGTTAGCCATGCCGGCAGGCATGGCCTGAGGAGCTAGCGCTGCCCCCGAAGGACTTGGTAGACCGCCTGTGGCTGGAGGACCGTTCGACGGCGCTGGCTGAATTTGGATCTCTTTCGCTAAAGATCGCATTATGAAACGTAACGAACAGCACACACAATACCAGAAAATAAATGTGTACGGTTATTCAACGAACATGTCCTAGAAATATGGCATTGTCACCGTTCACACAATTGTTCGCTATCGGCAAATTTGAAACACCGTTCCTGTAATCCCAACATTCAATCAATAGCAACCAGTGTACAGTGCTCAGCATAGACACAATACAATGCAATAAAGACGTTATTGACTCAAAGGGGTGTGGAACAGATTTAGATGAGTGGTTCAAGCAATTATTATTATTATTATTATTATGAGTGTACTGGTGATGGTCGTGTGCCGAGTCACGAATCAGACGAAATCAAGTAATTTTCCGGTTCGTTTTTACACCTCAACAAATATAGCAGGACACATCCTGAAAGGCAGGATACAGCCAAATTTCGATCAGATATCGGGTCCAGTGAACGGTGGCGGATGATTACGTCATTTTCCCGCCATCACATCACTCGCGGTAACTATAAAAGCAGCAATCAGCGGTGCCTATCGCATTGACCTACCGTCTAGACGATAACAACAATAATAATAACGTTATGATATGCGACAATCATGGCTCGAAATATGCCCCACGTGACATCCGTCGGTTCGGCGTCGCGTCGCGCTGCAACGCCGTCTGACACTCAAGGACCTGACTCCCACGTAACAAAGGTCTATTGACGAAGAGCGTATGACTCAGTTTCTGCAGCTGGCGATGTACGGGAGCCGTCCACCGTTCATCCATTGCCAAGCTATCTTGCTTTTTATCTGTTCTTGACATCGAAGGCTACCCGTCTCCATCCCCTACCCTTTGGTGGGGGGGGGGGGTGTACCCTTGCATTTTGCAAATCATCGTACTAGGATCAGCAATGTTAATAGCCTCTTGGGATGGAGCCGCGCCGAGAGCAACAGGGCAATTCTAGTGTTGCCCCTCCGGGTGAACTTGGGCGGGACAATGCCAATTTCAAGAGATATGGAGAAGCCGGAATGTGTGGTGGAGTCGGTTTGCCGTGACCCTCCCCTGCAATGCAACTCTTTAGCTACAGAAATGACCGTTGATCTTTGAATGTCAGCACTCCACAGAAGTTTAAGGTTTAGGTATAAGGGTTGATTGAAAGAGCTGCAATTTTGCAATGCTTAAGCTCTCGTATACGCCACACGAAGGGTGTAAACCGCAAGTAGATCTGCAGAGACACAAGCATGACATTCGAAGCCAAAAGGGCGCGTTTGTGGACTACGCGTTGCCAATAGCTTACGCGGAACTGGGGTATTTCGAGTTGAATGAACCGATTTGTTAAATAAAAAAAAAAATTAAAATCCGCTTTATTTGCTAAAAAAACGGGCCACTTTACGGTCCACTTCGTGTTAAATTGAATTTGCGCCGTGGCAATTATTGTCATTAAGGATAGCAAGCTGTGGTGTACCAATGCGGGGACATTTCTCTAAACATTCATGAGTCATCTGTCATTTTTTGCTGAGTCATCTGCGACAATGAACCATTTGGAGAATTCGATGCTAAAATTCGACTAAACTGTCGAATGATCAAAGTTAGATCGGAACTCTGTAGTCTGCGTATGCTCTTCGTTGCACAAACACAAAAACTTCATCTTTCGTTCAAAGAGCAGAGAGATATCCATGACAATTTAAAGAACATAGACATTATTATTATTATATTTTAAGGAGGAAATGGCTTGCATTGATGTTGAGACCCGAAGTGATGTCTCAGCACGAACACATTATAGTTGGCTAGTTATTATATATTGTGCACGTACACAGACAAATTAAATCGTTATGTCATTGAGGGCGTAGGAATTACCTCATTATAAATGATGCTATGTTCTGTACCACAGCACTCATGTGAATCAATGATTCAGTATTACGAACATACTAGTAACGCTATACACCGAATCTTTCAGAGCATAATTAGAAGATTATTTCCATCATGTTAGATCTGCTCGTACTCGAACGAACACGTACACAAATCTTCCCTCATTTTGAGATCGAAATACGGATGATTTGGCCAATCGAACTGTCAACACTATTCAATCTGTATGTATCTAAGGCAGACTACAGCTGCAAATCACGGTAAGCTTTCGACACATGGTGAAATAGTGCGGGGTTTCTTCAGCATTTGCGCAACTGCCTATGCAACACTCGCATGTCACTGCCCGCAACGATGAGGAACACGTAACACGCGGTGGTACCTAGCTCGAATTATTATTCAGCTGTGTCATATGTGTCATATATGCATGTACCAATAAATGCTGATTTTTGAGACGACGAACGTCAGCATTGCCGCCCGCTTGTCATATCATCATCATCATCTGGTATCATCGTGAATTGAGTCATCGTTCTGCCAAGAACGGCCGCCAGCTGCCCGAAGGCCGCTGGGACGACTTGGTGCGTTCGCGATTTCGCTTGCAAGACCGCGGCTGGACACCCTTGCTAAATGAAATTCGGCATCGCTAACATCGACGGGAAATCACCGACGAACGGATGAGTAATCTTCCAAGGGCTAGCCAGACACATACATCTATTCTGGCCACTAGAGCTTGTCTCACGATGGCCCTTGTTTATGCAGATTCAGACTGTCTGCAAATAACTTCTCGAGACCATGATGCCCCCAGCGAGCTGCCCCTGACTCATGGGCACACTTGCTAACACATCCAAATGTTACCTACACAGATTATATATCATACATCCAAACACACATTATCTACTGGGCGTAACTGTTGGCCCTTTTGTTTATCAACAAGTGAAATCGATAATCGTCACTAGCAATATTGGTCACTTGCTTACCTAGATGTTTGAGCATCGGGCTGTTGTCGAGGTAGTGTTTCGGTATCTCAGTGATCTCCTGTACTTCCCTTGCGGCCTGACCCCCTGCGGCCTGTGGACCGCCCTTATGGCCTGCGATACCTGGCGTGCCCTGCGCTCCCATCAGGCCGGGGTAGGGTGGCGCTTTTCCGTAGAACGGCGACGAGTATCCATCGATCGAGGCGTTATTCCGTATGATCAGCGTGTTGTTGAGCTCGTCCGCGATCAGTGTCTCCTCGCCCTGTGGCTCCTGGCGTTCACCGTGCGGCGGAACACCTTGCGGGGCAAGCCTGCTGCCTTGCCCATTCTGACTATTCATGCTATTTCCGCTATTCCCATTGTATCCGTGTCCTAGGATACCATCGCCAGCTGAGAGGTTTTCTTGCGAAGCCGACAGTCGGCCGTCCAGTTCGGGATCGGACGCGCCCGACGCCCCTGACGAATACGGGGCAGAGAATGGCGGCACAGTGATTACCGCCGCAGGACTAGGGTATGCAGCGGTTGCCGAGGGCGGTGCCGGACGTAAGCTCATCCTGTGAAATATGTGAAATATATGATGCAAGGTACGTAAGTCAATAAAGTCGGTATAGAGGTGCTGCGACACAGATACGAAGGCGTTGTATTGTTGTCGTCGGTTGTTTTTCATAAAGGAAACAATGATTTATTATACTTGACCATCAACCAAACGTGGCAATACAATCTCCGAACAATGCAGAAGCCCAATGTGCGAGTGTAGGGTATTCCGCTGGAATACAAACGTCCCATTGAAATGGATTTCGATCATCTGACCGCCCGATCGCTTCAACGCTGACAAGTGTTCGATTTGCGCGAGAAGCCTATTAGTGAACAGAGAGGATAATTTCCGACCAAAATAAGGCTCTCAGGCTCGGCTCGCGCGAACGCTATCCCAACGGAGTTGAGTGGGTTAAGTTTGATAGGGCGTGATTCGTCAAACAACGAATTGCAATCGGCTCACTGAGCCGAGTTTCTCCATCGTAGAGCTATATCATCACCTCACAGCCGACCGTCTGTGAATACTTTAAGGTGTTTAGTTCCTATTACCACATAGTTTACTCAGCCAGCCACAAGTGTGTGATAGAACAAAAATAATGCACTACAAGACATTTGTATATAAGCCGCCACCGCTGCTGTCGCCACCACCACTGCCTGACATCGCTATCGGTGCGTTGTTAGAATTCTTGAAACTCTTGATAATCGATTGGTATTCTGCGAAACTTTCACTTCATGAACGCCTAGATTAACTATGTAGCCAATAAACGAATCAAAATACGAACCGCGATATCTACTAATCACACTAATCACGTCGAACGAACTCGACGGCGACATGAACTAATGCAGATTGACATCATATTGTCGGCGACATTTGCGACACACACACACACAATTGTTGTTTGTTCTATTGACAATCGTCTCAACGCCATTCGCAGCCGATTCCTGTATCTACAAATTCTTTTAAAATGTGCCAAATCCATGCTTCACATGGACTCGTCAATATACGAACACAGCCAATCGTAATACGCCGCCGCCACTGCCTTCTCTATCGTGTCCATTCAACGGTCAGATTTTACAGCGTGTGGCTCCCATTTGCTGAAAGATTGTGTGCCACACCACTTGAAGGTATGCCGGACAAAATTTGCGTGCGCTATATGATAGGCAACCGCGTAGGGATAAATATGGTTTGAAATGCCCGTGGATATATCCACGATATGATGTACGGCAGCTGTTAACGACAGCTGCTGCAGGTACTGGCTAACTTTAGCTGACCAGCAAGCCAGCAGTCCCACTAGGACTGCTCATACGTGGCTGTTTGTGCTTGTGGCTCTGTCGCTGTAAACGTGAGTGCCGGTTGAAGGCTAGCCGAGGTGTGAGGTGTGTCGTCGTTACGCGAAGCTCCTTCAAGACACTAAACGTCGGCATCGCAGTACCACCTCAACGAAACAAAAATCGATCAGCAGCAGCAGCAGTACATCCATGAAATAATCGCCGAGAGACTAATCACATAGCGTTCACATCCTCTGTGTTCTATAATAAAAATGAGTATATATACCGGTACATGTGGCCGTGAGTTCTCACTCGTCTGAGGAGTCTGAACTCTCTTGTCGTCACCGCCGCAACGGCCAGCATCCGCTGTTGCCTCTCTATTCAACGGCGCGACAGAGCTGAACAGCGATTCGAGAGAGAGTCCACAGAAGCCGCGCACGACGATCACTGTTGTTATCTCTATCTCTCTCTCCGTCTCTCGTGGCAAGTCTACCTGCCGGTCAGTCTGATGGCCTATGTCGTCTGTATGGGCGTCTGACCGGCGGCCCGCTCATCTGCGTGGTCTTTCCTCTGCCAGACTAATACGCCAGCGAGTCGATTAGCCCGGAAAACACTCACTAGAGAGGGGCCGGCTGAACGAGCCAACGCAATTCTACCGCTTCTACCGTTTTTATCATGATACAACCACTAGCCATAAGTTGCGCCAAGCGCTCGCCGCCAGCTCGCAAAATCTACGGGCGTGCGAGCAACAATTTAGCAGGCATCGTGCGGCTGCCGAATCGATGAATGATGAGATATACATTGCACAGAGAATGCGACAGATGGACGAGCATAAAATATATCTACTACATCTTGAAACCATGCACAACACTAGCCCCAACGACAACTACGACGCGGCCAGCTGCGGCTCCTGCTGTCGCCACGTCAACCAGTTGTAGAACGCACCGGCAGTACGACGCTCTCTGGGGTCAGGGCCCAGACGTCCGTATCTCTCTATTCGACACCAACGGACATCGAGACAGCGAGGCAGTCAACGAACGAAAAAATGAACTGAAAGATCGAGCGAGAAATATTCCAGCCGAGTGCAAGCAGCAGCGTTACAGCAGCAGAAGCAGTGGCCCCCACAACAACGGGAGACGGTCGAACGCCGACCGACCAAGCGAATGTCTCTCAGCTCTCTGCGACACAAAACCATGAGGCGATCGCAGTAGTGGTAACATCACCAGCACTAGTGGCAACCTCGAACGCGTGGCCTGCTCAGCCTCTTCCAGGTCATCCAGGCTGTGCGCCGTCGGTGTGCTAGCGTTGCCAGTCTCTCCCTGTCTCTTCGACAATGAGCTTTCCATCTATGATGTGTTGTAATGTTGGCTAATGCTTGCTGTTGTCTGCACGACGACGACGTCGAGCATAGCTATCCCACGATGAGGCAAGCGGTGGTGTACATTATGTGAAGCTAAGTTGTTCGCCGGCTAGCCGCGTGAGGCCTGACACATGTCGGTCGCTTTTCGACACGACAGAGGGTCGCATCAACACGTAGCAGATAGTGCTACATCGGACCCAACGGGGTGTGCTTACTTGAATGGTTGCACGCTCGCTCGTTCGTTGATCACAATGAAACAAAGCGTAGGCGGGAGCTGGGGTGTATTCTTCGACGGTCGCTTCGATGGGCTCTCTCTATCTCTCTCTCTCTGCCGCTCTCTTTAACTCACTGTCCTCCGCTATTTCTACGTTGTATCTGAAACTGGCGTCGAGTATCCACTCTGCTCACACATGGTCACACACACACACACGATCCTCGCACCATTTCGTTTATATCTCATACCATAATCTCATAATTTCTTCTCTATCACTCTCTCTCTCTCTCTCTGTGTTCTCTCGCTCTCTCACCTGTCCGCTGGATGCAAGTCGACCAGCCCTGTCGAGTTTTGACCAAAACACTTCATGCTCCGCGCAACAGTACGCCGCGGTGGAACGGGCGGTGGTCCGTCCATGTCTGTTCATTCTTATGCTTACCGATCATATGAAGCGACCACACGCAGATAAATTTCTATGGACCATGGAAATCTCTACAGAGCAGCAGCAGCTGCTGTTCTACATATCCACAGTGGATTGTTAGCCACAGAGCGAACACAGGAGAGGCTCGAAGAAAGACAGGAAGCAAGAAACGAGGGGGAGTTTGCTAAAACCACTGGAATTCCACAGTGGTAATGGCGAGACGGTGGCAATGGCGCAGCGCGTCAAGCCCGACTCTCTCTAACAGCCGATTCCAATGCGAGCACAATGGAGACCCGAACGCATACATGTAGATATATATATATATATATATATATATATATATGTGTGTGTGTGTGTATATGCAGACACAGGAACACACGAGTGAACCAAACCTATGCCACGCCGAATGGGACAGGAATGATAATTAATGCTAGCATAAGGTGGCGAATACGATGGGATTTTTACAACAGTCCAGCTAAAGTAACACACAAGTATTTGCCAACGGATAACTAACCGGGTGGAGATTGCGACTCGACTGCGGAGTTCTCAATGGAGAGCAGTCTCAGTGGCGTTCTCGCCGTGGACAGCTCCCCGTAGGGGGAGAGATAGAGGCGAGAGTAGGCAAATCACTCAGGAGAGGCAACGGAAGTGAGCCCTATCAGAGTAATCTCTTAAACAGTGCAGATTGCATCACAGTGTAACGAATATAGATCCCCTTATCATCATCATTCACTGGTTGGCGGCATCAACCCGGCGAACTTTGTCATCCGTGGAGCCAAAATGAAATTGCCGTAATTAATAATACGTTGCAAGCAATTGTCGATGCAGGAAAAACTACGCTAATTTCAAAGCTCGACGAATGGAACCGCAGGACAAACGCGCTGCCATGTCGTGTTGTTGTTGTGCGTTCATTAGAATAGTCTCATTACCCGCGAAGAGTTCGCTCACGCTGGGGCCGCCCAGCGTCAACGTAACGACTGTAACGCTGCCTCATGTGCGCTTTTCTATTGTTACGTTCAAGACTGCAATGCATACCAACGAACGTTCCTGCTTTACGAGCTTGCCGCTGGCACTGAAAGCCGCGAAGCGCGCAGGGCTCGGGCAGGCCATCTGCATGTTCGGCACGGCCCACACACCGATTTAGTTATTATACGTTCTGCATTGCGCTGTATCCTTCTTGCGAAATATGTCCACAATACTCTTCCCCCACCTTATCTCTGTACGGCCTCGCGACCTGTTGCCTTGCTAAATACCACACAGCGGATAGCAATGAGCAGGTCGGCTGGTCGTCGACTCCGAACTTTCTCGCGGAAAAGCAGCGCCTCTTCTCTTTTGTTACTCGCGTTCGAGCGCAAAGCCAAACTACGAAGTTGAACGGGTCGTCACCATCGGAATATGTTGTCGAACCGATTTCTGTTCCAAATCAGTCTCAAATGCAATGTTATTATAGCTGTCGTTGTTGTTCCTGCTGTCGCCGCCGTCGCCGCCAGGTTTGCGTCCGTCGTCCTCGCAGGCCTGGCTCGCTGTCCGCCGGCAGCAGTCGCAAGTGAATCACCTTTCAGCGGCGGCAGGACCAGCCAGACACGGACGAACAGGCAGCGTTGGCCTGACTGCAGCATCATCACTTCTAACACTACGACTACTTCCACTACTAGTATTAGCAGTAGTAGAAGCCGTGGTGGTAGTCAGCTACGCAGGAGGCTATTGGCGGCCTTCTAGTAAGGCAAGCAACCAGCGGTTCAAGCGTCCGTGCAACCGAGCGTTGGGTTGACCGGCGACTTGACCGCTGCTGCGCCTTCGCTGGTCCGCAGCTCGCCAGCGCTGGCCGCCGCCGCCGCTGCCGGTGCCACTCACTGCCAAAATGGCCGTTGGGCGTTTGGCGACGATGCTGGTCAAAGCGGACGACGATCGTTGGACGGCACAGCGCACCGAGCGAGAAGAATTCCGCGAATGCTTGGGGTCCCTAGCGGTCGACTAACGACTAACTAACCCGCGGCCTGACGGACTGATTGACGGCCTGACTGAAGGCCGGTGTGGCGGCCAACTTCCCCAGGCCACTGCGAGTCCGAGCGTGAGGTGAGGTGTGATCAGGCCAGGCTGCTCGGCAGGCTGTTCGTCGCTGGAAGATGGGCATCCATCGCGGCAGGGGGGGGGGGAGTTCGAGTGGGATCTGATAATGGGATCTGGCTAGCTAGTTACTAACACTATATATGTGTCTTTCGTTGGTTGTTCGTTGCAAGTGAACAGCAGCAGCAGTAGCAGCAGCTCGGGTTGATCCGTTAGCGCCGGCGATTTCCGGGCGTCACTACCCCTCGTTATGGTCGGCTTCGAGGACTGGACTCGACTTCAAGCAGGATTAAGCAGGACAGGTACGCAAACCTTTAAACCAATGCTATTTCCTACAAACACTGTTACCTATCTCTCTGTACAATGACTGCGTCCCATTGCCTCTTGGACAATGGCCTAATACCACTTTGAACAGTGTCCCCCTTTTGTCAATGACCAAATACCGGAGTGTAGTGTTTATCAGTAGATTCAATGTGCGTACACACATCACGGTCACATGTAAACAGAGAACATAATGCTTCTAGGATAATAAGCGCTCATAGCGTGCTGGTAGCAATTAGCATCGGCTAACAGCTTGTTGGCATTTCACCAAACAACCATGGAACGGCTATAGACACGATACGCACACAGAAATGTGTAGAAGTTATCCGCAAAAATTGCGATATATATATATATATATATATATATATATATGAAAAGCAGCAGCAGCAGCAACAACAACACCAACAAACTCTGACACAATTTTCACGACGGTGACAAAATCCCCCTAAGTAGCGTAATGTTATCGCTGCAACAGCAATCCTCAAAACGCGCCCGTCCCCCCGCTCGCTCTTCGCGCCGAACTTTTTGTCGCATCTTGCGTCACTGCAGGGGTCTCTCATCTTCTTCTTCTCTCTCTCTCTATCTCCTCACGCATCACTTTGTATCTTTACCCCTCACAGTCAGAGGGGTGTAAATTCGTCATCGACGCATTCGTTAAAGGCGAAATCCGACGAACACCTACATCGTCTACTTTTCCTTGTATAAGTTGTAGAAAAAACACAGCACCTTGCCCGTCTCGCTTTTTTGGTCATCGTTGCTTGTTTTGTTGAACTGGTGTAACAAAATACTATCAATTGTTGTACTTTTGTTGTTGTTGTCGTTATTGTTGTTGTTGTTATTGTTATTCTTCGTCTTCTTGTTGTACATGCATTAGAAACCATTTTCTTTCTGATGTTCGTCCAATGACTGACTAGCCAACTAATTAGCTAGCTAGCTAACTACTCAAGCACATTCCTCGTCTCGCTCACCTTAAACGCAAAGAGAAGATCTCGCGGCTGGTGTCGAGATGGGTGGTGGTGGTGGTATCGACGGTCCGGGTATCCTTGCGAGGGGGCCGGCTGGCCGAACGCGCTCATATGCGATGCCCGCCGCGGTCTTTTGCCATCCACAACACACATGGGCCAAGGATCACGCTACAACAAGCGAAACAACACGAACGAGTCCGGCCCCGAAGGGGAACAGTTGACCAATGAGGAAAGCTATGCTACCAGCGCAAACTGGGCACCACACATCAGCAGGCTAACACGAAGCGACGACTGCCGATCGCCAATCGAACGAGAGCAGGCCCGGAGCGCCGACAACGAGCGGATCCCCTCCTTCACGGATGCCTGGCCACCACAGCACACGCAATCTATCCGTACCGATGAACGGTGGTGGACACGGGACACACTCGAATTGATTCCGTGCCGTGGCGAGCGCCCACGTTATAATGATGATAATAATATAATAATACTATGCCGCCGTAATAATAATAATAACAATAACACAGGCACTCACTCGACGAGTACACAGCAGCCAGCACAAACTCAACGACACTGCGATACGACTCTGTATATAGCAGTCGAGAATTCTATAGACGGCAACGGCGGCGGCGGTGGTGGCGGCGGCGGCGGCTGCTGCTGCTGCATCGGCAGGAGCAGCCAGCCGCCACCAGCAAAAAATGCTAGGAATTCGACGGCGGGACGGGTGGCGGTGATACGAATGTGCGTAGACTGTGGCACGCTTTGTCGTGTGTGGCTCGTTCTGTGGTACGTTCTCCCGTGTTGTGCTGGCCATGCTGAATCGAGGCATGCTGATGAAAGGGAGAGCAGATAACGGCTGCAGGGGAGAGTGCGAGGGGATGCGAGAGAGATAGAGAGAGAGAGAGAGAGACATAGAGGGGGAAGATAGAGACTAAGGGGGGCGCGCGGTTTGTGAAAGGGTCAGGCGCGCTCTTGACGACCCAACCCGATCTCAAGCGACGTTGTGCGACAAATGAAAGCAGGAAAGAAACGCAGGCAAGAAGAAAACGAATATGGTAGATACAGACAGACAGATATGTAGATCTGGCTGTGATAGATAGAGAATATGTAGATAAGGGAAAGTGACGCAACTGGCGAGGGTCAGGACTCGCCGATAGTATCCTATAAGAGAACAGTGCAGGGAAAGATGGATAATGATGGAGTTGCTCCGGTGGACGACGACGATGATCATGGTGATGATGTCTGTGTGAAGATGGGAGGAGAGGGAGGCGCCAGCAGCAGCAGCTGGTGAATACAGGTGATGGTGAAAACATATTCGCGTTTAGGAGCTAATGAAATTCGTACTCGTTGTCTAAACATAGCTGATAATTGTAGTAATTTATAGCATGTAAAATAATGCATCCCAGCCAACGTATTGTACGTGTTTAAAAATTATTCAAACATATATATATATATACTTTTTTGTTTGCTTGCTGCGTCCTATACCGCGCATCTATGCGAAAGTTTTCCAACGCCTCTTTATTGAATTCGAATGCTAATTAATATAGAATAAGGTCGTACCGTCTGTGTCATGATCGATCGGCATTCGCTATTTTCGTTTATTGTCCTATGAGCATGCGATATATATATATATATATACATAGTGCTCCAGTCACCAAATGTGCTATTGCTACTATAGTATTATTCTCAATATGATTTATGCCTAGTGGTATTATTATATAGAATGACAACACAGTAACGCCAATCAGTAACATATGGCCTCTATTCTTTCTTCGGCGTCATCGTCGTTTTGTGACTTTTTTTTGCGTATCTGTTTAAGCCTCCGTTATACATCGGTGCATAATCCTCTCTCTCTCTAAACAGATATACGCCTATATACAAGCCCCTCTGCCCTCTGGTGTTCGACATCGCTTTCACTGAAAAGGCAACAGCATCAATCTGTGTATATATATATATATATATATATATGGTGGTTCACACGAATTTGGGCTTCACATTGGCGATTGACAGCGGATTCGGAATCGACAATTGCTGTGTCCAAGGACGATAATAATACTACGCTCTCGAACCCTTGGCGTAACTAAGTCGTCTGAGCACTGCCCTGAACTTGAGTGCATCCCAGCAGCGCTGTAACGCATCTAGGGGCGCACCCTCTGTTGCGCAGGTATACTGTAGTGTCGTGTAATATATATATACACATATGTACAACTATAAATATATATAGAGGGGTAGTGGGCTTTAAGCAATACGTAACACTATCATACAACAGTAGCGAGTTACAGTACAATAAAGATACAATGCTCGTCGATAATCAGCTAATAATGAGGATAGTAATGGTAATGATCATAATAATAATAATAATAATAACGTTATGGATCAGCCTTAGCAATTAGGTAAGCAACAAGAATAAGTTATTTTATTAAGTTCCAGCATGTCCATGTCTGTGGTGAACGTCGATCGAAGTCGCTGCCGCTATCCGGGCCTTACAATTCGACGTGCAGTTAAGCCAGGAGGTGTGCGGACTGTTTCGATGGTAAAACCTATGCGGAAGCAACAACAACGCGAAAGTCAGTGTAAGGGTTGTATCACTTGATGAACGGAAATGCTTTTCTAGAACTCTTGAGTTCTCAGCAACTGCGGCTGTTCAGGGTCTGGAAAATATGACTTTAGCAAGACCAGACATATATATCTGTACATCCGCCAATCTATTGCGTACGTGAGCGTTTAGCTTTCGTTGTTTATTTTGTCGAGTTGGCACAACACTATACAGGCAAGCGACTACCATTACATTATTAAACAAACAAAATTAAGGGAAACACATCCTACACAATGGGAAGAGAGTTCTCATCTGGCGTCTCACCGAACCTGTGTCATCACTATTTTTCGACGTTCGTCGCCTTCCGATTGATAAAATCAAGACAATATGACAATGGAACAAAGTGGGAGATGACAATATTCGATGGTAACCGCCTTCATCACAACGGCGACGTCATTTTGGCTGTTTGAACACTACGTACCATACTGCCATAACTACTATTGACTATTGTTACCCTCACCTAAAATAGGCGTCCAGCGTTGTCGGGTCCTTGTTCAGTTTCTTCGACAGCTGATCCATACTGGATGGACTCAGATCGCGGACACCGAATGCGCTGATCATGTCATATTCTACCTGCCAGTTGATCGAGCCCTCGGAGTTTGCGACGGCCAGATCGAGGGACCGGGTGAGTGAATTGTACATTACGCCATCTTCGCGATATGTGTACAGCTTGTACGCGGGATTTACCTGATTGAACACCAAGCAAATAGCGATGCGAGGAAAATTAGCTGATATCATTCTCAATGGGGGGATGCTCTCTCTACCTCATCTATATGGACGGTAGAGTAAGGGTAGAGCTTGATTCGTTTATTAAAGGAACTGCAATTTGACAATGCTTAACAAGTTCATTTGTAGATGTCACCAGGTCGCGGGACTCGAACCTGTGACCTCTGGCTTTTGACAATCAGATGCTTAGCCGTCCAAGCCACCGCGCTGACGGCTGGGAACGGCCAGCCTCTGGCTGACACTGGAGACAATTGGGTATTGTCGGTGCAGCGCCAACATCTACACATCTAGCGGCAGACGATATATGTTTTATATATATCGTCTACCGCTAGATGTGTAGATGTTATATATATATGCCTCAACGAGTTCGCCCAAACCCCCGCGGACAACGTCAAGGTCGCTTACGTACAATGCAATAATGATGGGCAAAATGGGTGCACTATCGTGATTAAATATCACGTGTGAATAGAATAAGTGGAGCACGTTCGATTGACAACGTCAATACTCACGTAGCTGTACGAGGTTGCGCTGGGAGAAACAAAAGCCGCTCCAATAGGCGTCACTCGATCCTCGGCATAGAACACATTAAACTGGTCGAAATGTGTATGTCCATAGAATTGACCAGTGATAGTACCATTAAATCTGAAAGTGATTAATAACAATAACCATCGTTACAATGATTAGAATAATTGTAACATCAAGTGAATCGAATGTGCCGCGTACTTTGGCCTTTGAATCCGCCAACGGCTCATTTTCTGCAAGAATATAGTTGAGTAATATCTATTATATATTATCAACGTATCAAGGCAGAGAAGCTATGCTAATGGTGGTCCAATAAACAGTGGCAAGCATTGAATACGCTTGTGTTTGGTTTGTACCACGTTTTCAATTCACACTATTATATAAACGTGCACCCTGACGCAACTCAAACCGGCTTATCATATCTCTTCTAGTTAGAGAATACGACTCATTTTCTTACAATTGCAAAAAAAGTTCTACTATGTATAGGTAACTATATTATTGGACAGTGGAAGAGAAATAGAAGCATCTACTTGTTGAGCACACGGACGTTTTCTAAGCGGAGATATTGCATCTTAGGCTTATGAGACGCTCCAATGTATAATACCATCCGGATCATGTGCACACTCCCCTTGCGAGGTGCATAATCGTCCATAATAATCACATTCACAAAATATCGTTCTTTGACCCCCAATGCACGTCATAGTCAACGTAACGAAAAAAAAACGAAGGACTTCCAGAAGCAACACTTATGAACTTTCTCAACTTGGCGTTATCGTCGCTTGGAGCTGTCGGTGTATTCACACAGGCCTATCAGGTATTACTGGTATCTGCGTTGTACCGCTGCCAGAAACGTCGGATCGCTGAGAATAGATTTGGTAGGTAGTCGACCAATAAAGTTCATGGCCTCGAAAATACGCCGGTGTGAATCGACGAACGAGATGTCAATGATTTCCATGATGCGTTTACCTACATCGTGGGCTCAGCAGTTAAAGGTTATCATCGCGGCCAGACCACGAGGCGGACACGCTGACCCTTTCCATGTCTCCAATAGGCCTCGTCGGTAACGCAGGCGCAACGACGAGCGCCTCCACTATGGAGAAAGCCGAGAAAAGCTGGCACGAAAAATGTGATTCAATTTGTTTTAATTTTATTCGATCCGCTCAAATTGTCGGAAATTTCTTGGAAAACATCTCCGTGTGGCCCGACGATTGGTTTGCAATCGAAGTCAAATATTGTCAAAGCCACCACGTTGGCGAGCGTCTCGATCGCCACCTCTACCCCACTCATTGAAGGGATTCGCGTGGTCTAATCCTGAACATTGTCGATGTGGCGCTCGATTACTGAACTGGAGGCAGGGCGATGAAATATCGGAATAGAGTTCGCCGAGATTGGTGGCTAACCAGGCTTTCTGAGGGATCCGCACTCTCTGCTGGATCTCACACAAGAACCGAACGTGCATGGCTTTTACCCGAAGCGACCTTCGTCATCTTTGTCATTCGGCGAAGAAGAAATCGCAAGACAACAAGCGATGATGATATACACAATCTGTCCCTGTACCTTTGAACGATCCTCAAGAACTGCTCGCTCCATGAGTAGATGCAATCGAAGCTTGAAGGTGGAACGTGACCGAGTATGTGTACGAACTGACCACGTCTTTCGCTGTCGACGAGCTCACGTACCAGCCACGCTAGCTGACCCGCCGGATCTCGAGAGTCTGCCAACAGCCAGAAATTCAGATAGTAACACATGTTGGTGTTCAGAGAGATCACCTTTAGCGAGGACGAAACGGATTTTGCATAGAAGCCACCGCGACGTATCTGGAACAGACAGCAAAAAGGAACCACCCGTCATACCTCGAATTAGTGCTTAGAACGAATGAACGAAGTTTACAACGTCTAGAGTATAACTATGTCTCCAGTGGAGTCTGTGCGCTTGAAGAAAATTTCCTCCTATCAAAAAAGAAAACAACAAGAAATAAGAGTTCGTAACTAATATAAATTCGCTCTTTAGACTGGTTCCCGTAGTCCGTGCTGGCCATTTTCCCATTAGCCTCATTGTATATCCACCTCTTGCTCGTTTTGTCAACATCATATTGCATATGACGATGTTCGGTCATGTTGACCTGCAAATACGTGGATAGCACGACCATAGCGATTGTCTTACTTACGACGATGGTGGATACCACGCCTGTCACATGCAAGAGACGACTGACTACCCACCGTGGCTAGTTGCTCCTCGTTCAGCCAGGTGCGCCAAATGTACGCTAGACTTTCGTAGAGGTCGGCCGTTTTGACGGCGGACGGCGACAGAGTCTTGTTGGCCTCGGTCGAAAATAGATTTGGCGGGCAAGCTTCATGGTTGCCCATTACAGGGAATACGTCGGTGGTGTGGCCCAGCGTATCGGCCAATAGCTGGTATATCGTTTGTGTGATGTTGAAATACTCGGTCTTGTTCGATCTCCACACGTCGTGTGGTGGGATGTCGCCCGTCAAGTAAACGTGCGATATCTGCAAAGAGGTGGACACGGTTGAGGAAACGATGCGGACACGATTGAAGCCGATTTTTGCCCACGACTATTGGAAACGTATGCATGATGCAGCAAGGCAGCACACGGTATCGGTCTGTGGCGATACAATGATGGCCTCTCGGAGAAATTCGAATATATGACTTGCGCAAATGGATTAGTTAAGGGAGAACAAAAAGATTCGTTGCGACGTTTCTGTCAATATGTTACATGGGTGTATCGCTGAAAGGTAGCGATTCATGTGTTTCTAAAGGCGACCTTCAAAGAGCAAGCTCAGTGGCATTTTTTTCTAACTAATAATTCGTAACAATTCTAATAATTCCTAATTATTGTATATTTGAATGAATGCTTATTTTTTTTCTAACTAAATTCTCAGTTTAGGCAAAAAAAGGCGAAGAGACGAATTCACTTACCCAGATAACGAGATCATTTGCTATTTCAAGTCAAGCTTTAGTTTCAAGTGATTTCGTCATCTGACCACGAACCGCCCACCTTCAAGGATTTGGCAATACACATTCGTTTTGAATCCCGCTTTCAAACAGAGCCAAGCTACCACGTTGCCGCTGCACCCACTTCGAGTGTTTTGCTCGTAAACATTTGGACTGTACCATATTTGCTTGTTTTACCGCCGAGTGGAATAGCACTCAAGCACTTAACCCATATCACTGTAGTACAAATTGTTCGAATTTTCGTTTTATGACAGTGGCAACACGCACGAAACTCGTACGTGAATCAACCACCAATCAAGTGGTCTACCCCACAGTCAGTTATCAACAGTAATTTGTGGAGGGGAGAGAGCGTGTTCAATATGCACGCGAATTGGCAGACGCCTCAAGCAAAGAGAGAGCGAGAGAGAGAGCCCTTCATAACGAAAGATAACAATCAAACCTTATCGGGTATGTTGACGACATCGTTGACGAGGCTCTCGATTGTCTCCAGTGGCATATCGCAATGACGCAGATCGCCAAAACGGCCCGCCATCGCCGAGTTGGCATGTTTGCTGATGTCGTTTCTCGCCACCCCGACGTTATCGTCGTCGTCCCCGTCGCTGTCCAGGCCTGCGAGCGACGCCAGAGTTGACGCGGCAGCCTCGTCCGATCCCGGATGCTCCGTGCCTTGCTCGGGCGGATCTCGACAGCAGAGCGGCTTATCACACTGGGCTACGCCTCCTTGCCGGTACCGCGGATCGTAATGGATATCGGATAGATGCAGGATCTTCATTGGTGATGACGTCTGCCGATCAGTTGTTGCCGAGTTGGTAAAATCAGTCATTAAGTTGTACGTGTCTTAGTGATTCGATTCGATTTGTCGTCGGCCGCCTACAGCGTCGTCGACCGCACGACGCGATAGCGATCTCAAGCAGCGGAGTGGACACGTTTTTATTCTCTTATCAGCACGTATCCGTCCATCTATAGAACTCTTCACAATATCTATCTATCTGTCGATCTATACCCCAGAATATTATCGTCAATATCAATATGACATGTTCAATATGATTGTCTCAGAATGGCAGCTGGCCGTGGTGTGGAAGCCGCGCGCTGGACTGTTGCTCCTATTACAGTTATGTCTGTTGTCATTACCGAAAATGCACGTTCCCAATCATCGAAGATAATCTATAGTAATTTGCGAGCGCTAGTTGTAATCACCCTCGCCACCGACACTGACCACACTCGAATGTAGCTGCCGTTGATGCGAGCCAATCGATTCGCATGCCACTTGCTAATTCGTTTGTTAGTAGGAACATTGTAATTAACGCCCATTATCGTCGATGAGTAAAAACGAAAACCGCTAACTGCTTGCGGTATTTGGACGAGCGGTCGCACCAGTGACCACCTGCAACAGGAGGCAGCTTCGGCTGTTACCACCTACTCTCTATGGGAATGAACAATTAGTGAATCATGCACCGTTGCCGACAAAAAACTGTCTAACATTTGGCGACAGCGAATTTCACCAGTGGCATGACTATGATATGATATTCAGCTGCACCAGCCGACGATTGTGGCTGTGCAGCTACTAAGCAGATAGCAACAGCTCACCAGTATGAGCAGAAAACCAATCACGACATTATCTCGACGAATCTCTGTCAGTCATCGAGGTGCCTTCCAGGTGGTAGCAATCCACAATTAAGCAATTAATGATCGAAATCTTCGCTCGCCAGCTTTCGTCAAAACGTTGCAGAACGGTCGGGTGAGCGAGGGCGGCCGGTGGTTGTCGCCAAATATTGCACCGTGTTGCGCCAGGCCCGGAGACGATTTTATTATCGAGAAATTTCTCGAGTGTTCTGTACGTGTATTTGTGCCTGTCAGCACGTTGGCAGCGTGAGGTGACATTGACGGCTGAATCGGCGACACTCATGCACCGAACGGACGGGTCACTTCCCTTTGGTGGAGTCGGTGAGGTCGATCTGCGAATGCGCGCGCAGGCGGTTTCCGCGCGTGTCAAACAAAAACTTAGGCGAAGAGTGCGAACTAAGTGGCGCTATCCAGGCGATCGGCGAACTGATCCGACCGAGTGACCCAGACGAAATTCACCACTGCGAGAACTAATCGCAATATTATTACTATTATTGTTGCATAATGCTAACACGCTGTGTCGATTCGATCTGGTCAGATCTGTCTGATTTTTTGTTTGGCGAAAATATCTCTGGGGCTTGGTTCGATTCAAGAATGACGACTATCCATCCACCTCCTGAACCGATTTATGCATCTGGGATATATGCCCGTTAACGTTGTGTGTATTTTGTCCGTGCGATTTGCGTCACACAAGGCCGCACGTGCAGCTGATATGTGATGAGATGGCGGAGATAACGCATGGTTGGAATATAATTGTACTAGTTCAGAGAGACCACCGTGTTCAGTTTCATCCATGTTCAGATCGTTTGATTGCTGCAAAAAAGCAAACGAGTCAAATCCAACGAGACAGACATAGAAATCAAGAAGCAGAAAATGATGATCCGTGTTCGTACATGCGAATTTCTCGGGCAGACTCTCAGCCAACGTCAACGGTACAACTTCTTTCGGCATCGCTTTACAAGACTCTTCTTTTATATGCAGGTGTGCAAGGGTGCGCGATTGAACCTGTACACCTCCACACGTGTCGCGCATCCGCTTGCAAGGTAGGCGCACCCGAACACACCAGCAGGCCACCTCCCCCGACTTTTCGATATACGCCAGATATTAACTGAAGTCGGTGCCCCGCTTGCACGGTACGAATGCGATGTTGAACACTTCAGGCAAACACAAATTGTAATCGGTAATACATAATGGTAATATATATATATATATATATATATATATTATTATTACTTACGTGATTTGTTTTGTTCTTGATGGGAAGCCTCTTCGGCAGATTGACCTTCCACACGTGCGTCGTCGCGGTCACTGGCCCGCACTTGGGGCCAAACATCAAGCCGCAAATATCACTTTGGTTCATCCTCGCTGAGAATACCAGCTCAGCAATCTCGTACACCTGGTGGAGGGGATCCGACACCAGCAGGCGGGACAAATCAAAATAGATCATCATTAATAAAGAGGTATATCTAACAAATTTCCATATAATGAGGAAATATGGTAATTAGCCAGCTGGCGTTTTTCTCAAGTAAATGGCGCTTCGGTAGTCGGTGAGGACGTTTTGGGCTTTGGAGAGCGACATCGCATCGATGGACGCCTTGGCTGTCATTGCTCGAACGAGGATCGACAAAAACTTCGGCCTTGGAATTGACTTGCAGGCACGAATGAACAAATCCGTTTGAGAAATAAGAAAGGGGTGAAAAACAGGAAAAAATTTACCCTTTTGGGAAATTTCCTCGAGGGAGAACCTCCACGTACGTATGTCGAGAAATGCTCTTTCCTGCCGGCGAAAGCGACTAGATATGATTTGACGTATTGACAAGGTCCTAAGTGTTCAGCTTCGAATAAGCTACTCGTTTGATGAGACGAGATGGCGAATCGAAGTACCGACCCGAACAACGATTCTAGATTCGACACTCGTGTGAAATACCGTGTTGAATGAGATTGGTAGAACAGTGTTGGCCGTACAGTTCATACAGGGAATATTTCATCCATTTCATATACTTATCAGATACTCGATAAGGCAGTTATCAAATCGATTGGGCTTGATAGTGGAGATAAAAATGAACTGAATGCTATCGCCGTTCGCAGCCTGTTATGATTCGCGAGATATGGACTCTGCTACTGTGGCGGCCGTCCATACTATAATACATACGAAGTCATGGCTGATCGACACGAGCCATGACTTTCAGCGGTGACGACTACCCAGAAGACGGTCAACGAAGATGTTGTGCAATCTACACGGACAGCTGGGTGTTTCACCTTAATCACATATCCGTTCGAATCAGATATAATCAGATCGGGACGATGGGACTAATTACTGTTCCGGATTGTACACAACAAAGTCAACGGTGTTGCCAATCGGATTGCCACCATCATATTATATAATCATGCACAATGTGCAATGATAATAGTCTAACATATGTATATTGATGCCGGTAACTATTGCTTCAATTTTAATTCATGGCGTGTTATCTTTGAATCAGAGAATCAGCGATCTGGCACTCATACCCTCATGATATACTAGGACACATACAATGTGTCTATGTATGTATATAGATATATACATATACATATATATATATATATATATATATATATATATATATATATATATATATGTATATCTATTTATATATTTCGTATATCGTGTAGGCCGAATTCAACAATTAACGGGACCATTAATGGCTCGGATTTGAGTTTTACCAAGCAGTACGAAGAATGAGTTAGATCATCAACAGCATAAAGAAGCAAGCGGAGATAATTGTTTTAGTCATGATATATATTTGTTGTGTTCTTGACGATCTAACACAGTGTTCATACTGCTTGGCAAAACTCGCATTCAAGACAACTAGCGAGCAGACGATCGGTGTTCGGATTAAGGTGGTCCAGGTAAATCGTCAATGAACGACAGAATTTAGTCCAAAGATTGTGACTCCACCGTCGCAATGCACATATCATTCCGTTGCAGCTGGCCGATAAACACCCTAAGGAAATAATGTAGGAACTTCGCCAAGGTATCATATCGCAACATGTACCACAGTCCGACGATGTGTTCTTCGTCGATGGCGCCGATGGGCGATGTCGACACCTGCCGCAGCTGGATATTATCTATAGGCTACAACGTCTGCTATAACCAAATTCCCATATATATATATATATATATATATTGATGCTGTGCCCTCATTCTACATCTATATATCCATATTTAACGGATAAGTGAAGTCGAGAAGTTCGGGTTACGTCGCGACTTGCGCGTCTCACTTCGAGGGGTTACACCGAAGGTTCTACACTTCGAGGCGCTACCCAGAGGCCTGCGCCTGTGGCACAATCACGCGTGACCGCGCGTTTGCTTTTTCAACTGTTCTTTTTTTTTATGGTTTTTCAGATCCAACCGCCGTATCAAGCAGCGGTTTAGATTACAAATGATTGGGAAAGGAGTACATGGTAGGAGACGTAATTATCGCGGTATTCTATTGGTTCAGAGATCCGTTTTTCAGATCTACGTAGGAACTTTGTGTGATTCCGAATCCGGGTTTTCAATCCGGTTCCTGCGGTAGGTGGTACGGATTTGGACTGTCCTCAAAAACTAGCCACCTCGTACTGCAGTTAGGATCTGCATTTTAGGTTTTAAACGTCAGGTAAAGGTATATTGGCATACGACAGTGGATAGAATTTCTCATCAATCCTACGCAAATTATGCCCAGCTCCACGGATCATCAGGTACAGTGGAGGATCATAGAAGTCAACTGTATTACGGCATATATACATATCTATATTAATTTGTTATTTGTGCCCTTTTTCGTGGCCCTGTTGATTTACTAGTGTATCAAATACGCGTTACAGAGAATACTGATGCCCGGATGAGTTTATGAACGATTTTTTGAAAGCGCGTCCGCTGAACATAACCGCCAGCCATTCATCCAACCTTGAAAACTCTCTGAAATATAAAACGAAATAAATGCTAACTAAAATGAATAATAGTCGTGAGACGAAATCTTTAATTGTCACGTGTTGCTGGGCTTGAGCAACTTTGTAGGCGTTAGATAACATTCGAAGCGATTAAATGGTCCGTTTACGTGAAGTGGAAGTGAACACAGATCGCGCATCGATAATATAAGACATTTTAGTACGACCGCAATCTCAATTGAATTGTTCTATATTGGCTCGAAGATTCAGCAGTGTGACGCGTATATACACATATATTATATATATATATATATATATATATGTAAGGGGAGTTCCATCGAGTTATGCAAGGACGCATAAGTGTTCAGCAAACCGATTGTACAGTTCCCTAAGACTACGAAGGAGAAACTAGCCAACGAACTAATCCAGCGATTCAAAAGGTTACCGAATTCGCAAAACGCGTTGTACACGCCATCATTTTCCACTGTCAATATTCCCCCAGGTATACGCTACATGCCTAATTGGCGTTCCGACACCATCGGTGTGCGTCGGGGATGAGATGCTAGCAGCGTTAGCGCACAGAAATGCATACCATTTAAAACATGCATGTGAGTGGGTCACTACAACGAGCCTGTTCGCCATGCTGACAATAGGGAGAAAATCAATCGTTTCCTATAAAATATCGTATTTACGGCTCCCAACGAGTCCAGTAAAAACAGCAACAAGCGAAAGGACAAACACATGCAGCCGCCTACCGTATCGAGGTACTCGTCAATTAGACCCCGGCACACGCTGTTGTCGATGAATTCGGCGGCGAATGTCGCACACGCGAGTCCCGCCATCTTCTTCATTTCGCGTCGCGTGAACTGCTTCATTGCCACGCGAGCCGAGCGGAACAACATGAAACAGGTGTCGCAGGTCTCGGCTGTCGTTTCACCGGTTTCGGTTGTGAGGAGAATCTGCGGTGGGAGAAACAGGAATTGGGAAAAGATGTTTTCCTCTAGTTAGTATATTTGGTGACTTCTCATCGATGGAAACGTGTCGCGTCGAGGAACAAGTTGTCAGTCGTTATCGCAGAGAGGGTATCGGGCTTAATCGGTGTGTTAAGTCGATTTGTGCGTTTTCGAGTAACAAGGGAACAAGACAATAACCAGGGACAATGTCGACCTCAGCCACGGGCCCAGCTAATCCCCGCCTCCCCCCCCCCCATTATCCCTAGAAATAATTCCTAATTACTGTATGTTTGAATAAATCAGGTTCATAAATTATTGAGACAATAACAAGTACTATGTATTATACGACGTTTTGCTGTGCTGTGCTGTGCATGCTTCTGTGCGAATGAAATAAAGAGTTGTCATTACACGATGCCAGCTCGGAGCCATGGTGTTCCTGCTTTGTGCGTCAAACGCCAACGACGATTGTTTTCAGTTAGAATTTCGTCTACTCGCAAGCCCGCCGTTACTTCAACCGGTGATGTTAGTTTGTCGTTTGTAGCTTTGCTATTAGCTCGTCCAGGGGCGATTCGAGCTTGTCAACCCGATCAAATGATCCCCCGATGTAAGATCGATAGTTTTCTAACTGTTCTTCAAATGCGATTGTTTGTCGACGCCGATGAAATCTGAAGAGCCAAAGCTTCACGTCACGGCTAACACACCATAGTACAACACCACCCTTCATCACTTCACCTTCAATCACTGTCTGTCCATAACTGCCTAAGGGATGTCCCTGACATCCATGCATCTATACTTCGACAAGATCCATTCACCGGAGACGTGTCGCTGCTAAAAGAGTCAGGCAACACCTTCGTAATATGTTGCCGATTCGTAAAATTGTATTACTCTTCATTGAAGACATAGATCCCGTCACTTTATGAGCAACGTACACCATTTGAAACGATCGATCAATCGTTGTCGTTCAACGGGAACGCTTCTCGAGGGCGATGCAGGAAGAAGAAGCTCACTGATGGGACAGATATATGCCTCATCGAGCGACAACTGTATCTATTTTCCACCTGATTAATTCGTCGAGTCAATAGGGTTCTATGATGAATATGAGCGGGTGCTGAATGACAACGATAGCAAATGGCGCCGCTTCCAGAAGATTTCGCCTTCCACCCGAACGCCTCTACCTCGTTTTCATTTAGCGCTGGCTGATGGTCCCATTTCGTTCGTTGCCCTATCATTACGTAGTAAGCTTTGTAGTCACGTCTTCCTCGTGATTCGAGGATTTCGCTGCATGTTCACCGTGACTTGCTACGATATCTGCTATATATTCGCTTAGATCCCCCCTCCGTGATCGCATCGTGTCCAATACTTGTAGCGCTGTTTATGTCATTATCTTGAATGGTATTATAGCGCGGTCGGGGTTCTCCCACAGATGAAGTAGCCCACTTGCAGGTCTGTTCGCATTTAGCCACTATCGCCTACGTTTCGAGTGAGTCGTGCGCTCGCCGCGTTCACAAGTGCCATAAATCTCTCCATCACAACCAAAGACTAACTCTGCTCAACATGTCAGGCACAGTCAGCCGGACGTTGACATGCCCGAAGTTTCATCTACGCCCGTTACTTCCTCATGCCACCTCTGTCCAACGAGTGCCACCTCACATTTGGTGCTCTCGTCGCTCAACGAGAATCCACAAAGCAGCAGAGTGAAGTCCGCTCCTATTTCTCAGTCGAATCCGGTAAGTCCACCTCGATCCCGCCTCCGGAACTACGAGGGGGCGTAAATATGGGAAGAAATTGTTGATTCTCTAGTAACTCGTGAATTTGCCTTGTCGGTACTGATACTGTTTCAATAGCAGAACATTGATTGTATTACTTAATTCTCAGTATGTGAGCAAACAAAAACAGCAATAATAACAACGCGATGACGGAATCTACGGCTAGTTACACTATCGCACGCCAGACAAGAGCACAGCGGCTGAGCTGGCAAATCAAATTTGACATTTGCAGACAGCCTTTAGACCCATCTCCCTCTGACTCCGTCAACTGGATGCCAATGTTCAAACAGTAGTATAGCAAATATGAACATGTGTAACCCGAATATAAATTCCACACGTTTATCGGTTTTCATCACGTCAGACAGCCACACGTATACACGCACGCTCACACTCACGCACGCCAGCCAATTGACGCTGTGTAACGCTTTTTCTTTGCTTTCCAATGCGTCAATCTATCCATCAAGCATCGCCGAGATGTGGCTAAAATCGGCAAAAATTGCCACCGACAGCCGCCGAAGCCCCTTTGCCCCGTTTCATGACAACGTCATAGCAGTTCGTTGAGGTTACCTCGCGCTAATAATGTCCCGGTACGGTATCGACAGCGCAACGAACAAGCAGGCTGGGGGGGTGGGTGGTAATTTTTGCGCCACTCATCTCAACCCAGACCAAGTATGTAGGCCATACGTCGCGACAAGCAGGCTCAACCGCGCTATGATAATACCGCCACTTTGTGGTTTTGACACCGGGGCGAATAAGCGGCCGGCTGCGGGCAAAACAGTCCACAACGGTTGTTCGGCTCGAGTCGGATCGTGTCGCAGTCGCCGCGTTGCCTCGGTACGATGCGATGGCCAGCTAAAATACGCTGGTCTGCCGACGATAAGGATTGGGTAAGTGTGGCAATATATCGGCGGTCACAAGGTGGCTCCTTCCTAGCGGCAAGGGGACGGGTAGCATTGTTCGGGAGAGTTCGGATCGCGCTTCGCTGTTTGCTACTTGTTACGAAATGGTCGATCTTATAAGACTATGGCGGCGGCGGCGGCGGCGGCTGATATCAATTGGCTTCATCCGGTGATAGAACCCAACTGTGATCGGCCTCCGTATTGAACATATTATATTTGGAAGATCGAAAGAGATAAAGAGAGCGGGAGAGAGAGAGAGAGATTGGGAACCATAAGAGTGAGGACCCCTGTGTTGACAGATAAAACACAAGGTCAGTTTGTGAGAGTCGGTCTCGATGAGATGGTCGGCTTGACTTGCGTTCGGAGATCTGCGTAAGCTGAAAAAAAGTAACTGAAATATGAACAGAGGAGAGAACAGCTTCATATCGGGATAAATAACAAGTCGATGTCTCGGATCCGACGCAAAATGATCGATGAGAAAGAGCATGACAAGGTGAAATGTTCATAACGGTATTATCTGAGACTCAAGTGTGAACAGACCAGTGAACCACTGATGTAATATAGATACGTTCTGCCATCAACCATGCGAGCAGCCTGAATATCGTAGCTAGCGCTCGGATCCCCAAAAAAACTGCACAACGCATTACAATATAAACTAAGCGTGGTTGATTCACTATTACATCGCTTACTGCTATGTCTACCGCTTCTCTTCAGAAGTCTAACGCCTATTGCGAGATATATATATATATATATATATATATAAGTCAGGCTTCGTTAACAATGATTGTAAACACATCCTTCTCGCGATCTGCTGGATGAAATAGAGCCTTTATTTGTTGAAACTGGTTAAGCATATGCTAGCTCAGAGCTAAGCCAAACTTTGACCTTGACCGAAACAGAGCCATATATGCAAGTAGTCATCGAACCCGAATGATAATTTGAGCTACATATCTCTGCTTCACGAGTAGTTAAGTCATCCGTTTCATGTCTCGTGATTGGCTAGAAATGATAAACAAATCCCATGGAACGACCAGGCGAGACATGGCATTGCTCACGTTAGCTCAGTAGAATTCATGTCAAATTCATTCACTGGAATACTAACTTGGACAATTTTCCGGGTCACCTTGGCGATGACGCTCCCCGTATTTATAACAGACACCCTATCTTATCTGAGCTGACGCCCAAGAACCTCCGCGTAGCTCCTCGGTACAGTGCAGGTTCAGCACAGTGGTTCAACAACGTTAAACTAATGTCACTGCGATGCGCGAATAATCTCGAGCAGTACCCCGGGAAGAAGAGCAAGCTTCAGAAGCCCGCCGACGTGATCCATCACCGTTTGTTGCTGACACTATTCAAGTTTCTTTGGCCAACTTCGGCTAGAGGCTGTCCTCGCTAGGCTACGACAGGTCCGGCAATTGTGCGCCCCCATATACATTCGAGAAGAGGAATTACACGCATGTTCTTCCAGCAATTATCGATGACTCACGTATAGCGTTCAAATAAACACGTCTAGTTCCCATAGTCACGTCCCGTTCAAGGTATCCAAGCGATTTTGCTAAAATCGTAGGGTGCCTCGCGTTCGCTGCACCTGTGTAGACAATATGTGGATAACAAGATACCGATGTCGCATAACCTACGCGTTTTCTTTGTTCAACGGATACTTTTATACCCGTGCGTTATGATCGAAGCACGCATTGACGTCCGAATGATGGACATTCGATCTCTACGTTGGAAGCGGCCCAAGGAGTGCCTGTATCGTATGGACGATCTTGACTAATTAGGCCGGTTCGTTACGGGCAGCTGTAATCACATCGCTTTTGTCCATGTGCAGTTCGCAAGAGCCGCCGATCGCTGGACACATGATTTTCAATGACCACTGATACCGGTATGAACACGGTGGTACTTTGATTGGCTTCGCGCTCAGGTGGTGCTGTCGGCGTTCGCCATGCTAATTCTTGTATTTGAGTTAATTAGACAATTATTGCACCTATACTGACACTAAAATCCGCGACGTTCTGGCATAGATTAGCAGCGATAAGAATTCCTGTAAATCATGGTGAACATCTTAGCTATCAGCAGCGTAAACGCTAACGTAAACCCTTCAGTCTTGTAATCGACAGGAATACAAGGGTCCGGTAGGCAACGGAGCTTGTTCCTATGAAGTGCATTGAATCGGTGTGTTTCGAAGTGGCGTGATTATAGTGGTCGCAGTTGGTAGTACGCCTTGCCGATTAAACTTAGTTGCGTCATGGTGATTCGTGGTGTTTACCAGAACACCGAATGGGCGTATGCGAATATATATATATGTATATATATATATATATATATATATATATGCAATTATAATGATCTACCTAGGTAATGATTCTGACGAGATTTGTTGGCGTTAGTTCTTGTTTACTTGCTTTTGTGTGTATATCGACTGGCCGCATTCGTTTGCAAACGCCAACAGCACTCATCGTGCTGTTATGCCAGATGTCTAAGAGTGGTCACGCTTATGCGTTGTCATTGGCACTACAAAATGAGCTAGGCCATTGGCCAATAACCGCTCGATCCAACGACTGCTACCGCAACCGCGAATGCCTTTTCTCTTTGTTTCAACTCCGTGCCGATTTAAATTATAACCCAATCGGGAACACTATTAGGGTTATGCGATTACGCATCGACCAAAAGTCGCAGTTCAATAACTGAATAGCTTCCGCTTGTCTGGTCAATCAGAGCTTTATCATCTGATTCCTTGGCTAAGTCAACCCTCGGCGAAATTCTATGGTTCTCGCATCATCATCGCTGTTACTGTTATCATTATCAGTTATGCTGAAGACAACTGACCCTGGTAACGTTGAGAGCTTGCAGTGCGAGCATCACCTCGCGGAGTTCATTACCGTCCGCCTGATCCATTTCGATGGCATCTTGTAGCGGAGCTCGTTTGAGCTTATCCGCCGCCAAGTCACGGATCTGCGGCCCGTCCGTTGACCTGCTGGTAAACTTAGCAACGGCCAGCACAAGCAGAAAGACGACGGCCAGACTAGCTGCACACATGTGTCCACGCTTCATCGCCGCCATATTCGTTCAGATGATATCCGCTTGAGTGGAGCCGCCTCGTGACCACGCTGTGTAGAACTTGTCGAGCACGCCTTATATAATTCCGAATGGCCGGGCGGCGGTCTGGGTTTTCACACAGAAAATGGCCACCAATGCAATGAATCCATCCATCAAATACGGGTCGAACGAGAGCACAATCCTACGTACACCTCGAGCACTATCGTCGATGATTCGCCTATTTTGGTGGTCTCACATCCGCAGCCTGCTATGACCCCCAATAATAGAACGGTTTGGTCCAAGTTCACCGGAGGCTAGCATTCGAAGGGGCTGTATCGGTTTGTTGCTCGTACGATTTCGGAGAGCGTTTCATGTACATGATAGCTAGACGAGTGATACGTCAACTGCTTTCTCCGCTTCGTTTTATAGTGGAAATCTGATCAAGTTGTAGGGAAGGGTTTATCGATATCACTGTCTGGCGGATTAATGGCCAACCAACAACAATCAACTTCGGACAACATCATAAGCCTCAGCCCCTCGAGCAGCACCAATGTGCTCTGGTTGTTCCATCTCCAGTCGGCTACATCTTTCGCTCGCGGCGATCGAACGCTCACAATTAGGTTGAAAGCATCCTCCATATCGGAGTCGGGGGTGTCTGCAGTTGATCTGATAAAGGGATTTTCTATGCAAACCCTATGATAATCTTTTTAAGAGCCAGCACAGTGCACCCTACTTAAGATAGCTGTGACATTCCGTCGGCGGTCAAAATAAACGCTTCAGTCAGCCCTGTTCAGGCTGTAGCCACAAGTGAATCGTATACAAGCAAAATCTACCACAACAACTCAGATCTAACACCGTAACATCATGCTTCTTGTAGATGTATATCGAGAAGGCATAGACAGCGTTTTTCCAGCTTTATGTAATAGCTGACGACTTACTCAGTACAGGTTTGTTGTCGACAAACAAACCCTATCAGCATACATGGCGATCTAACTTTGTCTAGCGCTTCGGATAGCGGTTATATACTATTATAAGTACCTCGTATGCATGTACATGCATGGTATGACAATATTTTCAAATAAGCAACTATTTTTTATCGTTCACTGTATGGACGTTTGACGTTACCGAATACACATGATGCACCCAGCATACGCTACTGTAATAATTTGCTATAGATTTGATGCAAACTCCTAAATAAAATTGCGAAACACATACGTATGAATTACTCGTAATAGTAATAATAATAGTATATCCTAAATTGATTTACTGCTTGTTTTCATTGTATTTCGTGTATAAGTATGAAAATATAGAGATAGAGAGAGATAGAGGGAGAGAACCCCGCTCTGCATTTTATACCGAGTCCCCTATGTAGGGGGTAGATGAATCTCAAAAACCATGTCCCTCCGCATAGCTCCTTCCGCAAGCTTGCAATTCATAAGTCAGCTGTGAATATTGCTATGTTGGAAGACACTGACCGTGGAGAAGTTGAGAGTCGGCAGGGCGTTGATCACCTCACTAAGTTCATTCTCGCGTTTCTCATTCATCTGGATCGCGTCCTCCATCGCAATTCGAAAGTCAACCACCCGCCGTTCCTGTATCTGAAACTGTTCCGTTGGCCTGCTGTACTTCACGACAGCTAGCAGCGGTAGGAGGATTACGAACGCCAGACCAGCCGGGACCGCGCGTCTCATTGACGTCATCCTGTATCTCTCGGTATCCCTCTGCCGATTCGTACTTGAAGATGCGGTGCGCAATAGCTCGAGCCTGGAGGAATTGTCACGTCCGAGCGGTACGCTGGTCCAGACAGAAAACACTAGATGCGGTGTTCACTGGCATTTGCCGTATGGCGAGTGCACTGTTCGACTATAACGGATTCGTTTTTATCACGATTAGGAAAACGCTGTCGACGCACGTAAGGGCAGCTACGAGAGCATCTTCGTTCTGCAGTCGTGTGGGGGGTTCACCTGATAAACAAAGAGAACGGGAGACTAAGTCAGAGAGAGAGAGAGCGAGCGAGAAGCAGGTCACACGAGGTCTCTCCTAAAACGTTGACGGGTATTTTCGATTCTGCTTCGGCTTGCGGCCGGCTCGACTTGGGGGTGGTGCGCGCATTGAGAGATAACTAACATCGGTCATCTCTCTGATTTATCAATCCGTAGACGACCCCACTTTCGGCCAACGGCACCGAGGGGATTCGGCTTTGCACACCCCCCACAGACACGCACACAGAGATGTACAGAGTCAGATAGGCCTGCACTTCTTTAGTCTCTCCCTCTCTCGCTCTCTCACTCGTGACTGTGTCAACTCGATGTCACAGCTGATGGGCAGTGAACGGCGTTCTTCGACCTGCTTTGTCTCCTGATAGCGGACGATGTGGACAGCACATCGCCGTCTGAACGCAGCGATGGTAATGGTCGCCGCTTGGTTTGTGCGTGCGTGTTTTTATGCCACGCGTCCGTCGCAGACTATGACTACTTGAGACGACAATGAAACGCGCACGTCGCCGCACGCATTCAGCGGTAGTAGCAGCAGCAGCAGCAGTAGCGGCTACTCCGTCGTCGATATCCCGTCATCCACAGTGTACTCACATAGACACATGCGCATACGCGCACAGCAGTTGCTTTGTTGGTGACTACAACAACATCAACAAAAATTAGCAGTGTGCCAGCGTTCGGAGCATTGATTTCACGGCTAGTCACCCGCTGTGCGGGGTTTGTCTCGCCGGGCCAAGATCCCCTGTGTCTACCAGCTCGACCGCTGCTCAAGCAGTCAATGCGCCTTTGCCGGTAGTTCCGCTGGTGTCTGTGTATCCAGCAGCAGCAGCAGCTGCTGCTGCTGCTATCGCTGGTGACGACTGTGAGAGAACCGCGGAAAGAGGTGCTGCGATCGGTGGCGCCCGCCACCGATCGCCGAGTAGCCGCAATCTTCGGGGGCAATATGTGAAGCAGCTTCATTTGGTTGTGCTTGCCCCGCTATGCGCGATGGAGACCCAGGGTACAAGGTCACACGAGACAACCAGATCGATCGAATTGAATAGTGCAACAGAAAAAGAGAGGGAGATTCTTCATTTCTCTTATTTATTTATATATATATATATATGTGTGTCCTGCTGTACATGCACTTCGTTCTTGTTGTGAGCAGCATTTTTCCCAACGATTCGACGATATTTGGAAGCCCACACAACGTTGTGATTAACGTCCTCCAAATAATAGAAACTTCACTAGAGATCTTTGTGTGAGTAAGGAGTAATAAATTGAGTAATAATAGCACCGTTTTTTTTATTATAACTATTCCTCAACATTATTTTTCACATCCTTAACGATTGCGTGCATTTCTAAATATCTGAGTTAAGGCAACTTACTTATATATTCTATGAATCTCTCTTGTAAACTAAATCACAGAGGTGGGTGAGCGGAATTCTTGAGGAAGGGCACCCCAAGAAAAGGGTGTATGTATATATTGTGTGTGATGTACAACGATGCGCACCGATGGACGACTATACAAATTCGAGAGAACACTACGCCACCAATAATAGGTTGATCGTTGAACGAAAAGTCCTAAATTAAGTGTTCGATTATGATACTGCTTACCCCCCCCCCGTCATCCTTCCAATAGTTCTTCATTTGCAAAGAGATAAGTTTCCAAGCGTAAGTTGCGGCGAGCACTAATTTAAACACCCGCCCGCCCGCTCGCTTACGGTTTCGTCCTCTGCAAAATTGTTGCTGATCAGAGAGAAGATTCGTTGACACCGGACGTCGATCGACAAAGAGACAGAGAGAGAGAGAGAGAGAGAGAAATAGCAAACGTCTGCGCCTGTATTACATAAGATTACGATGAAGACAGATTCAAAATTGATGGGACTCCCCCGATATTGTATACCATTTCGCAGATGGGAAATTAGACAAGCTTAGCATAGATGTGTAAGACAACAGACATTTTCCTTGTGGAGCATCTTTTTAGTTGTTTATACAAATGTCTATATCGAATACCTTATACGATCTCTTCCGAATCGTGTGTACCGGATGAATTTCTCGCTGAAGAGGAGGTCAGCTGAGCGGATCAGCAAGAAAAGAAGAGATACTTGGCTAAACGAGAGGATTCCCTCGGCTTTAACCACTACTTGACCCACTGATTGCGTAATTATCATTTAAGCTGTGACGCCAGATGAGCTTCGGGATTTTAACAGCGCGAACAAATGACTATCATCGTATCGTTCGCTCTGTAGCATCTTTTGTGTAGCGGTCAATTATTGCTATTTGCAAGGTTAACTTGTGCGTTGAAGAAGCAGATCAGAAAGCATTTGATAATAAAGTTAATAGAAAACTCATACGAAAACTATCTCTATCTAGTTCTTATAGAACATTATTTTTTCCCTAGCTTCTATATATATATATATATATATATATATATATTAATTTATATGTGTTCCTGGCATGCCTTTTAGTCAAACATACAATAATTAGGAATTATTTTTGGGGATTAGTTGGGGACCGGGGCCGTGGACGACATTGTCCCGCAGAGGGCGGTAGCATTGCTTCTGTGCACAGCGAGTGACATGCGTTGCAGAAAGAAAGATCCTGCGCGGTTGTCCCCGGTGGCACGCACCAGCCTATGGTAGACCCCATCGAGAAAGTTCGCAGTAAGGGGGCCGTGCCCGCCTAAGATTTCAAAAGCAAGGGAGGAAAAGAGGTGGGCTGTCTGGAGTGCGGCGTAATCTGTTCCTTATTTATATACAAGCCCTCAGACCTCGTCAAGGCGCGCAAGTATCAACCTTTCATTCTAGCCCCCTTATCTGACAAATCAGGACACAGCAAATTGCCAACGAAAACCCAAAACGGGCCCAGACTAAATAATACGAGTATCCCAACGACCATCGAAGCATCAGAGAGCGGTTTTTTTCTTGCGGGCAGAAACTATGAACCGAACACGGTGGCTTCGCGCTGAGCATCTCAGGGACCAACGCGGCACACAAAGTGGAGCAGCAGTTTAATAAGCATTTCCGAAGCAAACCAACGACTTTCCCAATCCGAGGCCCAAGTATTTTTTCTAATTCCCAGAAACCGGCGTGGCTGCCCGGAGAAATGGTACGATGTGTTGGAAAGTTGGCGAATCTTCGCTACCCGCTTGGGCTACTACCGATCACCTGGCCATGATAGTCTCTCCGAAACGCCAAATTACACGAGTCGAGTCGAATATTACTGATTTTATCTCTGTCTCGCTCTCTCTCTCTCTCTCTCTTGTTCTTTTGCATCATTATGATTATTCTAATTATAACGTGGCCACTCTGCATATCGCACACACCGCACAACAAACGTAACGCTTCATTGATACTTCCTCGCAGCCCATTGACGAACCTGGAGAGACATGACCGATCGTCCGCTTATTTCTGCTATAAACAACAGATCTCCCGCAGCTTGGCCGCAGAGTGCTCGAGCGATATCGATGTTCAGATACTAATTATAGCAATCTCGTCTGACCACAATCATATTGATTATTGGTATTACGAGCAGTATTTTGCGATATTCTTTTTATTGGTATGGTATCAAGATGAGGTTGCTATCACATGCGCGTACTGACATATGGATAGATATTCTGTCAACATATCTAGTTTTTATATGATCTTTGTCTCGTTCTATAATGCATGCTACTGTAATTAGTAGAGTGTAGAGTCGAACATATCTAGTGGCATACATTGACATCGCTTGCGTCATTAGCGTTGCTCATTTAAATATCAATATGATCATCATCATTATCTAACATAATATGCCTCAGAACAGTAACAGATGTAGAATTAGAACAGCTTTAGGCAAGATGCCCATGGCTTATCTATAATACATTCCAAGCGATAATTTCACATAATCTGTTACATCAGACGTCTGAGGATGATAACGCATTGAATTCCCATTACACGTAGGCATTACAACTCGACATGTGGCCTGGCGGGAAAAAGCAAGATACACAATTCACGAAACACAAGTGAGGTTCTCTTCTCTTCTTCGTGAGCTAAACAATAGTTAATTATTTCCTCACCCGCAGTGCGGAACTGTTTCATCGAGCCATCGAGTCCCGGCCACCTTCTGCTCACGGTGCACAAACGCCGAACAAAATGCAATCATTGTGCAGGGGAAAATGTTCGGAGAACGTTGAATGTTGTCTAGTTTTTGCTGCCCTTCTGTTGCCGATTTAACGGCGGCGTGATTGGACACAGCGTGACACGCCGTCGCGTGTCATTGATTTTGCTTTGATTTATTGTCGTTGATTCTCACTCTGGCACACGTGTCTCGATCGAAACACTTATAACGCCACTCTGATGTGAGTATATATATATATATATATATATATGTATAGTGGTCAGCATAAACTTAAGGCACCCTAATGCTACATCAGTACCGCGTGGCCCCGCCATTGATAATTAGAATGCTAAAAACTCGGTTTGGCATACTATCAGCGAGATTTAGCAGGTTGTGGTCGCTGACACCTCTCCAGGCCCCCAGCAGCGCCTCTTTTAGTGCTTCCACCAATGTATACTGTTGATTTGACGTATATACTCGTCCGACAAGAATGCCCCAGAGGTTTTCCATCGGGTTGAGATCAGGAAAACATGCTAGCCACTCTAGGGTTTCAATGTCACGCCGTCCTAACCACGCAAGTGTACTAGCGCTGACGTGAATTGAAGCGTTATCGTGTTATCGTTGGAAAACAATTGGCAGTCCCTAAACTGTAGTGGGTTGTTGATCAACGTCTGCTGATAGTCTTCGCTATTCATTCGAGATGAGATGAAAGCGAGTGGGACTCTGTCAGGAGAAGTAAAAGCTCCCCAAACCATAACGGACCCGCCACCGAAGTTGAGCTTTGAGAAGTACCGCGGCTCTTTACGTATGCCAATAACCTTTACATCCATGTGGCCCGCCCAAATTGAACTTTTTCTCTTCGACACTGAAGATGATCTGAAACAACACAATACCTTTTAGATAGATGTGCACCCACAAGATACTATCTAAAAACCTTGCCCCAATACTCACCAATTTCCAGTCTCTGGTCATATTGTTTGGGCGAAGTTTAGTCGGTCAGTCATGTGGTGTTGTTGAAGACGCGGTCTTGTTTTCATTTGCGCTCGTATACGCATAACGCTTAATTGTCCTTAAGACTGTTGATCTATGAACCTGAAGGTTTAACTCTTGCTTGATTGCTTCAAAACTTATGGTCGAGTTCGAGGCCAATCGACAAATGTGCATGGCAGTTCGCTGGCTGATCTTTCATAAACGTCCTTTAGACTTATTAGCACCACACGTCGATGGACTGCGTAAATAATTTTGCACCACGCAACGACTTGTGCCAATTTCTCTGCTAATTGCAGCCTGTGTCTTTCCTGCTCGATGTAAAGCAGTCATAACTCCTTTCTATGCATCAGTAAGGCTCGAAGCGGGTCCCATGATTACAGCGTGAATGCTCAACACAAACTGGATCAATTCACCGAGAACGCTCGACAACTGAGGGTGCCTTATCATTTTACACACCCGAAAGATGACACATTTTATTGTAGCAGGCTCCATGCGACGTTATATACGCTGTTCCTTGTGGTATGTATGTTATTTAACACGTACATTAATTTGATACAGAAGAAATTCCTCAAATGTGCGCTCCTTAAATATAGGAGTGCCTTAAGTTTATGCCCACAACTATATATATATATATATATATATATATATATATATATATATATATATATATATTATATATGTAGATATATGTAAAAAAATATATATATATATACATACATATATATGTATCACCATCATGCGACGGTTGAAGACAAACTCCGCCAAACAACAGACGTTGTTTTGGACCGTCCACAAATCGCTTTAATACCTTTGCCCAATTCACTCGACTTCCTTCCCCGTTTAAAAATGACATACATTGGGACGAATAAGTGGTATTTTTGAGAGCAAAACTAAAAAAAGGGAAATTTCTTTCGACCCCATTCCCTCATATTTACAGTGTGTGATGCCGAGTGGGCAATTACACCCAACCCGTTATAGTTACATAAGCAAATCATCCGATTTCCTAAATACCGACAAAGTAACACAGACATTCAAGAAAGGCGTTCAAGATATATTTCCATTTGATCATTATTGGTCTCTCTAAATTTTCGGCCCATTTTAGCGCACCGGTTTTTCTCCTCTGTGTACTGGCGCTAGCGCTCTCCTGCGTCCGCTGGCCCAATATCGAAACGAATGTGGTTCGTCCCACGCTCGCTAGTTCAGCGGAGCCAAATAGAGAGGGCACGTTCTCCTCCAGCGTACCACACGTCCTCTGTCGTGTTCCTTGAAAACGGGGCATCTGCAGCCAGAGAGGAGAGCGAATGGGAGAGAGAGAGAGAGAGAGAGAGAGAGAGAGAGAGAGAGAGAGAGAGAGAGAGAACAGGAAAGGGAAAAATAACTCGCAGCCGAGTGGCGAAGGCAGTCGGTGGCAGTCAGGCGGAGGGTGAGAGGGCCCGCCAAACGTGGGTAGATCTGTTGGAAAGTAGTTAGTGGAGGGTCGAAGTAGCCGACGACGTAGCCGGGCAAGAGAGAGAGAGAGAGAGCGAACAGCGCCGAGGAGCTGAAAGCAGACGACGCTATTTCCACGACAAGCACTAGACGATAACAACGTTCTAGGTTTCATTCCAGCATCGTTCGGCAGCGACCCACCCGAACGCAATGCTATTCATCGGGTGACTCGAGGAGACTTTGCCATTGTTATTCGAATGGTATCGGCAGCGGGAGCCGAACAAGAGGGCTGAGAATCAGCAAGACGGCCACAGTCATCATTGCCACCGCCGCCGCCGCCGCCGCCGCCGTCACAGACAGCCAGCAGCTATATACCTACCACAGACAGTTACGTTACTGCTGAGCGGAGGGCAGCAACAACAACAGAGCAGTTGGCGGTTTAACTCGGCGGGCTGCTGCTGCTGCTGCTACTACAACTACTGCTGCTGGGTTGTCTCGGCGGCGGCCGATGACGTGAGGGCCGCTCATAGCAGCCGTGGCGGCTGGTTGATTCGTCGGCGAGCTCGTGCTGCTGCTGCTGCTGCTGCTGGTATCGTTGCAGCCGCCGTTTTGTTTTGCTGTCTTGGGCCGTCACCGTTCGGGCAGAGTTGTTGCTACCCTACAACGGGCGGATAGTTCCACTGCTGCCACCCGCTGTAACCGTCGCCGTTCTTGTGCCGTGCGCTGAGAAAGCTTTGGTAGATGGACGTTCGGTCGAGGCTGGTGGCTGTTGTCGACTGAAGGATCGCCCATCGCCCCTGACCGATTGAGCGACGAACGGCCAGTGTGACAAACGGGCGAACAGAGAGACCGCCTACTCGGGGCTCTGCGTGAGTACGTGGATCAGTCGCTCGGTGTTTGTTGTGTGAGCGGGCGAGTGAGCGTTGGGACGAGCGCGGGGAGAGACGACTCTCTCGATTCACTAGTTGTATATCGACCCGCCGTATAGTGCAGACGTACAGACGCTCGCCATCTCAATATATATATATATATATATATACACATATATGTATATATATATATATTGTACATGCCATCCGCGTTATTTACAACGGAGCGGTGACGTCCATCAATTTCGTTTAAGTGAGCTCAGTTGAAGTTGTCGGTCATTGCCGCTAGAGCTTGCTGTTGTAGTTGAGCGATTGGCGGCATCGATATCGGACGTACATGATCAGCCGTACGTCAGCATACGCTCACGACGCGACACAAGCTCACTAACAGCAAATCATCGACGGATTGGCAGTGGATATATATATATATATATATATGTATGCATATATATATATACACCTTGTTTTGTAGCGACTAGCTATAATGGTTAAATAGCTAGACGGATTAAAAGCGCCCTGTCTAGTCAGCGATTGTCGTCGCTCGAGCCCGGGTTGTTACCAGCCAGCCGTGGATTGCGCTGCTGCTACCGCCGTTGTTCTCTAGCCGATGATGATGATCGATTGCATTCATCGCCACACAATGACCATCGGCAATTTGCTCTTTCATTGAGGATTAAAGTTTTCCCTCCGTTCTCGCCAGTGCTACTCACCGTGTCACCGTGTCATGTGTGCGTGATCTCGAGGATACACAATTGACGTAAATAGACAACAGTAGAAAACGCGAGGCATCGACGACAACAGCAAGAAAGAGGGGCATCGAATAGTGGGCTGGCTGATTGTTGTTCTTCATTTCATCTACTTCAGCTACTGATTGTTCTTTCTGTGGATTACTGTGTAATACTGTACGGGCATCGCCGATCCGGCACCGCTGCCCACCATCGGCTCCCGAAGCGAAACATTGCCAGCTGATCGTTTCATCCGTCTCCCCGCCGCCGCCGCCTCCCGGCCTCACTCCCCGATCCACTTCGAAGTGTCCTCCGCACTCGCTCCGGATGAGGATACGACGACAGAGACCCTGTGTCCGATGATCGTCGTTCCTGACCGACCGGCCGACTCCAGCGCGTGAATCCGGTGGGGGAAAAAAAGTAGAAAGTTCCATCCGAGGTGCTGAAGTGCCACCGCTGACGGCGAGTGTAGGACGCGCGGGCCGGAGCTGCTGAGTGTCTCCCGCGGCCAACCTTTATCCAACTCCAGCATCGTCGATTCGAACGAAAAAAAGTGTCCTCCTATTGAGTTTCTAGTGTTTTAAGGAAGATAGCAAGGAATCGAAGTAGATAAGTGTGCGATCTACGTCGGCGACGTGCATCACCACCAAACGGATAAGTGCATTATTGTATAGTTCCTTCGAGAAGAAGCGCAGAGGAAATAGACATAGAAGATACGATGTCTCAACACAGTGACGAGGTCGTTGCCTCGACAGACTCATTCTGGGAGCCCGGCAATTATAAGCGGACCACGAAACGAATCGAGGATGGCAACCGCCTATGTAACGACCTCATTCAGCTCGTCACCGAGCGGGCGGAGATGGAGAAAAACTACGCCAAAGGCCTTAAGACATGGGCGAAAAAATGGAACGATATCATTGAAAAGGGCCCAGAATATGGTGAGTATTGGTCGCGGTCGTTGACTGAGTGAGAGGAGTGGCGTTTAAATGCATATCCTACTCTAGTTCTTGTTGTTTTAAAGTGAGCGTTGGTGAATAACTATATACTCGTGCTATAGTAATAATAATAATCATATACTCCAACCACTGTATACTTGTTGTTCCGGCTAGCACTCTGTGATGGCTGGGCTAAACGATACATCATCATACGAGCTCGTATTTATCGACGTGTAAACAAAACAATTCGTCTTTTGTTGTTGTTGTTATAGCTGTTGTTATCGATGTCATTGTGTTGCTGTGTTATACTTGTTCGCTTAGCTCTTTGTTATAGCTGTGTTTGTCGTCGATCGAGCACCCACTGGAACCAGTTTCTCTGCCGCGTTGGCTTTAACGGTGCCTTGTTTCATTATTGCCTTGACCGTCGTCTGTCCTCTTTTTTTCAACCTGCTGACTGGTCTCTTGTCGGCCCCGACTAGAAAACTGAAACGAACCTAGCAAATTTTCTACGCGTTCGAACGCTGGATTACAAGCGCACTCGCACAAACAACTCAGAATGTAAATACACCAGAGTGATTCGTTATTCAATATATCTACCAGCCTTACCCACAGCTAGATGCCAAACGGCGAAATGCGATCCCAGTGATGATTGTGAGAAGAATCGATTGACACTCGTTAGTCGAATCACACAAACACAGATAAACACAGAGAGAGATAGAGAGAGAGAGACAGCTCTGTGTATCGAGAATGTTAGATATAATATCTAGAAATATACCATGTATTATATTATAGCTCATTTGGCTCATGCCGTGAGCGGACGCGATGGACTGACTGCCGGTCGGCCAACAGCTACCCTCTGCATGGGCTCTATTGGCCTGTGTACCCGCGCGTCGGCTGGCAGCAGCCCGACTCGGACCGCGGTCCGAGTAATCGTGGCCCGGGCCCGAGCCGCAGTCCAGCCTATGGCGAACCTGCGTTGTCACCGATTAGTCATGTGACTCGGCGAGACGGTTAGCGTTGTTGTGCCGAGGCACAACTCGAGCCGATAGACGACGAGCATCATTCGCCAACGAAGCAAACCGCTTCGAAACAGACCGACCGAGTTGGCAGCGGCCGCCGATGCCGCCGCCGCCGCCGCCACCGTTCCGTCGTAGCCGCAACCGCCGCCACGGCCACTACAGGACGGCGCATCAACGTCGACATCGCGTAGTACTACAACTACTAGTACTGCTGGTGGTGGCAGTCCTCCTCGGGAGTCCTGACCCCTGAAAGCGGGTTGGCCGCGCTTATTCACTCACTGGCGGCTGCCTCAGCAGCTGCCCTGCTGCACTATCTGCTTGTTTGCGGGTCCCGTTGCCGGCCGCCGCCGCCGCCGCCGCCGCTGCTGCGGCTGCTGCTGCTGCTGATGGTACCAGAGCAGCAAAAGATGCTGCTGTCGCTGTGCAGGGCCTCGATAGGCAACGGTACGGGTTGCATTGCAACCCAACGGCTGTTGGGTTGCATTTTGCTGATGCTGTTGTTGGCGTAGCTGCTGCTACTGCTGCTGCTGCGATTGCCGAAAAGCGAAGCGAGGAAATCTGAAGAGACAGACGAAACGATCGAGGCACCTTGTCGTGTTTTCCCTCGCCGCAACCTCCTCCTCCTCATCGTCGTCGTCGTCTTCGCTTGCCGCAACGAACAGAGCCACTTCTGCTCGATTCTACTGGCCTCGTCTGCAGAATCCGATGCTGGCAGCGGCGCCAAATGTAACGGTGTGACGGACGCGGGATGGATGCAGCAGCAGCAGCAGCAGCAGCAGCATCAACAACAACAACAACAACAACATTTTCATAGGGTTCCTCATCGTCGCCGGCGTCGTTGCCGCTGTATGACTTCGTCTCTTGCGCTCTCGTGCACAGCCGGTGGGTCGGTCGGTCGGCCGGTCGGCCGGCGTTGAGTGGCTGGAGTGGCGCACATAGTGGCAGTGCTGCCGCCGAGTTGGCAGCAGCACAGTAAGTTGCGCGTAGAGAACGAGCGTCCCAGGGAACAACAAGAACCCTGTGGAGTGAGAATCCATTCGCTTTCGTGTGGTCGTGCCGGCTAAAGTGGCGGCGGCGGCAGCGGCAGCGGCGGTTGGTTGGTTGGTTGCCTGCTCGGTTGGTCTCGTGGCCGTCTTCTGTTCGGTGCTCAGATGACGTTGTCTGGCCCGCGCGTCTCCTGCTGCTGCTACGGCGGCGGCGGCGGCGGCGACTGTTGCTACTACGGTGCCCTCTTTACCACAGCGACCGGCACTACGAGCACCACTGCTGCTGCTGCTGCTGGTGCTATTTTACTCCATCACACCGCTATATATATATATATATATATATATATATATATATATATATATATATATATATATATATATATATATGTATGTGTATATATATATATATATATTTGTATATATATGGAACGGCAAGAGACCGCTTCGTCGGCCCTACTTGTGCGCCACTGTGGCGGAGAGAGACGAACAGCTCAATGAAATAGATGGCAGTCACACCGCTCAGCCATCGGTTGAGTGTTGACGATCGCTATCGTTCCCGCGGCCGCGATCTACGATGGCTCCTATTGTAGAATAGAAGAACATGCAATATGGGAATAGTACGTACCATACATATAATCATAGGCGAGTTCTGCTCCGTCCGCGTCCACGTGCATAATAGTCTGACATCCAACAGTAAACGAAGCTAGCAAGGCTATGATAGTTTGGTAAACCAATCGAGAACGCCAACGAAGACAGTTGAATGGGTGAACTGCAGTGGTAGAATAGTGGATGATTCTACTAGTAAGCGAGTACGAACTACGAGGAACGTACTGTCGGAGAGTTATTACGCATTGGCGGATGATGATGATAATAATAATAATAATGATATATGCATCGAAATACTTTGAGTAAGAGGCGCGGCTACAACTGCTGTGTAATCACACTTGGTCTAGCGTTATGCTGCTTTTCGTCAACAGGAAAACAGCGCGTACACGTTGACACAAACGCCGATGTAGCGAACCACGACGCCGCGTGGCGAACGGCGTCGCCGTTTACGGCCGCCAATTCGGCTCCTCATTAAATATCTGTGATTCAATATATCTGTGTGTGAGCGCCAGCCTAGCTCGCGTCCCTGCTCGCTTTTCTATCTCGATGCGTTCCGTTCCGTCTCGATTCGCCCGCGCCTGCTAATCTGAACTGTTGGAACAAGAGGCGGCTCTTGTCAGCGCGGCGCCGATAGCGACAACGACGACGAGGTCGTCGTAGAGAAGTCCTCCTTGGGGATGCCGCGCACCATCAATTCATCGGTGCGCCAATGTTCAACCCCCGAGCCCCTCATTTCTCGCCAATAGTTTTTCCTGTTCCATTATACTCTGTTGTGTCAAGCTGTGTCACTGCGTCACCGAAAAGGCGTCGTCGTCGGTGCCCGATCTGTTGACGCTGCCCGATTCTGCCACATGGAGAATGACAGCGGGAATTTGGTCGGGGTTGATAGCAGATTGATAGACGTACAGGACGCAAGTTTATCGTGTACAGGAACAATATAGGTTTAGAGATAAGAAACAAAGAGCGGGTCGAGTTGCACCGTTGTTGTTGTTGCTCCAGATGGAAAGCAGCTACATCTGCCCAACTGCTTTGTCCAACCGTTGATGGTATGAGGAAACGTCTGCGCGTACCGTCCCATCCGTGCTGTGTATATTTGTCATTTGATCACTACGCGCTAGCTGGGAGCCGTTCTCGCTACTGTGAACGAAGCGTCGATCAAAGCCACGAGAGAGACACGACTATCGGATGCCGAATGCCAATTTCGCATCCAGCGAATAGGACACTGATGGACAATACGCTTCAATTGATCATCGTACTTTGCCTCCATTTCAAACTTTAGGTATCAAGGACAATTGTTTCTTCGTAAGGTTTAGTTGAGCGATCTCAGTGCTTTGTTCCACGATGAGTTATGTATGAGGCTTCTGTAATTGGCATGGATATGTAGTGATGTTGTCGCATAATGTTGCGTATCTCGCTGGGTCCAATCCATTCGAAATGCATATTTCCCGATCATTCGTTCATTTTCCATCCGGTTATAATATCTTGCTCTCTTGTCCTAATTCATATCAGGCAGAGCAGAAACAGTGAATCATATTTTTTCCCAATTTTTAGCAGCCTGTTACACCTCGCACCATCTTCTATTATATAAGCATAACGAAGCAGAAGTATTCTTCAACGCGACATACCACCCTACGCATTGGCGATGCTAAACTAAACTTTTTCGGGCTGACTCTCAGCCAACATTTAACGTCCACGGTACCGCATTGGCGATGCTGCATTATTTGTTTTACTGGTGCTTCGGAACGCGCTGCTGCTACTGCTGCTGCTGAGGCGGACACATTCGTTTACGTATCGTTAGGTTAGGTGTGGCGAACACTTAATGCAACAGCTGGAATTTTTCTGAAATATGTTCTTTGCTACCCCGTGCAGGAACGACGCCGCCGCTTGTATCGTGGTACTTGAAACGGCATTATTTATCATATACAACCGTTCGTGTGAATAATCTTACCGCCATGGGGGGGGGGGAGTCGATTCACTCTATCATTGTTTGTTCGATCCCTTGTATCAGGAACTCTCGTGCCAGTCGTGTCTAGCGCGACGGCACACGAGGAGCTTGGTGATTGCACGGTACACAGTTGCCTACAACTGTCGTGCAGCCTCTGTTTCTGTTTCTTGGTAATGCTCGTTCGACTGCTCCCCGGCGTTTGCTATACTCAAGCACATTCTAGCTGCAATTATATAGTATACCGATACACACAAATATATATATATATATATCTCGATGCGTACTCGGCAGAGTCCCAATCCCCTTTAGTGGCATCTATACTAGCAGTCAGTTCCCTCTGTTATCCCGAGGCATATCACCACAACAACAACTATCGTCGCTAAGTGCTCTATAGTGCAACGGTTGCCCATGACGTCCCACCGAAATGAGCGCGATCTGCAATCGTTTCTGCAGCAACGGTAGCGGCAGGGGCAGCTGCTGCTGCTGTCGACGGCGATCGTCGACTCGACTCGATTCGAGGCGAGCCATCGTACGCTGCTGATGTTGACGTCGCTGACGGGAACACTGTTCGACTGTGGCCGTGCGTGCAGCACTCGATGCTGTCCTCTTGACACTGCTACGCTACTCGGCGTCGTCGGCCGATTCAGCGGCGATGATGATATGATGCTTGCGGCCGTCTCGCCTGCAACTGCTGCTGCTGTTGCTGCAACAGTTTTGTCGCCGTTCGCAAAACGGCGGTACCCTTCCAGTGGCAGCGGCGGCGGTGGCTGGAATCGGCGCAAGCGTCACACAGCCTCGACTGCCTCTATTCCATCCGTGCCTGCCAGGAGCAACGACGATGGCTCTTGTTGATGTTGTGTGGTAATGCTGACGGTGACGGCGGCGGCTACAACAGCAGAGGCAGTTGGCTCTCGGCGGCACTTGCATTCTATCGGATAGCACCGCATCAGCCAGCTCGCGAGCAAGCCGACACACAGACATTGCCAAGGTCGGACACATGCACACGCATACAGAACGTGATACTTCACTCGGCTGAGCCGGGCGCGGCTTGCCGCCAGCCATGGCCGTCATCGGCGATCCCGCTCTAGCCCAGCGCGCTCAGTGGCGCCCGCCAACTGACGGCCGACAAATCAACAAACGATACAAAGTGATGCCAACATCAGCTAAGTCATATGACTGCTGGTTGGCTGAACGGCGGCGGCGGCGGCGGCGACGCCGCGGATGCTGGTGCGCGGCTGTTGTCGAGCGACCATCGACGCCGCGCCGCACCAGACCACGCAGATGAGGGGATGACCGACCGAGCGGACGGCCACAGGAAACACAAATGACCACAAGGATAACAGCCGGGAAGAGAAGGAAAAGTATACGTGAGCGGTTGGCCCCTCGCGCGCTGTAAATGCGACTGGCTGCACGGGCAGCAGAAGTCGTTTGTGCGTCTACAAATGCTGTATTATAATAGGTTAGCGCTACGGTGGACTGAATTTGAGCCTGTTTTTAGGGCCAGGCATCGCGCGGACGGGACGGCTAAACAAACATACGCGCCGGTCTGATCTGCTCTTATTGCCGTCGGAACCTTCGCCGAAACACATATAGCCTAGTGGCCAATGGATACTTCGAATGATTCAAATCATGCTAGCTCTAATTTTCTCTCTCTCTCTCTTGCGCGCGCGCCGATTGATTACGAACATCGCCTGTTCTACCATAATGTTTTCCTACTTGTTTGAAGGATGATCAACGGGCGATAACGACGAGGGCCGGCAGGCCGACCGACCGACCAATCTAGCGAGCAACCACCAACGAATTGCGCGCGATCTGGGCTTTGTCTATCTTTACCCACCGAAACAGAGACCTAAAGTAACTTCTCTCGTCTCAGCTATACGTACCCGATCGCATAAACCATGTCCAGATACGAATGTCGACAATCATGTGACAACTTATGTCGCTGTCGTAATAGCTATCACGATCAGGGACGCTGTGAGCCGGCGAACATGAACCTCCACTCCGCTGATAATACCACTACTACCGCTATTACATCTACTGCAACAAAGTTAATGGTGGCGGTGGTGGTGGTGATGGTGGTAGTGTTTCCTGCTACAGAGCGAATACCTACGCTGATTCAGGGTATGCGAATCGATAAGAAGAGGTCGTCTTGCCGCGTCCGGTGGCTTCTACCAATGGCTGATAGCTGGAGGATGATGGTATCACGAACAAAACCACTCCCACAATATAAGTGTGCGTTATCGTGTTATAATGTCTGTCTTGGCATCGAACGATGAGTCGATATTGCATCTTGCCTCACCCTCAGGTATTGGGGGAGTCGCGAGACTCACGCGAGCCGGTCGGCAGTAAGCTGACCCCTGTGGGCTGGGCTGCCGTGTTAGGTGTCAATCGCGTCGGATGTAACATTACTCGTAGAAATATAATAGTAGTATAATGATCCTGAGTGCAGGACGCCGGCTCTCTTTGAACAGCAGCCGCAGCAGGAGCTCGTGCGAGCAGCTCTCGAGCGCGGAGAGAAAGACTCTCTAGCAAGAGCTCAAGAATGAGTTCGCCCATTCAGTCGCGGCAAACGATGATAAACTATACTTCACCGTAGGCGGACGATATAGCGACCGTATGGCGATAGTTGTTATTGGCCATGATCACATCGATGCTCGTGATTCGGGTCCACGAGAACCGCAGAGCAGATCTGATCCGATGCGTTCCGTTCGATTCTCTAGCCGAATAATCAGTTGACGATGGTCGAGTGCATCTGCATATGCTCGCCTTCCCTGGCATCATGACATTGCTCCGCCTGTCGAATCAGTGGTATGTATAAGGTGGCCATGGTACGCGATCCGGTACCGCGTCATCATGTGAGTGACGGAGAGATCGATACCTTTCCGGAGGCTGGCTTCAGGCTGGCTTCTATCCAATGCTAACTGATGCACGAGTGTCTGTGTGTGTGTGTGTGTGAGTGCCTGCTCGAATATGGCTTCTGTGGCGGAAAGTCACAGTGGGGATGGCTCCATAAATGGTAAAAGCTTTATTGATTGTATTGGTTTATCAACTAAAACTGCAGTTGTACAACGCTTAAGTGTTCTATATGTCAGGGCCCGCAGGATTCGAAAAACGAAAAACAAACAACCACATATAACCTGCGGCCTCCGGTTTTTGTTTACAGCCAGACCGTATTCTTGCGGCCGTCCGCGCTGACGGCAGTGTTGAGATAGAGGTCATAATGTTCGATGTTGCAATTCGATTTCGAACAGACAACAGCAAGCGGACGATGTGTTCAGCCTTGCTAAGCCTCAACGGCTTCATCAGTCTCGAGTTTGACCAACCCTATCTGTATGCCGCTTAATCCCGGTCAAGTGGCCTTATCGCGTCGGCGGCGCTGGGGACGCGCGGCTCTTGTTTTGACATTGGCAGGGCTAACAATAGACGCCAGTCGACGACACTCACTTAATCGGATGGCTGTCATCCCCGCTCGAACTCGAGCTGGTGTGGTGACTCCACGCAAACTGATCCCGTCGGCGTCACATAGGTGACCCTGTGACCGCGAGCAGTTTCAGCACAACGGAGCATCCGTCATTATTCTGCTACCACCATTACTGCTACGGCTGCTGCTGCTTGTGACAATGATAGACAGTCTTTAGCGGGATGACAAATTCGGTAGGATGGGCACTGTAGGTCGAGTGGGAATTGCGTCGCGTGCGCAATATTTCGCTGAAGTGTCTTGGTGTTCTGCAGGATCGTTTTGTAGAATGGCTTCGATATGTCGATACTAGAGGAAGAAAGAGAGAGAGACGGCATTAGTATGAGAAAATCGGCGTCAAGGCAAACGATATTTGGGCTTGTGTGAATAATGTATTAGAATTCGGCGAACGGCCGCCCGCCATTACCGGCGTCTGCTAGAACTACTTTGTGAAGTGCGAGAAGGATAGCTCTCCACAAGCACGAGTTTCTTGCTCGTAATTATTATTATTTCTATTATTATTAAATAATAATGATATTATTACTCAATTTATTACTCCTTACTCACACAAAGATCTCTAGTGAAGTTTCTATTATTTGGAAGACGATAATCACGACGTTTTGTGGGCTTCCAAATATCGTCGAATCGTTGGGAAAAATGCTGCTCACAACAAGAACGAAGTGCATGTACATTAGGACATATATATATATATATATCAGAATCCTTGCTTGTTAATTGAATGTTAATCTCGCACGTTGAACAGTGCAACACTATATCACATAAGCATATAGACATCAGTAGTCGTCTTACGGCGTTAGTGCGCCTTCATGTGAAGCTCATAACTGATGTTCCAGTCAACCGAAGTCGAATCAGTGCTTCTGTCGGCATCTGAGTTCGCTCCCTCGGCTCGCGTGTTTCCAGATTGACCGCTGTGTCCGCTGCCTTTGAAATCGACGGTCAAAGACTTCTCTTGGCCGATCTGCTGCCTGTATTATCGTGTTCAACAGGTTATTTTTTTAAACAAAACCCTTATTCACAAATAAATAAGCAATAATATATATATATATATATATATATATAATATATATATATATATATATATATATATAATATATATATATATATATATATACTGTATCTCGATGCAGCACACAACGAGATCCGCGTCGGGGAACGTGTTCACCCACAAATCGGAGGATCAACATTTCGCTGATTTCTGCATTGAAAGTCAGTTCTCAAATCGATCGTGATTGCTATGTACACATGAAACTCATATTTTACTCACAGGCTACCCGCCATACAAATATGCTCGACATATCACAAGATGGCGCAAAGCGAACACTTGACCAGGCAGGTCGATTTCTTCGCCATTTTTGCCATAATTCTTCGGAAGGTTCTCGTCAGAAACGCTTGGACGTATGTGGTTTCTTCTACGGCCGCAGCTTATCACTAAGATACATATTGCCCTGGGATAGGCTTTCATTGATGATTCGTGATAATCTTCACTACTTCTCCGTGGTTGTTTATGATCGTCGTATGAGCATTGTTGCAGCTCCCGTTACCCTCGGCAGTCCGTCGCTTCAATCATGTCACTTTTAGGGGACGTCTGCGGGTCTATGAAGCCGTGCCATACCTTGAAATGCTTAATATAGGTCTGCGATTGCGCGCAACTTTAAGATGCCTTAAGACATACGAGGTAACCCGGAGCAGAGCATCAATAGTATTAGAGAACAAAGCACAGGTAGAAAATGCAAACAGACTAATCTGATCTGATATTCCTGCTGCTGGTGGTGCTGCAGCAGCGGCAGCACCACTCACTGCAATAACAGTGTTGTCCGAGCTCAGCAGTTTCACGCCTCCGTCTGGACGAATAACTAGTAGCGTAATTACGTGTCATCGTCAACGGGTGAAAGCTTCGGCTCTAGCCGGCAGCGTTGGGTTGTTCTGCTTCGAGAGTCGTAGATCGTCGAAAAGCGGACGCGAAAAAATCACAGGGGAACCACAGTTCGTGTACAGATGATTACTGCTGAAGCATCTCGCTGCTGCTGCTGCTGCAAAGAGCTGAAGCATCGCTCGATATATCGGCCCTCAGACAGACGGCCAGCCAGCCAGCTAGATCTCCGTCGGGTCGGCCGCCGAATCCGTGGCGCCACCAACCGGTCGAGCCGAGTCGAAGTCGTGAGTCGTCGGCCGCTAATCAATGCCGTGTTGGCCGTGAAGTCGATGAAGAAAACGGCGAGACATTATACGTACGTGAGCGTCAGTATGTGTCTCCGTGTGTGTTTGGATGGGTGTAGCTGGCCTGCGTATATCTATCTATGCGTATCGATATATCGTTGGGAAGAAAAACTCGCAGGGAAACTGTGGCTGAAACACTCGTTTTGATTGGACGACTACGAGCAGGGATGCGCCGAGCGCCACGGAGCCCCAAGAGTTGAGGTCAGCCCCTTCGCATTGTGGCCTGTGCTGCTGAAGCCTGTCTGTGTTCGTGGCCTTCCGAGCCGCTTCGCGCGGATAGCTTATTGCCGATCTACGTGGCCTAGACAATAAACGAACCCGCGAATTACGCATCGAATTAGACCGATGACGATGATGGCCTAATCAGATATGATTAACATCACGTTATTATCCGTACCGGCTCCCTGGGGCACCCGCAGGGTGGCTGGAAGCGGTCGTCACTGAGAGCATGGGGGACTGGACCACGTCAGCAGTGTTCGTTGAAGCCGATTGAATCCGATCGTCGCTAACTCGTGCTGCGGGAGCCTGATTGATTTTCATTTTTTTTCTTCCTGAAAGATTTGATTTGTGTTTTCCGAGCGGTTTCAGAGCGAACAACGTGTCGAATGTGCGAGTTATTGAACGCGAATAATTGTTATGCTATTAGTTTCTCCTCACCAATCGCGACACAGAACGAACGCATTGGTGAGCTGTACAACGGTCGCGGGTCAACACGAACGATTCGAATTCAAACGCCGAACCTGACGCAGGTGGGAACGATCAAAGCTTTAATAAAGAGATTAACATAGACAATACTGAAGAGATTCGGCTTTGTCAGCGGTTGTGGAGCGATTATGCGACACGACCCCGGAAACGACGTTTGGATTAAGATTACCTCCCGCCGCAGGTATCCGCTTCAGTCCTCAGATTGTGGCTGAGTTCACACAGTTGGCGTACACAGCTTTCCTTCTGTTTCATAGTAAATGGTAATCGAAGAAAAAAAACTGAGCAAGCCGATCCCTAAGGCAATATTCGAAAGGTCAAGTAGCCAGCTAGCTGTGGCTCGGAGAACGATTTTAGCTCGCATCGTTCAACGAAATATTGTCAGATGCGAAGGAGATGTCGATCGCCTGGAATTGAACACGAACTCCGAACGGTTGTGCGACGCCCTTTGAAATTGCAATCGCACAATTCAAACGCAGTCACTACTCGCAGCTATAACATAATACGCGAAGGTAGCCTGACGTTTGCTAGTCAAGTTCAGAAAGTTACGAGTACTGTGCTCTCTTTTGCGCTGGCAATTCTACGAAGGCACTGACAACATTTAATATATAAATATATATATATATATATATATATATACTCACGAATGACAGTCATATGATATATATATATATCATATCATATGACAGTCATTCGTGAGTGAAGCCAGTCCACCACGTGCCGCGTATCAAGTATCACACATAGGGGGTTCTCTTTCTACCAACAGCGTAAACGCTTCGAGAACGACAGGACGTGATCTCGCGCGTTTGGTCATCGATCCGATCACGCGCTACAAAGTGGTGTTCCTCGTTTCGTTGTCGCCCCGCTCTTCCGATGCCGCCTTTTGTGGTTAACTATATAGGCCATGATCTCTATTCACGCGGTTGGAAGTCTCTACGGCGTGAATGGGACCATACCCGGTGGGAAGAGGTGATCAACAATGTGAGTTTGCTCGAAATATTCTTGTATATTTATGAATGATAACGGTCTTGGACACATCGGATGTAGAATTCATGAACGAAACGAGGCTCAGATTTGCAGACGGCCGAAAAAATTCGCCCGAGATCAAGTCGATCGAAGCTGCTTTGAAGAGAACCGAGTTCATGGCGGAGAAGAGGTCTGCACATCGGCAACTGCTGATAACAAAATACAAAGAAGTCGAATCGTGACGAAGACTCTGCAGAATAGAAGATAGCCACCAGCCTATATATATGGTGAGCGTGCCTCAGTGAAAAGCTATCGCTATTGCTGTCATAGGCGGTATTGCAAGCTACCTAGTATAGATTACGTGTTTTGCGATTACGTCTACTACCAAGCTCTCTATTTATATTCTGTAATATGGCGTAGTAACAACGCGTTAATAATGGAAGAGCTTTCGAAACGTTAGCTTGATTGGTTTCGCAGAAATCAAACCCCAATGATATGATGTGTGGTAAAATATTGAGGTGTTCTAATTGGCTTATCACAAGCGAAAAAATATATAAATATATATATATATATATATATGTACAGGGCGTTGGTGAAGTTGGATCGCTGCTGTGCGCGTAATCACCGCCATTCGAATGATTATCGTAGTCATTATAGCATACACAATGATTGGCGACACAATACATATGCCTCCATGCCGTGGCTGTTGCGTTCACGCCAAGCGAATGCGCGTAGACACGGTAGAGACGCTTGTCATCATCGTTGACAATGATCGCGTACGCTATTCCACAATAACATAATCGCAATGTCAAAGTAACTTAGGTGGACTTTCTCCGTGATTCTTCGTGTTTGACCGTCGACATTCGTTTTGACAGCCGGCGCAAGTTCCGAGTATAGGTGCATGTACAGATGGATGGCGCAATGTCACGGAGTCCATTGATATCGTAGGCAGTCCCGTACACAATATAATAAATACGTCGAGAGAAATACATCTGCATTTGACTGGGTGGTATCGACAAGACGGAAAATGGCTGAAAGTGATTTATTATAGCACGTGGAGGATACAACAATGTATATTGAATGGTAGACGCTGACGTCAATCGACGGACGACAACATAATTGTGGCAGCTGCCGCCACACTACGATGCGGTATACATATGCTGCTTATGTGTTTTCGATTGTGGCCGAAGTCGAACGCCAAGAATAACTGCGTCAATGCGATACTTGGAGAAGGAACTCCGTCCACATTGAGAGCTGTTAATGACTGGCGTACTAATAGTGCTGCTGCTGCTGGTATTATTATTATTATTAATTCTGATAAACTATTGGTTTAGGCGTTTATAATAGCGAGTATCGGTTAATATAATTCTTTGTTTTATGGGAACAATACGTGAAACGAGTTAATGAGGGAGTAAATGCAAACATCACTATTTTAATTGCTTATAGAAATACTTATCTATGATACAAGTTGGCGAATCGCATTGTTCATATGAGACCGGCCAAGATAGATGTCTATAGATAGATAACACATTCGGAAGAGTTTCAAAAATTTAGAGTTGTCGCTTCATTGGTTGTGGCATACCGTTATTAGTATTATTATTATTATTACTATTATCATCATAAGCTATACCTTCACCAATCGTCCGCCGAACGAATATCACAAGTCTTTGTACCTGACCGTCATAACGTGGCAATGTAGAGGTGTTACTCTGTGTCATTTCATTTCAGAACGTTGCCTGGCTGATGTTCGAACCATTGAGCATCAGCCGCGCCATACCTCTATCGAACCCTGCTCTGGGTCGGCTCGGACTTAATAGTGAACGCTCGATCTATTATTAAGCGGAACTAACCTCTCTGTCCTTGAGGGCGGCCGCAAGGTCAGGATAGGGGACAGTAGGTCAAATGGTAAAAGCTTGGCCAAATGCTCGACTATGGGCCAGTACGGGGATTTATGAAGGATGGAGTTACGATGTTAGCGTTACAGTGCGCATTGCTTTTCATTAGGCGGGAAATCGTACAGATATGGAAATCATCCACCGAGGTCGACTTGGCCAGCGGCACGATTCTAGGCGTCCACTGGTGTTTCCATGCTCTTGACGCGACCCATGTATTGACCGATCTGAGTTCTCGGCCGGGACCGGCGGTGGACCAGCTAGTCATTGGATTGCATTGGTAGACGTCCCTATTCATGATCATGTCCTATTTATACGACAGGGTAACGTCTTTGTTTGTTCGACCGCCCCCAGCACTAAGTTGTGCTCTGGTTAGACAGAGCTCGTCGACGGTGTATCGGTGTGATTGTACGGATGATGGCTACCATTCAGTCTATATATCGACGTTTCTCTTGTATCTTGTAACGCCGTACGAACGTGATCGTATCGAGGATCTCGTCAGTTTGTGACATTATCACCGTCACGACAATGAGACCCGCTCAAGGCACGTCGGGCGCACCTCACGTCTGGAGGGCAAGCTGTGTGGTCTACTAATGCAAGACCCAAGGTGACATAAACAGCTACGCATCGATGAGGGCAAGCTTGAAGACACGTTTGAGATGAGGTTTGACAGACGTCAACGGCGTAGCTACAAGTGGAATATGATCTATAGCGATACACTTCGGTGCTGTTCTACGTGCATGTTCGCTAAGAGGGAATTCGTTGGATGTGCAGGATGTGCAGAGGAGCTACCAGCAAACGCATCCAGGCAGCCAGGAACAAGAGGGATGGAGCGGCCTGGGCGATATGAGATTACTTGAGATTATATCCTCCTCTCACTGCCTATCTGATCCCTTTGGCGGCTGTGTGAAGGTGGCCATTTTCGGCAAAAACTACAACTGCGGCGGCGGCGACGGCGGCCCTCGCGGTCAGATGAGTCAAGACAGGGCGGAGTACTGAGCGTTTACATTAAAGAACAACACGCCCTGCATATATGTTCGATACTGATGTGGATACGACGCACTCTGCAGACGTGTAACATCGTAGGAGGATTCCTCTAGGGGGCTTTATGACAGGGCCTTTAACACGCTATTGCGAACGTCTTGGTCCTCATATTGTTATACACGCCTCAAACATCTAGTGACTAAACAATGTCGACATTAATAGCTATTTGCGTGTGATTTTGCTTAACGCATGTCGAATCCTAAGTAGTGCTCGCATTCATGGGATACGAGTCATGCCACGCATATTGATGAAATGTCAGACTGGTCTGTCGGCCTGCCACTGAGCTCAGTTCGCGTCTACGAAGTTGGCACTAGCGGATTGGTTTGATCTGCCATTGCCCCCTTGCACTTTGAATGACTAAAGGCAGACATGCCGAGCTGGACTAGAAAGGCATTGTACATACCTCATCGGGCTCGAGACATCGGATCGTCGGCGGACCAGCAGCGCTAGCGTTCGATCGTCTCTCAGTATCCGTTAGGCGCAGTCGGCCCGCGCGGATAACGCTCGTTCACTGCGTCGATGTCGGAACTAGTGGCGACAACTTCGCTGCGATATTAATGCTAAAACAAAATGTTTACTATGCTGAGAGTCACTGAGGGATGGACATATTGGTGGCGGCATTTCTATAGAAACATCGACGACATAACGCCAATACGCAATTAGCGGCGTAATGAAATTATAATACTTACGTGGTGATTAGAGGGTGGGAGACAAGTTTGTGCGACACGATTTTGGGGCAAGGTGGACCAAGTCGGATATGTCGAACTAATCATTTTCAATAACAAGTCGCTTGATTGGTGCAAATCGCCCTTCGTAAAAAAATGTGTACGCGCTTGTTTTTCTGCCTTTATTAAAGTCATGGGGATCATAATGAGTCGAACGCATTGTCACAAGTTACAAGGTTGTGGTACTAGGAATCTCAAGTATGATAACATGAACAGCTAATCATAGCAATTGCAAAGCCTCGAGCCGGGGTACCGACGTCCAAACGACGAACGCGTCAACCGAACAGCATTTCACCCGCTTCCGAGAAGCAGTCCGCGAGATCGGCACCAATATCATCAGCCACTTGTATCCTTTTCCTCAAGCAACGCTTAACTCGCACTTAGTAGAATAGCCAGCCATATTCGTTCCAGCCGAACGTACAGCAGTTACAGCAAACTGGTGATCGTCTCGTCCCAGCCCAAGGCGGCAGGAATAAGACAAGCAGTCAACGCACATATATGCGGGTTGTCAAACGTCGCCTTTCTGTGCGTGTCACCACTTATAAATGTACAGCAGCAGCAACAATAACTGAACATGAACGCAGACTGCGTCAAAAACGCTCGTTCGAGCGCTGGAAACACATTAAACATATACACAGTAAAGGCATATACGGGGCAGTCTTTCGAGAATTTTGACAAGTTCCACTGGTGAACTCAGATTGCATTCAGCCATTGCACATTGCATTGGTCTATTCGTCTGGCGGGAATAAGTGGGCCAAGGTCCACAGCGATGACGATCGCTATCGGCAATAGACAAACAAAAAAAATAAATCACTTGTTGCTTGCTTGCTCGAAGGTCGGCTGATAGGAGATCCGAGGGACGTTTTTGTCGGCTCTGCGCGTAAAGCAGCATTTTGTTGTCGACGTAGTCCGTCGCTTACGTTCGGCCACATGGAACAATATACGGATTAATGAGTGCCAGGGCGGCAGCATGAACAATTGCAGTGTAGCTGTTCTCATTTCTATTGTTGTTGTTGTTGCGAATTGAGTGGCGTAGCATATCCGCGACTAATAAAGTGAAATGGCACGGGGATGCATGCCACCTCGGCGATATTTCGGGTGGTCAGGGCGGTCAGCCGCCTGTGCGGAAGAGAAGTTCTGCTCGCAGCCTTTTGGGTGCTGAGCTACACTTGACGATTCCCGATTCGGATACGAACGTAGTGCTTAGTGGACTTTATCTGCATCGATTGGATTGTGCAATGGTCCAGTTTGTCGATTCAATGTTGAATAGCATAGATTTCAACGACAGACTAACTTGACACCCTGTCAAGATGGTAGTCGACTAATATCTAAAGCGTGGACGTGAACGCCATCTTGGTTTTTCTGAAAAGAAATCATCTGCAGTCACTCCGATCTCCGTTAGGTTTAGCGGTTCACAACGACCGACGATTACGATTACGGTGAAGTTTGTCGTCAACTATGTTGAGATGCTACAAATGTAGATGTTTATAAGATGTTACCAACTGGATCAGGTGCCTATTGTCTAGTTGAGCAATAGTGGACAGTCGATACCAAGTGGCTAATATCACACAACTGATAGCGCACATCAGTGGTGACATTAGCCACTTGGTTATTCGTGTGTCATTCGACAAACTTCCCTCCCTCCATTGGCTTGAGGTTATGTTATTCAGTTCTGTATAGTAATTTCTTGATATCAACGGTAGATGGGTTCATTGGAGCCATGAAGCCGTTGCATTTGGTGTTTTTGCAGTTTCTTCTACCGCTAAACTGGCTTCATCCAAATGTTGATAATTTCGTATTTAGTTCGCCGCTTAGTTCGGCAAAGCGTCCACTCTACTAATTAGCGGTGGAAATTAGCGCAGGCCCGTTAGCTTCGTTGCGGAATACCTAACGATCAGAGGCCATTCGATTGCAGCAGTCAGTGAAGGATTTTCCCAACGGGTACCACTTAGCGTTCCTCAATCTGTGTCTCTGACAGAACCTGTAGATATAACAGACAAACCGGTGCACCGTAGATTCTCAACAGCAATGTCAACATTAGAATTGTAACCGAGAACTCCCGAGTTCCGCAAGAGGCAACTCTGAGACAAATATAGCAGCAAGCTCTGAGTGATCTGTATGTCAGGTGGCTTGTGGCTGAGCTACTTAAATACTCGGGTAGGAGAGGATCCTATCATTGGGGCTGTCAGCGAATATGCCAACAGAATACTGTAGCTGTTCTTGTTGTTTCGAAAGACGAAGCCCACCAACTGAGAAGAAGTTGGCCGATTCTGTGTCGACTGCGAACTGCCACCGGGACGCTTGCATATGAGATGCTGGCGGAAGGTTATACGCGTCACAGCCGCCAAGTTGCCAATTGTTGGCAGCTCCTACCAAAGCATTGTAAGACTCGGACGAAGTGAGTTAGGTGCATCGTCGTTCCAGCCCTGGGCTTGAGTGGACACGCAAACCCGAGACAGCTGGAACAAGGGTTACAATGGCTGCCTCTCTCTTCCCATCTCAATCTCTCCACCTCTGTCCTGCCCGATTTCTATCGCCTACAGAGAATTCTAAGATCGACTATTGCGAGTCTTTATTCTAAAGTAACACTGCATTCGTGCGAGATATTGTACTATATATGTTTCCCGGCTAACTCTCAGTCGTGAACAGTTAACTTCCACGCTATTGCGTTTTGCATTTCTTCGTAAGGCGGAACCCTTCAATGCAAATGTGCAACGGTGGGGATCGATCGGACCCGTGTGAGCACCCACGTGTCTCCTCCGGTCGCAGGGCAGGCGCACCCGAATAGGCCACCAGGCCTATACCGGGACCGACGGATATACTGTAGATAAACATTGTTTGTTTCTATTAATTAACTGCAGATTGCGCACCCACGCCAATCTGAGATAGCCGCGTTATCTCGCTTCTCGTCGAACGATTACTCGAATTTAATTGACATGACAAAGCATTTCTTGCATCCACCCTTATCTTGCGTGGTATTGTTGACGTTCGCACGAGATTTGTCTCTATGTCCATCCCTATTCGTCATACGACAACATAGCGTCATACATCTTTTTTTCTTCACGCGTATTTCCAAAGCAAATATCCAAATATCGATGTATGTAGTAATCCAAATGCACAACCCGTGTCCGCCAATCTTCTGACATCGAGCATCGTGCAGCGTATACAACACCCGCAAAAGCGAACAAGACTTCCCTCTACCTCTGCTAAGGATTGTCTCCCCCGGTATTATGCCGGTTAAGCACATTTCTGAAGAGGCGTACGCGGGGACAGACGACAGATAGACGACTGTAGACGACTGTGTTTATTTTTTAATATATAATAGTAATATATGATCTTGGAGTAAGCCTCCATCACACTCTGTCTGTATTGAGCTCGTGCGGCCTTGAAATCGGGTCCGTCTCTGCGTCTACCCATCCATTGTATGAAGAGGCAAACGTTTTCGTACGCTATTCGCCATGGTTCAGTCTGCTTGCTTGCTTGCTCGCCCGGGATGTGTTCTTGTTTGGCTGTCCATGTCCGTGACTGCAAGTGAATAATAATCATATTCTCCTTATTCTTATCCTTAGATTGAATAGAACGACGCTTCTTGAACATGTTCGCGAGAAAGCGGCATCCCAAGCGATCCCCGTCACAAAGTTGCCCGACGTCAGATCTGTCGTATATCCCGACGCATTATTCTAAGGATAATAATAATAATAATATTCTTGACATCTAGTCGGCGTCCGATCATAAGCGGCCCCGGTGACCGTTCGACCGGGTCTGTCACCGTAGTCAGCTCCCGGTGTTCGCTACGCTCTCAGACCACCTCCCGCATCCCCGCATTGTCCCGGAATTGTCCCGGAATATAATTTCACACGACTTTCGCGCAAGCAAGCGGAAGTCCAGTGACGCACCGGCGTGGTTGCTGCTGATGCTGATGCTGCTGCTGCCGGCGCAACTGATTTTGACGAGACCCATCTCGGCCGTTCGTGTGTACGTCCATGTGCTGGGCGATCCCCCCACACGTAAAAATGATTCTCACTCCATCCGCACTCCCGCGTTCTGCGTATGACGAGGCGAGGCGACGCGAAGGACTCGGCTCGCTCGACGCTTCGACCGACAGCGACACGCAGCGTGCTGCTTTGCGACGGGACATTTTTCGCTACGATCGCGGTGATCACAGCTGCAATTGTTACATTTTCTTCGACTGCTGCCGGTGTAGCAGAAGCCTGCACCGGTGCACTGTTGCATGGAGCGGGGTCGTACGCAACGAGCTTCGCGATTCTAGGCGGCGCGGCGCGGTTTTCCGTTGGCATTCGGTTCGAGCGGCACACGCACTGTGTGGCGCAGATGAGCGGATTCGCGACAGATTTGGGTGAAGTCGGCGATAGCCATTTACTATTAGGTTAAATGGCAGACACCGGGATGGTGGTGACGAATGTCGAACGATGCAAATTGTGCGACACCCTCACGAAGTAATCGCAGGTTCTCTTCGAGGGCAGTACCGACTCGAACAGCTACTACTGTGTGATAGCTTAGCTGTGTCGAAGGTCACTGATCACTTTTTTTTTACATCGAACGCGGTTTGAAATCATTCAGCTACGGCTTTCTGCAAGGTTGCCAGTGTCGAAGCTGATCTAGCGTTAAATATGCCTGGTTCTTCCACAACACCCTATCTCCGATGGGTGTCTCCAATACCGTTGGTAGATTTCCGCTCACGTATATTACGCTGCGAGTATTCTAACAGCGTGTATATTGATTGTATTTATTACAAATAAACGTTAATCTTTATTGGTTTGTTAAAGAAACGTAGAAGTAGACAGTAGGACCGTGCACTCGCAACAATTTTGCGCCATTGAGATCGTTCACAATCTTCAAACGAACAGCGTTTGGCTCTAAGGCAGCGCCATGCGTCCTGCTCAATTAATCTCGTCCAATCTAATCTCACTCAGCGCGACGTGAACAGATCCGAAAGCCTAAGCACTGGCAGAGGAACGTTGAGCCAGAAACGCGCCGCATAGTTAATCGGACAAAGGCCCAGCCGATAAAATTCGGTAGGACATACAGCACTATAGATTGGAATAGACGCTACTGTCTGAGGGTGTCAACGAAATGGCACTTTTGGACGATGGCTAACGAAATTGGTGATATGGAATCTATGAATATACGCAAATACGCACACTCACGCACTGTACGTATGGTATGAAGCTTCATTTCGTTCAGGCGATGGAAACCCCTGACCAAAGAAAAATGGATGTTTTCTGTTATGGTGTACAGTTGAAATGTGTGTGTGTGTGCGGGTGGGTATAAATTAAATTATGGTTTATCCTAAAGCGCTCCGCTACTGCTGTAAAATGAACGACATAAGGCTTGCTTGGCTCTACATTGTTTGATCTGTGATCGGTGGGTGGCTTTATACGGATTTGCGGAGCGCACATTGAACCAGGTGTAAGTTCATTAAACAGAGCAACTAACACATAAACTACGGCGGTTTCTGACATCACCGTTTGTCGCATCTCACAAATGGCGTACGACATGCCGCCAAACGCCTACCGGCACGACGAAATAACCTGAATATCTGAATGTCTACTCAGAGCCACCCAGGATCTGATCTCAGAATTGCTCTGCTCGTGATTTTTGTCTTTGTTATTTGAGATTACAAGGGAAATGACAGAGGTTATGTTGTATTAGTCCGTTCGCATCTTATTGTCCAATAGAATCATTAACATGTGAGCGAGGTTTAAGTCTCCGGATTCACGTTTGCCGCGTCAAGGTTGAATAGCCCCTGCTGGAATACTGCTGCCACATGTATGTCACTGCGTGCTGTCAGGGATGGCGTTGTTGCATGACGTCGCGTTACCACAGGACGTGTGTTGACCATCTGGAAATGCTATATATTCTATGTTCATGTATCAATTGAATAAGTGAGTAATAATTATTAACATTTGACTCGAAATGAATAGTGAAGAGCTAGACAATTTTGAGGGGACGAAGTCGTTTTGAAAACGAAATAGAATTATTTTTACAATTATGATCTTTAATCAGGTGAGGTGTCTATAAAGTCTGCTCGCGGTGAGACAAGTTTGACCATCAGCATATATTTGTCAAATGGTTGCCGTTAGCTTGCGTGCGAGCGATTACACGAAAAACGATGAGAGGACCATGAGCAGAAGCAGGTACTTCGATGCAACAGGGTATGACGGGGAGCCGTTGCCATATAATGCTAACGCAGTTGTCCTCTGTCAGCTTCTAGCTAGAACGTTTCGGTAGTGGCTGGAGGGCTGGATCTTCTGTCTGACTCGATCATTAGACAAATGGAAAGATGCTATGATTATATATATATATATATATATATATATATATATATATATGTATATATATACACGAATCACTTCAATGCAACTTATCAACAATCGCGCTGTGGGTTAGCGTGCAAAGTATATATATATAAATATATATATGTATTTTTCTTTTTTACTGTTATTACCAAATGTTGCTCTGTGCACGCGAAACTCATAGCGCGAGATCGTTGGATAAGTTGCACTGAAGTGATTCGTGCGCATATGCAAATTCGCCAGTCAAATGATAACTACTATTATGAATGAATGCAAATTGTTATCATCTCCTGATCCGCTGGCGATCTGATCGAAGTATTTCATTTCTAATACAAATAATTTATTAATAAATTGCGCTCAGCAATAATGATCATATGCAGTAGTAGTAGTTGCAGCGGTAAAGGTAATATCGTTCCTTATGATCAGGCTCGACACCCGAGGCGAAGTCCAACCGTCAAAGCTCTATCAAATGTTCGACGCCAAAACGCAGACTGCAACGTTTGCGCATGTATCTAAATGCGTTAAAGCATTATTGCAACACTGCTGTACCCATAGTGGGTATGGCAGTACCTTTAAATTCGAACGTTTGCCCGATCCGTTGATTCCTGACCCTCGAAGCAAGCGTCTCGTATCGTGTGTCCCACCTATGCAAAAATCAAATCTGATCAATACTACTAGGCATGGCGAACGCGTCAGCGAGTCGCAGCGCGTCAAATTCATTACGTTCGACGACGCAGCGCCAAAGGTCGTCGGCCGTCAACAGATCAACGAACCGAGCAGCACTTTCTTCCCTGATTGTGTATGTTTTTTTTCTTTTTTTATATATATATATAATTAATGACACACGCAATCCTCTACCGCTGTGGAATGTGGCCCATCACATTAGATGTGCGTGTGTGTGTGTTTGTTTGTGTTTGTGTGTGTGTATATATGTATGTATGACGCTTGCAGGGAGATCGAAGGCTGGAAGGAGGTATAAACTTTCGCTGCAGCGTTTGAAAGGTTCTGCCGACGACGGCGATTGCACTACGCCGCCTAGTGAATTTTTGCTGCTGTTATTCGGCCATTAGTTTAATATAATGTTTCATACCTACTATGATTACTACACAGGTACGGCACGAGTATGATTACGCAAAAAGATTGCGTAACTAGTAATTATTGCTGCTGGTGTTGGCGATTCTTATTATTATTATTATTATTATCATTATTATGATCGTTTGAGATGCCCAAAATAGCTTTAGCTACCTACATACGTTTATGAACCATGTCTATATATATATATATACACATATATATATATACATACACATATATAAACATATTTAAACATATTTATTTCTAAACACACGTTAATGTATCGATTTTGTGTTTTTGTTTTAACCTCCCCTGTGCTGTGTGTACGCCACCCATACAAATACGTTATGAGTTACGCGGTACGGGACCATCGTATTCGTCCATTTGGTCTGTTGTCGACTGAGGTAGTTTTCTCGCCAGCGTTTGCTTGTGTCGGTCAGGTACAGTTTCAAATTGTCGCCGACGAACAACACTATAATGTTGCTATTTGGGGATCGTTCCGTCCATCGATTTCTTCGTTGGCGCACACCACTTTAGCAGTGGGGTATGATGACATCGTTTGTTTGGTCACCGAAAGATGAACGCCTGGTGCCCGCCAGCGTGTGACCAGAAGCAGTTGGCTATTTTTGTTCGACGAACCTGTTCGCATTTGTTGTTCGTCAACTGACTGCCTGATTGGTGGCGCAGCGCGCGATTTGTCGGTGGTGGTTTTCATTTGTGTATTTGTGTGTGTGTGTGTTTAGATTGTACTACTGATCGATGATAACCTATAACTTCGATGACAAGGTTAGAAATTGATTTATTATAAATATGCACTGTTTTTCGTACGAATACCCCATCCGGCGCTAAACGCGTACATCTACGTTGATGGAGGTGAAGGTGATTTGCTTCATTTACGGGTGAAAATGTTTTGAGCATTTCCACGGCGGCCGTCTTGATCGTGGGCCGTGTTTTTCACGCGGGAACTGATCACTGCCACCGTCATGAAAATAGTGATTTCTTGGTACGTCTGATGTAATGGTTATACGATGTCTTCGTGCGCTTGAATTCATGTTAAAATAGGGACAGCGCCCCTGGTATACTGTTTGCATCCATCGTAGTATTCGAGCAATCTTTTCGATCAGCGTTCACTATTTCTAACTCAAAATACTTGAAGCTAAATCTGACCTGAAGTCGAATAACTTTCTTTGTCTGAAGAGTCTTGCCAGGTACGAGTAAGGAAGAGAATGAGCAAGGGTGGCCCCGACAGGTCCTCATAGTAATACCTAAAAGGTTAAGAGCTGAGGCCTGTCACATAGGGGAACAGCTGAGGGTCAGCTCGAAAAAAAAAACAATTATGAAGTCGGATAACGAGGTGCGCCTTGCGCAGAGCTAAAAATAGATGATTAAGCCTTGTATAAATATCCCCCTTTCTTCTGGCGACATCCAACCAGACTCACTAACCAATTATCTCTGCTAAGCACGCCAGCACACACAGACACGCACGCTCAACCGAACTATACACGCTCATCCATGACCACAGTTATTTTGTGATAACGACCGGGCATTTCGAGCGTCAACATCCTCCTTCGGCGCAACTGGCTTGCTCCTATGCTCTCACGTACCAGATCACAGTTCATCGCAGTTTTCACCACAAGCGTGATTTTAATCAATGTGAGTTAATTGATTGTGTGCTGTTCGCGCTTCTCAGTCTTTATCAATATTTTCTTGTCCCTACCCCCCCCCCTGATGCTTTAACCCAACGCTCTCTCTGTTCTTTTCCTCGCTCTCTATCTCTCTCTCTCTCGTCTTTCATATTTTGGTGCGGCTACCAGCCACTGTGATTGACCCCGATTCGTTTGTGTCCGATTTATGAAGCACCAACCGTCAAACAATTCTCGAGCTGCGTTCGTACTTTCAATCCGTTTCACAGCGTTGGCCGCCGCATCGCCGCGCAGCCGGAACCGGCAAGGCGTCCTTCCCCGTCAGGCCTCCATTGGGGCAGCTCTATAGCCGTTCTCCGGTGGGGGGATGATGTGCAGGCATCAACGAGCAACGAGTTAGGCCAGCCGGAGCATTGTTGTTTAGCAGCAAAGTTGTTCTGTTCGGATCAGCTGTGCGTTACCCCGCCCTGCGTGACTCAGGCCACCTTGAGCATCGTTCATCGTTCGTCCAAAGGTGCATTTGTCTCTTTGCGGTGTATCCTGCCTCCTGTCGACGAAGCGCCGCATTCGCGCTGACGCTCGGCAGGTCGCGGCTCGCCACGAGTTCGGTTGCGCTTTCAGTTGGCCACTGTTTTCGTTGATGAGGCCCGCGCTACTTCTGCCGCTTTGGCGACGATTCGACGTTGGGTTATGCCGTTCGCTGAATCGGGATCTTCCGTGTCGCTGTCGTCTGTGACAACCCCCCCCCCCCGCCCTCCCAGAAGGCAGTTGGCCAGGAAGAAAGGCCACGAAGCGAAGTGGCTCACGGCAGAGGCACACGGCCAGGCGGCAAAGTCGAACACAGCCGGATAGCGCAGCACGGCTACGAGTCTGGTGAGTGTGCGGCTGGGCGGCTGCCTGGCTGTGTCGATTTGACGTTGCGCGAGCCAACGGCGCCGACAGCCAGGTCAGCAGCAGCAGCAGCAGCAACATTCAGTAGCTGAGCTCAGTTCGTTCCTAGCTTCGTGGTATTTATTTCATCATTACTATGCGTGTGTACCTCCGTGGCAGTCCGCCTCTATCCGGCCCTCCACCGCCCATGAGTGTCTGCGAGTGCCATCCGTTTCAGCCAACCGTGCACATCGTTTGCTTCTGCTGGTGTGTGTGTGTATGTGTCCATATGCCTTTTTGCGTCTGCTAGTGCGGCGACCGCGGTGGCGGCGGCAGCGGCGGCAGCGGCGGCGACTGCTGCCGTTGCGGGTCCTCGTTGGCCTTCGCCTGACGATAGTGACGATGACGCTTCGACCGGCGTCTTCTTCAAAACGCTTCCGACTGAGTGAATGAATGATTGAATAGATGGATGATGATTGAAGTCTGCCTGTTGTTGTTGTTGTCGTCGGGCGCGTCATCGTTGCTTTTTCAGCGTTCGTATGCGTAAAGCTGAAGCGGGCGCGCGCGCGCGCGGCCCGTTTTCCAGAAAGTCCCCCGCTGCTAAGATGCCACCTACCGCAAACCGACGCCGAGTGTCTGCCCATCGAGGAGCACAGTTGGCGGGACGAGTCGCGACGCCGCTGCAGCCGTCATTGTGGCTGTCGTTGTTGTCGCCATCTGCATCTAGCCACTGCTGTCTAGGCGGCTAGCCTGTAGTCTAATTACAGCATAAGGCTGCCGAGTCTGACAAGACGAGTCAACGTTATATTAAATGTCAACCGTCAAAAGGCCCCGGGGGGAAGAGGAGTGCCGCTCGGAAGGACGACCCACGTTCGTGGTCGTGAAAGCGCCGACAAGAACCAAAAGCGAGAATATAGCGTTGGCGGTCTTGGATACGAAAGGCGTGTACCGTTCCCCGCTTGCTCTAATTCTTTTTTTTCAATTCAACTATTTTTAGAATCGACCCGCGCAACGTCCGCAGCAGCGGAGACGGTGACGTCTTGTTTGCCCTCCTTTGTGCGTGCGAGAGAGAGATTATATACGGCGCTCGACACGATGATGTGTCACTGTAACGGGGTGGAGGTCTGTGTTCAGCAGTGTCAGCACAGGAAACGCTTCAGCGTCAATGTATCAGAGGGAGACTGCGACCTTTGGGCGGACGAAGTGTGAATGGTGCCCGTAGTTTGTTCGTGCGCTAAGGAACGAGGACCGAGAGCTTCGTGCGGTCAGAAGCTGCAAAGGCTTGCGGGATTTATATAATATATATATATATATATATTGCCATTGTCTTAATAGTCGTTCATCTTATAATCGCTGTGTGGCAAACGGTCACAGAATATTGTCCTTTGTCACGATGGTGATTTTAATACTTCCGAAGTGAGTTCGCCTTTAAAACAAAGAAATATGGTTTCTTTTTATTTTTAGCAGAGATAGCAATTGACGTTTTGTGCTATCGTTACCCCTGATGCGCATAAGGAACAGGGACGATGTTGTCCCGCAGAGGGATTCGGTTTAAGGAATGGCGAATCCATAGGGCTCCTGGTAATCGTTCGCGCATATCTATAAAAGTGTCCGGGATGTGTTGAAATAGGTTGATAGATAGATAAATATACATACCTGTGGAGATCCTACCTCTTCCACATGCGATTTGCATGAGGCGAATGCGAAAAGTTGAATCTCCTAAATTTCGGACCACCGAAAATTTATAGGATTCACGTTAATATAGGAATACAATGTTATGACGGATGTTCAAATATGCCTAGAAGCAACAGCAACAGCAGTCGGCCGTCAGTCTACAAATATACGATCCTAAACATGAACAGGTGTCGACGCTTCCCTTTGCCGTGGAAAGCAAACATCGCGAAGCGATACTGTATCGGCCATTCTTCCTATCTCATCCAGCGCCTATATTTGCTCCGTACAAATACCGCGTGTATAAATGTATGAGTGATGACGTCGGTCACTATATATATATATATATATATATATGTATATTAGTTGCAATGTTGTGTCTCATTGTTCTTTGAATACACAACTAAGTGCATCTACCCTCAAACCAAATAGAGGATATTTTTGGTGTTCTCCTTTCGAAGTTTGTCGTTCTGGCATACTAACGCCACTAAGGTCAACAACTTGACGGAGCTGTGAGAGGCTGACGTAAGATCTGCTGTCAACGTATCCTGATTAAGTAAACTCTATGGGGAACTCGTTTTTAGGCAGGTCGCATATACGTTGAGTGAATGACAATATGAACTGAATGTTTGCTAGCTAAACATGTAAGTGAACGTGTTTAATAATGAAGTTGGGAGTACCTCAACTGTCTGTATCTGTTAGGAAAAACTCGCAATTTCGCAATGCTTATTTCCCGCGATTAAAGCCTCAAGCTTAAGTGTCTCAGGGGGCTATAATGACGATGTATACAATTACCTAACGGCGAGTACAGCCAAATACTACAGTGTATTTTCTTGCGTTTGATGCACAAGTCCACGTGGGTGCAACAAAACCCAACAACGTGCTGGCGAGAGCAACCGAATCTCGTAGGAGCAGATCAAGCTTGATCTCCTGCATAACCATTGATTCAAGAATCTGCCGTCAGAAGCCAGCCAGCTTCAAGGGGAGCTCCACAGAAAGGGCCCCTACCTCATTTGAATCTATACATATATATATATATATATATCCAAGGAACGACAGCTGGGGAATCTACTTTGTTTCTGGCGAATGGGGTTCTTTTCGAACTTCATATATTCGAAGTGTGCTCTGCCGCAGCTGTCCCGTCACACATATCCGATGCGAGCAACGACAGCGGAGAAGCTGACAGCAAACATTGACCGAAATATAAGTAGAGTAAATGTAAGCATCGAACAAGCGGAGGGATAATGCCGCCCAGAATAAAGGAGCGTATGAATTATCCATTTTTGTTTATATTTCCTCTACAACAACGGTCGTCGGCCAGCAACAACGCGTCCGCACGCAATCGCCTTCCTGACTGAGTGCCGTAGGCGGTCTACGCGAGCAGAGTGTCACCCCCATCTTGTCCCTCCTGCGGCCGTATTTGCTGTGTTCGCAAGCCGAGGCCGGCTGCCATTAGCGATCGGGGGCGGTCGGCTACGGACGCAGCTAGCTTGCCAAGCCAACCTCGGGTGAGCTCGTGCGTCACCCCCTGTGAGTGCTGTATGAGAGTGAAGGGTTCATCGTTTAAACGTTGGCCAGGAACGTTTTGCTTGCCGCGGTGTTGGATTCGATTTGTCGCACAGGCGGCGGGGGTCGATCGACACCGAGGTACCGGGCAGAGATTTCTCATTGTGGTGACAATGTTTACGTTGCTAACGGCGGGGTAGCTGAACGCCCGGTTGTCGCACGCTTGCTGACGTTATCGTTAGCCTACCGCAGAGCTGCTGGCGGAGACGCAGATAATCAAGACGCATGTAGGTAGGTATTAATTGAGGGGGCAATCCGCTCCCCGTCTTGTGATTGTGCTTGTTGTCATCGTGGGCATCGCTTCATGTTGTGCTTCAGCCGATATCAGCGTCTTTTGTTTGGCTCGCAATGAAGATCCGAGCAAACCATGCGCTTGTGCTCGATTTCAATGGAGTGAGTCTTCACTCACCTCCATCGTCCCTTGCCGGCTCGCTGTGCCCGCCCCCGAGACTCGTACGAGGATGCGCGCATCTCGTGCGAGCCTCGGAGCCAGCGCAGGACAGATTCGCAATCAGTCTACGCTATGCGTTGACTTTTTCCCGTCTAAATAGACCCACTACCATCGGTCGACCCACTACCCGTCATTTCTACGGTCGCTTCTTATTTGTTTTAGCAGCGACGGCTTTTTCCTGCCGATTTCGAACAGCACCGCTACCCAGAAAGGCCAGCGACAACGCTGCTCCTCGTTGATTTTCATTTGTCCATGAACCGTCCGTTCCGTTTCCCTGAGCGTCCGCACCATCGCGTCGACTGTCTAAATCGACTGTCGATTCGACTCCTGAATCGCCGTGAATAACAACCATACACTGACACAGTCGAGAACATTGATGTAACCGCTGCCGACCGATGTGGCAACGTTGTGCTAATGCAGCCTCGTGTGAGTCGACCAATCTATAGCAGGCGATCTGCTACCCGCGTTTGGGGGTAAGCAAGAAATTGTGTTACAATAAGAACAAATCATTGCTGAGGCAGCAGCCGACGACAGCCGCGCGCGGTTTCTCTCTCTCTCTCTGTATCTCTTTCGCGAGACAGAGCAGAAAACGATCCACGATTTTTTGGTCAATTTGCTGTCAACACCGTTGGCCAGCAACGGTTGCCGCTGCAGCGATAGCCGAATCATTTCATGGTACTGCGTTCGCAGCACGTGGAGATGCTGAGAAAACACGGAAGGGAGTAGAGGGGAGCACTGCGTTGAGTGACGTTGAAATCGCCGTCGTTGAAAAGTCATTTGCCGCCCATTCCCCCGACTGATCAAGCGCGTCCCATGAATGTCCCACGTCGTAGCGATATTTGCCGAATTCAAACGAATCAACTTTATGTGGAGCAGTCGGAGCATTTAATAGCGACGGCCCGTTTTGAAACATGGTTTAGGGAAAATGGGTTAGTCACACAGTAATCTGTTCTCGTCTTAATTAAGATCATCGTACGCGTGAACCCTATTCAGAACGTCGAACGACTACCGGAAGATATCGTCATGTAAATTATTCGATGTATAACCACTTTTCTTCGCGATCAACGACGATACAGCAACATGATTAAAATTAGCATGTATTCGTGTATATAGCTAGGGAACCTTCGGGCGCCGTTCATCATTTCCATGCGACAGATGGGACAGTATTCATAGAATGGCTGACAATACGATTGTTTCACGATAGCCAGTGACAGTGAATTCTATCCAAAGGAACGTTTTATCTAATTAGGACTCATTAAGCCATCCATTCGTGGTTTGATCGCGTCGTTTCGTTCAATTGCTCTCATCGCTGTCATAGCTCGTCTTGTCAGCAGTCATTTTGGCGTTGGTAGCGACATTTACACTCGCTACGTCGGTCTACGGCCGTATTGTAGTTTGGCGTTGAGTGGTTGGCACTTCGGGTGAGGCGGATATGCCTTCTTTGTCCGGGCAGAGCCGCACACACGAGTCCAAAGCTGTTCACATCGTTGTTGCTTACCGCTAGCATTTCGTGGGTCTCCCAGCAAAAATCTGCAATGATTCAGCGTCATACGGTCTCCGTAACGAAACAACACACACGATCCATCATCCCTCTAAAGGTTCCCTCGTTAAAAGGCGGCGCACTGGCATCCCTATCTAGCAATCTAATCTGGATTTGAACTTGTCACAACAACAGCCTCAGGACGAACATAATCCCCCGCTTGAGTAACGGTTGTTGCTGGTTGCTGTTGCTGCTGTTGTTGTGTGGGCGCCCTTGACCATTGTCAATGCTGTGTTTTCGATTCTAGCACGATCCTCCAACTACGCGCGCAGTTCAGACAAGCGCTGCAGCTGGTTCTCGACGAATGGTTGTAGGTGCAGATCATTATTGATTAGTTTTGTGTGGGGAAATCCCTATGCGACGCGTTTCCACCGACGACCGACCATGTCGAAGACATCCCAGGCCATCCCCGTTCAATCAGCTACGCCTCGAAATCGATCACACAAACGCGCATACATACGTGCATAGGTATACACACAAACACCCACATCCAGGACTCCCATTCATCGGTTTGCTGCCCGTTGTCGCCTGTTCGTTTTCTATATCTCGCGTCCTCTGCCTTGAGATAATCGGTCAATCAGCTAAGCGGTTACCAGCCCCCATACGGCACCATGTTAAGTCTGTGTTGCGTTTCGCGGTCGTTGTCACAGTGTGATGGTTCCGTCGCCGGCTTGTTGACGCTTTCCGCCTCCTCTTCCTCCTCCAGACCGCTCATCCTAACCGTGGTCGTTCGATGTCGTTCATGGCGACGAAGCTGTTTCGCGGTATGAGAAAGCCGCCGCCGCCGGTCTTCTCCTTCATCGTCTTGTCCTGCCATGGCGCCCATCCACCCTCAACCGCAGCACACGATCGTGCATAAACAAGGAACCACTACTGGATCACTGGCGCGTGTCTCGAACCTAGCGCAGCACACTGCAGCAGATATACACGCTCACATCCACCCGTTTTGCTGAGTGGACGACTTCGACATAGCAGCAGCAGCAGCCAATGATGTTGGTGGTGGTGGTGGAGGTCTGTTCTGTGTTGTTCTGTTCCTGCGACCCGTTCTGCCGGTGCTGAAGGTAACGGAGGTGGCCGCTGTGAGTCTTGCTGGTGAACTTGCGCTCCTCGCTTCTTGCCGGTTGTCTGGTGGGACCGGCTAGCACGAGTTAGTCACCAGTGATCAGCCACTTCGCTCTCTCTCTCTCTCTCTCTCGCTCGGCTTCTTCAGTCATCGTCGATTGTGTGTGTGTGTGTGCCCTAAAAACAAGAACACCTAGTGCAAGTAAGCCACGGCTTTCTTATACCGTCTGGCTCTGCCAGCTTTGCTCGCTCGCTGGTTATCTGGCCGGCCAACGGCAGACGGACGCTCGAACCGAGTGGCGCCGGCAGGTGGCGGTAGCTTAAGACCCCCTTTGGACATCTAGTTTTGTCATTGTTGTTCGTGCTGCTGTCATTGTTGATGTTGTGGTGTTGTGGCTAGTCAACGGCGATGATGGTGGCCCGTTGTTGTTATTGTCACAGTCGTCCGAGCAGCATCTGAGCCGGCAGCAGCGGCCGGTCAGCGATCGTCTGACTGGCCCAGCCGCTCAGTCGCCACTGTTCAGTCGGTCAGACACCGCCCGGCATGACCATGGCGATATTCGCGTGCTCAGCTCAGGCGAACGCGTGCAGTCAAATGGCAAAACGAATGCGTGCCGTAGTATGACTGGTGCCACCTGAGGTGGAGCGACACCACCATCATCGCAATGGGAGAACCATCAGAGCTAGTAATTGGCGGCACCAGCAGCAGCAGCAGCAGTCTTAGGTGGCGGCGACGGCGGAGGCGGCAGCAACAGTGGATCCCTTAAGTCGAGCGTCTGTCCGCGTTACCCGCGGCTGCGGCGGTGGCTTCTGTTATCACCAGGAGCACAGCACCGACCCCCGCCCGTTCTCTCCCCCCCATGGCAAACGTGAGGTGATGCAGGAACACTAGCCGCAGAAGGTGTGGAAGAGGAGCCGCAACGGAATGAGCAGTGTATATATGTGTGTGTATATATATACAGCATCTAGCAAACAGTCAGTTAGTTGGGTGTCCCCCTTTATCGGTGGGGCCACTGGTGGCAGGGATGGCCTCTGTGACTGCTGTCGTTCTGGCCTCAGTTACTGCTGCTGCTGCGGGTGACTGGCCACTGATCCAGACGACGGCAACCACACGGACACCGTAGACATTTCACCGCTGTTGCAATGTAGCCATTCTCTTTGCCTGCCGGCCTCAGAGGGATCGCAACCGTTTTGGCAACCGACGTCCCCCCTGAAAGGAACCTTTGTCTTTGCTTCCAGCAAGCGGCTGACGGGCGCATGCAGCCGCTGTGCTAACCGGACGTCGCTTGGCAGTCTTGGGATGGTATTAGATGCCTCGTAAGGAAATGACGACCTCTCATTCCCGCTTCTCAATAATTGACTACCCTGTCACGGTTTCGTGCTATGAGCACTCATAATCGGTGGTGTGGACACACAACAGGCGATTAACATCATAACGACATAGGTGCCTAGTGGATCTACGGCTGATCTATACGGAGATTTAGGTTTACACTTGTCTATAGGGGAAAAATGAACCAATCCATCGCCTTCCTCGGGACCATGTCATGCTCGGCCCCGGTACCCTACTAATCCCCGCCCCCTAAATCCCTGGAAATAATTCCTGATTGGAAATTTGTGAATAGCATTGTTTTCGTCAGCCCTGTGTCTATCGCCGGCTCGTACAACAAATCATGGGGGTCTAGAACAAACACAACAACAAGAAACAAAGCTAGTCGCAACTCAGTGATGTAAACCATTGAGTTGCGACGACTAAACTACTTGATGAGCCCGTATGAACGACTACTGGAATTATGATAGCATCTACCAGAGCAGGATTGCTATGAGAGGCGTTGCACTCGGAAATTGCTTATGACACCGGTTCTCCAGCCGTCAGCGCGATAGCTTGAACGGCTAAGTCTACGGCTGTAAAAGGCTGGGGGCGCAGATTCGAGTCCCGCGAAGTGACATATAAGAGAACTCGAGCTTTGTAAAACTTGCAGTTCCTTTAATAAACCACTGTAAACCACTACCTCCATGACCTCACTCATCTCTGTATACAACGAATAGGCCAGCAAACAATAGAGCTTCCATAGCCTACTGCATTGTGGCTGTGGGTTCATGAGTTAGCTGTGAGTTGACCAAGGTCAAGATGTGCTCTCTCTCTCTCTCTCTCCATCTCTCTCTGCATATTGTCCTATTTGCCAGGAGTGGCAGGAGATCATAGAATATCGTGGAGGGAACCGAGATCGTGATGGACATGAAGGTTAGACAATATTGTCTTGATTGAGAGGCCAGACGCGTGTTTACTGTGCTTTTTCTTACCATTGTATAGAGAAGAACATCCTCGCAAATACGATCGAGTTGGGTTGATCTGTCCACGAATACGACGAGCTGCCGACGTGACCGAAATCAAACCACCATCTGCGGGCTGCTGCTGCTGCTAGAGACATAGGTTGCATGCCTCGGAGGTATATTTGAGCACTCACAACTATTGTTGCCTGTTTGCAAAATGATGAGAAATACGAAGGGCACTCAATAGCGTGATATATTATATATATATATATATATATATATATATACATATCAATTCGCCGGATATAAAATTGGTAATATATATATATATATATTACAAATTTTATATCCCCGTGATTTGTCGTGATCTCAATCGTGTGATTTTTTCCACGAGTTACGATTAATGCGCCTGCTGCATACCTGCAATCAAATAAGATAAAAATGTACACATTACATGGAATGTGTTATAATATTGTATAGAATTGGATTGGCGATATGCCGTAGTGAATACCCGCGAACGTCGTATATCGACGACGCTATGAGCTGTTCAGTAAATGCTGTATTATGAAACGTAGATAATATCGACAAATCTGTCAAGATTATCAAGATTATTTTAATCATCATCACTTTAGCTCGTGATCGTTCGTCATATTTAAAGCTGTATGTATTACTACGATATTCTTTCATTTCAAATACCGTCACATCAACTTACGCAACTCTATGCGACTCAGTCTGTCCGCGCACTCAGCGGCATGTTCTACAGTAAGCATTCGTATATGATAACACTATTAGACATTTCGATTGGCGATCCAGCCCGGTTTATACGACCGGTTTGTATGCAAAATAGCCGTAGCTGCCTATTGCGTATTGACGTCGCTTTTCAAGGTGGTCATTTTAATTGTTACAGCCACATCCGTTGCGAAATTTTCTCATGCAGGTAAACATATTGGATATTTTTTCCTGTGAATTTTCTCACTGATACGCTGTATCAGTGACTGCTGAGTACAGCACTCTCTTGACAATGGAATCGAAAATATCGATGCGTATTCTAGCTAATTATACCAAGATAATTGCTACTTATCCCGACTTGATCCCCTAATCATATATAGCTGGAAACCAACCGCACAACACGAAGCGAATCCACAAGGTCTGTTCGCCCCCAGCACTAAGCGATCTCAGTGAAAGTTCAGCTGAAGCAGTATATATATATATAATTTCCCCACAATAATATATATATTATATATATACATATATATGTATATATATATTATTGTGGGGAAATTAGCTATGTAGTGTCTATCGTTCATATCAACAACTCATTGGACGTATTCTTGTTTCCACCAGCCCTGCAAATTTCCCCTATGTTGTCTGTTCGTTGCCTCTCAGCGGACAGACGGGATTTTTTGCTCTGGCCGTCCATTCTGCGCCGATTTACCATTTGCCCTGATCGTGCACGATCTGACGCGACAGGAGACTTTTGTCCGACACACATCAGATCACACGTTCCTTTGTTTCATTCTTTTTCTCTCTCTCTCCCCCTCTCCCTCTGCTTCTTCTCTTCTGAACAACGGCCGTAGAAGAGAGAAAGTTTCAAGATAGAACGCGAAACACGATGACATCGATTGAACTGACGCGTTCGCCGCGCGCCGCCAGCCAGCCGGAGAGTTGTTCCGATTGTCAGAAACACAAGGAACTCTCGGATCGAAGTCAACGTGTCAACGTATCTCGATTCTACGTTTTTTTTTGTTTTGGCTACCGCCGAACGCCGTCGACGTTCGACGATCATCGAGAGCGAATCAAGATAGTCAATGCCAAGTCACACCGTGTGTGGCATGATCCTGTGGCCACCTGTGCTGCTCAACGGATCAGCTACATTCCATGTGTGTGGGCCACATCGCGTATGTCACCCAGGTTGTATCGAACAGCGGCAGGACGCGTTGTCAGGGCGGGTGTCAGTGGTTGCAGAAGGTACGTGGGGAAGGGAGGGGGGTCAGAGAGACAATGGACCTTAGCTCATCGTGGTATAGGGAGAATGTTTGTCCCGTTGGATTCGACTTCCTGCGCAGTATTGCCTCTTTGCTCTCAGACCTTGGGCGTACACGCGTAAGCGCTTTGTTACAGACGAACGACGGAGCGAGCCAAGGGTCGGACGTCTGATCTGGGTGTTTGTGTGTGATTTTTCTTCGTGGGAAACGTATCTTCTGTATTTTGGTGGGAGGGGAGGTCATTCGCAAGCAATTTCGCGCGCGCCCACATCGATTTAATTATCGTACTACCGGCGACAAATAGCAACACTCATCGTTAAGGGATTTTAGTTGAAAAATCGGTTTTGGTTTGAGTATCGATCTCGACGAGATCGATAACGCCGCCTCACATTTGACGGTCTCACAAAACAAACGGGACGTGGTTTTTTTTTATGGATGTTTAGCCGCTGCAATTGGAAGATCCATGATATGAACTGAAGACGTTTACTAACCGTTTCAATTTCTGCTGTATTCGGATTTTGTGCCTCTGCTGGTATTCAACCGTTCAGAGGGCATAGCATAGAATTAAGCAACGAACACCCAAAAGCAGTATATCCCATTGACCTGTTTTTGAGAGGTGCTTAATCACAATGAACTGTTACGCCGGTTTCGCTGAGAGGTATCTGTCGTTTCGAACTCGAGAGTTCGCCATCCTGAAGCTGCTATCGGTGACAGCAGGAACCGCACGGTTCCGGGCTGTGCTAAGAGTGTCAGCGTCCTGCGAATTTCCTGTATCGAGCTTTGAAACGGATCTGCTTTAACATAGGCTCGCCAAAGTGGCCGTGTTCCAATGGAGCATCTTTCTCATTCGTGCTTTTAGACGTTCAACTCACCATGATGCATCTCTTCTCATCTCGTGCGCTGTACAGGGTTCTACCCCTGCAAACTTCTCTCTTAGGGAGTGCTCCACGTATGACTAGTATTTGGGTATGGGACTAGGACGTGGTGCCTATCCCGCTGTTGCTGGTATACTTACCCACTTCTACGTTTCCTCGGACTCCATCAGGATCTCGGAGTGCATTGGCCGGCTTCATATCGGCCAAGTGAAGGCCAATTTCCGCTCAGACCCACAACCCCTACCCTCGGTCCCGGGATGCACAGGAAACAACATCCAGAATCTCTTATATTGGAGTAGGCACGGGTGTGTGTTGCAGGTTAGGCCCTGAGCTCACTGGCTGCGATGACATGCAGCGAGGCTGGGCCAGTGTTCGGCAGGTATTTCACCGTTTCAGTCGGTCTGCAAATGCCAGCCGAAATCGACGCATGCGCACCTGATAATCTGCTGAAGAGATAGTTAATTAATCTACAGTTATTTCCACCCAGCTTTCTCTCTCTCTCTCTCTCGCTCTCTCTCTCTCCCCTTCTCTGTTACTAGCCATTGTCTTAGACTCAGGCATTTTTTTTAGCTTAACCATTCCGTTTAGAAATACAAGATCATGCACTTTTGTTGCTATATCCAGGCAAAGAATTGTCTAAAAAAGGCAGCACCGACCAACAGACGATTTCAGCCGTTCTCTCCTGCTGACGCAGTAGCGTGGAACACTTCGAGACATATTACATTGTGGGAGCACGCCTTGACGACATGATGACCGGCTGTGCCTTTTGTCTAATATTGTACTATAATGGAAGGAAAATCTGCCCCTTTGAAACGATTAGCACCTCAACATATAGCTAGCTCCTACAGACAGACACGCATAAACATATACACACACACACACTATTCACATAGACGCTCGGCCTGAGAAGAGAAAGTACATGGTTCTTTTGCAGGCGGCGGCCAGTTCGACTGCAGCGTTTCCGTTGTTCGTACCAGAGGGACAAAACCGGCCGCCGCGTTTTCCGGCACCCGAACGTTGCTGCCGATGCTTCGTTGGCTGATCTGATCGTCTGTCGTTGTCAATGGCGTCAGCGGCGATCGGCCGCCGCGGCCGCCGCCGCCGATGGCGCGCTGGCTGATGAGTATGGCCAACGCTGCCCAGCGGATAACTCTCGTCTCGTGGTTGGGTGGGCGTCCATAGGGGGGCCGGTACACTGTCGGTTGCTAGACACACTCGCTCCGCTTCGGTAGGAAGGACCACTTCCGCCGCCACCACAGCCGATGCAGCTCCACTCGTTCTGGTCTATATGAAGACCGCGATGACTGCTGGCAGCATTGACACGCTCGTATTCGTCCCTCCATGCTAACACCCTGGGCCCCTGAACACTAGCTGCGATACGGTTGACGATCGACTATAAAGCAGACTAATGAAAACTTGTTTGGGACAGATGCATACAAATCTATGGGAATGTTCATATCATTGTTTCGTTGCTGCAGCAGCACCAGCAGACAATCCAGCTCACAAGTGGATTCTTTTGGGTTCATATATATATATTTTTTTGTCTGGAACTGATTCATGAACTAATTGACGAATAGCAATAGTATCGCCATGAGGAATGCTCGAAGAATCAGATAAGAATAAGATCGTTGCAGACTAGCACTGCCATCTGAGTGTATCTCTTCGGCAGAGAATTTTTCTAAAATTAATCCAAGTGGTATAAAAATGCTTCCATGGCTCGCAGCTAGCTTGCAGCGCGACCTGAACCACATCATGGTCAATATTATGTCCAAGTATTAGGGCACTGGGGCTGGCTGATGCATTGGAATAGAGCGGGTAATGTCTGGACATCGTCATCGTCACTGGCAAATCTAATTTTGCAACATTCGCCACATGACAAATCGCTGAATCGAATTTGCCTTACCAACGGCACATGGTCATTTGATTCAGGTTTGCCTTGACAAAAGATCCGTAGTGTGTGTGTGTGTCTGAGCAAATCTTATTTCAGGTGGTAGGCACGCCGTTGACAACAACACTACCTCCTCAATAAAGCACGCATCTTTACCTCGTTTCGGCCGTGTGTTACAGCGTTATGATGCTGTGGATGAACGTGGTGGACTTTTAGGTAAACAACCGAGCCCCGTTTGTTCAATTTGCCGTCACATCAACGCGCAGCAGATAAACTAGAATCTACTGTATGTCCATGTCGCGGCCGCCGATCTTCTGTACGTGTACAGATTTGCGATCGGTTCATGGCTGATCGCGTGAGCAATTACAGAACATCGAATGGCAGAATGACGTTCGCCATCGATTATTCTGTTGTTGCGGGTAGCTTTTCCATATATGGACTAATGTAACTACTAGAATATAACGTCACTGACCGCAAGCCGATATAGTGAACGGCGTGAAAGAGCTCAGATTATCGCCCTGGCGAGCTGGCTTTTCTCAATTGAAACGTACTCATGTAGCTGTTTATATCGATAATTATAGGGCCAATGTTTGTTCAGGCTGGCAGCACCGTACGCTGCGGACTGAATGAAAGCAAGCAATCTAAGAGCATCAATGCATATCCGTGCCGTGCACCGGGCACTCACTGCAGTCGGGTGAATACTTCTGTGTAGTAGTTGCTGTAATACTAGAGCAACTACAACGAACGAATGCGGACAGATCCAGATCTATCTCTCACGCGCAGCTTCTGTTCAGTGGCCTATTCAGTGATTCACGTAGCCTTCAATCTATCGAGACGTCCATAGATGCGAAGGGACACACGGATCGTGTGCTAGCCAGCGCATTATGTATCGACAGCGTGGCCACGCCAGTGAACGATGACCCAATACACGTCGTTGAAGCCCCCTTTGCTAGAACACGCCGGCCGGACAGAAATGGATGTCTGCTTTTAGCGTAGGCAGCAAGATGACTGAATGAATGTTTGGTTGTGTACGTATGGCTCGTGTTGTTGTTGTTGTTACTGTTGCTGCTGATGCTGCAGCTGACGCTGTCGACGGCCACCGCCACAACAATTGAAGGCAGCGGCAGAGGGCGCCAGTCGAGTGGTGTGTGTGTGGGCAAGCACTCGTCGGCGGCAGCGCTCGAGGCGTCAACGGCCAGCTCGACAGCTAGACAACCACACAGACATATGGACGAGCAAAAATCTACCCGTTGGCCTGGTTGGCTGGCTGGCTGGCTGATGAAAGCCGAACGGCTAGATCCCCTCCTCCTCCTCCATATCGCGCTGGCTGTGTATTCTGCCCGTGGCTAGCTACCTCTGTCTGTCATCCGCCTGCTACCGTTTACTATTATAGCTTTGTGTATAGTCCACACACACAGACACTACGCGAAGGAAAACTGTCGGCACTGTCGAAACTTTTCGCACAGAAACAGCTGCCGAGTTGGCCGAGGAGCGGGGGGGGGGGGGCTCTTGAAGAGCGCCAGCGGAGATATAGTCTCGATTTCATCACTTTTCCGCCACGACCACCATCACTAGCGCCACCCTCGCGTCCTGCTGGTAATACCATAGTAGGCGTCTCAGGCCACGCGGGAGGAGGATCAGCGGGATGGTAGTAGTTGTAGTAGCAGTAGTATTACTTGCAATTTATCCGTCTTGACCAAAGCCAAATGCTGGTGTTAAAGAAGCCTTTTCCGCCGGACGTCGCTCTTGCTCTTGTCGGTCTGCATCGGATCTTTTAGCGCGCACGCGCGGGGGCGCGTTCGTTAAGCCCCGAGCTACTGAGCAGCTTTGATGATGAGTCGCCCGCCGCGACGTCAGCCCTCGTCGGCCAGCAATGCCTTGTCGGCAATATCGGCAAGGGCAGACGATCGGGTGTGGTGACGTCCGGTGTCGGTACGAACCGCTTTTTTCTCTCTTTTCGAGCTGTCAACGCGATACATCTGAATATATATATAAATATATATATCTAGGACGTATTGTGCGCGCTTTTGAGTTTCGTGAGTGCGGGATCGAGGGCAGGAGGCATCACTTTGCCACGTTGGAGCTTTGCGCTGTTGTTCATCGTCATCGTCACCATCGCCGCCGACTCGACGCCAACCTTTTTCACTCGTTATCTTGCCATTTCACATGTTTCGCGTTCGACTGCTGCGGTTGCGCAACAACCGAGCTGGATGTTCTCCCAGCCGGCAAAGATCTCGAAAGACGCGAATCGGCACAATCGGCGTCGGCCGAACCGCGGCCGGTCCAAGTGTTCGTATTCTTCTCCGCTGCAACAAAGCTGAATGGGATGAAAAAGCGAGAAGCAGCGTTTTTTTTTCTATCAAGAAAATAAGTCGGTCCAATAAAAGTCGTCCGGCTTCTTTTGACCTACAGTCATTTTGTGGAGCATTGGCAATAGGGCATTCTTTTCGATGATAACAGCAACTAATCCCTGAAAGTGAATACGATGAATAGGGGAGAAATTGCTTCGTCAGAAAGGCGAATACACCTTTTGTCGACAGAGCGAGAAAAGACTTGCCGTTATGCCTACTAGGATGTGTTGAGTCGGAGCGTTACCACTGAACTGAGGGAAATATTCGCGAAGGAGGATGTCGTGATGACAATGAGCTTTCGCATATCCTAATCATGGGCTGCATGCGTCGAACACGACAAACAAACAAACAAACAATTAGGTAAAAGGTATACCATTAGCTTTGCACGAGGCTGGTGCGGAAGAGCGCATTGGAAATGAAGAATAATGCGCGAAGGCGAGAATTGCATTTCTTTCGATTGTATCGATCGGAGGAGTTCTGTGCAAAGGTACGAGCAACCCGATTCACGTTGAACAATCTGAAGGGTAGCGCAGCTCTTAGTTCGCCCTTGTCATTATGCTACTGAACGTTGTATGTCATTTTTTGTCAGGATTAATTGGGACGTTACGAGGCATTTTCTAAACCCAAGAGAAATTCGCCTCTAACTCTAAGAGGCAAATCGATATAAGGGTTTGCTAGAGGATGAGCAACCAACTATTAAACCTTTGTTATTAAACTTTTATTGTTGTTTTTTTTTGTATTTCGTTTTACGCCACAACGCTCATCGACGAACTGAAACTGCGCTCATCATCTGCGGCTACGCAGCTGATTTCCACGATAATGGCAACGGCTATCAGTGGGAATCGGTGTGCGGCCGCCGGGCCTCGTTCGTCAAATGCGCATACGCGACAACAACAGCTAGATACCCACGGCGAATCAGAAAGCCGAAAAATTTCCACCGGGCGCTCGGTAGCCGCTGTGTGCGGAGCGTTGTGTGACGACAAAACCATATGAGCCAGCTGATTAGGCAGGACGCTCGCCGTTGCACGTCAATGCAATGAGAGTCGACGAGGCATAGAGCGGCGCATGGACCTGTGGCAGCTTTTGTTTCGTTAATAACAACTGCGCTAAACAACTATGCATCATCAGGCTATTTATGTAGTCCGAGATTTTTCATGTGTGATCCCAGCAGCAGCAGCTACGGCTGCGGTAACAGGACAACAGCGGTAGCAAGGGCAACAATTAATCGGTGGCAACGACGAATCGCGCTCGTGCACTCGTTCAATTCGCAATAATAATTTGTCGCAATAAATTATTTGATTATTCTATTTAGTTATCTCACTTCCGGGCCTGCCGAGTTTTTCCCCGCGCACCTCTTCCACCCCCTCCGGAGACAACGGGTGACACGGGCGCGACAAAGAGACAGATAGCTATTATATATATATATATATAGAGAGAGAGAGAGAGAGAGAGAGAGAAACACGAAACTGAATTTGAGCGAGCAATAGCGGAATCGCTTATGAAAAGGACTTCATGCTGTTGTATATGGTGGACGACAGCATGCGACCGAAAGTGAAATTCGAGTCCCGCGCGCCCGTGTAATGCTCCCGCGTGACTATGGGGCTCTCCCACTGCTGGGTTCCACTAACTCCGGCTGGGGATTGGGCAGGACGAGTCGACAGGCGAGCGAGTGAACAGATGCAGATTACACCGTTGTGAATGCGCTCTTTGTTTGAGGCGCTCGAATAATCATAATAATAATACCTTGTCTAGTAATGTTATATCATACATGATATGTGTAAGTAACTATAATATATGGATATGCACGCTGTGGTCGTAGCTGGCTGAGTGTCTGTATATATATATATATATATATATATATATATATATATATATATATACAACGTATGAATGAATTAGATTGGCCCAGTGCTAGCAACGATATGTCGCCGTCGGGTGCTTGATGATCATCCAATGTAGGGGCAAATAGAGAAGGCGGGTCTCAGCGCGACACTCGACCTCCGGGGAAATCAGCTCGACTGACGATATACTCTCCACATATGATCTGATATAGGTGGGTTGTAGCTATGATTTCATATCTGCTACAGCACCATGTGCCCTCACTGTGATGGTGTAATAACGATGATACAATAACAGGATTTCGGACGGTGCCTCCTCCGCGGACATCAGCTACTCGTACGGATTGGCACGAAATGTCATTGCAATTCGTGTCTGCTCCGCGCGCGGAAGTTGGAGGACGCCGTTGCCGAAGTCGCCGCCGCCGCCGCAGCAGCAGCACCCCTTAACCGACGCTTTATCAAAATCTGGTGGGATTGACGATTCGGGCTGAAAAACAAACTGTGGAAGATGACGTCTGGTATCGACGCGTTTGTGCTGCCGCTCGCCGAGAACTGCACCCGTTCCACGACGCGACCGTTAATTCAAATCGTGACCATAGCTGCTCGAGGCATGAGATGATGACGGTGAATATGAGCGACAGGGAGCGAGAGAGAGAAAGAGAGAGAATGAATTTGTATCAGATATAGAAACCGTAAAGCGCACCATCATGAAAACGAGCCGGAAGGAGAGGTATCTGCAAATGTGAAAATTCTTGTTCGGTGGCAGTTCCATGATTTCTTGTCTTCCGCAGTCTTGACAAAATGTGTCGCCTGCGCTTGCGAAAGATGTTTTTTTTTCTGTCAGTTAACGACGATAACTATAGTATATATATATGGGCTAACTGGAAAATACATTATCTTGTGTAAGAGTGACGCGCCGATGGGGACACGGTTCGTTTTCTCTCAAGGGTTCGATACTACAGAATATAAAGGATTCCGTGCGTACGGCAACGAAACGAGCATCACGGCTTGTAGCTGAGAGGGAGGAAAGGTCGAAATGGGTAAAGTGGGTGCGATCTGTGATAAATAATGGTAAATGGCAGGACAACAGTGGTTATTCTGCTTGAGCAAATTTTCTAATGTATAATAAATACAATATATGAAGCCGACAGTACGGCGGAGCATACAATGCTGTGACATTATGGCAGCCACTTTCTCATATATATATATATATATATATATATATCTATGTACTGATACCCGCCCACACACATGCAAATCTCGTGCGAATGTTCCCCAAACTCTGTCGACGATAAGTGGTGACGTAGACGAGGAGGAACAAGAAGACACCAACAGGATATGACAGAGCTTTGCCAGGCTCAGAAGCGTGTGCCGGCAAGCAGCGGTTGAACAACGATCGCTCGTACGAGTCACGGCGAGCTTCTCTGCTGTTTGTCGTACGAGCGATCCTGTGCGCATGTGATGCAATGACGATGTTTACTCAGAAAGTGCCGGCCTCCCTCCCTCGTCGACGTCGATTTTTGTCGGTCTTAAATTTCGTTGAGTTTCTTCGCTGTCCATCACTTCGATGAGAACAATGTGCGGCTTGTTGGTGATGATTGGTTTCGTTGACTCCGCCGCCTCCCCCCACCCCACCCCCCACACACACACACTTCCCTGCCGTTTATATTATATCTGGCCGTCGTTGGCGCCGTCTTGGCTGAATGGAGAAATGCTCGGCGTGTAGGATAGGCACGAATAGGAAACCGCTTCAGGGATTCGGAGACACAACTGTCTGTTGGGTCATCAATCGGTCAGCTTGCGATGACAAATGACTGATGAGCTTTCTGGCACGGACTATGACTAGGGTGACTATACGATGCTAGCTAAACGGAAATCAGGTGCATTTTAGATATCTGTATATATATATATATATATATATATATATATATAATAAGGTGTATACGGTATTGTCACTAACCGACGGGTATATTCTCTGATTGGTATCAATCCCACCTGTTGCAGGCACAACGGAGGCAGCATGGAAAGGCGTCACGATGGAAGCCGAACGCGTGTGCGAGGTCCACCTTCGAGTAAAGGAGCGACTTCTTGTCGACGTTGTCCAGGAAGTGAAACGATGGCAAAAGGACAACTTCCAGAGGAACATGATGCAACAGCTTAAACAGAAGAAGGAAATGGATGACGCGTTTAAAAAGGTTCGCGAGAAAAAACACGATCAACTTATTCCAGCTAGAGTAGCAAACCACGAAGTGCTGGGCGGGAATTGCGAGCGGATTAAGAGCATGTATATATATATATATATATATATATGTACGCAATGCCGTCACAATAAGAGCTAAGCGTGGACAACGTTAGAAGAAAGCTAGACATGTGCATGTTATAACTAAACTGCCTATGTGGTATGGATATCTTGGATGTTGTTCCATGGACACAATGGACCGCTACGGTCCTTCCATCACAAAGGGGAGCTGGGGACCTGCGATTGCACGCATAATATCGCAATGCTTCAATTAGGCTGGCATCTCACCTTCTGCCTATACAATACGATTTCGAAGCATCCGTTTTTAATGGCACTTCGTGTTTGTTGTTGCTGTTGTCGTTACTACTGCTGCTGCCGCTGCTGCTGCTCACCGTAGGTCGTCATCACCATTTTGTGCTATTTGCAAGATGCGCTTGTTGACTTTGAGCCTTCCCCCCCTGCAACAACAAAAACCAAACCTGTCACACACGTAAAAAATCAACACCAGCTGAAACGCCGAGATGGACTTAACCATTCGTAGCGCGCGTAGCTCGATGGCACGCGTGGAAGCTTAGTCACATAAGAACAACAAAATAGCCCCCATAACGTTGGCGTCCGTCTCTGTCGGGTCCACGTTTGAGCTGTCGGCGACTGACTCTGCAATCGTTTTTCTGCTAACGCCATCCATGGCAAGTTTAGCTAAGCTAAGAGTATGAGGTGTGCTTTTTTCTTTTTAGTTAGAATAAAGCCACGAACTATGGAAGCTGCAGCCGGCATCGGCTGACATTTCCCATTTATTTTTTCGACGAACGAAATATATTTTAGTGCTTATTGCGGATATGTTATGAGATTACATCATTGCCATGGAGGCGTTAGTTTCTTCCCGTTGTCTAGCTCGTTTATGTAGTAGCCGAGCGGGGTTTGCTCGAGATGGGTGGGACGACCACTATCATGCATGGGAAGGCCTGTAGGGGGGGAACGGATAGACGCCGAAAATGGTGCCGAGTACATTTGAGATTACTTTTTACTTGCTCGTTTAATAATAAAGTAATGAAATATTTATTAGCCAATAATAAAGGGATTAATACACGTATTATTGGGATGCTTGAATCTCTTATCTGTCTATATCGCTGTGCAGATTGAGCCGGGGCTTGTCCTTGTGTACAATTGGACCCGATCATTTGCTCAGGTGCAGCTATTGCAGCTATTTAATTGAAATTGGGCATCACATCGAAACGGAGTAGTAAACATGGATGGTAAACATAAACAGCTTGGATGTGGTTGTACCATATTGGCTTGTAGATGCGAAACAATGTTCAGTTGACGGGCTGGTTAGCTCACAGGCCCACAATTCCACGGTCATTGATCAGTTCGAAATTAACGATCCCCCCGCCATTTAACTAGTTACAGCCGGACAACCAATCAGCGCTAGTAGGTGCTCCATTAATGTTTACGTGCCGCGCCTCTCCCATACGATTTCACCTTGTTGCTTCTGTCTCAGCGGGGAGCCGAATAACTAAAAGATATATAATAAAAATTAAACACACCGCGCTAGAGGTCGGGACGGTCAGGTGGGTATACTCTCACAGTATACATACACAGACTTCACCTCACATCGTGTCCGCCACCCAGTCAATGTGTACATCTCTCAACAGCAGGTGCGCCATTCTGTGGACTCCCGTCTGTCTTCAATGATCTCCGACCGACCGGACTCTCTGCGCGATCCTCGCAGTCGTCTTGACAAGTTCCGAGTGTCCTTCCTTTGGTTATTCAGGGGCTAGTTAGCGTGGTAAGGGTCGCCTCATTACAGGGTTAGATAAATGACGGATTCTTCATCAACGTTAGACCTACGTGGCTGGATGATACCGCGAGATCAGACAACAGGTCTCGCTGTCCGAACAACTACAGCAACAAACAGAAACGTCTTGAACGAGCCGGGCAGCCACCAATAACCGATGTAGCCACCTCTCACTCTCTCATCATTCTTTTCTTTGCCTGTTCGTTCCGTCTCGATATCTTTATTTCACCCGCACATCGTGCGCCGTCAGGGCCCATCGCCGCTGCGGGACACGGAACAGCGGCCAAGCGTTTGATCGCTATCGGCGAGGTGTACGTCAGACCATCGAGTATGACTTTGCTAACTGCTCAGCCCTGGGGTGAGCTGTGAACCGAGTTAAATCAACGGCGTCAAATGATAGCTACCTCACCCACACACATACGCACGCAGCATCTGCCAGCTTTCGGGCGAAGCACAAAACATCCGTCGGTGCCTTCTGATGAGTTCACTGCCATTTTGCTGAATGGCGAGACAGCGGCCGGCATCGTCCGTGATAAATCGGCCAAGTGCTCGGCGCCCGCTGCTCAACACCACGATATCTTCCCTACGGGGATGCTACTTTGCCTCGCAAAGCATTTCTGTTACCGCAAAATCGTCCCGTATCTGTTCACTGTAAATATAGTATGCCCTAGGGCAAATAACGGTGAAACACTCTTACGCCTTAATGGTATCTTGCGTCGGCTTTGGTCTGTCAGTTCGCCGGTCAGCAGCGCCCTTAAGTAACAAGCAGTAATGCCGTTGTTACATATCAGTGGTAGCGTTTCGAAATGACATTATTATCTCCATTATCTCACTACGTCGTCTTCTAAGTGAGCCCCGCCGCCGGTGGCGTGACAATTGCTCACAGGACGCAGATACATGGATGCAATACCCAATTGTCTTGCGCCTAGTGCTGCGGCCGCTGCTGCGGCCGCTGTAGCAGACGATGGTGGAATCAGCGGCTATTCGTGCGTTCATATTCTTCCTCCGAGTTACGTGGCGTGTTATCTAGGCGTGTTGGCAGGGGCCGGTGGTTCAGCTCTTTCTTGGCGGGTATCGTGTTGTCCTCGATTTTCGTCCGTTCTCAGGTCTGTCCGTCTTTCTGCCTGCGTGCATGTTGCACCGCTGTGCAGTGGGCGCATGTCTTTGTCTATACCGTCTGGACATAGGAGGAGGTCGGACGGGCGATATCTCGGCAGTGTGCCTCCGCCGCCGGTTGGCCGACGTAGCGCCGCGGAGGCCGACTCGATGACTCGCACCCATATCTGCCGCCGCCGCCGCCGCCGTCGCCATTATTCGGCTGGCTGTGTCGCTGTCAACAGCGATAGCGGCAATGGTGGTCTTCAAATAGATCTATTGAGGCCACTCGAATGGTGTTGAAGAAGGCCCACGCCTTCTTCAATCTTCTATCAGCTGGCCGACAGCTTGACAGCGTCCGGCGACAGCTTGACACACATAGCAAGCGTGGATTCACGGCAGGAGCCATTCCGGGGATGGAAGAGAGTCTGGCGGACACAGATCAAAACACACACACACACACACAGAGGGAGAAGGGAGCTAACCAAGTAGTACCCTTGTTGTGGTTACGATATTCCGCTGCTGCTGCTGCTGTTGGCGTTCTTGCTACCGTTAGCGCCCGCCGTCTCAAGCCCCGATGCAACCGCTGTTACCATTTTCGATTTGATCAGCGCGAACGCGCCTGTCCTGCGACGATCCCAATACATCGGCAAAGCCAGGAGGGATACGCTGTCGCTTTCAATCGGGCGGGCGGCGGAGAAGCCGGCTAACTGACGAGAGCGACTTGCGCGATTGTAATAGCTTGAATCAATCTTGAACACTAATAACAATAATAAATAAAGGATGTTGATTGGCTTCGTCATCGCTGACGTATTCGAGAGAACGGGGAAGTTGCGTGCTTCGGGGCATGTCGGCCGTTATTTGCTCGATTATTTTTCTCGGTGCAAATAGACAAAGGAAAGATTCGCTTTAGCCGGACCAAAATTGCAGGTTACCATGTATTCCTGGCGATTGTGCAGCGCTGCATTTCGCACAATCACTATTTGACGAGTACAATACAATAGTGTGTGTGTGGCCATCCGAGCCAACGAGACCAATCAATAGCTCGCTAGATTCTCATCGAGGGATTTTCGACACATTTCATGATGGTTGAGGGTAGCCATTGGTTCGATGCTAACTAAAGATACAACAACGGGTCCCTTTCTAAGTACGCGTTGGCGTCGACTGCGCAGCATGAGGGGCGTGTCGCCCGTAGGGACACAGCTTTGCCTCCACCTTCTGAGCGAATACTGCTGTATCGTCAGTACGTCCTGTCCGCGTAACGACCAGCCACCCTCGCCCCACCGGTGATCTATGCCTGACACAGTATGCTCAGCTAGTTAGCCAGCTGGTCCGCTGTAGCCGACGATTACCGTTCAGCCACCGTTGACTCTGTCGACCGGTGCTGGTCCCTTGGGACCGCCGATGTCGCCCGCTCTGATGTGCTGTATTTTAGCAACTCTGCTGGTTGACACCGCTAGTTGAGCGGTGTCTGACAGCCGGATAAGCCGTGGTGCGGCCTGACCCGATACAGAACTAACGCGTTTGGTCCCGTTGCTCCCACTGACGTCGCCGCTGATCTGATCTGCTCTGATCCCGTTGTTATTGATGTTGTTGCTGTGCACTTGACGGCCGATCGCAGCTATCCGCGACAAGACGCGCGCCGTGTTCGTTGTTTAGCAGAGAGCGGTAGATAGAGCGCTCACGCGGGCCGATGCTCTGGCTGCCGCGGGTATAGTGCTGGTGCTGGTGTCGCCGCCGACGACGACGACAGAAGAAACCACCCCGACGACTCGTTGTCGATCAGGGCCGTGCCCTGGAAGAGATCGGAGCGCCTGCCTACGGAGCGAGAACTGCCGTCGCCGGCACCGCCACCATCGGCACGTTTATAGGTCAACACAACGTCGGCGGCGGCGGCGGCGGCTGCCGTTGTAGAAGCAGTGGTAACTGTTTTCAATGTCCTGCGCTCGCATGCTAGTTGGCCTGACACGGCTCTACGAGGAATACTACCCACCCATTGGCTCATTCGGAAGGGAGAACGAGAATAGAGGGCGACCACCACCACCGAGAGGGAGATCTTATGAAATACACTATATCTCATTGCCGTGTTGGTCGTTACAATCGTCCCTGATACGCTGACGGGGTAAGGCGTTCAAATGAGATGGAGGATGCGCTCGCCTCGGCATTTCTCGGTAACAGATTTCGGCCACAAAGTTCAGCTTCTGGCAGATTGACGAGGTGTCAACTACAAACGGCGAACAAACATAGAACGCATGAACACAGAATGCGGTTTGATACACGGTTGACGACCACGATGATGATGATAAGGGAGGACGCCAAAGGCGGCGGCGGCGGCGGCGGCGGCGGCGGTGGTGGTGGTGGTGGGCGTCCTGCCGTTGTCTGATCATAAAGGCAGCTTTGTTGCTCGCGGAATTGCCCAGTTGTGTCGTCAGACAAAAGCCGTGGCGGCGACCGCGGCGGGACGGGTGTCTGATTTGGAACATGCATGACCCTGGATGATGATGATGATCGAAAGAAAGCGTTGTCAAGAGCTGTTGTATGTTACTCTTGCGCGGGGGTGCACTTCAATCGATTCATGTGAATCTATGGGGAATGCTATTGTAGAATCTCTACAGTTTCACGTTCTATGATATGTGTAGATGCGGGGAATACTCTGGATGCTCTGGACTACTACGTTTCGATGGTTTGAACATTTTAGATTAACATGAATAAGATGCAATACATAGTTCGTACAGAGGGTACGAGATCGTACGCACTGTTTGAAAGCAGCAGAAAACAGCCCCCTAAGTGAGGAGTGTAGCTGGTAACAGCTCATGACGGGGAGCAGTTTATAACCTGCCTCTGAACTTCTTGACACCGGGTGACGAACAAAATGTGTTCCCCTCATAAGGTTGTCTCAAGTCACCGACCAGCTGTACTGATGTACACCTGGACTGTGGAAGGCCGCGCATATCGCTATTACCGAAGCAATACCCGTTAACCAACCTGTCTTCCAACCTCGTGTGATGGCTCGTCCGGTGTCCGAATCGGCAAACTCGAATGGGACCTCCTAATGAGTTGTGTTGGCCGTGTTTTTTTCCTCCACGCTGCAGAATACATTTTCGCCAGTAATAGCTTCGAGTCTCATTAACACTTACTTTAATTTGTATTGTATTTCCTGAGGCGTCAGTACTCCGTGTGCATTACCAGTGCACCGGACGATTGTTGTCCGTTTATGTCTGCTTCGGACGAGACCATTCGTGTTGCAGGGTTCGCATATAGAGTAATTCATTCCTATGGTGAAGGCTGTCCGTGTGACCATCAGGGAAATCTCGGGAGAGGGGGAGGCGGGAACGTACGTAATTACGTTGAGAATGAACATCCCAGGGGGAAATGTCGCTGTGTGGCGATGTCGTACATGCGACCTCGGAATTACGTTTGGGCTTCGACTGACCCAGTAATTTGTACTCTATCAGCGTTACGGTTTAACTGATACGTTCGTAAAGTCTTCGTTGCTGTGCTTTACTGTGAAGCAATTTTCTTGGCTGCTGCTGTAGCGCGACAGGGCGCCAATGATGATTGCATCTAACGGCTCATTACAGCTATTGTATAATGGATATACGTCTTTGCCTCGAGTTTTGGCAAGAAGCAACCTTGAAGACTTGGCAAGAAGCAACCTTGAAGTGGCCTACTACAATTATCAATCAGTGTTCTGTAGCAAACAGAATGCTTGCGTAAGAATGAATCTTGCAGCATAATTACCAAGAGGGATTAGTTCACTAGGTCGAACGGCACTAGCTCTCCGTGGCTATGCAACGACCAGCCGCTGCCTGAATCATTCGCGACACTTGCTCAGGTTGTCGACGCAACTCGTCGCCTTTAGCTGTAATTTGTAGCCTGATACACTGATGTTTCAGTCTGGCATGGGTACCATGTTCAACAATACACCAGTGTACCACCAGCAGTGAATCGGATTCAATTGAAGGGCTCCTCTTTCAAATGACATTTGTTGTTGTTATTGTTGATTGTGCTGCTGGCGATGATGCAGATCAGCGTTGTTATGTATACACATAAACTATGTTACGTGAATCAAGTCGTAATACCTACACAGGCATATATTTTTATCTAGATCGATAACGAGATAGATATGCCGTTATCACTCCATAGACTCCCCCGCCCCGCACCACCAATGATCTCTGCATGTGCTACAAATCATAGAGAACAACGTCTACCAAACATTGGATGGAGGTGCACCGAAAGAAATCTCTGATACAGAGTAGAACGTTTAGACCATGCGAGGCATTCACCTTACGAAGCAAGACTCGACTGCTAACTGCTCTTAGCAAATTCGAGTTTAGCGTCAGATTTCTCGTTATTATTATTATTATTATTATTATTATTATTATTATCATCATCATCATTATATTTATATCATAGAATAAATGCATGATTATGTGAAACAAACGGTCCACAACGAGAGGGTGAATGTGGACAAGCATCACATTGTATGAGCCCCAGCGGTCACCAGTGAATGGGACCAACTGGGCAAGGTCTCCTATTGGATTTGACCAGTATCATCGTGGCCGTTCACGACCCGCTCAGCTAAATGCCAGCTGAATGATTCCGCTTTGATACTGCGAAAGAAAGCTGATTGACCACTGACGCTTGCGTCATGAGGATAACATTCGTCGAGCTCGTTTGACTTTCCGGTTAAACTGGCGTTTCTCTCATGACTTTATATGGTCATAGCCTAGTAATTAGCCGCTGGCATCATTGCCGGCTGTTCGCTGGCCTTTGAATAATAGCTGCGATAAAAAAAAAACAGCATTCGATCTATATTTGTCACTGGGAATTTAATCCGATAGTAATTGCATTAATCCTTGTTTGCGCAGGCCATTACGTAGGCCATGGCCACAAATTTCAAGTGGACACTAGGCCATCTTACTAAATACACCGCATTGAGTTTCATCTAATTCTAGCGCCTCATCCTCTCGCTTCCCCGCTCTCTCTTAATATACACACACACACACACAAACACATACAATTGCCATTGTACCAGCGTTATTTGGGGTAGGTTTTTGCTGGGCTCCCGTTGCTGCTGCTGCTGCTCAATATTGCACCGCGCATCTCTGCGACGTCAGCCACTCACAGGGCACAGCAACAAGAAACCAGTTCTGTGTGTTCTGCCCTCGAAGTCGGATGTCATCTCGCTGGTGTCGATGATCGTGCGCGCAGCGGCGGTGGCGGCAGCAGCAGCGACAACAGCAGTCGCAACGGCTCTATTAAAGGTCGTTCTGCCGAACGTGTGTGTCCTCTCTCTCGTATTGTGTTTGTCATCGAAATAGCGGCAATGCTTGACCACGACTGGTCGCGCCATAGCGAACGTCTTTAGCCATCTCGGTCCGCGGCAAGATGAGGAAATGGTTACTCGACGTAGAGCGGAACTGGCATAGGGGTCCGATGCCATCTGGGCGAATCCGGCCGTAGCAATCTGGTAGTGCCAAGCACCCGTGGTGACATGCGGCAGAGTGAACGAGAGTGGCCGAGATGTGTGGCAGCCCGATATATAGATGAAGACAAATGGTTCTGAGCATTATGAGGCCTCGCGCCCTTTTTCCTATTCTGAAGCCCCCGGCCCCCAATTGATATGCCCTCTCCTCTTGCTGTTTCTTCTTGACGCAGAACAAAATAGATGACAACCTGCAACGGTGATCCGCATCGTCAGCCTGGCCACTCACTGTGTACGCACTGACGTGACGGTTGAGCGAGACGGCGTAGCACGATTACGCCGCGGAGCCAACGACGGCGCACTGCTGATCGTCATGTACACGTAACGGCTTCGCGTTGAATGTTCTTTGTTGATTTCATCGCGGAAAACTCGCATAGGTCCGACCGTGGAAAACGCCACCAGTGATATCTGTATCATATTCTCCTGACTGTCTCTGGTCCCTGGATGATTCCCCTGCCGGGACTCCCGATCGCATCGAGGTGCAAAGCCAGCCCAGCCATATAGCCTGCCAGTCACCCACAGCGTACACACAGAGCCACTCACGCGAAGAAGGACACATATAACAAGCACCGATACAGTTTGCATTGTGAACAGTCCAACGGACGGTATCATGCGCCACCTTCGCGACATCGTATCGCCCTTCCTACAAATGACAAAATTTCTTTCCTGCTATAATCGTCCTGTAATTTACTAGAAATTGTATAGCAATTTGAACAATGGTCGCCGTTCTTCTAGCAAGGTGATATTCATTAAGGCGATATTAATTAATTGACAGCTCATGGTCGAGTTGGATGCATCATCTTGTCGAGATAAATAATTAGCCTATTACCTTAGCCGTCCCTAATAGTCGAGAGACCGCTGTTCGCCTGCACGTTTTGTTAGACACAAGCGAACCAATGGAAACGCTTGAAAACATGAAACCTCTTCACGCACACACACATCGAGATAGATTCCCACCATTGCAAAGCAGCTCGCAGACGAACTAGCTAACCACCACCACCCCATTCGATTTCATGAACTGCTGGACAGAATGCCCTGCGATAATTAAGGCATTAATTGCGATTATAATTGAATAATAATCGCTGTTATTTTCGTTTGATATTATGATACTTTTATGATTTGTATTTGTTTTCCCCTTCGGTAACATCGCCGCCTTAACATATTGTCAAATCACTGTTTCACTTGGCTCGTATTGTGCTCGTTGTCCTCGTTGTAGCTGTTGGCTAACAGTTAGCTAGTATGTTGCTTTTGGCCGAGTGAGGCCAAGACTTTTGTTACTGAGCTATTGAGATTTTGGTTTGTGCTTAGCTACTTTTTCGTGCATTCCTCGCGAATTTTCAGCAGCAATCGTGCGCCGCCTTATCTGGCCCAACTGTCCATTTTCTGTAAAGTGTACCATATGAAGTCCGCTCGATTCTTGTCGCCTGTTCCCTGCTTGCTTTGCCGCAGCACGAAGCCGTGCCACGTTGGCCGTCGAAATGCAACCGATACTTTCAAACCCTCTCCACGTTATCTTGCCTCGTGTCTTCTGCTCGATTTTTTTCTCTCTCTCTCTCCCGATACGCCCCATACCCTATCGGTGCATACATTGAAGGGATGATATTTTGGTGAAACTTCAGCAATTTTGGCCACGAGGACCACGAATGACTCTTTGTTTGTTTCGCTCGTGAGCTGGTGCGGGCGACTTAAAGTTGCAGCCTAGCTGCGCTGGCTGGTTTTCTTCTCTGCCGTATATTGCAACTGTATATACAATACTTTGGTTACATCTTGACTAACCAAGTTAGCACTAACTCTCCTCACGTTACCGCATTTGCGACACGTAAGCTACATAGCGTTCGTATTTATCAAAAGTCCGTGCGACTAGCAGGCTAGGCGGGGTCAAAGGTTAGCCGCGCAGAGTGTGCCGAGCAGCCGGTGTCTCGCGTCAGGCCGCTGACTCGAAATGTGCCAGCCCTCGTAGCTGTACGTTTTTACGTCTCGAACATTCAAAGTGAAATGCCACAACGCAATGGTCCACGAGGAGGAGCCGGTGCGGCGAACGTAAATAAATATTGCAAATAAATGTAATAATGCATAAATATATCATTGCAAATAAATGCTCGCATAACAGCTTACAGAACCTCGGGATCGAGGTAGTGGACGTTCGAATGGCTATCGCCATTCGACCACCAACAAGCGGGAGACTTGTGATGAGATTTAGCCAAGGCCGAGCTTCTCCGTGTCGATCAGAAAACATGTAAACGCACCCGTTCAGCAACTGTCCCAAATCGAACGATATGCTGGTATGATTATTATTATTATTAGTATGACAAATTGCAACTTCCGCGAAGAGCTACTGACGGTGTTGACGGCTGTCACAATTCAGCCGCTCGGGGATAGTGCGTCCAAGTTATTCTGGAATAGCGAAAAATCAGCGCTCGAATCAACGATATCAACGGCGGTGGCCGCCAACATTTTCAACGGCGGGAGAAACATGGATGTCCCTATGGAAGCGTCCACTTTAGCGTATCGCATTCATCCGCTGCAAGATGTGTGCGAAGTCAACCGTGAACCATAATAACCGTAAATGAGAAACGGCGAATTAGTTGAAGAACGTTTTCATACGATACGTTGCTTTTTCGAAATCGCTTCAACGGCAGATAACATCCGTTTGTTGCACCGTCACACTGAGTCGATCGTTGATGCCTGGAACAATTAGACATCACCAAACTCATGTGTTGAGTTTGGTGATTTCCAATTGCCACTGAACCACTGCGTGGTGGTTCCTGTCTTCATTATATCTTATATATAGCAGGCTGATTTACCTTTTTTTTTTTTTTTTTTTTTTTTTAAAGGGGGGGTGTTGGCATGCTAATGCATGCCAACACCATGGCCGCCCCCCCTATGGAACTGTTGACGATGTTCAACAGCACCACCCTTCCCGGTATCGCTTATCGCATTACTTCAGTAAAGGGTGGTGAGATGTGTACAAGCCCAGCCACGAGCACCACACATCCTCCTCACCGTACGGACATGACGTGGTTAGCTGACTCTCAGCTGCTTTTACTTCTCTCTCACTCTCTCAAGACCAGACTTTCTCTCAATACCTCTGTCCACTTCCCGTCTGTGAACAACTACTGTGGTCAATAGGGTGTCTGTAGAAAGCCCCGTGTATGTAAACATGCAGTATTTATGACGCATACAGGGGGTGTACGGTGCCTTCCTTTCTGCACAGTGGTAGCTATGCCGCAGACCACATTAGTTGCCACTACTACTTAACAAATCTTATTGCGGAGATACTGCCCATAAAAGTAAATATGACTCCACTCAGATTTGAACCTCAGACTCCACAAAACTCCCTTTTTGGTACTGCCTACCTTGTCCACCACGCCATGCCCGCAGGCAGGCTGATTTACCTGTCTCATGCCCGCGCACAAACGAAGCAGTTCGCTTTTTTTCCAAGTCCTTGCATTTGTCTCCCATCCATTGCAGCTTCTTTAATAAACCAATAAAACCTTTACCATTTACCTTACCATAGCCGTAATTGGCTAACTATCGGCCGCGTAGTTCACCACCTGACGCTGCCGCTACTGCTGCTGCTAACGCAACGCGTTCACCAATGATTACTATGGTACATCGTAACACACCGGAACGCTTGAAGGGGCTAAAAGATCCCATATTTTCTCTTTGGCGGAACACCTCCTTCTCCGCATTTGTTGTATCGACACGAACGATTCATTGATTGTCTACGAAAGGCACAAAACAGCGATAACAGATGATTACCGATGAGGGATGCTCGATTCGCAGGAGAACTTGAAGCAGTTTCTAGCTACCTCGAGCCCAACGGGTGTACGCGTACCGCCGGCAAATAACCATCATTTCGCTATGTGGGAAAACAATGACAAGACCTTTGGAACAATAGGTTCTGTTGTGTCGTGCTGTTCTGTGATATATATATATATATATATATATATATGAAAAAGGTGAATGAACATTTTGTTTGAGTCGTCGCCTTATCTTTTGTCGCGTTTGCTCGCCACATGGACACGAGGGTGTCTATGGATGCTGGCCATTGGGGGCAAGCTGAGGATCACGGGGATGTTCGGGTATTGATTGGAAATTGCCGTCCGCGTGTCTATATATATATATATATATATATGCATATATCACTTTCTTTGTGACTTGTGCGAGACATAAACTCGCGAGCGGGGCTGGAGGGGAATGAAAGGGGATCACTCGTAACAGCCTATCACCATTAGTGCCTTTGTGTGTGTGTGTGATTTGTTCGTGGAAAAGACGATTGTGTGATCGGCTGATTGCCTGAGGCGCACATAACGCAGTTTGACGGATTGTCGCCTTTCAGGAGCGTTTGAAACGGTGACGGGAGTAGCAGCAACAGCGGATCTGCAAATTGCGAAATTAGAGAATCATCATACTATATCTATTTATATATATATTTATATATTATAGTACAGCCTGGTTCCATTCCACGACCATTATATTAATAACTATTGTAATTATTATAGTATTTTATATTATTATTAAGCATGTCCTACGAGAATGTGCTTATCTTCCCGAAAGAATGGCAATGAGCAGTAATCAAAATTCTACAGGGCAGGCGTAATGTACATATGAATTTAATTATAGAAAATCCGCTCCAACGTCAATCGTCCCACTCAGCAGTTGTATGGATCGCCGGAATAATCATGAAACCAAAGAAAAATCGCCTCGTTCATGTGCGGCGTAGCCAAGCCAGTTCCCCTTGACTGGACATATTCCGTGAGCTGGCGACACTGTCACTGTATACCAGCAGCACGGATCTGATCTCACGTTGAATCTGTGTGAGTATACCTGTGTACCTGTTCAGCTACCTGGCTCTTCATCTATCTGTGCGATGTTTGCCGGACTCTCGTCGCCAGCCCCTCCCCCGCAATAGTCCATGCCATTGTCAACTGACAGACGACTCTGGCGGCCGGCCGATTCAGGTTGACTCAGTCAAATCTGAAATCTGAAGTTCGACGTTTTCGATTTTCATGCTAGTTTTCCGCCGACCAGACGAGGAAACCCGGGGGGGTCGGGGGGCTGGCGGACGGTCGGACGTTCATCCGGCGAAATATCCGTACTGTTTTCCTCCCGATGCCAGCGAAGAATCGTCGAAATCTTCATCTCAAAATCGGCCATAATCGTAGTAGTCGCGCAGCCATAGTGTAGTAGTGGTTGTCTGATAGTTGGTGCGCAGCCGTCGCTGGTGCAGTCCTGGCTGACTTCCTTGACTAGTTTCCGTTCGACCAGGCAGCTTCCAGCGGTCTGCCTGAACGTTGTACGGCACGAGGTGCGCTTCGCTCGGCAAAATTGCAATCCATCCAGACACGCTTGTAGGTGAAGAGTCTGTTTTGCCTGCTCAGCAAATGTGTGCCTATTGTATATGTGCTGTGCGACGTTATGAGAGATAGCACGGTCGGACGGCGAGCGACAAGGCACACTGAACGAACTCTCGCCGTCGATATGCGGCCCCGACACAGACATACAACAGGGAATATCTCTCCATCGTAGACGGGGAAGATCCTCGAGTGAGCGGCCTATGGTTATATATTGTATGTGTGTGTGTGTGTGTATGAGAATGCTGTAGAACGTACTAGTGATAACGTCTTCGTCGTCAAACAACCCCTATCGCCGTGGCTCACCCCGGCATCAGCACCGACTGCGACCCCGACTCGGTGGTGCATTCGGCACGGCAACGCGTCGTATGGAAGTGCCCCCCTGGGAAGACCTAGAACGAGTTAGCCGATCGCTCATTAAATAGACGTCCCATCGTTGTTACGGAAGGGGGGGGGGGAATTGCGTATTGTGCGGATGTGTGAATAATTGAGGCGCTATGACGATCTGACCGCTCGGATGGCACTTTGATGAGGAAGAGGAACTATTTATTTTTATCATTGAATAGATATCATATGATTTCAATACTGATATTGTTTGCGACGACGACGGCGTTTTTGTGGTGTGTACGTCAACGACGATGGAAAGGGGCAACTGTGAGGTGACAGAAACAGCGCGGTGCGGCAGTGATGGCGACATCAATTTTCAATTCGATCCTGGGTTCGCAAGGGCGTCGGTAGGTCATCGATGATGCGGCGAATCTGTCCAGGAGACAAATCCAGAGAATGATTGCAGTTTTGTTCTTCTATGATACCTGTACTGTATAGCCGTACCTATCTGTACTGCACTGTGAACTATTAGTGGTGGTACTGAATCGGTAGTTCTGCATCGAGCCTAAACTCCGAGAGCAGAACGCTTCCCGGCGACATTTGACCAATAGCAGAACAAAGGCAGAACACATGAGAGGGACACGGATTTGAAGAATACTGATATATAATAGAATACACGCGATATGAGAATTCTATCTGTTGGAGGGTTTCGTGTTTAGTTATTACAACAAGGGGGTGAGCCCGGTGGTGGAATTGCGATGATGTTTCCCTAACGATTGAATTCTCAAATCTCTCTCGTCGAAGACAACAGAGCTGCGGCTGACAGCGGGTGCTCGTACAATTACATCGATGCCATTGGCCTACGTAACGAGGTCTCAGTCAGCCCAATAACATGGCACAGTGTATTTGTACCAGCCGCAGTAGCAGTTGCGAGCCCGTGACATCATGTGGCATCGACTACAATCGTCGGTAGTCAGAGAGAGAGAGAGAGAGATGGAGAGAGGCTGTAGATGCCAGTGTGATCCACGTTACTCAGTATGGCGTAACACAAGTCCTGTCTACAGCTACCATCACCATATTGTGCTGCGATTACCCATGTGACTGTTCTCGTAGTCTCTTGCAAGCTCGACACGTGGATAAGTAAAACAGGTGCGTGGAAATATGAGGCGCATAAAACGAACTCACAACGGATGAACAGATCTGCTTTGAAATGTGAGAGCCGTTCGAATAGCGGCCGAAACCTGATCGAGCTTTGCAAAAGCTGATATCACTGTCGTCATTGGCTGTATGGAATCGAATGAGTTTGAAAATGCAAAAAACAAGTTTTCGGTTCGTAGGATGCTCTGTTAGATGTATAGACTGACATCGACATTGCCAGCTCATCAAATTCGGCCCCATTGACAAATACGCCTAATCTATGGTCGTTGCTATTTTCGTGACCGCAAACTTTCGAAGGAGCACAAATGGTGTGTGCAATCTGTGTTTTTATTAAATTTATTTTATATATATACTCGTGTTTATATTTTTTTCAAAAAAAAGATGTATATTTAACTTAATTATAATATAAATTACTTTAATAATTAGTGCAATTACAGCATATGTCACTGTCGGCAGAAATTCTGACGTGAAGATTATGGCGACCATAATTGCTACGCACAAGCAGAAGGCTGTCAACGTGGAGTCATTGTGCTGTAATCAATTTACTATAGTACTGATATTTCATATAATGAATTATTCGGGAATTTGTTTTGCATCGTTAAGGTTGGAAATCTCAAACTGTTGCTACTGTTGTTGCCGCTGCCTGCTGATGGATTCGATTATTTGTTGAATTTTCATAGGTTGACTTCACGATCAAAGTTAGATTGATTATCATTGCGACACTATGGCTACGGAACTATCGTGGCTATATAGGCATAATATAGAATAATTCCACTGCACGTCGAGGTAGGGCACTAATTATTCTAAAATAAATGCATACTTCATCCCTTTGCCAATGATCCGATGGGTTGAAGAGTCACGTTGTGCGTATCGTCAGTGGAGGCGTGCTTCCTTGAAAGCAATACAAGGGTGCCGTGGTAGAAATTTACCGACATATACACGCCTCAGCGGGGGCTGAATTGAATATACACAAACGCCAAAGATATAATCAACGACGTTCAGGGCTGGCTTAAGCATCTAACGCACAACACCGAGCCGATTTGATTGCTCGTACACAAAGTGATCTTGACGAAAAAACAGACACAACTGAACGCGTGGACATTTCGAGTGAGCAGCCTATGAATACGCAGGCCTCCCGATGGCCTGGTTGACAGCTGACATTTACGGCCGAAAAAAAGTCCAGGCGCGACAGTGGCCTGCTTCGACGCTATTCGTTGATTTGACATATCATAATTTCGCTCAAAATTGCTGCCCGCATCAGCAGTCGTTCCTACAGTCATCGCGGGTAAGGAAATTTCCCGTTTTACGTTGCGCGTGTTGTTCAACTGCACCCAATCAATGGACCAGCGCAGTAGATTGCTCGTCAGACAACAAATATACACTTAAATGTAACCGGATGACCACCGCTGTGGCAATTAACATTTCGTTGGTTCACCACCGACAGCCGAAGTCTCGCCCGCTGCCGTCATGTATCCGTTGCGTTCTTCCTTGTTGATGTCGCCTACCGTTGAATTCTGTGCTGCCGCTAGCGAATCTTGCCTTCGCCTTCCATGGCCCCATTGTATACACCTGCCCATATCAATGCCCAATTGTTAGCGATATTTTGCAGTCGCTAGTTCGATGTCCTCTGTTTCTCGATCCATGATCTTGCCGAACGACCGAATATCCGGCTGACTCAACCGGCGGTGTGGCGATTGGCTGCCCCGTTTACCAATGGGACTGCTCTGACCTGCGGTCGTTTGGCGGTTGTCTGATACGCTGGTGACGCCGGCGGCGGCGGCGGCGGCGGCCGCGGCAGTAGAAGAAGCGGCAATTGTCGCCACAGGCGATTTGATCAGTGACCGCACGAAAAGCGATCAACGCCACGCTATGCAATATACGCGTTTTATATCCCGCAAATAAATTCGGTGACTGATCTAGAAGGCATTGGCGTAGCATGTTCGCAGCTGCCGGCCACCGCTAGCCACATTCATCTGACGTCGGTACGTACGTGAGCCGCTCGTATTTCATGTGGTAATAAACTAGGCCGCGTCCGGTTGGCTGTCCCGCCATTCGTTTGGCTGACACTTCTTTAACTCAGCCTGAGTTCTGTTTAACCCGGTATCACCATCGCGAATATACCACCACCGCCGTCGCCGCCGCCGCCGCCGAGCAAATGTATGTAGCATTATTGATTCAAGCCAAAAATGTGACCAGGAGCAGGAGTCGCTGCCACGCCACAGACAGTGTCTGCTTCGCTGGCTGACAAGTTGGTTTCGTCGGGCAGAGATGACGGCGACAGGCGCAGCGTCAACGTCAGTGCAGGGCAGCGTGTTCTGGATCAGACGGACACGTTGGTATCATCGAGCCTTTCGCGGATTATGAGCAAAACACGCGGGGAACAGCGAATAACGAGATGACGCAGATGATAATGAAGGTGACGTGGCGAGCCGCTGACTCTGCACAAGGGTCCACACTTACTGGCACAGCAACGACAACAGCGGCAGGAGCAACAATAACAATCACAACAACAACAACAGGACAATCGTATGCTGCGTTTATGTTTGCTGTTGCTGTAGTTGATGCTATTATCGATATCGCCAGCCCCCGGCTTTAGCAACAGCAGCAGCAGCGCCATTTTCTCAATAGACACTCCGCTTGTTGTGGGTATGCGTGTGTTTGGTTGGTTGGCTGGCTGGCTAGATAGAGCCGCTGGGTAGAACATGAATTGACTGATTGACAGAAATACAAAGATAGGATGAGTGACGCGGTCTGACTCGCGCTCGTGGCCACACCGAGCCGCGCACGAATGTTGCTTATCCACGTGTGGGGTGTATGGGCCGTCCACTGAACAATAGAGGGACAGACCCGTGCACAAACACCGCTGGACATTACCTGGTGGCATCAATTTACAGGCGGAGATATATATATATATAAAGATCAGGAATTCACCAGTCAGTGCTGCTGCGGCGGCGGCTGTTCCAGTTGTTGCTGATGCTGTTGTTGCTTGCTCGGCCCCACAGAAGAAGAAATTGTCGGCCACCGTCGTTGTTATGGTCGATCAGTGACCGTTAGACGCAGTCGACGCGGTCCCGTTGTGCGCCCAGCTAGACATACTACTACTCTACTAAAACTATCGGCCACAACCTGGGCCAATCGCAATCAGCCCGTTCTACTCCCATATATATATATATATATATATATATATATATATATATATATACAGAACTTCATGCTTATCTTCGTCTACGACGCTTCTTCTTGAAACTTGTTCCTTCACACGCTGTTCTCCGCTTGGTTAGCCCGAAGGTGTGGTTTGTACTATTACTTTATACGATGATATGTCGCCCACCACGAGACGCAATATCAAGACATCCCCCTCGGGAGCTCGCAGACGGGAGGGAGGAGGCGTGTTTGGCGTACACGCTAGCAGGAACTGGTTTTTCATCCGATTTCGTTGTCGCCCTATTGCTTACATTCGCATACATCGATGGATGGACAGATACATAGATATTATATGTAGATAGATAGATGATAAACACGAGGCCCGATATGTCTGTCCGATTCTCTGTTCCACGTAGGAGCTGCTGTGCTACTCTGGTTGTTCCGTGCGTGCGGATGCGCGTTCACCAGTAACAGCAGCAGCAGCAGCCCGCCGCCCAAAGTGGTACGGAAAATTCGTCAAACTGACAGGTCGCCAGATAGGCGCGTCGTGGCTAGCCCCGCCACATCGCAGAACTAACAATAAGTCAATTGTGGCGGCGACCGCTGTGTACCGCGTAGGGAGAACCAGAGCGGAAGGAAGTCACTGTCGCTGCTTCGAGCGAAAGTGAAATTTGAATACGTACGCTATGTTACGCTGGACGGTGCGACGAAGAAACGAACAAGTGTTTATTATTATTATTATTATTATTAATCAATATTACTATTTAAAGAAAGATAACAGAATCGTTTATATGAAGCCACGTATATTGCATGCCCAATACGCTGGCTTGCGTGACGTGTGATGATAAAAGGCACACTATTGTTAGTGTTATCTCGATTTACACGATTATTAAATTCATGACCTGCAACAGAGGTTTACCCTACAGACACACGACTCTGAAGGCTAATGCGTACAAAAGTTCTCTTTAGACTTATTTCTTATTATATTCTTTATTGTGGTGTCTATTGCTACAAATAATAGTTTATCAGTATTAATAACGATATTCAAAGCGGAAGTGTTCTCGAAAGAATACAGGGACTGGATCGAGCAATCATTTTCTGATAATTAAACAAAATATGTACTGGAAACATTGTACGAATTATTTTACGCTGTGGCCTAAACTATGGATTCGTTCAGAGAGTATGCCTATGCGGTGGTGTTTAAGGATTTACCTTGCATTGCAGTGGCCTATGGAGTTAGTCCATCCTGTAATGAATTTTATGTAGTGCTTGCAAAGTGACGTATTTTTTCTGAAATGCTAGCTGTGAAATGCAATTAGAGCAATCACGGATGGGATTGTGATTAGCTATTAATAAGAGAGATGGTAAAAGCTAATCATACGGCATGCCAATGTTCTCGGAAGAGATGTGCCTATACAAATTTAGTTTACAATACGATACGTTTGTATCCCAATGTTAGATTTCTATATATCACGGGGTAGAGTGCTGTCTGTCCACCGCCGCAAGATTGGATTGGTTATGTTAACTACTGACCAATACTGGCTAAAATATACTGTTCCAACCAGATTATTAATTTCAATATTATTATTATTAGGATATTTAGTAGTTATGCGATCAATGTATTGATTATTTTATCAACACATTGCCTATACAAAAAGTCGCCGTCGTGGTATCGAGGCTTGAAATGCACAAACAGCAGCATTGTCTTATTAAATGATTCGTCGAATGATAAGTCTGAGTTTCACTGCGGCATTTCCCGTATCTTGACCGTTATCTAAACAGTAACAACTTTGCAGTACTCTCCTAGACACGTCATCATATTCACATGAATTTGCATCAACACACGAGAGTGTATTTACATATATTCGGACAAAAATGTCCAATACGAACTATAGTTAACTACCATAACTATGCAACTAACTAACTATTAACTAATCATTAAAGCTGACAGAGTCGACAGAAGTTGTCCCACCGCAATTGAACAATGGCCTTAATCTCATATTCGATATCGTCGTAATACGCGACCGATACTCACAGGTATTAGCCCAGCACGACGAAATGGCTGAAGTGGCAATAATAGAAACAATCAGTACAATTGCTAATCTCGTTTTATCATATATCTAATCCTGGAAATCTCTTCGTTCGGCTCTGCCGTTGACATTTCGTTTCTGCAGGCTCAGAAGCAGTGGTCAAAGATGCTGGAGAAAGTGGAACGTGCCAAAGCTGACTACCACGCGGCGTGCAAGCAAGAGCGGTCCGCACAGAACCAACAGAGGAACGCCGGCGCGGACAGTTCCCTTAGTCCTGACCAATTGAAGAAGCTCACCGATCGCGTCGATAAGTGCAGAGAGGATGTCGGTCGGTGTCGCGATAAATACGAACAGGCGCTAAAGGAGATAGGCGAAAACAACGACCGGTATCAAGCGGACATGTCTGATGTCTTCCAGGTAAACTAAACTAATTTATATATATATATATATATATATATATATATATATACCTTGAAAAATATCAGGGATTTATAACAAAATTTGCCATTCTCTAACGATACGTGTTCCGGACCACTCCGATGCCTTAAAATATGCGTTACTATATGTAATCATACAGGTCCAGCAAGCAAAGCCGTAGACGTTAAACGTTCGCTGAGACTCAGCTCGAACCCCATACATTTTAGGAGCACGCTGTATTTGTTGACTCTTAGCAAACACGGTAACGTCGGGCCGGGCGATTGTCGTACAAACAGTTGCAGTGCCATACAGAGTGTTCGAATGGAACAAGTAACAGTGTTCCTCTATGATTGGTTCAATCTTGAGACAATACCGGATGACTGCTTTTGATCCACAGGTTCTTCATAGTATTTATTATGAGATTTTAATCAGTCCGCTGTCCAAGCTTACCAGATATAAGAGATTATGGCCACGATGGTGTCTGACCGATATGAATACCTCTGCATTTCCTGCTCGTGGGACATTCGAATTGGTTCAAACCGCCGTCAAGCTATACTATACTACAATACTTACTGAAACAATATATGAATACTTACTGAAGCAACATACGAATGCCGCCGATATTCCCTTTTGCTCTGGGAGCAGTCAGCACTGGCTCGCTCCACTTATTACTACCAGCCGCCGTACGCGGTCACTCTCAGTTTCTAAATATAATATAGAATGAATGAATGCTGCTGCTGCGACCGACAAGCTGAAGTCAACGAGATGGCGGGCGGGCGATAATGTTCGCGTCATTTACAACGCGGTCTCCGTCGCCGGCTTGAGGACAAACGGACTGAGGCGTCACAATTCGTGCGGGATTTGAGATTTTGGCAGACAGCGACGACGTTGTTATCGGGCTCGTCCCCGTATTCATCTCGTACATCAACGTAATCATCTTTGACGGACACTGAAGCCCGCTGAAATTGCGTGCTTCGTACATAACGTACGAGAGAGACGGGGCTTCGTTGACAAACGCTCGTGCTGACAAATGCACGATGAGAATGAATCCGCGTAGTCTGCTGGGACAATGAAATTTTCCGACCGATATGGTATGTCCACCGGCGAGCTGTTGAAATTGTGAGGAAGGCTGACATCGCCCACTGGTGACAAAACCCAGTGGAGACTGGGCCTCGTGAGCAGCTCACGAAGCCAGGCTTGTCACGTCTGATGAACGGCGACAGAAACACGTGGCTCTGTCGTATTTTAACATGATTAATTGTGACTGATTTATTGATTCGTCTGTTCCACATTATCAAATCAGCTGTACAGAGGCTTTTGCACGGGTTCACATTTAACTCGACACTCCGATACGAATGCAATAGAATATCGGCTCCAATACATACGTCCCACTGCCGTACCTATTATTAGAGATCGAGGACGGCCCGACATGATCAGCTCTCCAGTTTTCATTGAACGTCTGTCTGCATTGCTGGTCCATCGTATATACCGACTCTTTTACAAAATCGCCTGGACCGCATTGATTTTCATCTCAGTAGTAGTGGCCCGAGAACAGTAATGGAAACGTGTTTCCTATTTAGTTCGAATTTATAGGGTAAACCGTGATTGCGGTTAGGATATGCTATTTTCTATTCTATTATTCCGATTTCTAATTTGTTGAATCAACCGGTTCTTCACAGCAACACGAATTTGGCCAAACTAAATTAAACTTTCCAAGTGTAAACTCACTGCAAGGCGGGTACGTTCATCATCCAGTTAAGTTCCCATCTAAGATGAGGGAACAGCATTAAGCCAAGCTCCAGTCCAAGGCCTAGTAAGGGCCTTCAACCTGGCTCGTTCTACATCGCTCGAAGCCTCAGTGAGTCCAGCTAAAGAAGCTGCTGCTGGCAAACCAAGTCCACTCATCCCAATAGGAAGTGATGCTTGTTTTGTTTTTCCGGAGAAAGTTGAATGTTTAAGAAAGAGGACAAGGAATCCACAAGTTTATCATTGAATAATTCCAGTAGATCACGTCCGTCTGACGTATTGCAATCTCTAAGCAAGTGGATACTTCTTCCAACCGACAATGAAGTCGTCATTCAACACAAACCTCTCCTAATAACTGGAACCTTTGAAGCAAACCCAAAGTTTTCACGAAGTTTTCACACTATGATTTTAAGCGTGGTCGAAATCCGTCAGAAAGTAAAGGACATCCTAGAAGTTGTCTCGTCAGACCTCCCTGCATCCAGGAAGTATGTTGCGAGCTACTTGTACTAATTAAGATCTGGTAGAGAGTTCTGCAGAGAAGGTAAAGACTTCACCTTTGCCCGAGTTTATCAATATGTAGGATCAAGATTAAAATGGCAAAACTTTCCTAATATCCGCTGCAACCGTCTCAATATATCCAGCCAATAATATATATATATATATATATATATATTCGGGCGCACTATGTATGATCAAACAGAACATAACTTCTATTTGCCAGTCTGGCAACTTCGCTTCGGTTATCGGCAAAAGCCAGTTTAGCGAGCAGATACCAGTTCTGGTATATTGCCAACAATGCAATGTCGGCACGCACTCGCTTACCAAAGCAACGAACAAATCCGAGAACAAGTGATCGTGGCCACATTGCCGACAGCGAGCCAGTTGGATACGGCTCGGTATTTTGCTGATGAAAATCTTTTGCTGAACTGTGTTGAGTTGACACTGCTTACCATGTTATGTCCCCCGTTCGAATTAGAACACTGCATACGTTCAGGGTCCTGTCGAAATGAGATGAAATCTAGTGAACCTATCTAGAACCTTCTAGAAATCTAGGACCTTAAAAACTGCACTTAGAAACGGCTAGTAGTTTCATTTGGTAGCAGGTTATCGGCGGACTTCCCTGGCGCACGAAGGCCAACTGGTTGGACCTTTTTTGCCGAGGAGAAACTACTAGCGCTACCTTTCCAGCATTTTCCAGGCGATTTCCAATTTTTTTAACATGTAATACCGACCATGTATCATACATTTGGCTATGTGTCGTTCAGTAACAAACGAAATCAAGAAGCCCAGTTCTCAGTGAACGGCTATCCGGGACTCGCGTCCGTCTCTGTGTTGAGACAATTTGTAACGGCACACGGCTGCACAGTCCCGATCGTCTGCAAATGTCAGACGCAAGCATATATCCATTCGTTACCGGTTACTGACGCTCTTGTGCATTGTGTGCCGGTCAATACCAGAATGCCAGTGGCGTTTCACCCCCCGCCTCGGCACCAGCTGGGGCAAGAAAATGCCGACGGCGTCCGCGAGGTTCCATTGTTCTTCGTTGCTACCAGAAGATTCCGGCAGATCGACTTAACGAAGCTGTGCGCCAACTCGACACAACAGGGCTATCTCTTCTGGAGGCTTAGTCGTCGACTAGCGACGACTAAAGACTATGTCCATGTGTCATATGTATATACTGCTTGCTGGACTCGCCGGCATGACATGACTCATGAGGTGGGCTTGCCAATCATCCGTGTTGCCTCCCACTAACTCGTGGGGATCGCTCCTCCTGAAACGGGCTGCATAGTTCGGGCGGAGCACCGTTAACCCGTGTTGCACGCAAGGCTCACGTCTGCACCATTGCTTAGAGCGGGCTGACTAGCGAGCACCGGGAATCAATGGGGGACTGGCTGTTCTCTGTTAGCAAACAAATTTCTGTCACGCTGCCAGCATTCCGGCAGCAGCAATTGTCTTAACAAAACGAAATGTATAGGAAGGCAGGTATATGCATAGCCTGTGCTTAGGGAGATGCTGAGGTAGGTTGCTCATTTTTAATCTACCGATCCAAGTACATAGTTCCGTGCTCTCAATCTCGAGACTAAACATATTCGGTGAATGTACCCTGCACTTTGCTCGATTTGTACATTTGTAAATAACTTTGAAACTTATATTCAACGTTATCAATTCAACATTTACTGATGTCGCGTCTAACCGTGATATATATATATATATATATCTTTTGTTTTATTGTAATTATTAATAAGTTCCTGTGGACAATCTGAAATTTAATATAGCAGAGTGCTTATTATTAGCCGGTTAAGTTTACCTTAGCGTTCTTCAAAGCCTGCACGTGCCATGACTCATACAACAAAGGCTGTCAACCTAGTAGATGTGTCCGGTCTGACTCTCAGCCTTAAACATGTCAGTAATGGTAATAATAATAATAATATTAGTTCTACGAATCTACAAAGGAACTTGATGTCTACCAACTCTACAGTCTCAAACATTAACCAAATTACCACTGAGAGACAACTTAACCATTTCTACGAAATAGCACAAGTCATTATTTGGTGATTTCAGACTAACTGGCTGGTTATACTATATATGTGAGTAATTACTGTGCCCTAAAGTGTCTCAAGTGCCTTTTTGGCTTTCTAACTAATAGTTCTAGCCAAATTTCTGTTCGGCCAAATCGTCCGTAACCCAATTGTGAATACCCTGTTGATGTTTTAACACAGGGTCTACTTGAACTAACTGACCGTGATACGTATTCTTTACGTTGCTCTCTGTCTCTCTCTCTCTCTGTCTCTCTGTTGTTCGATGCACCATCATCATCTCGTCGTCATGTTCGAAATCAACAGCGGTGTCAAGATATGGAGGCGAGACGGTTGACGTTCTTCCGCGAGATGCTGCTCGGAGTCCACGCGTGCCTCAATCTCACTGACGACTCGGAATTGCCGCAAATCTACGACGAGTTCCGACACACGGTAGCCAATGCGGATCACTCGAAAGACCTCAAGTACTGGGCGAATAACCATGGTGATTGTATGCCGACGATGTGGCCCCAGTTCGAGGTGTGTATCTCGCTATGTTGAAATCGCCTACAGGTCGCATTCACGTAGTAACATGAATACAGTATCATACATGTCGTTTGCATACAACACACTGATATTCTACATGAGCATGATGTTCCAGCCGTGGTATATACTTCTCTGGGCAAATCGGTACAGTGCAGAAGGCGACAGTACAGAAAAAGGGTATCTTCGCCAAGACATATATATATATATATATATATACCTTTTGTTAGGACTTAGTTGCAGGATATTTTCCATCAGAGACGCGTGTACACCTGCATGACACGGACGCTGCACCCGTAGACAACCACACGTATACATACGATTATGTCTACTACGTAGGATCTATATATTGTTTCGACTGCTTGACCTCCAACTAATAGTTATATATATATATATATATATATATATATATATATTTTAGAGAGTCTGACCATATTCTACAAATCAAATCCGTTATTTTATCGATCATGATCTTTGTCTCCCCTCGACACAGAGCTGTTGATCTAACTGAAATTCGCGAAGACACTGAGTGTAAAGATTTTGAGGCGATTTCTCCATTGCAAAATTCCCCATGCAATTCAACACAATATGCAAACCGAATTGATCATTTCTGTGCATCGTTATTATTATAATCAGTATCCGAACGGCAGTGGAATTTCATAGCCGTCTTTCGTAGTTCACATTCTGTTATTGTTGTCGTCGTACGAAGGCAACATATCAAGATGATGAACATTTTGACAGCCTTTCTGGTGCCAGAACACACAGCGTGCCCTAGCGAGTGTTACTGTACTTGTCGCCGATCTCTTTGCTTTTTGTTCCTATTCGGAAGTTTTCACTACACACATACATATATACACACACACACACAGACATAGATCGGTCGAATTGTACATACACGAACGTACACGTGTACGTACATGCATATAATAACGCATGGGCAAGCGTGCAATTCGACCACACTTCGTCTGTTCTCGCCACCTTCAGTGAAGTCCCTTTCTGCATTTGGACGCTGTGGATCTTTCGTTTTTCCTCGTGAACGGCTGGGCGTGTGCACCTTCTCAGTTCTCTGTCTCTCAATGGGTGGCACGAACTCACTTTAGAGAACCACTTTACGATCACATCATCTATTAATGACAGTAGTGTATCGAATGTACACAATTAATGGTGCGCTGCCCTCGGGAGCGAATCTCTGATCACTGCAACGTCTGGCTTGCGAATATGTCAAGGCATGAGGTGTGCTTGCTGCTCGTCGAAGTTCGTTCGAAAGAAAATCCCGTCCATGTCGAATTCATGTTTCTGAAGTTGACATCGCTAGCGCCAGTTGATAGGTAACGAAATGATGGTGACTGCTTGATTTCTAGGCTGAATGTGTAGGCTCAAGTTTGGAAACGTTAATGAAGTAAGTTTCGTAAACTTACTTGATTAACTGAGCGCCGCTGCGAACAGGGAGCACACAGAGATATCCAGTAGAGGGATATCCAGTTATCATGATAATATATATATATATATATATATATATATATAGTATACTGAGTATAAATACGGATTCGCCCCTGCCAGCAGGATCAAAATAGATGTTCTCGCACATGTCCTGTATAGGAAACACATGATGGATAGTGTGTTTGTGTGTGTGTGTCTCATGTGTTTCATAGTTATTACACATAATCTAAAGTGAAATAGAATGAGCCCGAGTGAGCTGCCGATGTAAACTGCGTTATTTATATATTTTCTTTTCATTATGACGTAGAGAGAGCGTTAGAACGATGGCGACTTACGGCGGAAAGCAAAGACCGATCTTTGTGCACAGTGTCGAAGAGTGGCGAAAGTCGCTGGCGGCGAGGGCCAGAGGGTTAGACTCTATTGTCAACGATCGGAAGGGCCGAGTCAATTGAAAGAATCGGCAGGAATGACAGCTGAAGCTGAGAGATTCCTTGAGAGATTCAGCTGTCCAATAAAGTTCGTGTAGAGTTCGCGGCCTTGGCCTTTCATTTATCTACAGCCTTAATGCGGTTAACATCGTAGATAGCGTGCGCTGGTAAACGTCAACTTATTTTCTGTCCGGATCAGATCGAGCAGACAAAAAAACCGATGTCAATTTGGTTTCAACAATATGCTATCGTTGTGTATTATAAGCCGTTTCTGATCTGAACACCATCTGGCCCGGCGGTCAACAAACCCACGTATCGCCAGCTCTAACTAGTCAGCCGCTGTTGCCATAAATTTTCCCCCGTATTTTCGTCGACGGATTTTTCTTTTCTTTGCAAAGGCGGCTTTCCAGTTCCCTGTGAATCACTCCCCTAGATAAGCGTCAGGCTCCGCCGTGCCGTATCTCCCATCCATGAGTCATCGTTTTTCCCAATTTCTTGCCGATGTCATTCGTTCTGCCTCGGCGGTTGGCCCTGGCCATTCTGTTCATTTCCGACCGACATCGATCGTTGCAGTCCTCGCGGCCGCGAACGCGGTCCGCTCCTCCGAATGGCAAATCATTCTTACCCCATTGTGGGCAGTATTGCTAATTTTGTAGTTTTTTTTTGTTCGCCGTTATTGTCGCAGCACACTCGAATATTTATTCTACACGTTCGCTAATTATCACACGGCTACATGATTATGCGCTTTGTCAGCTGTCGGCCCGACCCGCTCCTGATCTGGCAATCCTCTTTTTTTGTTTTCGTTGTTGTTGTCGTCGTTGTCGTTGTTTTCCTGTTTGTTGCTCTTTTCTTTGCGATGATTTTTTCTTCTATTTTTTCTTTGCGTGTTTTTTAATTTTTCTGTCATTTTCATTCATCCTCCTGTACGCCGGCCGCGTCCCCTGCGCGGCTCTCCCGTCTGACGCCATCCCAAACTGCTGACTGATCGATGATGCGTACGACGTACAAACAACCGCCATGGCCACCATCATCGCCACGACCACCACCATCACCACCATCGCAACAACGACAACGCGCTATCTTCGTCGTCCGTGTCTGCCTCTCTCTCTCTATGTGGTGACGGTGCGCCTTTGATCCTCTATCGTTAATCCGATGCGCGACCCCGCCACCCGGTATGATCGCGACCGATCGCACCCATTGGTTCCCGTGTCTACCCGACGGTCGCGTGGCGTCAATGTGTCGATCTCTCGAAAATTCGTCCGCCCCACCACTTTCGGCGACTCTCTGTGCGGTTGCCGCCGCTGTACGGCTCACCGGTCGCGCTGTTTGCTGACCACCGGATGGCTTCTATAACAAAAATGATAATTGCTCAATTAACGAAAACGGATTCAATGACGAATTGGCGCCCAAAAAACAATATCTCTCCCTCTCGATCGCTCGCCCGCAAACGAAATCCGGTCTAATTGGTCGACCTTCGCCGGCGAATCATCCCGGTTATGACGCCGAAATGAACTCGCCTTGCACATTGATGGCCACAACCCGTCAATTTCGTCTGACCCCATGTTCGTGTCTCCGTCCACTGCAACGCACGACCGTTCCAATTGCCGATCGATCACGAAATCGCACCTGTCGAGCAGGAGTATGTCGAGGAGTTCCGAGACATCATACGTGACAAAGGAGCAAAAAAAGGATTCTCGGTAGACGGCGGCATTATGCTTGTGAACCAGCAGCGAATCAACGACGATGTCCCAGTACGCATTCACCACGATATCACAGCAACACCACAATATGAGCAAGCGATCTTTGTTCAAGCCGAACAATGGCCGGATGTTTTGTTACCGTATAAATACGAATTGAGCTCAAAAGCGCGAACACTGGCTGGTTTTTGATGGGCAATACTACAACTACTACTGCACAGGATTGTTTTGCTGGCTAGCACACACACAATGGTGGAGGTTGCGGCTAACCTAAGGTTGCACAGATTCATTCGATTCCTTTTTATCGCACTGCTCGATAGCACCCACGTTGTCAACGGTGACGGCGGTGCCGTCGGCGTCACACCGGTTTGCTTCGGATCTCTGGCGTTAGTCTAACCTTGTTGAGGTGTCGGGTGTTTCCTGGATGCAAAAAAAAACAGCACAAGTTGATGTTGGTTGCGTGGTTCGGCTGCGGTGACTTTACGGGTAAAACGCATTTTTTTTGACGCAGCGCTCTGCTGTCGACCATGCTATTAATCATGCTTCTTCGGTAATTATATCGATTTTGAATACACGACGAGACCAGATAGATCTAAATGTGAGAGAGAGAGAGAGAACAAGAAAGAGTTTATTTCATAATACTGAACAATATTAGGCGTCCCTCTGGGCCAACTGGCTTCTCGAGAAGGTGGTCTTGCGCGCTGAGCAGCTTCCGCTCGAATGACAACGATGAGACTCGACGTGGAGCTAATTTCGTATTGACGTATGCATTCACAAGTTGTGTGTGTATTTTGAACTCTGCGTAGAAATCACTCATTAGAAGCCTGATGCCTGTTGACGAGCACCACAACACACTAACGCTTATTAACAACAACCCCCCATCGTAGATCGATCGCAGAGCTAGCGAACTTGCATGACATCGCCCATGATTCAGCTTTTCCAATCTAACCAAGCCAATCTAACCTTGCTCGAACTACAATTAGCCAGCACGTACGATGTGTGCTCAGTTAAAAACCACCCACTCAACTGAGCTATGAGTAAATAAAGATTGGAATAACTAGACAAACCACTAGGCTACACAACGTCTGCTTGGCGACACTAACCACACAATGCTTACGAGTGTTCCCCTCTAAGCACATTGAATTCTATATCAGCGGAGTAATATATGTTTTATTCGAGCATCAGTCAGCTTGACCAATATCATTTGGAAGCATATGCAACAATCATGCTGTTGTTGTTTTTCGATTTCCAGCCTCCTTGGTTTTGGATTCAACCATATTCGCATTATTTATCATCCATTATGATTATGATGATTATTATTATTATCATTATTCCTATTGTTCCTTGCCGTCTCTAACATTGCGGCTTTTGCCGGCACCTCACCGGAAACTTCAGGACTACATCGAGAATCCTATGGCGACCAATAAGAAGAAAGTGATAGCCGCGTCGGCGCCACCCTCGATCAAGAACAACAACGCGGCTAGCCAAGGAGTCGAGGACAAAATGAACTCGGCCAATCTCCAACCGCCGCCTCCGGGAAAACCACCATCAGGACATGGTAACGTCATTGGCGGATCCAACGGCAGCGGCAGTCCGGCCAAGGAGTCCCGATCTTCGAACCAGACCTCTCCCGCGAACGGTGGGAATCCGTTCGGTGAAGGCGACGAATGGGAAGACGAGGACTCCGAAGGTAGATGCGCCTCTATCTAATTATCTAGCAATTAATCTATCATTACTGATGTATCGGAAATTAGATCAGCATTGCAGCACTTTAATTGGACGACCCCGAGTTGACTGAATTTGTACAAGCCTGAGTCTCATCTCGGATTCGCACCGAACACGAGGCAAAACTGAGTCGTTGAAGAACACGTTTTGCATGTTTTTGTACGTGTTTTTTTTTTCGTAGTCTTTTTTTCACAGAGTTTTCTTTGTACGTCGAAGAATCGTAAAGGTGTCGTCACAGCATTTCTAATGGACAATGATCGACAGAAATCCATAGGTGATGTTGCTTATCGCCTCCACCGCGGCCTTCATGCGACTTTTCCCAGTGTGTTCGTCGCTCTATACATTGTTCCCTTCCCTAATTCTCTAGTGAATTATAGCGGCCGCAAATTCTCGTTGACACGACAGTTTTCCTCCGTTGGTGAGAGGGGGCCCTTCTCAATGCCACTGTCGTCGTCTGTAGCTTCATCTCGTCGATGCGGGTCCCGATCACGTGAACCCTACCCAGCGTCTCTGATAGCTTGTCTCTCATGTTGTTGCCGTTTCTGTCGATTTTCCTTCCTCTGTTTGTTACACCATACGCTTACAGTGATACCTGAGGTTGACGACGGCCGGCCGGGGGTTGCCGTGCGAGCGTTATACGACTACGAGAAGACTGAAGACGATGAGCTCTCGCTACAACAGGGCGACCTATTCGAGAAGCTTGAGGACGAGGACGAGCAGGGCTGGTGTAAAGGACGCAAGAACGGCCGTGTCGGACTTTACCCCGCAAACTATGCGGAACCCGTCTAAAGCGCGGAAGACATACGCCGAGTCATTGAGTCGCCAAATATAAATCACACACATACACCGAAGTATACAAGATACAGGAGTTAAACAAGATCACAAGCTGGCTTCTTATCCTGCTGTAAGAGTCCTGTTGCATTGATTGGGGTGCGATTCATTGGGGCCTATGGGCGGTCCTGATGTTCGAAGCGTACAAACACATTATGCATCCTACACACACTCAACGCCGCGGTGATTATCGTGCGACTGATTGCGCTGCACGAGTTGGGCCCACTACGTCCATTGACGTTGGGCGTAATTAGACCTATGCACATGGCCAGCAAGGAGCTCTGATTATAGATATCATTGTAAACGACCCAAGTGATCGAATGAGTGGTATCGACACAAACATGACTGGTTCTTGACCAAATGATACCCATTCTAACTAGATGCCATTATCCGCCATAGGCTCGGAATTTGTAACAATTTTAACATGGGATATACCGTAGATACAGCAAGAATAACAACAACAAAAACAATAGCATCAGCGTATGACATACATGATAGAAGCGTCGATTGCACCATTTAAGAGTTGTCGTAGTGTGATTTGTTGCGAGCTGGTGCGGGGCGGCGATGAGTGTTGTTGACGAGTGATGCGAGTGGGTGTCCTTGATACACGGCAAGAGACGTCAATAGAGAACTAGGCTGTTTTCTGCCCTCTCGTCGTCGGCAGGTAACATCCACGGTGTTTCTGTGTAGTGCATAAGACTCTTTCTGCACGCCAAGGCAGAACCACCAGAAAAAATTCGTGCGGGGGCCGCGGGGGAGGGGGGCAACCGGAATAACGTCGACAGATTGAGGCCCTCTTGAAAGCGGCGGCGGCGAAGTCCCGTATGTCCCGGACGTCCTGAATGAACCAGTACGAGCCGTTGGGCATGTTCACGTTGTATAGTGTTAGATAGATATGTAACAGATATAGAGTAAGCGTCGATGAGAAAATATCGAAGCAAAAGTAGATCGACGACCGAGTTGATAACACGCTGTTATTAATGCCCCCGCTGACCCTATGATTGTCGTCCATATGCTAAGGCTACGATTGATTGATATGACGGCTGGGGAGAAGTCTAACGGTAAAGAAGCTAGATAAATAGAGATGAGTTGAGTACGGAGATGGTGAAAGCGAGAGAGAGAATGACGGATGTTATGAAGATGATAACGTCGAGTGTTACTCGTAGACAGGAAGATCTACTATGGTCCATATTGCCTATAAGGTCAGAAATTAGCCAGACTCGACAGGCGGAGAATCAGCGCCAAGAGCCACGGTAGAAGGCGGCAGTACGGCCGAGTGTCTGAAAGGAATCAGCTGCGCTTGCTCGGCGTTCACTAGCGACAATATCGTTCTGCTAGTGACACATTATGTGGTAAGCTACAATCGACGAGACGACGTCGATGATTTGCTTGACAACGCAAACAGCTAATGGAGCCTCGACGCAGAGTAAAAGTAATAAAACAATTAGTAGAATCAATGAAAAGAAGACCGCGTAGACGGGCTAAGGAGGCATGGAATTCATTATAAAATGACTAGTTTCCAAGTGAGATGGGACCATTTTTGGGTCCGCTATTTGACGGGAGCTACGTCGGTATAACAATAACAATAATAGTAAGAAAAAGAAGAATGACAATAGTAACAAAAGCAGTACAGGCTTGACACTTTCGCTGCAACCCCGGCCGCCCGTAAGAGCGTCCAAAACCAAGTTGAAATGCGTACCCACAGGGAGGGTCCGACGAGGCGATCGACGCCGCGGATTTGCCGCGGATGAGCGCGTTCAATCCCGCGAATGTTATCTCTTTTACTATCAGCCTATGGTTGGCATGGTTGCTTGCTATATTCGTACAAGATATTGTTAACTAATAATATAACAATTCTCTGCTGCATAACAACGGGTGCCCTAATACAGTCGGTCGATGAAGTACGAGTGGGCCAAGGGGTGTGCGTTGCTCTGCCTGCTTCCGGCCGCGCAAATCGTGATGTCGGAACCGACGTGGTAGCATTTGGCCTCTTGCGTGGCGTAAAATACCCACAAAGCAACGAGAGCAACAACTACCAACAATATTATACAGACATGAAACATCGTACAGCTTGTTTGAGAGCTTGCTTCAATCTAATGATTCTAACAACAAGTACGGACAAATGAAAAATCGACCATACGCCGATAGCGCACACGGAGGCTATTACATATATATATATAAATGTTTATCATCGTTGGCTTAAGCATACGACCTTCCTAACCTAGTTTTTTTACCACGAAAGCAGCCGGACCAGAGCATTCAGAGCGACGGGAAGAGCATGTGATTAAGGTTAACGTTGAAAATCATAAAACTGTTAGAAAACATTCACGTGTAAAACTTGCAAAATTTCATGTTGACCGATGACTTAATATCGATAATGATGATAATCCCGATGATTATGATAGTCAATAATGTTGAGATATCTATGTACTAATCTATGTACGGCTGGTTGATGCCCCGGAACGTTGACGGACTGTCGAAAACAGCGAGGCGCTACTATGCGTTGATGCGTTTGCAATATATATATATATATACATTATATATATATATATATATATATACATTTATATATATATATATATATATATATATATATATATATATATGAGTCTATAAGATATATATACATACAGAGATGGATATAGATAGAAGATGCGTGATGACCGGGCCGGGTTACGGAGATCTTGGTGGGCGAGCTTTTCCAAGGAAAAGCTCACATTCGCCGAGTAAGCTGATGCAAATTTTCGCGAGACAACAAACGAACACAGCGGGAGCATGAGATCGGAGAAAGCCGACTGGATGCGAATCAGGCAAAAAAAAAATACGGCTGAACAGGAGGAGGATCCAAACGATAAAAGTAGATAAACCCCAACAGTAGAAGCATCCCACAGCCGGAGGCATAGGTACGTATGCATGCTGGCGTCGCAGTCGACTCGACCGGAAGTTCGGGGGATGCACATGGACAACACGTTTGGTAGGCGTGTGACAGTGTAGGGTGTGCCACGATAGTTGCGAAGTAGTTGCGGAGAAAAAGGTGGTGGCAACAACATTAACGAGACGTGTACGGGCGAGCGTCATTGCAGCGGAAAGAGGCTGGTGGCAGTTAATACCGTTAAGGATGCTGATGTCAAGGATGACGCTGTTCCACGCCGTTGCGAGCGAATAAAGATATGTGGAAGAACATATATTATATATAAATATATATATATATATATAGAGAGAGGGAGACAGAGTGTTAGAAGGATACGAACAGCAACGGACAGCGAGTGGAGTAAAACGAGAAATAAAGAGAAAGTATAATTTATTTGGGTTTAGTAATTGTTGGTGTTATTTTTCCTCTTGAAATTTGTCATTGGTGATATGGGAAAGCGCAATGTTGCATGGCGACCCCCCCCTACACGCGGCTGAGTTTGAGCCGAGGCTATTTCTATCTTGGCTGATTTCGATGTCTGCATTAAATCTACTATACTTTAGCTAATGGAACCGACCAAATGGCAGCTAGAGAGAGAGAGAGTTACAGAGTTCTTTGCGTATTTGGAAGCATTAGATAAGCTTGTCGTAAGTGAAATCATCGTGGTTTATGGAGTTACGTGAACTAACTTGAAATCCTTTCAATAGATGTGAGGATGTTGAGAATTAGATGAAAAATACACCTACATATGAAGAGAGAGGGTGGTCAAGACATCTCATTGATAGCGAATGATGTTTAGAAACGCTTGCTTCGTTTGTAATTGCTCGTGCTGTTTGGATTGCTTTCCGTGATTCCAGCAACAGTGGAGGCCAAGGATATATGTTTCGTGGATTTGATATAAATATTTTTTGAATTAAATTATTATTGTATTGTATATTTTCGAAAACGAATCCATTGTTACTGTGAATAAACTTACAATTTATTTTAACAAAAATACACGTGCCAGTATATCAAATGGTAATAAGGCTCCGTTTTTATTATTTGTGAAGGTCATTTGCGCCTTTCAGGTCACATACAAATCGAAACATAATCGAACCCCTGATGTTGCGGGGTGTACGGAGCAAGTTATTCGTGGTTAAGAGATGGTTCTACTCAAAACTCAGGACCCTTTTCGGCCCGTACAATATTTACATAGGTTTGTCGTCCTCCATGGATACGAGTCGACATGCTCTTTTCGTACTCTCTAGATTACTGTGTCGGCGCATCCACAAAAGAACTAGACCCTTCTCCAATCAACCCGGAGCCGTCGTTCCACTGCTCAAGTAACGTTCTATACATGAATTGATAATGTGGCTATAAACAGAAAATTCCGCATTTAGAATGTCTGGCACGGGACAGTTTTATCAGCGAACTTCTCAATCCAGGGATGCTTGATCGCCTCCTCAAGTGAAATGCGATTCGCTGCCTCCTTAGCCAGCAGCTTGCAGATAAGATCCCTGGCCAGCTCTGACACGTGTTGTGGGAAGCGGACCTCCTCCTGACAGATCTTCCGGTACGTGTCCTCCTGCTTCTCGGCCTCGAACGGAGCGCCCCCCGTGAGAAACTCGAACATCAATATTCCAATGCACCAGTAGTCCACCTGTAATGTCGCGAATTTAGAGAAGAAAATATATATATTCCATCATTCATGCACGTGCGCACGTTCGTGCATGCGATAGAAAGTTCGGAGGACTGTGGGCTTCCGACCAAAATGGTTGGTCTGAAGCCCACACGAGCTTCAACGGGTTTCATAGTAGTAGAGTGCCGTTGTGACCGTTATTTTCAGCGTGTAGCTCATCATGCGGCGTAAAATCATCTGCAAGTTACAACACAATACCAATTGGAAACCATACCCTTTGATTATATTCTTTTCGTAGAATCATTTCCGGCGGTAAGTAGTCCAGCGTGCCACACATCGTCTTTCGGCGACGTGACGGAGCGTGGACACTCCAACCGAAATCGGCTATCTTCAGTTCGTTGTTGACACCGAGGAGTAGATTTTCCGGTTTTATGTCACTGTTGTCAAACAATCACATGCAACAAACAGCGGCAGCAGCGGCCACGGTACGTTACTATCAACGATTGAGCGATAACTTTACCATCTGAGATTATAGACCACACGTGAGGGTTAGAATTAGCAAAAGTAGTCCGTTGCCGCGTATTTTCCCTTGGATTTCTTAGCTTTTGTTTTTAATAGAAAATTCGATTATTTTTCTTCTACTATCCACCAATCTGAATCAATAGGTCCCAACGAGCAATGGCCTGGCTATTCAGTGGCAGCCTGATCTTGGTGGCTAATGCATATCGTTCTGACTGCTGCGCCGTGGAAAGCACGAAAGGCAGCACCACGCTTTGTGATCGCTCGATTCACCCCCAGAGGTCGTAGTTTTGCTGAGATATTGTGAACATTACGCTGCCATCATATACGTTCGTTGGAGAAGGTAGCTATGCATGATCAGCATGACCGGTATAATAGGTCCCTGAAGAAATTCGGCTACGCAACGGTACCGAAAAGTCGTGTCTTCTCACAGGAAGTCTGTTGAGGGTGAGCTAAGAGAACAGGTGGGCGATGCTGTTCATCGATGCTATAGGAATGCAGCAAGCTAATGCGATTAATGCATTAGCCAGCCAGAAGATACACAAACTCGACAACGGCAAACATTGTGGAATTACTGCGTTTTCCATTAGCGTGAAGAGAGATGAGCATACCGATGGATGACTCCTTTTGCGTGGCAATAGGATAGAGCTCGGATCATCTGGTACATGAATGTGGCAGCCTCAGCGTCGTCCAAACGTCTCTTCGGTTTGTTTTGGATGTACTGTAAATGTTAAAACCGGTATATAAAATGTATTTAGTTAAAACTTCTTATGTGTTCAGGGAGAACAATAAGATCAGCCTAAGTAAGATCAGGGGACGAGCCGGTTTGAAGGTTGACTACTATTCACTGCAAGGTGATTTAACAAATGCATCGAACACATGTATAATGGATCGTTGAATTGAAACTACATTTAGTGATGTAACCACCACCGACATTATTGCCCGAGATTGCCACAGTGTATAAGCGTAAATCACTAGAAGGGAACTGCATCACCCTCGAGCTTCTGTTAGAGCTTCTCTTAATAATACTGATATTATGATCTCGTTAAGCAGACGTGGCGTTATGGTGCTTTAAGAAATTTTGTTGTGCAACGTCGATCTGGGCTGAATACAGATTTTCGCACAGGCAGCGAATGTCGACAGATTCAAAACAGCACCTCTCTGTCGACCTTGAGAGCAGGCGCGCCTAACTTGTTTGATATGAGATCGTTCAGTGTGTACTTTGTCCTACCTTGAAAAGCTCTCCGCCGGGCGCAAATTCAAGAACAAGATAGATTTTTCGGTCGTCCCAGAACCATCTATACAAGCAGAGGATATTCGGGTGTCGAAGATGCATTTGGATCTCAATTTCACGCTTGAGATTATATTCACACCGATTTCGTACCAGTTGATTCTTGTGAAGTACCTGTAATGAAATAGAGGTAAAGAGGCATGCTTATGTGATAGAATATGTATATCTAAAAAATATCTAATACCTCTCACTTAGCCGAATCATGTGTAAACCGTAAATCAAAGCATACTTACCATCGTTTGGTCTGTAATGTTACACATTGACAAAATCATCCACCTGTTCAAAAATGAAATTCGTCTCTCCATGCACCCTCCCCAATTGGGACCTGGCAACAGAAACGTTATCGAAATGTTTTTCGACAATAAATCTCTTCTTGGGACACCACCGCTCTCGTTGCACCTGAATACGGACCGTGTTGGATAGGAACAAATCTATGAGAAACTTTGGTCACTTCTCAAAACTTAACCAAGGCCTAAATATGCGTGATGATGACTCGATACGAATTCAGTGCCTAATTTGAATCACACCTTGCAAGCTAACCACTAATAGGTGATTACTTACCTTAAGGGCAACTATGAAATGGTCGGTTTTTCTGCGGGCGAGATAGACGTTGCCAAATTTCCCCTTTCCTAGTGGTCGGCCAATCTCAAAGTCGTCGATTGTGTGGAATCGACAGCCCGGCGGAATGTTCTTCGGGTCGCAGGTTGGCGGGTATGATGGGAGGCTACCTGGCCGCGAGTCTACTCATCCGTTATAAAAAGAACAGCAACATAGAACACGATACAAACAGCAAAAAAACAATTCGTGAGGTTGAATTGAAAGTTTGTCTCAAGATCAGAACGATACGGGAACGATCACTTGCTGCGACCCACGAGGTTATTACTACCACTCACTGAAGACAGAAGCACGATAGTAGATACGTTAAAACGCTTGTAATAAATGAACGCTTGAAGCTTGGCCGTCTTATGGTCGATGCTGGATAGCGATGAAGTATTGATGTATACATTGATATACACAAACACGTAAACGTTTAACAGCCAGAGCGGATTCGATGATCTGCTCTCTAGGGGCTAAGCTCGTACAAAGCATGACCTTTGTAAGCTCAGTTCGCTGAGCAATTAGCCAATACCTTCATTACAGCGTTCTGTTTATCTGCCAATCGAACCAGGGAAAATGCAACCGCCAATTGCTGGTGAATGCAAGCCATGGCAAAAAGACGTCATCATTTATCATTAATTAAATGACGCTTACTGTTACTTACTTATTGCACTTGCAGCTGACGGAGTCGGCGTGTGGTGTATATTGCTAAAGTTACTTAGTTATCTATTTAATGACGTCGCATAAGGCGGCAATTTTTTGCAACAAACTGCAACTCAGGATAGTCTTTGTATCAGATCCGATGCCTGCAGCCAATTGCCAGTGACCGCTCGGCGCCACAATAAAATTTTAACATATCCTTTGAGTTCTCCCTTCCTCCATCGATATTACGGTTTTCCGCCAGCGAAACAATATACAAAAACAATAGCACATGATAAAGACTTATTTCATATTATTGTTTGTCGTAATTTAAGCAATAATTAGTAATCGAGTTGGGAACCGGGTGTCAGGCCCGAGTCCGTCATGGTCTCGGGGGAGGCGATGAATTGCCTCTCTGCCTCTGCACAGCGAGGCAGAGGGGCTGCAGAAGGAAAGATTCGGCGCGTATGTGCCCGGTGGCGGAGACCCCCCCCCCTCAAGGACATTGGCAGTAAGTATCAATTATCAATAATAGGTGGCAGAGAGCGAATAGCGATGATCTAACTAACGTACAGGCGAGTGAAATAGAATCGTGGCTGGAGTAAAGAACACGCTTAACTCGGTATTTGAGGTAAGTGTCCGTTCTGCACAATGCCCGCAACGCCCCGAGCTATCTTATACATCTAGGCAATGATGACCGGAATTAATGACGAATGGAATAATGCGACTATCTTAGTTCATAGTAATCTAATCACTGGCGGGAATGCGAAATGTTCTGCGGAATGTAGTTCTCTTGCTTGTAGAAATCAATAACTCTAATTTGCTTCGATTTTATTGGTATACAGGTAGCTATCAGACTACAGACAGTTAGTCGAGAGATTTTTTGGGAACTACTGATATTTCAAGCTACTGGTTGGAAACAACAACAACAACAACTACAACATGGAAATCACTTGTAATGAACACAGGCAATTCACATCAATTCAAACGGACCCTTTTTCGCGGCGTTGTCATCTTCAATTGTTTCGTCAGCATCAGATATGCTGCCTACCGACTCGAAGCACTCAGAGGAATCATCCAGCCTAAGCTTAAGCGAATTTTCCGAGTCCATCATCCAGCACTTGTCACAACAGCGAGAAACACGTAATTAAACTCCCGCGAAAGCGGTGGATTGGTCAGAACTCTAACCGCCACTTCGAACGGAAACTCCTGCACAACGACTGGCGCCAAATTTAAAACCATAGAAGCCTTCATAGAAGGTTCGCTAGCTAAGCGGAGGTCATTGCCATGAATTTTCGAATGAGTGCAGAATGAGAATTATTTCGACAAAGAGAATTATTTCGAATTATTTCCAAATTAACATCGTCGTGTATGTCATTAGAGGGTCCACAGGGAAAGAGAGAGAAAGAAATATACATGGAAATATTATTTTTCTACTTTCTAGAACGTTAGCGATTCAGCACACCGGGCAAATGAGACAGATTTTTTGTTGAACGTATTGTAATCGAAAACAATTTGTAGACTAGAAAAAAATGTGCATTGGAGGTTAGATATTGACCTAATGGAAAGAAGACACCATAGAATGATTCCATGTAGAGGGATGAGCAAAAGTATTGAGACACTTAATACATAGGTTACAAAATTCTCTAGAACAAGCGCGGAGTACAATTGGACCACTGAGTGTCTGTCTCGATGACATGTGGGAATTCCGCAGCTGGGAATTAAATCACAATGAATACTCGTTGTATCTAGCCAGTTCATGAAACATTGAAAAAACTTCACGCTCAAAATTATACTAATGCAATAATAACAACAGACACATGGTTCATAACAATCATCCGAGTCGGCTCACTTCATCGACTTGTTATGCGATGAGAGAGTGGAACATTGACTTGACCGATTGACGCAAACCCCTTTGTCGTGTTGGCGCACGTGTCTCATGCAACCCTGCTGTTGTCCATGTCAGCTCGTAACTGAACTATTTCGGGCTAATTCTCAGCCAACATTTAACGTCCACGGTATCGCTTTCGCTTCGATATATCAGCTCTGGTCTAATGTTACCTGATCGGAGCAGAGTTTCGAATCCCGTGGCGTTCGGACTGTCCACCGATGTAATGGGAAGGGTGCTCAACGAAGTCGTCGACATGTCCTCATAGGCAGATGACTTCGAAATCGGAGCTGAAGGGTCTCCGCACGAATAGGGAACGAATTCCAAATTCAATTCATGGTGTATCATCGACATCGATGTCCGGGAAGTTGACAGCTCGTTGTTGTTTACAGAATGGAAAGTCCAATACCGACTTCGCTCGAAGTTCGCATCATGGAGACGCCGTGAGCAATTGAATGAGATCAGCAAAACTTGAACTGCTCCTCGGGATAAGTGCTGAGCACTGCAAGAATTGGATCAATCGCAGCCAGATGTTGTGGCGTTCACCTTGCTGCCAGTTCCTAAGCGTTGCAAGAACATCCCGATAGCCGTGGAATCAACAGGATAGTCGACCGCAGTAGAGAGTAGATAGTGATTCTAGCAAGAGACGAGATGATCATTCCATTTCCAGTTGAATAGCATTCTCTGTATCACAGCCACAACACCCTCTATACGAACAGACCAAAGGGAAGAGGGAGTCTCGAACGAACAACGATATCCCAATCGGTCCGCCACGTGCAAAATCTGCAGAGGTTCAGCCAGCAGAAGGCTACAGCACAAATTGCTTTCATTTTCATGTAGAAACAAAAATAACACAATAAAAACAATGCCGTAGCTTATAATAGATTCGAAATTTGTATTTACATATGTGTATGTTCAACAATGCTTTTGCTATGTATGTTGGTCTCTATTGTTCACCATCCGTTGAGTCGTCTTATTTGTCATATAATCATGTGTCACGTTCGAACGCGTGTGGTTTGTATTGAACAGCGGATTTTGTTTTTATTTATTTATTTTTGTCGGCGTCCTCGCTTCAGGACGCTTATTTTCCAATTTCTCAAGGCTTGCCGAGATCAAGGAACCCAGCTAACAGAATGTGAACCTGCTGTGCGACTCTGATCGCATTGTAAAATTAATCATATCTATTCAAATTGTAAGCAGGATGCTACTCTTTGTTCGAGAGAACGATTTAGTAACGGTTGGTGTATCTGTCCAAAAAACAAAACAATACTGACGTGCTTCTTTCCGACATCTTTCTTTCCGGCGTTTACATGCAGAGCTATACTGCTAAACGCGTATCGTCATCTACATTTGAATGCCCAATCCCTATTCAACCTATATATTTGTCCGTTATCGCAGAAACAGGCGCTATTCCCACGCTATTCATTCGGACTTATCTACGGATATACATACATGTACCATATACCGCACTCACCCCATAATGAGCAACCACTTAAAGCATGGATTCGATTTGACGTTTTGTTCCGCGATTGCGTTAAGCTCGTTCAGCGCACCTCTAACACACCGCTATTCGACGCAATAATCGGTCGTGTCTTGTCGAAATCGCGCAACAGAAACTGAATCAGAAGATTCTGCGAGATCTCACGCCTCGTGACGAGAGAGAACTTCTTCGGTTCAGGTGGGCACAGTGGGCAGTCATCCGGGGTCGATTAACGCCGAAGCTGCTTAAGGATTCAAGCGATGCTGAACTGTAGTTTGCCATCTCAGATGAAAACTAAACAAGATCTTGATAACTGCAGTCCGGGTGTGTATTTTGGAAGCTGCGCCGAAACCAGTACATATGTTCTTACTTATATACAACGATGCACCTGATTGCAAATGTAAGGTCATGAACAAGCCAGGATACATAGTTCGCGGAAAAAACAGAAGCACACTGTAACAAGGCTAAGCGCAACTGACTAAAGCAAAATTCGAATGATGGAATCGTACAACAAATGAGTGCGCTACGCGATAGTGATTTCCCGTCTCTGCACAAAAGTGTTACTACCTTTCATGACAGCGCTACAATACATACAGATCTCGGACTCGGAGATTCAGCATCCGGCGCTCCCCTCTAAGACCCTCTTTGTCGACACCCCGTGTTTTGTTTATTTAATGTAGTGGAGCACTTTTGTGTACAAGACTTTCTTCACTGCACGTTCAAGACCTTCGAGACGTAATAAGAACTGTGGGGCACATCGGACTCTTGCGGGATCGGGGGTCGGTGGCGGTCTCGTCCAATTACAGCAACGAACCGTGATCGAGCACGATGTTCTGCAATGCTAGCATTCCGGTTATATGCTCCGGTGTGTGCTCGCTAGGGTAGTCCGCCACGGCCGAAGTTGACCTAGATTATTGGCTAATCTCGAGGGTTGTACTCTGTCTCTACACCTCGCTGTAACTCTCGCCGGTGAGGAGATTCTCTTGCAATCGGTCCAGAGCTTCCTTGCATTCGGGGTACGCGGTCGTCACCGCTTGATGGAACTCTTGTAGAACCGATTCCATGGGTTCCGGCATTTCAATCGTGCCAATCTGTCATAACACAACAAACAAAAGATATGGACGGACAAGTTCGAATTAACTAATTCAGTGACAGTCAGATTGTTATCACCGTCCCTCTGCACGAGTATTCTTCTTAATCGAAATCAAGGTGTACACGAATTCGTCCTACGCAGTGTTCGATGTATCGGTACATATAATATATTGATGAAAATTCAAGTTACACCACTATATAAGACACTAGTGGCTGTGTGATTTGCCGTCGTTCGTCGCACTGCCGTACACACGAGCTGCAACGTTTTTTTATGGAAAATAACCTGCATTCACTCGCATGCGGTACGTAATCGACTCGGGGCACCTATGTCCTGACAAGTCTCGAGTCTCTCTATCAAATAGCCACTCGGGCGGGCAAAGGTCTCCTAGAAGCAGACTCGGCGCACAACTCACCAATGGGACGGTAACAGCGCGATGCACGATGCGATGCTCGAAAAGGAACTGAGCTATAAATCGACTCTTGCGAACCATCTGAGCCAGAACCTGGGTCGCCTCACACCACGAGTCCATCAGAAGCGGCTGCACCTCATCGCTCTGATGTTTGTAGATGGAGGGCATCTTAAACCTGTTGTTCCGGTTATTCTTGTGGAAGCCACAGAACACCCAGAGCACCTGTATCGAACAGGCCAGCGCGACTCGGAATGGTGTCGAATCTTCCACGTTCACCTACACGCAGAAAGGGGACGATTAGCGATTTGTACGTAATAACGATACATCAAGAATCTGAACACAAACGTGAGGGGTGTTAAAGGGAATACCGCCAGAACCCTACCATTGCTGAACGTTTCATCGTTAGAAAACAATACAATGATTGAATTGAATCCAATTATTATTGAATAATCGATAGGTACCTTAACAGTGGAAAATACTGTGCTGATTGCTAACACAGGCTAGCGCAGAGTACGTAGTACGTAGTCTCTGTGATCTATTGTATACACGCGTCGATGACAGCTGAAATGTTGATCAATTTTGCTGTTGCTGCGTGTGTTCACGGATCCCGTTCGCTTCAGTAAAATTCTGGTAAAGCTGCTAACAGTAATGTCGGGCGTCTCCGATAACGATTATATAATAATGCTAATTAATAATAATAAAAATAATAATTATGACAGTATAAAGAGGATTATGTACAAATCACATCCTATCCAATTCTAGCTAGGTAGTCATACCTGACAGAGTTTTATGTTCAAGCAAGCGAGATGCATTAGAGCTTGAGCATCGTATGTTTTAAATGGTTCCTTCTTGATCATCCACTCGGTGAGCGTCTTTGATATGGCGTCCTGCAAGTTCCGCGTATTCGGTACAATCAACGAGTCGAACTCGACAAAGAGAAAATGCGTGGCACTAATAAGACGCTTATCCTGTGACGCCTGCAGATAGATAAAGTCAATAAAAAGAAGCACCAACGACCAAAAATACGCGTCATGTCAATGCACTCGAACTGATTGAACACATGTGAAATTTAGTTGGGCCAACATCGGCGAAAGACGTATCGCTGTGATCTGTGAAACAAAGAATTACTCGCTAGCAAGGTGGCACTTTGGACTGATTCGTTTGATAGATATGAGGACACACAAAATCGGGGACGTACCTTCATTTTTGGCAGTTCGACACAGAGCGTTTGCAGGGCAAATTGCATCAGTTCTTCGTTGCCGTCCCACAACTGAAAGTTGCTTCAAGTTAGACTCTTGCATGAGTATGAATTATCCGTTATTACTGGAAACAGCCGTCGGTCCGATGGAATCATTTTTGTTCTCGCTAGCCATAGAGATGGATTTTATTATGAATTTATTTTTGTCTTGGCCCAATGACAATGTATCGTAATGTGTACTGCTGTACTGCTGACATAAAGAGTAGCGACAATATGCTGACCTACTGAAGAATGCGATAAGCGATACCGGGAAGGGTGGTGCTGTTGAACATCGTCAACAGTTCCATAAGGGGGGGCGGCCATGGTGTTAGCATGCATTAGCATGGCAAAACCCCCCCTTTAAAAAAAAATAAATATGCTCACCTGTGAGATCAATTTTGATCCTTCGCTATTGTTGCTGCTGATAGCCTCATGATCGAGACGAGCCAAAATATTGAGGCAAGGCTGGGTCCACCGCAGGCGAGGGCAAATAGGTGCGACTCGGATCAGAAATGGAGTAATGACGTCCTCCAGTGTCTCTGAATCGTTGAGAGCCCAGCACGTAATCACGTCGACAGCTGCGTGCAAGAACTCCCGCAAATCGGCATTCGTCTGCGGGCAATGTGTTGCCGGGGACGGGGGGAGATATCCCGGAAAAATGTGTAAACAAAGCATATACACACCGTTGTCCGTGTAATACATAGAGAAACCTTTAGAGCGCAGCACCATACAGCAAACACACACACTCACACAGACAGAATAACATATCTCTTCGTGCTTATTGCAGCCACTGGTGATTAGCATGACAGTTCTAGAGATTCAAACGAAAGCATTTCCGATGTTGACTATTTCGGTGTGGAAAATAGAAATGGCCGATAGGCAACATTATAGTAAGCGAACGTAAAGAGACTGGCAGGCTAACAAGGTATTCTATTTCGAAATGATTAATTATTACATAGATTAATTATCTCTGCGCTCACCTCGAAATCATCGTCTACAAGGAGCTTATCGACGAAGTTCGTCACCTCTCCGCAAGTCTGCATGTAACACCTTTGCAGTGATAGAATCTTCTCTGGCTCCCAGCACGTGTCAGGGACGTCATTCGCCAACCTGCAGCAAATCAACTCGGGGAGTTAGGTCGACGCTTCGCATATATTCATTGAGCACACGGCAATTTTCAACGCGCACGTGAATGTTAGTAATATAATGTAAAAACAAAATATTGCGCTGGCACACAGCGTATGTATCCACTCGATGGATTTATTCCACTACATAGGTTAGCGCCTCGTAGCCGAGCGTTACTGGTCATTGGTGCGTGACACGAAGAGCTTTGAAAATATCGTATATTTTCGCATTTACTCAGATTAGCTGACAATATTTTGTGTGGCTGCCTCTCGACGCTACACACATATATATAATTGTCGATGATTAATGTATTTGGTATATATTGGCAGAAGTACTGTCGTTCCTCCTTCCCTTTCCATAGTAGTAGAAGTACTTATATATATTATATATATATATATATATATATATATATACCATATTATATTGCTTTGTGGAAACGTTCATGTTTCGATTACCTGTCTATCGATCCGTGGACGATTTTCAGCCAGGCACAAAGGCTCTGGGTCTGAACCTGCGCTTCAACCTCTCGGAAGGTTTTCTTTTTCGCCAGTGCCACACGAATCTCGATGGCGGCCAAGTTTGTCATCAGTGTGATAAGTACATGCGTTTCGGGTGAGGTGTCATTCTGCCGAGAACAAATGATTAACAGAATTCCGACATCGAACAAATTCAACATAGCTCATTAGGTTTCATCCATTTATTTCGTGTAGGGTTGCGCAGATTTCTGAACGGGAGCTCTTCAATGGGGTAACGTTTGCTCCGAGAAATCATAGAAGCGTATTTTTTGCTTATGTACTACTATACGTTGCCTTATGCTATAGGCGTCAGTAAGCCTGCCTGCCTGCCGGTATGCGAAATTGTACTATACTCATGAGATTTACGCATGGCGCTAGTTGCCGACAAGCGTGCTGTGGCACACATTATCTAGGTAACACATGAATAATTAACACGAAATATCGTCGATAACGTATCTACCAGCCACGATGCGCCATAACACTGAAACAGAGCGGCAGCGAGATACAGCGATTTGCGTCGCATGTCACAGGACAGCCTGGACTGGAAGATGTCCCGCAGACTCTTCCGAAACAAAATAGCATCCTCATCCCGAGCTGGAATACTCAGCAAACCTTCCTCCTGGAAATCGGAACGAAGACAACAACGAGTCAGGACAAGATTGATAAATTCGGTTGGATACCGCCCACAGCATTGATCTGATCTCCAATGGCAATCACACGTCGTCGCCTGCAAGACATGCAACTTTCGGAAGAACTGTGCATGACTCTTGTGTCGGTCGATTCGTCGAATGTATGTATCGCTGTAGCCTCGAAACCTGTGTAATTAAGCATTGTATAATAGTAAGCAGCAATGAGATTATTGTTGTAATGTCATGATCCTTGCTGTCCTTGTTATGCTCACCTCTTGCGCAATATTGTTGAGTAGGGCGGCCAGTGATTCGCAAAGCTCGAATTTCTCCTTGTCAAAATTTGAATGCAGCTCGAGCACCAGACGATGCACCCGATCGAACACCGGATGGTTCATAGTGATCCCGCCAGCAGACATAGCCACGACCGACACGCGAGCCGGCTACGTACGCTGTAACTGTCTTGAAATCAAGCGACGTCACGCGCGATAGCGACTCGCGCTAACGACAATTTGCAATGTTCAGCTTGCGCGCACAGAAGCAAACAGCATCACTATGGGGCCAGAAAACAATCATGAGTACACCCGCCGGACAGGGATATTTCTCTTTCAGCGATGCACTGTGTCAATGTCGATCAGTTCCGAGCTGTAACGAACGAGATCACAGAGGTAGCGAACGCAAACGCCGCCCGGAGCATGAGACACCGCTTTGTGCATGAGACGTTATTTATTTGCTTGCGGTAGTAGTTCAGCTAAATCTCAACTCGGAGGTGTCAATATTATTGTGATCTGCTAAACGAACGGAGATGGTGGCCTGGCGCGCGCCGCGCTTCTTATGGTCGCGGCTACATGAAGGATTCGAATCAAAGAAAGAGAATGAGCAGCTATAACATAGCAAACAAATAATAGATGGCTCAACCAGGGAAATAGTAGATGATCACGCAACATCGGGAGATTTATAGCAGATTCGCAACTAGTGAGAATGTCGGTAGCAAGAAGCTGCCAGTGGCACAGCAAGGTGCGTGTATGCGTTTACCCTCGATAGATGGTCATGCTTTGGCCGTCGGTGCCAGGCATCTAGCCATTGGGAAGCCCGGCTGCGCGCATGGTGTTCGAAATCTGACCAGCCTAATAGAGGTCGGTGCAGACTGTGGCTATTGTTTAGGGATAGAGACGAGAAAGTGGAGGTGTATCTCGTCTTTTGGTAAATTTTTGGCGCGCCAATTACGCGCACGGCACTCCGAGTCGAAGTGGCAACTGTTTGGTCCTGTTTAGCGTTTGCAGGGAGATCTTCCCCGCATTGCTCAGTCGTGACAGCAGCAAACAGCATACAGTAATATACACCAATGAACATGCTTACGACATTTCGTCCGATCGCGCCGGCGTTTCTGTTAAGATCTTCTACCGCTAGCCTCCGCTTGTATTCATCGCGTTCAACAAGCAAGAGATCGAATTCGGATCTGCCGGCCGAACTACAGGAGCGGCCTGAGGCTAAATATACATCAGCTTACCATCAGCCCGGTTTTGGCCGTATCTACGATAGGAAACCGACAAAGTTCACGCTACAGAAGGGCAAGGAATATTACTGGTCTGTACTGGACGCCTATCTCAATACATTGAATGTTACATTATAAATAAATACTCATAATTATAATAATAATATAATACTGTGACGTGCAGTGTTGTACGTTGTATACGCTGACATTCTGTGTATACGGGAATTCATTCCTCTATTTATTCTTCGTGTTTCGTGAAATTTCAATATTCGCGCGTGTTTTCCTGCAATTCAATTGCACTTGTGTATTAATATTATTATTCAAATGCACTTCGTGTATTATTATTGCATTGTCAACATTATTAGGGGTGTGAGACAACGCTGGCTTGTCGACTAACGAAAGGTCATCAACCATTTATGCGGTCTGGAGCAGGTGGATCAAAGGAGCAGTTTGATTCAAAGGTTCCAAAAAAAATGTCAATCCATTATTATTGATGATGATTATTATTACTATTAATCCATTATAGATGATTGTAGAATTGGGGGTCATCTCATTTTGATATGCATAAACTAGTCGAAAACTATCACTCGTGGCGTATTTTGTGCGCGAATCTCCCGAGTGATGACCCCAGATCTTGTCTAGCAAATGGTTTCCTCCTGTTGTCAACTATTGTTTGTTGGCCCAAGTATGTTGTACTGGGGGGGGGGGGGGGGGTTGTGATCATCGATTTAGCGGACCTTGGATAATTCGAAAAATTGGTTACTTTTTGTGAATGTTCGAGATGCAGGTGTACCTGTGGCTGGAGTCATAACCAGCCTTTCTGTGACGGAAAGCACGCGAACCCGCACTACAAGATCACGCTGAAACCGATGCGCATTGTGCCGGAGGAGACGCGCGAATTCTGGCTGTGTAACTGTAAACAGAGCAAACGGAGACCTTTCTGTGATGGCACCCACAAAACGCCAGAAGTGATGGAAGCTCCCCGAGTGTATAAAAATAATTTCTAAGCGGGCGTCGTACCGCGAGTCGACAACCAGCTCCGATCATTCGAAGGCTAACTTAGGTGATGTTCACAAAATATATGATTTTTACTGTAGCAAATACGATTGACGCCCGCCACTCAGACTGATTTGTTTGTCATCGTGGTGCAATTGTTTGTTCAAACGGAAGTTTGGCTGATAGACTATTTTGCCTTGAACATATTTAAACCTTTTTTATGAATATGAAGAGTGAAAGTTAGAGAGAAAGAGAGAGAATATGCCATATACGAGTATATGCCAAGTGGGGAATATGTGAGCTATTGCATGAACTTTGTTTAATAAACATTTAGGCGGTTTTTGGTATTTAGCAACATTGTGCGTTTTCATAATCATCTACATTAATCATCTATATAACCTATATCGCTAGGGACAGCTGATAGAATCAAACCAATGCTCGAACGAAAATGGTTGTATCCACCACGAGATTGAGTCGATTGAGTCAATACACACTTGTTTCAAACTGTACCATAGCCCCCCCCCCCCCCCAGTATTTCAAATAGTTAATAATAGCTACTATGCTTGGTGGATATTTTATTGCATTAGAAAGGAGAAACCTTTGGGATTAATGTCCGTCAACATACTTTAGGACAAAGTTGAACAGGCCACATAGGTCTGCTTTAAATAGAAATCGTAACAGATGCTTGCTCGTATCGTTGCAGCCGTAATGAGGCACCGGATTAATAACTTCATAAGTTGCTCCGCGTTCGAATACCACCTTGAGCTAATTTTAATCATTCATTACCTCAACACGATTGGCACGTCGCGGTAACCTCTGGCCGTGGTAATTGCCACAGTCCACAGAGTCCCTGAAGGTTCAGTTCGATTTAAGGTAAATATGACTTTCTATCAATAGATAGGTTGACTGTACATAAGTTGACCCGCCACTTTAGGCAGTCAATTTCGAATCGATCTCGGTCGTTTGCAGTCGCCAGCTACAACCAATATTAACAGCTGGTCTCTAACAACAGGTCTCTACGTCTGATTGCATCGGCGCTTTAAATCACACCTAATGTTGTTCGCCTCATTACGAATGGGTGCGCTTATCCATGCGGCTTCTCATTAGGCTACTTGTTCGGTTTCTGCCGCTTTTCAAGGCGACTCCGGATACCTCAGCGAGCAGCACATCGACCTCTTCCCGAGTTTTTCCTTCATTTTTTTCCTCTCTTCTTTCTATCTAACTCTTTCTCTCTCTCTCTCTCTCTTTTTCTTATCTATCTGTATCTCATCTAGAGCAAAGTGAGATCATATCATACCATCAAACGTCCATTCATCCATCTTGCGGCAGTCAGCTGAGCAAGCTCTTCGAAGTGTGTCTCGCTCGTAGACTCTGAAAAGGCCAGCATCCCGTCGCTCGCACCTCTCCACAGCGGCTTCTGTTGCTCGAAATCGTCCTCACGCCGCCAGCCTGGCACTGAGTGAAGCAATCTCTTCTATGTCCAAAATCATATGATCGCTTCGGCTACGGTCGCTACACGAAACGGCACTTGGTAGCTCACGAGAAACCATTCTATATTAGAGAGAGAGCGTTGGCATCGGCCGGCTGTTCGTTCGTTCCCGTCCCGACCACATCCCTACCATGTCGATCCGCAAGTGCCGTGTAGTCGAAGCGACGCGATTTCAAACCAAGAGAAGATGCCTGGAGGTGGTGCCACCGCTGCCGTGCGGCTCAGGGGTGATCAGCTAGATTGATAGAGAGAACTCAATCGGGAGCATTCGGTTGAGTTGCATGTCGTCAAGAGCGAGCGAGAGAGAGAGCGTACGCCCTGCAAACGAACGGGTTGATTTTCTCTCTCGCGGACAGTTGTGTAAGACCCCGGTGCATACGACTGCCTCGACCAGCAAGCCACACGCAAATATCGCAACTCCGTCTCTCTCTCTCTCTCTTTCTCTCTCTCTCTCGCTCGTTCTGTCTCTGCCTTCCGAGATGGTAGCAATGGCAGAACAATGCTTCTGCGAACCTTGTACCTTGTATCTTGCCCCCTCGCAAATCCGCACGAAGCAAAGGCTGCTTGCTACTGTGCCTCGTATGATGGTATCGGCCGGGGTGCGAAAGTCCGAGTTCGCCGGTGTACGGGTAGATAGGTAAAGATGTGCTGGAAAGAACCTCAAAACAATGGCGAAGATCGAGCTGAGACAAATGAGGATCACCGATCGAAAGTGGTGCTGGTGGTGGTGAGGGGAATCTGACTTAGGGGATCTGATGACCGGTCGTCCGTTGAAAACATCAGCTTATGGCTGAACGCATCCGATCGAATAGTTAATCGCTAGTGTTCGTTTCACCGGTAGACTAAGTCGGTGACGGCCGCGCTTCTCTTCGTCTAAAGCCAGGTGTTTTTCTTTTTTTTCGATACTCCCATGCTGGCGGACAGTGCTACCGAGGACGAGAGCCCCCCGGCAGTGGGGTTTCAATTGGTTGTTTCGACTTGTGCACTGTCATGCTATGCTGTTCTTCTTCATTGGGAATTGCTGTGAACAATAGCTGATAGCACAGAGCCAGCTGAAAGAGATAGAGAGAGAGAGAGAGGGATGTACTCGACGAACGTAATGAAGAGGATAGACACTTGTAATTCAAAATACCCCTCCATAAGAAAGTTCGGTAGAAGGAAAAACTCCGTTAAACTCTGTCCACTATAATCTATTGTGCTTTTAAAACACATACTTTTATGATGTTTTTTTGCTTTCTTTATGAAAGTTTCTACATATTCAAGTAATCATTGCAGCTTGTTCAGGTTGGCTGGCTTCTGGATATACGTCACAAATGTGTATGGTCACACAGATGGTCTGGTAATCTCAAATAGAAAGAAACGGCTGTATGGCAAGAGACGTTTGTGTGTGTCCCCGAAGCGGCCGAATGACACCGAACGTCTTCGCGACAAGGAACATTTGTGGTAGGGGCTGCATATCACGAATATGGCTGCCTACGAGCTCGGTCCCGAAAGACCACCACAATTCCGTCGATCCGTTCCAAGAGACGCGTCACAGACAGCTGAGATCGACACGTCCAAAATACCTGCATTCGCCCTGCAGGCGTCCCGGTGAATCTGTTCAGGTGACGCCCTATTGGGCACTCCACGATGGTAAAGGACCAAAGAGCGCTAGGTTGGGTCCATCCGCGAACGTTCTCTTGTTGGCCCAATCTCGTTGAATTTTCTCAAGGGCACCTTTCCCCTCTCAGGCTAACACAGACAGAGATTGCAAACTTGGTTTAATATCACGCGTTCAAGTCGTAAATCATTTCGATTCCCGTTTGTCGTTGAAAGGTTATCCACACAACGTGCAGCTGATGCCACGTCGAAGACATCGACGTACCTCCACCGATGATAATTAGTCATTGGACACTGATCACACCATAGGTCAAGCACAAGTCGCGATCACGCGGGCGGATTGCCCATTAAATAGCTAATAAGGCCAGATCATTATTCTCTAATCTAATCCGCGTCGCTCCAGCGGGAAGATCGCTTTCCGAACAACAGATTTTCTAAAGCGATTTGCACAAAAGCTAACTAAACCGTTGAAATCGACGGTGGTCCACGGTGGGGCTCGTGTGAAAATCAGGAACTCGCGCCTCTCCCTGGTGCATTACAGAGTTCTGCTGGTTCGATGAACAATACCGTGGTGAAGCAATTAGAGGCTCTTCACAGGCAAGCGCTCATGCTGGCGGGACTGTGCTCGCGAGAGACGGGACATGTTTTAATTTTCCCAGCGATAAGCAAAAGAAAAATGCAGTAATCAATTTTGATCGTTTGCTTATGCTACATATCTATAAGCGCAGGATTTTCCACTATTAACTTCGTTCCAACAGTTGAATATTCCAGTAAAAATATCGGTGGCCGATACCCTCCCGATTAGCATCCGCCTCGTCACGGTGAGACGAGGCGAGGAGCAACTTCTTCTCACCAAGCGTCTGCGCTTCCAACCATCAATATTTTTTTTGTGTACTATTAAGCGTCACACTGAGATGATGTTCATACGGATAATTAGCTGGCTTAACTGCTTCATAATCGTAACCTGAGCTGTGTGGAAAGGTGATGCAAATTTGGCTCTATTTAGAGTATTACATTGATTCTGATGGTTCATTAAGTTAGTGGGGGCAAACACGCGCATGAACGTTACTTAATGGTTTGTAAAAAATTGTGTCGAATTAAAGGGCGTCGCCAGTTTTGTCTTTCAGAGATGCAGATGCCAAACGCAACGGGCACTCTTCTCTAACGGTTAAAAATATAGTAAAAAAATTGTTAAAACTGATTGAGTTCAAAACGGAAAATTTTGTTAAGTATTCAATAACATTTCAATGTCTTGCCAATAAGTGGCTCTTTAAGTCAAGCCGATTGACGCGACTCCTTGTTCAGGCGACAAAATCATGGTCTCCAGACCGATCAGACCTAATCATTGTTTTTCGAGCTGACCCTCGACAAACCTCCCTCGAGCTGTTCCCCTATCTGACAGGCCTCAGCTCTTAACCTCGTCCAACCAAATTTCTCCATTGTAGAAGACTCCGTTCACGAGACAGTCAGTCGAACTTCACAGCAACCATATCTAGATTTCAGTGTGGCGTCTCCAGGAACAGCGCCAGGCCGTTCCTCTAACCGCACCATCAACATTGCTTTTGGGCAGCATTCTCCAATTAAGTGACCCGTCGGACCACCCAGACTCCCCCGATATCTGCTCATGTTTACAACCTCGAACAGCCTTGTATTCAGCAACACATGATGAAGTGGCCAAGCAGTCAACTGCCTGGTCGCAGTCCTGTTCCAAATTGAGCCCAAGCCTTATTCGTTATGAGCACGCAAGTGTTGAGCGAAAGATAGCCCAAGTCGTCAGCTTCTCGTCGCTTCGATGGAAATCCGGCGGTTTCCGAGTGCAGTGGGGATCTGCGCCGTTCGAGGTGTGATAGAATTGTGAAGTGGCGGATCAGTGGCTTCGTCAAGAAAGATTGCAATGCCTCTGCACAGGGATAACCCCCATTGATTACGAGGATGTTAGTTTGGAAGTAATTTAAAAAGCTCGAGAGTTTTCGATACCCTATCTGCATTTCGCAAAATCAAGCTCCTAAGCTCTCTAAGAGATGAGAAGTTATCGTTGTATGTTGCAGCTTCCCGACGATAGGATCCATTTGTCTCATCGCTTTCTATTGATTTGTTCGCGAAATGAGCCCTGGAGGTGTAGCCATGGTGTAGTGAGCCTATACGGTTGATATCATTAGGGTCTCCTCATTGAGATTCATGCCATGTCCGTCTTCATACGTCACACCGTAGTGATTTTGGTGTTCTTGAGTTCTGTGTCGACATCGGAGTCTGAACTGAAGCCACAAATACTAGTTTGTGCATGGTGACTTCCAGGAAGTCGAAAGGTAGCTGTCATCGTCGTCCATCGTTGCCTTGCCCGCAGACAGTAGATCTAACATATTCACCAACCTGTTGCGACAAGCCGGTTGAGAGTCTTCCACGCATTGTTCAACAACAAATAGCTAATTGATAGAGGCAATGATGCCGCACGCTGCCGACGTTCACGAACAACGATTCGATGCATCTCGATTCGCCTTTTGGTTTGGTGCGAAAACGAGAGTTTATTGACAAACTTTACAGTTTCCCGTCTACCTGTGTAATCTATTATACTTTTATCGCAGGTAATACTACGCTGTGTTCCTAAGCGATACTGTTTCATCATTTTTTAAGCCAGCCAAAGCTGAATTTGTAAAAGACAGACGGAGAGATAGATGGAGCCTGTTCCAGAGTATTGTTGCCGCATAGCTTAGCCTTTCGGGTCCTGTTACATGTTCCGTGTCTAGGAATCCGCGACGGAGTGTCAACGAACGATTATTATATTCATTCCAGGAGAGCAATACGGCCAGTGCAGACATCAGTGCTAGCCTGCAATCGCTCTACCCCAAGGATCCCTTGTTCAGGGCGAGCCTGCGTCAAAGGGCTTGATCAATGTAGACCCAGCACTGCTTTCATTGGCTCGTTTTTGAACGATTTGAACCATTCACGTGACCGCCTTGTGATTACCTCCCGTTTTTTTGACTGGATTTTATTGTTGTAGACGCTGTGGTTACGATGGTGAAAAATGAGCGCCCTTCATTAAAGCCGTTACAATAGCATCAGATTGTTCACTCGAAACTCTTCGTTTCCCATTGCGTGACATGTAGGAGAACTTTAGCGTTTGGAAAATTGCACTTCGATTAATAATCCTATAAAGCTTTACCTTTACCCGGCTTAAACGAGCTGCCAGTTTAAATTCAGTTGCAGTACAGGATATACGTCTTTTGTACGTGTGGTGGACATGACCACGTTCATATTGTTTTACATATAGGTAGATCAGCTAATGATGATCGACTTCTGCAGTTTAATGTCGCCAACGTTGACGTGCGGCACTGAGATCTGACCCTCTAACTCAAGCAACATTTCGATCGGTTTTAATGGGTCATCGCTAAAAGGGGTTCATTTCAGCTGCAAGGCTGAGAAAAACCAGCGAAATACCTGCCGGTTATTGGCCAACCTCTTCCGGGAAACCCACAGCGACCTTTGGACTTTCGTTAAGCCGGACGGATCATCTTCACCCCTCTCGGTATTTTCATCGCTTTCATCCACTCGATCAGCTGCCCTGGCCACTTCGACAAGGCGTCGTTGGTCACAGTTTCAATGTCGATATCATTGTTGGTTGCAGTGTGGTTACTCACCGGTGACCTGTGAATGCTAACAGCAAACGCGCTGACAGCTGGGAATCTTGCAGCCCTCCCAGTCGTGATTCGAGGGCACACACCTCATATAAGGAGCTGCGTATATCTACTTGCCGGGAAACAATCAGCAACATCGAATTATAACGCGTCCATGTGCGATTGATGCGGAGGGTAATGTCGTCTTCGGTGATGGGACCGACTTGGACAAGTCGAGATCGACGAACCGCCGTACAGCCCACAACTGAACTGGGTTGTGAGTGTGGTGCTCCGTAGTGAACTGGATGGCACGGCAAAAACTGCTGAAAGCTGCCGCAAGCTCCGTGTTGCCAAAAACTGGCTGAGGATAAGCTATTCTTCTTAATATCTTGTACTCAATTCCCAGCCGCCCACAGCTACAGCACACTATTTCCATATCTCTTCTGCAACACGGCCTATGTCCGTTCACTGTATCGGTACTCACGCCAGCACGCTACCACACTACCCTATTACGTGAGTGTAGCCTGCCCACAATTTAGAGTGTGGTAATTTCCCACGGTCATTGCGGAGAATTTAGAGGACAATTCCGAACTAATCTGACCTGTTGATAGATTCCGGACTAGGATACGTCCGGACTAATCTAACTTGCTGCGTCGCCATGGCAGGCACCATTTTTCAAATTTTACGACATTTTCACGTCGCAGCGGTCGCAGAGATCAAGCCCGGGCACGTGAGCTACCATTGGCGTCGATTGATTCGGGCCATAAGCCATAAGCACTCCGCGGTGCTGCATAGTAAAGCAATCGGACGATTCGTTGATGTGCGACTCGAGGCGGGACTCCAGTTCCCAGCTAGCCGTCATACCTACGAGACTCGCCGCGACCAAATTCTCGAACACAGAGTTACTGCTTGACTCAGGGAAAGCCTCCGTTCAGTACACAACACATAATCATTCTCTGCCGCGAGTTGCGCGCCCAGTATGATAGGACAGTTAAGACGGAGGAATCGTCTCTCCCCCGCAGTTTGTATACGTGGTCGACGGCGTCGAGAGGAATTCAGGCTCGATGTCAGCGGATTTTTCTATTGTATCCCGGGATTCTGTTTCGTCGGCTTTTATTCCATTGGGAGCCGATCAAGGTCTTTCTCGCAATGAGACACCTCGAGATTAGCTGTTCGCTGTAGAGAGGTCCGCAGGTGAACCCTTCTTCAGAGGGAAAACGCAGATGGCGGCAGGAAATGACAGCTTTCGGTGGAACGAGCTCTCATCTCGATACTTGGGTCGTCCATCTGACATTTTCAAGACCTGAAAGTCTGAAGTATATATATATATATATAGATATATATATATATATATATATATATATATATATATATATATATATATATATATATATATATAACCTCCCCCAGTATGCACTCTGTGGTGGATATGTCGCATGTTGCTTGTTAGACAAACGGCTGCACCCTCCCAGAATTTCCAAGTCAGGGTGGATCGGATTGAAGCCTGTAAAACCTATTCACAAATCAATGTATCTCTGCTCGGTTAAGACGATCTCGAACAACACGACACTAGAGCTCTTCGTAGAGAGAGAGACGGAGCTAGCCGTCTTCGATGTCAGCAAATGCGCAGCACTGTCTTACATAGTGAGTTTGGAGCATGATGGGGAAATGCGGGGGTTGTGGGGTCGTTCTGAGAGGCAACTCTCAAAAACGTCCTAGTCTCGCATCTGTTACTGCAAAACCTGTGCGCTACCTATCTTCGCCACATCCCACAGCCTCATACCTCTTGTTTGGAGGAAACATGAAAATTGAGTTCGGATCGATACAGTTGAGTGAGAGTCACAGGCTGATACATAGCGTCATCGAAGTGTACGCATGGCACTGCACGATTGAATATTAACTTTGAGATCGTTTTGTTTTATAATCATAGTCTAATACCAATTGTAGTAAGAGTTGAATTTTCAACTTAGAAATACAGCGCGTGAAGGATGAAGGCCCAATTCAGCTTTACCCAGTTAAATAAAGAATGCTACTACTACAAGCACGGCCAGATGGTCGACATGGCCACCAACAGTATCAACTCTCAACTGTGTTAGAAGCAGTATGGAGTATTAAGGACTCCAGCATGGAGTATTAAGGGTATATGAATACTTTCCGCCTGGTATCAATATACTCGGCTTGAGCAGGTATATATGTTGCCTGTTATCAGCTCAAGTGCATTAGACCGGTAGATATTGTCATTACTTGAACTGCGTGGCCACCCGTCGAATCGTCGTTATGAAAATGAAGACAATTTCGCACATCATTAACAACTGGGACACGGCTCCCTAGGCCAATGTTAAGTCAGGGCCAAAATTTCGTCAAGATTCGAATCAATAAACGCAAACGTCTCTCAGCAGAACCCGCTTCATCTTCTGAACCCTGGCAGAGTCCATCTCCTTTGCTTTTTCCCTTGAAACCCCCCCACAAAAAAAAAATAGACAACCCCTTCACCACAAAACGAATTGCTATTCGTTTTACTCAACGAGTGACAGCCATCTGGACGGTAGTAAACAAATCCCCTTGTTGGGAGCTGCTCGAAAAAAATGCCAACATCAAACGTTTCCAATAGTTTCTACTCGTTTTCGAGATTGGCCTAGACCACAATAGAATAGTGTCGTGTTCTTCACATTTATTATTATTATTATTATTCTCATTATCATCATAGACTATTTGATAGCATTAGATACTCTATTCAAACATACAATAATTAATCTCTACTCCGTCTGCGCGGGTCCTGTTATTTCCCCATTGAACTTTGTTGTTCGATGGTCGGCCATCTATCGCAGAGGTTCGAAACGAGCACGCCACAATTCTGCGGCGCACGGGGACCACTCGCGCGGACCCCCCCATCCGCTCGTCCTCGCTCTGTCGCCCCGGCAATCGATTCGCCAGCGTACGGGAGTGATTCAAGTGTTTATTCATGATACATTTCAAGGCTCCCTGTTACCCTCGTGATTTTCAATTGTGATAATCTCAGCCTAGTACCGTGACACGTTTTCTTATGCATATAAATTCTACGTTCAATATCCGATTAATTCTCGAATAATGACTCGATAACGACACTCCAAATGGCGTGTCAAAAAACAACAACAACACGTTTTTTTTCAATTATCCTTCTCCCGTACCCGCAACCGTGCGTGTCGTCGTTACAGCTGGAGCTGGTGTCTCATGTTCACGCCACTGGTCTCGACTGGAAAATACTAATCTCTTCTTATCGAAATGCTCTTTTCTATATCGTATTCTTCCATATTAATGGCGTTTTCAGCATTTTTTGTATTTTGCAAATGGCGCTTATTCATATCATCATCATCAAGTTGTCTACAACGAGTATCGCTAGTCCACTCGAGTGGACTGTGCATAATTCTTGACCCCTTGATACCAATAATGACAATAATAACTGATGCAAGTTGTTGCAAGCCGCTAGCTTGCGATCCACACAGTATGAATTCAATTTTAGATTATTCCTGACGTATTACGTTGTATTGTTCAGCATCTAATATAGTATGATCTAATAATCCCTAGAACTAATTCTTAATTATCGTATGTTTGAATAAATAAATATATATGTATATATATATAGTATGACAACTTTCTATTACGCTTTGCCACTCGAGGTAGTAGTGATTCATCTCTATTATATTGATCTACCTTCTGACGTCCAAAATCGAACGCCATTTCCCGACGTTATTCCATCAACCATCCGCGCGTTACCTGAACCCTCCAGACCGCCTATTTCAATCTCTGCAACCCTCGTTGTTCGTCCCAACTCACTGCCCCCGCCAATCCGTTAGCCGACGCGGCCGTCCCAGCCAATCGAAGCGCACACCCGCGCACTTGCCCGTAGAGGTTACGACGCATGCGCGTCGGACCCACCAATCCACCAGGTGAGCTTCAGCTGGAAGGTAGTGCGAGCTCGCCGCACACAACCTTCCAGCTGAAGCAAAGTACGATAAGCAACAGCAGCAGCAGCAGCAGCACCAGCAGCAGCAGCAGATAACTCTTATACAACAGCAGTACAACAGTACCCAGTAACAGTACACTGGAGCTCCACTCCGGCTGTCAATTGTACATCCGACGCGCTCCTCAGCTGACTACCCTCTCCACAATCGTTGTGCTCTTTCCACTCGCGCCGCCCCGGCGAACCCCGGGATGGATAGGCCGGTTCTTCTCGCCGGCGCCGTCGACTGGCGACCGGTCGCCAGTCTAGGCTACTCGGTCATATAAGCTCACTACGCCGGCGTCTTGAAGCAGAGAAGGAGCACTCTGCCCAAACAACCTCGGTTCATGTCCAAACCTGCCTCAGGTGGAAACCTTGAAGACGCGCTGAAGGCCTTCCTGTTGCTGCTGTTGCTGCACACCTGCTATTGCTGTTGTGGCCGTCGACGAGCGGAAATTTAAGAATTAGCTAGCTAAATTGAATAATAAACTACAGGCTTCATCAGCTGATGGCACTTGCTGAGACTGTCGCCAGCCGGGTGATTGAATCGCTACAGGTGTCGTGAGAAGAACAAAGCCCTCCCCCACCCCTCCATCTCTAGTTCATATTGATTCCGATACAGCTGCCGCGATGCTATTCCTGCTATGAGCTACAATAGCAATCCCGCAAACTTGCTGATAGCTCTGTTCAAGTAAAGTGGCTTCCACTGACGGCTAGTGGAATATTGTGCGCGCCCGAGCATTTAATCTGCACGACGCACCGGTGTGCTGAAAGTTCCTGCACGCTCTTCGTCCTGTTCCATGGAACGTATCCGGCATGATGACCCGTTTCCCGATTGGAATGACATCGACATATCCAACATCGAGGGTAAGTCGTCCCCGTTACAATAGACTTCTGTGTGTGTGTGTGTGTGTGTGCGTGTTCGATTAAGCTGAGGAAACCCTGGTCTTGTAATCGGTGCATTTTCAACTAGAGAACAGCCCGAGTGTCTTAATACTTTCCGTTGTTAAGGTCAAGTCGCACAAGCAAGTGTATTGCCAATGCGCCACCCAGCGTACGGTCGCCTAATCTGAACGCACCATTACTCACATTTTTTCTCTGTTAGTGTAAGTCGTATATATTACTAGGCCTGTTTCTGGCAGTGCTTTCTGTATTGTATAACATAATATTAGTATTACGCTCATTAATGGACATCACTGCTTTTAGTGGGCCCAGCAATGGGGCACACTCTCGGGCAAAAACCATTTGTATGAAGTTCGGGCGTATGCATTTTTCGATGTGTTCCAAAAATCAAAAATCGATGTCGTCATCATCAAGCAAAACGAAATTGCCGATTCCCATTGATCGAAAAGACCCCGAATTTAATGTAGAACTCTGTCTTCCTATCGGAACGCGTCTGTCCGCTGAGTTAGGCGTCGGTCGAAATCGTCTAGTGTCATTGCGGCCTCGAAAGCGGCGGCTACTCGATGGCGGCCTCGCTGAACTGCAAATCAACTCCGACCCTATCTGAGTCATCTTAATGAAACGCAACTTTTACGCGCTTATATTCGCGATGAGGTCGCCGCCGGAGCTTCCAAGCGGCAGGGCTTGGCGCCGCTTGAAATCGTCAACGCGCGAAACCTGCCCGGGCGCGCATAGCCTGCACGGGCCCACAATACTATATTGTTTGGGTGGATGTATGTGTGCATGTATATATATATATATATATATATGTATGTAGCTCAACAAAGCAAATGACAAGCTCCACCACAACGAAGTAACGTAACGAAATGCGATAGCTAGCGGGCGGGGTGGGGGGGCAGGCCAGATTACGTTAGGTTTCGGATCTGCTGAGAACGGCGGAGTCTGCAACGGCCGTGGGGTTGAGAATTTGCACCAACCGTCGACCACCCGGACAGTGACTGGCGGGTGTTGCAAACTTTCACCAGTACTGTAGCAACCGTTAAGGCCCGCCACTGCTGGCCACCGCGAGTGGTGGACAGTTGAGCAGAGCACGATAGCCGAACACTGGAGGCTGCTCCACAGAGTGCTCCGGTGCTCGAATGGTGGAACTCGAACGTTGGCATGACATTGCTAGTCTGTTGCGCATCTATTTTTTTGTTACGGCTGTGACTCTCTGCGTGAGTGTGAAGTTGGTGAACTGAACTTGTTGTAGTGTTAGCGTTGATTTTTCGACTGCATCCTCCTGCATAATATTCTGCTGCTACCGCTATTGTCACTTCTATAGGCTGTGCGCGTAGACTACTGCTGCTGCTTTGGGTGGTGAGAAATTGCCCAAACTTACGATACGGCCCTGTGAACTGCATTTGGCGAGAAGAATCACTGTTAACAACGTTGATATTGCGTCATCATTTAACGCTGGACCGGCTAGGACAGAGAAGTCGAAGGCAGTAACGATTTGACTTGTACTGCTGTGTGGAACGGATTGAAATCGTGCCCGTTCAGGCTACATCTTGGGACTGCAGGCCGACAAATATATAATGGAAGAGGATAGCCACAAATGGCTTAGACCTTTTTTTTTTTGACAAAATGGCTTAGACCTGACATGCAATAGGCGACAGCTGGAATTAGCAGAAATGATTGTACCGCTTCGTGATAATGCTTAGTACAAGGTGACTATAGTTAGACGATAATTGTGGTGACATGTGGATGTATGTTACCAGTCTTTGTTTCGCGCTAGAAAACAAAATGTTTAGCGTTCTGTATTGAATAACTTTTTTTCTCCGTGACAGAAGTCGCCAGCTTCGCGTATCAACCCTCCGCTGTGTGTGATTAGACAGCGATAAATCTTTCGGAAATGACAGTTTTTTTTTTTTGCCACATAGTTTTGCCAAAGCTAACCAGGTGCAATGCACTTTGGTGTACAAGACACGTTGAGCATACAGGGCAACTGAAAAAAGAGCTTGCATCGCCACATTTTCGGTGTATTGCGCAGCATAAATCGTTTCTTCTGCATGGCTTGTCGCTGGGCGCTGGATTTTGGGGTAGTTGTAACTTTCTCACGGGATGAGAGCCGGTGATTAAACGTGACACAGCCGAAGTGTCGAAGTACCTGATTATACCTGACCGGTCGATATGACCGCTGCCGGATCTACGAAAGCTGTTTGCGCGTTGTTGGTAGAAGCCGTTGTTTCGCGCACTTGCTATTATATTAATTGTGGTTCGAGCCTACCGAGAGGGAGGCTAATTAGAGCAGCACCGGTCGGCTCAATGTTTGCACAAAGGTTCGAAAAATTAGCCCAGCAATCGCGATTTCATAGGGGGGAGAAGGACTACCATATTGCTTCAATTTGGGCATAAGCAGCTTGAGATCGTTGAGTAAGGGGCTGCTACTTAGGTCTCATCTATTGACTAACAAGGAATGAACACATAAGGACATTTTATGACGGCCCCGGGCCGTCATGACGCCCTGTCGTCAACTGCGTCACTGATTCGTGTATATATTATTACACACAATGGTATGAAATAACATGATGAATGAACATCCTAGAATAGTTGAACTATGCACTTTCTAATTGTGAGCCGATTTACTATCACAGTCACAGAGTGACAGGTGTTCGTGATACGACGATGCAGTTTGCCATTAATCTCATATATAACAGGATTGGCATACATTCATTGTACTCGTATTATAAGTGCCATTTTAAGCTATATTGAGCTATTCCTTCATCTATTCAATGATGTAGTAATGATCTCTCATAATCAAAACGTTCAAACACCTATCAAAGTTAATATCCCTCCCCCCACCCAACTGGTATATCGTCACGCCGAACTCGCTGCTCGAGTGAGGGCACCCTTCCTATAATACAATAGCAATGACACCTCGCTGCAGCAGCGATTGTCGACGCTATAACAAAGGTCGGCGCGATCACTGATCTGGTCATGGTTGTTCGGTCCCAATTCTCAACACGCCCGATGTCGGAAACCTTCGAAATTCTGAAGGTGTGTTTCTGTTCGCAATCACCGAATATTCGTAACACGCTGCTGTTTCAGTTCAGTGTCCGATATTCGATTTAGGTGTAGTGGCTAGAGAAAATTTTGGTGTCCATCCCTACGCATGCGCTTGCCACCTGAAAGCGTTTACTCTCACACCTCGATGTATCTGCGAGTGTGCGTACATGTGACGCACGATAACCTGTTAACAAAGTTGCTATCTCTGTTTAGCCACGTCGACTGGATGGTGACTCACACAGTCGTTGGAAGCACCGGTGGCTGCAGCTGCGGAATCGGCAACAACGCCAACAGCAGCAGCAGCAGCAGAGACGGTTAGTTTTTGACGTGACCGACGTCTAGTTTAGGCCGGCGCGCGTACATCGCCTTGTCAATGGGACTAGCCGGCGCCACGGCAGCCGGCGTCGGTGGCAAGCAATATGGGTCTTGCGTTGGACGTATGCCTTTTGACAGAAAAGATGCAGGAAAGCGAGTGTGCCAATGCGCACGAGAGAACACACACGTGTGCGGCGAGTGGTAAGGAGTGCGCCAGTAGGCTGGCTCTAAGTGTCCTCTCTGGGGCGCCGCGAACGTTCGTTGGCAAATCAACCCGGGAGCTGTCGACGACGGAGAGTGCAACATCCTGATTAGTTCTATTGCAAATAGCTTCGTGTCGACCAAATGGGAGAATATATATATATATATATATATGGACGTGATGTATGTATGTGGGAGAGATCACGTATCACAAATGGACACGTCGCGGAGGCCGGATAAATAAATCTCAAATAAATCTCGATAGAACAAAAATAGTCAACATTTTGAAAGGCCAACATCATCGTGAGACTTCTGACCTTCTGACTCATTGTATACTGAATAAGATGTTTCTCATGAGTGGGTGGGTACTGGTGATTCGCGATGCATTTGGGCTCGAACTAGCTGCGCGAGCCTAAGGAAAGATGCCTACAAAAGGTATACAATAAACGACCTGATTTGCACTGCAAGGCGAGCAATGGAGTTGTACACCGAGGAAAGCGGGTATTGAATAGACAAATCACCACATGGTGCCAGTCCTGTAAAGCGATTTATTCCTCCGAAACCTGTTCATTGAAACCCGTTCTGGCTAAATAGCATCCGGTGGAAACTACGTCTTTGCCGAACGGTTCTACTGGGTTACCTCAGGGCATTTTCGCGTCGGTCTAAACGAAAAATCTATGTAATAGTCCATTTTATATTCCATTGCTAACACAATGAACGTGTGTACCTATTTACTATGGTTTCCGGATGATGTAACAAGTATCCAACTCGTGTGCTTGTTAGTCTATCTGTTCTATACATAATGAGCACGCGAGCCTTCAGTCACCGGCTGCCACATTCGTTTTTCTTCATAAAATAGAAAATAGAGGTGTTATTCTATTCTACAGGGTCACTTTAAAGGTAAAGATACCGTTATGTATCTGACATGAAAATCGAAGCAACTTGTTGATAATATCTTTAATGATCTATTCAAACATACAGTAATTAGGAATTATTTCTAGGGATTGTTGATTCTAGAGACTTGTTGATTCTATCGGTAATTCAGAAGTTCGGTCTCTGGTTTTTCTCACATTTGCGTCTTTTCGGTCTTGTTGTTTCAGGAGCCTTTATTCATCAGGAACTTGATCCCTGTATGGGCTTTCCGTCCCAACAAAATGAAAACACCGGATCGGTGGCAGTCCCACCGATTGATAGTTACCACGGTCCAGGCAGCGAGGTCGCCGTCAACCCATGTTTGGTGGCTGGTCAGAACGAGATTTCCTACGAGGACTTCAACCCTGACTTCGTCAATGGGATTGAGCTCCTCAATCGACCAGGCGACTACAGCTTCAAGGTGAACACCAAAAATTACGATCAAACGAAGGTAGTGCTCTCCACTCGTTCTCGCCGTTCCTTGGGGGGGAATGGGGAAATCTCGTGTGTTTATTTCATAATGTTGTATATCTTAATATAGACTATAATTAGTGACGCAGTAGGGGGCGGCGTGTCAGACCGAGGCTGTCAGCGTCACCCCCGTGGAAGCCTATATGAATAATAATCATATCGATACAAGCAATGATTGGCAATATTCGCTAATCATTACATATACGTACTGAACAAAAGTTACTATTCGAATTGGCGATCGATGCAAATGGGAACATGCTCAACAATGACACGAACTGAAAAACGAACTCCCTGTAAATGTTAAATTGGGCGAATCTGCTCGAAAAACACTTCTACATCTCAACGTGCTCGCGTTTTCGCTTGTCGCTTGTCGAATCTGACACATGTACTCGAAACAAAGCTGCAAGTGCCCAATGCCTCAACTCGGGAGGCCAGAACGGGCAGGCGTGAGTCCAACTTCATCTTCGCCGTTGAGAAGGGCCGCCTCTATTGCAAGAGCGATGAGCTGGTACCGCTTCAGGTGATCTCGTCGGGAGCGGTGCCATCAGGAGCTCGCCTATGCCTATATGCCGTCTTCGATGAACAGGCCTACCGCTCGGAAAACGTCGAAGCCTGCCCGCATCATCGTAATGTTGGCGTGAAAAGCGGCCTGAACGACCGTGAGTTTCTAGAGGCAGGATAGTCTGTCAAAACAAGCTTGTTGCATTTTCTCTAGCGGACGATGTAACGCACATCAAATTTAGTTGACTTTAGCTCGTACTAATGCTTTTGCTTCTCGCCTAACAGTTTTCGAGATGTGCCAAAAAACGATGATATATCTTTTCATGCACTCGTACAGTGCACCTTTATTAGGCAAACGTAAGCGTATTTTAGTCAGGTAAAGATACACAGATGTTTATATTAATATTGTATTTGATTTTCGATGCGATTCGACCCACGGCCTTAGCACTGCTCGTCCCCGTGGTCCGCCTTGAGTAAATGATCCCATAGTGCTTACTTACATTGCTATCCATTTAGGAATTCCCATTGCATAATTCCCATTCCCATAGTTGTCCCATTGAGTCGTTGCGTCCTGCTCCTACCCTGTAATGGTTAGGTCATGCTATTTCCTGCAAGTATGTCCCGTCATTTCATTTCGCTGATCCTGCTACCGATATCCCGTTACTCAAGGTCTCAGGTGGCCCTGAGACCGGAACAGCAATTGTGTTAACTTTGAGAAAAGTTATAGAGCTCATACGAATATCTACATACATATAGCAAAAAGCGAGGGAGAGACGTTTCACGAATCACTTAAGATCACACGCTTCGATTGGTACACACAGTTTGAGATAGAACAGGCCAGTTAACTCGCACATGCAGCGTACTAAATCACAGGTTAATTAGAACACAAAAAATGGTTAAGGCTCATTGAGCCCAAGTCCGCTCTTGACTCCTAAGTGCTATTTAAACATGGTAAGCTCGTCCGTGTTAAGAATCAAACATATCACGCTTGGAGGTTACATCAACTCATATGGTCCACGTTATGGTACATTTTAGAAAAGGAATCCGACCTTTTTACAAAACAACCGCTGACACCGCGATCTCAAGTTTTGTGGACATCCTGATTATTATTATGAGAGCTTGCCAAGAAATTCTCAAAGCTTCGGTTTAAAGTACAAGGGTTCTCTGCTGGACTGCAGGTTTTCAGTTGAATAGCGCTTACTAGTCAAGACTAAACGTGAATATTTGCGCAATTTTGCTCTGGACTTCGCATGGACATTGCCTAGCTTTCAATACCAACTAAACTGCTCCATTCAGAGCCTTTCTCGGTGAGCGTTTAAAGGCCACCGAGGCGGCGGCGGCGGCGGCGGCACCTTTGGTCGGTGTGTGTATTAGGTGTGTTGTCGTAAGCCCTGCTTGTGCGAAATTTCGGCGATAGGGTGATCTAAAAGTCGTAGTACGATATCAAAAACCATGGCTTCGCGGTCAGCTATACATATATTGCACAATTAGCAACTGTCTGCTGACATTTTCACCAGCTGCACATCAACTTTAAAACCACGCTGTATATTCGGTTATGAGTTTGACCAGTGCGTGAGGCCGTAGCTCGCGCATGTCGACTATTCAATCAAACCTGGAGCAAAATGTTTCAACTGTTTCCGCTGTGTGCCACAGCAGATCCACAAACAAAAACGAGATCTGCTTCCGCAGAGCTTACCATTCAATAATGTGAGTGTAACTGAAATTCCATTGTATACATGTATATGGTAAATCGTAGATTGAGAAAGTGAGCCGCGTATATCAAACTGTTCCCATTGTGTTTAGCTTCACAGTGTGCTCTGACGATTACTTCATAAACGTGGCCGTTAAGGGTACACTTAAGTTTACGTTTACAGTAGTACACTTACACATACGTTTCGCAGATGCCCCCGAAAGTCACATAATCCATAATGGGAAAGTTCCATAGTTGGAAGTTCCACGTTTTTTACGAGAATTTTTACGAGAATGTTTCTCATTCGTCTAGTTAAATATAGAGAATGGGCTTTGCGTAAATTCGTTTTTTAAAGAAATCCAATTGGCTCGATCCCCCCCCGTATACCCTGTTATATTGCCTAGACTATGTGGGCCTCGATGATAGTGGTATTGTGGGTGTAATGACCACCAAGGCCCTGCTGCTTCAAGTTTATCGCGTTCGGCGTACGTGGAAGTTAATGTGAACATCTTATCGAGTTGGGTCGCATCTGAACAACATTTGAATATCATCTATGGACCCTGTTGGCCACCTTCACCCTCTGTTCTACCCTCAGTTCGAAAGAACATTTTGGACGTATCATTTTCGGATAGATAACGCGTCGAAGTATGCCTTGTCCATCTATGCACAAAATTCATAGTGAATAAATATTAACTAAAAATACAAATCCTTTATTTACTATGTTATTCAACGGCATGACGTGATTCGCCCCTAACGATCGAGTTGGGTCATGTGGACTTATCGAACAATGCAAGCGCTTTAATGGGGAATTGTTGGATGTATGAATTTGCCCTACAAATGTTTGGCTTTAGGTGTTTTACGGCCATGCTGTGTTTTATGTTCAGCGCATCCGCTGGTCTACCGAGAGAAATTCGCCCCATTATAGACGAATGAAATTGTTTCTTCAGCAGAGTTAGTTACCCGAGTAAAATATATATGCATTATTAACATTATTGATAATCCCATCATAAAACGACAAAAAAACCAAATGGATATTATTCGAATTAACGTGGTTTTCTTTGCTGTGTGTTTTTCTTCGGAATCCGTCCCGTTGTGTTCTGCCATTAGCGGAGTTTTTGATACGAGCCGGCGATGGCGAAAATGCCGAGTACCTCCGACAGCCATCCGGATCACGCTGTGCCTCCGGATTGCGTGCACGCAACGCTGGAGGGGAACGGCACGTACTTCGTGTCTCCCTCGTCCCGGAAATCACTAACAACATCATCAGAGTGAGGTTCACGTGCAGGAACAGCTGTGCGGGCGGCATGAACCGTCGATCGACCACGCTCGTCGGGGTGCTCTGTTCCCCAGCGAACGCTGTGCTCGGCGTGAGCTTTATTAGCGTAAAAATCGTATCGTGCCCTGTGCGCGACGCGCGTCGAGACCTTGAAAAGTCTGAGCAGGAGCCACAGTCTGCCGCCAGCGGCTCGAGCAGCGGTGGCTGCGGCATCGACGGCGGTGGGCGTGGTGGACGCGGTGGGCGTGGTGGGCGCGGTGGGCGCGGTGGGGCCTCGAGCATCGATGGCCGAAAGATTCGGCGGCCCGCGACAGCCAGAACCGGGAGAGGGTCGGCGAGAATCGGTGGCGGAGCCCTCCGAAAGGATGTCAGCGACATGAGCGAAACCGGCACCGCTTCAGACAACGAGGAGTTCGTTATTCATGTCCGTGGCAGGAAGAACTACCAGATGATCGCGATGATGGCCGAAGGTCTCGAGCTTCGTAGGCAGAAGCAGCGCTTGGCGAAGAAGACTTTGGAAATGGCAGCGAGGAACAATGGCAATATCATACATCGAGCGAATACTCATGATAATAATAATAATAACAATATTAATAACAATAATAATAATAATAACAATATTAATAACAATAGCCAGTACAGCAGAAATGACAGCAATAGTGAGATGATGCACGTCGACCAGGATAGTAATCATAACGTCGACAATAATTACATTAACAATGCTGACAACGTCGTTGTTAATGACGGTAATATTGTCGACTACATTGATCGACATTTACGTGCTGATGCCAGTGGTGATGTCTAGCACCAGCTTGCTGCAATAGCGTTCCACAAAGTCAATAAGGTGGAACCGTATGCAAGGGGTCAACTGGGGCATTGACGATAGGGCCCTAGTGGTTCCACAGTGCCATGACACGATATGATTGTCCGGGTAACTGTGGACAGGGTACCGGTGATACGAACTTTGAGTGAGACGCTTCGCTTGCAGTGGAACAACATTCGAGGGAGGCCAGTCGGCAAGACAGCAACCGTGCGATAGCTTTGCACACACCCACACACACACTCGCACAGATACAGAGACGTTCGGCTTGCGCGAAGAGCAAGCGTGTGCATTTGCGCTCTCCAGAAGGATTTCCAGTTGCAGGAGGTGGGGTACCTAGACACTTCAACCTTCCAGAGGAGTAGCACCGTAGATACTTCGATGTATCACACGTTCTTACTTAATCTCATTCACTTTATAAGATATTTATCGATTATTTAAGGGTGGCCTTCTCATTAATTCCTATCTGCATTTACCATAGTCGTTTCGTGATGAACGGATGTTTGAACGAGCTTCAAAAACAAAACAATAGAGAAGAACGATCATTGATCCAAATTTGCTAGAACTATTTTGGCCCCCAAGGGCATACGGGTTGCTGCTCTCGATAAGCAGCCGTCCCACCAATCAATGCGAACGGTGCATTGTCACTTATAGCTCTGTATAAGTGACAATATATCGAAATATCTGTTTCAATATATCGAAAGCTTTCAAGCATTCGAGCCGTGTAGAAGGCCCTCCGTTACGTGGGAGGCTCGTCAGCTCTGTATCCCAAATGTGACCGCCCGAATCACTATGGAGCCACAAGCCTTCCCTTGATCTCGACTGGATTGAATCTACACGGACCACGATTTTTCCTAGCTAGAATGGGCCAACTCAAACAAACAAGGGTCCAGAACGACAGACAAATTAACAAGAAAGCCTGCTCGCAACTGCATTAAGCGAACAACCGATGTGGCGAGTTATACTCCGTCCAAGTCACTGCGTGACCGCTGTGGAGGAGAGTCGCGGATCCAATCGTGTGAAGTGATGACGTGAAATCTAGTGATTAACAAAGATAATTAACGTGACTACGCTCGTGACAGCTGCTATCGTCATCAAAAGTTATATAAGAGAAATCCTTGAATTTCATATGAAAATATTATATAGTATTATATAATTTGCCTACTGATACCCCGAAAATGACTACAACGCGAACATATTTATATAGAACATATTGCTCAATCATCATAAACGGAACAGCTGAGCTAAACAATGCGATGATAACTATCGTGTGTAAACAATGGGGTAATTATCACTTTACATGCGTGGACACGGCGACGAAATCTCTCGACGTGGCAATCGGCCCCCGAGCGTGTCACAATACATATGAGCGTCCTCTCTGCTGGTCGATATTTTCAGAGGACGCAGGACCCGGCGACCCGTCGAGAGATATAAATGCTCAACAATTATATTTAACCAGTATATTTTAAAGCTATGTATTTGTGCCTAGATTCGTGTGTGTCTGTGTGTGTGTGTGTTCGTGTTGACGGAGAGGATGGGCCAGCAATGACTGGTTAGTTGTCGAGTCTTGTGCGTGATGTAACGAACTGTCCTTGCTATGCAATATGGCTACAAGAAACTGATGCTACACAACGATACATAGTCGTAACTACGGACGATTATACGCGCCAAACGAACGTACGAGACATGTTAGAGTCGTGCATGGTATGGCCCCGTGGATGGGTCGTGTTTTGCGACGATGGATCGAGTTGGGGTTAAGTGATGATGAGTGGCGAGCACGTGTTATCGGTTCACTGTGTGGTCTGAGGGAGATTACATAATGAGCGAGTTATAGCTTAGTAGTTACGTTATGTCATACTTGATCGACGGAAAGAGGAAGAGAACGCTTTTCTACAGTGAAATGACGAAATGTCTGTGGCCTTCCGTCAATACATAGATTATGATATATGATGAGCGCAGAGCCGACAATCAAACGAAGTTTATATATATATATATATATATATATATATAAGCACTTCTACTACTATGGAAAGGGAAGGAGAAACGACAGACAGTACTTTTGCCAATATATACCAAATACATTAATCATCGACAATTATATATATATATACAGATATAATTTTCTAGAATCATTCTTATTATTATTATTATTTTGTATCAAAGATAATCAAAAGTATACAATAAAAATATTTCGTTACATTAACGCCAGAAGAAGTACTCATTTTTCTACACGTGTTGGCCCACATGCATGCGACTGAATCGCAGACTTGATCCATGACGTTGTCAAAATAGCAAGGCTAACAACATTATCATTGTCCCACGAAAGATAAAACGACAACAACGTTCACTGACGACAAAGTGACAACAACGTTCTCTACAATTAGAAACAACACATTTACTAATTATAGCTTCAAAAACTGTTCACGTAACTGTCTGCTATGCACTTTAAGTTTCTGCATTCACTATAATTGGATTCCCTGCTCGTTCGTGTTGGATGGAAAAAACTCACGGCAAAGCCTCAAGAAAACGACGACAACGGCCGTATGTGAACTCTATCATTATATATATATGAACTCTATCGTTATACATATATATAAGTGTATATAATTATATGCTATAGATGTATCGTCACCGACACTTTTTATAGGAAATGTAGGAACATCAATGGTGATGAAAATCCACCCGCTACCCATTATATTGTTGTGGATTTTGTTGTTGGTTGTCGTCGATTCCTTCGTAACTAGTAGCCGGTGGTGTGACTTTATGTCGTATCGTGACAGTGAAGTGCCTCGAAGTGCGGTTCGCCTTCGGCAAGCGGCGATCTCGGGGATCTCAGCGAATCATACATCGCGGACGGCTCTTCCCCGGCGAGGTGCGTCACGTTCTCCGTGTATCACAAGCACCCACACCTGCAAACGGTGTTATCTGCATTTAGGTCGTGTGTTGAAAGAGACGGAGAGATAGAGAGATATAGCCTGCTTGCCTAGGTTGAATAGCTTTCGTGTTTTAATAGTCGGGCCGGCAGAGCTGTGTTCACACTCATGCCCGGTGATGGTTGAATTGGTTCAACGTGACGTCAAATGCGTGACTGACGCAAGACGCTTTGAAAAAAACAAAGGGCGCGAAACACTTCACTAGCGTGCCAGACGATTGTGACGTCCTGACATGTATTGGAATATATTATAATCTATAGTAATTTTTCTAGCACTTAATGTTTCGTCCGAGGCCAGAACTATCTTCCATTGCTATTCAAGGGCCTTGCAAAATGGTGACCCCCTGCATCGTTTTGGTCTGGCGTGAACACAATTTGGAAACTTCACATCGGTTCGATTCGAGTCGTTAACGATGTTCGTCTGTAGAAGGCACTGAGGTCAGCATGCGGAACTTGGGATATTATTATGAACTTCACCGTATGTTCTGCTTCAGTATAAGTTTGAGGATGAGGCTGCCGAGATTCGCGAGAGCTAAAAACGCTTACGCTGATCTAGTCTGCCAGCCGCTGCCTGCTACTTCGGCAAATTATTGTTATTATTATTATTATTATTATTATTATTATTATTATTATAACACATCGTTGAGATCGTAATAAGCTAAAAATAAGACAAATAGTCTAAGTAGCCTATTTTGTTCGAACAGTTACGAAGGATGGCACCGCTCACTATTTCACTACGATGTTATTTGTCTTGCATTTATTACCATCGTTTCATTACCATTTACAATTATGTATCTGTGCATCTAATCATTGACGTCCGGCCGACGTCCCGATGGTCCGGGTGACCTTTAGATCCCGAACAGGAAGAACATTGGTCGCTTCACACATGACATTGCGTCAGGCCGATAGCGCACGTCGTCTCAGCGACCCCGCCCCTCGGAGTTCGACCTCTTCGCAGATATCCTAAGCGTTATTATCATCATCTAGCTCTTTCAATTTTCAGGGTGTCTCAAAAGTGTCCGTCAAAAAGCAAACAACAGTTTTGCAACACTCAGCAAAAAAAACACGTGGTCCTTATTACGTTTGACTTGCTACCACCAATAGACAGACCAATGAAGACAGAAAAACACGGACAAACTTGCCTTTGAGCAGATATTTCTACATACATGGAATCGGCCGGCAGGCGGGCGGGACAGGAAATTCAAATGTATTTTTAATAAACGAATAAACCTCTATCGTCACCTCAATCCCATAGAATCAGAGACGTGTACTCATCGACGTGTGCCAATCGCCACAAGAAGCTGCAATCGCATCGGTCTGCGCATCGATTTAGCTCTCCACTGTTTCCCGTGAGACGTTTTTGCCGACCGCCCTTCACTTTGGATGTGTACGCACTACGTGAAAACGAAACTACGAACGATAGATTGCAGCTTAAGAACGCTTCGGCCGTGATTAAAAAGCGTCATTTGCGTAAAGGTTATCGGCCGAATTCTAATCTTGCGAATCGCGAGCGCTTCGTTGTTGTATCTACATTATCATAAAATCGTTATAAGTCCCACGTTGATGCTTGTTTCGTCTGGGATAAAATTGAGTACTTGATGTTTGCATGACACGCAGCATAAAGCTACTCTCGCTCACAACGGAACAGGTATGACGCTAATTACTCTCAAAACCATGTGAGCTGTGTACGAAACTTGTATGACTAATTCCCATTATTCAGGTATAATATAAAGTGTTGTGAATGTACTTGCTACGTTTGGATAACGATTGCAGGGGTCATGTCACTTTGTCGTCTTTGGTGAGGACTGGGTGGTCTCGTTTGTATCGGTGGTCCTAGGAGTGGATTTCGCGTTGGGGGAAACTGCGCTGGAAGAACTGGACGCTGTAGTCGAACGAATCGAAGGTCTGTCGGCGTCGTCCGATGAGTTCCCCTTACCCATGGCTGCTTTGGCGTCTTCAACTGCCTGATCAAGCGAGACGTAGACATTTCCCTCCTTCTTCGCGGCTGGGTTGTATTCAACCACAGGTACAACCTGGTGCGCAGGTGCACCTATCAGCCGACTCAGGTGGCGAAGTTCGGCTTCCTGCCGAGATACAACGAGCTGCATTTCTTCCAATTCGTGCGTTAGTCTGTAAGACAGAGACAATTTGAGGTAATTGATGTATATTATTATTATCACTGGAGGTGCATCGGGATTTTTAGTAACATTAATAGTGAAGGCCCGCCTTTAACCTTGCTGGTTCGCAAGCCTACTGATTGAGATCGGTAAGTGTATTTCGGGTTGCGGGGTGGACGATGCGAGTGTTAAGTAAACATGCCTAGATATAACGGAAAAAGGTTTCGAAAATGCACACTTTAAAATTTAGTGCAAATCCACTATTGTTGATGTTGATTTTTCTTATATAATATATATTAATAAAATTTTTGGCGGGATACTTCGCCCATTGCGACTCATAATGAATCTTTAAATGTATATATATATATAGATTCGAGGACCAATCACACCAGAACCGTTGCCTCTCTTCTGCAGATTCATAAGCTTGTTTGATCAACATGAGACTGGTATATCAGTCTCAGTCTATAAATATATATATATATATATATATATTAAATACGCACAGTCATGATCATTGCGGGCTCAATACGGGCAAAGCGGGCTTATTTGTGAGTCCAATTTAGTACACGAATATAAAGATCGAACGTCATCATATGACCGTCAAGGTCAAGAAAAATCATCTTAGCACAACGCGCCAGTGTTGTTTGATATCAATAAGCGAGAGAGAAAGGAGAGAGAGAGAGGAAAAGGGCAGTAAGTAGCCAAATACAATCGAACGCTGCTACACTTATACTGGAGCTATCACGTGACTCAAGTATTTACTTTTGCTAGCTCTGACAACTGTATCAACTATACAATACAATGAAATAGAGCGGGAATAAATTCGTTCTTGGGGTTTGACCTATTCACGGTGAAGAGCTGCGCGCTCAGTTGGACTACGACATGTCATAAGAGTCTCGCCATTATGATCTCGGCATACCTAGGTACTGTGCACGAATGGATTGACTATTCTGTCCAGCACAGGCTCCGCTTGCTTTCGCCCACAGGTCACTATTATCGTAACCCACCTGTGATATCTGTCCTCTTTCATCTCCTCCTTAGCGCGTTCGTTCCTCGACTGTCGCAGGTACTCGGCGGTAATTGTGGCCGAAGCCACCGCAAATATGATAAATTCACCTAATAGCTCAGCGCCGAGATCGATAGCTTCGCGCTCGTTCAGCGGCTTCACAGTCGACGGCTTGCCGAGGTTGAGAATTCGCATTTTGACGTTCACCTCACACCAGTGATAGAATTGGGCCGGGGGCATGCACACATAACGACGAAAGAACGGGGAATTTTTTGCTCGAACTTTAAGTTTGTTGGCCAACGGCTTCGACAGCTGCTTGATAAAGAGTGTGCCGAGTTTGGCTAGTGGAAACGCACCGACAGCCATCGCTGACGCAAGGCCGGACTTGGCTCTCCGGCTGTGGCTGTTCTCGAGAACGACGTCTGAGCCTCCTCCCCCGGGCTGGTTGTTGCTCTCGATGCAAGCGACGGGGACATTAAAATCGGTTTAGTTCACTGAAGCGTACTCGCTCCTTTGCGTCGCCGGCTATGGCACCGTTCATTCAATGCACCGTAATAATAATAGTAATAATAAAAATGCGAAGAAGCTCGTATTTACATGGCTAGCGCGGCAGGCCAGCCGTGGTTGCGGTGGTGACCTGACTCGTTGGGAGCCGGCAGAAACCGAGCTAGCTCAAGGTTGTTCGCGCACGTTATCTCGACCATCTACATTCAGCTGGACAGGCGAATTCGACGCGTTCAGCTATCAGCTATTCGATCGGCGGTACATATTTGACAACTGCGCCCGCCGTAGACTTAATCCAAGGGTGGATTTCTTTGAAGAAATTCGATTTAAACGTTATGTACTGGAGTCATTTACAGCCCCGTCGAAGAGGTAGCGTCTGCAATGTTTGTAAATATTGCCTGCTGTGTGCTCATCTGTTTACATCGAACACGTTTCTGTCAGGACGAGTGTTGAGTTGTGTTACTGAGCAATATCGTGTTGAAAGTTGCACCGACAATATCCGTGTGTGTTTCTCGAGTGGTGAGAGATGTAACATTAAAGTTGTCAAAAATTAAATCTAACTTTAAATTGCGCAATACTACATGGTGAAAATTACACATCAGTAAATCAACGTGTGATTCGCCTTGTGATCGGTAACAATTGTCGACAGCAGCGGGTGGACAGTAACATGGGTCGCACTCGACGCGGAGAGTCGAGGCCTGAGCTGGCCCTCTCGGCTCAGGAGCTCAAGATGATTGTGGTATCGGAGATTATTCAGGAGTTGGTCCAGGCGCATAGTGATAAGCGTGACGTAAATCTCAACAGAGTGAAATGCGATGCATCGGCGCGCTACGGCCTGAAGTCACAGCCGAAGCTTGTGGACATCATCGCTGCGATACCGCCCCAGTTCAAGCAGATTCTTCTGCCGAAACTTAAGGCGAAACCCGTCAGGACAGCGAGTGGTATAGCTGTAGTGTTGAGATGAGCATCATTGAGATCATTCAAGAGACGAGGTCGTCATCGTGACAGAAGCTGTATGTCATGTGGGAAGGAAAATAACAAGTTTACTTGTCCGAAAATGCGTTCACGTTCTTGTACATATGTCGTTGTTGAGAGAACGGCCGAATAATATCAACGGGTGTTTGTTTGTTTGTTTAATAAACTGAAAATATATCTAGTGTTTATTTGAAATCGTTCTCAAACAGGTGGCTTTTTTAGATAGCTTTTTTAAATAGTCACATTTTTCTATTACTTGTTGTTATATTCGATTATTATTTACTAGTGTGATTTTTTTCGTGCAAATCTAGTGAATTACGTTTCTCAACATGAAATTTGGCACCGGATTGCGTCATTTGCTTTAAGACTTTACCCAAATTATCGAGATCATCGGTGTGTGCGTATAGTGATTTTGCGTTGAAGCACGTTAGCGGGGTATACCGACAACTGCACAGAAGGAATAAAATCATTTACGAAATTGTTTTTTAATTATTATTCCGGGATTTCATATCAACGCGTCTCAACGGTGCCCACAGTTGAAAATCATTTACTCTACTCTAGCCGGATCATTTCAGACACCAATTTGAGATAGACCTCTGAAACTACGCCCAGGAGCGGCGAGATGCCGAACCTATTGAACGACTGCGCTCTACATATATATATATAAATATATATATATATATATATATATATATATATATATATATATATATATATATATATATATATATATATTGTTATTAAAGTTATTAAAATACTGCGGTACCCTCTCTCATAATAATCTGCTAAAATACATATTCAAATTGACTATAGACCGTGCAGTACTACGCAGTGAAAACAAGTGATAAGTACTTATTGAGAAATTCATTATTTTCTGGAACACAATGTCTTTTAATAGCATTATCATAATTATTAATACTCCTTTTATCTTGTTCTCATCGACTTCATTATTATTATTATTAGTAATCACCATAATCATCATTAGCATCATTTTCTCTCCTTCCCTCTGTTTTTCATCGTGGCTTCCCTTTCCTCCATCATCCTTTTGTATATTTGGTGTATAATTATTATCATTATTATGAATCAGCTCTTTCTTTTCTTTTTTAGTATATCACTACTTTTATAGATGTATTATATGTGTGTGTGTGGTTGTGTTTCTATATATATAATATATATATAGATATAATATATCTTATCATTTATATATATATATATCTATTGGTAGCATCTCATCATCTACGGAGCCCGACTGAGATGGGGGCCTGTGTGTTATATAGTATATATTCTCCTTGGTTACTTCTTATATATATATATATATGTATTTATATATATACTTATGGTTTTTGTATTTTTCTTTCTCGCGTCGTTTTTCACCGCTTCGTAATGTTCTTATGTCATATGTCCCCTCCCTTCGGTGGGTTATATTGTTATCTGCTCTTGTTGTTTCACTCTGTGTGTGTGTGTGTATTAAATGATGTTTGTTGAACAAGGCGTTTGCTTTTTCTTTGTCACTTTATTAATTCTAGACACTACTATATAGGCCACAACTAATTTGCTATCGATTCTCGTGTTCGCCTCCCGCTGTCGTTACCACCGCTCTTGTGCTACCATCAAGATGTCATGGTAGTTAATTACCACCAGTCTTCCCCTTAATACTGAACGTTTCCACCGTGATCACCGGCTCGCTTCTACGCGCTTGTTAATAGCAGTTAAGTTATATATATATATATATATATCCATAGCAACAATATTAGTTAATATTATATCGTGGTCATCATAAAATTACCGAACTATTCTTTGTTTTACTGTTTTAGTTATTTCTATTCTGCTTTCATCTTTCTGTATCTTGTTGAGGTCGCCATCTTCTATCCTACCATCATATCGTATAGCAATAATAATTGATAATAATTATCATAATACTAATCATAGTAGTAGTAGTGTTGTTGCTGTTATTGTCATTATAATAACCAAACCTCGAGACGATTAAGGAATATAGAACGCACTTGGCAGACTGCTCATACCGCTCTCACCAACCTCGCCATATAGACTCTACCTCTCCACACACAAACACGAATACGCGGCAATACTATACTATTCATTACCGTTATACTTAGTCGTCCGTTCGCAAGCCAGCCATTGCTATGTTTAATGTCATACGACTATTATATATCACAAAAACTGCAGCAATTGATTAGCTGCAAACAAAAGCTAAAAAAAAAACAAAAAAAAACCAACTAACAAACAAAATTTCAGCAAGTCTTGCAGAAGAAAATCAACAACTGACAACGGTGCACGCGTACGGTGTGATTTGGCAATACAACTCAAGTGGTCGGGGGTTTGGGGCGCGATACATAGGCGCATAGATGAATCACCATCATCGCCATGATCAGTAGAGTCAAAACAAGACGCAATGAAACATAACAATGTCATCTCCTCAGTGTCAACGACCTCAATTCTCGATTCATGTCGGCGACGCGCCGGCCCCAGCGTCCCCGGGTACGCCTCGCAAGTGATACCTGCTCGATCGCTCCATGTTGCCGCTGTTGCAGCAGATGTGTTAGTATCGGTGGCTGGTACGGCCGCTCGGCTCAGCCGGTGGGGTGGGGGAGGGGGAGCAGTGATCGTAATGGCAATGAGAATACTAGTAGTAAAAGAAGATGATAATACAATTGTAGAAAATGGCTGGATTTTACATAACACGGTCGACAGCGTCGTCTTTCCACGGTTATGACTATCCGGTTTAAGGAAGGCGACCATTGTGGTGTAGGCGTTTGGATCGCTAGATCTCCGATTCGATTCGGGTTTGGACGTCTGCGAGTTCATGTGCTCGTGTTGAGATGGTCGATTTCAAAGGAAAACCTACTTTTAGGCCCACAGAACTATACTTTCCCCGAAAAGCAGGCAGGATGAGTCGATTCGTCGACGATGCGACGAATTGTAGCGTAACTCAAAATAAACGAAGGCTCCTTTGCCCCTGCAGGGTTGATAGGTAACGGGATAGCTGATTCGAGCAGCAAAAGCCAACAATCAAAACTCAGAGACGCGAAAACACAAACGCCAGATGATAGATGATTGCGAGCACTCACATACACACACACCCAGATAAATCCAGAGATACACAGAGACATGTTCATGCAGAAACAACTCAACAAATTAGAATCAGAATAGTCTGTTTGACCCAGAATAGGTGTTTGCTGTTACTTGTGTCATGGTTCAACTCAACCTATAATGAGCGATAGCGATATAGTTAAGACAGTCAGAACAGGACACACGTCATCCCACTGGTCACCGTTCCGACCTGACCTGCAGAATGTACACGCAAATTCCATGACTACAGTGAACTTATATATATATATATATATATATAATGTATATATATGTATATATAATACAGTCATATGTACAATACATTTGCCTCGAAATTGTCTCATCATTATCTCACAGCCCAGCCGTTATTATGTCGATTCGTCGTAAGTTGTCATATATATATATATATATATGTATGTTCCTTTATCTTCTGTTTCGTTCGTTAGGTAATTAATCATGTATTTATGTTTGGTTGTTTGCCGTCACTGTTTACTGATGGCGTTGTTCTCACCATCTCATCACTTAATATTACGCTATTATCCTCGTTTTGTTTTTGTCAGTCTCCTCAGTTATCATTATCCATCTTTGCCGCGTACTTCTGTCTCTGTTTGATAGAACTATCCTATATATATATATATATAAATTATGTTTCTCATAGTAGATAATGCGGTCTCCCGGTGTATTTAATGGTCGGTCACATTTAATCGTCACCGCCGTATCTGAGCCGTATCGGTACCGTCTGCTATTTGACAGCTCGCTTGGCACATATCAATGAATTTGATTGATGTCGACCCTGCTCGTAAGCGCGGAGGGAGAAGGTCTCGAATGGACGAAACGCGTCATGGGTTCGAGGTGGCCCATTTGGATGAATTCGCTCATTGCATTGAGGTAACAAGTCGCCGACGCTCTCAATCCCTACCAACTTAAGAGGTAACCTTGGGGACCGACTTAGTTGAATTAGTCATTCGACATACCTAGGCGTATAGCTCATTTTTCATCATTACACATGTATGCTTGCTTGGTAGATTGATGTAAATAAGCACGCTTACTTTGTAGGGTGACGTTTCTGATATTCGGAGAGATTCTGTTCATTAGACAGTGTTGTACTCGACGATTGTGGTAGTTAGATCTAGTGCCATACCACATTCGAGCGTCTATCTGCAGTGGTACACAATACCGGCGTTATTACAATTATTATAGTTATTATTTTTGTTGTTGTTGGCATTATCAAATACGAGAGTTGTCAAATTAACCAGTTTCATAAACATTTTCTCACACAGTCCATCATCTCGTTGATCATCACTCTACACACACATATATATATATATATATATATATATCGTTATTATAATTACTCTTCTCTGGAAGAACCTTCCATCATCATGTTGGAACCATTCACCATAAATCAACGACGATTCCTCAGACAATTCGAGGCAAATGAAATTGTTGTCAGTTAAATACTTCATCGTCCTTTTCCACTCCACCTCTCTTCAATGTTGTCGCTCATACTTAAACAATCTGCCAGAGCGCAGTTCTCGTCGGCACCCCATCGAGCCACAGAATATTTCTACCCTTAATATATATATATATATGTATCTGTCTGAGTTTATATATTTATTATACGTATGCATGTGTGTATGTATGTGCCTTCGCATTGTTACCTAGATTTGAAAAAGAGTCTCAGCCTCCTCCTGTCAGTTGCTAGCTTTTCTCTCCCCCTCTTTCTCTCTCTCTCTCTCTCTCTTTCTCACCCGTCGTTGTCCTATCCATCTGGCTATCATTTACTGTTGCTCTACATCGCCGCTCTAGTTCTCCTTGACCAGTTACCCGATTCATAAAAATGGCACAGTGTGACAGCGGAACTTCACTTGGTGGACGACTCGTCGTCAAGTGTCCTCCACCCCCCACCGCCCCGCTCCCTCCCGTCTCGTTCTTTTTGTCAACTTCGTTGTTGCCTACCTTGTCCATTTGTCATTTGCTCTGTAGAGCGTATCCCGTTCTTGCGTGTATCTCTGTCTGTCTCACGTATCTTTTATGTCCCTCAGAACTAATTGAACTAAGTGCAAAAGCAACGAGGACCTTTGCTGAGGTCACCTATAGCCAACAAGGACCTGCCACGAAGGTCCTGCCAAGGAGAATTAACCTATACGAGATCTTGTTGTTCGCAACCTATTCTCCTGCTTGCGAATTTGCCACCATACATTTGTCTACGCTACAATCCTCTTTCTCGATTTTCTATTTTGTCAAATCGCATCGTTCCACTGCTACCAGAATCAGGTGGCATTACTATTCCTGCATTGCCTCCAACAAATCAATCCGAGTCGTATCCGATGTTCAACCGCCATCTGATTACTTCCAATGATTCACGCCCTGTTAGTCGCCTCTCTCTCTCTCTCTGTATATATATATATATATATATATATATATATATATTCTCTGCTCTGAATCTTCTGTCCATTAGCGTCCGATCTGCTACTAATGTAGAACACACAACGGTTCACGTCAAGACCTCTCCCTTTCGCCTCCTGCTGGTCGTGTTCGCTGGCGCCGCAGATCTTTGCTGTCCAAAAGCCAGTGTAGAATGCAAAAGTCGGACAGCCTCAAAGCAGCAAAAAGGGCGATTCTAAGGACTTCCCCTTAAAATAAATCGCTTCGAGTAATATGAGTAGTGGTAGCAGTAGTAGCGGTTGTTGTATCATCAATTGTGTTCAGTAGCATTTTAGAACAACATTTCTCGTACAGAGAATTGGTGTGGGTGTGTGTGTGTTCCTGTGTATCTGTAATTAAGCATGTTCGAGTCTATTTCGTGGTATATGTAGTAAGAATCTTTCTATATATTTATATACAAGCACAGCTTTTCTATTTTTGTCCGCTCCAGCCCCTTTGAAATATGTCTCTCTTCCATTTTCAACTATATGGTTACTTCGGCCACTTGACGTCTTGACATCCTCACTATTATATATATATATATATATATGTCTCCCTATATATTTTAAATATGTATATAATCCACGTCTAAGACATCAGTTAAAATTATTTCACAGAGCGCTGTTGAGAACTTGAGTTAGTTGCTCGGTTTATGTGACCAGAGTGATTATGCGTTCCTCACGACTTCGTCGACATATCGTTTCCTCGATATTGGGATTTTGATCCCTTCAAATTATTCTCCGAGTACGTCTCTCACCATCACGCTGCGAAGGTCAGAGTTGGCATTTCATCGATCAGTCATTAAATAATTACTGTATCCCAAGCCTGAGCCTGTACCTTTCAAACCACTTCTCCTATCTCTTGAACATACACAACACGTTCCTGACAATCGAACCTGACCAATCCTCAATCTACGCTCAGCTCCGTGGGCGGTGGCGACAACGCGATGTGAGAGATGCTGTTGCAGCCTACCAATAATACACAATGCTCTAGTAAATACAAAGAAATAAATAAATTAAGAGATCGTAATCATTGCATCAGCACCTCGACGCACCACTGCCAATGCTCCGCCACTAACTTCTCCTGTCGCTCAGCCGATGGACGAGTAGAGCACGATCGAAATTTCAATTTGGATAGCCCGCGACATCGTACAGGGGAAGAGAGTTCCGAGTGAGAGATCTCCCCTCGCTGGCTGTTGCGAATGGCGGGTTTCGACGGCCAAGACGCCGTTTTTCGTCTCGCCGTTTGCTCGATCACTGTCTCGTGACCGCGCCGCGGTCTCGTCTCTACATCACTAGCGGATATTCGAGGAAAAGCGGGTCACCGACAGCCCTCTGTGGGCTGACCAGGCACACCTTTCCCTCATGGTGTTTTATGGCAGAATCTTTAACAACACCCAATGCGTAGATGGGTTGACTTCGGGTTGGTGGATGTGGGCGCAGTTACCGAGGCCGGTAGGCAAGTCCGTGCCGTTTCGGGGTACGGCTACAGTGGCTTGCACAAGTTGAAGTTGTGGCTGTCCCCGCCATGTGGCGCAACGCAGGCCCAACTGATAGTAATCCGTCGAGGCTCAGACCGCCCCGCTGAGCCTCACATCAAGCGCCGGCAACGTTTGTGCGCTCGGTCCCGTCTGGCGTTCGTTTTTGGTTTGTCGATGAAAAAAGGCTGCCCACAGTTTGCTTGCCCCTGCGACAACATGCCGGCCATTCGAAGAGGGGTCAGATCGGAGCTGTGCTACGTACAGATTGATCGCTTGACACTTTCGCGAAGCCTGATCCGAGGCAGGTTCGTTCGTATTGTGAAGGCGGCAGTCTCTATAATCTATCGGAAGCGTATGGGAACCTGCGTTGTGAGGCGAATGTTCTTTTACACCATCACAACTTCCTCTTCGCCACAGAACAGGAAGCGGTACTGATCAATCATCGTCTGCACAGAATCCTCGAGGTGTGGCCGAACCCGCTCGAACATCAGCATGTCGTTGAACTCTAATGGGAGTAACGTGGGCCACCAGCATATCGCCAAGTTCTTGCTGTCCATGCTGTTTTGGCGAGAATTCTCGGTTACCCTGAAATCGTCGCAGGAAAAGAAAAATGTGTTAGATAACAGCCGGGTGGCGCATGCGAGCGAAGGACACATCGAACTGCAAGCGGGCAAGGGCGCATCTGAACGGATCGTACATGGGACCGCGGACACGATTGTATATCAGTATTATGCACTGGGGATATTGTCCGACGTATATGCCAGGCGTGGTTACGACTCAGCAGTTGGCGGTATTGGCCGTCGGTAGAGTTTGAGCGCTTATGAGAATGATTGTGTGAACAAGTAGTAGTTACCTGAAGAGGAGTATATTAGCATGAAGCTCGCTGTCATCCTATGAAAGATGTTAGGAGTAGAGGAAATAGCCAATTTACAAACGTTTAAAATCCCAATTCTCAGTCAAGCTTACCGGACGAAGTGGTGGAAAACGTATCTGAGGATTTCCAGATTGGCTGGTGGTAATTGGCGCAGGAGGCGCCGCATCTCCAAAAGACGACATGACCGGTCAGGAATCGCGGACGCATCAGTCAATTTGTTCATCGCCTGAGTGGACAGCAATGGCGGAAGGTGTTTCGAGAAGAAATCCTTTAGGGCTGTTGCTACGGCGTTTACTGGTATGTCCAGCTCGACGAGATCGCAGTTCGGATCTGTAAAGGGAATAGGACATTGATGATTAGCAGCAAATGAACGCACAATGGGGTCAACGCGAAAGTCCATCGAGTGACTGTGGAAATCATTTGCGAACTATTCATTATTTAATGGCAAGCTCCAATGTCGTCATCATCGTCATAGTTTTCATCAGTGACAGATAGGAGAACCCTCGTAGGGACGAAATGATTGCATGGTACCGACCGCACGTGGCATGACAAGCAAGCACTTCCGCCGGGTGTCAAGTAGAAACAGTCATCCTCTGTTTAATAACATAATGCCGCCACCAGATGAGCCGAATGACAAACAAATTCTAACGCAAAGCGCACACACTAAGCACATACTCGAAAGTCCACTGATATCGAGAACTTGAGAGAGGGGAGGGGCTTGACTCGAATCATATAAATGACGATCGCTGCTGCTGTTGCTGCAACAGCAGCACCAGCCATAATCTCATCTAACGTGATAACGAATTACTACGGATAGACTCGAACCACATAATGGATTAACTCCGTCCGACTGACGCTCACCTTCTTCGAACTTCTGGAAGAGCATCTCGACGTGCGCGCGATTTCCCGGCACACGATAGAGTCCCTCAGACTCGAGGCCCTCCGTCTCGATAAAGAGGATACACTTCTCGACGAACAGCGGCACGAACTTATCCGCTGACTGGGCGAAATCTTCAATACCTTTCTTGGTACCCTTCTTTGATTTGCTCCGCTTATCCTTCTTATCCTTGTCTTTATCCTTGCGTCGCTTCTCGCCCGAGGTTTGCTACGACGTGAGAGAAATCAGAGGAGGAACCCAATGATAGAATTAGCGTTACATACGAGAGCTGCGCGATGCGATCGATTGCCTTCGATGGTGGCGCGTATTTTCATATAAAGAACGATCTGGCGAAACACAATGAAATCGAGTAGATTATGCGTAATTTCGATATAGTTTTAAACCGTCTTGGACACTGGCACCACCCAAAGTGTTTCTTTCGATAACGTTTTTTTCTTTGCTAATTACAACATCACTCGCTTATCTTATATTTCATTATCATATAAAAAAATACTATATATATATATATATATATATTCCCTAAGCAATGCAAAATACAAACCTTGGGCTCGAGATTAAGATCGAACTGCGACGCAGAGTCATCCATCGCTCCGGCTACACAGGACAGGCTATCAAGGCGTGTTTTGGCTGTAAGGCGCCATCATTTCATACGAATAAGTTAGCCCACCACTCGAGTCAATCAAGAACAACACCATTGACGTAATGACATTCAAGCAAATAAATCTGTGGTAAAACGGCCGATGTCGGCTTTTGAAGAATCGTTTCTACAGAAAACTGATCATTGACTATAAACGTTCAGCTTAACTATAGCGAATTTTATCGTTGGAGTTTATATTTCGCCATTTCTGTTCCTCTTCGCATCAACGAATCGCCTTCACCTGTGTCCCAGGAAGCCCCCTTAGCTAACCAATTCCGTGCAAGTCATCTATATCGTTTTGTTTATGTCAAAAGGACGGGCATCAACAGAAATCAATTGCGCGAGAACCATCACCTCGAAGTGTTGCACACAGAACCAATCAAGCAGACGCACCCCATAAGTTAGTCTCAAGCAGAGCGACACCATCAGCGTAGTGGATGTGTGTGGTTGACGAGTTAGGCAGTTGTTGTTAGTTGATGGGTATAGCTTTCGACGGGCGATCACAATCATAATGATAATAGTGTCTAGAGATAATAGTATATATATTATATATACACTCTACAATACAAGCCAATCGCGTAAGGTTATTAATATTCAAACCCGCTTATGCGGGTCGATGGTGTCAAGACAGAGATGCACAAGCCTTTCTTTGCGCTTATCCTTGATCAACGAGCAGGTATGTGCGTGTGTCCGTCTATGAACAAACTCATCAGAAAATGGGTGACCGGCTGTACTACGAGGCCCGAATTCGGGCGCTCAACAAACCCACTACAGCCGAGGGTAGCTGAACTGACTGTAATGCAAGGCAACCAGAAGTAATCCCAACCCGAACAGCCGATCTGACTGATGGTGGCCTCCGCGAAGGCTGGCTCTGATCGTAGCTTGCACCCGTCGGTTATCGGTTACGTTAGCTTTTATAGTTTCTTTCATAGTACATGTGCGTTGAACACGTTGTGCGTACGCGAGCATGACAATGATAAAGACGCAGTATGTGCAGCAAACATCACATATATAGATATGTATATAATTGCCGAGCATACGGCGATACTCTAACGGAGAGCTAAGCATTTCGCGTCTCAGTGCATACAAGGGCAACTCCGTCGTGAACCTGCATACTCAATAGCTGGAGCTCAGTGGGCAGACAACACCAATTGATTCTAATCATCATGCCAATGGTCAACTGTTGCCCGTTGGCAATTGCTCTCTAAACAATTCGTTTGTCAACTCTGACGGTAGGCCGACTGGTGGCGTTCCTCTGCATTTCGCACAACACTATCACGTTTATGCGGTTTCCGCCACCCCCCTCCGGTCCCAGTTCCCCGGTCTCCTTGCCCGATATCGGTGAAACTCGTTAGAGCATTCGCCTGATTTGGCGCTACGAAACGAACGAGCTGTCGAGAGATTCGTCCCGGCTTCTTCTCATATTGCTCATGACGACTCAGTAGAAAGCATCTTGTTCAAAAGTGTTTTCCGTCGAGACTCTCCCTCTCTACATTCTACACGTTTCTGTTCCTCGTTAGATTTGTGGTTTTTGTTTGTTTATTGTTGTTGTTGTTGTTTCGCTCGTTAATCGCGTTCGATTACTTACTGTGCGAGTTGAGCGAGTTATCAGAGGGGAAATGCTGGCTAAAGAGGACATGGTGACGTAGCGAGCTCGGCATGTGAGGTGGCAACGCCAGGCGATCCAGGCCTAGCGAACCGAGTGCGCCCAGAAATGGACCACCCCCCGGCGCAGGACCCAGCACACACGGCGCAGCGACGCAATTCACCCCGACGCCCGCTGCTGCTGCAATGCACCAGGTACATCACATACACAGACAGATACAGACAGATACGCCGACAAAATGATGATGGCAACAACAACGACAACAACAACAAACAGCAGCAGCAGCAGCATGGACACAAAATGAACAACGCACCCAGAGGACAGGCTGGACCAAAAGATGGCCAGCGTAAGTTTGTAGAGAGGCTTACGACTATCATACACCGTATGTACAATATATTTGACGTTCAATTATACGTTATGATAATAATAACAACAGTAGTAGAAATAATAATTAATTAATAATTAATAATAATAATAATAATAATAATAATAATAATAATAATAATAATAATAATATTAACAGTTGTAAACGCGCTGAGGGGCGCAACAAAACTACGAGCGAGCATTTATTGTAAAGATACGGTCTAGCCGTCGCTACTGAGCTCTACGGTGCCCAGCAAATAAAGCCTATCTGCATTGCGGCCGTCGTACAAAAACCTTTCCAAGCCGTGGTGGTACGGTGAACTCACGACGACAAACACGTACACATTGAAAATGTGTCAGAATTACGTGTATTTTTCAAATCGCGTCCTGTCTAATTGTATTCATACTTAGGCAGACTCGAGTGGCATGGCTGAAACTGGCTCTCCTGAAGCCATCGGATTACTAAAGGTCGAACAACGCTATACGCTATATGCCTAGCACACGAGAAACTTGCAGAAATTTCAAAGATAACATTAGCTATCTATCGAGTCATATGGCTGAAAACTAGATAAGCGACAATTGAGGCTACTATCGCAAATTGAGCACGATCAACAGCGCAATAATACATTCGATCGTCAAAATTCAACGTCAAATTAAAGGGGGTCAAAATCCCAAAGGGGAGATCGGCGAGAATCCCAAAGGCGTTACATATGATGTAATTATCTAAGTTAAAAATCGATCCGTGTGATTATGATGAACACGTTCTGCTGATACGGTTTGTCCGTCGTCGCCAATCAATTCAGTCACCACGGCAGGACACAATGCCGTCGTGATTTAAGTGCAACTCGTGTTAGTATTTAGATTAGACAATGTAATGTGCCAGACCAGAGCATCGTTGCTGCTAAGATGAGCTCGTAATTGTTGATGGCAACATCAAATAGGAACACGGGCGTCAGATTCAACAGCACTCATCAAATAGGCCAATCAAAATAATAATAATAATAATAATTAATATTATTATTTTTTGTATTATTATTATTATTATTATTATTAATAGGCATATTGATGACTATCAGCGAGATTCGTGGTGACACAGTGATTTGTAGGGTGTCTCGAATCTATTCGGCCTAGAATCCCCTCTAAAATCGCGCCACATCAATCCATACCCTATTCGTGCTCGCCTTAACTATCAGCAGCCTTCACTCACGTCCAACGCTCAGTAAACCAACAATCAATGAATGTTATATTTTTCTTCGACAGATACTATACACCACACATCTTCTCCGATGATCTTGGAACTCTTCACAAAAGTGTTCATGTCGAAAGGTGTCGATAACGACCCGTTCCATGGTAACTTCTATGATCGTTCTAACGAGGAACGGAGCACAACGGAAAACTGTCCAATATCATAACAAAGGCCACATTTCAACAACAATATTTATTGCATTTCATAATAATAATAAGCCAGCATAAAAACACCACATATGTGGTAAGCGGCGACCTTCTCATCGTCATCAGCATAGTAACATCAGGTTGTGATGACTCAGAACAACGCTGTGTGGTAAGGTAGATATCCACTAATTATCGCGCGCGGGCGCGCGCGCGCACACACGCACAAACACACAGAAACAGACACACGCACGGCCAATTACTTATGGGCAAACTGATGGCACCGATAACCCTTCTCACGTTGCCATCACTGATCAACAATTGGAAACACAACGTGCGTTGACTAAAGCGTGATGAGATCACATGTGACTGTCGTATAGCGGCTACTGGGAGGTGGGGAGTATCGAAATAGAATCGTGCACGGTGGCGAACTTAATCATGGACGGATGGCTGCTGGACCAGGCTCGGATCGGTGATGGTGAACTCGATTCGGTATTGATGATTGGCCAACGCATGGATTCGTTGGCTCTGATTTATGAGAAACATGATTCCGAGGAGTGGCGAGAGAAGAGGCTTGCTTGTTCGTTTTGGTTGCGTTGCGAAATAGTGATACACGTATAACGACTAGTGGCGATTCGTGTTGCATTGGCATAGTACGCACACATATGTATATGTAACGTGAAATAGAATATACAGGTGTGTGCGAGATATGGAACTGAAAAATTGGAAACATTTGAAAAATGTCTTGAATGACGAACAACTAGCGATCGTTCTTTCGCAAGAAAAGCAGGATAGCTTACGAGGAACTCGTTTGGTTGGGTCACGTCATCGATAGGTGCAGCCTGACAACGTACCAGTCTTCATGCATTGTGTCATGCAGGCGGGACTAGCATTTTCTTGACAAGGAATCAATGAAGCGAGGCGCAAGCTTTGTTCTACTCGTTACATTGTTCCTGTCACCGTGAGTTAGCAATGGAGGGGGTCATGCAGACTGTGCTGCAAGGGCCTCCTCCGAGCGAGGCTCCAAGCGAGTCGAGCCGAGTTGAGCAGATCGATATCGGCGCTTTGGGAGATGCGGACGAATTTGGTAAACGAAGCGAGGAATACTTAGCAAGCAGACATCATCAGAATGAGATATTGCCTGGCAGCTGGACGAGGCGGGCGCCCTAGCTGATCCATACAACGAGCGGGTCAAAGATGGTTGGTTGGTTGTTTGGAGGAAACCGCAAACAGACACCAGAAATCGATCTGCTAAACATACGTCTTTTCCATACGACAACGACAGTTCAAGGCATTTAAGAGGGTGTCATCGTCGTCCTTGTTGGCTTTAAGATGAAGGGCAGGACAAAGAAAAAAAAAACAATGAGACACACAAAGAAACAACGGGGGGCAGGAGGGCAACCGCCGATAGCAGGGAATGTCCAAACAAAGGCAGATTGGCAGTTGTCGATTGTTGCTCGAAATGAAGAGAGACATCAAGCCTAGCAACGCCTTGCAAATGCTTGCGCGCACCTTTCTCGGGGTCCTGGGGACTCAGCGGGCCGAGGGGGTTAATCGCCGGGTTGAGGAAGGCCGGGAAACCTCCTTCAAGATGCGGGATCTTGGGCGGCGCGACGGCGATTGCCTTCTTTTTCGATCGGGTCTTCGAGCTCCTCCTCTGTTTGGCCTTATCGCCGCCTACCCCGGCCACGAGATCCAGTGTGTCCAGCTCGAGGTTGTCGCCGGAATCGCTGAGTTCGCCTGCGGAATCGGACTCACTTGCGGGTCCTTCGCCTATCTCGCGCGATGTGATGCCGTTCGCGAAAGCCGTACGACATGACGTGGCGCAGAATTTCGCGGCGTGTGAGTTCCGCAACGTGTGGGTGATCCGATTTTCCAATCGTCGTCGCGACGGCGATAACGGCAGTGCCGAACACCCGGTGAGAGCGCCGCGTCGAGGGGGTCGTCGACAACACACGTATACACGTATATCCGAACGACGCCCACGTCAAATATGATTTTGTCGAAGGGGCCGGCGGGAGTGTCGCAGGTATCGGGGATGGATTTGGAGATTTACACGCGTCCGGGCAGGTCCGTATCAGGGTGTGTTCCAATAAGCGTCACACCAGACGATTCACGCAAATGGACGATTCACGCATCGATATCACCGCGAACAGCAGCAACAGCGACAGACGCAACATGAATATGATGACAGAGCAACAAGAGAGAGATAGAGAGAGACAGAGAGAGATAGAGAGAGAGAGAGGGTGACGACAGGTAATTTTACTCGTATGTAAAACAGGGCTTAGGACATCGTCAGGACATGTCCAACCGCCGGAGCGAACATTGAAAGGCAACGGACGCATGGGAAGGCTTTAGCCTACCGCGGGTGGGCCGTTCGGGCCTGTTCTGTTTCAGGGCGAAATCGGCGTAATGATATTCGCTAGATAGAAAAATCAATGCACAGCGAATCCCTGCCTTCTTGATGGTGTTAGTGTCTCGTCACAAAAACAACGAACGGTGGAGCTTCAACACGTTTAGCAGGTTGATGATGTGTGACGGGAAAGTGCCTCGTCGTCGCTTGCTACCGTATGATATGTAGAAGCATTAATTAGCGTTTCGCTGCAGAGGGACTCATCGTCTCTACGAGGAGGACTGCATAACTAACAGCAGCTATGATGGGTTAGTAGAAATGTCAGCGTGAGATATAGATACATAGAGGTACTTGACGATTTTGATAGTAATGAAATGATGTACATGGTTGACAAGCAAGATTCTACTAAGCAAGATTCGTCTAAATGGATTTCGGTTGCGTTTTGTGATCAATCAGCAATCAAATGGATATTTCGCAAGCGGCAGGCCGTTGGTCGCAATAGCGGGCCTTGATAAGTCTTTGAACTTGAACAGGCTCGTTGAGGTCCGTAACGATTTTCACGAGAGAGGGTAAGGGACACTCATCGTTATACGGAAGTACAAATTGATTCTATTTAGATTGATCTAACTAACTTGATCTTCAAAGACTTGTCAAACTATTAACCCCATTAGCGGCATTAGTAAAGTCTAGAAGCAGCTCAAAACTATTCACGATGGCAATTTTGATTCGTTTACAAAAACCACACCCTATAATAATAATAATAATGGTAACGTGTATATATAATCCCTCATTGAATCTAAGGTCGAATTCCAAGGTCAGATATTCAAATGTCGACTTTCCCGTGAAGAGTGTTTCGAACACATAAGTGACCTCGTACAGAAACCTCTCACCAAATGAAGCCACACCAAAATAGGTTACGCAACATCAATACCGACGACAACAACGGCAGAAGCAGCAGCAACAATAACAACAACAATTATTATTATTATAATTAGTAGTTACTCATTCAACACTACGCACACAATCATCCACCCACCAGCAAGCGCTCACTCTCTCATTTACCACACATAGCAGCAGCATAAGAACATCTCACATATATACATATGTACGCTTGTTTGAACCGTTAATCGAATTACCAGACAGAAAGCGACCAACCTTTACCGGAGATTCGCTGATTGGTGCTAGCAGTAATCACTCAATTATATATAAATATATATATATATATGATGTAATTTATATATAATATATATAGCTATTTATACCTAGGCGTAGATATGTACATGAATGATGAAACCCTATGCTGCTATCTAACAAAGGGTATTGTACTTAAGAGCGTTATTAGTAATCTCGAGCAATGGCTATAGTCAAGTCAGTAGTGACAGTCGACGAGTATTGTATCTACCGCTAATCGACTAGCATATAAGCTGGAATTGCTAGCTTAACTTTTGTGAATCATAAATCGAATATTCACTCGTCAAGCTTCGAATCTTGGCGATTGAATCTGACCACAACGGCGGGGCTGAGTGGCTAAGTAAGAGTGGACCGAATTAGCTAATGATTGAGAAACTCTAGTCTTTTTGCTCGATAATAAAAAGCCATTGAATACGGATATATATATATATATATAGCGAGCCACAAGAACAAATCTACAATATATATATATATATATATATTTTCATATAGATCCTGGTCACATACCCTTGTCCTTGGCGTTTCTCGGCGGCCTCTTCTTCGACTGTTGCGGAATAAGTGGCGCATAGTGATGATCCTCAACGCCGGACCCGGAGCCGCCGTGGGCCGTTAGCAGTCCACCGTGCGGTGCCTTTGGAAGGGCTCCCAGCGGAAATTTGGCCCCACCCGCCACCCCACTAACGTTGATTCGTTGGATAGCGTTCTGGATGTGGTCGAATTCCCGCAGATTTATCCTTCCTACCTGCTATTCTCAGTATGGAACACAAGCACACACCGTTACTCATTTACTAGCTATAATACACAAATATATATATATATATAGAACGCGGGACCATATGACCATATAATGTAAGCGAATTCGTATTTTATTTCGACCATTGGGAAAACATACCAATATAATTCCAGGCCTCACGATACGGCCAGTGGGTCTTACACATCACCGAGATCACAACGATCCAAAGCGGCTTCTCCATCATCGGCACCGATGTCGCAATTTTCGTGTTTCTGCCTCTTAACATCAACTTTCTCTCTCTCTCTCTCTCAGCGGAATCATGCTTCTTCCCGCCGAGCGAATATCGACGTCGAAACTCACCTTCTGTCTTGGTTTGTGCTGTTTATGCTGTCCCAGCGCGGCTGGGCTGCCGATGCCGCCACCGGGTCCAAACATCCCGCCAAACCTCTGAAACAGCTGGTCGCTTGCCCCGTCAACTTGACCTCCAAGCTGCGCGAGCTGCTGTCGTTCCCACGAGTCATCAGGCGTCTGCGAGCCGTGGCCGAACGTGCTCGTCCCACCGCGCTGCTGTTCGTACAGGCGATTATCCACCCAGCCTAGTAGGGTGTCAGGGTAAAGTACACGACAGCAGGATGAGCGGCGACAGTTCCACCACAATCGAAGGTCGGACGACGACCGGGATTGGAGCAAAACACGTAATCGCCAATTTTGCACCCGACAGCGAAAGAGGAAGAAAGAGAGACAGTTACGGTTAAGTTACGGTTACACGACGGTTAATTACACAACAAACGAACGAAACGCATTGTGGTGTGTTTCAGCTTCCGCGCCCCGGCGGTCAACGACTACTGTGGACCGCTACGGACGGTGCCACATATAGCTAGCTAGCTAGCTAGCGCACTACGCATGTTGGAGCAGTTGTTGATATGGGCGGCTCCAGCAGGCGACGTTACCGAATGAGTTTGAACGGGATGCACTGAATGTAGATCAGTCTGAGCTCGTTGGTCCGTCATTAATAACTAACGTGTCATTTGTTGACATTATCCTATCGCAAGAGGCGAGAATCAGCGATGGGAAAACCGGAATTATGCCTTGGGACGAGCGTGCGAAAATGCGTCGCGTCATCTCTGTCCAACTGCTGCTGCCGCCGCTGCTGCTGCTGCTGTGGTCTTGATGTAATTCCACCCAGCTCGGTTAGGTCTCGTGGAACGTTCGCGTTCTCGATGAATCAAAGCCGATCGATCGACCCGAGCACATGAGCTAATCAAGGTTTTCCGTTGGCTCAATGCAACAGTTGAGTTCAGCTCCTAAAACAAAATGCGCCTGTTTCTTCGAAGGACGCAACTCGTCTCACCATGCATTCAGTTTTCACCTTCAACTGCCTGGAATCTATTCATTGGGTGCCTTTACTAGAGATTTCACGGCACACTTCAAAGCGGTCTTTCATCTTTTTCATCATGACGCGTCTGTGTGCCCTGGATTTCCAACGGATCCGTTACGGATCAGCCAGTTTCGTCACTCTGTTTCTCTCTCTCTCTGTCACACTAAACACCTACTGACAATTTCCACCAGGCTACCACCAATTCTAACACCATCGAGTCCGTCGCTGACAGATCAACGCGGCTGCGTTTACGGTGAATGACTCCTAGAGAGACGGCTGTGTCGCACGGCAGTTGACAACTCGGCGTACTGGCCTGCCAAGCTGCCGCTGGTCGGCTGGTTTCGCCCGATACAGCGGACTGAGGAAGGCAACCAGCAGTCCAATACAGCTTCAAGGCCGCCCGAACATACGCGCATCGAGAGCGCATCGGTGACGGTAATTAACATCGACGTTGACTGCGAGACTGCCCGTTGGCAGCGAATAAGAGAGAGAGAGAGAGAGAGAGAGAGATACAGCACCATGAAAAATTGAACAACAGAGCTATGACTCTCTCGAGCTTCTACTAGACACAATGTTGTATTTCTGTCTTGGACAGCAGCGGATCAAAGGTCCAATCTTCGCCACTGTGGGGCAACGTAGTAATAGCGCGCAACGCATGTAACGTTAGAGTGGCGTTCGTGCGTACAATCATCGACTGTGGGAAGCTCGCCGCTTGTACGTTTCGTCGAGGATCAGGGCATCGCTGTCCAGATCATTGGGTCCACGATCTGGCTTCAAGGGCGTTAGGTCCATCGAATTGGATCAAAAACGTCCGAAAGATTCGTTCTCTCCTAACATAGAGAGGCTCACGTCAACGGGTGTCAGAGGAGGACGTTACGTTCATACTTGTCAACGTTCCTACAGGTAAATGTAGAGAGAAACAGTTTCGTCACCAGCGTGTAACCACGTAACGCCAGCAACTTCGTACAGGGTACAGCGAGTTGCAGTACAGCGTGGTGCCATGGGTATCTCGTCATCACAGATAGTACGCTGGTCCATCTGGATTTTTCAGAACGTCTAAGGAACGCGCCTCAGCCCGAAATCACTATAAGGATCTAGCCATTCTAGACGCTACAATCTTTTTCTACATCAATCAATATATTCACCTGTCTCGAGTGAGAGCGACTCCTGCGAAGCAGTTTCGCCTGATTCGTGGCAAGACGCGTTGTGTGCCAATCAATCATTCGAATTCGCAGAGAATGCAAAAAAGTTAGTCAGGACAATCCTTGATCTATGCAATGCTTGATCAGGGTAGGAAGAACAGGACTTAGTGTTTGTAAACTGTCGGAACGAAATTCAACGAACGGCCAAATTCGCGCGAATCAAAAAGCAATTCGAAAAGAGCGGCTATCCTCTTCTACTGTGTAATAAATCAATAAATAAATAAATATCAATAAAAATAAATAAAGCAATTGAAAACAGAAAAACGCACGTCTAAATGCTGTGCAGCATATCTTTAGCAGGGTAAATATGAACGATTACTAATACGGAGAGGGGTTGGGGGGTTGGGGGGAGGCTGATTGTTATTTCCATCCTCATTCTAGAGGTAAAAATTCGAAACAGTCAAATGAAGTAAAAATGAATTCCAAGGGGGTGTGTTCACACAGACCCTTGCGGAAGCCGGCGGCCGGTGGCAGAAGATCAGGCGGTGCCGGATCCGGCGGGGGATAACCTCCATACGCTAGAGTGTGACGTGTAAATGTACGCCATAGGCAGAGCCCCCGAGACATCGCCAGATCAGCCGGAGCACGCGTATGTCCGTCACGAGCACAAAGGCAAGCAAGATAGGAGAAGAAATCATCTCGCCGTTAGTGTTGTCCCTGACAACAGCTACAACATCAACAACGACAACAACTACAACAATAACAACAACAACTACAACCTGTGACCATTCAGCCTTCTGGGATTCAGCATCTGCATCTTTACAGAGAGAACGAGTGAGAGAGAGAGAAAGAGAGAGTTGATTTTTATTACGTTATATTTATTCAATTCAAGTTATACTTTCAAGATGAAGATCGTGAATACCAGACGCTGTTATAGAATTCTACGAAAAAGGCAACACGTCCGCAGTGAAATCCAAGTGTTTCCTCTCAATTGTTCGCCTTTAAATTGCCTCTTAAATCGTCACTACTACCGTTTCTAGTAGGGGTTCCCCGTAATCGAGCATTGGAAAATGCGTCCTAGGGCATTCGTTGCGACGTTTTGATTCGAAACATCGGTGAATATCTTCGATATATCCTCGACCACATTCAACAACCTAGCCTACTGGTAGAGGTAGAACAATTTGTGGTGGAAAAATCAATGCACGTGACAGTTGTATCCAAAGTAAGGCTAATCTACTGATCGGTATTCGATGTACGGACCTTCCCATCTACAATGGGAAATGAGTCAGCATTAAGGACGATCCTTGGCTGGACTTCCTTAATTAGCAGCAGAAGGAGCAGTACGAGCAGCACCAGCAGCACGCGTATACGGCTACCCATTCGTGGGATGGCAAAATCACACGGAATCAACAGAAGGCACTAACTCTCTCTCTCTGAGGATCAACAAGCAAACAAGCTGGAAGTTGTACTGTCAGATGACTGCCGCTACAGAGATGTTGCGATTGCTCTTCAGCGCACAGAGTTACGCTAAGTATCGGTTTTTCGAAAAGCTGCAAGAGTGGGGACACGAGCAGTATCCCAGTAAGCGAGGGGTTTTAGCTGATGATAAGCACGTTGCATGCGAGGTTGCGGAAGCGGAAGAGCTGTGCCGTGAAATGTGGAGATAAATGCAGGGCTCGCATCGCTCGGCGAGGGCTGACAGCCAGAAGGACGATCGAACACCGTTGTCTGGCCCCGTTGCGACCGTGTGTGGGGAAGCCTATGGGCGTGTATCAGATTGGGACGTTACTCTATAGGGCAGGTTTCTCTCGTTGCGAGATCAACGTCGCTGTAACACTAACAGCGTCCACTAACCGTGTAACACACGGTTCTCGCTAGCGCATTGTCTAGCCGGTCCAAATGGCGAAGGTGAACACATCGATGTATGAACGGAGCTCTCATATTTGTGGAGGACGAACGAAAGCTTCTTCAAATCAGATGGGATGTCCTCTTGACATTCTCTCGGGCAACCTGATCAATGGCCGATACTTGAGCAAGACACTGACACACTTGTTTTCTGATTTGAAGAAGTATACTTTGTTTTAGCGGACGCGGCACCGATCACAACGCTGATGTCTACAGCGCGACTCAGCTGATTTTCGCGTCGCAGATGGGAATGAAGGCAGGGTTCATTCATGTTCTATTGTTCTACATTTTCCGAAACACAAAAAAACAACCACAATCGTCTACGGGTAACTGTCGTCGCATGCTGACGACAGTAGAAGTTCTAATCGTGGTAATCTACCAGGTAATTATCAGAATCGAAACGCGCCCATCAACACATTGGATAAACATAGCCAAAAAGGGAAGCACAGTCCTTCCACAGTTGATGCCGAGCAACCGGTCGAACGACGTGTCTAGGACCTGTATGAGTGTCATCTCCATTCATTGCCTGCAACTCAGGCCACTTACCGCTCAGTCCTGATGACACGGTGTCGTCCTCAGGCGACTCTTCGCTGAGGCCTTTGCCGGCGTCGAGCGAGTGTCGAGACGGGACAACCACTGGTGGTGGAGCCGCCCGCAACGACGAGCTCTTCTTCAGCAAGAAATTGCGAACGCTATTTGAATTGTTACTGACAGGGGGTCCCGGAGCGGGCCGGGTAAACTGGGCGCCAGTCGAAGACGGCGGTGGTTGTTGTGAGATCAGATACGCGTTCTCGGTAGAGCCCGCTCCCCCGCGCGATGCAGCGAACGTCGACATGAGGTTTCGTGCCGGCGGAAGTGGCGGCGGATAGGAAGGCGCTTCGCCGGCCGAAGGTCGAGGTCTGCGCTCCATTGAGTTGCTATGGCCGGGGCCACCTAGATACGGCAGCAATAACGAGATAAGGTCAGATCGAGACAAGAGCAGTTTGAGCATTTCGTCAGTACGCAGTTTATGGTGAAACCGCTTTTAGGAGACGAACGACCATGAAAAGAAAAAAGGATCCTCGCTATCACCCACCTATACTACTTAAGCGGCACAAAAAGGTTCATCCATTATATTCATAAGTATTTGACTTCTCAACGCAAAACCCAGCATCGACACATACACTACTACATCACTAGACTAACTGATTGATCAAGCAAATAATAAATTACTTATCAATCGCTCTACGTTTCTCAGCTATAGCCAATATTTAATGTTGTCCGCATGAGCGTACCCATACGAGTAAATGCAATGAATACTCTGATCTACCCCAAAAAAAATCGCGCTTATTGTCGGGTTCAGTTTAATACAATGCATACACAACGTCCACAAATGCAAGACACACACACATACACAATATGTGAGACAAGAAAATTGCAAAAACAAGAATCAATCACACTGATATTCGCAATAGAACAGCTGTTGCTGCTTCGACGCTGCGAACATTTCGAGCTGCTTTTTGAGCAGATCCGTTGGATTGGCGCTTCGGCTGTCTAAAGAGAAATAGGGGTGCCGCAGCTGACAGGATGAAGATAGAGGTGATGACGATCAGCGTCCACTGAACCTGAACAAGTGCCCCCAAGTAATCCCCCCCCCCATTATCCCTAAAAGTCATTACCTAATTATTATGTATGCTTGAATAAAAGCTTATCTAAGCGCTAAAGATGATAATAACGAGTTTAACGCGAGATTGCCCAAACGAAAACTGTGTTCCAAATAAACACAAGCGACGATTTTGTACCATTGTCGGTGTTATGGCTGGCAGCAGCGCTTACGGCGGCGGAGACACCGACGGCTGAGACGGGAGCCGAAACAAGATGAGGATGGTGTAGCCTCTTGAGCTCCTCGGGATCCCTTCCGTTGGCGTACAGCGGAGCGTACATACCCGGGGCATCCTCGTCGCCTGGGCTGAGGCCCGACTCCCCGGGCAGTTGCTCGTACAGCCCCTCGCTGCTTTCTTCATTACTGCGGCAGATGGAGAATTAGAACGACAAAGTGAAATATTATCAACACGATCATGGGGCGACGATAACAACACCAGCAAATATAAGCTGTTCATTAATTCTATTAATTATCTGAAAAAAAAATGCAAATGGTTTCCAGGCTGACTCTCTCAGGTACAAAAAGGTTTCAGGTTGGCGACGGAAGTAGTGCTTTCGGTATTGCTCTCACAATACGGACCCGTGAAACCGCAAATGTGCAATAGGCGGGGATCGAACCCGAATTCTATTAATTCTATGATTCTACTATAACTAATTACTAGGCGGATAGTTCGTGGCTGTCGTCACTCCCTGCGCCATCTTGGCTTTGACCATTACCACTGACTAATTAGCTTCGAAGAGCCATGGCATACTACGAATTTTTGCAGTATACCATGGAACGACCTCATAGTTGAACGTAACCGCACGTCTGGCAAGAACGACATTCACATTACAGCACGATTACTATCGACCGTCGAGCAACTGCGGTGTTTGCAAACGATTACTAATGATTAAACATGAACTTGTCTTATCTTACGATGTGGCCAATGTCGCTTTGGAAAAATTCTGTTGTACATATGTACACATGTACAACGAGTATCGACATCGTGATACGACCCTATGACCATAGCGTTGATATGATTGCCATCTACGTTTGTGCTTACGCGAACTAAATCGCTTATAAAATTGTAGCTCCGTGAATAAACATCGCCTTGAATTCGTATGATTTCACCCGATTGGCGGCTGGATGAGTACAGCCGGCGGGCGTTCGAAGCGTAGTCGACAAAATTAGCACTGATCGAAGCCTTAATATAGATTTACCGCGTGTACGACCAGATCAACAGGACTCGCTCGTCGAATTTTACTGCGACGATGGTAGACGCAGTGATAATCGTGTGCATTTTAGTCATAAATGGAAGAAATGATTATTTGTTACGCGTTATTTAGACTTGAATATAATAACCTGGCAGGGTGAGGCACGCTACGCGCCTGGAGATACGTACAAGCTCACTGACGACAAAGCATTATAGGGGACAGTGTAAACTACTTGAAAGAATATCCTTAGGGGCTTAGCAGCGTCAGCAAGTGACACTGACACAATGACACACCGTTTGTTTTGATACCGTTCAAGTATCTTAAAGTGGCCTTCTTACCTCTCAACAATGGCGGCTCTCGAAACGACTCTCTTATGAGCAGCCGGAATTATTTGTTGTAGATTGCAGCGGCTAAAGGTCGCATTGCCTAGTCAGCGTAACGCGACTCCTCGATATTAGTGTTATACAATAATTATGATATAGTAACATAGCTCTTTTATACAACAGGTAATTATCTAATGACACGTAATAATTCACAGCGAATCCACGAACGTTTTATTGCACGAAATCGCTATTGGCGGAGTGTTTATATTCACTCATATGCGCATATGATTTTAGCCCAGCATTCATTCCGCTGTTGACAAGTATCACAGCAGAGTCGAGTTGCGCAATTCGTCAACATGCATGAACGACCCTGGCCACCTTGATCGTTTAATGATCGCGCTATACATAATGTTCATGCGCTAATTCGAGAGGAGCGCCGAAATAGATCACGTCATCGCCCGAATGGAGCATCTGGCCGGAAACAGCCCGCAATTGCCGTCACATACAGCTGCTGTGGAGCACGCGCAAGCCATGTTTCAATATAGCGGCCAACCGACCGATTGAACTTGCACGGGGAACGAGAGACGGCCCCCCTGCCCTCCACCAATAACCGCCACTATCACGATCAAGCGTGGCAGCATCGGCGACAGCAACACCAGATGCACCAGAGCAACACCATAGCGTTCCCCAGCTCCCACCACTCTGCCGGGAGAGTATATACTGCGCCCCGGCTTCGATACGAGTAGCATTGATCACCCATTGATCGCCCGTGGGTCCGCCGCATCGCCCGTGGGTGGTTCGACTGGACTCGCCGGTAAGACAAAACATCAAAAAAAGGAACTCGCTGCGTAGCGTGACCTCACAACGGCAGTTTTCTCAGTCATCCAGCCATCTATGCTTTTCTGAGCACGGGCCTCCAGTAGCCTTGCGCACATAACAGTGCTTTGCTCATGCAAATCTACCCATCTCTCGCTCTCTCTCTCTCTCTCTCGCTTCTCCCTGACTCCCATCATTGGATCGCTACCGCAGTTAACCTTCGTTTCCATAGTAGTAGTGTCACTGCTAACGGCAGTGTTCTACTACGACGAAGTTACAATTGTGTCACCAAGGCAAACAGCGCGCAGTAGTTGACTGGTCCGTTTGTTCGTCGTTGACAGGGTGTAGCATACGTGTGTGTGTATTGGGGTGTCCACAATCTCTCTCTTTCTCTCTCTTTCATTTCTCTTGTGAGCACGCCAGCTCAGTCTGGCCGATCGTCCGGTCGGCGACTCACTCATTCGCGATCGTCCAAGCAGTAACAGTAGCAATCTTAGCAGATACAACACGCTCCAGCGTTATTCCTGTGAGCGGAGTAGCGCTGAGATGGGATTAAATCAACGGAACTCGCCGCCGCCGCCGCCGCCGCCGCCACCACCACCAGCACCGCCGGCAGCAATCAGCGAGCGTTCGCCGTTCGCCGGTTGATGCCTGTACGTCTGTATCCACTAGATCATTCGAGGTCTAGGCGCGCGGCAGATAGAGACGCGGGCGGACCCATTCTCGACCTATTCTCGCCTTCGACGAGCTAGACAGGTTAGGCAGCCGTGTGAACTGGCCGGCTATGCTGACAACGCGAGGACCAACGCCTGACAACGCCGCATTGGAAAATAATACAGAATGCTATAGTAGTAGGTATACTTTATTAAACCGTACTAGTACTCTCCAACTACGAAATGGCGACGATGTTCCATCGAGTGCCATGAACATCTATCGGTTGAAGGCGACGCGGTGGCGAGTCGGACGAGAAGCAGCAATAAGCGGCAGCGGCAGGGGCAACGGCAGCAGCATTGAATGTCCTTTCTAGGGAAAACTAACTGGCTGACTGTTCTATGTCGAAGCTTGGGTAAGCGGCCCGGGCAGGCACGAAGGCAGCCAGCCACCATTGATGAGCAAGCTCCATCGATGACGGCGGTCGTCTCGCAATGGCCACTCTTTGTTGCTGCCGCCTCTATTCCGCAATACATACGTGAGTAACCGCTGCACATCGGGCCTGTCGTACGTAGATGTAGAATACGTGGCTGCTCATATTGCCGCTATATATATATATATATATATATATATATATATATAACACAAAGAATACGGCGAAGGTTTGCAAGCGACACGAGACGACTGGCTACGAGGAGTAGTACTGCTTTTACAACTGGACACCCCATAGTCGTCGGCCATCGTAGCGGTGGTCCCGTCCGCTCACTACGGCATCGCCAACGTACAATGCTATGTAGAAATGTGCGGTGCCATTCCAACACGCTCGCGTAGACACAAACACAAACAATTGGAACGTTCATAGAAAACGCAGACTATATATATATATATATATATATATATCGAAGGACGCACAAACACATTGGGTGCTCCAGAACGTCAACAGTCGCTGAGACAGCAATAGGGGCACTAACGGCAACAAAATTAGCACACGCTTTGGCGTAAACGGCTGCTAACATCACCAGCGGCATTTGAGTGACAAAGTATTGTCAGGCCACAACATGCCCAGTCTAGAACCAGTCGATATATACCACTGATTGTAGGCTTGAACAGGGCCGATGCTTTGAGGCACAATATCAATGGTCACTCATCAGTAAAAATGACTCTCTCCCTTTCTCTCGCTCTCTTTTAATGATGCTGTTGAAATATCGTCGCTGGTACGATGTCAATAATGGGAATCTTTTTCCGGTAAAAGCAGGTCCGATTAATGATGACAATTATGAACGAGGCTTTCACTGTCAATTTTGACAGCGTGCGATATTGTTCGCTTCGTGTTGAATAGTTGGGACTATGCGGCTTGTTACCTGCTCGAGAGGTTGGAGTGACGAACTTTCTGACGGAGGATTGGAGCCACATACAGGGCTGAGACAGACATCAGAGAAATGCTGCTCGGTTTAGGTTCGTGGCCGAATCCACGCTAGATAGTAATCCATCTGCGAAATGAACTGGTAAAATTTCTCTTTCATATACCCGTTCGTAACGATTGAAATCTTGAAGCATCATTTACCTGCTAAAGGCATATATATATATATATATATATAATCTTCGCAATGACTTGATTGTAACACGAGACCGATACTCGTAAGAGCGACTGTTAGCATTACGTACAATTACGAAGATTCGTATACATCAATAACTTGCACTTATAGTAACAATAATAATGTCACAGCGCCAGCTGCTGTATAGTGCACAGTGGCAACGCCCGCATAGGCGGAACACAGCCGCCGCTCGTTAGTCTTGCACGCGTTGAAATGCATACGAACGCAGAGCGTAGTGTAGGCACGCAGTGGCCGCCCCCGCAATCTTCCCCAACAGACAGGCGTAATTAGCTGCATTAAGTTACCACCTCGAGCTGACTCGAGCATCGACAACTCTAAGTAAATGTCATTCAAAATGGTGACGATTCGTTTCACGATCATCGTCACCACCACGAGACGCGCACACAAGACCACTATTGCGATAACAAGCCTATCAGTTCCTCTAACAGCGATGCCGCGATCGCAATCGTCCCCTTCCTCACAAACAGACACACCACATCGGCTGTACACACCGTGCATAACCGCAGATAAACATCGTCGTCGTTGTCGTTGTTCCGGATACCCCGGATACTCTTCGTTTCCCACTGTGTCACCCTTGGCCCTCAACGCTGCTCGAGCTTTTGGCCGTCCACGCACGCGGGATGTCTGTCCTTCACTGAGATCCTCGCCGGTCAACTTCTGTGGCGAGCTGCCTGGCCACGCTTTCGATACTCGAACCGCCAACGGTGTGTTCAATACAACTGAACACTTCGAAGGCGGCATCCTCGACCTGCTCACCAGTCGAGGTGGGGTAGCACCGAAAGGGAGTCGGGGGACCGCAGGGGAGTCGTTGAGTCCTTGCGAATCACGACGAGTACACACACCACTCACAGCCCCTCTGCAATAGCCGTTGTCTCCGCAAGAAACAAGAACTAGCCAACCGGCTCGCGTATTTTTCTGCACGCAGGTCTGTGCCTGCCGTTATCGTTACAGCTGCTGCTGCTGTTGCCGTTTCTGCTATGCGGCAGAGGCGAAGTAAATCCCAAGCTGTACCACCTCACATATCAGTCACATTCGAACCTCATCCTAACCCGTAGCATCAGGCCATCTTCACGAGCCAGCCCAATAGATAACGGTGTATTCCATGGCGTCGTCCAATCGGGACGTAATTCGCACCAGTGGTAGCAACAGAGAATCAAGCGGTGTTCACCACCACTACCACCGCCTTCACCCGGACCACGTAGACCATCAATAATAACGATACAACAATACTACACAACTATTGGCAAGGAGAGATTGACACAATAGAGTGGCTGCCGCAGGCAGCCCCCTCTCTCTCTTTCCGCCTATAGCTCATTCTCTCTCTCTCTCTCTCTATCTCTGCCTCTCTTTCTCGATCTCTCACTTTGACCTTACAGGCTGGTCGACCCGAAGCACAGCGACGAGGAGAAACAAGCGCGCGAGCGCACGCACACACACCTACGAATGAAACCACCAACGCCTGGGTCGCTGTCGAGCTGCCGATGTCTGACGTTTGCCAAGTCCCGTTTCCCGTAGGCGAACGGACGGGCGAGCCGTCGCGCGGTCGCTCGCTCGCTCCCCTTCGGTGGCCCCTTACCATCGACGCACTGGTGGCACTCATGCCGGTGTCTGCCACGGGCTCCACGATGGCCGGCTAGCCAGCCTATGGCGAGTCTATCCGACCAGCAGCAGCCGCACGCCGATATGGCCGGCCAGCGTGGAGCCCGATAGAAGGTGGAGAACGCACAGCGGCAGTCGGCTGCAATGCTGGCGACAACGGAGTGTAGCGCTTTCACGCTACACACTATCTGACCATACCCTGTTATACCATTGCGTGGCTAGCTGACATGGCACCAGGACGAGCGGCCCTGGTCAGCGACGAGCGGCGAGTGTCAACGCGTGAATGGACAAAGTGAGCGATTGACAGAGTCCGCTGCTGCTGCTACTGCTGCTGCTATTGCTCCGAGAAACAGATTCGACATCGGCAGAGGGCACAGAGCAACTCACTACGATGAGCATTGAGTGCTCGTTGCCGTCTCAGAAGCTATCGTGCAATTCCACTAGTGGCGATAATAACTACGTTATGTAACGTAACTTACGTTACTTATTACGTAACTGATTGATTGATTGACTGACTTGATTTACAGAGAACGCGACAGAGTTGTCTGCTAATATGGTGCTTTGATCGACTGCACGTTAATACCATAATCTCAATATTTCTACATCCTTATTGATTAACTAGTTTCAGTTCGGTCAAATCGGGTTATACTATTCTGATATTGCACTCTTTAACCACCCGTTTCAGCTGATATGCCAGCAATACCATTCAGCTCATTGTTGTTGAGCTCCCGCTCATTGTCACCGGGTGATTTCTTCTTGTTGGCTGAGACACACGTTTTTGTATTGATAACGGCCCGTAAAGACCCGCATATAAAGCCCGGTATCAGCAATTTCTCCTGGTTTTTCACCAGTTGCTTCGATATACTGTTGCTCTTGCTGACATGTGCTGCACCAGAGCATTGAGCGCCGACAGGTGGACCAATGAGGTAAAGGTGGCTCATTCATACAGAGATTCGTGATTTGTCTGATCTCGTTGAAATGATCATTTCTATGAATGGATGGCACGCGAGCATTGCACTATCAGAACAGATGTGCACAGCGTCGCTGAGTCGGTGGTTTTCATGATCGCGGCAGGAAGAGTTCGCGGTCCCTAAGCCTTACGGTTACTAACCATTTACGGCAGTTGGACATATTTAAGTAAACAAAATATAGATAAGAACGACAACGGGCAAAGAAAACCTACTCGTCGTCGAGCTCGAATAGCCTTCATAATAACGATCATAATCTGAATAAAACACTAGTCCCAACGACAGCAACAACAGTAACAACAAAAGTCTACATCATCTAAACAACAAAAAACTAACTAGTCATCAAGGGACGGCAGTTATATGGGAACGGACTGCTCAGCGATTTCTAGACGGCTACTTCCTTCAAGCCGGCCACCGAGCTGATTATATTTTCATGTGCGATCGTCGAGATCTCCATATCTCTCTTTCTCTCTCTCCCGTCAGCTCTCTCTACAGTATTAAACGCATTATGGACGCCTATAGAAATTCACTCGTTTGCCGGTACGGTTTGCTATTTAGCACCGATCAATATATCGCTTGACAGACGGGCCGAGCGAAGGCTTCTCACGGGTTCCTCTCATCGACCGTCGGATGTAGTCGGAGAGCAGGCTGACTGGCTGGGTGGAAGTCACGCGCACGCCGTAGAACGTCGTCACCTCGTCAAAGCGCTTACGTGTATAATAAATATTAACGAACGAATCGACACACAATGGGGATGACTAGCACCAACGGCACCTGCAGCAGCCTGTGGCTCTATGGGCAGGAGCAGCAACAGCAACGGACAGTTGTATACGAGCGCCGCCTGTCCACATGCGCTGAAGGCAGAACACCGACCGCCAATACGTATGATGACCTACATAACTCGTCGTGGACGAAGATGCAACCCTCTCTCGCTGGCAAGCCCACCCAGTGTGGCTGTGTGGAGAGTGGACCTTGTGTGTGTTACCGTTGCTCGAGCTGACCCTCAGCTGTTCCCCTATCTGACAGGCCTCAGCTCTTAACCTTTTAGGTATTACTATGAGAGGACCTGTCGGGGCCACCTTTTCTTATTCTCTTCCTTACTCATACCTGGACCTTGTGTGTGTGTGTTGACTGATCAATACCGAACCGGAGTAGACACATTTTCGAGTTCGGCAAAATATATTGGCAGCGACAGCAGCAGTGGCTAAAAGTTCCGTCAGCTAGACAGCCCACGTCCTCTAAAAACGTGTTTACACAACTGAAAAACGTCACAACTGCTTCACCACGATATCGTCATGCAAGATTAGCCTCACACAGAGGTCGTCCTTACTTACCCGACAGCGGGTATCTGGTTATAGCTCTCATGGCGCATCGGCGGTGGCGGAACGATATATCCTCGAAGTGGTAGGGTGGCCATCTCAGAGGGGTCTCCGCCCTGGTGGCCGCCATGGGGCGTTCCATGGGCGTGACCATCATGGGCCTCGACATCCTCCTCCTCTTCAGTATATTCGGACAGCTCTTCCTGGCACGAGCCGTCACACACGGGGCTGAAAGCTCGTTCTGTACCCGTCTTGTATTGGTAGACATCTTTGAAAAACGGCGAATACGCCGTCGCTGTAATCAGAGAAGAATCAACGAAGAGATGGGAACACTTTGAGTGTGTAGTTCAATAGAATTGTGTTGCAGGGCCTAGGAGTTTCGTTATTGATTGCTGGTTTCCAGGAATCCAAGATTCCAAATCACTTTTCTCTCTCTCTCTCTGCTCCCCATTCTAGTAGGAGCATACTCAAAACCCTATACTACTGGAAATGAAATCCAATGAGAGACAAAATCTCAAGCATCAACGATTTCTAGATTCTAGCCTAAGGCCCATCCGAACGTTTGGCATTTTAGACAACAAACCTTCCCCAGACCATTTTCACAAATTTTTGAAACAAGACCCAACGAGGCTAGCTACTTGAGCTCTAACCTAACAGAATTTCAGAACACGCTCGACGCCAGACCACTCGATCTTTCTGGAGATTCTAAGCATATTATACCATTTCTCTGGATATCATATCAACATCGGCGTCGGCATTACCATCATCACCATGTTATGATCAGTAAAGTTCAGCTTCTTCGTCCGTCATCTCTACCATTTAGTTGCACTTACTGCTTAGCGGTGTGTCCGGCGACGTCGCGCACAGGAAGTGCGCTTGCAACGCATGGGCAATATCCTCTCCCTCCGTTAATAGCGCGTCCCGTGTGGCCGCGTCGTCCGCTGTCGTCGGCGGCAGACCTGCGAGCGCCACGATCTGTATGGGCACATGTGAGATGTTCTTCGAAAACGAGGTAAGCGTGGCCAGCGAATTCGGCCGCTCGAGGGCGTATGCCAGTATCACCCCGTTGATGTGTCCATCGGGAATCTGTGGAGGCACCCGATGGTAGCTGGTGGCCTGCACCTGAACGACGATCGTACTCTTGCCTCGTGGGCCTACTGGGCCTACGTACGCCTCGAGCGTCACCGTGTTCGGTATATTGCTCACCAAACAGCACTGATGGGAGAGCAGGGGTGATAGCAGCCGTTCAGCATCGTATGGGTCGCCGCACAACATGCAGAGGAGAACCTTGACGTCGGGGGGCGCCGCCCCCGGCTCGCCGAGACCTCGTCCCGGGCCTCCGGCCAGCTGCATGAGGCCGGCACGCCGTTGAATGCCCTCGATCAGCTGGGATACTGATAGCAGAACTGATGCTCGATCGAACCCCTCGGCCACGTAGTTGACCGCAATAAAAGGGCATTGTAACGCGCGGGCTCGGCTATTGCCTTCGTCGCGGAGGGGGCCCAGCTCGGTTTCGTCGCCATTTTCGCGGCACAAAAGCACGAGAACGATTGGTAGGCCGTGGAACGGCTGGCGGCCAGCCTCTTCGCCATGTTCCTGCTCGGCCAACTCGGCGTCCTGCTCCAAATTCGATAGAAGTGTCTTCTCCAGCGAATCCCGAATGTATTCCAACGAACTGGCATGAATCGAATCAAAACATGTCATTAAACACCATATATATATATGTTCAGGCTCGACAATGCAATACAGTGATATACGGACACATTGTTATTAATATGCAGATGAATGATTAAGAATTTGTATTTAAGTCCAATTAAGCAGACAATCTGGCTGCATGATGCAGCAAAGCGTGCCTTTAGAATTGTTTTGGATTAAAGCTTTTGTATTGAAAGCCCACGGCACGTTGATAGAACAGCTTACCTAGAATCTTCGTAAAGGCATATGCAGCCATGGGGAATAAAATCCGGTGTTCGGAACGAGTTCTCAGGTTGCGATACATCCCCGTCGATTAAACGGAGCTCGAGAGCGTAGCGCTGATCTTTTTCCAGTTCAAGAATACATCGCCCGGATGATTCGTCAATACAAGTACAGCACTGATTCTGTAATCGCATTCAACATAAGCGGCAACAAAAAACGTAAGTAATGACACATCATGAATACTATACGCCGATAACTGATTAAATTTTCAGAAAACATTACGCTAATAAACATGTTTGAGTATATATATATTTATATAGAATTTATTATTTATTTAATTATATATAATATAAATAAATATATATATATATATATTAGGTTGACCCAAAAATAATTAGACTCCTATCGTCTTGCGCCGAATTATTATTCTTGGCCGGTTTGAATTTAAATTTGGCGGGTAGTAAGACACAACAATTAGCAACCAGGCGGCACGAAAGCCGCTAGCATTCGGCTTTCGTTGGGCGTTCGAAAAGGCAACCGCCGGAGCAGGTCCCTCAGGCTTGCATTTTCACAAGAAAAGTGTCAGGTTTATGTTTCAAGAGAAGAAATGTCTAGCAGAAATCCATCGAAGGTTGGTTAGCATGGCCATAATGCCCTGAATCGACAACAGGTGTACCGTTGGTGTGCGCAGTTTAGGTAAGGCTGCTGGGACATTAATGAACATCGAGAGCGCCCCCCCCCCCTTCTCGAATCAGGATTTGACGAACGGATCGAAATAATCGGCAAAGCTTTTGATCAAAGTAGAGCTTGGTTATTGACGGCTTTGTCGGCTATAACTGGCTTGCCTTGTGAAACATGTTGTTGAATTATTAAAAATAATCTGAGGATGCAGAAAAAAGTGCATAATCGGTCGCTCACTAACTCGGTCCTGGCCAACTGAAAATGCGTGAGGAGTGTTCGCGAGACAATTTGAAGATATATAGGCAGCAAAAGAGTCGCCTAGAGCATAACGTTGCAGTGGACCAGATATCGGCCTGTATAGGGGACCGAAAGAAGATCAAGTGAAACAGTGGCTACAACCAGGTAAACAGGCAATGACGGTAGCAGTACCAAATAGATTCGAGCCTAAAGTAATGGTAGCACATGGATTTAAACGGAATTTGCTACTACGAGATTTTGGCCCCGAAAGAAAAAAGTGGATTCGGCTTTGCCCAAAATTCTCCGTTGCTTTCGTCTGCACATCTCGAGTTCTTGAAAGGACTCATGAATAATTGGCATGGCAATAGGAAGCACCGGGTGTGGCTGCCCGATGACAATCCTAGGGCCCATCGTAGCAATGAATTACGTCCTGGCTTAAGACCAACAAGATTGAGCGACGGCATCCCCCCCATTCACCCGATTTAAGCTCGTGTGACTATGGTTGCTTCCGTCTATTAAAGAGGGCTATAGGTGGTCAAAGGTATGCAAACATCGATTTTCTCCGAGAGGCCTTAACTAACGAAGTTATAAATGGGAATAGAAATGGAGCATACCTAGCCGTCAGAAGGCTGCCAGAACTCTGGGACCAGTATATAAATAAAAGAGGTGCATACCTTCAGCTTATACAAAAATGGGTAATTTTTTTGTGTAAACCTAATATATATATGTTATGTGTTTGTTTGGAGCTGAATATATATATACAGGGATATTTATCAACGTTTGTTACAACCAGGAAAGGCGCGGCTTGCTAATTACAGGTATTTGCTTACCTAGATGTACAGAGCGAGAGCGAGTGTCAGACCACAACACGGAGCGTAATGGCCAATAATTTTTATCAAAGCAACACTGTCAAAGTGACAAATTACTTCTCTCTCACCCTCTCTTTCTCGGTCTGTTTGTTTGTGTGTTTGTCCCACTATGACTAAATTCTCTATTTCTTTGTTATTTGGCACTATGTTTTTCCCTCCGTCTCTCTCTCTTTCTCTGACACACTGACACACGCAAATATACATCCACTCGGCCGATCAACTCTGGTGTATAGAGGGCGCTGGTCTAGCCCGTCTCCGTTCCTTTCGCTCCACAATGGCCATCTCCATCTCGGAGCTGGCGGCTGTGCCAACGGCGGGGCTGATGACGACGACGACGATGGTAACGGCGACTCCGAAGTCAGCCACGAGCAGAAAGCAATAGGCCACCCCCCGTAAGGACCGAGGCACCCAGCAACAGACGACATCTCCGGGGACCAGCACGCACAGGCAGACCGACCGGACGGCAGGCTCCAGCCACGGCAGCCACAATCGTCCCGGGCCTTGGATGTTCGCGCACAATCTAACAGCTGTGCGCTCGAGCGATGTCAACACGAGTCTAACGCTGAGCTGGGCGTCGCTCGAGCGACGCTGGGCCTGTTCGGATGCTAGACGCTTCCGCATCGCTTCTTAGGGAAACAACAGTGTGACGTAGTCGTTCTAGCGATTAGAAACGAGTTGTATCCAGCCGAACGGATAGGAACTGCCAGGTCAGCAGCAGCAGCAACAGCACCAGTGCGGCTACTCTAAGGCCAGCTTGGTTAGCCAGTCAGGGCAGGCCAATTTCAGGCAGAATTTTGATCGAAATAGAGGCAGGCGGCCAGCGAGCTAGAACCGTGCGAACTGGCGAGACGGCTTAACCCACAAGTACGACGAAGCAAGATTCTAGATAGCGAAGTGCCAATAGTCGGAAGTCGACTCAAAGATACAACACAGATCATATAGGAGCGACGCTGTATCGTAGTTGCGGCTCAATCGTTTGTTCAGTGTTTAGAGAGCAGAAAAGGACTTGTTTCTCCAATGAGTTTCGTGAGCATTTTGTGAGAGTGAATCGCACACCGAGTCACGCAATCGCCGGGAATAGCGAAGTGCTGCAACATACATATGCTATGGATAGTGGAAACTTCAACTACTATGGTCGGGACATGCAGGATTCCGTGTCCCGACTGCAGAAGAAGTATTGGTCCACGAAGCAGATCTTGATTAAGAAATTCGGCCGAAAAGAGGATGACAATCTGGTGGCGTCCGACGCCGAACTCGACGCTAAACTCGAGCTGTTCTCGGCGATCTACAGCTCCTGTGTGGCGCTCGAGCGCATCCTAGAAAACTACCAGGATCGACTGTCGATTCTCAGCCAGGAGGAGAATGCCATGGGTAGATTTCTCAAGGATTGCGGCAAGCAGGACAAAACCCGCGCTGGAAAAATGATGACTGCTACGGGCAAATCGCTAGCGTTCACTGCTCAGCAGAGGCTCACGTTGCGGAGTCCTCTGATTCGGCTGTATCAGGAAGTTGAGACGTACCTCATCAGGGCGATAGCCGACACCGAGGAGACGGTGAACAAAATGGAAAAATCTCGCACCGACTATCGAGGCGCACTGCTCTGGATGAAGGAGGTATCGCAGAAGCTCGATCCGGATACCCACCGACAGCTGGAGAAATTTCGCAAGGTGCAAGGGCACGTCAAGAAATCGAGGCTCAACTTCGAGAAGCTAAAGGTTGACACGCTGCAAAAGGTCGACCTCCTTTCTGCTTCGAGGTGTAACATGTTCTCGCATGCACTAGCAGCTTATCAGCAGGCTCTTTTGGCTTTTTGGGACAAAACCGCTCAGGCGCTCGCCGAAGTGTCGGAAGGATTTAAGGGCTACCAGTACTATGAGTTCACGGTCGTTAAAGAATTAGCCGAACCGAGCAAGAAGCTCGCCGAGGAGAGCGGCAACATGACGGAACCGGACTCGCCTTCAAAAAAGGTACGTTCCTTCGACAGTAGTAGCAGCAACAACAACAACAACAACAACAACAACAACAACGACAACTACGTTAATTACTGTAATTTGAGTTTTGTCAATAAACCACGTATTGTATTATAATGTATTTTTCTAATGAAAGCGACAGTGGACTTCAGCTGTTACACATGGCGCTTTACGCGATGTCGAAATAGCGCTGAGAGCACGTTGCATGAGTCTCCGAGTTCATTGTGGCAGTTAATTCAAAGTCGCTCGATTGTGCGGGAAAAAATAATCGGATAGGGTATGCTAGCATATCAAGCTAGATATCTGTCGTCGTAAATATATTTGAGTGCGAAGTCCAAAGTCAATTCTCGCTTAAAGCATAATCAAACTTGAAGTCACAATGAGTGCTGTCACACTCGAAATGACGTTACAGGCTCGTGAGGAGGGCGACACGGATCGTGCCCTATTCTACAATCCTGAATGGAAGGACTCGCCAGAGCATAAGGCTCAGGGGCCTTGGTCACCACAGGACGGCCGGATTACGGAGAAGGCCGAGGAGGTGAAGGAGCACCGGAAAGCAACGAAAAACGGCGAAACCAAAGCAACGGGCCCACCGCCACCACTGATTGACGACGATGAGCCACTCCTCACGTTGGACAACAATGAGTCCACGGACCTGGGCTCGATGCTCGACGATATCTTCCGCGCGAACAGCGGGCAGACAGCTCCGCAAGGTAGAGAAGTCGAGCAGGATTGCTCAGGGACACATCCTGAATTCCATGATTCTTGGCTTGATTATTATTTCTATTATGCCTTCCGAGTGTTGATCCGTATCTACCCCACGTGTTCATATGCAATAGACGAAATAGTCCTGACTGACCCTCCTCCCCTCTGTCGGTTTCGCTACAGGAAGCTTCGCGAAGGAGTGGGAGAACACATTTGGCCAGGTCCAAACACGGAAGGATTCGGCAGCGGCCGTGGAGACCGACCTCCTTGGCGGGGCGTTCCAGGAGTTGGCTTTGCTCGAGGGCTCGCAAGCTCAAGACAAAGACGACAGCCGATTAATTTTGCCCTCGCAACTGCTCAACCAACAGCTCGCAGGGCTCAATGCCTTCGGTGGAACAGACAACCCCGCGTCCGACGCGTCGAACGGCGCGATGTTGCGACCCTCGCAATCTCTGTCTGCCCATTCGAATGTCGTCGCTCTTTCTCAGGTTAGGCCCGTTCCGTCAGCCTTACACATAGTTTGGCCGAGAGAGGTCAACGCTTAGATGATTTATAGTCTCTTGGTCAGAAAACAAGAAAATAAACAGCATTTTAAAGTTTCTATTTCATGTTTGCTCGTGCCGAAGAGTAGCAACAAGTAAATTCTAGTTTCGTATCTTTGGTGATTCCTCTGTTGCTATCGTTCAGCGTGCGAGACGTACTTGTGAGACGAGGCTAAATGAGCTAAATCGAAACTAACAACATGAACGAGTGATTCCCTAATGGACAAAGAACCCTATGTAGCGGTAGAGTTATTGAAGTTAGTTCCGAGTCGGGGGGGGGGTGTTACTCGCAAAATAGAAACATTTGGCGTTTGATCTATATGTATGAATCAGGACAAAGGCGCATCTACTTCGGAGGGAGCTGGAAAGAAACAACACCCCGTGAACAGGGCGGACCCATCGGCGTGGCTGGGACTATTTGCCGACCTTGACCCGATCGCCAATCCGGACGCTATCGGCGCCAAAAAGCCACAAGAGGAGCGGAACTGCTAAGTCGACCCAACGCATGTTGCACTGCATCTGCCGCATACGTACGCCTGCGTAACTGTCTCCAGCAAATCCTGCCAAATGGCTGAGGCATCGCGCTCGGCGTACAGACGAGCCCACCACACCTACTTCAATGCCATTCTGTATCGTAGAATCGGATCCCATAACAATATATATATAATAACAATATATATATATTCATATATTATTATATTATATACGTGAAAAAATTCTAATGCTAAATAAATGAAAATTATGTTTGCAATATTCACCTGAATCGGAGGTATACTACTTTGGCGTCTAGTTTTACACGTTTAGGTAGGAGGCCACTCTAAGGCGTTCAAAGGTAAGGTAATTGGGTGTAGAGAGGAACGCTGTCGGTCAATTTACGCTTTAGCGATTCGCACTCGACAGTGCAGAAGTTGCTTTTACGGTATGGACTCGGGGAGTAATTGTTATACATGTTAATTAGCTCTTCAGGTATGATAGATGCTCTATTTCGCGCTTCGTCTGCTGAAGCTGGCTTCGTCCAGCACGAACCTTGAAGAAGTGACTGAAGCTGTGTAGTAGTGGTTTTGTGGCCAGAAGAACGACGTTGAGTTTCTGTTCGCCTGTTTCGGAGTGGGCTAAAGCCCAGGCGGAGCTGCGGGCCCAAGAGCGCGGCCTGGGGGCACGCTGCAGAACTCGACCTATCAACCGGTCCATACAGTGAGTTACAGGACCAGCCGGACAGCTTGCCCTAACAGGACCGTGGCCGATAAAACCTAGGTGTCGTAATAAAATCAGCATCCGCTCCTGGTCCAGCCGCTCCAACGTCTTGTACCTGAAGCAACAATGATTGATGGGCAACAATCGAGAAATTTATTAGCTAAGCACATAGTACAAACAACGAAATCGGGATCGTATCTCAACCAGCATAAAACTGCCTTTGGACAACTTCCACGAACGCCTACAAAATATATAGCATAGCTCAATAATTGATACAGGTGCGATTAGACCTGCATCCAAAGAACTCTGCCTAAGCGTTCCTTCCTTTCAGGCTCACCTGATGTCCTCTTGTAGGCCTTGGGTGATGTTCTGGATGTCATCCTGACCGATAACACAACCGTTGCCTAGGTTAGCGAAGCCATAGAAAAGATCGGCTCTTTCAACAAGCAGTTCCTTGAAGTGTTTCTTGGCACGCTCGGTGATCTCCTGTTGGTGTTCGTCATAGATGTCCTGGATATCCTTTTCCGGCAGGTCTTCGTAACAATCCCGACCCATGAACAGCACGCGGACTTCGGATAAGGCCTTGCCAGGCGTCACGAAGCCCGTCTCCTCGAGTAGCTTCTTGAACGCTCTCCGCTGATCGTTACGACGATCCTCGCTTTCTAGCGATTGCCGATGCTGAAGATAGCATTGCTCGGCATCGTCACCATCGAGCAGCTGAAAGGGAACACGGTCTTCATCGCAGAGGCCGTCCTCGTTTTGGTCATCCCCCAGGATCAGCTCCTCCCAAGACTCATCCGGCCGGTCGATGAAGTACTGATCAAAGTCAGGATGACTACGCAGCTGCTCCTTAACGTCGACCCATTCGGTATCCTTGATGGCGTCGAGGTCGGGCAGCAGATCGAGAAGTATGTCTGGCAGCACCCTGAGATAGGCCTGGACGCGACTATCAATGTACTGCTCCTTGAGGCGTTTCGTATGTTGGACAAAGGTCCGCTTCGCCGCATCTTTGCCGTTCATCTCGACGTAACGTTTGAATTCGGGACAATGCTGAACCCGCTTTGAGGCAGTTACCCACAGTGTTCGGTAGTCGTTCACCTGGGCGCGAATCAACGCTCCGTACGCCTCGGTGGCGAAGTCGCGCATCTCGTGACGACACTTCAGGGCTTCCTGATATGACATCACCTTGAGTTTGCCTGGCCGCGCCTTGTCCACCAGATGTGCCAACACCATGAACGCGGTGTCAACGTTGACAGCATTATGGGATGACGTCTCCACCAGGGGAATATTGGCCGATTTGAACTCCTTGCGCGACAGGAGACGGTCTAACTCCCTGTGGAAGATGAATTCAATAATAAGAATGACGTACGAAAGAATGGCCCTTAATGATTAATAATTGCCAATCTTCACAGCCGTTTGACCAACGAAAAATGATCTCTTAAGTTCATGCTATTCCTGCACGAATATATATATATATATATATACACTCATTATTGCTATACACCGATTAGTGCACTGGCGTACCTCTGCATGGCGTCATCCGCTTCGTCGCATTTCGTGGCGACCACGACGATGGGCTTTTTTGTTTTGATCAACTGAGTGAGGCATGCGGCCGTGTATTCCACGACGCGTTCGACACATCTCCCTGGAACATCGCTGACATCGAACACACAGACGAATCCGTCAACGTTCAGGCGGCCATCCGGCATGAGACGCTGCTCGTACTCCTTTTCAATGCCTGCAGAAGGATGAAATAAACGTGAGTGGTCCTATACAATACAACGGTTAAGGACGACAGGTGGGTCCAACACACACACACACAAACATATATTCTATATATGTATATATATATATATACACGCAAATCGACGTGATTTTCCATGATGAATACATTGTGGTACAAGGGTTATTCCACAGAAGACGTTAGCCATCCACCCATTTCGTGGTGTACGGAACGGGTATACATTCGGTACTTCTGAGTATGTTGTTCAGCGGCAAAGACGACGCAGGATAAACGAAATTGAGGGGGGGGGGCGGGGCACAACAACGATCTGCGAACACATAACATACCCAGTTGATTTTTACATATGTACATGAGCTTCTCCGCAGAGGTGAGTTTCGTGCCGGCACAACGCTTCACGTATGGGTCCGTTTTTCCGCTCTTGAATTGCTGGAAGCTCGAGTCGTCGACAAATTCAGTCTGCTCGACAACGTGAAATGTGGTTTGTACTCCGGTCACGCCTGGGGGTAATGGCGGAAGGCCAGCGCCGCCCCCGCTCAGAACACCCCCGGGCCCGCTGGACAATGTGTTCATGCCCAGCTCCTGGTTCATCTCTGCAAAGGCAACGATTTAATAAATCAGTTACTTTGTTGCTTTAGTCAACCAGCCAACCGACCGATCAGAGTGAGTTCTCGTTGTTGGTGCAGCGATATATGTAGCCATAAGTGTGCAGTGAAAATGCCTATCATAACAAGTGCCAATTACGCGACATGGAAATGTCCAATATGAATATGTATTTATCTTGGTTAAAAATTCTCTGAAATGGTCTGAAATAAAATTTCCAATGAATGATTGTCAGACATATTATGCTCTGCTGATTTTATTGTCTTGTGTAGAACTCGAGGCGTTGGTCGTAAGCTGAAAAGATCATTGGAAATGCCCGTGGACAATGTATCGACAAATACGTTACGAGTTATGTCAGAACTCCCGACTCCTCATATACACGAACGAGCGGAACCCATGGATCGCCTAACAAACGGTCCAGTATCCGGTAAAGCATATTCGAACTAATCACCAAAATGTGAACATCGTGGACATCAAAAATAAGTTCCAAGGTGATTACGCCTCTTCTAGCAAATACACTCCGTACTTGCTCAAATTAGATCGACGCCACCACAGATGACACTGTGGCCACGGGACAATGCAAAAGACCAAACAAACAAGATACTAACAATAATAATAATAATAATGTCTTGTCATTTTTCGTACCTGAGAAGATATCAGGCGATGTCCCCTTGGTGACGTGACCCCAGTAGAGGAAATGGTCATTGTTGACAACCCGGCCACCGAAGTCGGTCTGAGATAGAACCGAGATGTGGTCCGTGTAATAGTCATCCTCGCCCGGACGCACGAATCGATTACAAAGGCACGATTTGCCCGATCCCATACAGCCCTTTTCCTGGAAACAATTAACGCAATTATGTTTGAATAAATATTAATATATAATGGTGATGCGTCCGGATTAACGCAACAAATACATTATACATATGCGAATGCTCGCAGTGGCACCCATCGCATCATGGGGTGCTCTCACATTGAGCTGTATCGCCTAGTTATTATTTGCCAGAACTCGGGATGTCCAAACTCGCTTCAGCTGATGGCAATGATGATACAATGGGACACGCAATGCTGGAGCATACTTCAGATGAACTTCTAGTTCTTTAAATCCTTGCGTTCCGCTTATATATATATATATATATATATATATATATATCACTCGTCCACTCCTGTGATAAAGTCAAACCATCTTTGAATGAATACCATAGGCCGCTAAATTTTTTCTCGAATTTTTCATGCCACACATTTTATTTGGTTAATCCCATAATTTAAGAATTAGTCCCATAATTTATTAACACTCCGCTTACTGTTTTTCACCCATTTTGCTTTTTACGTAGAATAATAACAATATACTAACAATAATAATAATAATAAGAATCTAATTCGTTTTTATTTTATTTAACCATTTCCAAAAGTTTCGATTAGCTCACATCTACGATAGACACAGTATGTCTACGTAAATATATATATATATATATAAATATATAGAATAAAATTAAAAGCGGTCAAGTCCAACGAACACAGTCGGCTACCATCCGCCGCACGAACATGATTCGTTGAATGAACTTCGCCACCGAATCCGTCAGCCAGAGAAATGATGAGGTATCGCCAATGGAATCAGTGGCGGCCAACATCTATTCAGTGAAAATTCGCGACCCGATCCCCCGCTGGGCCGTTCACCATGACGCAAGCGGTATGCCTCCTTCGGCGGGAGTACTGAAGCTGCCCTATCGAAGCCACAGCAGCAACACCTGATGTGAAGTGCTTTACAAGCAATTAATTTCCTCGTCTGTTCTTACCGAATATTAAAATGCCCCTAATAGACCCACGAGTCGAAGAGAGCCGAGGGGAGTTCGATTTATTTCGTTGTTCAGTGGCGGGATGCGCTATTTTCTATTGGTTGCTTTTGAGTTTGTCTAATTGTTTTGCCCCAACGTCGTCTATGCCGGTAATAATAGCTAATAGCTATCGGTGCTTGCTGGCGTCAGATGTTATTGCTCGATAGATTCGCAACAGATGATGAAATGCAACCAGCCTCTCGCATGAGGCTCGCTCGATCAGAGTTACATATGTATGCATATGGGTTCACCACACAACGGTGTCTGTTCGCATCGTGTCTGATCGACTTGAAAAGCTAAAGAGTGCGATTAAATTCGTTGAGATAGAATAGGCGAGAGTTCCCCTGCAGTTCCCACTAGTAGACCGGCTCCTTAGTGAAAGGTATCAATATTAATGATAAATAGAGTAATCACCTGACACTCGTCATTAATTTACGGTACAACTGTGTCGTTAGTATTCATATTCTCATTGTGTAACATCAATGACGATTCAATTCGACGATGAGTTCAACTGGCCCAGAATTATCTCGCTGCGTATGTACTCATCTCTCGTCGAGCTCAATCAATATTGCTGCTCTGTCAGCAGCAAGCAGCCAAAAATCATATATGGCATCAATAAACTACACTAGAGAAACACACATCCAAAATATAAAACAAATCTGCCGCTCAGTGTCTTGCTCAGAAAACTCAAGCCAAACCAATGAAAATTGAGAAAAATGAATAACAGCGCAAAGTATGCCCCCTCCCCCATCGCATCAAAGTTAACTTCAACCATTCCATGGCTGATTCACCCATTTGTTGAACCGAATAGAGAGAGAGAGAGAGAGTGGCGCACTTAATTTCTTATTAGATTTCATTAATTGAGGCGGCAACCTATGGCCCCGGATAGACTTGGCAATACTCTGCAACCAGTCGTCGTATTCAGCCTGGTCTCACCCTCTATCGCTTCGTTGGATTTGGCGGCTGCTGTGTTCCACTGACTGTCAGATGGTGTCGACGGCCACGGATAAGCAGGGCATGAGTCACCATCGGCTATCGGTATCCACTAATAGGGCCTCAGCGGTTTAGCAGTGGCTACGGCGGCCGTAGCAGGGACAGCAACAGCAGCAGCAGTAGTAATGACAGAAGTTGGGTAGCCTACGAATGAATTTACTCCGTTCGTGCCAGTCAGGCGATAGTTTCCCGTAAGCGAAGTGGTCGGCTGGCGCCACCCGCCGATGCAGCGGGCATTGTATAGCAAAGCAGAAACAGCAGAAAATAACCAAGCGACGATGCGCTTACTATTCATTCGCGATTGGCCAATATTCACGCGCTTCTGTCTGTCGCGGGAGTGTGCCTGCTCTCTCTCTCTCCCTCTATATATATATATATATATATATGTATATCAAGGTATTACCTAATACATGTTATGCGAATGGGCACATAGCGGCGGCGCATCCGCGCGGACCTCTCTGATTTGAGCATCGCGCCACCAATGGCACACAAGCAGCACGCAACGCGTAACAGCACCCTTGCCATGGTCATATTCTTCGCTGGTAGAAGCGAGCGTCGCTGACTCACGTCACTAGAGAAAAAACGCACACGTCATACACATAGCAACCCATTACGTGTGCCCCTCTGACTGTGAGGAGACTTTCACTGCTCCGATCGAGTGTCGTCCCGTCAATTCTTGCTGTCGCGTTCGGCGTGGACCAGCCCACTTCGGCGGTGGTTCGCCCCGAAGCATCGTTTTCAGACACAGCCGTTTGCCGGCCGGCCGGCCGGCCGGCCGTCCTCGCCACAAGTGAACGATCACATCGATACGCGAGCATCGGCAATTGCACATCCGCTGGCGTCCCCGCGCGCAGCCGCCAAACACCGAATAGTAGCAGGGAACCGAACGAATTTCGGATCGTGCGGTGAAGGTGTCATCGGCGACGGTTTGCGGCAGAGGCGGCGGCGGCAACGACGCCGATTGATTCATCCGAGATTCTTCAAATTTTTCTCGCTCCACCCCATCGTGTTCATTGCTATCGGGCAGTGTCAACGGGAGACTTGGCCGGGCATGACTTCACTAGAGTTGGAGACCTGGCAAGCGAGCGAGATGAAGCGACCGAGAGGGGGAGAAACAGTGCAAACTTCCCGGAAAAGTCCGAGTATCTGATACAGAGAGGAGTCACCGGCGCGGCGCTCGACTGGACGTTTCGGAGTGGAACCATCATACCGACCACTACGATTGTTTTCGTAAAATACGTGCGAAGGTGGGGAGAGAGGGAGAGAGAGAGATACAGGGAGAACGCGGTCTGAACGTAGTCGCTAGCGAGATCGAGCCGACGAAGCGCATTTGAAGTACAAGCAAGCACCTGCGTTCATTCGGGCGCGACCACAGCCAAACATCGACCACTCGGTTTCTGCGTCTCGCCTCCCCCTAACAGCAGCTACAACGGTACAGGTGATCTACAACCGATTTGGTAAAGTCTGTTTTCTGTTTTGTTTGTATTTTCGGTATGGATCTGCAGTAAACTCCGCGGAGAGTATCTTCGCGACCTCACTAGAGGTTCCTCCAGACCGCTAGATTCCCACCGACACGGACAGGTGTCTGGGTGTACATGTTTGCGGGACTAAACTGGCGAGCATGTGTGTTGCTTATGGTGTTCTCCGCCACGAGAGGCCGGACGAAGGCAGACAGGAAATGAAGCCGCGAGAACCTAAGAATAAAGATGTGTCTAGGCGCGACGACTTCTAAGAGCTTCAAACGGGATTGTAGAGATTCAGCAGAGTGCACCCTAGCAGCGGGCAGGCGGAAGCCTGTCCAGCTGGCTCTGTTGTGCCTAAAGCCAGCATTATATTGCCCTGCCCACCGAACGAATGGACGCCTGATGACCTAACGTAAACCTCCATACCTCCAGCCAATTGTGCCTAAACACAAGCAGCGGCGTCACTCGGGGAGGAGGCATTTCAGTTCATTCTGCTGGTGGCAGATCGCCTTTCAGCTGACCGAGCAACGGATGAACGTGGCCGGTATGTCTATCTAAGATGGGATATAACTACGTTTGCTCGTTTGCTCGTCCACAAATAAACATATGCAGGTATTCCTTAGGTAGAAGTAGGAGGTGGGCTCTGCGCGAGCTGGAAGTTCGTTCCATTTCCGTTAAGTTGTTAGATTTATCCTATCGTCATAAAGGTGGACGCACAGATGCATCATGGCGATCTCCTCTCTCCGAAGTGATTTCAACAGGGGTTAATGCTTTCTGTTTCTCTCTTTCTTATTATGGCAAATTTGCCATAGGCGGGGATACAGGGGCAACGAATATCCTTGTTGTTTTCATTGGTTCTATGAAATATATTGGCAATTATTTTAATTGTATTCTACGCGAAATGTTTGCGTGCTCTTGACTACTGCGAGGCCGATTGTCGAAGAGCCTGAGCACTTATTCGTGGTGATGACAGCGAACAGAATTACTTTTCATTGCGTCGCACCTCGATATAGTCACTACTATTATCGACCTTTGTGGGAACAACCGCGAAACTCGAGGTGTATCAGCAGATGCTGAAAGATATGTCTGTGCGCTCCTTAACTATATGCAGGTATACTACACTGTTGCTTCATTGCTCCAGCGGTAGAATTTATGCACACAATAAACTTCCTGAATCACGCAGCTGTTTAATGGACAAAGGAGGTTCTCTTTCCTTAGCATTTTTTTTAATTACTCATACACAATCATCGTCTATTACAAACCCCCCTCATTTTACCTCATGAGCGAGTCTGAAGATATCACCAGCGATTTTGATGAATTCATTGCATCTACTCTTCACCTTGATATATATATGCTACTACATGTCTACTCCACAATCTGAGGGAACATTGGGAGCGATTGGCCAGTGGAGCGACGGCGACCGGCACTCAACGAACGTGTACGTACCTTCTCGGTGCCGGAAAGCCCAACGACTGCGACGGTGATGGTGCGTTTCTCAACGACGGGATTTGCCTCCGGGCCGCCGGCCGCATGATACGACCCGCTGCGGCGTCCCGTCGTTGACGCTGAGATCTTCTTCAAGGTCGTTGTCACCGACATTCTGGCAGTTCGACGGAGCGACACGACTGCTTCGTGTCACACGGGTCGGACCCTTAGCACTCGGATGTAGGCGTGTGTCTCTTTCAGCAGCTGGAGCAGCAGCACCAGCAGCAGCAGCCTGTGCTGGTCGGCTGCGCTGAGAACGACGTCCTCCCCTCGTAGACGTCTTTCCTGGCCCGTTGTGGTCCTGGCCAGAAATCTACGCTTCTCCGTAAGCGTGTCTTCGTCGCCGCACTCCGAGACTCCGGAGGCTCGCGTTATGCTCGTATTCTACTCATCTGTAAGCAGAGCGAAATTCGACAGAAAATTATTATCACTATCGTCATCACGACCCTCAATATAAGCAACAGCAGCAACAACAACAACCACCACAATAACACCACCACCGAGAAGTAAACAGGTCTATCAGGATTCGATTGATAAATGATAATTGCTAACAATCAAATAGAACAATTTCTGATCAGCGAGGCGATCAGCGGGCTCAGCCGCACATAGCATCCGGCATCCCCTTTCGCTGGGAAGGGAGAAGTTTGAGCCAGTTTCGAATACAACATACAGCACGCTGCGTTAATCAGTTGTCAAGGTCGACCCATTTCCTTTGTCCCGCAGACAAGCTAAAGCAAAGTGAACACTGACAAGACACAGATACCAGTGAGAGACATGCACCATCCAGGACAGCTCGGGCTGACAACGCGCGACTTGGGATGGTATCATATATTTCAAGCAGCTTACGTGACACGCCAAGTGTTCCGGGTTAATTAACACGTCAATGATCTATGTTCACGTTGTCTTGTATAATGACTGTGGCGAGCTGAACCGTCTGAGCTGATGTTGGCATAGACGCGAGCGATAGCTGTAGCGGCTAATTTTTGACGACGTGCAACGCAAATGATAGACGATATGTTTGTGATATATTCGAACGAACGGGTCCAGCCGGCCCGGGCCAAGTCTCGATGCTTTCAGACTTGTGTTAATCAGCAGAAATGCAGTCAATTCTCCGCAGGTCGGAACAAATCTGAAGGGATTCTTCGGCCATCTATTCTACGGTGGAGTTGTCATCAGTGAAGCCTGATGCAATGAATGGACCTGTTTATAGGTTAACGCTGGGCGCGGGGCACCGAGACAAGTAGCTTCTCAACCGACCTGATCATCAGTGAGTTATCTCTCAGTTAGCAGCGATATTCGAGTTGTATAGTGATCATAGATCGGTTGATTGATCCGGAACAGGTCACAATGGCTTAAAACTACATTAAATCCAGAACAGCCTATATGGCATCGTCAGTGCATGCGCCCCACAATAGAACCTGATGCCAGATCGGTCACTATTATTTTCATCACACTTCATATATTAGAATTAGAAATCGTAGTCTGTGAAATATCATTACATTGTACGTCCACTTAATTAGGTTGTCCCGGAAGTCACATAAATGTCACCGTAGTACGCTGCCTACCGATTTGAATATTGTCAATATTCACTCGGATCTCGGGTAAGTCTACAAACACTAAGACGTTTAGGAGCCGCCACGAATCAAACCCCTGAGCCTCACCGGGTTGCTTAACCGTAATCAATTTCCGTTTTGGTAGCACTGAATGATATATATATATGTTGCTTACCAAACCTATGTATGCAAGTCATATATGCAATGAACTGCTAATGTTTCTCGAAAATGTCTCAATGTGTGCCCAGTACGGGGAGGTCCCAAAGATAAAAGCATACGCCCACAGACTCTGGCGCTCCGGTAGAGCGCACTGAAATATAAAATAAAACAGCTTCAAACTCATCGCTAAACTAACATTCGCCATGTCAGAAGAGCGTGCCGTGTACGCGATACACATTATATGGGCACATTCAAGGTTGGCGGTTGTGAATTTCAACGAACTCGATTTAAAAACAGGCGAGTACCAGGTAGTCATTCACAGCCACTGCAACAGGTTCAAGCGAACGATGTTCGGTGGCGACCCGCAGATGTGCCTACATATGAAGGAACAGCTGGCAGAGGCTCTTCTAGGCTGTGGGGGAAGAACTCGCTCAAAGAGGTGTTCCTTTGAATTATTTCTAAAATTTCATTAACAAGCTTGCTCATAGATAACGAATGGATACCAGGGAAAAGGCATTATAGAGGACTGGGCTCATATTTAAGACACGAGGCGTAACGAGCCTCGCTGTTGGAATGGTTTTCATCTGAGGCGGCCCTGGCCCGTAGTCTCGTTGACCCCGAGGGGTTTCTAAGGATTCAGCCCCAGGTCTGGGATCAGGAGTTAGCTATTGCCTCCTTCGCGTGTTGGCTGGCGCTCAAAATTCGCGTCGATCCATTTTTTTTTCCATTGACGTCGCTTGTGAAGCCATGAACCACCTAGACCAGGCCACTCGGCGTGGTATGACAGTCAACACTATGGACCACAGTCACTTTGCATGGCCGCCCATGAACCCATGAACCAGAGAACCGGTATATCGACAGTCTGCTAGCGTCCTCTAGTTAGTGATTAATTAACTAGTCGTAGTTTATGCGTCGATATTGTGCACCGCTGAGTTGGCTATTGATAAATTATTTTTTATTTAATTTGTTTTGTATTTTTGTTTTTGTTTAATCAGTCTTATAGCCACGTGATCATTTTTTGTTCACCTTTATCACACGCTTATGCTGGATATCTTGCAATCCTTCAGTGGAACTACATGGTTGCCAACTATCGCCACCTATACTATTGATCTAACTCTGCATCAAAACACTGCTCATGTATTGCCTTTGCTCATGTATTAATATCCTGCCGCGTGACTAAATTTAAGCCGACCTTTACCGAAAGACCAACGCCTGTCAACGTCAGATTCAGTCAAAGTTTACAAAGCCAAACTTCGTTCGACGCGATCAGTGTCGGATTTTTACTGTGCACTGACCACCTGCACCCTCCCGCGATACCGCCACCCTGCTCCCGCTGCCTACGAAAAGTACGCACTCCAAAACACTGATGCATCGCGCGCAAGTTACGATAACCGTTCGATGCTATGCATGTCCCTAGCAAAAATGCACACAGATCGTTGACGTTGAGTTCTGCTGCTGCCCGTTGAGTTCTGTTAAACCCTAAGAGGGGTGTAACCCTCTCACTCGTGGCTGCTGCCGCAGCATTAGCTAGCTAGAATTTTGATATCCGGCATCAATCGCTCTCCTGAGTTACTCATTCACTTGCTCTGTTTGCAGTTAAACGCATCGTCCAATGTTACCCAATGCACAGGCCCTATTGCTTCACTAGGCATTCTCTCACTCTCTCTGTCACAATTTTCTCTGTAAACACAAGGAACGTACTCGAGATTGACAGCCATTGTCGATAGTGTTATAGTCGAAGCTCCAGCGTTGCCGCTGGCTGGCTGCCTGCCTGGTTGGTTGGTTGGCTGGCTATCGCGGTACACGGCCACGCGAGGCGGACCGTCACTGTCGTCCATGTTTCCCCGTTCGTTATTGAGTCCAACTTTCTCCTTGCAAATGTACAGCGTGTTTAGAAAGTCGTGCGACATCGCGTGGGATGTTTAAAACGAAGTAATTACCTCGACAGGGTTGCGTTTCACGTTCAGAGTATAAAAGCGCAGCCCAAAAGCTCTGCAGGGACAGCATGTATCAGACTAACAAGGAACACAGAAGAAACACCTTCCATAGGGAGCGGTCTTGTGGTGGCTTGTGCGACTTCCCCAGCCCATTGTTTTATATATAAGAATAATAATAACTACAAAGACAACAACAACGTGTAACCGGGATTCGCCACGATCAGTGTATGCAGCCAACCCGCGTAACAGCTGCAAGCCTGCTGGGCTACCCATCTGACTATCTTTCTCGAAGCGAATTAAGGACTACTACTGTACCTAATTACTGTATGTTTGAATAAAACATCGTAATTGAATAAAACACTAGATATTATATTATTTATTCAAACATACAATAATTAGGAATTATTTCTAGGGATTATTGGGGGGAGGGGGATTATTTGGGGTCCAGGGTCGAGGCCGATATTGTCCCGAGGAAGGAGATGGCATTGCCTCTCTGCCCCACAGCGAAGGACAGGCGTTGCAGAAGACAAGATCCTGCGCGCTTGTCCCCGGTGGCGTGGATCAGCCTATGGTAGACCCCTTCGAGGAAGTTCTATTATATTATAGACTATATGGCTGCTATATATAATAGCATATATACCAGACACAATCGAGAGAGAGAGACAACGCGGAGCATGTCTCGACCTCTGCCGAGGCGAAGCTTACGATGTGGACGGAAACCTCCTACTTTGACGCGCGTGCGGTAATTAGCATCCAATTTGCCTAGCAATTAGCCTACGGCAGCCCACGACAAAGGCATAGGTGACACCTCTACATCTTCGACATTAACAGTTGCGCCTGCGTTGGGAAGCACACGTAGCTAGGCGTAACAAAGCTTCAAAGGGTCGATCTATAATCGCGAAGGAAAATCCGGGTATTTGGCAGTGATTTGTTCTCAACAGCGACAACCATTCTTCATTCTGCCTCCCCCGGCCCCATTTGTTAGTTGCTGCTGCTGCTGCTAGCACCGATAACAGCACCAATAACTGCTATATATATATATATACATATAACCACGACGGATAGTAAAAATAAATGTGTTTTCTGTACCTCACGACTCTCAGCTGGCCGTCATCGTACGACAGATTTCGAAACCGTTCATGCTTTCGGCTCGTGCTACCGGAACGATTACAACGAAAGTGTATCACTGCTACGTAATTTGATTTGATCATTTTCATCGACCACGTAATAACTCGTTTCTCTGTCTCTGTCTATTTTTCTGAGACTATTTGAGGATGTGAGAAAGAGAGATGAACTTGTTTGGAATGGTGTCACAATTGGCGTTTCAGCTCTATGTTAAATCTACTTTTGACATCTGATAGTTACATATGATACTTGCTTTGGCACTAGTTGAAACATCCTAGTTCACCCGTATCGCCTGGAGCTCGTCTGGTGCCCATCAACAGCTCGATAAATAGCTTCTTGCACTGGCATTTCGAAGTCAGAGCCGACAATCTGGCTCGTTGCGCCCGTGAGGGCAGGTATTGTGTAACAAGTCCCTAAGGGGGTACAGTTCAACTTCTCGAAGCTAAGCGAGTGTAAGCTTTTTTCTTCGGTCTGATCTCTCTATCTCTCTCTCTTTTCGCTAATGAATGTATTTTCAGCAGAGAAATGAGCCGGCGAACGTGTCTCAAACAAACACGCACACACGCACAATAAATCACTCAAGCTGCGACGAAATTCGATAAAAAACCGTCATTTTTTCACAAATCGAAATGTCAGTAGAACTTACATCGTAGTGCGTTGTGGGGTTGAGTGAGAGCCTTCGTGGCTTTACATTTGTGTCCAAGAACCTCGTCATTTGCAGTGTTATCGTTACTGCTGCAAATCAATGTTCTGGAACGAGAACCCCCTGTGCTAGCCATTGCGCAGCTTGATCTGTCCGTTGCGTTATATTGGTGACGTCTTCTTGCGGATCAAGACGACGTCGGATAGATTTCTGAGCACTCATCATTATTTAGCTCTATGAATCACTTGAGCAGTTTGATACTCCATAATCTATAATAAATAATGGTGTTCCGTCAAATGGCGGAAATCGCGCTCACCGGCAACCGGCGGACTTAGAAGGTTGCCAGAACTCTGGGAGCAGTGTATAACTAAAAGAGGTGCATACCTCTAACTCAACGTAAAAAACATGTTTGCTTTAACTCACTAAGTTTAGCCGACATTTGAAATGTATATATTGATGTAGTATAAATTGGTGTCATTACAACGCCGCGAATGCATGATTATCCGGTGAAATGTGAGGCGCGAGCACTCGAACGAGTGGAAGATGATGGATGGTGAATCGGCTCGTGTTGTCCATGCTTTAACCTCTTCAAAGCAAAAGAAGTATCGCTTGGCAAAGTCATCCTGGGTGCGAGCTAGGAAGTGTGAACTTTGAAATACATTCTAAATAGATACCTAAGAAAAATCCTTGCCACAAAACTGAAATTGGCATAGTCCAGCAACTACTCGCAAGCGAGCACAGGAGCCAATCAGAGCGGTGAGGTGTACCCATTAAAATGCTTAGCAATGGGCACGTGAGGAAGACAGGAAAAAATGCCGTTCTGGGAACAGTTAAATCAGAGGGCATTGCATTGATGCCTTTTGACGGCCACTTGGGACGATACTCCACGCTTTCACAGCGCGACCCCCGATGTTGCAGCCGTCCGCAGCACTGTCCCCCGTTGTCGCCCACAGCTGCTGCTGCTCGCGAGATCAACATCAGCAGGAAAAAGTCTGTCGAGAAAAAGGCGAACACAGATGGGCCAGAGGCACAAATCCTCCTCGGATACCGAAAGCGGCCGACTATGAGTGGGAGATATCATAAATCCACAGAACGGATGGACCTGATTCCACCTAAAAAATGAGCACAAGAAAATCAGCGCCGGTAGGGATCGAGGACTGGAGCCACACTGGACTAGATGCGAGCTAACTCGCAGACATAACTTCTGCGACAGCGAACGTCCACCGTTGGTGTCGACGCCTTCGCCTCGTCACTCCTGATACAGTCTCGTCTTCAAAGTACGCCTTCGGTTATATTCACTTCTATTTTTATACAGCTATTTAAAGAAGAAATTGTTGATATAATTTGTAGATATGGTTACAAAATATATGTAGGCGCCTCCCCCCTTTTTCGAATCAATCGTCGGCGAATTTTCCTACGAATTTTCTCCCCAACGGCGGAGAAATCTTCAGTGGATTAATGAGGTGTCAGTTCGGGACGGCTTCGAAAGGATGCCACATCTGTTCTTGTGAAATACCGCTGTATGATGTATTCAAAATATTGGGTCTTTACAATATGTGTAAAAGGCTATTCAACTTAGCTGTGGATAGACAGAACAGGGGAGGCGGATTTGCGTTCATTCTACCCTGTTGGTCGTATGTCAAACATCAGAAGCATCATGCTTTGGCAGATTCCGAGGAATTGACGATATTTCAAACGTTCCCTGACATGACCAATTCCTACGAATATTTCCAAGGTCACGGCTAGCCTCCGTCAGCCTTAATTGTGCTTAATTGACGACACTTAATTAATATACATAATCTCGTAAGCCTGCCGCAATTAAAATGACAATGGAGGATGGCTATATATTTCCTGGAGGTATTAGAGAAGGTACAGGGCAACTGGCGTGTTGGCCCAAAGCTGAAAGGGTCGAAGCAAACGGCAGTTACGATCGCAGCGGTCCAACGGCAATAATAATAATAATCATAAAAATGTATTATTCTTACTATTATTATTATTAATTAAGTCAATCTGCTACCCTTGCAGGGCGGTTGCATCTGGTCAGCTGCGCACGCCCAAACTTCGCTTAAACACACATATCGTCAGATCTTTGACATCTTCGAGTGACCAGATATAATATACATATAATATATATATATTATATCTGGCCACTCGGATAATACAATATATATATATATATATATATATTGTATTATCCAACTTCCGTTGTTGCCGCAGAAGTGTCTCGCGTGCCTAAGAGAGGTTGCTACCTCATCCCTTTAATAAACATTATAATATATATATAGAATTCATAGCAAAAATGAATTTCAAATGTACAAATAGTCGACTCTAAGTCATACTTAATAAGAGATAGATCAAGCTTCAACGTCCCGTCTTGGATTCCTGTATCCATCCTGTTCCGTGCGATCAACCTATGATGGTATTTATCGTTTACATTAAAATTACATTTGAAAGGTGGCCACGCTCCGTTGTCGTCTGTGGGCGACAACGGGCTACGTGGCCGGGCTGGCTAATACGCATCTTCTTGGCTGTGACGGTCATGGAAACAGCGAGCTGCAGCCAGCACGATTTGTGAACGCCGGTTCGATTCCCCGAACATCGTTGCGTTTGTTTGTAGCTTACGTTGTCGTCGCTATGGTCACGTGGGTCTGTTGGAGAAGGGTGACCAGTACGACCGACCGTCCGAAACGAAACGACGATGAGTCCATCTTTACTAATACCGCTGGCCTTAAACACTACAATTTACTCTCGCATTAGCCACCGCTCATCTAAGAGCTCCTTCAGTGTGCAACGCTCGACAGAGGTACCGGGGCCGGTCCGAGAACGAAGACAGCTGAGGAGCAGCTATGAGCAAAAAAACTATTTCTAGCAGCGATATACAACTATAGTACCGACCGAATGATCAGTCACCCGAACCAACGAACTTCAGTTCTGTCAACACACAGATAACAAGCAGCAGCAGCAGCAACAAGTAAGGTTTCTGCCGCGTATTGCTCTGTTGCTGTTGTCATTGTCGTCGTTCATATCGCTGCTAGCGGTGCGACATAGATCAAATCGGCGTGTTTTCTACTATCTGTTTTGTGATGGCCCTCTGCAACTTATCCATCCCCTGTGTGAGCACCGACAATGGCGTCACGAACCCTGATCACTGTAACAGCAGAAGCAGCAGCTGGAGCAATCAGTGTTGTCGAACGCCGCTGGAGTCGTAGTCCAAGGATGATGAGGCTTGTAGTCGTAATCGTACTACGTAAGAGCAAACCCCCGGAGCACTGAGGCCCTGAGGCCATATCCAGGCAAGCCATCGACGTCGACTGCCCCACCGCCTCTACGGCTGTGGGACCGGGGGGGGGGGGGCATGAATGGCTTCCAACGACCCCAGCGCCCTCAGGTCTACCCTCAGCCGTCGTGTCCGAGGGTTGCAGAATGCCATTTGTACACAATCGCCTATCGTCGCCTACCTACCTACCTGGTCGTACGGAAGCAAACCATATAATAACAACAACAACTTCTTCTTCCCATAACCAGAGTAGTGCCTTTGAGCAAACATGACATAAACATACATATATATATATATATATATATAGCGCGCAGTGTAGGAGCCGACAGAACGCGGACGCTGCAGGCATGCGGAGTCAAGGCCACCATCTTCTCCTCCATGTCTAGCCCCTCTGGGCCAAGTCGACGCGCCTAAATGGGGAAAGTGTTCTCCGTGATGCGAATACCCCCTCGGCACCCACAACTCCTATCCACTCCCAGCCCCGAAGCCCCGAAGGCGGCAGAAGTGGTGATGGTAGACACGACGTGGCGCGACCGTGGATTCAACCGACAGCGATTGGAAGGAACCGGTAGGACCTTGAGCAGCACGACAACGGCGGCCGTTTTGCTGCGGCGTGCTGTGCACTGCTGCAAAGGAGTCGTTCTATAATGGTACGAGTTGGGTCGTCGCCGGTTCACACATTGACGATGTCGTCTCACACGTTCCTCTGAAACCCCCGGAACTCCCATTTGCCCTTCTCACCCGCCATCCCGGGCTTCTTACGGCCACCACAAGCGGCTGTTCTTGCTGGTGGTGCTGCTGCTGCTGCTGCTACTGCTGCTACAACCACCAGTAACAACGACGTCTGCTGCTCAACGGCTGCCCCCTATCTCATCGTCATGCTTGCCCGCCAATGCTGTTAGTGGTGCTGTTTTTATGAGAGTCTCCTTATTTAATAATAAAAATAATAATAATAATGATAATAATAATAAAAATAACAAGGGACTGTTACTGCTGACGCTTGAGTTGCCCTCTGAGATACTCAGGCGCGCTTTAGCGCATGTGGTACATACACATCCCAGCCATAGATGGGCGACCCGACAGTCTGCTGCTATTTAAATAGAGGATGACGACCCGCAGAAGACCTCTTAGCTTCGTTCTGCTACACCTGCCCGATTGCTCGCTGCTTTCTTCCCGAATCATTTCTATCAGATCTGTATCTGTGTCTCGGAATCATAATCATAATAACAACAACAACATCAACAACAACAGCAGAATCAGCAGTAACAAAATAAGCATTGGCGTCGCATGGAGAGCGAGACGCGGACACTAGCCGACACAATGTGCGACCAACTTAAACAACCGCTAAAAACAGACTGGTCGTTCGGGCCGTCGAATTCAGAACGTCGACCCAATGCAGAGGACGCACTCACGAAGCACAAGAGCATCGATAGACAAGACGAGAAATACAGGCAAGATGCAACGGTGAGAGCCACTCAAAAGAGAAATGATATCCATATATAAAGAAACACCCCTATAAAACAATGTAAAGTAGTACCACCATAGATCTTGCAGAGCAGCACCTGACGGAGAAATAGCTGTAAGCTGCAAGCGACCGTGACAGTTTGTGCATATCCCATCTGAGATGTTCCAGACTCACTAGAGGACTGCTGCCGCCCTTAAATAAATGGGCCAATATATATATACATATATATATATATATAGAAAGAAAGAACGCACGATGCGATTGTGGTAGACTAGCTCACAAAATAGACAGGAATAATGCTCGAATTTTTCACCGAATGTGCAAAGCCAATATGCAATGTAATGATTCGCACTTGACGAAGACATAGATCGGTCTATTGGAGCTAGGGCGAGATGTAATAATCTCTCCAATCGGTATCCGTAATAACTCGAATTGAATGGTTTGCCTTCATCGTTCAGTGGTCGCCAATTGACTTTGAGTTGTTTCCTTTGGTAATCCGTCTTTACATCGACTAGTCAGTCAATCGAGTTAGAAGTCTCGATGCTCTCGTCGACCTTTGTAATGATTCTCCTGCGATGGGGTCTCATCTGCAGTTGTCTTCTGATCAAGTTTTCATAGTTCGTGTGACGTGTCAAATTGGCATGCGGCCGTTTGACGATTGATGATTTCATACCGTCTGTATATCCGGCGTAAAGTGTCACTCGTACCGTAGTGTGGTATACAAATATGAACGCACGGAGGAGACACGGGTAGGTGTATGGGTTCGATCCCCACCGTTGCACATTTGCATTTAATGGGTTGTCCGTCTTATGAAGCAATGGCGAAAGCAGTTTCACCGTGGACGTTAAATGTTTACGGCTGTGGCTCAGCTCGGAAAATTTACGCATACGTGGTGGCAGCGTAAGAAAAACGACGACGAATTTCACAATTCGAGTTTCACCGCGCTTCAGCTGTGCGCGGTTCGCGACCAATCGGCGCGATCTCGGACCCAGTTAGTTGGAGGGATGTTGTTATTATTATTATTATTACTACTAATTATTATTATTATGACTACTAATTATTATTATTATTATTATTACTACTAATTATTATTATTATTAGTGTGGGGGATCCCCCCCCGTTCCCTCCTACTAAAAATCAACGGAATCCGTTTGAAAGTGTCAATCCGTCGAGAAAAGAGGAGAACTCTACGAAGGTAAAATCCTGACAAATCCGATTTGCTGCATGCAACGAACATCTATCCGTATGATAGATCGTAAATTAACATCTACGACACCGCCGCCCGATACACCACACATACTATTAGAATATACATTAACAAACGCATTGGAAAACACCCCTCGATCTCGCAGGCCAATTATGATGTTGTTACCGATTATCCACGGACATGTTCGCACGTTGAGGGACAACATGTTGATCGCTAAGCTTGCGAGTGTGATATTTCATCATGTCATACCAACAAGATCAAATAGTGCAAGAGGCCGTATTCGTTTCAGTGGGCCGACAATACGTAACCGAGAGCGTACGCACATAGTCACACAGGTTGCACAAAACCACTGGATGGCTTTACGGGAGTCGAATACGAGCTCGAACTGTAATGTCACCCAGCGCCAACGTCATAGACTAAACTCGTTTATCCAATGGATGGCAGGTCGGTTAATAAGCGGACCCTTCACAGTTCCGATGGGAACTTAATTATCTCTCCGAAACACCACCATGTAGCAACAAACGAGAAACGAAGGCGCCGCAACCCGGACTCAAATGGATGGCAACAGTCCTTTCAGTTGGCGAACATCAAAGCGAGATGAGGTAATAGGTTGGATGATTTGTGTTGGCCCCCGCGTGCTATCATATCTCCGCTGTGTAACAGCGATTTCGAGCGATGCGAGTGTTGCAACGGCGACAACCATCACCACCACGGTGCCTCGAGCTAATTATTACATCGTGTATCATCTATGCACGACGCCGGCAAAGCTTTCAAGCCAAAAGGGCAATAAAATAGCTGATGACTCCAACTTTGTTGTTGTTTGTTTGTTTATTTGTTGTTCTGGTTGTTGTTATTTGTTGTTGTTGCTGTTGTTTGTTGTTGTTGCACTAATAGAAATAATAATATTATAATAATAACAACATCCTTCAGTTTGAATAAATTTGCAAAATATTATAGTAATGAACAGAATCGTCATCACATTCAGTAGAGATCCGTAGCAGAAGAAGTAATACATCGAGAAACTCTGTATAGTGCTTGGCGCAGTCTGAGAACTATAACGAATTTAGGGCTAGAGATGAATGGACTTCGTCTTCGCGGCGCAAATAGCTGCACGAGCCTTTGAAGTCGCTTAGGTTAAAGGGGGCCGGCATATGGCTGAACCGTTCGCGAGCTGAGGCCTGCCAGATAGGGGAACAGCTGAGGGTCAGCTCGAAAAACAGTTTGAACCGTTCACGTGAGGCTCGCGTCGAAGCGAAATTAGGAATTATCTAGGATATCATTCCTGCACGCTTGAACAATCGCAACGATGGGCAAGTCGGATCGCTTTCTATGTACACGAAAAACAGCACACTTTGTCAACAAATCAGCAGTTTAGATACTGCGAATTACAGGAAACTGACGGCGGTTGTGGCCGGTCAGATGAGATTCGAGCAGTTTCACCATGCGCCAATAGTGCCACCCATAGAGATTCGATGGGATTTGACCTATTTACCTCACTAAAGGAAAGCGCTAGCAAAGATCCATAATTATCACGCGTCTCTTTTTGCTAGATAAATACTCTCACTCAGCTTCATTATATAGCGGCGTGGTAACAGACACAGCACTTATTCGGTGCTACAACGCTGCACATCAGCGCAATCAGTATCGACTGTAAATGATCTATATATTACTTGCACGATGGTCACGCAAGTCGTAGAGAGCCGTGCCAGCAAATGAGAAGCGTTGCGAAGAGTTTCAAGTTCCAAGTCTGAGACCACGAATATCAATCAACAAACTGAATTCGTTTTCGTTTCGACAGCCGTTGATTTCACAACTAACAGCAGCAGCAGCAGCAGCTCCATTGACGAACAACGCCCGCCGTTCACGGCGTTACTACCGCACACAGCGAAACCGATCAAATGGGATTATTCGCGCAGCTCGTCACTGTAGTCAACCTACTTTTATGAGATAATCAGTGTCCAATGTAAATATTTACTGAGTCGCAAGCGGCCCCTTCCGCCGACTTTCTACTGTCGTCAGCTGATGCCTGTCTCCCTCCCATCGCTGCGCTGGCAGGTCATCGTCTAGCGAACCCCGACATGATAACGTACAACGACTTGGGCGAGTTTCATCAGTAGCCAACGCCGACGGATGCCCGACCGACCGACCGACCTCCTCATGCGCGAGTTGACCGTAAACGACAGAGCCACGCGGATTTTGGGGCCGAATAGGCGAATGACAATGGATTAATGACAATGGCCCTCTCTTCCTTCCTCGCGGCTAAATCCTTATCGTCGGAAAAACAGCACATGCGTAGCGCGCAGAGAGTTTGCGCGCGTTTGACATTGGTCGGGCTGCACTCGCCGCAGCCTGATCAGCAGAAGCCACCGTACGAAACGTACCAGTTACAGAATGCCCGCGAAGATCGCGTCCGCTTGGAGATCGAGTTTCGTATACAATGTTCGGTTTTTCTCACATGCGGAAGCTATCTTACACGTGATTGGCAAAAGGGAGATCGAGTCTGCGGGGGGTATTCGTCAGCTACCAGGAAAATACCACTGATTGATACGAAGGACGCGAACGAGGTGGGTCGACACATCATCGCTCGGCGTTGAGCAGCGAGCATGGCTCTAAGATTTATTTTTCGTCTCGTTGCGTAGATAACAATGTCTCGCTGAATTGGTATGCCTTAGATTTGGCCCGAATAACAACTGGCCGTGACTAGGGGTGGTGCAATGCCCTCTCTATTCAATTCACTTCGGCGAACTGGCCATATCAAATATTGCCCTGCTTATATTCTGAGGTTACCAATTAAGACACTTGTAGCAGGAGTGTTCTACGCTGCCTAAAGTGGTACAATTCCCTTGTGCCTGCCCTAAACCGCAAGCAGCGATCTATTATACATACTCCGCAGCGAATTCGAGACTGGACCCGCCGCCCGCTAATTGCGAGTTGCAAATTATTAATCAGCTAGGTGGCCCGGCGTCCCCAATACTCGCTGACAGGATAGACCAAAGTAGCACCAGCAAGAGCGATATGATGCCGAAACGAAGTACCTGCCTTGTGTCTATTGTGTGACTATATCGCATATATATATATATATATATATATATATATCAAGGGTGTCCCCCCCGTCCAATCTCTCTCATAGTGTGTTTCTTTTATACGTCGCCTGCCACCCGTCATCTCGCAGTTGCGGGGTTCGCCGGCCTATTCTGAGCTAGCTAAAGACACAGCTGCCAGCATCGCATTTCGCGCTACAACCAGGTTAAATGTCGATTTCATCCGGATATACCCCGATTCGTTTTTGACGCTGCAGCGCGAATGCGCGCGCCGCGTTATGACGACCTGTGACGTCGTAGCCGCCGTCCGGCAACGCGCGAGTGCGGCCGCGACGGTAGGCGGCCAACTTTCCGCCAGCCAGCTGCTGCTGCTGCTGCCGCCTCTGCCTAACAGACACGAGTCTGGTTAACAAGCTTGCGAAAAGGACCGTTGAGACGAAGAGCGAATGCTCACTGAGTCATTAACCCATTCACTGGCTGACCCACCCCGTCTCGCTGTGCTCGTCATTCTGCTACGGTGGTCGACACGAGCTATCGGTGCCGCTTACGGATCGAAGACGGAACACTGCGCGAGCAGGAACTCTCTTATTGTTGATGTAAGCGCGAGCGCGTGGCACCGCCCGCTCCCAATTTCCTTGCCTCGAATCTGTTTCTGTTAGAGCCTCTGGCTCTATCACACCATCACAACGGCCACCCCCCCCCCGCCCGTTTCTATTGCCACCAATAGGCGCGGCACCGCAGCTATCGAGCTGTACCATACTGCCATGCCCGTCATTATTATGCCACGCATCTGGAAGACGGCTGTCATCGCTAGGGGCGCGGACTTACGCGCGCGGCGCTTCTTATCCATAGGGCAGCAGTGGTAGTAGTAGTGGGATGCTCGTGTCGCCGCGGCCACTCCGGCTGTAGCTGGGCTTTGCCCACTCTTGTACGTTCTCTCTCCACGCAACTGGCCGGCTCGAGCGGTTGGCCACTTCGTCGCATAGCGACACTGTCCAGGCGTCAACTAACAAGAAGTTGCCCGACACGCCAAAGTCAGCGAGCGGGGACAGAGAGAGAGAGAGAGAAATAGAGATAACTAAACGGTAGGCATCACGCACTTAGCGTGGCATCTAAGCGAATGTAAGAACTCGAATAGTATATGCAGATTGCTCAACCTGCAATGCGGCGTATATTCTAACAAGCCCGCGAGAGCCTGTGCTACTATATATATATATATATATATATATATACACATGGCAAGCTCGAAAGTGAACCACAGAGAGAGAGAGAGAGAGAGAGAGAGACAGCTTTGATTCTTGTGAGGGGAGTCTCAAGTTTCTCTCAAGTTGTTGTGGTCAGTGAAGCATCACCGCGACTAGCGCCACAAAGGTTAATGGCGACCAGTGCAGGAGGATAGGGCACCTTCACCAAGAGCGGCTCGGTATAGTACTGGTGTTTCCGAGGCGGAAATAAGCTGATGAGTATAATTTCCACGCCAGTTTATACATAAATAGGAGAACAAAAAGATGCAAACGATTCGGTGTGCTCCCGCCCCCCTGAAATGAGATGTATAACTCGAAACGTTCGGGATTAAGATTATCCAATAATTATAGGAATAATAATAATGACAGCATATTAATAGTAGATGATGCCATTATACGCCAGTGTCGATACGTTGACGAGTAGTTTGTCACTATCGAAAAACGCCGTTCGACAACAGAGCGAAGAGTAACTAATAACTCGAGTGGGAGTGAATGAGCGCTGGTTGAAGAGATGATACAAGGCTCAGTACTGCGCCATATGCTTTTCAAGTAGGTTAATTCGTTAATTATTATTATTATCATCAACTCGAACAGCCTTTCAGAGAACTATTAATTATGCTAGAGGGTGTGTTACGGATGTGCAGCCTATAAATAAACTTTTCGGGCTGAGAATGTGCAGCCTATGCTGCATCTAATTCTAATAGTTCTTATGGTTTATGTCGATTGCTGTTGTTGTTGTTCGCCAGTCGGTTCATAATGCTACTATTGAAGCTGCGAGAGGCGTTTTAGCCGAAGACTTCGCGTTGGTACGTCCTCGCAGCGCTTTCAATCTGCGATCTGATGCGGCACTATTTAGCAAAAAACGGCCCAGTAGTCGGTAGTTCATCCGTTTGGCACTCGCGGGCAATTTCTCAAATCGGAAAGTGATTACTGAAATCGAATCTGATGAGTACCCCGATTTGCAGAAAAATACAATACACACACAGGTTCGAGCCCCGCTGTGTGACATATAAGAGAGCTTAAGCATTGAAAAATTGCAGCTCCTTTGATAAACTAATAAACATTTACCATTTACCATTTACCAATGTCGCTGTGCTGCCACCACTGCCCTACTAGCGGTCATTACGCATGCTGTGGATATCAGCAGCAGCAGCAGCAGAAGCGGCTGGTCTTTCGTGGGAGCCATTGCTAACGTGGCTGAGTTGCTGTTTCTACTGTGACAGCCATATCATGATCGAGCATCGACGATATGATTGAAGTGGAACCTAACACGTACCCGACCTATGGGCGCAAATTGCACGGAGCAAGATGCTCGTAGAAATTCGGTACGAGGAGCGGATGGGCGCCTTGATGCAAACGTTAATTGCAATGGCGTCCGCCGCTCGACATTACAATGACAATGATTAATAACTGGGGACTGATTGCTGTGCCCGTTGCACGAACGGTCTCCTGGCTGAGAGCAGCTCGCAAACGATTCAATGGTACGTCGGGACGGAAGACGACCTATCGAATTGCAAGACATAGACCTAGGTATACAGGCAAGCCGGATGGAACCATTAGGCTGACAGGGGTGCAAGCGACGAGGGGTGAGATGGACACCCATCGATGGACAGGGCGGCGGCGGGGGGGGCCAATTCCTCATCAGCCTATCAGCTCTCGAAGGCCGGTACCATTTGTGCTCGTTGGCACGGACAGTCGTGGGCAGTCGGTTGATGATGTGTGCATTGTGCTCGTTGACAACGACAGCAGCGGCAGCCAGTCGTATTTTGTCAACTTGAAACTCGTCTGCAAAATTGTCGTTTTTCGACCTGAGGCAAATCAGAAAACAGGCTCGTTTCGGATATGGCCACGCAGTCGTCAACACAACATCATGCTAATACAGTGTATTGGTTATTATTGCCTAGCTGTGTCGCAATAATCAGTGCGAATCAAGACGAGATTTCACAGCTGCTCGAGCATGCTACTCGTGAATATAAAAATCGGTATGAAAATGTTGATCGTTGCCCCCTCGTGGCCTCAGGCTCGAGCAGCAGCTGGCTCTGCCAGTGATTTAGTTTACGTTTTTTTCTCGTAATTTGCCGGAAAGTTAGACTTTGGCGAAAATGCCGGAAAGTTAGAGATTCTTCTCTCAATCCCGAGGCCTTAGCCGAGGTAACCTCGAAGGTTTTTCAATTTTTCAACTTTTCCTCTTATCAATTTTAATTGACTTCGACCAGCTTCTCGGATTAGTGTAAGTGTTCGCTTGCATGCAAGCGTAGCTTGCTGAGCTTGTGGCGAAAATAGCTCACCGCAAGATTTCTAGTTCTGAGCAGCGACCCATCTTTACGATACGATAGAACAGATAGAGAACTGATGATGGCTTTCACCTCAATTCGAAGAGATTCTCACATTCGAAACACGGGCCCTGCTCGGAGACAAATATATTCTATCGTGCATACACATGGCCGGCTATGTTTCTGAGGCCGTATTTCCAATTCCGTAACTCGTAGCCCATTGAAACAATGTCAACAAATACTCCTCTGGATTACGTGAACCTCTGCGACGACTCGTGGCTGAAATCAACTTGCTCGCAGCAGCAGTTCGTCAGCGGCTGAGACACCACCGCAAAGTGTTGCTAATCAATAACAGGTCAGGAAAGAGGCCCCTGCCACTGTCAAATCGATTGAGTAAGACCTGGCTTGACTGAGAACACATAATCAATAGCGATAGCAGAATGGCTACCTATGTCCAATAATAACAATAATCTGAAATTGTATCTGACCTCCTCAACCTCATATCGAGGTTAATGCCCACGATACAATCATATTTAACCCGACAGTTTTGTCCCCATCAATCGGGACCCAGTGAAACGACAATTCTGCAGTGGCAAAACGGAAATCGCCAACAGGAAGAAAGTTGTGACAAATGAGTTTCTCCCTCTCGACGAACGACTCTCTCTCTACATCAACGGCATTCTATTATCAGCGATCATGCACACAACGTCTACCTGACTTCCATAACCGTCCCGTTGTCAGCAGCTAACTTCTCTCTCGCTCGCTCGTTCTCTCGATCTGCGTTGTCATTTTGCAAAAGTACTCGCGGCCAGGTGAAATCGAGCCTAGTGAAAGAGTCCTGGAGGGGAACAATGACTAGAAAACCCTCAGAGAGGTAAGAGCGAGCGAGCGAGCGAGAGAGAGAGAGAGCCCTGCAAGAAAGTAACAACCCAACGGGCCTCGGATAGAATCAAGACATCCTCAGTATCCGCCTATAACTAAGGGCGTAGTTGCTACAGTTCAGCGGTTGCAGCGATCCGCATCAGAAGCACCAGCAGCAGCGACAACGAGGACCCAACGCCGACGCCGACGCCGCCTCCATCAGCGCCAGATCCTCGGGAGAGCGAAGGAAAGCTTGTGTTGGCGGTCGGCGTTGATGCGCGTTCGATCGACCGTTGATTCGTTCTTCGCTGTGAATATAATCAGCGTCGGCAGGAGCTACGGCAGCAATCGGAGATACCAAACCGTTGTCGCACGGGTCGGCACCGCGCCGCCGCGTCAAGCCGTGCCGCATCGCATATCATCATGGAAATCACGGATGGATCACGGATCACGGCGGAGAATCACAGACGTTCAGAGACGTCGGAAGAGAGAGAGAGAGAGAGAGAGAGAGAGAGAGAGAGGAGGGAGGCGAAGTCGCGATCCGAGGAACTGACGGGCTGGCAGCGATGTGCGCCAGAATCAAGCGAGTCACATAGGGTGAATAGGACGCAATGTGGCCACATGAGACGGAACGGGCCACTCTGGGTCGAGCCGACAAAGTCACCTATATTCACCACGGTGATAAAGGCAACACGACAACGGCCACCAGCTGGATGGAGATGCTGCTGGTTCTGCGGAAGCAATGATCGCGGTTTGAGGCTCAGACGTCACGCGTGCACAAAAATAAACAAATTTACACACACACACACACACGAGCCTGTAGATAATGATAATACTATAATATCTACTTTAACACACGTTTAACATACGGAATATACTCAAGGCAACGCGGCGATAGCAGCACGCACAAACTCACTTGCGAGTCATTTGTTGCTTTTGTTGTTCTTGTTGTTGTTAGCGCTGTTTGCCTTGATTGAATTTAATAGCGCTTACGTTGATGCAATTTTTGAAACAGATTAAAAAAAAATTACTGCACTTTCACCGTCCCATATATATATATATATATATATATATATGTATTGGAGCTCAACCTGTTCGCAAACTTTTAATGGGTGTCATTTGTCCTTTGTCAATTAAAGAACACTGCTAAGTGGGCCATCTTTGGTAAGCAGAACTAGCGCTCTGGATTGAACCAATTGTTGAGTTGCTGCACACGCGGGGAGGGGGGCATAAGGGGATCGTTATATGAAGCAATGCCGAAAGCAGTTGTACCGTGCACGTTCAATGTTTAAGGCTTACAATCAGGCCGAAGAGTTAAAAAAACCGCCCTGCACAAAAGCCGTATCACGACGGCTGTTTGATCCAATTGCCCAGAGTCTGACGCCAATAACGCCCGTTGGAGAGCGAGTATCAGCCGAAAGATAAATCTATCGCAGTGCTTATTGGACGATAACGTCAGATGGGTCGGCGTCATCTGCGCGTTGCGACCCTGATCGAATGCATAATGATTCTGAGCTATTTTACCCATCAGCATCATGTGAACGTATTTCGTTTCACAGTATTAACTGCACACATCTTGGTTGATACAGCTCGAAACGTGCAGTGAATGTGCGCCCCTTATCAATACTGATATCTATGCAAATAGTTCAAGTTCAGTGTTATAACCTCGGCTTGCGATCGTGGCCAGCACAAAGCAAGGAGACGGAACATTTTTTTAGATTTTGGGATAGGAATACACAGAAAAGACGTCATGGAAGATAGCATGGACTGTGCAATTAGCACGCTGAGATTACAATGGTGCGATACAGCCGAGAAGACTATCATCATTGAGCATTCGTATAAAAGAACCGGTTGTGTATAATACATATAGTACATCGGTGGGAATTGACATTGGTCACTCGTAGCACAAATCGTTGCAAAATGCCTTTGAGCAGTCCCACCACAAATAAGAACTCGGACCCGGTGGAGCATAGACGGGGGGTGTACGAGGGGTCAGCGGCGATATGACAATCAATGTTGCTGCTGCTGCTGCTACTGCCATTGTTGTTGTTTTCTATAATGTTGCGTTGCGTGTACACTCTCATTGAGCTCCGGCACGATCGTGCATGACAATCTTATTACTAAGGCACTACCACTTCCGCAGCAGCTTCTGCAGCCGGCGGAAGCATTTTGCCATGAGGAAACGACATAGCGCCGAGTGAGTGTTGCCATTCGGTCTTGCCGGGTACCAACAGCGGTGGCGGCAGCTACAGCAGCAGGAACAATAGCAGCAGCTCTCTCGCGCGTAATAACGAGAGGCTATCAACACTAAGACAAGCACCAACAGGGGCAATACCATGGAGCGTCCCTTCGAGCGGTATTCTCTATCTATATCCATCTCTCTTCTAACCGACCCTGTCAATCAAAATGTGACCGATGTACACAACCATAAAATACGTGGTTCGTACGCGATCTCCGTGCAGTGGCGGATAGCATGTATCCTACGGCAAATGGTGCATTGTAACCATTGCTATAATTGACTCACGTTAGATGCTGCGAGTCGACCCTGTTCAAAATACAAAATGCATTCTGTTTTCGGCATTGAAGGCAGATTCTCGATCCATTTTAATAGTGACAATAATATCGAACAGCAAAAATCGATCAGCTATTTCTCAGTACTAACCCATGTTATCTAAAAATTCACAGAACCCGCAATTATACTCATGTTGTCAAGTGGATCTGAGCGAACAACACCGGGAACGAAAAAATCCTCGGGTTAGCAACAATATTTTGCAATCATATATATATATATATATATGATGGGTCTGGTGGGACCGGCGGAAAACGCGAAGAGGCATTTATCTATAATGATGCAACCGAGTAGGCAGGTTTTCTGGTCAGCTGACCTCGTCCGCCTTATCCTTGTTGAGGAGCGGATCTACGTTGCGGATCCTGCTGCACCTTGGCCAGCTATTGGCCAAGGCAATGGCAATCCGGCGGTTTCCAAGAAACTGTGTGCCTGTTCTTTGCTGCCCGGTCCCATCCAGGTGAACAGGCTCACAGACTGTTAGCGTCAGCGGTCGGTACGGATTTTCCATCGCAGCTCCTGACCAACCCCCGGAGGCCTAGAGAACATCGTCTCAGGCGATACTGTAGTACGGCCAACCAACAAACGTTCCAATTTTTTGGCAATAAAATTTCCCGAGGTTCCTATCGAAGTCCCTCCCCCGCCTTCCCCCTATCACCGCGCTATGCACCTACAGTTGAAACGCTATTATACTTGTACCGTATAGTTGCGTGAGACAGAGCGTACATGCGTGCACTCGGCGAACGAATCCGATAATACTGGATGTTCATCACTTATTTGATTGAAAGCCAGACCAAGCCGACCCCCTCGTCTACGTTCCCATGGATGAACGGAGATGAAGAAATGCTCTTGCAGAGAAATCCGGCCAATGCACGAGCCTAACCTCAAATCTCGCCGAAACGCGAAAGCGCCTCACTCTATAAATGTAACAATAATAGTCATACTACCAGTAGTCGCCGTCGTGAACAGCACAACGGGGAGCACAAATGTTTTGTTCGTGGACGTTTGCCGACGACTACAGCCCCTACAGCCCATCCGTCTCATCTGCTACAATTCCTGCCTTCGGTAGGTAGGCCGACGGGCAGAGAAGGATAGGTGCTTCATAGCACCTTGTTAATGTTGACAGCTCTCGGACTCGAGAGCTGCTTCGCTTGACAGTGGCGGTCACGGCCCGTGAGGATCTTCTCTCGTTGACACCCTCTCGGAGTCGATGTCGCCTTGGCTCTTGTCAACGGCGGCGGCGGCGGCGCGGCACTGCGATGGCACAGCACTGCTGACAGACCACTGTATGCCTATGACCGCGATGCGAGATCGGGCACTTCCTCGCTCTGGCGAACTCCCCCTCCAAGGCTGAGTGCCAAGTGTCACTCAAGCCTCAGCGGCATTGAGTTTCTGCGGACGGAGCAGTGAGTCCGTCGTGTGGTGACCATGCGGTTCGCGACGGTCAAACGGACGATACGAGCACTGATCCCGTTGGACGCCATACCCGCGCGAATTGGACCAACTCAACTGTGCCGCCTCGGACTCCGTTTACGGCGCGTAACAGACGTATGACAATAAACGCTGACAGAGCTATGCCCCACCAGTAGGCTGCCCCATACGAAATACCCGGGGGCAGAGGGGGATAGCGTGCGAACACTGTGACCATAGTTCGATCTGAGACGTTGTCCGGGGCTCGACGTAACCAGATATTGTAATGCGGGTCGATCAACGAGATGTACACATACACATCAGCTAGGAAGCGAGTCAACTGGCAACTGAGTACATCCTCAGACACGTACACACGAGAGGCAATAGCAGCTCCAAGGGTGATATGAGCTGGGAGTGAAAAGTCAACGCGAGGAAGACGAAGAACAATACTAATGGTGGATACAAATGTGGGTAACACCTTCGTTCACCGATACACACACACACAGACACATAAACAAACGAACAGAAACGTCCATTAACCCCTGTGTTACCCAGAATGCAAGCTTCTGTCCCACGAGCCCTCCTCACGACGGCTGAAACATTACCCGACATCCCCTACAGGCAGACTGCCATTCGTTTCTATAGCTACTCATAGCACAACTCACCTAGCCGTCGGCCGAATTCGGGAACACCTCGTCGTCACAGCAGCACTCCAACAGCATCCGCATCAGCTAGAAACGGTGACTCTGCTGTGCGAACAGCACGGCACACATAACTCCACGCAGTGCACCCCCCCACACACACACGCACAAACAATTGGTTACGATTAAGGAGGCGGTGAGCGAGGTTTTTCGAAGATTCCTGTCGAACGCACGCGACGCTGACAGGACGACTACTCGCACCTTTTCCTCGCCACGCTCGAGCTAGATATTATATATACTTCACTTTCGTGGCCTTGTCACGCAGCATCCACTACAACACTGCTCTCTCCTAGCGGGTAGGTATTCCGAAACGCACAGACTCGAATGTGACAGGACGCTGTAGCAGGAACAGCAGAGCTGCTGGTCACAGTCGACACGCACACACGCACACTGTCGGCAGACATGAACGAATGCACGGAGCTCTGAGAGAGAGCTCCTCGGGGAGCCCCGAACGCCGAGTCAACTACCCCCGGCCGGACAGGGTAACGCTGCAACCGCAACGCGGACTCGCTGGATGGCTGGCTGGCTGGCTGATACCGCTTGTGTACCCGCCTCAACGCTGTTGCCGACTACTCGCAACAGCCTCGCCAGTGTCGCGATCCCTTTGCAAGCTCACATCACCCCCGACAACCTCAACATCTATACCATACGTAACAGTAGTTGCTGTTGCGGTATACACCGTACACACAGCATCGGCTATCGACGCCCACTTCTCGCACAGTGGCGTTTCCACACTGCGTTTTTTGTCTCTATATCCACCCTGTTTCGATTTTCGCTCGCGAACGGAGTCGAGCCGCGGCTCTCGTTGCCACAGTCGCTCGATAGTCAACGGGCCGACTGCGTTGCTGTCTCCGCAGATTCCGAACACCCGCAACGGAATATGACCAGCAGAAGCAGGGGCAGTAGCGGCAGCAGCACTCACCGTTGTATTCCTCTAGTTTCACTCGCTGGTTGCGTTTGTGGTCAGGCTGGCACTCTTTCCTCTCTCGTTGCTGCATTGATTGATTGATTGATTCTTCTTCTTTTTCTTCGTTTCTTCATTCATATAATCATATACTCCATATCAACTCTCTGTCCATCTAGCTGTCTATCCATGTCGATATAATATAATAACTGATCAGAACCACTGTTACACCGTTGGCGGCTGACAAGCCCGGCGGTCAGCGGCGCTGTCGAGAGAGCAGCAGCAGCCGCAGCAGCCGCAGATCGACAATATCGCTTGTTGGGTCAGTCGGTGGCAACGAGCATCCAGCAGCAGCTCATCGTCTGTACTGCACGGCTGTATTCTGTTTTGTTCTGTTCTGCCCTGCTGGGCTGTCTGTGTTCTCGGACGGGCCGGCCGTACATGAGCAGCGGCACAATACACGAACGGCGGCCAGCACACATAGTCACCACTACCACCACCACTACTGCCGCCACAGTAGACTGTAGCAGCCAGCAAGCGAACGAGTGAACGACGAAGCTCCGGTCGTCGCTGCCTGTGACGACGACGACGACTCGCGCTTGTTTCTGCTACTACGGCTGCGGCTGCTGCTGCTGAGGCGGCCGCCGGAGCATTTTGTATCCATCTCCTCTCTCGCTAGTTCATAGTCGGCTGCTCGCTCTCGCCAGCGGCCAGACAGTATATGTATGGCTGGATAGATCGCTAGTTGTAGGAAACGCCGCCACGAAGAGCGGCGGCAGCGGCAGCGGCAGCGGCGGCAGCGGCTGCAGCAAGACAGCTAGCACCTCCACGAGCAGCGCCAACCACCATCACAGCAGTAGCAGCAGGAGCATTGGACGGCTGCAACGAGCGCCAGACCACAGCACACTACTACCATGGATGAACCCAATTCTGCTGCTGTTGCGGCTCGAGCAGCCAGTACAACAGACAAGGGGAGATTGCCAGCAGCCAGATAGGGACAGGCTGAAGAACGCAGGCAACAGCGCCACTCCGCCGCCGCCGCCAATCGTGCGCTACCACTCACTCCGAGCAATAGTTGTAGTAGTGGTGGCAGCAGCCGAAGTCGCTAAAGCAGCAGCCGAAGTCGCTAAAGCAGCAGCGGCGGCGGCGGCGGCGGCAGCGGTGGTGGCTCACCCGCTTGCTTCACGAGCACCAACAGCTAGCTACTCACTAAATGAGGAAAGCAGCAGTAGCAGCAGCAGCCGCCGCCGCCGCTGCCGCCGCCGCCGTCACCGCTGCCGCCGCCGACGTAGCAGCAGCAGCAGCAGCACCACTGTCACCGCGGCCATTTTTGTTGTTGTGATCATGCCATCTCTCGCCACCCATCCGACGGCGAGGAAGTCGAAAGCGCCACAGCAAGAACCGAAATCGTCTGCTTAGAATCGTGGCGCCAGAAACGCGAAACGGCTGAAGTGCGAGGAGGCTCGGATTTAATGCCGGGTGCCGCCGTGGTGTGCGAACCGACCGCGTCGCCCTCCCGTCTGTCAGTGCCAGCGCGGAGTAAAATGTTCATGAGGCGGAGCCGGTGGCAGTGGCGGCGACGGCGGCGGTGGCCGCCGCTCGGCGACTCACGTTGCTGCCAAATGGCGAGATGACGGTCGTACGCGTACGGAGGTTGGATTTTGGTGTATTTGTGGATTTACGTACGGGGAAACAGGCACAAAGGAAGTTCACAAGGAAGCTCAGATACTTGTACACCCATTAAGTTGCAATGGATAAATCCACACGATTATATGTAGGAACAATTAACGATGCGTGTTAATCGCGCAGCAGTAGTCCGTTGTCGCGCTTATTGTACTCAATCAGTGTATTATTGCGCATTGAAACATATAGCATAAAATCGTGTGTTGAACGTTGCTGTGGTGTCTTGTGGAAAATGTACCTCTTCTTCACGATGATTTAACACCCACTGATCGTTCGTGTTCGTTTATCTGTTCATGTTATTGCATTTACTATAAGTAGTAATCTGTTGCAAACAGTCGGCCCCCAATATATGTTGCGTTGTTCGAATGGCAACTGCGGCTGAATTATTTCGGCTTGGCCGATGCCCTGAACCCTTGGGTCGTTTCTACAATCTCAAGAAGCGACATCTTGCATTTGACAGATTGGTGGATAATTACGGCATGTAATTATCTATACGCAAATATTACTTTGAGACTTGTCAATAGAATGACAGCCTTTTGTTATCGTTTTTCTAACGCCCGGATGTTTGGAACGTTCATTCGTATGTATGCGATTTGTATTGACTCGCTATTCCTGTATGTATTGCCCTATCCGAGAGAACTATGAGGCGTAACTGAAAACAATACCTTCCAGGTGTTGGCGTTTATCTTCCGTATATGTCTAATAATTCCTCTGTCGCTGTCGACCTCTTATCTTTATTTAATTGAATTTTCCCAAAGGCGTGGAATCACTTGTTCAGTATGTCTTCCTCCAGGAGGGGGATGCCTTTAATTAAACTTGGCCCTGTCGATCTGACCATTTGAATACGGTCGTTAATTCGCTCTATTAAGGTCGGAGCGCGACAAACAAAGAAATGTCGCACAGTACACGTAATGGTAGAATGCACCCGGCACGTCTCGAGCCTGTGTCATATGCCAGCCATGCAGCGCCCGAGATTGATGATTCATGAAGTTTGATCAGTAGTTGCTCAACGTCACGGCGAAGTCTCGCGCCATGTCATGACGGGTGCGTCGGCCAGATTTCCAGAGGCCAAGCCGCGATTGAGTTCGGAGCTTAGTTCAGACGGGATCAGGAAGGAAGTCGAGTCCCCGGGCGTCGCCCACGTGGTGCAGTCGAGTGCGCCTGCCTTCGACAACCGAAGGAGACACTTGAACGGAGACCCCTGGTTCGAACCCCATGCTCGCACGTTCGCATATTAAGGCATTGTCCGTCTTACGGAGCAATGCCGAAAGCAGTTCTACCGTGGACTAAGTTAAATGTTGAGATTCCGGTGGCACCCGGAGGATTTCCTAGGTAGGAGAGGCGCTGTCCGTAATGGTTTGATTTGAAGGATCCGCGAAATGTGTTTGCGCACCCAGACAAATCACTTGGAGGGTGAACATTCAAAATGGTTTTTGATCGTCTCGAGCGTGTGAGCTAGAAACCCCTTAGAGTGTGTGTGTCTCTGTATACGTCTAGCTGGCGGCACTAGTAATAAACAGAAAAAATCCCCCGGCCTCTCTTCATATGAATGATTCTCTCGGTTCGTTCTGGCTCATGTGCATATGAAGGTAGATTCCTGCCGGAGGTAGATCGTATTAAGGTAGATCGTAGGTAGAACGCTCGATCCCGGGGTTCGAACTCTGCACTCGCTCATTTTCATGAAAGGGATCCGTCTTATTGAGCAATGCCGAACGCACTTTCTTTACATGTCCAGGGCTGATTGTCAGCGTAGACTTCGTTTAATTTAGCATAGTAAGTTATCTAAAGGGGCCGATGAATAGACACAATTACGCGTGGTTGTCCCGTGAACTTAAGAAAACAATCTCCAAATAAAATATCTCTTATCTACTGGAGCCCGCCTCGTTGCATACGCCTGATACGTTGAGCACATCCCAAATCAATCATCAAGCCCGCCAAAGCTAGATCTAAGCAAAGCGAAATAGAACGATATTCTATTCGAGGGGCGGCTTCACTGAATCATCGTCGAAGTATAGAGAGAAGACATAGAGAAGCAGAATGATACTACCAGGATTACGAATGGTATCCCATTGGAGTTGAACCCCAGCCAGCTCGAACGAAATCACTCGTGATTCAGGTCTCGTTACGGAACGGTTGATTATGGTTTGTCAGTTGAAACAAAATTGTTGAACCTACCTATCTCTGAGGAAGTAGTCGTTTTTCCTATACAAGCTGCCCTCAATCAGCGTTTTCCAACTATGCCCGAATAAGCTAAATTATCCTTCTCCTTATGAGTGTCAAACATACACACGACGTCATGCCATGGCTACGCGGTCAAGGTGTGCGGTCAGATGAGTTTTGTGATCTCAGGTCGGGTGACATTTCGGACTACGATTCAAGGCGCATCATTTGATGGGACTAATCTAAGTGAATCGAGTGTTGGATGTTTTTTTAGTTACATCGAAATCAAGAGTTATAGTAATTATAACGGGTACGTAGCTATGCAAACAAGCATACGATACTATACGAAAAGTATTCGTTATACAAAACTCAGTTAGCTTATAACTGATTCGAACGGGACAGTGATTATTTCTCTACTACGCTTATCAATATATATATATATATATTTTTTTTTTTATTTAATTCCTTGTGTTAGACCAATTTTTCACGTTAGTCACTGTATCTCGTTATCGCTTGTTCTTGAACGATTCTGCCAAACCCAATCGATCGATGCCAAATGTGAGAACAAACATCTCCCGACACTTGATGCCGCTGAGGGGCAGCATTTCGGTAGCGACGCGCAGGGCTCCCGAGCGCATGCAATCATTTAGAGAACGCCGGCTTAAGTTGTCTGTAGCTGATGGTTTTTCGTTCCAGCGTGAGCGAAATACAGTGATCGGTCGAGTAACTCAAGGGTCCACCGAATTGGTTACTACGGCTCTGGGTGACTGGCTACACAAATTTCTTGTCAATTTACTTACTAGGTTATATACTCGACTATGCGGCATGCGCGTCTCGGGCGAACTCGCGCATTCGGCGGCGGCGACGGGTTTTCTTTGGCGACGATCGAGAAGTGACCGAATTGGTCACCCAGGTAACTCTCGTGATCTGCATACGTGATCCGCTAGTTCGGCTGGCGCTCGTCGAACGATGATACGACACCCCGACTGGCTAATATCCAGTAATCAAACAGGAACGGATTCAAGCGCGGATATCGTCCGCCTTGCCAGAGACAATGATGTTGTCGTCGGTGACCCAAGGGGCGGTCGTAGGCAACTACTCAAAAATATCATCTCAACTATATATCATGTAGTTCCGAGATCAATTCACAATGCGAACAGATTGCCGCGTCGATATCATTATCGTTGCCACAGCCGTCTGAAGTGGGATCCGTGCGCGGCTAATTGCGAAGCAAATCAAAATGCAACTCTCGTCTAAGGCAAACTCAATGCGACACGTCGATAAAATGCAGTGGAGCGGACATCCGAATGCGCCGGTGGCGCGGTACCAACAACCAGACCAACCTGCCACCCACTGACTGGTGCTGGCCTATTTCAGCGCTTTTGTTTACACAAATGCTTGTTTGTTTGTTTTTTTCTTGTTTTGTCGATCAATTCGAACGTCAGCTCGTCGTCACGTGTGGCGCAACAATAGCTCTGTGTACTGCCGATCGCGGCGGAGAGAGAATTGATCGCTTGTTCGAGCGACTTGTACGGCGGCGTTCTCGAGCACATTATGTGCACTTCCGGCCAGTATTGGTTTCGGAATCTGCGGACTCGTAATCGACGCTTGTGTACCGAGCAACGGTAACTGATGATCGCAAGTCCGACCGAGTCGTGCTCATGTGCAATTGTTGTTCTTGATCGAGGCTTCGAGTTTCCCTCGCTTCCCTAGGCGCTCGCCGAGGCGTGAGTCAAGTGGGGCGTTGAGTTCGTTCAGTTAACGTTGGACAGATTCGCAGTTCCGTTGTGGGCGGCTGTGACTGCGCCCCAGGATCATCGCCATAAGATGAGTACGCTGCATCAAGGCACGTACGCTGTGGAGCAGTTCCGATCGAACAGGACGATCCCTGATGAGCAGTCGTCGTTGCGCGCGGTGACAGACTTCACCGAGCTCGGCCTCAGTGCGAATCTGTATCGCGCCATCTGTAGGATGGGCTTCGCGAAGCCGTCGCGAATTCAGGAGGCAGCCCTGCCGCTGCTGCTCGAAGACCCCCCGGTGAACATGTTGGCGCAGGCTCAGTCCGGCACCGGAAAAACAGCGGCGTTTCTGCTCGCCGCGTTGACGAGGGTCCGGCCGGAGGATGCGTGGCCGCAGATTCTCGTTATGCTACCCACGCTCGAGTTGGCCGAGCAGATCGCCCATGAATGCAAACGTATGCTGATTCACACGCCTAACGTGCTAATTCGGCACGCCGTTCGCGGGCAGGTGCTGCGAATGGATCAGAAAATCAAGGAACAGGTCGTGATCGGCACTCCGGGCAAGCTGCTCGACTGGACTCTACGCTATCGGCTGTTTGACATGGGGAAGATTCGGGTGTTTGTTCTCGACGAAGCCGACGTCATGCTTGCCGAGCAAGGTCATTACGGCAGCGTTATCAATATGCACCGACAGCTGAATCTGACAGGAAAATGCCAGATGCTGCTGTTTTCGGCGACGTTCTCGGATAAGGTTGCCGAGCTAGCCGATGCCATCATTGGTACGCCTTTTGTCAAGTTGACCCTTCGTCACGACCAGCTTGCCCTGTCGAATATACACCACTTCTACATGGAGACGAGCAACGACGAGGAGAAACTCGAGGCGATTTCGAACCTGTACCAATGTCTGAGTATCGGCCAATGCATGATTTTCTGCCGGTCGCGTGCCGTCGCCAACAGCATCGCGCAAATGATGACCCAGCTAGGCCAGAACGTCGCGCAGCTGCACGGCGAACTGGAGCCTGCCCAGCGATTGGCGATTATCGAAGGGTTCCGCCACGGCGACCAGAAGGTCATGGTGACAACGAACGTGTGCTCTCGTGGAATCGATATCACCCAGGTATCGCTCGTCATCAACTTCGACCCGCCGCTGTTCCGTAACCAAGACGTCGACCTCGAAACGTACTATCATCGAGTCGGTCGTTCGGGCCGCTTTGGGAGGCCGGGAACAGCCGTCAACCTGATTCATCCGGCGAGGGCCCACGAGCTCGAGGCCCTCAAGAAGGTCCGCCATGTGTTCGACATCGACATGAAGAGGGTGGACTTCCGGAACCATGAAGAAATCGTCGAGCTCATGCAGTATACGGAAGGCGGCGGAGAAGCAGATTCCCCGGTGTAGACCGCCCGGGGCGACGGGACACGATAAACGATCAAAGGATTGGGAATTGCTGTTTCAAATTCTATAGAATTCTATGATATCTGTGTGCCTGTACACGTCACCCTTCAATTGTGCGATGCGGCAATGCTAAGGCCAGCTGACTAGATGCTCCCCGGGATAAAGGCGGCATTGGAGCCTACTTCGGGTGCGTTCATTAAATTATAGCAGCAATAATAATAATGGCGTCGGCAGCAGACAGGCAGACCACAGACAGAGGTATACGTGATGGTACGGTGTCAATAAATCAGCACTAATCGAAGAATCTGAGACGTGTTCAGCTGACGGTGCCTTATTTGCTTGAATTACGAAAATCTGTTTCTGGTTTAGAGAGAGGAGAGTAGAAGAAAGAGAGGTGTGGTTTAGAGAAAGGAAGGGGTGGTGTTTAATGATTATTGGTGTTGTTGTTGATTGTTATTGCCGTTGTTGTTGTTGTTGTAGTTACCATTTTATTATAATTATTATTCTGTTGGGATTGTGGTTGACGATGTTTTTTTGTGCCAATCCTTAGACCGTTCGTAGCGATTGATTTAATGAATGGATTGGTATTGAATCTGTAAAGCTCAAGGGTTTAATAAGATGACACTAGCTATGTACACAATTGAAGGGTGTCGAAGTTGATTTTTATGGTCTCAAATAGGCTCAAAAGGCCAATTGTTTTTTGCCTTGAATCGCTCGAATCTCACTAAACGCCTTGAATGCCTTGCGGGTTTTGTTCCTTTTAGCTGGTGACGTTCGATTTGCTCACAGCTCCTGCTGACAGCAGATTGATGAAACTGATCATTATAACACATATCGACGAAATCTCAAATGGAACTTTTACGCGAAAAACTGATGGGCACAGTTTGCGCTTAGTCAACAATACATTCAATTGTACTGTTATAACTTTGGAAGAGGTAGAAACATTCGTTCCCCTCCTTCGAGCGTTGTTTATTTCCAAATATAAAATTGCGGTATACTGCGATCGTTTGTCGCCAAGGGCTGAGCTTCTCCACCATGCATCCACCACCCTGGTAGGGGCCAGAGGAAGCCAAGTAAATAAATAAAATAAATAGTACAACGAATATCGATGGGATGAGCCTGTACCTATCATGCGCTCTTTTCCGTATATCATCATCATAATTCTACAACGCTACCCCGCACGCAGCGACTTGGCCGGACGAAATCGCAAGTTATTCCAACAGGTCGTACAACCGAAAGGATTTGCCGCTGATAAGAATTGTAGTCAAACGATCCCTAGGTCTGTCGTCAGCCGCGTTTTTCCTTTGTAAAAGGTTGGGCTGTTGGCACGCTAATGCGTGACAACACCGTGACCCGCCCCGCCCCGCCTCCCTTCTGAAACTGTTGACGATGTTCAACAGCAGCACCGCCCGTCCCGGTATCGCTTAGCGCATTCGTTCAGTAAGGGGGGAGGCGGGCGAGCGGGCGGTGAGATGAGTACGAGGTCAGCCACGAGCACCACACGTCCTCCTTGCCGCACGGACATGGACTTGATTCGCTGACTCTCTGAAGGCTGTTTCCTGTCTCTCTAACCTCAGACTCCGTCTCTGGGACCTCTGTCCGCTTCCCTTTCGCAAACGACTACTGTGGTCAACGAGCAAACCACAGCTAATTCCTGCCACTTCGTGTAGTATGTTTAACTAGTTTAAGTACTTCTTCAATGGGATTCAATGGGATCGAAAGATGACCGTTTCATTGGTTTATTGACAGAACTGTATTTTTTTGCAATGCTTAAGCTCTCTTACCCTTGTCATCGTCACGTCGCGAAACGACTCGAACCTGCGGCCTCCGGCTTTATATAGTATAGATATAATGTTTCCAGCTATGAAGTTCATCCGTTCTTTACTATAGGGTCAACCGTGCATTGGTCACTCCGGCGCAATACCAATAGCCACATACATATAATCGGTAATTGTGGTTGTGGTACTATGTGCAGTCTTGTCAAACCGTATTTATTGAGTGTCTTCGATCAGGGTCGCGTATACATCGTTTAGCCATTAACAATCACGGATTATCGTTACGGGGCCGTTACGCGCAACTCTCCAAATGGAATCTATCTATTGTATTTATTGTAAATGTGGTAACAGGTCGATTGCATCTGTCGGGGGATAATATGATCTACGCCCGACGTTCAAGGTCTAGCAATCAACCATCTGGCCATATTAAAATAGCACATGCTTGTTTGATTGCCGACAACAGCCTCTTGCGACGGGTTCCGGGTGACTTGACTGTGCTGGATGTGATCGTATATGTCTTATGATCGAGCCTACATGACGGGATCTCTTCTGAGTTAGCAACTGTCAATTAATCTAGACGCATTACGTACATTGTGCCCATCGCAGTTGACGCCGCAGAGCCTGTCCAAAAATCAGCCTGTTTTTTTCGTTACTAATTAATCATTATGGGTCATTTACCATTTAGTATTCTGGGACTCCGTGTCGTTGCAAGGATATATCTTAATTCGAAAATTAAGCAGGTCTCCGCCTAATATTCGAATGTGCTTGCAGTTTTTTTGCAGTGCTCTTGGTGATTAAATCTTCTTTCTGGAAATCACTACATATAATATATATATATATATATATATATATATGCGTCTGTTACACTTATTGTGATTAATTTCTTGATCCTCCGTCATGATACATGCTGAGATACCAATGATGTTTAGTTGTGTATCATTCATGCAGGGAGTTGTTAAGTCCCACTACCCATTATTCCTTAATGGATATTCAGCGGACACAGGACAAATTAGAAAAACAAAGCAGTTGTCTCTTCGAATGTTTCTCTCCCAGTTCTGGGTATGTCCTTCAGCATCATTCGGACATTCATTCGTCGTCGAACTGCGGTTTGCTGGGGGCTGTAGAAGTTAAACGTGTTACCGTTTGTGTCATGAAAATAATTTGTTCGAGTGTCCACCTGTCGATCCTCTGTTTTTCCCCCGGGTACGAAATTGGCGAGTGCTGGGTAGGTGTTTGGGGGCGGCTTCCGCTCTTGCTAAGCGTACAACGTACAAGTCTGTCACGTCACAGCTATTCGCGTATCTGTTAAGTGGATACGAAGCGACTGTTCGAATGGTCATAGTTAACCCGTCGGTGCTGTCGGTTGAAGATTGCTGAACGTTTCTCGGTTTGTTGAGTTTTGCTGGATACTAGCTGAGAAGCTACATGGCATAAATATAGGAATTACGGTTTCGGAGAAGTGCTGTTCCGAAATAACTCATGTAACTTCGAAGTAACTCAGTCCTGCCAAAATCGCTCACTCTTATATATTTGCGCATGTAAGAATTCTGCCGTATGTACTAAACTCTCAATCCTTCAACGAAATAAAGTGTACTTATTATTATTATTATTATTATTATTATTATTATTATTATTTTGATTATTGTTTGTAATTTTCGAGCCAATCCAAGATTCGCCTTTATTAGGTGAAAGCGTTGACAGTTTCGCACACATGGCAGAATTCTTACATGCGCGATAACAAATATTGGAACACATATATTTCATAGTGCAGAGAACTTCGAATAGTTCATGTATTTCCAAAAAAAACAAAGCATAATGATCACACCCCCTGCCGCAGCCAGACGAAGCGATCAAATGTTCAGGGCGCACTAAGAATAGAGGGTAATGATAATATGAATCGCGATCACTTCGATCAGCCCGGCAAATGATTCCAGCGTTACAGCGGCAAATGATTCCATAACACGTTCGTTTTCACCAACAAACATCTGTTCGACACAAAACTCTTATGGTCGCGTCCCCCCCCCGCTTTAAATTCCGAGTTGCCTGCGATATTCGGCGACTTCCACGTTGGTCCTTGACGTGTCCACTGCGCTTCGTGGTCATCTCGCTGTAGTCGGCGCTAAGGCACTCGTAACCGTCGAGGCGATCATGGGTCGCTGGCAGATTCTATTCGAGAGAAGGGTGTCGTCTTGCCCGAGAGGAGAGGGGCCTCCCGAGGAAAAACAAAGCGGGCAAGGCCATACATTACAGTAGGCGTCGTAGCCAGCTGTGGGGGGGTGGGGGGACAAAATAATAACGGGTTATCAGGGCGCGCGCTCTCGTCTATGGCTGTCCTTACCACGCCAGGTCTCTCAGCCAAGCGATCTCTCTTTCGCGGGTTCATTGTATCTGGCTCGCGCCACCTGTGGTTAGCCTCGACGAGGTGCCTACGTGCAAATGCTCACCTCGGCTATCTTGTTCTTATCTCTCTGCCATTGTGTCGGGTGGTGCGCCAACAATAGCAACAACAACAACAACAGCAGCAGCAGCAGCAGCGATTGCTGCAATGTCACATCCCGGCTAATACCGTCGCTCCCTGAGCGGTCTCATCGTCCCCTGCATCCGGCTTGCTGGCTCTGTCTCTGTGCGAACTCTACCTCCAAAGTCCGCGATCTTTGTTCGCGCAATCCCCCGTACAGAATCTATCTGCCCATAAACCTGAATGATGTCCCCAACTATCGCGAGGTGAATAGGTCCCGCTGCCCCACCAGTGAGCACTCTCTCGTATCATTCTGATCGTCGCAGCGCGTTAGCTAGTCAACAACAGCAATCTCTTGCCATGTTTGTTAATCCCGTGTCGCGCCTCCGTTGACTCACTCCGTTGTGTGCGCTGTCTTGTGTATGCGATCAAGTCGAGAACGCACGTAGTCGTCGTCTGCGACCGCTACATGAAGAAGTTTAAGCGTTTGGCGCTCCGTCACTACCCGTTGCGTTCGCCCGTCTCCATCCTCGCCTCTCACCCACGGTCATCACTGTATCTAGTCATCACACACAGCCGCCGCCGCCGCCGCCGCCGCGACCCTCGACAAACCGGACCAGCATCAACGCAGCGGCGGCGGCGGCGGCGGCCAACCCACCACCGCCACTACCACAAAAACATTCCCAGGCTGTTCTCTCTCGAGGAACCTGTTTTCCTCAGCCAGCAAACAGAGTCCGTTGATTCTGTCTGTTGCTCTGTGCTTCGTACAGGACAACACCGTCCGGTCTATCCCGTCGCGCCGCGTTCGTTGACGTCGTCGTCGTCGCCGCCGCCGTGGTCGTCATCGTTCGCGGCCGTCCGCCGGCGCCTCCATTGCAGTGGCCGCGCAGCGGCAGCAGCAGCAGCTGACGAGAAGGAAAACACACGGCGGCCAGTTGGCATTCGCCGCAGAGCCAATCGCGGTGCTCCCGACCGACGGCGGAACCGAGATCGATCGAGCGAGCGTTCGTCCCCTCGTCCATTGCGATCATCGACAGCAACGAGAAACAACTGCGCTGGTGTCCGACAGCAACTCCAGCCGTAGACGGAAAAAGTTTGGTGCCACGGGGCGGCTACATTCGTAGGTGTGTGTGTGTGACGGCCGCTGCTTGGTCTACGTGCGGTCTGAACGCCGCTGATGAGAAGCCGATCATAACATAGTGCCCGTGGCAAACAGATGGAAGAAGCTAGCTGAACTTATCGCTGTCGACGGTGGCTCGCGTTTGTGCTCGTTAGCGTTCTGCGTTAGTTTTAGCTGATGCTGCTGCTCTCCGCTGTTGGCTACATTGACTGACAGAGTGGTCGGGACGGCGATTGCAGGTGCATAGCGCTATTTGCTTCAACGTACGATTACGTGTACCGGCTCTCCGCTGACTGCGTGCGTGAATGTGTGCCTGACCCCCATTGTATCATACGGTTATTAACGTGAGATAGTAGTCTATCGGGCTAGCGACTGTAGCCGGTAGTTCGCCGTCGTTCAACAACTGTTTCGGGGTGAGCTAAGCTCATCCGCTCATTCTTGCGGCACAGTACAAAGACGAAGCAAGAAATCGCGAATAACGATCGGCCGTTTGTGCCTCGGCTAAGTTGTGCAACTCTCAGCCGGAACTCGCGTGGTCTCTGAGCTACCTGATCGAACTTTGCGCTGACGAGTGAAACGAGGTGCGACAATGGCCTCGACTGACGGTACGCCTAATCCGTTCGCGCGGTGCCTCCGCAAAATTGAGGTTGGCGGAAAACAATATGAATATTACAGTCTTCCGGATCTCGGAGATGCTCGGTAGGTTCGCTATGTCAGACTGCTGATGATCAATAGCTGTAGTGTGCCTTGCTATGTTTTAGTATCTTGTATGCACTACCAACGAGTATCTACTATCCATAAACAATATATGTTACATATGCTTACACATAGAGGTAAAGCTAAAGGTATATTGGTTTATTAAAGGAGCTGCATTTTTACAATGCCTAAGCTCTCCTATATGTCACACAGCGGGGCTCGAACCTGCACCCTCTGGCTTCTGATAGCCAGAGACTTAGTCGCCCAAGCCACCGCGCTGACTGTGGATGTATAGACCTATTTTGGAAAAACCATTGATATTGACTTCTTGAATTGCGCTGCTAGATCTCGTTCGCTCGTCTCTCGTTTCTTAGTGACGGTGCCGTCACTTTTATTCTCCGCCAATAAACTGGATTATCCACCCCGGACGTCTGGACGCACGTCAACCTGACCGTGTAGCGATTGCCTCGATGTTGTCCAATCAGATTGCAGCAGATCTGCGTCCATTGGTTGTCTTCAGCGGCAGCGGCGGCGGCAATAGAGCCAGCAATGGACGCTAACACAACAATTGAATTTAGACGGAAAGTTGTCCAGCTCAGCTAAGCTGGATAGGACAACCTTCCCTCGAGTCACTGATACTGTTTTTGCGTATTCTGCTGTCGCCGCTGCTGGTGCTCGTGCTGGCTGGATATTTCGGCTAAAGCGACGTCTATGGCGGCCGGCGCTGCTTCACCTGCCGTGACGGAATGAGGAAAAAGCAGCGACAGCAGACACAAGAGCCAGGAGAGGTATGGTCGTCGTCTTTCAGTTCATCCCTGTGATGTTATCGCAACCGCCGCCGTCAGAAAAGTTAGTGGAGCCAACACACGTTGAATACAAGGCAGAAATACCCACTGCATCTTGTGGCTTCTCCGTCGGCTTCGTTGACAGTGGTGTTGTCGTGTCCTGGCCAAGTGCACTGGAACGAACCTGCGGCTGGCATTGGACACCTTTTGCTTGTCAGTTCCCAGTGTCAGTCCACGTGTACAGTCTCATCTGATGACAATATTCGTCGATAAGATTAGCGTCCCATAGGTCGGGCTCACCAGCAAGCAGCAGACGTTTCCACACCAAGATAAACACGCCACACACGCATACACCAGACAGACAGATGTTCGCGGTGTGTCTCGGCCTCATCGTGTCGTGTGGCTCACGTGCGCCCTTGATAGCGAATGCATTGTCGAGCCCGTGCCTCAATATCGTTGGGGGGGGTCATTGACTGGCGGTAACGAACAGTTACCGTGGCTGCACCTGTATGCGGAGCGTCGGCTGGTCAGCAATATAGTCAACTGGACCAGCAGCAACCAGCAGTAGCGGATGCCGTATCTTGGCTCTAACCAAACAGATTCACTATCAGATCACTATAGAGCCGCTGACCGGTACCTGATAGTGGACTTGGGTCGACCAACGGACAAACAGCAGCAGCAGCAACACACCAACTGCAGAAAGGATACAGAAAATCGACGTTGTGTTGCAGGACAACCCGCCGAGCGGACAACTTTCCGAGTCACAACCACTGTGTGACTTTCTGTGAATAATTATACACGGTACCTTAGTGTGATCGTCGATACCGACAATCGAATCCTATAAGACGGTAATGGCCTGTAATCTTAGCAGTGCGAACAAGCGGTTCACTACGTGGGTCTCCAGGGTTTCTCCCGAAGCCCCCCGCACCTCTGAAGTTGAATACAGGTTCTGGTTTTGTTTGTTTCAGATCTTCCACCAGACCACTCGCGTCGTTTCGATCGAACACACAAAAAGCTGAGAATTGAGCGTAAAGCGGAAATAACGTCACCGAGATGTAACTCATTTTGCCAGAAAATGGCCGCGAGGAAAATAAAACTCGAACCTTTTTTGAAGTCTCCTTCAGAGTGGGACACAATACGAGTGCACCGCAACAATCCGAATTGTTTGATTGCACAGAAAAATCATCGATATGAGACGCTCTTTTGCTGCAGCATTTCATATCAAGGTTTTTTCGTCGCGTGAGATCTTGGCTTGTATACGGCGCCCCATCAGACATTGCGCGTTGATTAGTTTGCTCGTTAATTTACGACTCATCTACGGTGAATTCGTCGACTGCAGCGGGACTTTCGGACACAACCGCCGTTATGCTGGCGCACTACTTTTTTCTTGTGGTTTTTTTTTAATTTTTAATTTTTTAATCATTTTTTCAGTCAACTAACGTGTTCTGCCGTTCGTGGGGGGTCGCTTTCAGTTACGCGGATCTGCCATTTTCCGTGCGAATTTTGCTCGAGAGCGCTGTTCGAAACTGTGACAACTTTCACGTGAAGGAGAGCGATGTGGAGACCATCTTCGACTGGAAGGCCAAACAGGAGGATGGCGTGGAAATTGCTTTCAAACCAGCACGAGTCCTCCTTCAGGTAGCAATTAGCATGCTGCTGTGGAATAGGTTATGGATTTTATATTTTTCTATTTTGGCATTAACACTAACAACGTTACGATTAAAGAACGAAATAACATCAATTATGGTGACTGGTCGTCTCTAACAAGGTTAACATCGCGAACAGTTACTAAGAGCGGTGTATGCCCATCGCGATGCTTATCTGTCTTTTGAAGCGTGCTATCGAAGGTACCTGATATATATGTATGCGTAATTAATAGGGGAGGGGGGGGTACAACACGATTAATAAGCCAATCGTAATTGGCATAAGCAAATAGGAAAAACACTGATTGTACAATTTCAGTTCATACATTAAACGACAACATGATCAGCTTGGGAAGCAGGTGCGTTTCCTGCAATATTATTCGATATATTCATTTCGATCTCAAATGCTCACTAAACGAACCTGTGATACAAATCTAAGCCATACTTTGTAATGGATTCTACCGTTAACCAGGACTTCACCGGAGTGCCGGCTGTTGTGGATTTCGCAGCGATGCGCGATGCGGTTAAGCGTCTGGGTGGTGATCCCCAGATGATTAATCCGATGTGTCCGACCGATCTGGTCATTGACCACTCTGTGCAAGTCGACTTTTCCAATGCACCAGGTATTGTGAGCATCGCTCGCCGCCGTCACGACAACAAACACATTTTTACACGTATAGCACAAGGTAGCATTTTACCAAAAAATGTACATAGCTGTCTATGATGTCAACGCGCGTACACATCGCGTCCGTGAGCAATGTGCCGAAGAGCGTGTCGTAAACACAGTTCTGTAGTGCAATAAATCGCTATCAAACAGAAAGTGTCATTGAGCATTTTCCAGTACATAATTCTAACAAACTATATTTTCGCCGTCTCTTCTTCTCTCCACCTATGTTTTGTCCGCGTGCCCTCGCGCCGATTTCAGAATCGCTTCAGAAGAACATGGACATGGAGTTCGAGCGCAACGCCGAGCGATTCAGTTTTCTCAAATGGGGCTCGAAGGCCCTCCGCAATCTACTGATCATCCCACCCGGCTCTGGTATTGTGCATCAAGTCAATCTCGAGTATCTCGCCCGTGTCGTGTTCGCTAGCGAGGCTGGAGTCCTCTATCCGGATTCGTTGGTTGGCGCCGACTCGCACACGACGATGGTGAACGGGCTTGGTGTCGTCGGTTGGGGCGTCGGCGGCATCGAAGCCGAGGCCGTAATGCTGGGCCAGGCAATCTCTATGGTACTGCCGAAAGTTGTCGGCTACAAGCTTGTTGGACAGCTCTCACCCCTGGCCACCTCGACTGACCTCGTGCTCACGATTACGAAACACCTACGGCAGATTGGTGTCGTGGGGAAATTTGTTGAGTTCTTTGGAGCCGGCGTCTCGCAGCTGTCGTTGGCCGACCGCGCAACCGTTGCCAATATGTGCCCGGAATACGGAGCGACGGTCGGTTTCTTCCCGGTAGACGAGAAGACGATCGAGTACCTTAAGCAGACAGGACGCGATGAGGAGAGCGTCGGCAGGATCCGGGAGTATCTCCGCGCTCAGGGCATGTTCCGAGACTACGTCAAAGGTCGCGATCCAGCGTTCTCGCAGGTGGTCGAACTCGATCTCGGCACCGTGGTGCCGTCTCTCAGCGGACCGAAACGGCCCCAAGATCGCGTGGCTGTCTCGGTCATGAAACAGGACTTCGAGGAGTGCCTCGCGAACAAGGTCAGCTTCAAAGGATTCGGAATTGCCCCCGACAAGATGACGAGCACTGTGCCGTTCGTCTACGAAGGTCAGGAGTATACACTTAACCACGGATCCGTTGTCCTTGCGGCGATTACCTCTTGTACAAACACCTCTAACCCATCGGTAATGCTTGGGGCTGGTCTATTGGCGAAAAAGGCCGTAGAGAAGGGTCTGACTGTGAAGCCATACATAAAGACATCGCTTTCGCCGGGATCCGGGGTTGTCACCTACTACCTTCGTGAGTCGGGCGTAACACCGTACCTCGAGAAACTCGGCTTCAATATCGTCGGATACGGTTGCATGACCTGTATCGGCAATTCTGGACCTCTGCCTGAGACAGTAACCGAAGCGATCGAGAAAGGCGATTTGGTCGCATGCGGTATCCTCTCGGGAAATCGGAACTTCGAGGGACGTGTACATCCATTTACGCGGGCTAACTATCTCGCTTCGCCGCTGCTTGTCGTTGCGTACGCGCTAGCCGGCACCGTCAGCATTGACTTTGAGACAGACCCGATTGGCAAGGGTCTCGACGGCCAAGACGTCTACCTTCGCGACATTTGGCCATCCCGATCGGAGATCCACGATGTCGAGCAGCAGTACGTCATTCCGACCATGTTCAACGAAGTGTACGCCAAAATCCAGAGTGGCTCCTCGCAGTGGCAAAGCCTGACGGCCTCGGAAGACCTGCTCTACCCGTGGGATGATCAGTCGACCTATATTAAGCGACCGCCGTTCTTCGACACAATGACTAGCGACTTGACGCCAACTCGTAGCATTGAGAATGCATATGTGCTTGTCAACCTCGGCGACTCCGTCACCACCGATCACATATCACCGGCAGGCTCGATCTCACGCAACAGCCCGGCCGCCAGGTACGACGAAAACGATTCGAGAACTGCTGGCGTATACCTGGCGTATACCAAAGCTACCGCCCTATTAATTACCTATACTTCAACTGCTCGTAGTAATTCTTTATACTCTCGCTACATGGCGGATGCATTCCCCCTTTTTCCTCGTTATAGTTCCCTCTTGGCTCCCCCATAGCTGTTACACGTGAAGGCCCTCGCAGCTGAACCGACATTGACCCCAAAACTAATTCTAGAAAAAAATGATCAATTCCAGATATCTTGCCTTACGAGGCCTCGCACCGCGCGAGTTCAACTCGTATGGGTCGCGGCGGGGCAACGATGACGTGATGTCGCGTGGCACTTTCGCTAATATTCGTCTCGTGAACAAATTCGTCGCAAAGCCGGGACCCCGCACGGTGCACGTTCCGTCGGGTGAAGAGCTCGATATCTTCGATGTCGCATTACGCTATGCTCAGAGCGGGGACCAGCTGATCATTCTCGCAGGCAAAGAGTATGGATCAGGTAAGTCATTTCTGAGTGGCTGCAACATCGGGCAACCCCGGAGCAGGCCAGCCAGCCAGCCCCGGACTCTGTATAGCGACTAGGTTAAAACTCGTTAGGGAAAAGCGTATAACGGGTCTGAGACGTTATGGACTCGCTTCCTCCGCCACCGCGAAACGAGATGAAATCGATCATCTCGCGGCTGGGGTATCCGGTCGCTAGTGTTCAAAGTGATTTGACTTTTGGTGCAGTTCATGTTTACATATGTTGAGGAGGGGTTGAATTGAATCCTGGCAATGAGTCAAGATTGACTATGACTTCTGTATTCGACACAGTTGTGTGTTCTGTATGTCTGTACTCGTTCGAACTGGGAATGATTCGTCTATGACTGATGATTGGTGCTTGCTGTTCATGTGTTTGCCGACAACCGGGCAGGATCTTCTCGCGACTGGGCCGCGAAGGGTCCCTACCTACTGGGCGTTCGGGCGGTCATCGCTGAGAGCTACGAACGAATCCACCGGTCCAATCTGATCGGAATGGGCATTGTACCGCTACAATTCCACGAAGGACAAAACGCCGAGAGCCTCGGTCTCACCGGAAAGGAACAATTCTCGATCGATCTCGTCCCTGAGGCCTTGCAGGCTCCAAGACAGGTGAGCCGAAAGAGGTGGCCTGCCGGCCAGAAGCCTTATAGTACCCCGCGTGTAACGTTGTCGCCTTCCGACGCGAGAGATTTTTGAACTTGACTCGGGGGCAAGCGGGGGGATCGATTGTTAGCGATTGTTGTGTTTCAGGTCCAACAACCGATTGTCCTTGTATGCAATTCTCTATTGAGCTACCAAAACAACATATTAATTGAGTGAGTGAAATTGAGCGGATCGCTTGGGATATGCCTATGACTAACTAAACGCCTGAGGCTCTGGTTAGCAATCAAAAGCTACTATACAACAGATATAAAAAAAAGGCGGTAGCAATGGCGATATATTGAGTCCTCACTAAAACTATAGAAATCGTCAGAAGTAGGATCGCTGTCGTCCAAAAAGCGTCATGGTTCAAGCCTGTCAAGACTCTCGTTGGAAGACAACGAGCGTTGGTCCACGTTTCCACTATTATTCACAATCAGCGGACGAACGGGGGCCATTGATAAAGACAACTGCAAATAGCGCTCATCGGCGAAAGTGGCGCGCGCACATACAAGAGAGCTTAAGCGCTGTAGAAATTGGAGTTTCTTTAATAAATCGATACACGGTTCACGTTTACCTCATGCGACACAGCCTGCAGTTTGACTCTAAGATATAATTATAATAATAATGATAATAATATATAATATTTCTGCTATCTGAATGTTCCGCCGGCTGCTTTCAGACGGTGCAGGTGAAACTGAGCACAGGCACTTCGTTCGAAGCCACCCTCTGCTTCTTCACCGAGGTCGAGTTGGCCTACTTCAAGAATGGCGGCATTCTCCAGTACGTCCTCCGACAGATGCTTGCCAAATAGTCGCCACGTGATAAATATGAAAGTGAAGAAATAACAACGACAAATCGCCCATCACCACCATCGCCCTGCGATTCCTTCACTAAATACATGGGATAACGAGACGAGACGGTGTCAACGACGACAACAGCAACAGCAGCAGCATTGGCGACATCCACTACAATAGCCGCCGAGTATCGCGACAGCAGCAGCAACCGTGAAAGCCCCGAATACGTGTCATCTTCTTGGGCCAATCATATTTTATAATGATATTAAGGAGATTTTGTGGAAATCATCGCGTTCAGAGTGGGAAAACAACGAAGCTTTGAAAGGATAGCAGCAGCTAGTGATTCGGGCCGTGTGGCCGAACACCGGCTCGAGACTGAACTCGGCCAGCAACGGCAAGTGCTGGTCTCGGTCGACGCCGATGCTGATGGCGAAGAGGGGCTTGGCGTATATTGAGTGAGAGCATCAAGTGCCCCGCGGGTGGTTGTGGACAAACCCGTTAATCGCTCAGATCTATACTGCTCAGCTGCGGTCTAGGCTATCTAGCTTAAAGGTGTTTCTCTACGGCTAATAACACGAGCAGGCTCGCGTATACTTGCATGTTTGAGTAGCATTTTGTACAGCGACGGCACGAAATTGCTTGGGCACTCGAGCGTGGCGAGTGTCCGTTGTACTTGGCTTTTTTTCTTTGTCTGTTTGTCCGGGGATTATTGTTGGGGTGTCGCGTATATGTGGGACGTATGGTGCGGATGGGAACTTACGTTTGGCGAGAGAGGAACGGACCTCGACTATTTCATTGAAGTCGCACGTGATGCAATATGAGTGAAGTCATTTCATCGATCGATCTATATATATAGATATATATTGAGGCCAGTATTCCACGACGAGTTACAAAGTTGCGAGAAGAAGCAACTGCCGAACAGAGCTATCGCGTGCGACCTCTTTACATTATAGCATATTATGGATACTTTGCTGAGATGCGTGCTTCGGTTATGATCATGTTGTGGGTGAAGGGTAACACATTGCATTATGAAACGAAACATAATTCCAACGAATACTTATACACAAAATGTGGATGAAAAAAAAAAAAAAAAAAGTGGAATAACTGAATAACCCTTCAAGATGACTGTGACGTGCCTTGATCCAACGATATATATATATATATATATATATAATCGCGAAAGGTAATAATAATAAATGGCTACTAATTTCGTAGAAAAGTTAATATTCTCGGTGGTCGTTTTTCCGCGCGTTATAAATTAGCAGCGCTTCTCCTCATTTTTGCGAGGCGGTTTCGCTCCGTGGCTCGCTTAGTCAGGGTGTCTTGCCAATTGTGCGGTACCAATCGTACACGACGAGCGATGTGTAAACGGTCCTAGCTATTAATTACTGAGGTTAGTAATTTGCTCTTCAAATGCTGGCCGTTCGAGAGCCGCCGCCTCCTAAGGGTGGTACAGTTTTATGTGATCTTATTTAGGTATATTTCGAGTAAAGTTATATAGATATACAGATGTATCCTTCGTCGCCCTGGTTGGCTTAGCTGGCGCAGAACGAATTCTACCTCGTCGTCTGATCGCTAAACATAAGGGTAATGGTTATTGATTCTTTTAGTAATTCGTATCTTCAAACATTTGGCAGGATGTAATGCATAGTGCTTGCGATTATATTTTGTATGAATGTTAATTGGCATGGGCCTACTTGAGAATCCACTAAACTTTTCAAGTCATGTGTTCTTTTTTCCGGTGAATTATAAGAAATAAGGTCTAGCCTAGTCATAGATTCGGTATCCCGTTGAACTATTCAAGGAGACGCATGAAATAACCGCACAGTAGTTTTAAATAATCACCTGAACAAATGGCGTACGGCAGTTTGTTTCAGTTCCAGGACGTTGCGCATTGACAATATCGCTATGTAATATTTAACTGATTCCTGATTCCTCATTATTGTATGTTTGAATAAATAGACCTTTAACTGATAAGATTATAAATCACACACGTTGGTCCGAGCGGCCAAATTAATGAATGAAAAAGGGCCTGTCGTAACTACGCGTTCGCCTTTCCCAACAAGCCAAGTCATTAGCGTTCGACCACAGCTGCATCTCGAATTCACATATATAATCGTCTATATATAAACTCTTACGATAAATGGGCGTCTAATCAAATCCACCGTTTAGCGGTTCAATGTCACTAAGAATATCGCCACTCTCCACTACGATGCACACGAGATATATATATATATATATATATTACTTTACTAACTACCCTTTATTACCAACTTGTTTCGTGTATGCCCTGCCATCCAGGTGTTTAGTTCCCATTGAGACTCATTCGTTTGCTCAGTGGCTAGCGGGTGTGAAGTACAAACGTAAAATACTCAAATCAATCAGGAGTATTTGAATGGTAAACAGAAAATGATTGAACTGACCAGCGCAGTCGACAGTGGACAAAACGTGAACATTTGCTTACTCATTTACTACGTTGCCACCTATTTATATATATATATATATATATATATATGCACACGACTAAATCTAAAGGTACCTATCCATGATCAGCTGCACGGCCGCCATCCTGCTTGATTGGTTCGTCGCGCTAACTCACTTTCCAGCACATCGGGAATTTGCATCAAACGGTTATGTTTGCTGGCTGGCTTTGTGGTCCGGCTCATCGTCGTGTGCTTGGTGTCTGTGTGCACGTTTGATTGTGCTGTGTGCGATGCGATTACGGTGTAATGACGGTTGCGGCCGCTGCCGCTACCGCCGTCTGGTCCCTTTCCCTGAGTGACCCACTTTTGCAGGCGGAGCGAAGCCCGTCTGGTTCGATGTCTATCGCGATGCCTTTCAGTTGAATCAGCAGCGTACAGAGCAAACTCCAACGTCACCATGAACGCCCACCAATGTGAAGGGCCCAGCAGCCAACACGAAGACACTCGGGTCCGATTAGCAGCCGCCGCGACGGCAACACAACAACAACAACAACCTGCTAAAGTGTCGAAATCCCATATGATAGGTGTCGGCGCTAACAGCTGTGCCGGCCTAGATCTATAATAATAGATTTATGAATGAAGCAGTGGCTCGACTATGAGGCAAACCGAGCTCCGTTGTCGTCGTACGACAACAGCGAGTGTACCTTATACCCTTGTGGTCATTCCGGGGGGTGGATCTCCGTCCCCCAATACCCCCCTTTCACCTGGTTAATATGGAACATACAGAAAACAAGTTGGGATCGTCTCTTCGTCCTTCTTCCGAAGTTTATTTTTATAATGTTAAATATTATATATGTACAACATATTTACAATAAATAACCTCTCGCCGGCCACCGGCAGCCAGATACTGCGGCTAGATACTATCAACATTGATGCATTTTACAATGGTTGTGTTGGTTTCGTGCGTTCCGACGCATCATGGGATGGTGGCGTGGCCTGTTGATCTTCATGACAACGATTCGTACAAATTTATAGTGGCGGCTACGAACGAGAGGGATGAACGGGTGAACAGGTTTTTTTTTTCCGAGTCGATGTACAACCACTGGATCACAGTTGGCTAGACTTCTGCTACACAAACTGCCAAACTGAGGCCAGGAGGGTTACCATCGCTGTAACATCTTTCATATGACATTAATGAAGCAAAAAATGATTCGTGGATGATGGTGATGATGACTTGAGGTTTGTTTGTTGGGCCTTTGGCCGCCAATGGTCATCTGAGAGATGAGCATCGGGCAGGCCAAACCGGGAAGCAATGCACTTACTTCTTGGCGGGGGCCTTCTTTGTCGTGGGCTTCTTTACTTTCGGGGTGGCGGCCTTTTTCGTCACTGGCTTGACGATGGCCTTCTTTGGCGTCTTTGGCTTCTTGGCTACCTTTGGCTTGGACGCCTTTTTCTCGGCAATAGCCTTCTTAGGCTTGGTGGCCTTCGGGGCCTCAGCAACGACCTTCTTAGGCTTGGTGGCCTTCGGGGCCTTAGCCTTGACGACCTTCGTCTTCACAGCCTTCTTCTCTCCAGCGGGCTTCGCAGCCTTGGTAGCTTTGGGCTTCTTCGCGACCTGCGGCTTCTTGGCAACCTTGGGCTTGACAGGCTTCGCGGCCTTCTGAACCAATCGGAACGAGCCGGACGCGCCAGTTCCCTTGACGCGCTTGAGCACACCTGCCTCAACCCCGCGTTTCAGCGCCAGCTTGAGGTGAGCCTGTGACACCTTGTCATCACAGGTTTTGAACGTCGCCTGGATGTACTTCTGGATAGCCTGTCGTGACGAGCCTCCATGCTCCTTGAGGGTCTCAATGGCCTTCTTGATCATGTCCTGATACGAAGGGTGAGTCGAAACCTTCTTCGGGGCCTTCGGCTTCACAGCCTTGACCTTCTTCGGGGTGGCCGGAGCGGCCGCGGGTTGTCCACCAATCCACATAGTGCAACACGAAGGAGAACAACTACGGTTAACGGTTAGCTCCACGCTCTGGTCTGTTCTGCTGCGCGTATCGACAGCGAGTGATCGCCCGCGCCTCAAAGTCCCGCTTATATAGGGAGGGAAGACACCCGGGCGTGCTGGCTCTCTCCCCGAACGGCCACGCAGCGCCAAAGCGAGCGTTTGTGTTTCGCATTTGTGTTTCTTAACGGGATAGAGGCCAATTTTATATGGGAACGAGTCTATGGATTCTCGTCGAAAGGGTCGCATTTCATAGACGAGAGATTGAGCTACGACTGAGCTAAATCTCGAAATTTCTGATTCGCTAGCTCTGTTGAAATTCTCGAAATTTGACGAATGACGTTGCGCTCGAAAATCGAGTGTGTCTCACAAAACTGCTGTAAACTTTGACATTGGGCAGGGAACTTGTCCGAATTGTATTTAGATATAGTCGGGAAGGATCATAGAGTGGCGAATCGTACAAATCGCAAGCAAAATCGCCTTTTGAACGGGTCGAAATTTGCAGAAACTCGAGGCTGGAAGCACACTTTTGCTGCGGCAGCCATCTTGTCGGTAGGCGGCCCATTCAGTGGGTAAAACTTTAGATGCGAATTGCAACTTAACTACCTCAGCGATGTTGACAAATCGACTATCATTGTATTCGCTGTTTTCCAAGGAATCGAACAAGCCCACATCGGCCGACAATATCACCCTTGTTTCGAAGATGTCCATAGTCGAAAATTTTACTGCGGAGTTTGCTCCAGCCACAAACAGCTCGGCTTGACCCGGTTGCTTACTTAAAATAGATGAAAAACATGGCTTGTTCTAAGGGTTTTCCGGGACGTATTTCTAAAATCTGATATACGCGATATTCGCCAGAGAACGGGCCATGTTCGACATGCGACTTTGAAGCGAATCAGTGCTGGGAAACGCGAGAAGGCTCGATGTAAACTCTGTCTATGGGGGTTATGCATGACTCGCTCAGTCGTTCGCCAAGCGAACTTGGAAAACGATTTCGCGCTGTATTTTGTGAAGTGCGTTTAGTTCCTTTGCGGAATTCGTCATGAATCGTATTCGACTGGACCCTGGTGTACGATGCGTGTACGTATTCGTGATAAAAATGCTTCATCTACACCGTGTTTTCGTTAGGACGAAACGGCAGTGCAGCCGTAGTTACTACATACTAGTGTTGAAGCCGCGGACGAAGGCTGAACAGAGCGCGGCGGTTGGCTGGCCCGCCACTGCGCGATCGTCTCTGGTTGCTTGGCAAGCTGGCTCTCAGCTGAAAGACATCTTGTCCAGAAGGTCTAGCTTACTCGCGTTCTGTGTCTCACTTACTAGCAAATTGGTATAGTTGCACGCGCGTGCTGAACAGAGCTCGCGAGAGGTAGCGGTGGCAAGCCTGTAGGAGGGTGGATTCGGACAGGCGTTATTTCTGGTGTGTTCGTTCGCTCTCGCGCGACCCCCCGCCTCCGCTAACCTGCTTGCTAATCAGATGTGCGTACGTTCGTACGTATCTAAGAGGTGGACTTTCGCAAATGTAGCAAAACCTGCCGCGCAGCCAATTGAAGGGATTGAAACCGCACAGATTGTGGCTCGGTACGGCACGATCGGGGTGGCGATGAGGAGGTAGATTCCTTTAGCCTGGCATGGCTGATTGCATATCTTCTCGGTGTTCGCAACGAAATCGCGTCGGTCATGAAATCCATAACGCTGACTAGCCCTTCACCAGTTTCGTTATATGCGTGGTGAGTTGAACGTGGTAAGCCAAGCTGGCGTATTTACACGATGTCATGCGCTGTATATAATATATATATATATATTTATGTATTGCGTGCTATTTAGTTCAACAAAATACCTCATGAGAGGTTGTAGTTCGCACGGGGGTGGCTAGACAACCGCTGGCTAGAATTGTCGCTGAGCGGACCGCATCAGTTGTATAATACGAGCAAAGTTGTGGACTCGATGAGCAGACAGACGTAATACATAATTGTACAATATATTAATTCGTTCGATCGAGTTGTGTTTCTCTGTCCTTGGTTTGATCGTCGAGGGACGACTTTCTTCATTTGCTGGGTCCGGTACGATACTTACATACATATATATATATATATATATATAAATATATATTATTTACCCGACTCACCGAAGGGGCTAAGCGACGACATCGGTCTGGCCTAGCGAGGCGGGACGTTCTCCACGGGATAAACGGGGGCGGGGGGCGGGGGTTGCTAGCTCTTTCCTTCAGTTCATAGCGACGATGCTGATCAAGAGAGCCTCGTGTGCGTGCGGACAACATCTATGCAGGTTTGCGTGTCCACACTGCAACTGTAGCTGTTGTGTATAGCTGTGCTGCTGAGAGCGAGTTTGGTTGGTTTTTTTCATGCTGTTGTTGTCAAAGGCCAACAATACGTGCTTTGGGCGAAAGCAGCCACCACGACGCCTGTCTGTGTCTGCAACGATAACAACGTCAACAGGACAACGGTGCGTTATCGCCGAACGCAGCAGCGGCTCACGTCGCCTACCGTACGCCGATTTCCTTAGCAGGTGCGAGCGCTGGCCGACACTCATACACTACAACGCGTGTCTAATGAATAACAACAACAACTAGAATGACGAGACTGGAAACTATGAATTCGTCATGGCGGTGATTATGCATCAGTGTGTTATGGGAACATGGAACGAAGAAGAGTGTTGCTATGGTGTTTGTATAGTTACATGTAATTCGAACGTGACTGTACCTGACACAGGCGGTTGAAATGAAACAAACATGTTGCTGGAAACCTACGCGAGAGCACATCCTGCATTTGAGGATGCAATTTGCACGCAACGAACGCATTTTGGCGGCGCTGACCATCGACAGGTATAAGAGAATGATCGGGGTTTTCAGACGAACTCCGGTTTAGCCTTACACAGGGTTGGGGGAACCTAGATGAACCCCAGGCACCGTGTGTCCGACAGCTCCTTCTGGTAGCGCCGCATCGGGATAACGATAGATTGTTTGACGGTATGACCTCGACTGGACCACCGGTGGCGTGGCGACGATGCGGGCGGTTGCCAGTGTTATATGATTGCAATTAATCATTTCTATAATATCTTGCACATAATTGCATCAGGGGGAGAGGCGAGCAAGGACAGCTAATCTCGTTTTGCGCTCCGGGTTTTTCCTGCTCGTAATACGCTATATGAGTTAGTGGGTCGGTTAGTGGCCAAACAGACGGTACAATACGGTAGGAGCTGCTCATCACGAGAGGGTACACGCCGAGATGCGATGTCCGAATATCGGACGAGAGCCACCGCAGACAGAATTGATCTATCTATGTTTGTATAGCGGTTATGAGTCTTCAAAATGAATCCACGAGATGGTTATGAGTTGTGCCACGCATAGCGTGTACCGATAGATATATATATATATATATATATATATTCTTTATTTAATCACTCACATGAGGTACATGTATGTATCATGCCAGGGTTCGGACCCAGCCATATATATATATATATATACGTATGAACATATGTGCGGCTGGACATTGTCCGATTCATGGTGATATTTAGTTAGTATTCACGGGTTGTGTGTGTTTCTGTGCCAGTAAGCCATTTCAATCAAGTACTTTTATTGCTGCTGCTGCCGCTGCTCCTGCTGCAGCAGCAGCAGCCAAGGCCAACGCTGTCAGCAAAAGACGATAGGACTGGCTCAGTCGCTGTGGATCGTACCGTCCTTCAGTGTTTGCTGTATCCGCTTTTATTATCATTCATTCATACAGGCTTGCATATACAATAGAACAGTCGTTCATGTGTCTCTGCAGGTAGGGCTAGATTTTTTTTGGTTTTTTTAACCACTCATCGGCTTGTTGTTGTTGGTGTTATTTGTTGTTGTTGTTGCTGTTGTTGTTGTTCATAAGTTAGCATCGACGTCAGGTGGCATTGGAAGCTAGCCACCTGGGATCGCGCGAACACATGGGGACGACAAAAGGATGGACGTGCAACCCGCATCGCTCCTGGTGCTCCTGGCGATGAAGAGTGACGAGGATGTCGAACGATACTACAGCGGCGGCGGCGGCTGCAGCAACAGCGGCGGCCGTGGTGGGGGCGGTGTTGTGCACCTTTGCCTGCATCTGCGCGTGCTCATCCGTTCGTCCGTAGCCATAGCGTTGCCGCAGGTGGTCGCGATCCGTTTTCGTGGCAGTCGAAAGATGTCTCGGCTAGGTCCCGTCTTGCTGGCGCGCTGGCTGGCTACCTGGCAAGCCGTCAGCCGCATCGGCACAGTGACCACAGCGTGATCAGTTGACGCGATACGTAGCAGATACTACTACGACTACAGCAGAAGCGTTTCCCCTTTACGCTACTAGAACTGCTACCCCTACAACTGGCAGCAGTGACTTCATGTGCGACGATCTGATCGCTTACGTTTGCCTTCAGTCAGTGTCGTTTGGCGCCTCAGTCCAGCCTGATCCGTTACTGCTGCTGCTGCTGCTGCTGTTACTGACTGGTCGTGTTGTTGGTGTTGGGCGAGCGTTGCGACGGCCGCAGTCACGATAGCGGCAATGGCAGCTGCTGGCGGCGCCATTAGCAACGCTGCGCTCTGATGTCGACTTCAATCTGGGTCACAGTAGGCGCTACAGCCTGCTAGCTAGAGGCTGCTTCGTTCGCTTCGAAGCTTCCTTTCTCAGCTGGCGAGGGCTTGCAATGGCATTTTAGCCACGAGCCCGGCTTCGCTTTTTGATGCCTGCGTGCCTATGTGCGCGAGACTCGCGGTTGCAATTGCTAGGTTACCGTAGTTCGCCGACGACGATGGTCGTTGAGCGGATGTACTGGAAGAGTGGTAATGCTTCAGGAAGGTATAGCTGAGGATGGTGGTCGTAGTGACATGATCTCGACGGAACACACACACACAGACACACGGACGCTGGACGTGCACTGAACAAGGCATATTCATTTATGAACGTATTTCCTGAAAAATTGGCCACTCAATCCACACACACACACACACATGGAACAGATGAATTATACGTAAACGAGTTTTTGATGAAATCGCTTGATTTTTGCCGAAAATCGTGAAGTCGGTGTGTCAACGGATCCGGTGGTCAAATAAAAGCGCAGGGTGCGCCTGGTGGTGACAACTAATTTTGTTGTCAATTAATTAATTCGTTGTAAATGGTTACGTAATTGCGGAATCCACTCAAAATGCCCTCTTTTAAGAATTCCCCTTTACATCACAGTTATCGGTGTCCTCTACAAGCTATTGCTGAATCAGATCCGCTCAGCTAATCTTAGATTATATGCATCGTCACTGTTCGCATCGCTCTCGAGCATTAACGATCACCAATTCGCTTTCACGGCGAACTTAAGTTCGCGCATCGCTTTTGCCGAGATACAGCAACAAATCATTCATGTGATGACTCAGCAGTGGCAAATCCAAACGCGAAAAATTGCTCGATGTACCGATCCTAGAAAAATAATATCATAGGTAGAATTATATACATACGACAGTTATATTCACTTACTCTAGTAATAATAATAATAATAATAATAATAGTCAATGGTGCCGTTTGTGTATGAAGCAATATGAAACAATATAGTATACAATGCTAAAATACGAGACATTAGGTATGCATATCGAACGACATATCAATAATGTAACTGAAACAGTGGGATCCCCCCACCCCAGGAGTGCGGGGAGATATATGAAAAAATGAAAAACGACTTTGGTCGTTTTAGAACGCGCAGACAATAATAAAAAAAAAATGAGTAGATACTATTCTGATAATAATGACATCAATACTATTTAGCTATTCGTGAAGAGCACGAGTATGCGCCTCTATAGATACGTAACAGAATATGTAAAATAAAGTGGTCCCACTTTATATATATATATATATATATATAATCCCTAGAAATTCCGACCTATTGTAACGTTTAATATATTATAATAAATATATATACAAAACATGCAAAGATTACTCTTGCACGAGCCGAAGGAGGCTTAGCCCGCACAAGGCTGAACGAAGGCCGGCGTCGCGAAATTGATTTGGGAGCCAAGCGGCGAAAAGTTGGCTCAGAACGAACCAACTTGAAAAGAAGCGGTCGGCTTGACTGCGTTTGTCGCTGTTGATATATACTTGATACGAGTAAATGCGTAGTTTACAATAAGAAGATGTTGAAATGTAGACCTGTCATTGTAAATATCTAAGTGATGGCGGCCAATGGCGAACATAGATACCCATCCAGTGTTCTAATAGTTAGTTACTGATCTCGTTGATGTGTGAAGAGGGTGAATGCACGACATCGCGGTTTGCAAACACGGCTACGTTTATCGCGGAACTAGCCTAAGGGGGATGCATGATGTATGTAAGCACAATAATTTATAATAATTATTTACTCATATCACACTTAACTTAGTCTGTATTTCCTTACATTACCTCACGCTTGTCATTGTGCCAGTATGCCACACTACCTGTCGATGGCTATATACATTAATATGCTATCATGTCACAATCGCTAACGACGAACTATCGTAGAAGAGGGTAGAATGAGAGTTTCGCAATAATCAAATTCAACCTTATGTGAGCTGCAACAATTGATTTAGGTGGGCTGCTAATATAGTGTCCATACTTGGTTAGCCACTGTCCCACCACGCAAGTTGTTGCAGTCGGCGAAGAGGTTGAATCGTCTCCGTAGCTCAATCGTCTTCATGGCCAAACCTCGGTTAAGTGGAATAGCACCAGACACGTCCAATGTCACAGGAGGTAAATTCATCGGGCGAAATTGTCGAGGCAGTTGTGCGCCAGAACACTAGACAGCCTGGAAACACAGCTCGTACACCTATTTATGAGTTCGAATTTTCTGACGATAATTGGAGAACGCCGTTTAACGCCCTTTTGCACAAATTGCTGCTGTCTCTCCGATCGTCCTTCAATGCCGCATTTGCGAGCGATTTTTTATTTTGTATTTTTTATTCCCGACAGATTATATTGATCTACGCTCTTTAAACTTGGTAAAGGCGGCAGTTCAAATTTCGATTAATCCAAGCGAACCCACGCAAAGCAAAGAGAATACCCTATAGGCAGAAATGAAATGGTCCATCGTTCAATAGCCCAATAGTGTTCCAGGAGAGATTTCCTTTGAGATCTTTTACAGTGCATATATATTTAGTGTTTTTTTTATGATTTTTAATGCAGTTCATTGCTGAATGGGCTGAATTTTTACATTACTGTCATTATCGCAAAATTAATAGTATAAATGGGGCAACAGCCGCAGACATTATATATATATATATATATATATATATATTTATGTATATATACCCCCATCCATTAACAGCAATTATAAACAATTTCTTCACATCCCTCGCAATCACCTTAGCTGATGTAAGGGTTCTAATTTCACGAAGGAGCGAGCCGCACACTGCAGGCTAGCGGTGGGCAACAGCAAGGCAGGAATTCCCTTAGAACGAGTGGTCGATCTCTTGAAGGTTTCATTAGTTGGTCGACGGTTAGATCTTTTGACGACATCGTTGATTGGGAATGCAATGACACGAGGAATTGATCCGCTCGCTATTTTGAAGGCGCGAAGTGCGACCACCTCAGCCGTGTAAATGTCATCTATCGGCAGCGAGTTAAGTGAAAATCCTCAAGCACATCATTCGTCAGAATTCAAGTCATTCGAGACGCGAAGCCTAGCTGCACTGTGCGGCATTACAAAACAGGCTGCGATGGTGCTGCAGTTATTAAAACATCCAGTGTGCGGGGTGTAATCCCTTTGATTAAGAAGGCATAAGAGGAGAAGGTTTCCTATTTCTAAACAAGCACGAAAATGACCTTATTCAAGGCTATTCTAGCATTTTTTTCTAGAAACAATTTCTAAATTGATAATATATATATATATATCAAGTATATAGGGGAACTTACTGTGGCACAATACATCATCATACAATAATGCAGTATTACGAGATACTGTGCACATACTGCCTCGGCAGTGAGCTTCAAGTAGCACTCAATTCGTCGCCTGCATAAATGGCGCATCGCTGACAACGAGACAGTTGTCATAAGGTGAAACGTTTCCTATGCCTTGTTTAGCTTTGACGGCGTTGATGTGAGGAGGTCTTTTTTTCTGCCCGCTTTAGCCTTGATAAGCCTTGACTTGGAACTTTTCATCCTTATAACTACCTGTTTATCAATACCCGAACCCTTGGTAGTGGCGACGGGCGTTTGCACAAGGCAAAACGAGCCGGACACACCACTTCCCGTGACGCGCCTCAGCCAGCCAAGCTCGACACCTCGCTTGAGCGCCAGCTTGAGGTGATACCGGGACAGCTTGTCATCGCAAGTCTTGAAATTGTTCTGAATATATCTCTCGATGGCCTGGCGGGACGATCCCTTTCGAGCTTTCATGGCGTCAACAGCATTTTGGATCATGTCCTTAAACGAAGGATGGGCTCGAACCCTCGGCCCCGAATGGGTCGCCACCCTCCTCGAAGCCCGGTCGTGTGTACCAGCACGCCGAATCATTTTAGACAGGAACGGCTGGCGTCGTTACGCCTTTCGACAACCGAAGCGTGTGGTTAACCAGGCCCTTAGCTCGACCTTGCCGTGCACCGCCCGACGAACAGCGCGAACAATTGCCAGCCGCGCCGTCAAGCGCAGCCTTTATATCGGGCCGAGGCACCCGGGCGTGCTGGAGCTCTCTCCCCGAACAGCTGAGCAGCGCCAAAGCGGTCGTTTGAGTTTCGCATTTGTGTTTCTTCGCAGGATAGGGGCCAATTTTAAATGGGAACGAGATCACGGATTCTCGCTAAACTGGCTCCATTGCGTAGATAAGGGACTCAACTGTGTTGGGACTGAGTCCCACGTATATTGATCTTGCGGTTCGGTCTAAATTCTCAAAATTTAAGTGATGACGTAACATTCGAAAATCGAGTGTGTCTTACAAAACTGCCGTAAACTTTGCACGTATACCGGGGACGTGCATGAGACGTATTTACGTACACCCGGAGAGGACGGCAGAGTTGCGAATCACACATATCATAGGCGTAATGTTTCGTTCAAAGGGTCATAATCGAAGGAAACTCGACAAGAGAAGCACACGTTCGCTGCGGCAGCCATCTTGCCTCCGGGGGAAGGCTCATTTCAAAGGTGGAAGTTTGCATTCAAATTTTAAGCTGACTCCTTCGTCGATGCTGATTGGCCGAGTTTTGTCCGCTGTTTCCTCACGAATCCCTGAACAAGAATTCGTTTGAAGCGAATACCAACAGTCATTGCGAGGGGTTCCATAATCAGGATACGTGGCTGCGGCCATAGGCTGAGCAGTGGACGGCTCGACTTGACCCCGTTGTTTACTTAAATTCGCTGGAAAGACATGGATAATTTCACAGGGTTTTCTGGAATTCTTAAAATCTAGCTTGCTTGACAATCGCCAGGGAACAGACTATTATCATTGTAGTGCAACTTCAAATCGAATGACCGGTAGGAAATAGAAGAAAACTCGATGTGAACTCGGTCAATGTGCTTGAGCATAGACTTACTCTGTAGCCACTCCCCGAGCCAACTCGCGCAGTAATTGCAGGTCATAATATTTTCGACATATATATATATATATATATAATATATATATATATATATAATTTGTCCATGAAATTCGTTATAGCTCGCCTGGAGCTGAACATGAGTGTGCGATGTGTATCACAGTAGGGGGTAGAGCCGGTTAATCTAGGCCACATTTTTAATTCGTCTTTCTACGCCGATGCGTGGCACGAATGCCTGATTGACCGCAAGCCGACCTATCAGATAGATGTATATATATATCCCCGCCGACACACGTCATTTTCAGAAGGTCTTGATTGCGCTATCTTACGAGGAAATGCTTTACTCTATAGGTACATAGTGACCGGATCTTCAGAGAAAGTGTGGCCCACAAACACATTGATGGCCACACCTGCCTAATAGCACTGAACACTGGAATTTTCAATCGTTGTGTGTCTGTGTGTGTTTAAACATGTACTTCGGGGGGCTTTTCGTTGTATATCGGTATTTATCTCGAGCCGACCACCTGGTGACACTGAATACTGGTCGAGAGTCGATGAAATCGCCGGACATCGTGCGGTCAATCAGATAACACTCCCGATTGACCCCGCTTGACGATTACGTGACTTGTGACAACTACCACAGCACACTATACGCTGCCCTATAAGCTCGTTGCTAGCGGCCGATCCTAGAATTAGTGGAGTTACTGCGTAAGAACGAAAAAAAAATCAATGCAACTCGAGTTCCTGAAAAGGACTCATGGACAAACGGCACGGGAATCGATAGCGCGCGATGTGGCGGAACCTCGCTGTACCGCTGCAGAAGCAAACACGACGAAGGCTAACAATATTCATCGATGAATTCAATCTGCATAAAATGCCGATTTAAGCCCGAGTGACTACGGTTGTTTCCGGGCATTAAATGGGTAGTTGCCGGTGGACATTATGCAGACGTCGATTGGCTATACGAAGCTATTGATAATGAAATTCGTCATGGTAACATGTAGAGTAATATTGCTGTTCAGAAGCTCTTAGGGCGCAGAGTGATTCTGGCAGAACGAACCTCTGATAGATATTAAAACATGAAGACCTCTAGTTCTATTTGTGGAGAGGTTTGTGAAAGTGTTTCAATGCACAAGATAGCTTCGATTCACCAAATCAACATATTTCTCAACGAATTATATCAAATGAATTCAGCGGTAGATAGTTACGAGTTAACCAATATTTATTCATAACTGATGCGCATAGTACGTGGTGAACAAGACACATTAATACATTGCCCTAATTGGAAAACCAGATTATCTTCACCGTACTGCCTGGGGAGTATTTCAAACTCAGCCCATAACTGGCTGATACTAGCAGGTGATACGAAGACCTTCGCCCAAGACATTCTCAGGTTAGAAGTTCAATAGTAGCATGGGAACTCTGGGTTTACGTCAAGATGACTATTGCAACACACAGCAGTACCCAACAATCGCGAGAACCAGCAGTGTCATGATAGCCGCCTACTGTGGGTGAGCAATGTCGCTTGTGGGGAGTCTGCCGTGCTCTCGGTGAAGCCTATCGTTGCGAATAAAGATTGACCGTCAGGATGGTGATGGCCATGATTTGGCGTTAATGTTGCCTTTCAACTGCAGAATCCATCTTGCATGACTTGCTTGAATCCAACATCTTGCATAGGAAATTGACCTTACGATGACCTCTAGAGACGCGTACATGTCATCATATAGCAACTGGTGTTTTGCCGCAAGATTGTCGATCCCCTTGATATCGATTGCTCCGTGACACCGTCCGATTAGCATGTCTTTATCATCGGCTGCGTTGTCGAGAATGATATACATCTTGAGACATTTCAGACACATGTCAACGCTTGATCTAACCTGTTGTTTAGAATTTTTTCAACATAGATTCATAGCTATCGAACTATGAAGAATCCTCGGAGCCAGATTGATAGCATTCAGCTGGCGGACACTCATGTCCACCCATGAACAAACCTGCTTAATATCATTCGTGACTTCCGTCGGCTGATAACGGTTATTATTCGCACAGGTAATGTACACTTGATATGTAGATATCATATACAGTGGCTTGAGGTGGTTCGCATGTTTGTACACATTATGTAACTTGATATACGGATAGTAGACGAATATGAACGTTACTCAGACGAAATAGCATAATCTGTTCTTAAGGGAACTCTATTTATCTCTAGATTTATTGAGATAGCCGTTGAATCCTGAAAACTGGGAAGGGATTGCATGGAGTCATGCTGTCTGCCGATGGCGTTAAGTGTTATCTCGAGCCGATATCGTGTTCAACCTCGGCTCGTGTTCAACCCAGAGATGTCTCGGCTGGACGGAGTCGATCGATTAATTTCCATCCGGAGATCGGTAGATAGAATACCGATCTACGTGTATATGTAACAATCACAATCGCTGGTTAAGAATATCAATATAGCTGAGCGGTGTTAACCCTCCGAGGGATAAATGCCACTTGACATTTAGGTTCATGGTATCGGGGGCGAGGTAATCGACAATATCCACAAAAACGCGTATCATCTGGCTTGTGGCAAATTTTCCATAGTCCGTTGGGTAAACTAAATGGTTGAACCCATTGGCCATTCGCCGATTATTCAATATTTACTAGGGCACCTCGACACATTGTGACCGTCACGCACCGACACGCACGTGGAAATTACCGGCTCGTGATGGTATACTACTTTCGTATTGAAAAATTCATGTCTAAAATCAATCCTCTTCTCTTCGTGGTATAATTCGGGTATCTCCCAGGTGATCTCTCGTAGACAGGGAGGACCCGACACCAAGGACCCTTCCTGATTAGATTCACCTGAAACGAACGAAGATATCTGAAGCGTGGTAGCATGGCGATTAGAACGGCCGGCGACCGGGATGAGTGTGAGTGAGATTTAAGGGGGAATCCTACCTTTCGTCATCTTAAGTGCAGGCAGGGTAACCTCATAATGTGAAGCCTATCGAGAGTAAATCATTCGAGGTAAATAGGTCATCAACAGGAACTGCGCCGATTCCATCAAACATAGCTCTCAGAGCATCATTCTGGATGATTAGAGCCTTACGAGATATACTTCTTTAGCCTCCCCCGTATATAAGAAGTGTATAACATAACACCTGTAGTAGCAGCGCCTTGTAAACTAGAATGAGACCATCCAATGTAGACCTGTTAGTCTGAGACGTCTTAGAGCTGCAATTTCCAAAGGCGATGGAGTAGCCATTACGGGGCTAGAGATTCTAGGTGACTTGAACTATGCGATTGTGACCTGGATGCACCCTAGACACGCTAGCATTTGAAGGAAGATCGAGTGACGTGCGCAATGAAAGGCAGCTGCAACGTCAAGAAACACACCGAGGCAGACTTGTATCTTTTTTTTTTCAAGTTGGCCTCCGTAATCTCCTGCCAAAGATGTGCCAGAGCCCACTCTGTGATCGAGAGGTTCCGAGGTTTGATAAGAAAGCAGCTTTGAACTCTGTCTATTGAAAGACGATACGCAGTTTTTCAGTGTATATTTCACGTGCTGCAAAATGCCACCGGTGTGTGACACCTTCACGTCGAATAGGTGCAGTGCAGCGTGGTTTTCAACGCCAGACCACAGCTTGTGTGTGATCTCTGGAAGCTGTGGGTATAAGAACCTTGCGTACTTCTTTGTCGATACGTGCGTCAAACGATTTGCCGCTTGGAGCCAATGTGCCCAGCCTCGTGGATTTTGTTTTTGTGTTCCAGGGCATGACCTTCCAAATGAAGTCTGTCGGATTAAGGTCAGTCGACCGCTGCGGCCAAATCTCACTGCTTCAGTCATCTACGTGCTCATTTCCAGGCCAATATAGGCGAATTCGCGACGGAGTTTAACCCGTTATGGCTGAAAATTCGAGTCCTCTCACTGCAGTATGGCGAGAGTGTTCAAGTTTATCACATCTAGCTGAGGCGAAGCGCCTCCAATCTTTCCCAGGTACCAGGTCCTCATTTGCATTTAACGACTCCGTCTTATGAAGCAACGCCGAAAGCAGTTGTACCGTGGACTAAGTTAAGCGGTGGCTGTTAGTCTCCCCGGAGAATTCACTAAGCGACCAAGTTTCTTGATTAGATTAGGCCCCTGAAGGCATTGAAGCACTCCCCAGCACTGGCTACGGCCAATGTCAGCCGGGTCCTTGAACTTGAGGCCACCCAAAACCCAGGCTATATATAGCTAAGGACCCTATTTTTTCTCTGTCAAAGGCCAAGATTCGGCCCCTAGTAGATCGCTGTATCCCAGATTCGTTAGCGAAGCTGTCCACGAAGTTATGTTAGTGTGACGCATCGCAGCTTTTAAGAAATCAAAGAAATCATTTAGTCGAGCCACAGATATGATCCTCAACTAGATTAACAGCCATCGAGTAACTTAGCACGCAGAGGCGGCGTTTTGTCATCCACGTCAACACCCCTGTCTGGTAGATCGGCCCACTTTCATGGAGATTCGAATGTCTCTCCGGTGGTGTCCGTTCGTTTGAAGGGAATTTCCTCCTCTCAAAAAAAAGAGAAGGCCTAGCCAAGTAACTACCAGAGTCAATTTTCCACTCAGTCAATCACATCTATCCAACATAGGCGCATGCCACACTCAGGATTAGAAGACAAACAGCGAACGGCAAAACACAAAAAAAAAACCCGAAACAAACATTAACGAACGACCACTTAAATTCAGAGTCGACGCCTGACAGTTGAGCGATTCATCTAAAGGCTCCCACCGCTTTCGGCATTATACCTACATCCGTTATACCTACATTTAATGAGTTCGCCAAGTGTGGGTGTCTTTTTATTTCATTTTTTTTATACGTCAATTAGGTTTTATTTACTGAACGCTCAATTATAATTGTTGTCTCAATTTTGTGTCTTCATTATCAGCATCGTCGTCATCGCCACCGACATGGTGGTGCCGTCAGTACCGTTATTGTTGCAATAACCGTATCCATCAGCATTCTACCCTTCTCAACTTGGTACTGGTATTTCTCTCCGTGTTTATAGATGTGTGTGTGTGTGTTCGTGGTGTTCTTGCCTATAAATTTATATGTATGATCCTGTGCTTCCTACCGGTGTCAATGTGTTGTCAATCGATTGTGTAAGGTTGAAGGGGCACTCATTTTTCGCTCATGCTTCATGTTCTTCATTATTTATTATACCTGATCCACCGTCGACGATTGGACGTTGCTCTGTGCGTAACTGCACCCATCTGATTTCATCAATCGCCGCTGTTGTTGTAGTTGTTGTTATTGTCGGGAGGCTACAGGGGATCTTGCAACGTTGTTCGATTCATATTGTAAGCGTGATAGGCGATGTTGTATCTATCCACATGTTCATGCATATTTCCCTGTTAACCCACCCATTCTGTGTACGTGTGTGTACCTGTCCAGCTAATAATTGTTGTCCACGTGTTTGCCACGACACGGCAAGCTCACATAAACAAATGTGCCTTTGCTGCGAAATCGTAAACGATTACACTATCACTAAGCGAAACATTAAACAGAAGCGCACCACGCTGGTGACGTCGGCGCCACCGCGAAAAATTAACTGTTCGTCATTTTTCGTCTAAACCCAATTTGAATCAATGAGCGATTGATCTCGATTCAAACGCATCAGAAAGTCTCATCGCCACCATTTTCTTTGTCAATTTCCGGGGGGGGGGGGGTTGCTGCTGTTGTTGTTGTCCTTACAGTATGAACGTGACGGAAAGGCTTGACCGCCTCTAGGCGGCGGATTTGACTTTGGCGCGCCCCCTCGTTGAGCATAAGCCGGCCTTGCAGCCGTTATACATTTTACTCATATATATATATATGTGTGTATGCGTGGGATACTAGAATATGCACGAGTTATGATTCATGTGCATGTGCGAATCATAACATCTAGATAAATAGGTCTAAGCAGAGAAAATGCTCGTCAAAATACTATCACAACTACTACTGCTGGTACTATTAATAATCACAGTGGTGTAATTACAATTATCATTATAATCATCTTCGCACCATCACTACATCCTGTCATCAATGTCGCCAATTAAAGGACTTTCGAGGATTTCAAGGTCTTTGATTTTTTTGGGTCGGTGGGTGGGTGGTAGGAGGTGTTAGTTAGTAATCGGCTGTCGAAGAGCGCCGCTGAAGCTCAACCAACCCAGTGGGATATTTGGTTAACGACATATTTATATAATACTAATCATATCATACCACGGTATTATCTGTTGTAAAAAATGGCTGTTGTCTTCAAACTCCCTTCTGCCCTACCACAGTCATTTACGGATTCCCTCTCTCGTCCCCCGCAGGGGTGTTGTCGTGGTGAACTTTTTCTCGTGTGTGACACGCATAGAGTGGCGTGTGTATATTGTTCAATTTGCTTCGTCGACGATCGCGCGCGGACGGGAGGTGCCGGTTACGCAACAACTTGATGATGTCCGGCTCCGGCATGGTGATGTCTGTAGAATCGAGAAGGTCGTGCGGTGCCTTCCACCCCAAGTGATTATGAGGTCTACCACAATCATCTGCGCCCGCTGCCAATTGTTGCTATTCCGACTCTAACATCTCCGTCGGTACAACGTGTGTTTGCGTGCTTTACAGTGGATGCTGGAAATGGAGGACTTGGTAATCTATGGTCGCTGGCAACGATTTGCACAACTCACGCTCGGCAAGTGTTAAAGTATCGAGAATCTGTTCAGGTGATACGCGTACCAAGTGCGTATAATGATAACAATAATTAATAATATGTACTAATACTATCATTATTATTATTATTAGTATTTCTTTTAAATGATCTAAAATTAGCTTGATTCATTAGTTTGTTAGCGCTGGATGCATCCGACGGTCACGCGTCAAATTGATTGGCTTGGACGAGATTTTATTGTCATTCGTAGGTGAATCTCTCAGTGGTTCTGTCACAATGTCCCTCTTTCGGTGCCTGGGTGTAGGAGGTCAATGTACTGTGTTCATATCTCTCTCTCGCTCGCGCGCTCTCGCTCTGGACGTGGATGAGTTTGCGAGGGTATCCAAACAAATCACTCGTCCTGTCTTAACGAAATCCATCACGTAGAGCAATTTGATCGACCATTGGTCCAGGGAGGATCGTCGGGGAACATTTTTTGCTGATTTAAGTCAGTTAATATATATATATGTATATCTTCTAGTCCCCTTTATCTCATCAATGAATTGTACGTGATATGACAAAACTACTCTGTTCGACCACTTCGAGATATGGACGATGGGTGGGCCTTGTGAATCTATAGTAGTTTTAACAATAAAAACTCTAAATAAAACCGAATCATCAGATCGCCTTTTAGACTAAAGCAGTTTGCGTACGCGTGTACGCCATCATTGTCTGTGTTCCTCATCAGAACGCCCTTTAACCCCCTCACAACGACACCAACACCAACGACAACAAATATCCTGTAGATCCCCATTGGCATTGTACATCTCCTGTACACACCTCCCTGGGTGCACATTCGATTACATCTGCATTGGGTTTTTTTTTACAAATACAAACCAGATCCTTGTTCTCTCACGATTTCCTATCGTTGTCGTTGCTCCCGGTAGTTTTTTTCCTCGAAGTTTACGAATGGACAATAAGCGTCGTCGGCTGAACCGTCGTATAAATGTCGACTTGTATCGGGTAACGATTTTACGATGTGTGTCTGTGTGTGTGTGTGTGTGTTTGTTTATCGCTCTCTGTCTCTCTGTGGATGAATCAATGATCGGTCGGTTGACACAGCCTGCCTACGAAGCCCTTTCGCCGGCGCGCATCACCCTGGCTGTGGTGTTATAAGGCTAACCCGATTGATTTGATTGGTAGTTAGTTACATATCTATGAAGAGCTCATTATCAAAAAAAAGGCCGGTTACTTCGTAGTTGTTCGTTTGTTCTTGCGTTGGCACCTTTCATTATTATTACTGATGATGATTATGATTTTTGTTGTTGTTCTCATCATCATGTCGTTTTTCGCACATCATTAATCAACCGTAATGCCGTAATATGTTAATTCGCCCTAGCACAGGGACCGTTTGTCTCCATCTCATTGTCTTATGCCGCGCCACATCTGCACCTCTCGATGTCTGCACCTACTCGAAACGTCTCAATCTCAATTTCACGTTGCATATACACACTTCACACACACACAAACACATACAGACACACGCCCAAGATTTTTACGTTACACACGCAGTTGTCACACGGCGTCATAGCCGCTAAACGAAACGATGCTGTCAGTTGTGTGATCCTTTGGGGTACTTGGACAGTATTGGGCTGCCACTAAGCTAGCTAAGCGACACTGAACATTTTTGCCCGTAGATATGGCCCAGGCGGCCAAAAGGCGCACTGTACTGCCGGTACACATGACAACCCAACCGTTCGATCGCGTCATATCGAATAAACACCCGGACGTACGAATCCAACCACAATCTTCCGAAGACCGTCACCGCGCACGCCTATACCATCGGCCCCGCTCGTGTCCAGGAGAGCGAGGCGGGGATTCTATACTATCGATCGATCGACGATCGCGTCTGCGATTAAATGGCATTATATTGTATCAGTTACTATGAAATAAAATATGGCGTTTCCAGTCCTTCGTCGTGTCCGTGTCAACGTATGCTGTATTTTATCGCTAGGGGGGCGATTGTGTGCGAGCTTCGTACGGACAAACTGGTGGAGATGTCCGCATACGCCTGGGCCTGCGCGTGTGTGTGTTCGTGCGTGTTGACACCAATATGAATGAACATGTCCAGGACATCGAGGAGCGGCCTGACTTTCGTTCAGTTCCTCTTCGAACGACCACAGGACGCGATACAGTCCTGTACTCAGTACAGGACCAATGTACTGAGATGGGCGAATCAAATCAATCTGCTTTGATTTGATAACAATGATCAATGATATTGACATCTCACGGTGGGACGTTGTCGAACTGCCCTCGATATTTGCGTTCAGGCCACATCTCATTTCGTCCATTTTTCCGGATGTGTCAATGTAAAGTGTTCACCCCTCGATAAAACTTTACTATATGTGTCATCGCCTATGATTAATTCCTTTCATGTACACGTGGTTTATTTATCATGCATAATAAATTTGTCATGTCCCAGCTGTGGCGAGCCACCTAACGCTACTCCCAGTGGATACTTTTGAGTTGTTTGGGGCATCGGTTTTTTTTTAGTTTGTTATTATTATTATTATTATTATCATTGCTGCTGCTGCTCTTCAAGGTGATGCTCTCTGATCCGCGTCTCCTTGTGTACTGGTTGATGTGGCCGGGTCGTTCAACCAGATATCAGTACGCTCCATGTGGTCCATCATATTACAATGTATACACATATATATATATATATATATGTATGCGTCCATGAGTTGTAGTTTAGATAGGTTCACGTGCGGTCGCGTGAACGATGAGCGCAGGAAGACCGAGTTCCTGATTGAAGCCCGACTCCCTGCCGTTACGAGCTCCGGTTCGTTTCATCGCCGGCAGTCTGTTGTCGACATCGACGTCACGCAATAACGGTTTGTGACGTTTGTAGTTTGACGTCCGCTGTCTCTTCTCTACGTGGGTGTGATCATTAAATGCTCAAGTGCCTAACCTGCCCTTGCATCGGATCACCGCATGACGAATCATCATCATCATCATCGCCCCCATCCTCAACATATATATATTTACTAATAGACGTAATATCTATGACTACTACCAACCTTTGAAAACACAACCCCGGATGCAACAAGTACCCAGGACCCTGCAAATGCACACGGCGGCCTGTCGGCTTCAACCGCGCAAATATATGAGCGAGTTGTCCTGCATCATTCCCTCGTTTGTGGTGAGACTTAGGTGAAAATGTTTCATTTTTTTGCCTTCATTTTCTTTCCGGTCATTTTACTCTGTGTGTGTGTGTGTATGTGTATATGTGTGTCTGTTACTTTTATCTATATATATATATATATTTTTTTTTTTGTGGACTTTTTCTCGTGATTTTCTTAACAAGCCATCGCTCAAGATCGCTGTGGGTGCCAGAGTCCCTCGGGACTAGGGTGAGGCACTGCTGAAGATACTGGATGCCAGGTAATATTAATTAATAATAATAATAATTATTATTATTATAGTTATTATAATTATCATTATTATTATTATTTAATACGTAATTGTGTCTAGTCGTAATCATATTCAGGGAACAATACACAATAGCTAGTTCATGGGTAGACAGCAGCATAAAAGTGTAAGCATTCGTGTCGAAAGACATTGCACCGTGGCGATCACAGAAGCTAGATCCCGTCCGCCCTCCCCGTCGTGATTCGACAGTCGGCGATCGGCTAAGGGTGCTCTCTCCTCTGTCCTGACCAACTGACCGATAGTCGCGAACAGAAGCGGTCATCATCACCGTCGTGTATCACGATCGACACCTTGTTCAGACGCGTACACGTCTGTACTGTTTGAGCGCTGATCATTTAAGGGGAAACATTTGTCCAACCGACAAAAACGCGGGAAACGCTTATACTGGTGCCGCGTCTATCGCCGCCCCCCGCCCTCCCGAAGTCGGTGTCATGCACGCTACGTTGGGTCCCTGCAGATTAGCTCCGATAGTCTACCGCTTATACTTATCGCTGTTAGATAGATCCTGACCAAGCTTTGCCCTTACTGGGGAAGCTTAACAAGACCCTCAGCTGCGGATGCTTGGCTGCGGAGCCCGTGCATGAGTTTCGGTTTTTTATTCAATCGTCATCCAATGTCATTGTCCAGCAATGAACAGCAGCATGATCTGCTGACGGTGATAGCAGGTGTACGACTGATGTACTGGTACTCTATTCGTTCCCAGTTGTTTCTATTACAGTGGCGTTTCTTTGAGTTCGGTTCGCTGCGGACGCTCGCTAGTAGCATGATTCAAACGCCACCTGGACAACATTTGCCTGGGCGAAATCTCGACCCTGACCGGGCCTCGTTTCGTTCAGCGGAGATCACCGGCGGCCAGCTATGAGCAGCAACCCCCAGCGCCGAGAGACCCCCCGGCTGCCGAGGAGCATTGGCAACAGGCTACTGGTTACTCGTGTTATTAATGAATACCTCAATTATAGATATCCCCATATGTGAATGCCTTTCTTGTGTGTGTGTGTGTCTAGCTGTGCTTCCATCGCATCCCGTGTTTTGTCATCATTTTTTTCAACCATCCTTATTGTGTTGCCTGATGCTGCCGCTACTTTTCTCGTTACTACAAGTTCCCCAACGGTTACGTTCACACAGCATTGTTACGTTGACGGTGGTTATGATAGTTGTCACTTTGACAGGGTGTGAGTGTATAGTATGTGTATTTTTGATAATTATATATATATATATATATTATATTATATATATATATATATATATATATATATATATATATATTATATTATATATATATATATATATATATATATATATGTATATATACATCTATGGATCTAATAGGGTTTCATATTCAAGAATTGCAACGAGCATGGGACGACAGAAATGACGCGAGTACATGTACACATAACGATGCCACACAGGATTGGCTAGTATCTCTGCTTGAACACTTATCCGTCACTGTGATCCGTACTCAATTGTCCATCATTGTTGTTGCAGCAACGACAACGGCTATCTATTATCTACTCTATCTGCTCACACAAAAACGTGCACCGCCTCACTTGGCTCATCAGGCGAAAGAGACCATTTAAACAAGGAGCACAACGCACAAAATCGCTTCCATCCCGCAATCGAATTCGTTCATTGCCGATTCATTGCTGTTATCATTTCTCGCCGATCACCTGGTCCCCGAGGAGCGTCCATTCGAAAAGTCGCCACTCACTATCTTGTTCCACAAATAGAGATAGGCTGATGTTAAGCCGTGATATCTGAGTGATGAATTCATGACAATTAGGTGATGTGTTCAGTTGACCAGGCCAGCCTAGAGGTTTACGTGAACCTCGTCAATCTGTAATCGTAAAACCGCCTGTCTCAATTTGATCGTATAATGGTTTTTCACTCTCGTCACAAGCGTCTCGCTATCAGTGAACCCAGCGTCAAATCAGTGGAATGACCATAAACTGATCAGCCAGTCAATTGACATGCGTTAAGAGTTCGATCTACCACTGGACAGATAAGCTTAGGTGGACGTAACTCCGATAACTAGGCTTCGCTCATGTTCGGCGAAGCTCGCTCCCGTTATAATGCCACGCGATGTCAACTCGCAGTAGGCCACGTCAGGCCTACGGCTTAGGCCCAAGCTAAGCCGACCCTACCTAAAGGCTCACCCTTGAGGCCTGCCACATTCCCTCATCTCCCACGAAGTATTCCCTCGTCCTATTTAAGGCCTTTTCGGTCGCGGCGTACGATACACCCCACGCTCCACTACATCGTCATGTTTATTCGAGGATGTCGTTCTGCGGCTGAATAGAGGCTTGTATTAAGAGGCACATAGAGATCTAGCGCAATAGATAAATCTGAGCTCACAGCACCGACGGATTGTCAGAGATGGAACGATCATCGTACATGTCATTGTTGATCTTTGCATTTTTGTTGCATGGTTTGGTCTCTCTGTTCACTCTTTCCTGTTGTTCAGCATTCGGCTAACATCGCTCGAACGATCTGGCGACAACGCCGACAGCGTTAAATCTGTGGCGGTAGAATCGACGTAGAGACCCCTTTTGAAGACGAGATTTGTATCATCATTATTAACGAATGTCATTGAAGCATTGACATATATCGTACGGGAGCATACGCTCATAACAGCCGAACGTGAGGCTGGCTGAGGCTCCCGACTGTATGAAGTCCGAAGAACGAGTAAATTGGAGGTCGGAATCAATGCATGGCGTTTCGCGACATGCTGCAACAAGCGATCGTGTCGTTCTCGCGCGACGCGGCGAGCAAACAGGTAACCAGGACTTAGTTTTTGGTATCGGTTGGCATCGATTTCTTCCGCGTTGTCGAGTCGTAGTGTCTTTTTTTACTCTCGATTTTTCGTCCGAGAAGCGCCCGTGCCTCCCGTTCAATGACAAACCTCGATGACTCCCGGTTGATTTCAGCCGTGGACATTAATTCGCGAATTCCTCAATCGGCTAATTACTATTGGTTTTCTCACCCTTGAAGGCGTTGAAGGCGTCAACGGTAATATCGGCGAAAACGAAACTGAACCCATTGCCGAAAAAAATCGTTCGTTCCGTTGGTGAATCGGAATTAGAGCCCGCAAGAGATTGGACCGTATGTCGCGGCTGAAGGACCCCTCTCAGGACCTCGCCCATCGGATATTGCTCGATACTTACTATACTACGAGATTGTTATGAATGTTGGGCGAAAAAAAATCCCACACCTCCCTGAAGACACACCGCTACGTCAGAATTCGAACCAGCCACTTAAGGACATCTTTTCCACTGAAGCAGACCGTTTATCCGTGCTGGCCAATCGCCTAACTAAATTGGGGCGAGGTCCGATCCTCGAGTCCTCGGATCCGAATCGTCGCCGGCTGGCGATCACAAGACATGCGTCGCTATCAAAGTTCATTCCATCATATCAATTGTTGCTGTGGCCGCGAATTGCGGTCGTGGATTGGCAAACACACAAGTACGATCCGCTTGAGTCGCTCATCGTAACACGTCATTCAAGCGCGACTCGGGCACAGGCGCATCTTCAGTTGTCTTCTACAATCGATTGTGATACCGATTCGTTGCTTGTCCATATCACGATCAATTCGAAACAGATTGGACAGTCGCTCAAACCCAACCGTAGTCAAACTATAGTGTTGTGTTCGTTACCGTTGTTCCCCCCGCTACGAATATATTTATTAGTACATTATACATATATATATATATATTGTATGGTAGATATACTTATCGCTTATCTAAGATGAGTGATTGATTCATGATGTATCTCGCGGATCGCGTTACGTTATCACGCCGATCAAGAAAGGTTATTTCATTCGATGCGTCGAACATGTCCGATTATGTGTTCCTCGATACCAGGTGTCCCCTTCCAATGAATCGCCTCATGGGGCCGGAACGAGACGGCGACAACGAATACCGCGCCTTCGATCTGGCGAAATGACCATACACACTTGGCCATATCCCATTGGCGACGAATACAAACGCGTTCGGCCACAACAAGCATACGGATAAGCGCAAATGTAATGCACACACGCAAGGATTACATCCATCCATTCAACGAACCGACTAACCGGCCGCTCATGATCGACCTTCACTGGCCCATATCGTTCATCGATATATGTTTTTCTATTTCGCCTTCAATTCTCTCACGATGACAGTGCAGCGTTTATATATATATATGTGTGTTGTTGTTGTTCTATCTCGGTTGATAAATCTTTCATAGGAGTGTCAATGCATACATACATCCACATCCATATACATATATATATATATATATATATGTATATATCTCCTCTATGATGATCGCGTTCGTCGAGCTGCTTGGAGCCGCCCTGCCGTGTTCGCCCCTCCGGATAAATCATATAATAATCCTCAATATAATATTAATATATAGACATTTGTTTTATTATTCATTGAATTAGTTTTCCATAGTTAATTGTATCAATAATTATCGTAATCATGAATTGTGCTATACTCGTGCCAACATCGAATACCGATTGTATCATCAATGATCATTATCGTGATCATTCTACAGTCACTCCTGTTGTTGGTGTTGTTTTGTTTATCTTCGATGATTCATGTCCACCGCTCGCTGATGAGTATCAGCCTTAGAACGTATCTGAATTAATAATTCGTCAGCTTCACATAATTAGGCCTCGAACGAGAGCTAGTTGTCATTTTTCGTCGTCATCGATCCCACCATATTTTAATTATTATTATTATTATCAACAACAACATCATCAACACCAGCAACATCATGCATCGTCTTCGTGAAAACTCCAAAGCTATCAACATATAGTAGGCGTGTGTGTGTGCCCTCGAAGCCAGACGTGTTCTTTTTCTTTCAGATTGAGAATCGTCGTCATTAGTTCGCAGGTGGGCGAACGCGGTGAAGATGGATCGAGCTCCAAATCACCCGAGTGACTACGCTACGCAAACCACACACACATACACATATATATATATATATATATATATATATATATATATATATATATATATATATGTATATAATTGATTGGTTGGTTGATTGAACATGATCGTTACTTCAGAAATTTTGCTCACCTTCTCACCTTCAAATCAGGCAAACGATACGCCTTACTATGTAATAGTCGTAGTAGAATAAAGCACGTCTGAATGGTGATCACGTAATTGAATATCGTATGGGCTGTACCTATCTCGTTCAATTGGACCTATCGATTGAAAACCATTTGTTTAACGCATACGCCCACGTACACAGGTACACACACCACACACATACATATATATATATATATGTATATATATATATATGCGTGTGTGTGTGTTGTATGCATGGAAAGAGTGGTAGAGCGAGCTCGCATACGCGTGCTTGCACTCGGGGCAGAAAGACGACAAATCCGAACCAGGATGAGTATTCGCCAGTGAGTGTCTGGCTCGCTCTCACGCTCTGGCCGACTAGACTTTTGATCAGTCCCATCTGAATTTGTGCTATCCTTACTGCTTGCGCTTGATTACATATGCTATGTTCTCGTTTCAGTGTTGTTCTCCCTCGCCTTCTACGTATGACATCATTTCATTTACGTCGAACGTCATCCAGCAGCAACGTTCACGTCGACATTCGTGGGTTCGCTCTCGGTCAATAGGACACAACAACATAAGGTTCTAATTGCCTCGATAATTGCCATTTCACCAGCCTCTGTGTACGTGCTCTCATCGATGATGCTGCTAGTTATAATTATATATATATATATGTGTGTGTGTATGCATGTATACTCTTCATTGAATCACCTTGATACTGACTGACTTACGGACAGCTCATAGAGGACCACCCATACGATAGAATACAATGGCGCCCACTGCTGCAGGCTATTCATTAGTTGTCTCTGTTTATCTAGTCATCGGTTGCCGTTTTCTCTTCTAGCTCTCTTTAGTCATTGTTCATATACCAGTATTACCCACGGTCGAACGGCAATACAGGCCCAACTAACGATCTGGGTTGTTGTTGTTATTATTATTCTTATTATTATGTGATCAATGCATTACTGTAGATATCAAAGAGTGGCCACACGGGATCGATATCGTCGTGAAGCATAATCATCGCACCCAGGTATAGAATGCTAACCTTAGGACAATTAATAATAATGAGAATAATAATTCTAATAATCATAGTATGGTAACCGTCATTGTCGTAATATCTCAATCGCCCACTACAAATTACACAATATGTATATATATATATATATATAGATGGATGTATTTAAATAGATTTCATATAAACTAGATCGTTAGCTAAATAGCTGTAGTTGGAGATCAGAACCCTGATCAAGGCAAGGCAATGTTTGGACGGGCTCCTCGTTGTCACCCATGTCCCATGATGCACGATGTACCGTTCATTCGTTCCAATGTCCGTCTCATATTTTCATATTCCATGATGGCTGCCTGTCATTCCTCCAAACATCATAGCGCCGACGTGCGAACAGCGTCTTCGGTGGCTCCAAGCTCATGAAAGGCGAATCCCTCCCGTGTCCATCCATCAAATGGCAAATAGCTCTCGTCACCATTGGGAGCCGTTGGCCACGGAGAACCGTACAATGCAGGCCCGCGACACAGGCCCAGCCGCCCACGAGTCCCGCCGTCCTTGTGCTGCCCTGACCGCGTCACCGCCTTGCGATGGCATCACTGCTACTCCCGTCCCCCAAGCGAAGAACGCCCCCACCTGTCGAGCAATTTGAATACTTCCCGCCAAAGTCGCGGTCGGCTGCAAGCGCTGTGCAAATGTAATGATCTACCCCTTCGTCACCAACCTGTCCCTCTCGACCTCTCCCGTTGCACACGCGGCACACGCGGAAAGTCACTGGGGTCCGACGCCGATGTGGCCATCACAAGCAGACCCCCGAGCGGACACGCTCGCGCAGTGGCGTCCTTCAAAACGCAACTACCCCATCTCCCCATCACATTTTGGGACAGCCTAACGACCTCTCGGGTAGCTACTTCGAACCAACCTGCGTCGACTTCACAGGAGTCGGCCCATCAATCGGCTGCTAGCAGTATATCTAATAGAATAGTTATTTGATCTGCCAATATCGGGACACCACCACCTAATATGCTAGGCCCCTAGCCATTATAGTATAATCATATATTGTTAATAATAATAATAATAATCGTTATCATCATATATGTAATTAATCTATTTAGTTATTGATAATGTATAATATGCATACATTTATGGATGTGTCGTTACAAGTGGCTGCACTTTCCAGATACGTTCTGCTCCCGCCAAACTATGAACGGCTCTAGTGGAGCTCTCATTCGTTTTTGGTGATCCAGTACTCAATTAAACATCGTCATCAACCCAATGAATATTATTATTATTAATTATTATCATAATCATCGGTAATTAGACATTCGTCGTCGCTCACCTTATTTAAAATCATCTATCAAGTATTCATCGTCACAGCTGCTGCATTGTCATTTGGCGCGGGGGGGGGGGGTGGATTATAATGATTAATGAAATCAATTCATCGTCGTCCAGATCGATTGCATCGTCTGCCGACGAGCGGTACTAGCGATTCGAGCAATAAACATTATCAACATTATCATTTGTATAATTATCATGATTACTACGATCAATGACACTTTATGACACTTAACACCTCCTCGAATATAAATTAAATACAAATTCGGTAACGCCACCGGTATAATCGTGAAATCGTCGGCCGACCGTATCTTCGATCCTGGCATCGCAGAAGCATAACGTCCGCATTGATTTCACGTCAAACATTCGCCTATAGTTGCGGTTCAAGCCTCCGTGCGAGTCTCTCAATGGGTGAAACACTCGAAGAGCCGCGGCCGAATCTGGTCTGCACTTTTGCTAGCGCTGTTTGCAAATCACAGTACTACGGGACGAGTTCTCTCTTTCTCCTCAGATCTCTCGCCCTCTCTCTCTCTCATATATATATATATATATATATATATATATATTCTCTATCTTTAGTTTGCGGGACGTACGGCGATGAGGGACTGTTGCGCCCGACGAAGATTGCATACTGGATGATTTGCATTTCGATTCAGTCATAAATTTGGTTTGATAGAGTTTGCTTTGGAGTTCGATACGACAATCGATCGATGCTTGGCTGGCAGCTTCGGCCCTCACCACCACATGGGTAATTATTAATTACTGATCGTAAATTATAATGCGAGCCAATTATGATTTTTCGTTCTAGTTGTTACGTAGAAGCAGCAGCAATAGCGGAACTATTGTTGGACGATATTATACGTGGATCGTAACGAGTTGGAGCGAAATAAAATCCGACCCGAATTCACATCGTACCGTGTGACACATATACGGTATCCCACAGATACACAGATAATCAACAAATTAGTGTCTAATCATCGTATGGTAATTAACTATTTTCCTCTCTCATTCACCCATCATCAATCTGCGCGAGAGATAGCTTTCGACCTGGTGAAGACTACGAGTCGATTGAGGCCAATGCTCACCGCTGCCATTACTGCTGCAACTGTCTGCACGACCATATCACACTGTTGAAAACGGGAAGAAGGTGCCGCTGGCTGCCGAGCCCAGAATGATTCATTGTATCATTGTTATTATTATTATGTTGTTGTTGTTCAGAGAGATATCGAGATATATCTGAGAGCCGAGGCACGCGTGGTCCATTCATCAATTGCTTCACCTGTTCGTTATATCCAGCCAACGTTAAACACGCGTGAGCTCGATCCGCACCGAGATGCGATCATCGCCTGTCCAGCCACCATGACTGTGTCAATGTTTTAGGCACAATTCTTCTCTCGACGACCCTGTCCCACTCTCTCTCCCACTCTCTGTCGCTGCTTCTATACTCCCGAGAAGTTGCTCAATGAATCCCTCTCGTTGCTGTGATTGTGGATAATTATCCTTGCGACACGTGGTCCTCGCCGCCTGCTGCAGTCCTCGACGATGTCCTTCAATATTCTTGCACTTGAAAACGAAACAGTCGACCTCCGCTTGTTGTGACTTTTGAGGCTACTTCATCTTTGCTGGTTTGCTTGCGTGCTTGCTTACTTGTTCATCGTCTTGTCGGGTTATGCTGTTTTTGTTTTCCATTTGCGACTAGTGGGTGAAATTCTCCTCTTCCTCTTCACTGAGCGGTGGGCTGGGCATATCGGGACAGGCCGAAGGCCCCGTGACCGTCCCGGCAGCGAAGGCCAAAGGCGATACGTCGAGTATGAGCTTGAGACAACGCGCAACCTGCGCGTTCGTCGCGCAGCACAATGCCGGCGTGTGGCCTAATATTGGTGGCGGTGAGCGGCGGACACGTTGATGTAACAGAGCGACATCGGATAATGTGTACACGTTAGATTGGCAGCTACTCATGTAGGTGTCAACGGGAGATAATGACATGCAGAGAGATTTGTGCACCGTGGACGAAGAGGCTAATTCATGTGTATTCAGAGGAATAACAGTAATAGCGAAATGGGTCCACGGTTCGACTAATTATAATAAATTAATTAGGGTACATCGAGGAACGGGATTCGTTAGGCTGGAGCGGGGAGAAAACTACCGTTATTAGTAACACATGGGTGATATCGATAAATAAACATTGGGGACAAAATGCAATACAAAGTGTTTGGTTTATTCACGGAGCTGTAGTTTTTGACAACGCTGAAGGAAGTTCTCGATATGTCGAGTCGAGGGACTCGAAGCTGCAATCTCCAGGTTTTATATATATATATATATAAAATATATATATAAATCAAATAGGAGAACAGCTGAGGGTCAGCTATAAAAAGACAATATATATATATATATATATATATATACGACGACGATGCGTTAGCATGCCAACACCACCCCTTTGAATAAAAAAAAAATTATATTTTTTTTTTATATGAATAAGTGCCGGTGTCTGTTTATATATATATATATATATATATATATATAACTGTTTCGGCTTTGCATTCAGCATCCAGTTAACAATACGAAATCGTACCAAATCGATCCTTGGCGGTAACGTCGGCCCCTTTTTGAATGAGCAGCTGGGTGGCAGATACGAGGCCATTGCGAGCGGCAAGATGCAGCGGCGTGCGGCCCTCGTGATCGGCCAAGTTGACTAGCGCGCCAAGACCAGCTGTGTCGGTCTCCATTAAGGCAGCTATCGTGTGGGGTCGGTCAAGCAACAATTGCACTACGGCCTCCTGGTGAGCGATACACGCGCGATGAAGCGCTGTCGCACCTTCGCAGTCCTGAGCCAACGGGTCAGCACCCCGCGACAGCAGAAGTTCTGTAAGCGACAGTCGAGTATTCGCACAAAATCATACACGTAAACACACACACACACACACGCATATATATAAACAAAAGAGCACACGAAAGCTTGGCTGGGATCATTTACAGAGAGCTTGAGTGAACCTTTCAGCATTTCGAATGGCCCTGATCTGCTCCCGGAAGTATTGATACGAGCCGCCCCGAACAGAGCAACCGCGCACCACGAACACGGGCGTCCGTCCAGTCGACACATCGGGTAACACTCACCGATAACGTTACACTGTCCATGTTGAGCAGCGAGAACAAGCGGTGTACAGCCGAGATTGTCCCGTTCGTCGACGCGAGCACCGCGGGCTACCAATGCGTCGCAGTTTCGCGACACGCCGCGAATGGCTGCCACGTGCAATGCCGTACGACCCCGGGCATCTCGCGCATGGACTGACTGCCCTCCGAGCAGTTTGATCAACGACTCCAACAATGACACGCCGTTTAGATGGCCTCTGTAAGCAGACATTGATATTGACACGTTCAATCGATGGGTCGTTGTGTGTGCGCCATCTCGTGTAATATGGATGGATATTCGTTGGGTTTTGACCAGGCTAATTTTCATTCAGTGGCAGCATAGTGACATTGATTATGAAGAATTTGTTTCGTACGATCGTTGAATGATTACACTCTTATATAAGGTAAATTATATAAGGGCATTCAGCCCCTCAATAAGATATGCTGTACATATTAAATAGAACGAGGGAGGGAGAGAGAGAGAAAGAAAGAAAGACTACTCTAATCAGCTATTACCTTCAAGAGGGCGCACAGTTGTATCATTACTGAGGAAGGCTGGCTATTGCCCCTATATAAAGCCAGCCCCAATAGCTTCCTATCGCCTACCCATATACATCGTTCACCACGAATATATATATATATATATATATATATATATATATATATATATATATATTTAAATATATACGTAAGATTGCATTTATCACCATCCGAATGAGATGGGCTATTGCCTGCCCGGGGGGCCAATGGCCACTAGTATCTACTGATGTACTATTATCAACTAACGCTGCGCAATGAAGTTCGCTGAAATGTGCCCGCGGGGCGACCTGCATCTCGGCATCCTCACTCATCTCCTCCTCGGCCAGACGCAATAGTAACGTGACACATTCACGATTGCCTGAGTAGCAGGCATAATGAAGGACCGAGTAACCCTGAGGGTCCCGTAACGCCAACAACGATCGACGTCCACCAAAAGGCAGGCCGTTCGCAGCGGTCACGCTAGCCGTCATCGAATCGGCGGCCAGCTCGGCCTGGAGAGCCTCGGCCAGAGCGTGCAGAACTTTGGCATTGCCGGTGAGAGCAGCGAGATGTAGTGGACTCTTGCAGGGCGCCTTCACCCGGGTGAGAATTGGCGCTCCGGCCTCTAACAGCTCCCGGGTCGCCTCTGGATTATTGAACGCGTAGTGAAGTACGCCCAAGCCACGGTTGTCACGGAGGCGGACGTCGCCACCTTGCTTTAATAGGGCACGAATTGTCTGACCTGTCGAACGCATGGCCGCGTGCATTAGTGGAGTGCGACCCCGTCGATCGCTCACGTTGACATTGTACAGGCCACAGTTGAGCAGATATGACAGGCAATCCTCACTGGAACGAATCGACAGCACGAAACAACATCATGTGAGATGCAACAGAATACGCTGCTGTGTACATAACAGATGATTAGCAGCCATTCATAGCCACCTTTGCACGACCGTGACGCCGCTCAGACGCTGGTCTGCAAACCAGTTAAGTGTTACTTCAATGATCACGCCAGCACAATTGGTAAAATGTGCAAAGTCATGCTGTTGCATCATGCCTAATCATGGTGCGCTCGGTCGTCATCTGAAACCGCCAAGTTCGGCCCGATCAGCGACGTATCCGCGATATCTATCGATTAGTGACATCCCCTCTAGACACATCGATATACATCTCCCTTCGTCCTACCGATTGTGTCTGGCAGCAATGATGAGAGCGAGATCAGGCCTTTGGCTGGACGATGCCGAGAGCTGAGTTACCGACGCTTGGCGGCCGTGTTCATCAGTGTCGTCCTCACATTGACCAGCGTATTCAAGTAGGAGACGCAGACACTCAAGATGGCCACCGCGAGCGGCCAACTCGACGGGCGACAGCCTCTGCGTGGGCGCTGTCGGCGGACAACCCACAATTGTACGGATATCATGGTTCGGTAGCTGAGAGAGTATCTGCAAGGCAAGAGGAGCAAAATCATATATTGATATAGAGAGAGAGGAAGACTAGGGAAGGGCCCACCTAGTGACGGCTGACCATTTTGAAATGGTCAGCCGTCACTCTACATGGCCTATGAGTGATGAAGTAAAAGTCGAGCGAAGAAATGACAGTGTATGAATGACAGGGGTGGATGAAAGGTAATCGATCTGTTTTCTTCGAAGGAACACAATTGTGCTTGTAGCAAATGATGTTCGATCAGTGAGGTATAATAGCTTGGCGTAGTGAGCGTATACAGTGAAAACTATCCAATCTACACACGGGGGCTGTTGTAGTCGCAGCACAATGGGACAAGGAAGAGAGAGAGAGAGAGAGAAAGAGAGAGGGAGACCATTCTGAAGGGCAGTCAGCGTGTCCTACTCAAAAATGGTGTGAAAATCAGTTGTGCCTTAGCGGTCACATTGGCAGGTTGGCGGCCAACTACGTGTAACGGAACGCGTTGTCCATCTGCAGGACCGTAAACGCTGCAAGACCCCGAACGAGAGCAGGTTCGGGTCTGTTACTAAGCGGGCTGCTACCCTTATTCCGACCAGGGCACGAGGAGACAGACGGTAGGAACCAACCGTTTTGAGCGCCATATCGTTTCCAGCATGAGCCGCGTAATGAAGCGGTCCTGCTCCTGAGATGTCCAGCAGTTTACACCATTCGTCAGCTTTGAGCAGTCCTAGGAAGAAGTTCACGTACAAATCGTCCTGGAGGGCACAGGCTAAATGGAGCGGAGTTCGCCCATCCACATCGGGGCGTCCAGCGTCGAGAGGAGACCGCTGGCTCAGATAGGCCAGCAGGTTGACATCGCGATGCTGTTGCCGATTGGCTACGGCATAATGCAGAGGGGTGCGTCCTGCGGAACAACAAATTAAGCGAACACACGAATGAGTAATGTACCACCAATATGATTCGTAGGTTGACCTCGGGATAATTCAGTGAGGAAACGTAGTTTTCAACGTGGAAAAATAAGCAAAACACGTCAGTTGCCGACTCGAAACAAAATCAGGTTTTTGCATACGGCGAAATTGGAAATGTTCACAGAAAGCGCCTTCATCCCTGACATCTACAAGGACGCGACGTTGCAGTAGCTAGCGATATAACATTGCCGACTCATTGCGCAGAGGGGGTATCACATCGATAGATGGGTCAGAAGTCGAAGACAAGTGAAGATCGGCAGACTCATCGCCCACAGGCGATTGAATTGCCGACGATACTGAGCCGTGGGCAAGACTTGCAGGGCAGCGAGGGGGTGTCCCTCCCTCGGAAGTTCATGAGGGTTGCACCAGATAAGAAAAGCATACTGAGAGACAGATAGGTAAATGGTAAATGTTTATTGGTTTATTTAAGGAGCCGCAATTTTTCAATGCTTAAGCTCTCTTATATGTCACACAGCGGGGCTCGAACCTGCGGCCTCTGGCTTCCGACAGCCAGAGACTTAGCCGTCCAAGCCACCGCACCGGGACAGAGAGGAGAGAAGTGACATGATGGAGATGAGAGGTACTAACCATTCGAGTCGACTATAACGTCAAAGGATAGACCTTTGGTAACCTTCTGCTCTCCGAGAAAGTTGTAAAATTCGGAAACCAACTCAAGATTTCCGGCAAATGCGGCGCAGTGGATTGCTGTTCGACCTGCGTTATCTCGTCCCAAAATATCCGCCCCACCCGCCACCAGCTGAAAACGCAAAATGCAAATGGGTGAGTGAAAAATTCGTCGAAGTCTGACGATTGTCGGGATGGACACGACAAGCAGACAACCAACTGTGTTAACATATTGTTCCTAAGCTATATGTATTGCTCGGTGTTTGTTTTCGAAATCATTTCTAAGAGGACCGATTTGCGATTAACAGGGTCAAGTATCATTACTATATTATTATTATTATTATAACCAACATAACCATCAAATACCTTATGGCAGACACCCGAGTGTCCATAGAGCGCGGCCAGATGCAGGGCGCTGCTTCCGTCACGAGCGGTGTGTCCCGCCTGGGCGCCGCGATTCAAAAGGCACTGAACCAGCAACTCGTGGCCGTACCGGGCTGCGATGTGCAGCGTCGTGAGGCCGTGTCTAAATTCGGTAGAGTTCGTTCCGACGGGAGAATAGATGTCATTAACAGGAGAGAGCAACAGGAATTTGGTTACAACATGAGCCGTTCGTCAAGAAATTTATTATTGTCACCATTATTTTTGTTATTGTTATTCGAGGTTCAGGGTATAGATGCACAACTATTTGACTTTGATTATTGTAAAAATTGCAGTTCCTTTAGCAAAACCGATAAATCTTTACGTTGGCGTTTTAAATAAATATCTTAACGACGTATTGAGCAAAACGTGTCGACCGCTTGTGGGCAAACGTGTGCGCACCACCATTACGCTATATGACCTCGGATCCCATCGGGCAAGTTCAACTTTAGCGTATAACCAGGCGCGTGCCTGGTTCCTTGTCATTCGAGTTACATTCGAATTACGAGTAGCATGTACGAGCTTCGCCGTTCGTACGCAGCACCGAAAGTTGAATTTGTTACGGGTCAGGCCTTGTGAGGCTTGTGAATATATTGCTGCTGTGAAGGTTCAGCCATTTCAGCCAAAACAACATCTCGATCGCATTGAGGTCATATCTAGGAAATCTATTACATTACAGCCTGGGCCCTGTCGGCCTACTTGCCTCGTTTGCCATAAGTGTCGTGGTCAATCCGAGCGGATCAAGTGTCAACAAAATGCCGTCCGTGACTCACATTCATTATATTCTACTTAACGAGCCAACGTTCTGGTTCCGATGTGCATCCGACTGCCGTCAAATGCTGCTCCTACGCGGCTGCCAGACACGGCCCACACGCAGCGAGTACAGTACAATTGAGGCTGATCTCGTCAGCCCGCTCGTTGTTACTGCTGCGGATTAGGACGGCTGGCTTTCTGGAGCGCGGTCGTGGCCTGGTGGCCTGCTCCGCCCGAGTCGTGTGCGCCTACTTGCGATAGATCGACGAGATCGCATCCAAGTCGTGACAGCCTTGCGCGTCTTGGCCGCAGGCAGCAGACGTCTGAGCGGCCGCGTGACGGTGCGTCCGCCGAAGGGCAGCGGTCGCGCTGGCTGGCGGCGCCCGCCCGCCCGCCGGCATTCGCTTCGCGCGCCGACGGACGCGAGCGCCAATCACAGCAAAAGATCGCGGGGCTGCCGGGCGATCGTGACACTGGCGACGCTGTCGTGTCTTCCTCCCTCCCTGCGTCAATCTGATCTTTGTCGCGCGGATGACTGCCAGTCTGCCTCGTTGGTGATTCTTCCGGGCCGATAACACGTCTGTGTAAACACTATAGTGACGGTTGGAGACAAATAAGAAGCTGAAATACACAGCGGCACATGGGCACGCCGCGGGTTTCGCCTATAATTTGCCCGTATGAGCAGCAGGTGGCGACGCAGAACGAGTGGTCGCCAACGGCGACGACGGCGACGACGCCGCTTGTGATGTTATTGACGTCGTTCGTGAGACTTCGCACACAGCACAAGTGGTAGCAAGAAACGGTGGTGGGGCCGGCTCGAAACGTATGGGTTGCTAGCACGCGGCCAGCAATGAATGTTGACGGATAGACACAGACAGAAGGCACAAAGCTCACATATGTATATGTATATGTATATATATATATATATATATATATATATATGTGTGTGTTGTATAATATATATATAATATATATATATATATATATGTGTGTGTTGTATAATATATATATAATATATATATATATATATGTGTGTATTGTATTGTATAAAAAAGTGTGAGTGGACGTATACAGGCTTGAACTGATGCGTGTGTCTGATACATCATAATAGCTGCGCGATGAGCCCACAATGGACAATACCGGCCATCAGCAAAGAAGATCTACAACAGGACAGGCTGTATAGGCGATCTCATTCCAAATCCTCTCCCTGACTCTTTCTCGATCTTTCTCTCATACGCATACACACACATTCACCCCTCAATACAATACGGTCGTTATCATCAGAACAGATCTATTCCACGATCTTCTCAGGCCGTGACGTTTACCTGTCAGCTGTATTGAGCTGGGCTCCGGCATTGATGAGGTTCTGAGCTCTTGTGACCCTTCCATGGATGGCGCTCATATGAAGCGGCGTTCGCAAGAATCCGCTTTTGGCATTAACCAGTGCGCCCATTGCCAACAACAGCTCAACGCACGTCCCTCCGTGGGTGGAGGCAGCCGCGTAATGGAGTGGTGTATAGCCTGCGGGGGTTGTACGAGGTTACAAATGAACGTGTATAATTAATTAATGGATGAAACTTCATGTCGGTATCCGTAGGCTTATTTATCTGTTCTGTATCAGAGTAATGTTAAAATCATACATACGAAATATAAAAGATTATAGGGTGTGCCATAAGTTTATGAACACCAGTGCATAAATATATATCATAATGCACAAACCACGCATATGAATTAAATTGGCGAAAAGGTCATATAATTAAGTTTGCAAATTTAAATCACAGAGCAAGTAGTGGAATATAGCAATACAATCTACAGTTGAGTACTTGGTGTGCAAGGCTTAAAAAGATGAATAAATCGCAATGTGATCTGTCGACGAGATGATTTACCCATATCAATCAATCAATCGATCGATCGATCTCTTTACCATTTCTCCCTCTATGATAGCCACAAAGCAAGTACACACAGACCGACCCACTTACCGAGTGCGTTCTTGGCTGACACGGGCGCTCCCGCCGCGATTAGGCACGATGCAACCTCGAACTTCCCATTGAGCGAGCAAATATGCAAACCGGTGTTGCCTCGGGCATCAGGCACATCCAATCGAGCTCCCATCGCCAGCAGCGCCTGCACGGCGCCGGGGCGGCCGCCGGCGCAGGCCGCGTGCAGCGGCGTCAATCGATCCTGGTCGAACACCTCGAGTTGGGCCCCATGCTGTGCGAGCAGCCGGAGCAGGTCGGCGTGTCCGAGATAAGCGGCATAGTGCGCTGGACGGCGTTGCTTCTTGTCGAGGATGTCGGGACTGGCGCCGTGGTCGAGCAATAGACGGGCCATCTGAACATGGCCGTTGAACACCGCATGGTGCAGGCACGTCCTGCCGAACTTGTCCGATATGTCAAGAAAGTTGAACTTCAAGTTGTGAGCTGAGCCATTCGTGGAGGCCTGCTGCCGCCGCTCCTGATGGGCGAGAATCGCCTGGGCGCACGTCAGCGCGTTGTTCGCAGCCGCCACGTGCAGCGGTGTCTGCCAAAGCTTGTCCCGAGCGCTGACGTCGGCGCCCGTCTCTAGGAGCACCCGGCACGTCTCCCCATAATCGGGCCAATCGTCCTCGTCGTCAAGGTTCGCTAAGTTGAACGGCTGCTGGAAGTTGCCGGCCGAGCCCGACGTCGGATGCGATTGGAACGAGTGCGAATTACAACGGATCAACCCGACCAGCGAGTTCTCGTTGCGCGGCGAGCCCAACAGCCCGCTATTGTGGTACCACTCGTTGACGTTTGTTTTTGTCAACGTCGACGGCGAGGGTTGAGACGGGACGGTCGATGATGCCGCCGACGAATCGGTCTGCCCGAGATCTGCTCGACCGGGCGACACAGGCGAGATGGCTGCTGACGGCCCCCCGTTCAACAGCGGGTTGTTCGAGTCGGCCGGAGTGCTCGGCCCGCTTTGATCAGGTACATTACCTAGAATCCAGTCGAGCAAGGCTTGATCTGGTGGACAGCATGTCGAAATGACACAATGTCTTGATGTTAATTTGACGAATTGGCCTCGTGAAGTTATCTGGTGAATCGTCATCTCTCTCTTTCTCTCGCTCTCTGTCTTTCTCACTATGTTCCCCTCTTTCTGTATCTACTGGATATACTCATGAGCGATGTCGGCGTTTGCGCACGTCTACTCACAGACATAGAGCACTTGTGGACCAATGAACACTTCACGCTACTGAGAGCACTGGACTTGGTTTAACTTTGGTCACTGTTGTTTGAGCTGTTGTCGTCATCGCCGTTAAAAGTCGAAGAGTCGAGAAGTCAAACGCCACGACCTCGAAAGAACTGTCAGAAAAATCAATTTCGACAGATGCGGCCTTCCCAAGAAAAACAGTGTGGCCACGTCGGTAAACGGTTAAGTGCGTTGCTTGACCCCTGATAATTGATACCATAATAACACGCTGGGAGGATATGCACACGTGAACGAAGATCAAGCTGTCAAACTCTATGAAAGAGCGATATACCGTACGCTCTCAAACCGGGCTAGGTGTGCTTACGTCGCAGCCACATCCGAGGTCTCCCGACTCTTCTACAAGCATCAGGGGTCAGTGGAGTATCTCCTGTCAACCTGTCCTGTTCTTTGTCCTCTTTTTTACAGCACATCGTTGGCTTGATAATGAACCCAAATGTGCGACTCTTACGAGTCAATCAACCCGACGATCGTTGCTAGCAATTCAAACCGATTGCGTAATTATATGCTCTCTTCATAGATTTGTTGGTGGGAAATACCTTACGCACATCGGAGGCATTTACCCCGGAGGGTGAGCACCTTGCACCGGCTAAAAACCAGTCGTCCGACTCGTCTTGTCCCTCCCGCTTGAGGGTGTCCCATGAACGATTGTCTAATCGTACTGCGAGATCAGAAATCTAGTTAACTCGCTTATGATCAATCAAAACGTATATAAACTCAGTACTTTATTTGTGCAACGGGGGTGCTACCATAATAATGCATGACACCACCGTGACCGCCTTCCCCTTCTGGAACTGTTGACGATGTTCAACAGCATTGCGCTTCCTTCAGTAAGGGGGACGGTGAGATGTGTACAAGCCCCAGCTACAAGTATTACACGTGTCCTTCTTGCCGTATGGACATGGAGGTGGTTAGCTCACTCTCTGACAGCTGGTTCCCTTCTCTATCACCCCAGATTCCCTCTCCGGGAGCTCTGTCCGCTTCCCGTGCGTGGACGACTACTGTGGTCACTACGATGTTTGTAGAAAGCCCCGTGTATGTAAACACTCAGTGGTTATGACCCATACAGGAGGTGTACAATGCCTTCCTCTCTGCACAGTGGTAGCTGTGCCGCAGACCACGATTAGCTACCACTACTATTATTCAGACGTTATCGTCAAATTTCATTGCGGAGGAGATGCTGGCCATAAAAGTAAACTCTGATTTGAACCTCCAATGGTACAGAACTTCCTACGACTCTATAATAATACTGGCTCCCTTACCCACCCCGCCACGGCCGCATGCATACCAACTCAGTACCTGTAGTGCGCGAATACGTATGCCTGTCGTCTGAATCGATAGAAATCGATCGGGGTCGGAAAAATCACGAAACTAAATATATGAGCTGAATTTATAATCAATAGCGTCTAATCAACGGCAGATTGCATAACGGCGTTAGCGTTACGAGTAGAACGCGGTAATTTTTCATCGCGTCTGTCTAGGCTTTTGTTAGTTGAATGCTTTCAAATCGTAATGTTTGTTTGAACAGAGAGCAGGCAGATAGAAGATTCAACAAGGAGAATCCCCTGGTAAATGCGTAGACCGAGGGCGAGAGGTAAGGGTCTGTGGGCGGGCCAGCGACGCTCGCTAGGGTCTCCCGTCTGCAGTAACTTTGAAACCCCTACATATGTGGCATGCCTATGCGATTGGCTTGACAGGACAATTGTTTTCAGATATGCAGCTGGATGCTGCGAACGGTGCTTGCTGCTGTGGTTCCCGAGTTCGCTGCGCTGGTGAAACCAAGAATAGTCTTTAGTATCTAGAGCACACACATATATATATATATATATATATATATAGACGGACAGAGAGAGAGAGAGTAAGGAATACATTGTAACATAAGTAAAAGGCCCTTTTAGATTCGACGTGGTAGAACAGGCAATCTAACTAAATTTTCCGGGATGACTCTCAGCCAACATTTAACGTCCACGAAACTGCTCTTGGCACTGCTTCATAAGATGGACAACCCCTTCGAAATGCAAATGTGCACCAATGGAGGATCGAACCCGTACACCTACGATTAACTCTCCTCCGATTGCAAGGGCGCACTCGAATGCACCACCAGGCGACCATAGGGCTCGAGAACAGAAACGGCTCGAACAGAACAGCCAATCTGTAACCACAGAGGCGTCGCAAACAACGACGACTTCACTCGGCGTCGTTCGATAGCTTGACGAGATAAGCGGACAATGTTACCACCTTCTCTCGTGGGTGACCTTACGCTCATGCGTTGGAAGCGACCACTTCATCGATCGAGTTTCGACCTACCGTGATTGTAATTGCCGTCGCCGTTGATGACGTTCGGTGAGACGTTACTGTTTGATGCCGCTGGTGTCGATACCGACGTTGTCCCATTTGCGAAATGACTGATGGTCACGACCGGCTGGGGCTCTTTATATGAACTTGTGAAACCGCCGCCCGGCAGGACGCGCCGGTTCGGCGGCGAGGGCCGGTCCACGTCGAGGCCCTGCATTAAGTCAGGCTTGAGAGCCTCCTCCTCTCGGGCACCTGGCACCTCCTCCCGACAGCACACCCGGTGCAGGGGCGTGATCCAGAACACGTCCTTAGCATTGACCCGCGCACCTGAATTGAACGCCAATGCCACCCGGAGGCGGAGGCGTAAGCAGCAACAAACACATGAAATGCACATTGACAACATAACACGAGGGGGGGCAAGGTGCGACAGTTAGTTTTGTGGTATTGAAATATCGCGCAGTGCAGTCGAATAAGTACATGTGCACATTTCTAGCGATATTTTCAATAATAATAATAATAATAGTTGTAGTAATAATAAGGATTATTATAATAATAATAATAATAATAGTACTGATATTGGACTCGTTGAGTAGGAGAGAAGCATGATTGCATTTCGTTACGTTACATGTTTATTACATGTTTCATGCAATTGACTGTGAGCACTGTGAGCATTGTAAGCTTAGAAAACGAACCACTCCTCAGTGCGCATGTAACGAGTATATGGGGCATGATGTTTTATAGAAGGGCTGATCACGGGAGGGGGAGGATACATACAGTACTTATAGAACAATATTTACTGCCTTTCTGCCTATGAATATATTAACGGGAAAGCTGCCCGGAGTGCTGCAGAGACGCTTCCGACAAGTTTAAACTGTTAAGTCTTTTTATAATGTATCGTTTCGTTGTGGTGCTCAACTAATCAACAGTAGCAGAACATCAGTGCTTGTGGCACAGACGGGTAACTGAGATAACATACATTTCAATAGCGAGCTGTCAAAATGCCTTCAGTTCTCGATAATTATATTCCAATTCGTATTCGACTCATTAGTCTAGTAACATGATTACAATAGGAGTTGTAGTGGTCATTACTGTTAGATCCTGGTGTTACTTTGCTAATGAAACTAATAATTCCACCTAAAACCAACTCAAACCCTTCATTGCATAATTATCTAAAATTATTCCACGTTGCTGTAGCTACTGCATTCATCACGCGACGAAGGATTTCCTCACCAGCAATCATTGATACTGTGTTTTCGACCATAAACGGAACGTGCCGGGCCGTTCCGGTAATTTCCTAATAAACAAAAAACCAAAAATAAACGCGACCAGACAAAGCCAGACGCGGCGTTGTGTGATCTTTCGAATGCTTCCTGAATCCGGGACAAGTCTCCCTCACGAAAATATCATCGCTATTGTAACATCGTATCACACTGTAGCCACGTCATCATCGTTCTGTTCTCTGGGAGATAGATAAGGCAACGTAAGAACCTGTGCGGCCGTTATTTTGCGACATACTCTCCCGGTCGCCCATGACCAACTTCTACCTTCTAGCTATCCTGATCATTCCGAAGCATCGTACGATCGAATTCAGCTTAAAGTAACAAAACTAAGATGTGATTAGAAAAAGTGTTCCCTGCTGTTGACAAGGGCCTCGGGCGAGGTAACGCGGCATATATATACATATATATATATATATGCCTAAATTGGCAAATGAATGTTTGTCCATCATTGAATGTCTAGTTTTAGGCGTAAAATCCTGTCAGACAGAGACCAACAAGGAGTAATTGCTGGAGAGACCCTACACGCGGCGATATTAGACTATACCTCGTCTATGCCTCGAAGGGCATCGGTGAGGTGTTCTTTTAAAGCGGTACGCGACGCATTTTTCTTTACTTCGCTACAGGACAAGGCTCCCCCTCAACCGCAAGTCTATGGCCTAGCAGTGAACGTCGTGTGACCTCCTGACCTGCATGGCCTGCTTGCCCTCTACCGGCATAAGCGATGCTGTGGGGATTGGGGTCTACATCAGCGTCATCAGCAAGGTCAGGAAATCGCCTTTAGGACAAATCGTACTCATGGGACCGGACCGCCAACAGGTACGTCTCGTTAAGGTTCGCATCTCAGCATCATAGAGCCTTCGAGATGCATTAGGCTTCGCGTACGCGTCTGAGCGACGGGCCAGCTCTAAAGTGATTCATCATGTATATACCGTACGTGTCAGCCAGGTAGTGTAGGCAACACTGACTGAAACAGAGACGAAAGCGACGCTGACAAAACCAAAATCCCTCCACGATGGTGATGACGATGATGATGAAGGCCCACGTCTTGCCAATCGTACATTCTAGGCTATTACAACTAGAAGGCAAGAGAAAACCTTCATGTACCTAGAAATAAAGAATAAATCTCCGCCTCACTTAGTAGCAACTAAACAAAATATGCAATATAGCATCTCCGAGCAAGCAGAGAAACGGGGTAAATGGTAAATGGTAAATGTTTATTGGTTTATTAAAGGAGCTGCAATTTTACAATGCTTGAGCTCTCTTATATGTCACACAGCGGGGCTCGAACCTGCGGCCTCTGGCTTCAAAAGATTGCCGGACTGATCCCGTACGAGGCAAACAGCCGTAGGGCCATAGTCACCGAGCGGGCGGCGTGAGGGAAGCGGAGAGAGGTTAGAGAGGATGCGTTCTTCTCGTCAGAAAGCAACAGCCGCGGCAGCAGCAGCACAACGTTCTTGCTGTTCGTCGCTTGTCAAACAGGCGGCTAACGGCAGTGCTGTGCTGCTAACGAGATGCTATTGAATAAGAGGTACATAGACCTTAGGCATATATGGGTCAGGCTGTAAATGGGTGAGTACAGGAAAACGACCTAATTGCATCCACCCCCATTTAAAATGAAACTTTTTCCGGCTAACTCTCAGCCTTAAACATTTAACGTCCACGGTAGTGCATTATTAGCATTGCTTCGTAAGACGGACCCGTTCTAAATGTAAATGTGCAACAGTGAGAATCGAAGCCGTGCACCTACGTAATGCCAGAATGGCTAAACTTCAACTCTTGGCCAAGCAACAAAATTCGAGTTTTCTCTCTTGCTAGCTCATTGCTTGGGCTCTCTTTTGATGCATGCAACTCGGACCCCCGCGCCTCGTATAAGTAACCCTTTATTTGCAAAGGACAAATAGATGAAGGGAGATCCCTGAGATCGAGGACTACGTCTGACAATCGAGCGGGTGGAGACGCAACCCTGAACCGCTTAAAATCGAACAGATCAATCGTCGAATTCGTCGCCGAATTCGTGACTAATTAACTTTTCGATCTAGTGCATCTCTCTCGCATTCGAGCGGGTGGCCGGGTTTAAAATTGAAGTTTACGAGGACAATCACGTAGTGACGTTTGGAGCCGTTTCGAAGACTGGAACATACGCTTAGTGCAGGTGGCCAAGATCCCTTTGAAAGGAAGTCATTTCTTCGACAGTGCATGATAATGGGCAGGCTACCAATGTTAATGGGGGCTGAGATTAATTACGCCGTGAGGCTACACAGATCTGCTCCTGCTCGCCGTGCGAACGGACCAGTCCTCCACGAATGAGAGAATTTGCATTTCCTTCAATGGTTATACATCATATTTACAATTTAAGTTGATCCGAAGACCATCAATCCTGAAACGAGTTACTCCCGTGGTGCGTCCCACAGGCAAAGAACGCACGAACGCGAATTTTAGGCCGGCACCTTTGAACAGAATCGCAGTGTTTCTTTCAAACCTCGAAATGACGGTCCCCAATAGAAGTCTACTGATACCGCAGCGCGGGGGAAACACCGGCCTTGTGAGCCTCGGTAAAAAAAAACTGTGGACGACAAACAAAGTTAGGTTCATTGTCCATCCACATTAAATTGCACCGCTGCTATTATTGGCTGAAATGTCGAAATTAATCGAAACACGCCGTGAACCATATTCAGTAATAATAATAATTAGCTGAATTTCAACGCTTACGTCGACAGGGAAGGAATTGGCTCAGGAATTGGCCCACCTGTGATAGATAGCACAACCACGCGCAATGCTCCGCCTGTCGCTAGCAGGCGCGTGATTAAGTGATTCACGATATAAAGTAAGAGGTCGTTCTCAACGGTAGGCTACCTTCCGGGGGGCATGTCTCATCCGAGTGGGGTTCTGTGGGGCCGACCTCCCCCGTTGGTCAGAGTGAAAGAGCAAATGTGGCGCCAGTCAGCGACAATCGATCGGTGGGTCGATAAGAAGCCTGGCCATGAGGCGGGGACCTTTTCGCAACAAAATTTAGAACTTACAACACTTTTGTATAAGCGGCTGCTACGTCACAACCATGAAATATATATATATATACATCCACGGGTTCGATTCCCGCCGTTGCGCATTTGCATTTAAGGGATTGTCCGTCTTAAGAAGCAATGTTACTTGTGTTCGTAAGGAATATCTGACGTTTGCAACCACGAATGAGCTCGAGCTCATTGCAGTCGGTACATGGTGTATCTACCTGTCTCACTATTGAATTCGTCACGAGGTTTAGCAACTTCGAAGCGTGAGGCGTAGGTGATGTTTTCGCAGAGCCTACAGAGTCGTTTGCGAAATGGCCACAAATCCCGCAACTAAAAACTGTATATGACAGTCTCGCGACTTGAACGTGTTACCACAGGAAATGTTCATCTAGAAGCGGGCGATGCCCCCATTAGTATTCGACAATGAACCGTGCTAAGCAGTACCCGGGAAACGATATTACTAATAGTATTATTATTATTATCATTAGTATTATGGCCAGCAACTCTCCCAATCTGCATAAGCAGGCCACTCGTCAAGACAGGCTCAGATATAATAATAATAATAATAATAATAATAATAATTAATAATAATAATAATAATAATAATAATAATAATAATAATAATAATAATAATAATAATAATAATAATAATAATAATTAATAATAATAATAATAATAATCAATATAAAATAATAATTCAATTAATCCAGTAATAATAGTTCCTGTTATACTTTCGGCGTTCGCCACCACCCTGCGTAATCCCATCCGAGCCAAGTCCGCACACAGAATTCCATCTATATGAATCGGTTCGCTTCGAGATATTGCCCCCAGTTCAAATTTCTGCTCGAGTTCGAAGGCGTTGATCAGTGGTCACCTTTTTGAAGTAGCATTCTCGTGATGTTGACGTTGCCGCAAAATGCCGCAGCGTGTAACAGGGTTCGCCGTTGTTCGTCATACCAATTCGGTCCATCGGGATGAGGCGATGAGCTCAGTTCGCTCTCCAACTGGCCGGGGTCGTTCAGAAATATCGACTGAACCAGCGTCGGCTGTAAACAGATAGAGGAAAGAAAAAGATGAACACTGCCGGTTAATCGAAATCTATTGTTACCGTGTCAGCTGTGGCCATTGGGTGCCGACCACTGTCACTGCGGTGATGCGATCAATCGATCTACCAGCTCGACAGTTACACCACTCTACGGCGTAGTATAGTAATAATAATAATGATAATAATAAAAAGAATAATGTCAATAATAGTCATCACATCAATTATATAGCATATAGGTATTAATGAACTCATTGGCTCAACTTCGCAAATACTGCAGAATAGAACTAGTATATAAACAAGCAGTTTATCGTGGACGTGAAATGTTGGCTGAGAGTTAGCCCGAAAACCTTACTATAAAAGCAATATAGTGATTTTTGTTTAATATGCAATAATCGAAATAGCAATAATTACCGTGGAAAATATTACAATTGTAATAACAATAATCATCATGATTATTATTATTATTATTACTATTGCCAACACAATCGTTTGTACGGTATCAACGCCCAATGCGATTCTTCATTTTTTTTTCCACTGAGCCTAATCTTACTGCGTGCCAACACCGTGCACAGACCTCACCGTGCGAATAGACCAGGTGATGATACACAGGGTACCGTTCATAGAGTAATGGATCGGGACGTCTGCACGAAGAGCCATCCATCTTCAGGCATCGCGCATAGCGGTCAATTAGCAAAATTGAATATATTCACATCGAGCAAAATTTGCGAAACGCAAAACGTGAACACATAAGCCGAGATGACGGTTTGACTTGGAAGAGAAAACGCGGACGACCGCCAACCCCTATATATTCGTTTGTGTGAAAAGTTAGCTCCTCGGCTCGGCCACACAGAGCTGACCGACAACACAGCATTGCGCGAAGCGATACTGCTCAGCTGTCTCTCTCTCTCTTTCTTTATCACTCGTTCGTCGTTCGGCGGTGTCCCTTAGTTCCTGTAGCGAGCGGGTGTTGCTGGCAAAAGCTAATATACGAAATTACTTTCTGATCAAAGGCACAACGACGGCGGGCGGACGGGCGGACAGGTCTAACGAAACGCCCAAGGCCCAATCTCACTTCGGCGAGTTAATTCGATTTACTGAAGTGGAGATATGCCTCGAATTGAAGTATTACAAAAGCCATATATATATATATATATATATATATATATATATTCATTCGAGATATAATAGAGACGTCAAATTATTTATGGAAGGAGCGTACACACAAGACTGATTCTTCAGCAACAACCGTACGCCGAACATGGACGTATTTCTCAAGCAGTACGTATAGGTGGATGGTATCAGAATAGCACAATCAACCGATCAGACAGCCTGTGATTGGCTGATGTCGATTATTTGCTGGGGACGCCTCTGGCTGCTCATCAGCTGCAAAAGCCTCAGGTGCGAGTGCTCACGCGGCTACAACGATGCGAATAGCAGTTGATCGCTCGAGCCTGATTTATCTCTTAACATTATATATATATATATATATATATATATATATATATATATATATATATATATCATAGTTTAGTCTCATCATAGCTCATCTCTCGAAGCGGCGCAATGTGTGCGCGCGACTTAGCAACTCGCGTTGTCGTACAGCGTCACTCATATCGCAACTAGACGATAGCTTCGGGGTCGATTTCTAGTGTCGTAGACGGTTGACTGATCCAGCATGGTTCAAGAAAATTCGAGCGATTTGAAGAGCATTCAGCGATCCACTTCAGCTCTAGGTCAGATGTCTGCACGGGCTCCATTTAACGAAACTGCTGCGGAACGTTACAGGTGACTCGGCTATTTCTCGTAAAAGTCTGCAGGGGCGACATTGTTTTGCTCCATTACGAAATGCGACCCTGTAGCGTAGCTTGTTACCAGAGCGAAATGGAACGCGGGATTCGATTGATATTTTGGTGACGAGAAATTGGTGAGTATCTGCTCCGCTATATTTTTCTTTTGTGTGCCAGCAGCCTCTGTGCAACTCGTTGACTGAAGCCTGAAACATGTATTTTCAACGTTTGAAACGTGTGAAAAGTTACGACACATTGCTGTTGATTGGGTGGACCAGCAATAATTGCTTGCTAAATAGGCTTGCATACTCAATCTCGTTGCATAGAAGCTTACATAATTGACTACTGACGTATATCACCTCTTCTACCATCATCGTTACTATACTAATTGTTATTCAGATAATTGACTTGGTTCCTTCCTGTTTAAGATACCACGAACCCTGCCGACTCCAACCTGCTAGTTGAGCTTAGTACATCCCAATCGGGACAGTGAATTAAAGGCTTTTGTCATCTGAACATGTGAATCTCACTCGCCGCAACGGAAGAACGCATTCGAAATTTCACTTGCTTAAACCACTGACACCTATATCTGCCGCTTGAACTAAACGCCTCGGAATGCTTTCTCCCAGTATAGTGCACCATAACGATTATTCTCCGGACGCCGACTCTCGGCTCCACGCAGTGGTCCAGCCGATTCGAACAACCAATATAATATTAGACATCCGCAATAATAATTCGCACCCTTTTCAAAGCGTTGACAACGCAGCCGTGAAAAAGCCCAATGTCAATTAGCGAGATAAGCGTTAGCTAACCTCACCCCCATTTTCCCCTCCAAAACACATGGTGAATATATAACGTTATGTTTGACCTTTCAAGCCTATAAGCGCTACAGTTTGTAAACTAACCGCTATCACTGCTATGCTTTCCCGACCACGTCCATGACAAATCGCTCTCACTGATCGGAGAGAGAGAGAAAGACGGAGGCGCGCGGTCTGGGTTGGTATATTTGCCTGTTATACCTGTGTTTGAAATCATTTTCTATCACCTCCACAAGACTCTCCTCTCTCTCTCTATCTCTCTCTCTCTCTCTCTCTCTCTCTCTATCTCTATCTCTCTCTCTCTCTCTCTCTCTCTATCCGCTTAATCGCTATGAGGGTTAATCAGTTGGTAGTTGACAAACTCCGCCTACGCTCGCGGGACCCTCCCTTGGCGTTGACTCTGCCCGCTCTATTATCGTGGGTACCTACCTCCGCTAGTGCCGAGTTCGTTTGGACGCCTGCGCGCCTCGATACGATGTCAACACGAACAACGGTGTCCAACGCAAGCTTTTTTTCCGGCTTCGCCTCTCAATCACCGTCTTTCGTTGAATTCATCCACCCCTCCACTGTCATCAGCCCCCATTCAGCTTACTTGATTCTGGTATTTTCTGGCCGACCGCTCGCACAATTGTTTGTTGTGTGTACCAAACGAGGACCAGCCCAATGTAACTAGCCAAGCTGGGCTGTGCCGGCGTAGCGTAAGCTATTCAGTATAGGCGAACGGGAAAAATCTACTGGAAGTGGTTACACATACGTACACCGGTCGATGTCTGCTGCAAACTGCGAGGCAATGGACATCATCACTAACATTGTTGCCATCTTTATTGAACTGCCTCTGTACAACGTCATCATGCGAATCTACCCACCGTCAACACGCACCGACGTACACACAACCAAAAGCGACACTAGTCACATATCCACAGCTTGGCTGTCCAGCCAGTCATGAGACGGTCGCAAATAGCAGCCCGGCATTTACAAGCGAACCTACGCCTGTCACGAACGTGTACAGTTCACCTCGAACTGTACTTGTACACCGAATTATTAATTAATTCAAATGCTAATCTAATTAATATTATGCGTCCAATCGGGACGAAGCAATGGCGGAGGGACGAATTTTGACGGGAGAGCCGAGAGTCGCCGAGCTGTGTGCAACGGCAACCGCGAGACAGCGGCGAAGCAACAAGTTGGAAGTCAGCCAGTTCTCTTGTACGATACCCTCCCCTCGGGGGCATCTTTCTCTGTGGTTAAAAGTGCTGCCGACTACCGGGACTGTTGATTCCCCCGGGCGCGTACGCTCGCCCGCCCTCCCGCCACCACGATGCGCCGACTAGTTAGACCCCCAACGCGAGCGCTTCTCGACGTTGTTGGCAGCAATTTGCTCGCGAGGAGTGAGTCTTACGTGGTCGTTCAATGGTTCAGCTGTTGGCGTCCGCTCGCGTCGGCGTTCCTCGCTGTTCGCTGTTACCACTCCACAGCAGTTGGGTGCAATAGCAACACTGCGAACTGTCAGATGGACTGGCTTGTGCTTGTCTGCCAGAACCAGTGGCGGCGGCGGCGGTGCCAGCGGAATCGGTGCTATCAGCGTAGACAGCAGTGGCAGCTAGCGACAGCGCTGCTGGGAGTGACTTTGGGAAGGACATCTTTCGGACGGGACCAAGCCCGACGACGGGTAGCAGGCCACTGGGCCCCACCATCCCCAGACCACACTTCACTCTCAATTAACATTAGCGCGGGCACGATGACGCCGGCTGAACATTCGTTTGGCGCTCAACCGACAACCGCGAGCCGCCGCAGCCGTTGGTCAACGTTTAGAGCAGCGGGAATTGTTGGCAAAGAAACGACTCAAGTCGACTATTACTACAGCAACCACCACAATTATACCATTATTGTTATTATTATTATTATTATAGTATTGGTATACTACGCCGCTATAACAGAATAGTGTTGTCTTGGCCCCTTCAATGGGCCGTGCGTAGTCCCGCGACTGTGCGAGCGACTACGTTTGTGCATGAATATATATATATATATATGTGTGTGTGTGTACATGTTCTATGACGGCACTGTCTGCGTTGAAAGTCAACGATACAAAGAGAGAAATAGACATACGAACTAATACGCAGACACAACGAGGGACGATGTTGGGAGACAGAGAGAGAGAGAGAGAGAGATACATTGAATCTTCAATGTCCTTCAGCGAAACCCGCTCTACACCGATGACACTGTGCTATTCGGTAGATATCAACGAAAATCAATTACTACCATCACGACTGCCACTACTGTGGCCGCCGCCGCCAACAGCGGCTCTACCATCACTAAGGCTAATATGACAACCACTTCAGCTTCATTACGTTGTTGTCCGACGTTGAAGCAATGACACGGCCGGGTAGCACCCATTTTTTTATTATAACGTAATAAACTCGTACTTATTCGACTGTTGCTGACACTCTTCCATGTGTCCGAGTTCGGTCGAAGGGCTATTCGCGCGTTGCGGTCAGCTAGACAATACAGTTAGGTAGGCAACAAAAACATTTCGCACATTTCGATTTCCAGCTGTACGGACGTTTGGAACCGGATTTCCAAGCTAAAAAGACGTCTTTGATGAAGATTTCGGCCGTTTCGGCGGAAAAATTAATATAATCAAATCTTTCAGGTGTTCGCATGCTCGGATCTCTCAGCTGTTGTACATCAGACGCCAGTGTCATCGGGCACCGATCTGTGCGAATGGACGAAGTCGTTGTGCATTACAGTTCGTTCGGATCTTTCTTGCCAAGTCGGAAAATAGAAGAAAGCCGGACATAAATAACCACATCGTCAACAACACGTTATAATTGCAGTCGGCGACAGACACATCTCGCATAAGAGCAACATAGACATATGTTGTATTATATATATATATATATATATATATATATATAAACACAGATACAAACGAGGCCATCGGAAAGAAGCCGGCATTCATGAAGTACGTGATCCTGTATTGATCCGCAAGATCCGCGAAGATGCACCATCAAGTGTAGCATCTCAGTGGCGAAGCATCTCATTTACGCGCGATCACTTACAAATCAGTCATAATCGGCAGCACCAGCAGCAGAGAGATATCGGTGCACCATTCCCCGGCGTAAACGTGTCACGCCGCCGCCTGTCATCAAGCGACAAAATGGACCAGCTACCGTTGGACACACCGTATCAGCTACGTTGGGGCTTGTGCTTACGGGATGGTGTATGCTTTGTGCAGCGCGCGTCGCAATCTGAAGATGGGCCAGCCATCACCGACCGCTCGCTGTGTCCGGCTCGATCGCGGTGTCGGCCAACCGTATGGCAAGCGCTCTGCCAGCCGACGGAGGAACGAAGAGACGGGGACCACGGAGTGTCAGTGTCTCTTACAGCAAACGGCGATCATCACCAACGACAAAATCACCAGCAGCAGTAGCAGCATGACAAGATGTTTGTCTTCTTCCCGTTCATATCGGCCACAGTGGCCACCTAGCCTGGCGGGAGCTGCCGACCTGAATCCAGCCAACTAACTAACTAACTGACCGAACGACCAACAAACCAATCAAGCAACGGCGTTCGGTGCTGGTTGTGGTGGACGATCCGCCTCCATGCCACAACGAATCCCTGCCCCCCCCCCCCCCCCGTTCGCCTGCGGGTATATATGCGTGTGCGTGTGTTTAGTGTCCGTCTCTCTCTCTCTCTCTCTCTCTCGAGAGAGAGAGAAAGATCGAGAAACAGATAGACTATAGTTTCCGACCGTGCCCCGTGAGCACTGCGACGAGGCTATCCGATTGTAGCGCACACAGATATAATAGTGATACCATTGAGCCCCAGAGCGATGATGCCGGTGTCGGTGGGATCCATAGTTCCACCAGCAAACGCCGAGAGCCGCAACGGACTGCGGGCAATGGCTAATTTCGGTTCCGGAACACACAAATGAAATATGGCCGGGGGGGGGTGGGGGACAGACGCCACTCGGACTGATACGCTCGGACATCGCGTCGCCACAGCGGCGACGATGGCGCCAACGCAGCAGCAATCGAATCTGCCGCCGAACCCCTTCGACCAGCGGCATCAGAATGATATTACGCGCTCAAGACCACGGCTCATAATGGATAGGTTAAGTAAGCTAAAATCTCTTCATCTTCACGTGAACGGCAGAAAATGGCCGCCGACCGATGTTTGCTGTGCGTGAATGAGGCGGACGACAGTTTGCCCCCTGGTGAGACAACGATGAATGCAGCAGCTACTCAGCCTGAGCGTGGCGTAATTGATTGATGCCACTCACCAGAAATGTCGCTTGTAGAGACGACATTCTCACGGTGATGCGCTAACGTGAAAACAAAGGATTGGTGATATTTATGATTATTAGCATGTCGCTGTTTTGCGGTATTAGTCAGATGAGAGGGTTGGGACGAGCGACGCGGCAGCGACTCAACAGCCAATGGATGCAAATATCAATGCTCAAATCCAACCGACGTCCTACGCATGGCCGCTAGACGCCACGTTTTAATTGCCTTTATATATATATATATATATACCATATATATATATATATATATATATATATATATATATATATATATATACCAAATACAATTATTACTATCGCATTCGTACAAGCTTTCAAGCGCCGCTCGATAAAGGTGTCTTTACATTGGGGCAGGGCTATACGCCTTTATGCAGCAGCAGCAGCGGCAGCTGCGGTGCGGACAGCAGAGCGCTAATGAGAGCAATTGTTTAATCAGGTGCATCAGATGAGTCAGTGAGTGGTATCAATATAGAGCGGCCAGTAAATATTTAAGTAGCGCTGGTTGGAGCTGCTGCCGTTTGTCGCTTCCGCCGGCATCTGTCGTCCGTCAGTTGTTGTTGTTGCTGTTACTGCCGCTTTGCAGACGACTGATTAGCACCTAACCTCAGCCTCTCGCCGTCAGCAGCTGAAACAGCAGCCGCCGGGCGCCCATTTGTTTGTAACGAATGGGCGTCGCCCTGGCCTGACCGACCCGCGCTCAGGGTCTACGGCGTTGCTAACGGCCGATTGATGTGCAACAATCGCCCGTAATGAAATTGAGAGAGATGACTTGTGTGCCGTTACTCGTTTGTTGACCTTTCACTCATTCACACATTCGTTGACGCCGTTGTGGCGATACTGTACTATTGCATTATTAGTCCGTGATACGTCAATATGATCGGTATCAGCCTCTGGAACATGGAACAATCAAAATTGACGGAGGGCCCAAGAGCACCGCTAGTTCCTCAGGACCTCCTCGGCATTGCTTTAAATTAAGACTGCCCATAGATGATGTGAGATAGATACGATGAGAAGGAAGATAAGATGAATGAGATAAGATAAGCAGATAATACTTTATTTGAGTAATGGGTATGTGCCCCTTTCATGTTTTGTCGATTCTGTAGCCAGGTTTTCGATCAAGTGCAAAACTCCTCCGCAGCTCGGTGACGTAGCTGGCGGCGGCAGCATACACTAACAACCCATGCAACCCATCCCATCGACACAACAACAACAAAAGGCGGAATACTTGCAAAAAAAAACTAGATCCAGGTGAGGAGTTTGTGTCCTACTGCTTGTCCGTTCATGTTTCAGGGTCCGACTCGTTCTTCGACCCCAATGGTCTCGACCCCGTTCGTCATTTGTCACGGATCATACTGCAGCTGAAACTGCTGCTATTCAGAATCAGCTACCTGCAACGTTAGGCCTGTCTAACACTTAATTGCCCCATAATGTAGCTCGTTACCTATAAGCATACGATAATCCAATAATCCCCGATGGGCTGCGACTGACAGTAATGCGCTGACTTGTCTAGAATTTCGCGCATGATTAGCTTACTGGTTGGATTTTGGCCTTACTGGTTGCGAGCCTGACCAATGGTTGGAGATCGGACTGCGCAGGGACAGTCCGGAAAAGGAAAGTTATTGCGGGTCCGTTTTTGCCCTTGTCGGCCACCCGTCGCTTCGGTCCTGGCTAAAGAAATCGTCGTTGTGTCTGCCTGCCTATGAATTGCCACTCGTGACTCACCGACGTTGACTGTCTCGTCCGACGGCCGACTCGTGACTTACTGTGACTTCCCACATAGTAACGCCCCGGTCTAGGTGGATAGCATCCTCTCTCTCTAACAGACATCCTCTTAGATTCTCGCGTCTCGCAAGGTTCGTCCGAGTTGCTGCTTTTGCAACCGTCGTCGCTGCCTCGACGGCTCCCATCATTGATTGTCCGCTATTCTTCGTCCACATCGTACAGATATATACGCGGCTGGGGGTTTTGGGTCTTCGAGATGTTTGTGGTTAATCAAGATGGGCTCGACGGCCTGCGCGGATTCCCCCTAATCCCTGAACAGGACTGTGCCCTTGTGGTCTGACCATGTTTGTGACCAGCCCGGGTAGAGTTTTGGCTGGAGAATTTTGAGGCCAGACGAAATATTACTATAGTATAATATAGACCTTGTAGGTTCCAGCAACAGTCTCTTGGACAACCGCCAATATATATATATATATATATATATATATATATATATATGTATATATATATCAATGCCCTCGACCACAATTGCGAATCATGTCATCTCGTGTATCAAACAATCATATCAAACTCATGAACACAAAAGGGTTACCAATTTCCGTGAACGTGTATATCTATGAATTCATATTAGCTGCTCACCACATGCTATCCCGCTTATACAAACAGTTTATGCTGGCTTCAGGCCAGCGAGTTAGTGTCTAATTTTGAAGCAGAGCTGAAGATACTGTCGGAGACCATCGTCTTGACGCAAACCACGGAAAATGGACCGGACTGGTAAATTCCTTGCCACCGAACATTCCATACAAATGTTCGGTGAATACTGAACTTCCGATAGTTGAATCCGGATTTCTAATCCCGGTAACCCCCTATCTGGCCCTCAACAAGCTAGCACACGTCATTCATAAGCCAATTGCAGTGGCCATCTTGCCAAAACGACATCTTCTATATATATATATATATATTCAATGATCATCCACACATAAACAGCGGCGGCGGCGACGGCAGCAGCAGACAGACAGACGAGATCGGCATTGTGCGTTTGGAGCGCGATACAGAGAGACGAGCGGCAAGCGTCGATCGGTAAACGCAGCCCCAACGGCGCCGGGACCCAAAGGACACCATCGAGAACGTTACAAAGTTGACCAACGAATCAGGAGGGATAGGCCCACCTAGACCGAACGCAGAGAAACTATTCGCTGGTCCCGTTGGGTTATCTGGTTAGTTGGTTCGTTCGCTGGCTGGCTAGAGCGCCACTACAATCGCCGGCGACCACGTGTCCCAGACGGCGGCTGCTCAGGGCGAGCAGGTTACCACCGTTCCGTTGGGGCCACTCAGTTGATCGACAGCAGGCAGGACCGGCGGAGATCGGCGAGCTATCACCATGCTGCAAACAGGTTGGCCAGATGCCCGAGATACGGGAGGGCCATTCAGACGATGCATAAACGCGTATATATATATATATATACATATATATATGTGAAGATTAGTGTAATATATAATCGATTATAGAACACGAGCATCCAGCGAACAGAGAGCATTAATTTAGCAATCAAGCGTAAAGGGGACGTATATTTGGGCGACTACAAGCACACCCCGAAATTGTATCATTATTCTACTTCAGTTCATAGATGCCAATGGCTTCATGATACTACAGCAGGGTCACAGTTGTTGTGCTTTACAGTCAAACGGCGAAGTGCAGATGGCCAGATACCAATTCGCGTTACACACAATCGCGTACGCGAAGAAAGTTGCGAATGGCGAGGCGTCAACATCCCCCATCTGGACCCGCAATCAGAAACATCAAGGGACGCGTCCGGGCGTACAGCTTTTAGTAAAAGCCCATAGCTAGTAACAGCATACTGTCTAGTGACGAAGGCATACTTGTTGCTTATTGTTTTGCTTGCGCCCACCGCTACATTGACGAGAGGGAGAAAGAGCAATATCCTTCTGTTGTGACTTATCTTCTTCTATATCTTCTCATCATTCCATCGCATAACAACGCGCAAACAACAGGCAAACAAACGAACAACTCCAGAGGTGACGGCGGTCAGAGGGGGTCGTCACGTGGCAAAAGCAGAAATGATCAATGTGCATATATATATATATATATATATATATATACCTACACAAAGATGCACATCTAAGACCGTGTCAAAACAAATAAAAACATAACAAAAAGCAGAAGAGCGACAGCGGAAACCTTTTTATTATTCTATCCGAGTTCGCTTTCTACCAGCGACGTGTATCTAGACGTCGAGCCAGCTAACCATCATAAGAGCGAGCGGCCCCCGAGCGCTATCTTGTTCCAGACGCTCAGACCAAACACACACAGACACACGCAGAGACACCTAGTATAGACTATTTGTTTTTCACAAGTATCTCTTCGCCGTGGCGGTGACGTTCGAAATGAAATTTGTCCCCTCGCCTCTCAACAGCAGCAGCAGCAACAGCAGCGGCGGCTCCCCGGTGGCCAACAAACACGAGTAGCATTCGCTCCCATTACGCGATTCGTTGCGATGGCTGTCAGCAGAAGTCAACGACGAACACGATAATCAATCGAGGATGAAGGCACCACAGAACGGAGGCAGCCGGCCGCTGTTACGCCGCAACGATACGCCACGAGTAAATAGTACCAGTTCACAGTCTTGCCTAGCCCGGCAGGGTGGGAGGTCGTTGTTGTCGTCGCCGTCGTCGCCGACCGCCGAAATCAACAGGGCCGCCATGAGATGTGCGTTACTCGCCGTTCCATGCAACGCCGTCTCGACGGTAGCGTAGTGGCTGGGACGTGGCCGTAGAAAGTGAGAGACGCGCTAGCAGCGGCGGTGGCGGCGGCAGCGGCGGCCGCCGCTCAACGGTTGACAATCGCTGCCGACTGCTCGGCTCGATAGTCTGCTCTCATGGTGATGATGCGGCTGCGGCGGCGGCGGCGGCATTGGCTGGCAGTCTGCTGCACCGATAATAGAAAACCATTACTACTACTACAACAACTGCGACTACCACGAGGTGGTAACGGCGGCGGCGGCTGCGGCGGCGGCGAATACTTCCACGGTCATAACGATGGGACAAAGACGAGATCAGCGACAGCCAATCGCTGCCGGGTCCGCTACGATTGTATTCTATATCAGCGACGCATCAGCCAAGATCAAAGAGGTCGTCCCTTAGCGACGTCTCGACGCCGCTGTCGACTCCGTCATTGCCCTTCCGAGCTTAGCGTGCCGTCCGCTCGCCCGGCATGAACGCGAGATAAATGCAAGCGGTACAACATAGGTAAGACGCGTTATGGATCAGTTAGTTGACAGTCGACATTAATACTGTGAGAGTGTGCGCGCCCCCCCTGCGTGTGTGTGTGTGTAATGGTGGTGGTAATCGAAATCTATGCAGAGGTACGCGTGGAGCATAAGCTGGTGGACGGACGGTGATCGTGTCGCCGGGGGTTCGCCGCACGCCCAGCGAAGGAAAGAGAAAGAGGAGGGTGGGTGGGTGGGGTGGTGGGGAGAGAGGGAGAGAGAGAATCAAAGAGATCGTTTCAGTAAACGCTAGGTGATCCGCGACAACGGCTGGTGGATACTAAAAGTGACGACTGTTGGTGATAACACAAAGTACGTGTTCTTGCGGCGTCTTTTCAGTGAACGTGCACTAGAGCCTTATCTCATATATATATATATATATATATATGAGACAAGGCTCCAGTGCACGTTCACTGAAAAGACTATATATATATATATATATATTATTGATGAAGCAGGTAGTCGAAAACAACAAAGAATCGAGGAGGTAAATGGTCGAATCCGCACCGGAATCATGGGATAAAATGGGAAGAGTTCTTAATGAGTGTTGCCATGAGAAACGAGAGCATGCCGAACGACGAAGTTTAAATGTTATAGCTCGGAGAAGTAATTCTATGATTTACTTAGTTTGTATGTATGTATTCTTGGCCTGGTGCTTCACGGACCGGTAGCCCTGGAGCTTGTACGTGTTAATAGAGGGCACTAGTATACTTGTGTACTCACCAGATGACTAGTACCTTTTAATAATTTTTATATATGATATATATATATATATATAAGAACTCAGCATTGTAACAACTGCAGTTCAATCAATAAACCAATGTATAAATGAATGAACGTCTGATTGTCAGAGCTGAGGAGATCTATGCTCTACGGGCGAACAGCGACGTCTTCAAAGGCTAAGAAATCGATTTGGCACATAATCTTCAAGTGGTTCACAGCTCTTGGCAGCTCCCTTGCTGTCAATCTCTCTCTCTCTCTCTCTCTCTCTCTTTTTTGCACACTCCGTTTGATAAATCGAGCGTTTCTTCACACGAATGACGATGGCGATCGTACTCGCCAGTGCGGAAACCGCAGCGAAACCATTCGAACGATTTTGTGCCGGCCGGCCGGCCGTCTCGCCCGAGCCGTAATTTAGCCCTAAAATCGTGTGCGCACCCGATCGTCGAGCGTGTAACCATGCGGGGCCAACACGGCGTAATTAACCATTCGCTCATTGGCGGCAACGTGGGTAATTGTAACCCACTTTTATAATTCACTATTGAATAATTGTAACAGACAGCTCGAGCGGTAAACGAATTCCGCATGTCCATCGGAGGGGGTCAGATGCTATATTGGTTCTAGAGGCGACAACACAAAGTTGGGTTGGGTGCGTTTACACTGAACAATGTTTTGCCGATTTACCAATAGCCTAGCTAGTTTCTCATAGTCGTTTCACAACATCTGATGTGTCGTTGCTGATGTGCGTGAAGCTTGTTCTTAATTGTTATTCATAATCACACGCCACGCAGTACGATCCGAGATTAATCGACAACCGAACCAGCCGTGGATGGTTCCAGAATTGTTGCACTTCCTCCCCTCCCGGGGGAAAGGTTGGCCAATGGCCAGCTCGATTGCGGGTGCGATCGCGAATCTGTTGTTGTCACGCAACAGAAAATTGTGACGAGCTTGTCTTATGTCGCTTTCCTGTTTACCCATTGAGTCACCCGTGGGACGTCTCTTCGACAGCTGATGATTCCGCCTCGTCGGCATCATTGTGCTTGCGCACGGTGACGACGGCAATGCCATTTTCAACACTCGACCACAGATGACCGAGCGGCGGCCGGGAGGAGAAGCAGCAAGATGCGTCGAGTTTATAACCACCATGGATCAGTTACGGCCCGCCAACGTGACGATGGTACTGCCACTGCTGCCAACGTGTACCAGCGTGCGCAAACACGACTTCGTCGCACGGAGGGGACAACATCGGATGTAACCGAGTCGGAACGTCAACTGAGGGAATTCTTGCCACAGCGCTCGCCTCTCGGAAGTCCTTTGCGCCTTTTGGCCTCGGCTATTTAGCGAATACGATACGTTGGTCACGGTTAGACCAAAAACAAAGCAGGAAGGAGGGACAACATAATTTCAATTTTGATCGGGCGATTCTCGCTCGTTCGAGCTGCTAAGTGCGAGGTTTCGCAATGACTTCATCGTGCATCTTCACGGTTGCATCTGAGCCGCGTCTGGGCCTACAGGTTGACAAGAACGAGATAGTTATGAATGCCGTAGAGATTCGTCGTTCGTACGCTACTACTATGATCCTGTTTGAGAGTTAAGTGATGACAACAGCAGCAGCAGCAGCATATGCATAAACCGCGATATATCACAGCTACCGACTGGGATCGTAGCAATACTAAGCAATACCAATAAGCCTCCCTTAAGTGGTGACTGCGACTAGAACTGAATGGCGCCCACTAGTCAAATGCAGCCGATTCAGAGCCATGAGGAGTTGGCAGTTGTCGTTTACTATATTTACTCGAGTCCCACGCGGCTGTTCGTGGCCCGTGATTCTTCAAAAAAAGAAAACAAAAATAAAGAACGATTTCGCAAACGGGCGCTTGACACAAAACATATATAATTAGGAGGGGGAGGGCGTGCATTTATGGGTAGATACCCAATTGTCCGTACAGAGCAAATCTGAATTGAGAAATTTTCTATCGGAATTTATGGTGGCCGCCACGCAACGCCATGAGAGCGCTGGCACTGACAAGTCTTCCGGTTGGAGCGTTCGCAATTTAGGGAACGCAATGATTTGGCATGGGTATCCGCCCGGGCCGTCAAGAAATATGGCTTTGAGGCCCTTTCAAGTTCGAATTGACGTTACACTCTAGCGGTCCATGTACATCCTTAGCAGTTCTGGCCACGCCGTAAAAACCCGTGCAACCTTCGTTCCCGTTAACCTAGTAAGATTTCCAGGCTGACTCACAGCCTTCAACATCTAAGGTCGACGGTAGTGCGTTCGGCTACTTGCTTCGTAAGGTCATATTGTATGCGTACTCGAACGTTATCGAATATCAGCGCAATTGCAATTGTGATTAACGGTAGCACGCATATATGTGTGTGTAAATTGGTATTGTATTTGTATTCGATTGTTCTATTCTTTATGATGAACTATCTGACAAAGGTGAGTAAATGACAATTGTTGTTGCATTGCTTCATAAGACGGACAACCCCTTCTAAAAGCGAATGTGCAACAGTGGGGGATCAGAACCCGTGACCTACGATTGTCTCCTCCGATTGAAAGGGCGCACACGAATGCGTTCGATACAGCTAAGACCAAACCCAAGCCGACCTGAGAATTCTACGTATTCCAGCGAAATTCACGCTCACGGTAAATGCTGTCCGCTAACCACGCCGGGTGTAAAAAAACCAGGCAATCCTAGGCCAAAAAAATCAACCAAAAACAAAATAATCCATTAGCACAGAGCAGCTGCAGTATCAGAAGCTCAATTTCCAAACGAACTCTGAAACTGCGCCGCATTTTGTCCACCACTTTTCTATTCTATCAACATATATCATATCATACATAATATGTCGTATTGAAACTGGACCATTGCCGTGACATGGTCAGTAGTGATTGCTGACGCTAGAGCGGCTCAAGCGGCTGGATATGATGTTCTAGCCAGCGGAGCAGCAACTTTCCATTAAAGGTACGTAGGCGGCTGACTCCCAGTGGCCAGTATCAGCTCGACAACAGATTTCAGATTCATAGATCCATCTATGCACACGACACGACGCCACAGTACATTGCCACAAACATTTATCCACATATATATATATATATATATATGTGTCTGCGTGTATATATTCCCAATTTGCGTCCTGCCATACAGACGAGCGTTGTGTATTGTCCGTTTATGTGCTCGTACAATAATAATCGTGAGGGGAGATGCCATGAACTAATTGTGTCAAGCCGAATGACCTATGAATAACTGTGTCCATATGGAAGTATGGCCGCACACGGTCGGTGTGACCGATCTGTCTAATAGCGACATATATAACAGAAATAATAATATATAATAACGCTATATATAAATGTATCTATTAACAATGGAGAGTAGACAAGGAGCGAGACGGATGGGGGGGGGGCTTAAAGAAGTAGATTTTGCACTAAACTAGGACATAAGTCTACAGTGAGAGAAGCATGAGTTCATAGTTAAACATAGAGTCCTATATAATTTAATACATCAAACATCATCAGCTCTAACTGTTTCGACCTTTTATCTGTTCTATAATAACTGAACATATATATATATATATATATATTATATATATATATATATCTGGTTTTTTCGAGCTGACCCTCAGCTGTTCCCCTATGCGACAGGCCTCAGCTCTTAACCTTTTAGGTATTACAGGACAGGTCCTTATAGTAATATATATATATATATATATATATATATATATTAGCTTTATAGTTGTGGGCCCGGCGGCTCTGTTAGACGAGTATGTCCCTGATCAGACGGTGACTGCCAGGACATGGGGTTCGAATTCTGTCTGGTCCCATTTAATCCTATTAACCAAATGAATATACGAATCCTCGTTTGTTTCACTTGAAAACTACATGTCTCCTCCCTCTCTCTCTCTCTTTCTCTCTCGATAGTTTATGCACGTACACACGTGTGTGTGTGTGCTGAGCCACGCTTTAAAGAGCGCTTTCCACCGATTCCAATTAATGCCGTTGTCGACCTATTGATAAATGACTGACCATTCAATCATTTCATCATAGACGATACGCAAACGACAACTAAACGAATCAAGCAGTCAGCCAGCCAGCGCCGTACGAACGTGTGCGTCCACCCTTCAATGATCCTCTACGAGCATTGCTTATAAGCGCTGTACTCATTCATCTACTGTCTTCACCTCTCCATCATGACGAAAGGGCTATTATGCTACCGCATAATATGGGTGAGCTCTGCTGCTGTAGTTCATCAGCCAGCAGTCGAATTGCTGCTGCGGCTCTTTTGCCGTTGTTGTTGCTTCAGCTGCTGCTGTTCACGTTAATCGCGTTGTCGGCGTGCGTTTCTTGGGACACTAAAGAACACGTCTCCTTGTGTTGGCTTGCCGCGCTGGACGCCAGGATACAGATCACCGGCAACAGAACGGCAATATCGGCGACTACCGCCTGTCGTCCATTGGCTCCCATGGCTCGCGCTTACATCGTGCGTCCCTCTGGTCAGCGAATCCCGGCGCCCACGGCCATTTCACGGTCGAGTTGTCGTCCATCGTGGTTCGCCTTGTTCGTATCGGTCTCTTTCACTCCGATCCGTAAGCTGCGTGTATGCATGTATGTACGGACACTTTTATATATAAATTATAAGGATATATATATATATATATATATATATATATATATATATATATATATATATAATACTTGTATGCTGCTTGTATTATAGTTGTGGCGTTCAGTTTTCGCTCTCGTTATGTCTGCTCTCTCTCTCTCCTCGCTCGCTCACACACGTATCTTGCACACCCTGAACGCACCGGCGCCAGAGTCCGCTGTAGCTGCTGTTGTTACTGTTGCAGAATCTGCGGAAAACTTTTGTGCAGCTTTCTGCCACGACGCACACCACTGTGACAGTGACACCGCTGTTGGACAGTGAACGAATGAGTGGACCAACACCAGCACCACCACCGCCGCCGCCGCCGACCATCAGCGATACTGAATTGGCATACCACTTCTTTCAGCTGCTGCTGCTGCTGCTGTTATTGTAGGCCGCCCAGAGACGTACATTCGTACCGTTGTTGCTGTTTGTTGTTGTTGTTGCTGCTGCCGTTGCAAACAGCCAGCGTTGATTTGACTAAAGTAATGGCTGGCAAATGGTAGTAGCTAAAACTGGTGAGGACCATCTGGAACCTTTCGACAGTACGCAGAGATAACGGGGGAAGAATCTCAACGCCACGAGAGGCTGACAGATGCGTGGAAGAAGCGGTTCAAGTTAGCTATAGACAATACCCACACAGTGAATACCTTGCTAATGTCTAATTAACGTCATATTTTTGGTCGCTCGTCAGCGCTACGGCCATGTAACTCTTTGATCTGTCCCACCGTCGCACTCCCTGGGCAAAATCGCACGCTCTTGCAATACACAGACAGACAAACAGCTGGTGGCTTTTCGGTGGCGACTTCCGTTTTTCGTAATGATCATATACACGATAGTACAGACGCTGGGGCGGCGGTAGTCATACGTCTTTTACGCGTGGTAAAGACTATTGGTCGGACGAATCAGTAAAAGATGGTGAATTGTATACTCGCAATGTACGTCAGCACCAGAACCTACGTACACACGATCTTCTAGCACGGTGAACGGGTGCTTGCTTCAATGACAACTCTGAACGCGATGATTCCGAGAGGGGTAGCACAGCCAAATAACGAGATGAAAACACAGTACGCTTCTACTCGCCACCTGATCAACCTAACGTGGCTGTTCGGTTCTTCTCTGCCCTCATGTGACGTTGTTTCAGATCTGACGAGGAGCTTCACTCAAACGATAGACTCGCAGACAACACTCTTCCTGCTGTTGGCTGCTTAGTCCACTCGTTCGAAACCTTTAATAATTATATGCTACGATTCGAGACTGCTGAGTCCCATTATATTCTCGACGTAGGTGTGTTAGCTGCGGGGAGCGCTACCCGGCGATGTAGGGTCAGTATGCCGTTGCAGCTAACGTCACCGCTATAACCACCACCATCACCACTACCATGATAGATAATGCATGTAATCCTAATTGGCACGGAGTGACGGATAAAGATCGATCACAAACACACACACACACACAGGTAGACACACCCTTCGGGGACACACATAAGGGCGTACCCGCTCACACATTCGAATGCACGAGAAATGATTTGACGCTATCTTCAGAAACTCTTGATGGAGATATCGTCCCCTCCCCCCGGTCGCGCGAATGATCCGACGTCTCGATCCGATTCGGTTCCATGTCGTCACACATCATTCCGACGATCTGTACCATTCAATTTATTATATTCTATGTGCACAAACGAATTGCGCATTTCTTCAAGAGCCATCACCCCCCCCCCCCCTTTCCAAGTCTCGCCATCGCCGATATCGCGTTCATTCCTCTCCACGCTTCGAGTGGCAGAGCATCGATTGAGATCGTCGCGTTGCGTTGTACAGGGTGTACTTCACACCGTTGCGACATCATAATCGTTCTCGTCCTCATCAACAAATCGCGCTGTCCTGGTCGTCGTTGTTGTTGCTGTTGTTGATGTTGTTGTTATTGCTGTTGTTGCTGCTATTGTTGTTGTTGCTATTGTTGTTGTTGTTGTTGACTTACGGCTCTGCAGCCACTCAGTCCGTTAGTAAAGCCGGCAGTTAGGTTCGTCAGCTGGCGGCGTCCGCAGCAGCAGCAGCAGCGGCCTCGCGCCACGCTGACGCTTGATGTCGGCGCTGAACGCTGACGACGAAGCTGTCAACAGGCGTCCGGGCGAGAAAAAAAACGAAACATCAACACCAGAACCGGAGTGGGACACTAGAAAGATTGCTGCTAAGTGCCTTGGTGCAACAACAGCAGCGGCAGCAGCAGCGAGAAATACTAAGCGCGCGAAAACGAGACTAACGCATACGCATCGTCTGCTGCAGCTGCTGCTGCTGCTGCTGCTGCTGGGGTGTGGTGGCCACCGCAGCAACGATCAGTTGCTGCTGCTGCTGCTGCAACAGCGCTATCGATCGATCCCGAGACGGGCGGTCAGACACACAGATACTAGCCACCCCCACAAGTGGCATAATTCGTTCGTCGACATTCGTTCATTCGCCTGTCATTTGGCCGCTGCGTTAGGGGGGGTCTAACGGCGGTGGACCACGAACGGAACCACCCTGAGCGCGGCGACCCAATCGGTTCGTCGCCGGCGTTAGCCACTTACACTAAACGCGAAACGCTATAGCAGTGACAGCAGCACTGAAAACGACATGGAATGAAGCGAACAACATGGTCCGCCATTAGCGTAATTATGAGCGACAAACGCCGTCGACGGCGCTCTGCTTCGCTCTGATGGGTGGCAGGGTGTGCGTGGTATACAAGTAGTGATAATACTAGCAGTAGTAATCCTAGTCGAAGCATAATTATAGCGGTACTCGATAGATTCTATGGTACCGGGGGCTGTTGCAATCTGGCACACACTCTCTCTCTGCCTCTCTCGGGATGTCCTTATCTGCGCGCAGTTCAGAATTCGGTCCGACATGAATTTTCAATCGATACAGAACGATTGATCGAGGAGTATACGAGAGAGATTTTGGTGGGTGGTGAACGTTTTGTCTTATGGGGCGAATCTCGACAGAGAGTTGAGCTGATTCCCGAACCTTCGGCCTATGACAATGAGTTACGCGCTTACTACACCAGCACAACTTTGCCGCCTAATGTTATTGCTTACTGTTGACAACAGGCTCCTAGGTCATGTTCATCGTGGAGGCTTTACGCCACCAGAGCACCAGTGTTATATAGCGGCGAAGCAGCGCCGTTTCACCCACTGTAACCCCCCTTTTTTTTAACCACTGTAACCGTTAAAGAACGAACAGCAGCGACAGCAGAGATCGCCCTCTCTTTGAAGACAATCTTTGCACGTTATCCTCGAATAGAAGCAGCTGCGACGGTTGTAACACTGCGGCAATCTCGTGGGTTCGCCACGTAGAGCGAACAATGCACGCCTAGGCTCTACGAGCAGGATGGCTGACATCCATGTCGAGCGTATTCCCCATCACGTCTCGTCTTCCTCAAAATCCAAGTTCTGCGCCGAGCACAAAGCCGCCGTCGAGTTTCAAAGATGCAAGCAGCATGCGAACCGTCAACCTACAATAACAACCAACAATAACAGCCCCCGTCGATGGAGCAGCAGTCAATCGACAAGCCGAATACATTCGGATCCCGGATTGTTGATGATTGAATATAGTTCCGATTCCCGATAGGTTCTTCAACCACCAACCAGTCTCCCCCCAAGCCCCCCATGAGATCGCGTAATACAGCTGCTCCGGCGGGCATCTACGAGTGCTTAAAACACTTGAACAACAAGTCGCGGCTGTTGCCGCTGTTGCCTGCCTTTACAATCGCTAGTTTGTTGTTGTTGTTGCTGTCGTTGTCAACATCAACAGGGTCTTCTCTCGCAGTGCGTCGCACTGCTTCTTGTGGCAGTAACATCGGCATCGTCGTCCTTGACGTCGTAAATCCTACAGTCCGTCTCGGGCCGATAACCGGGGCAGATCAGTCGTGAAGTCTCGTCTCATCATTGAAGCCTCCTGTGCGATATAAAATGGCGAGCAGCAGAATAAATAAACGAGCGAGAATCACTTGCTGCTTGATGATGATGAGGACGTCGATACTGCTTCGGTAAGACCGGTACAATGGTGGCGTACCAGTGAAATTTAATCATTGAAAATAACGACGCTGTTTCATCTGTAGACAGAACAGTTTGTCGATTGATCAGATGTTAGTCAGTCAAGTGTTGTATGTTTTCTCAGTTCAGTGTGCATATTGGTATTACGATGATCAGAATGTAGCCGACGAACGGATCGCTCTCGCCGTTAGCGAGAACGCGCGTGTAAATGCGTCACCTGGGTCACCCTTGGTTTGTAACGACAGCATTGATTGACGAGAGTTCCACTTGTGGCGAGAAGCTCATAGACAAATGCGTATTTTTAGGACGATACTAGACAATTCGCAGATTCGCAAAAATGCTCAATACTGCTCAATACATGGGACGGGTTTTGATCCAGGATAGAGTTGAATGATCCACTAACAAAACTCGTCCCTAATACCAACAGCGTATATGATATGCTGTATGAGACAAACAACCACCACCGCCACCGCCACTCTACGTCATGGGCGAGACCGTTTCGTTTGCGAGAGAGGCCACGCGCTCTGTGTTGCTCTATAGGTCACATTTCCCTCGCGCGATGTCCAAAGTCCCCCAAAGTGTATCAGTATGTACCTGCCGCCAAAGCCAACCTCTGCGACAAGTGCGCTCAATCTCGGTTACCGCGGCTGATACTGCTAGCTGATATCAGCTGAGCCCTGGCCATGACCGCCTATGCATTCATGCACGTGTGCGTGTCCTGCACACACTTGATTGACGGGCGTCCCTCCCTGCCAGCTTGGCAAGAGACTATGCAAAACGTACACGTGTTGTACAGAAGCGCTCCGAGAAAGCGGAAGGGTGGGTCGATCAAATAAGTGTCCCAATTGCCGGCACAGCAAAGGCTGAGGGGTAGGGGCGAGCAAAGACAACTGCACACACATACACACACATATATATACATCATCTCCATGTGTCCATTTGTGCTGAACACAGATCGCCCGTCACCTAGTCACGGGCAGCACGATATTATCATCCACTAGCGCCATTTGCAGCTACTGCTCTTGAGAGCTCTCTCTCTCTCTCTACCTCTCTCAGTAATGTAGCAGTGTCGAGACGCTGACACTTAATGGGGCTTTGTCTTCTAAAAACGGGGTATCGCTATCGCCGACGATAGAATACTGTCACAGCCGTGACGAGAAAGTGGCATTTCACCTGGCTCACGTTGACATCGACCGAACTAATATTAAAACGCTTATCCTCTTCATCTTTGCGCTTTGAGTTGACGAATTCATCCATCACTTGTCTATCTAACATTCATTGCCGTGTTTGCGTGCGTGCGTGTGTATGAAGATAAATCTAACGGTTTGTTAAAGTTCGCTGATACGCCAGCAGCAGCAGCAAAACTTCTAGTTGAAGAAAAAAAGCAGCCAGAAACTCAGTGCGGTGGCTTGGACGGCTGAGTCTCGGGCTGTGAAAAGCCAGAGGCCGCAGGTTCGAATCCCGTTGCATGACATACAAGAGAACTTAAGCATTGTATGCAGTTCCTTTAATAAGTCAATAAAGGTTTACCTTTATATATATCCATTGGGCACAAACAAATCGAAACTAACATATATATAATATATATATATATATATATATATATATTAGTTTCATCTGTATCGGAAACAAAAGCCTGTGACTTGACTAGCGGCACGATAATCACTGACAGTCGATTAAGAAACGTGAATGGCAATACCTATACATGGGAGAGAGGGAGGGGTAGAGGTCTGTTTACAGTAGGGCAAAACGCAAGCCTACAGTAAGGACAAAAAAATTAAAACGCTAACAAGAAAAGTAGGTCGGTTAGTATAGACGCAGCATTGGTTTCAATTGAAAATTTTGTCTTTACTAGAACCCCATTATTTCCTCATAGTTACCTTATATATTTATACACCACCCCCCACACAAACGTTTTTTTGTCCGCTGACTTTTGCTTGAGGTTACACCGTTCCAGGTCCGGGCCAGAGACTAGTAACAATTCGACTAGTTCTTCAACCAGTAAGAAGGTTGTTCATTGAATATTGTTAATCGTTCAAGCTGCATCAGTTTAATCTCGAAGCCATTTGGGCTGCTGGAGCACTCACTTTCTATATAGCCTAAGGCGCGCAGTACTTGCTGAGTGTAAAAATTATATTTAGGAGAACGGATATATATATATATATAACGATGACCGAACGCAGAGAGGACTTTTAGCACTTGTTAGTTTAAATTTCTTCAGAAGACGTACGTCTCGTCACGTCACCGAGGCTTGGATATATAAATATACCGTCTGCTAAATAAATTACTACTAAACCAGTTGCAAGATAGTCCTCTCTACGTTCGGGCAGCTCTATCCCTCCGAGTAGATCTTGCCTACCCGTTATGATTGTATTATTGGTTCAAGATCAAGTAGCGGACCTCGACTCGACTGTAGAATCGATCTTCACCACTTCAACATCTTAACCCCGCGTTGCACCACAAGCAAGCCACGGCAAACGATTTGGGCAACAACTTCAACGACGAATTCTCCTGTGATATTTCCTATCCTATATGGGGACGGGTATACAGATGCACTGCCATTTATTTGCCCCCCCCCCCGTTTATTTAATGTTGACCAACCAGTCACTGCGTTCCTCTTCATTGACCTGCACGGTCGCAGAAGAGAGCCGCTTCATCAGAGACCAAGCAACCCGTTACTAACCTCGTCGAGGATATGTTTTTCCGAGCCCCACATCTTGCAGCGTTGTCGAGCTCTCGAAGCGCCGCGGCTCGCGTCGACGATGAAGGTGACGAACGAGGTCGGAGATGGCCGCACGGCGACCGATATCGTCGTTAGCGTAATCCTTAGCTACCGTCAGCGGTAGGAGGTTCTGGCGTTTGTTGGCGACGCCGTCGTAGGCGAATTCGACGAGTTGACTCCGTCCGTCCGTTGGCGACTAACCGTCGATTTCATCAATAGCAAATGCAATATGAACAGCACGATTGGTCAGTATGCAGCGTATAGCCGACAATGATTACAGACCACGGCGGCCTGATCACCAACAGCGAACCGTGTTGTTGCACAAATCCCGGCGTGGAACGGGGCAGGAGCTCTTCGGCTGCCTGCCAGCTTCTTCCGATCTCTTCGCTTTGCTTTGAATACTCGGGAAACCACTTGGCCACTCGATGCATGCACTGAAATCACTTGCTTATTTCATCACGGTATCCCTACAATTATCATATAAGAGTACTATTTTATCACGATTGATTAATAATTACATCAGCACAATAGGTAGCAGAGCTGTAAACAACACTAGTTGGCCGAGGGGATTGTCGATGTCGACTATAGGCATGGACGAACACTCACTGGCTAAACAGAGGCGGAAGCACGCCGGAGAACTTCACAAATATAAAACAGGACACACCAACGTGCGTGTTTACGTCATGTGGGCCTTGGGGAGGCAAGGATATACCGGGGGCAATATAACCAGCCGGTAAAAACAAGGCGGACGGCGGTCAGGTTTCGTGTGTTGGCTTGCTGGCTGGCTGGCTGGGTTTTAGCGTTGGCCTCCAAACTTCGTGGGCACACCCCCCTTGGTATCACAGAAGACACTACAGGTTATGTATACGAGAGAAGAGGGGATGCAGTCGGATTGGGATGAAGTCGACGCAGAAACGTGCGAAATCTTGCAAGTACATACGTCTCGTACCTCTGCGCTTGTTCCTAGGCTGTTGTTTCGTCGAGGTGACGCGCTTATATCATCGTGTTATCCACTTCGTCTTGGCGTGATCAACGCAAACAGGGCGACCCCGCTAGTTCGCTGCACCTGTCGTCCTGCACGGGCTAAACGGATGCTGTGGGCAGCAGAGGTAGTAGTGGAGGCAACGGCACAGGCAGCTATGGCACAACAACGGTATGTCTGGATGCCGCTTGTCAATATGGCCGGACCGAGTGTGCCTCACCGAGACAAGACCGCTGATAACGGGAGCCGGAGAGCGTGATTTTTTTCTGGGCAAATTGTCGTTTCCGGCGCTATTCCCTCACTCTATCTCGCTGGTAGAGGTAGCCGCGATGGGTCGACTATTCGTGCGGATGGGGCACTTGTCCCGCGGAGGGTGACCCCGTGTTAACTTCCACGTCGGAAGTTGTTAGCTGTTGCCGGCGTTGCGAAGCAGTCGAGAGCCGGCTAGGTATCGGAATCAGGATTCCAATGGTGGAGCACAGTGGATCGCGTTGTTTCGTCATTGCATCGTACACGGTTGCAATACACACCACCACGTCGTCTACCGGTGTCTAGCACTCGCCGGACGCGTTCAGCTGGACAGCAACGTCGGACACTTCATGTTGTCAAGGCCCGCTGTCGATATACTAGAGATCTTCGAAATTCGCTCGGTGCATAACTCGACAGGAAACGCAGGCGATGACAGAGGGGGATGACACCCCTGCGAAAGCTTCCAGTGTCTAACAATCTTCTGCAAATCGTTTGTACTGCTGCCCTTGGCCCCTACTATGTACCACAGGAACTAGGAAAGGTCGCTTAGCCAAAATACGTTCGAAGTAGCGGCGAAAGCGCCGAATCAATCGCTGGCGCGATGTTTAATGGGAACTCGACGTGCGGCGGCTAAGCCACGATGATCAATCAGAGAAGAAGACGGGTCGATGCTCAATGCCGGTTACAGGGTGAATTGATGAAGCCCTTTGACCAACCATTGCAGAAATGCGACCGGGGCTGTACCGGGCCCGTGGTTCTAATGGGCGATATTAGCTGGTGCTATATCGGCTGGCTACTCGTGGTCAGCAACTGTAGACGGAGCTACTGGAGGACGTTCGACTTTAGTCTCCTCAAGCTCACATGCACAGCGATAGCACACCGGCAGGCGGAGCGCAGTAGAAACAAACAGCAAGATCCCCGGTCGACCTTAGGTTATCTCACGAACGTCTAAAAGGAGACGAACTCGGTGGAGAATGGACGTCTTTTCAGATTCTGGGCATGCGCCTGTTCCGTTGTTAATGCGATACCAACGTTGTTCAGATGATGTTCAACCGCTCCACTATGAATGCTCTATCACACGTGTGACACCGTCGGTGCAGTATGAAGGAAGATACGTATGCGTTATGTCGAGAAAGGCAAATGATACTTCCGGGATACTTCAGTGAACGCTGCTACCACACATCGAAGAGATCCAGCGTATCGGTATCAAATCGCAACCATGTACACACACACACACGCACACACACCAATAATAGCGTGTTTCCCGTTTGCTATTTTATTCAGCCTCGTCCTCTGCTTGTTTTTCACTTGACTTGACGCTCACCATCGCTGCCAGAGAGAGAGCTAGGTCCGGCTGGTGTATTCCATAAGCCTTGGGTTCACCACGGTGCAGCACGCAATGACGAACAGAGATGCACTGATACGCTGTATGGCTAACCGATGCCAGGTTTGGCCTTGCTCCTACAGGTTGCCAGCCACTTTCCCACTGTCGTAGTGGAGACGGATCGGGCCGGGCCAACTAGATCTTCTCGGTCGAAGAAGGTCTCGCCGCTAGGGCAAGTTCCGCAGCAGAGTACGAGCAGTGCACCGAGGCAAATCAATGGGACCCTCGTGCCCTCATGCCGTCCCTGCCCTACCCAATGCGTCTATTTGCCCTCACCTGAGCGACCACACGGAGCAGGCTCGTTACAGCCGTCTCGTCGCGCGCCACCACTTACTCCCTACGTAGACAGAGACTCGCGCGCTCACTCTTAGACATGATATGGTGTGCTTGCTGTCGTTGCCGGCGTTCGTTTTCGCTACGCGAGAAAGCTGCAGCGCGGAGACAACTGCAGCTCGCCAACGATTGCCGGGAAGCAAATGTGGATGTGCTCTCGGCGCCGCCGACGGTGGATTTAGCAGCAACAAATCGCACTCAGCAAAACACACACGTAGGCACGCACAGGGGTCGCCGTGGACACGAGATCCGCGTTGCTGCCAATGAGGCCAACGCAAAAATCACTAGCGAGATATTCCAGACACCGCACAGATCACATTGATGGCGACACCGGCGTCGACGGCGACGATGATAAACTAACTGGACGATTCGCGAATTCGCCGAGGGGATCGTGACGCATTGAAGGGCACACAGGGGCGGAAGCGGCGGCGACGGCGGCGACGGCACCTCTAAGTGACATGTACAGTCGCTGGCCGCTGGTGGTGATAAAGGCCGCCGGGGCAGGGATCGTACATCAAATCGATCTTCATACGCTAATCGCGATAGCAATAGTAGCAGTTTTAGCACTAGCTGCTGCGATGGACGTTCGGTGGTAGCCGTAATGCTGGCCCACGATATGAGAAAAAAAACAGCAGCAGCAGCAGCAGCAAAGGCAACAGCAACAACAATAGCAGCAGCTGGAACAATTTTACGTTTTTTTCCACATCGAGCTCGCTCGCTTGTAGCGTCGAGGCGTAGGCGATTCGGTGTGATGTTGCGATTGCCTATCGCGAGTCGTCGGATATCGGCGCTTCCCTCGGTAAATGGGCGTTCGTTCACGGACGTGGGGTGAACCTGCGAATTCACCTGCGACCAACAGCCAACACTCTCTCGTTCTCGAACGGCAAGACTATACATACACCGCGGTTATATGTCGTAGACGGTTAGACAAGACAAATACAGACAAGACCGACTGATTGATTGATTTGCTGATCGGAGGGCTCGCCGTTGAGCGAATATGTTGACGATACAGAGTTGGCCGATATACCAACGATACAGGCAGGTGATTTATCCTTCCCTATATATATATCTATATATATATATCTGTATCTCACTCGCAATACTGTGGCTAGAGCTCGCCTTGTCGCTGGCCTCCACAGCAGAACACCCACACGGTTGGCAGCTAGCTACCTGGATAGGTACGTAGGCAAAGGGAAAAATAAGAAACGAGGTTTGTCAACCTTCGCAGCGATCAATACCACCGACAGTGCTGCTCGGAGTTATACCCAAATGCTCTGGCTGGTTGCTCGGACGTTGTTGACGTTTGACGAATACCTCTCCTGAAGGCTCACTGCGTCTTTTACCGAACGTTTTAGCGTGTCGTGTGAGCTAGGTTTGTGGCTGTTGCTATCAACATTGTGCCATTGCCCTTGTTGTTATCATGCCGCTGTAGAACGGTGTTTTGATGCGACACAACGCGGTAGAATTGCTGCCAGCAGCAGCGGCGGCAGCTGCTGTTTCTCCCGTTGTGATGATCGCCGGCTGTTTGTATTTGCCGTTCGTACTACGACTGCAGGCAAATAGGACTAGCAACAACACGTACAGCAACAAGGCGAACACGTATGGCTCTTCCTGCAGAACATACAGGTCGCTACACTGTTGTTGTTGTTCTTCTTCTTATTCTTCTTGTTGATGTATTGTTGTCGCCGTCGGCAGCGGCTCCTGAATCCGGCAGTGTATTCCAGCCCGCACGCACTTTTGTCACCCCCGATCAAGCACCGACGTTGACCCCAACCAATTCTGCCGACGTTGGCGACGATCACCTGCTATCGATCGATCTCTCTCTCTCTATTCCACCATCAATCAGGTGATGATACACGGCCACAAGGCCCATCCTGCTCTCGGCGCTGCTGGCTACATTTCACACTGCACAAATCGATGAGCCCAGCCTCTAACAAGACTGCTACAACAACTACAATCACTCGGTAGATTCCCTCCTCGGCCCCCTGCTTATTTGCTTGTCTTCTTCCTCGTACACTGATCCACAAGGTGGGCAAAAGTCCCTCGGAGCGTGCTCGGCTGCGTGTTTCTGGTAGATGTACCTGTGGCCCTTGTGGTCAGCCGATCTTCCTGCTGCTGCACCTGCAGCAGCCTGTTGTTGTTCACTAGCCAGGCGATTCACAGACAACTTCAGAGGCTTCCGCACGACGGCGCAGCCTGAGAATTTGCTCGATTAGTCCAAATCGGCCAATTCAGGCCGTAATTAGCCGCTAGCTGCAGCGAGCGTTCCGTAGGTGCACTGCTGTTAACAGTTATCTATACCAGTTGCTACGGCTGCTGGCGGCTCAGTTGTGTTCCAACCGTGTTCGCGTACGCATGTGAATGTTCTGTGGGCGCTGCACCGATCTTGGTCTACGGCCCCAGCCGTGGCGGAGCCCCAACTGCTTGCTGCTCTCGTATGAGCCAACTAGTCGGTACTCCTGGGCGACTGGGTGGCTCGCACTGGATGTGTGTCTTTGTGTGTGTGTGTATGTGTGGTGCTTACTGGTGGCTACAACGGCGGCGGCTGCGGCTGCGGCGGAGACAGCACCAGTGGTCTGGCTAAGGGTGGCACTACGATCGGTGGGCAGGCACCCAGACGACAACAGCAGCTGCCACTGCTGCAAGAGCGCTATCAGCCGAGTATATATGTGTGTATGTGTGTGTGTATATATATATATATGCGTGAGTGAGCGGTGTGTCAGTCCGCCTCTGTCTATCCACTGAGATGTCGATGGGTGGCGAACGCGTTTGGGGCTCTGCCTGTCTGTGTGAGCGTGTCCGCTTTGAGTGATTGGGGGGTGAGGGGTCTATTTGTAGATATTTGCGTGTGTGTAGGTTTGACGCCGTGTATCCCTTGTCTGCCTCTCGTCTTGTTGATCTCTCCGCCGCCGCTAACTTCTGGCCCGACAACGCTAACAGCTGAGCAGCTCGACAAACGATGCGCGGAATAGACGGCACATCGGGACGCGACAGAACAGCAACGAGCGCGCACGTACATCCATAGACGCTAATATAAAAACACACCGATAGACGAACAGATGTACCCGTACACATGTATACACACACGTATATAGCGATGGATCACACAACGGAGGGGAGAGGCGCGACCAATGATCGAGATGTTGATGGCGGTGTTAGCGCTTCTGCTGTTCCGTGGTGATGTCAAGTAAAATAGTGGAATTAGTCAAGACAATATTGCCCTACTAGCCTCGCCTTGCGCGCCACCGAGGCGTTTGAAGGCAGGCCGCACAGCGAGAAATACGTACAGCCGGCGGAACTCTGTCTATATATATATATATATATATCATAGAACGGTGGAGCGACTTGATGGTTAGTGGTGTCGTACCACCGGCGATGTCAGTCTCGTGCGTGACGCTCGCGCTGTTTGCAGTCGCATCGGTGGCGTAAGGACAGCCGCCGCTGCTGCGAACTGCTGGTACGTAAACCGCATTACCATCCCGAACCATGGACAGGGTGCCTGCTGTTATTTCTATGATTGCTGTTTCCATTGCTGCCCTGCCCTCATCCGGCGTACCCTTCTATGGCTGAGGAGCTTCAATGTCATTGTATGGTATCAGCATTGATTTCCATGGACCAAGCAAGCTACTGGTACCTCTTCTAATTTCTATTTTCTTTCGCCTAAGCTGACTCTTCGCCCCAGCTGACTTTTCACCGCAGGCCTCGATAACAAAGAAGATTGCGGTAGTAGGTACCAGACGGTTTCGTAGGCGGAACAACAAGCGTTAACTAAAGTGGCAGGAACTAAGACAAATAGGTGAGAACAATACTCGTAATGATGCTCTCTCGCGGTTAGGTTCTCGAGACATGTCTGATAGGAGAAGCATTGGGGGCTCGTCAGATGCAAACGGAACTCCAAAACAAATAGTCACTCATATTCGCAATGAGAAAAACCTCGCTTTTCTCTCGGACTAGCACTAAACCATGCGATCCAATAGTTGAGTAAGGTAGGCGGCCAATCGTTGTTCAGCAGGCGGCCGTGATGGCGAGAGAGGGGCTGTGCGAAAGGCACCTGTTGCTCTATGCTGGCTGTGCAGCTTCGTGAATATGGTATAATAATCTGTCCGGGCACGAGAGAAGATTCATACGTCATCAGTTGATCAGTTTACCTATTCGAGGGTAAACGGGAGCTGGGATTCAAACCTGGGTACACTCGAATGGTTTAAGTCTTACCTACGAAGGAGGCAGACATGACAGTCGGTTGTGTTAAGTCCGCATGCGAAGAGGCGTGCATTGGGGCACACCTGTATTTGAGTCTTTTAGGTTCATTATGTCAATAAATTTCATTCTGCTTAAGATCTCTCAAGAGGTGCGTATTTCCCTTCCGTGGACGGGAAAAAGTCCTCGGCCGATGGGGGTTTACATTACGAGGGTTGTTGTCCCAGGGTTGCATTTGAGATGACTAAAGGCAGAGCTCCGCCTGAAATCTCATTCCCGCTCATACCCGTCATCAGCTGCTCTAACCGCTGTGCTACCACCTTCCGTTTTAAATGGAACTAGTAGACACACTCTCGCCTACACCCTATCCTCTAACCTGGGGCGCCCTTCCTCACGACAGTCGCTCACTCGCTTGTGTGATTAAGTTTACAAGAGAGGCTCATAAACATATAAGTTGGCCTAATTCAAATATATATATAGCGATGTAACAGTTGTAGTTCCGTCAATAAATCGCACTTTGCATTATATTCTATTGGGATACGGAGCTAATTTGTTGATGAAGTCAAGTCCTCCTCGCTAATATTTAAACCACGCAGTTGCCCCTACCCAAACGCCACTGCCTATCTGAGATGTGCAGCTTTGGAAACTGATTATCTATGCTCACAAAAAACAACCCCATCTTACGAGTCACCTTAGTCTTGTTCTTGGAATGTGACTCTCCACCCAGAAGGGAAACAAATAATTGAAAACCAACGCAGGACAATAACTCATCATGTCCCTCTCTCACGATCTCAGGCTAGACATCTTAGCTGGGGGTGGCATTGTGTCTCGTGGCCAGCAGTGAACGGCAGGTCGAGGTGAGACGCAACGGCCTCTACCGCGCGAGTACACGAGGAAATGTGTGCGAGACAGATTTCGAAATGTGTGACAGCTCTTGACAGCCAGGAGCGATCTACAGTGTTGGATTTTCTCATAGGAAACCATACAAGAATTTCTTACCTGCTTGATTTCTGTTCTTCGCTCGACGGAGCTTTCGTCAGTTGTTTTGGTCGCTCCTCGTTATCGAGTTCAATATGCCGAGTGATTTTGATCGAGCTTTAGTGGTACGACCGTCTTATGATAATCGGATTAGACGTCGCTGTTCCGTCTCCCATATTGGCGGCTGGTTTTTTCATCAGCGCGAAGGCGTACCGAAGAGTAGATATCAGTGGCGGGAAGTTGCCGAACGTCGGCCTCAATATATATTATTGAATAGTGCGCCATCGATCTGCTCGTATGACGTGTGAGTGCGACAGATATCGATCTGTGAGAGTGATTCGTCACGTCGTCGTCGACCACGTCAACGTGGTCAAGGTCGTTGGGTTTACTCGTTGTTCATTGAGAGCAACAATCGGAACCCGACAATAGAGACACATTTACGGCGCTAGCCAATGCCCTAGTCGAATTAACGTTCTAAGGATTCCGAGCCATCTGAGGAGGAGAAAGGTATACAGGTTTCTGTGCGATTCGTAAGTCCCACACACGAGTGTTGGTATGAAGCGCCCAACCCGTATGGGCATCATGTAATCCCCCCCCCCCCCCCGCCCCGCAGATGAGTTCACAGGTATCATCTGGACAACTATAAGGCTGAAGTATAAAGAATAAACTGTCCAACAGGACGAACGGTACGACGCAGAATATAATTCTAATTTCGATATGGACATATCCGCAAGAGAGCAAAATGCGATCCTGCAGAATTCACGTGTATGTGGCCAGGAATAACCTCTTGATAAGATCTCATTTCATATCCTTGTGAAATTTCGCAGTGCAATAAACACACATACTATTATCATCGAATCGATGTGGTCAACGTGGAACGTGCTGAGATTATTGTTGACCCGTTTCTTATTTGCCTCCCGCGAGCAGGATACAACTCGAGTCTTGAGCGCGATTCGCCGTATTGTATGATACCTTTGCCTGCAAAGGTTGTTGGCATCGTAGTTTGGGTGGTGGACGCTGAAGCATGACCAGCCACTCGCGAGCCGTACCACCCCGCCTGTTCGTTTCGAGAATAATGCAGAGCTTCACAGACTTGACCTAACGAATTTTTCGCGAAAATCACTCTTATATCCAGCTCGGCGTTAGACTGATACTCCGGCTATTGTACATTGCGTCGAGGTTTAGCGTTCACCGATCCTAACGCGAGCGGTCGAGTTGATCGATGATGTGAGATTGATCCATTGAAATGTGCTGTCGTTAGTCGTTGATGTATATATATATATATATATATATATATATGCCTTAGGCGAGCAGCAGCTTGTGACTGATCGAGTACGCGGCTCCGGAGCCGCGACGCGAGAGTTCGCGCTCGTTTTTGCAACAGTCTCCGCTAAGTTGGATCGACGTCGATCGGCCGCGGGCAAGGCGATTGAGGGCGATATCTCATCTACTAGGCTATTGGAAATATTGTATTAAAAACAAAAATGAGTAAAACTTAAGTCGTTTTTGTTCGCTATTCATCGTTTGCTTCAAGACGTTCTCTGTTTTTTTTTCTTTTTTCTACGAAGTTCAAACGAGTTGCGTTTGCACGGCTCACCTTTGTGTCTATGCAATTTTGCAAAAATCTCAACTGAACTGCATATGAACGCTGGCCATTTCCGCGACCGCGCGTAGTCAGATCGAGCATTCGACGACCGTTTGACTAAACCCATTCAGCAGTCCGTAGGTGGAAGAGGAAGGGTACAGGCTGTACTCTGCGGCTTGTTGTGTGGCAGGCCTCTCTACTGGCCGGCTGACTGGCTGTTCGGTGGCAACGGCGTCGGCAGCCTCCCTCGGCTGCTCCCTGAGCCGCCGCTGACACGATCGTCCGTCTTTAGATTCAATCAGAGAGCAGCAGCAGCAGCAGCAGCAGCACTTAAGGCGCAGGACAGCTACCGCAGCCGAGATGCCACACCAAGCTGCTTAGCGCACGGCGGCATGTCGATGTCGCTCACCGGATGGGGTATGCACAATGGCTCACCGACTCGTTGGGCAGGTCCAGAGGGCCTGTCCTCCAGCTGCTACTGCCCGCAGCGCGCTGCACCTAGTACGTTTGGTCTTCGCGCCCGAAAGCAGAATAGAGCAGACCCGACCCGCTGGCTAGTGGCCTGGCCTACGCCGGTAGGTCAGTTTGTCAGCCTCTCCTGACGATGGCATTGGCGGTTGTGGTGGTGGTGGTAGTGATGGTTGTAGGGAGTATTCTGCCAGCTAACCGAACAAGCTTCGGCTTACGCGGGACTTATGGCATATGGGGAGCGATCGCACCGGAGAGACCTTTGAAGATGAATTGTGGCTGGCAAACGAACTGAAAGAGGCAAAGCATCATTTGACTTATGTCGACAAGAACAAACACAGCGACGTCAACAGCAGCAACCTCCACTACCACTGGTACTGCAGCGATTGCTGCTGCTGCTGCTCTAGCTGCTAAGCTGCCCTGTTATAACGAGGAATTAGTGCTAAATCTGACACCCGGCTAGAGGCAGGGCTCGCATCAGTCAAAGAGCTGTGGCTGATGCCATAATATGCTGATACGATAGACGGTATCTGCATCGCCTGAGAGAGAGAGAGCGCTTACAAGCGCACAGTACTGAGAGGCGATTTAGCAGTCGTAAGCCGAGGTATGGCATCGTATGTTCTACATTGTATGAGTGTATCAGTTCATCACGAGATCAGAGACGCGAGGTCTCCGTCCCTTCAGGCGTTTCGATAGAAAAGCGAACTGTCAACTGCGCTGAGGTGTAGATGAGCTCTCGATCTGATATTATCTCTGTGTCCACGAAACGAAGTAATTATAAGGCGATAATGAATCAGCCTCGTAAGTACGATACGGCCAAGGAGAATTGCACGTCGCTGCCGGTATCGGACTTTGAATGTACTCTCTCAATATAAGATAGTGAGTGGTAATATTTAAAAGAGGTGTGTTGGCGTGCACTACCATGCCAACAAACCCACTTAAAAAAAAAAAAAAAATTTAGCGTTTGTTGCATTTGAAGACAGAAGCTATAGTGTTGTCTGAGTTGACCCAGTCGTAACAGAGTTCGTAATCCAATTCGACCAGCTAGACCTTGTTGTTGTGTGTATATAGACATGTAGTCTACGTTGTTGTTGAAGAGAATTTCCTCATCTTTAAACAAAGTACATGTGGTTTTTCATTCAAATTATAAATAATATAATCTTTGTTTAAAACGAAGTTTAAAAGATGAACGTCACAGGCTTACACGAAAGGCATTCGCCGGGTGTAATCCCTATCTGGATTATGTTATTAACAGATACCATTTTTTTTATCACTTTCTTAATTTTCGAACTAGCTAAGGTCTGTGAATTTATAACAGTTGACCAGAGCATGTTCTGTGGCATGCTTGCCTTCGTACGTGTCTTTGGCATTTTCGCTGACAAATGAACAATTGAACACGACCAGCCTAAGGTCGCATTGTTAACTCGAGCGCAACGGCAAAACAAACGCTTAGACCTATAGGGTTCACTGCGCAGGGTTGCTTGGAGTCTTCAGCGTCGAGCAGGGGAAGACGCACCTGTCTGATAGGTCATACCAAGCTCTATGGTCCATCCTCAACTGGGACTCAATGATTTTTTTAACACGTAATCTGAGTTCTTCGTACCAGCTCATTGAACAATTACGTTACGCATGTGAACATACCATTGCCGCTCACGCCCGTCATAGGTTCGGAATCCGTCCGTTCTTGGCCATAGGTGATGTTGCCTATTGCAAGGAGGGGGAGATAGTCATTAGTGTTGCGCAAAGGTAAAGATGAAGCGTTATATTGGTTTATTAAAGGAGCTGCAGTTTTACAATGCTTAAGCTCTCTTCTATGTCACGCGTGGTTCAGCTCATCGTTGCCAATCCCTTACGAAAATCCAGGTTCTCACCTTTGTCATCATAACCAGTTATCCTTGACATGCCTTTAACGGTGGCCACCTTTCGAAAGCAAACGCGATGCACTGTGATTATTTATTTTGGCGTTCTTGTCAGCGTTAGCGTGATGGTAGATGGAATTATGATTTTTAGAGAGCAGGGCTGACCGAATCACAGTTGAACTCAATCGAGATTGAAAAATTACTTTGACACTCTTAATTATCGGATGTTGTGGCGTGCGAATATTACAGCCTGCTCTTGAACGTTTCGTAATTATATATAAATATATATATTATCTAAGTGAGTTACTTAGCGTTTAGCGCGTAATATGCCTTCTCGTTGGCGGCTTTAACTAAAATCAGTGTTGTATTCGAAAAGGAATAATGGCAACAAACATTGCTGTGTTCAGTAAAAACATATACTTTGCTCTATGAGATCGGCACGTAATTACACTCAACTTATTACAAATTATTGTAATTAAAAAAGAACTAGCCTATAGCCCACTGAGCTGTGGGCACCGCAGTGAATGCAATAATCACCTGAAAAATGACTGTGCCAAAGAAATAAAACACTAAATGCCAAGTTGTTATAGCAGAGGTAAACAACGTTTATTTAACCATAGTAATACACATCGGATGAATAGACACACAGCCTCTATACACGATTGTTGTTGACAAATGTTTTTTTTAGGTAGAACTGTACATTCCTTAATTAGATATTTGCGTCTTTTTTATTTGCGTTGCACAACGAGCAGCTTTCTTCCCTCGTTCACAGCTTAACCCCATTCTATATATGTATATATCTGTATATACAAAACACAATAAACTTAGTTCTACATGTTTTGCTTTGTTTGCCTTAAGGGAACAGCGACTACGGCGGTTAATCAACCGGTCAACCAACCAGACTAATATATATATATACGCAGCTTATGTGTGCAACAATCCAAGTATCCTAGATCTACCTAATACAAGTATATACAGCATGCAGTTGAGAAGCATCGGCAGAGCTTCCCCACAACAGACAATTAGACGACTAATAATTTGAGCAGCAGCTGCAGTAGCAGCAGCAGCAGCGGCAGGCGCGTTTCAACTGATTGGTACACAAGCTAGACGAATCGTTTCTTTTTGAGTATCGGCGGGAGATTCGACGCGAGCTGGTTTCCGCTAATTTCGCACACGGCAATCGCATCGTGGTGACGCCAAAGTCTCACCGCGTTGAAAAAGTCCGGACTAACCGTGACGCCCTGTTTGCAGTCGGCCGGCAACAGTGATTTCTTCGCTAAGCACACCTTCGCCTCGAAGCCTAGCAGAACATCGCCGTTTGACGGTGCCAGCACAATGTCACGAACACCGTCCGACGTCAGCATACCCTTACGGATCTGCGAGACCCTCGCTTCGAAGCTTCGATCCTTGAGGCAGCTCTCGCTCCACGCTGCATACTTTTCCGCCTTCGTGCAGAACTCGTAGAAGATCAAATCGTCATAGCAAACGTAGAGTCGATCGTTCTCGAAGTGCATCGCCAGCGGAACCGCCGACGCCTGCTTCGGCAGGCTGCACTTCAGCCTGAGGTCGTGATCGTACAGGGTGACACCGCCCAGCGAGTCGCCGAACGCAACGAGCTGCGGCCCGGCGGCACTGCACGTCACGGGTGCTCCAGTTAGGCGCGCTTTTGTATCCATCGTCTCTTCAGCGACGTTCGCCAACATCAGGCGGCCATCCTGCAGAGCGACGAACAGCCGTCGACCGGACGGACTCAGCGTGAGGCTTTGCACAGTGGCCTCGTCGTCCAGCGGCAGCTCGTTCGAGTAGATCTTCTCGCAGCCCTCAAGCCGATTGTCGAGAGATAACGACAGCTTGTAGATCATCACTCTTGTGGCAGTCGCCACCGCGAACGACGTTCGGCAAATGTGCACAACGCGGAAGGGAAAACTTGGTGATGACTTGAGCTTGATGAGCAGCTTGAGCTTCTCGCCGTCCTGTGTTGTCCACAGCTCGACGTGGGTGCCGTAATTGAACAGCAGCAGATTGTCGTGGCATTGAACGTTCCGCGAAAAGCTCGGGGGCAGTATGCGTTGAAAGTGTTTGTTCGGCGATGCAAGATGAACGACTCCCAGCTGAGCGTCGATGCCAGCCGAGAACAGGCGATCGTCCTGACGCCAGAGAGCCCGGATGTCGTGTGTGTGCGTCTGGGTGATCTTCTCATGCAACCAACGACCCTCGCTAAGGTACAAACGAAAAATCACCGGATCGACCTGAGCAAGCAAACAGACCAAATACACAATTGAGAGGAGTCACACACGATGCCATGCTCAATTCGATCTCTGGCCAGTTGTGGGGTCCGTGTCGGCATAGTGCCTATGTAATAGTTAACGTACTGGAGGTGTCGAATCGTTCTCTCTATTTGTGACGTCCCAATACACAAAGTCACGTAGAGCAAGCTACCGTCCAACGGGCTTCGGAAACGTGTTTACCATACGCTATATTTCCTACACACTTTCGGGCGTACATGCACCCAGCGTGCAAAGGACTTACCCCAGCGGCAAAGATCTCACCGTCGTGCGCGTGCAAGATCAGCACATCGGACGCGTGCAGCTTCAGCGTCTGGATCTGACTGCCCGTGTGAGTGTCCCAGAAGATGATCCGTCCACACGAGTCGCCCGACACCACCGTGCGGCCGTCTTCGACAACGGCGACACTGAATACGAGGGCGGCATCTTTGCGGTGGACCCGCGATAGTGTCATGCTCTCGATAGCACGCTCCTTTGCGACGTCCCAAATTTTCAGCGAGTCCAGGGAGCCCGTGACGAGTTTCTCCTCGCAGGGGAACCAGTGACACGAGAGAATGCGGCCTGTATGAACAAAATTTCATCCTCCAGTTAGCTCTAGACGCCAGACCCAATTCGTTCTTACACAGATACAAATCCACATCAAGCGTACGATGTAGATGAGCCTAAATACCAAGCGTTGGGTCTTCAGATGATCGACATGGATTGCCTCTGTTCTCCAAAGATTGCCCAGCGTGATGTGGGATAGCATCATTCTCTCTCTCTCTCTCCCTCAGAAAAAAATACTCGAGCATCAAAGAAATTAACACTTACCAACAATCTTCTGCTGAAGTCTCCTCGTCGATACCATCACATGTTGCGTTGTGTCAATGATATGCACGTACCCATCTTCCGATCCTGCGGCAAGCTTTTTACCGGATGGCGACGCTGTTAGACACCAGACGGGAGATCCAGAAATGACTAAATGTTCCTCCACCTTGCCCTTGGAATTATATCTGGAAGAGTGAAAATATTCAGCAGCAAAAAAGTTACATTTTCCGTCATCTCCAGCTCAGCTGTGGTCATAGTTCATAGTCATAGTTTCGTTCAAATACAATCCGCTAATTAGACACAGCAATGCGTGTCATTTAGCTGTTATCGTCTAGAGCTAATTGGACTATAAAGCAAATTTGCAAATCAAAATTACAAATGTAAACGAGCGAAATTCGAAACAATTGTGCATATTATGACGATTGTCGCCCAACGAAAACGTTAGCTACGTATATTTTGTAGCGTGAACCTGCGACTAGCCAACAATCGATTTAGCTGAGTAGAAGATAAGCCGGTAAACAATGTGGTGTTATGTCAAGGCATAATGTGCTTCTATGCTTATCTCTGTGTCGAGTCCTGTCAACCGTTGATTGGCTCCCTATAATAACAATAATAATAATAAAAATAATCTGTATCGTGTTCTGGTTGTTAAGTAAACGCATGCGACGTATACTAATGACGATATACTATTTAAGTACTATTTAAGTAAACAGACTAATTATAGTGCCGGCCCTTTTAGCTATTATTGTCCAGAGTTCGGGCTGCTATATACATTCGTATTTGTGACCACCATTAAAAACTAGGTTCTTTTTTTTTGTTAGGGGAGGACATTTTCCTCGCAACGCATTAGAAATGAGGGCCTACTTAACGCTGACCTGATAATTCTACCGTCGATGCCCGTCGAGAATAGTGTCAACTGTTTTTCCTCGTGAATGCTTTCGGCGAACGCGAGCGCTTCAACACACTTGAACGGTGAGTCGAATTGAGCTATGCAGAAGAGAGAGTTGCGTGTCGACCAAAGCTCGATCGAGCCATCATCTCGGCCGATGGCAATTTTTCCCGGTGCACCAGTCATGCATTTGGCCGCTACCGGGCTCGGGTTGTAGATCCGAACGCGGTGCAACATGTTTCAGCTTGTGAGATCGCTTACACGCACGCACGGAAGCACACGCACACACGCCCACAGTGAGAGGTATCACGAGAGAATAAGACGCGTACCAGCTAATTAACAACGCCGCTCACTATAGCATTCTCAATGTACAAACAACGATACACGTGAGACGTCAAGAGGCAGCGAAAGTGTACCCCTCTGCTGGAACTGCTGGAACATGTGCAACTGAGCGTTTCCGATAACATAAAGCGCCGCGTGCTCCCCGCCGAGAAACACACACACACACACAGTCATCCACCACGAGCAAAACAAAAAAAATGAGACGAGTCTTGTCTAATCAGTAAATCCGCTATTGGTTTACACTCACTCAGACACTGACGTACTGACCTCTACGGACTGAGCTTGAACACGAAACGAGGTTCATTTGCATGAGGGCAGTTAAATTAAACCTCTGACGTTCGTGCGTATATATAAATTAATTAAATCATAGATCGACAGGATAGCGCGGCCGCCTGTTCGAAGGTATACATATATATATAAATAATATATATATATTTATCGAATACAATTCGTGGTCACAGCCGAGAAACACGTGCGCCGCTCGACAGCAGCGCCAATCGCTAACACGCGATATATATATATATATAAAGACAGGTCATGCTCGCAGCTGCCCTCTCCCACTGACAATGGCGCCGTAAATAAAGCGCTAATGCTGCGGAGCGAACTGATTGCAGTCGTCCAGCGGCTAATGCTATGGAACGAGGCCGCGCATCTCGCCAGTACAATCTCGCCATCATAGACAAATCGGATCGTGATACTGTAACAGATCCAAATCATGTGCCAATGTCCAGTGTCTTAGTGGGTTTTGTCTCGTACAGTACGAGAACAATACCTTCGTGCTGAAGTGTGCTGCTGGCGTCTTCTCTCCATACGGCATTTTCGCCTTAACTTCATCGAAGAAACGATAATGCGGATACAAACGAGTGGGCGCTGACTAGTAAGGTAAGGGTGAAGATTTATTCGTTTATTAAAGTGCAATTTTACAATGGTGGCAACAATATTCCACAATGTTTGTCAAGAGGAAATTTAAACGCTCCTCTAGCACATCCATAGTTCAGAAGAATATACAATCAATGAAACGCTTCTCAGAAATCGACCACTTTGACTGAATGAACCGCTGTTCTCGTCCGGTATTGCCGACGAATTATTAGTACAGTTATTGTCATCATTCATGGTGGTGGCCAACGGCAACAACGTCGCATTGTTTTTGTTGTCTGTCGCCCGCCGTCCCATGTACATATATATCGCCGAACGACTCTCGCGTTGTTGCTGTCAACCATTGCTGACAACCGTTTAGCCTACCGATCGTCGCCGTGTGTCTCGGCATCTGACACGGCAGCGAGAAGAGGGAACCGAACTACTTTTTTTTTTGCACAGAGGTTAAAGGCAAACCTTGCAAAAGCACCACTCTTCACATCTAGGCTATTCGAGTGCTTGTGTCTTGATTCTTACTGACTAAACCTCCAACCGATTTGTGGCTTGGGACATCGTTCAGCACTTATCCATGAGGAATTACTTTGAACATCGCTACCACTTAGTCAGTCGCCTCGTAGTTTCCAGCCGCGGCACCGGCAGCAACAGCCGCCGCTATGGTTATGACTCAATATCCATAGCTGTCTGTCTCTTTTTAGCGGGCGGCTGCCAGCAGATTCTTTTGCGTGCGTTAGCAGACGATCCCAGCGATTCCGGCCGCTGACGAATATCATTGCTGCTGGCTCCAGTGCCTGTTTTTGCTGGGCACCGACAACGCGCCAGCAATAGATGTTTGCTGCTGCTGGTGGTGCCGCTGGTATTGGTATCGAGGTTGCTGCTTCATCTGGCTTTGTTGTTGTATTGTTGTTTGCACTTCGTCTGCTATAGCGGCGGCTGCTGCTGCTACGATTGCTGTTGGTGTGCCCACCGTCTACCGACACCTCGGCTACAACCGTGCTCAGTATTCGTTGCTGGCTGGCGCTGTGGAGGTGGTGTGTGCGTTGATGATCGGTCACAGTAGCTTGGCTATGGTGGTGCCAACCCGGACGGTGTGAGCCGTGTAGCGCTATCATAACACGCTGTTCGTCGATCCTTCCTACTGTTGGGAAAATAGAAATCGCCGACAGTCGAACCTGCCGAGCCCAACCCCCGTAGCTCGTGTCCGATTCAATCTGCACGCGTTCAGCAACGATAATCGGAACGCTACGTACCGGGAGGTAACGGCAAGAGTCTCAGCTCACAGGATTCGTTTTTGTGGTGCTTCACTCGGATTGTCACCATCAGCAACAACATTAGTAATAGTGTTGTTGTTGCTGCTGTCGTTGTTGTAATTATTGTTCCCCTTTGTAAACGAAAACAACAGTATTCAGTAATACATTAATAGTAACCTATACGACTATAGTTCAGCAGAATAACTCGGCCCTGGTAGCACTCAAAGGACAATTTATCGGCGAAAACATCACCGCCGTCCGTCTGTCTGTCTGTTGATTCGTTTGAGCGACTCGACAGTAAGGACTTCATCGTGGGTCCAACGCTCGCTGCTGCTGCAACCGCTGCTGCTGTTCTTGCGCCATTGTGAACTTGAACCTGAAGCCATTGGAATTATTACGTGATTCTGTCGCCAGCGGACCCCCCTCCCCCCTCCCTGCCATCGTCGATTGCTGGCCAAACTATCAAGACGGTGATGTGATCTCCACGTCTTCCAAGAGTGGAGAATCGGGGCGGAAACCGCTCACACTCCTGCTGGCCCATACTTCGATTCAGCACTCATTTACTGTGTCGCCTCCGAAGGATTGTCCATTGTTCGTGCCGTGCTGCCATTGCCGACTACTTGTCGACGTTGTTAGATTTGTCAATCCGCAATCGCTACCGGACTGCTCGGGCCTGCCCAGCTCGATATCCAGCTAATCTCTCTCACCCTCACGTCGTCTCGGACGTTTGTCGAGAACAACAACATCGAGAGTTGCAATTGTCATTCGTGCCTGCCGTTGCGGCGTACCCATCGAAGCGATTCGAAATCGAGGTAGTCGGCCTGACGATAGACGGTGAGTAAGTAGGTGTAGAATATTGTTGATGCTGTTTGGTTTCTGCCTGCCGGGCCTTTGCATTCGCACGCTACACACGTTCAGTAGCTGAGCTCCGTACAGTGCTGTTGAACGGCGCACCGTGGATCGCCGTGGAGGCTAAACGAGGACGAGCGAGCGATACCGAGCAGCGGCTGAAGGAACAAGAAGATGTTGATTGCTCAAAATGATAACATAATGGAATTACAGTGACTTGCATTTGGTCATCTATATATCTTTGTCTCTGTCTCTCTCTCGCCATCACTCTCGCGAAATTCGTTCGATTGTCGTTAAATGGAGCTAACGTACGGGTGATTTAGGTAATAAGGCAACTAGGGCAGTTGGTCCGTTGAAGGCAAGCTTAGTTCGCGAACACACTCAGATCAGTGAGTCGTTTATTGAGCTATTTCAAAAGTGGAGCACAATCAAGTACGAGCATGTCAATATCTTCTAGTCTAGTTAGCTACTCGGCGCGAGCGTGTGCTTTTTTTTTATTCCAGTACCTACAATGATAATTGTTTTAATTATGACAGCTTTTGCAAGATTGTAAGGAATTGTTTCGATGTCAACCGGCTTATCAATCATTCCTCATTCATGTACGAATACGATAGCATGTGAAAAAATGAAATCTTTGTATAATAATAATAATAATTATTATAATAGTAAAATAATAATCGTGCTGTTGAGAAATTATTACTAAACAAATAATCTACTAAGCGCATTGGGAGTATGAGGTAGCGAAACCTGCCTTGAAGCGTTTTCCCTTGGCAAAGCATTGATCCCGCTTGTTTGTGTGGGAGGGATGTTGGAGAGGCGAACTCCGTGGAATTGGTAGATGCGATCGTAAACAGCACAAGTTACGCTCTGGTCGATATCTACCCGTGTCACTGGAAGATTGCAGCAGATATTCAGCTGTTTATGTGTGTATGCAACGGTGGCATGACGCATAGCTGTGAGAACATCAATGGGCTCGTCAACACGCGAAACTAATACGATAACAATATTTATCATATCACTGATAAAATGCTGCACTCACTCCTTACACGGGACAATACTGCTCGGGTGGCGGCTCACTATTCCGCATTTCTACACAAACAGATAGCTCAACTCAGCCCCGTTATTTAATCCTTGTATTGATCTGTGTTGTCCATCAACTTCTTTATTTTTATTTTTTTTTTTGTTTTCAGGTTAACATCTGAAGGAAACGTTGGCACCGGTCACCGGCACGGCTCGCTGTCAGTGAAGCGGGCTTTCACGCTGTTGTGTGGCGCCGGGAGGAAGGTTAACCAAACAATCACAATGTCGTCGCAGAAAAACGACGATGTCACGAAGTCCGGCCGTTTGGGCGTTTATAAAAACAAGGGAAAGGACACAGAGGAGATGCGCCGTCGACGCAATGAGGTGACAGTTGAACTCCGTAAAAATAAACGTGACGAGTCTCTGTTGAAGCGGCGCAATGTGCCAGAAATGCTGCGCGGAGCCAGCGAGGACGATGATAACGATGAGACGGGGGCGCTCGGCCCCGATGGCGTGGACCCGACCAAACGTCTCGAAGCGATTGTCGCCGACGCGCGCTCCTCCGATCCGAACATTCAGCTGGGTGCGGTTCAGGCGGCAAGGAAGCTCCTATCGTCCGACAAGAATCCGCCCATCGACGAACTGATCCGCACCGGAGTCCTTCCCATTCTTGTGCATTGCCTTAGCCAGTCCGAGCAGCCGACCCTGCAATTCGAGGCAGCCTGGGCCCTAACGAATATCGCCTCCGGGACCTCTGAGCAGACTCGTGCCGTCGTCGAAGTTGGCGCTGTACCACTGTTCCTCGAACTGCTGAAGAGCCCGCACGGCAACGTCTGTGAACAGGCAGTGTGGGCACTGGGGAACATCATCGGTGATGGACCCCAACTGCGTGACTACTGCATTACGTTAGGTGTTGTACAGCCTCTGCTACGGTTCATCAGCGCCGAGACGTCGCTTTCATTTCTGAGGAACGTCACCTGGGTGCTGGTAAATCTCTGCCGGAACAAGGACCCGCCACCACCAATGGCCACTGTACTCGAGCTATTGCCAGCGATTGCTATGCTCATTCATCACTTGGATACGAGCATCATTGTTGACACCGTGTGGGCCATTTCGTATTTGACAGACGCTGGTAATGATATCATTCAGATGGTCCTCGACTGCGGCCTGGTTCAGAATCTGGTTCCGCACCTCGCCCACAAAGATGTCAAAGTTCAGACGGCAGCATTGCGCGCGATTGGCAATATCGCCACTGGGACCGACGAGCAGACACAGGTCCTGCTTAATGCCGGTGCCCTCAACTACTTTCATGATCTACTCAAACACCCGAAGGAGAAGATCAACAAGGAGGCCGTCTGGTTCCTATCGAACATTACCGCCGGTAACCAGCACCAGGTGCAGGCCGTTCTAGACATGGGCCTCCTGCCATTGATTCTACATCATCTCTCAGCTGGTGAATTCCTAACTCAGAAGGAGGCTGCGTGGGCGGTATCAAATCTAACTATCTCCGGCTCACGAGAGCAGATCGAATCGCTGATCGAGCACGGAGTCATACCGCCGCTGTGTAATCTACTCTCGCTTAGTGACCCGCAAGTCGTGCAGGTCGTCCTCGACGCGTTGACCAACCTGCTCCGTTTGGGCAGGCAGCCAAATGGTGGCGAACCAAAGTACCCACCGGTTGTCTTCCAAATTGAGGAGTGTGGCGGCCTCGATATGATTGAAGAGTTGCAGAATTCGCTCAACGAGGACATCTACAAGTTGGCGTACGACATTATCGACCAGTACTTCTCGGATGAGGCGGACGAGGATCAGAATCTAATGCCCGAAGCAGGACAGGAGGGCTTCCAGTTCGAACCGAACACGAATATGCCTCAGCAAGGCTTCCAATTCTAGCTGGCAGTGGCAACCCGCTCCTGCCCCAGTTAGCGCCGTCGACATTAGGCTGAAATAATTATTATTATTATTATTCATTCCTCTACATTTTGGGCTTGATACATATTTCGAGCTGTCACAGCTGATGACTGGGAATGGGGTCCCATGGGGCGGGGGTTCGCAGAATGATCCCCTGTACACGTACAACCTCCCCTGAGCCATAAAAAAAGCCAGTGCACGCGCAACTCAATGACACAGCAGCAGCAGCAGCAATAGCTGCCAGACACACGAGCAATCCGTTTCCCATTAGAGTGCACGATTGCCCATTAGAGTGCACGCAGAATATGTTATGACAGAGAATGGACCAGTAAGGTAGGACCCGCAAGGCGACCTCTGTTCGATGCTGGATTCTGATCGAGTGGCTTTCAAAGAGAGAGAGAGAGAGAGAGGACGCGACGTGGTAAGAGAGAAGACCTTTCCGATCAACCCCCTCCCTGGCCAACGTCGAGTACCGTGGTAGATTTCAAGGTCCCTACTGAAGGATGAGACAGTGCAACTGTTGATCAGTTGGATAAAATAACGTTGGGGGATGGTGGGAATCGTCTTTGGCAAAGTTGGATACCGGTCCGAGTATAAGTGGATCGTTTCATCCTGGCTTAGATATGTACATTATTTGACGTTGAAATTTCGATATGCTTTTCTCCTCGTTTTTCGCACCCCGAACACAATCCCGTTGCGGTTGGCCTCACGAGGCGCGACACTCATCGGGGTACCTCACACAAAAAGCAATCATGAATCGGCGTGGGGCAATATTAGAGTTGTCTCGATCGCCCAAGTGAATATTCGGCCCCAAACGTACCAGGTGCTACTAAATGCAGCTTTAGTAGAAATTCAAAAATTCAGCCATCAAGGCACGCTCAAGAAAGCCGCTGTGGAATCCACAGCTAAACCAGCCGACAGACGACTAGCCGTGCTAATCCCATCAGATACTTCACGAAGTCGCATTCATTGCACTTGGCCCCAGACATCCCCCCTACTCTCTCTCTCTTTCTCTCTCTCTCTCTCTCTCTCTCTCTGTATTGCGTCCCTTTGTAAGGACATGCTGTGGTGGTCCCTTCTCGACTGCGCTATGTTTGACTGTGTTTGCCGCTGGTGCTAACAGGTCGCCTTTTTATTTAAGCCCGAGCCACCTGTCCACTCGGTGAACAAAGTTGACATGTAACAGCAGCTTTGTGTCGTTCCTGTGTCAACGGATGAAGCGAATGAGGGGCAGACCTGGATGCGCGCAGAGGAGATACGGGGGGGGGGTCATGTGTGTAAAGTCCCTTAAACGGCTTAGCCACCTCGAGTAAAATTTACTTAAAATGTTGAATCGTGACGAACATCGAGATATCGCGAGTTGTTAGTTCGCTAAAATAAACAAAAGGAGAGTTTAGTATTAATGTGGTGATGTGATACTCAGCAGCGATTAACTAACAGGTTCCGAAGCGTTGCTCCTCCTCAAAAGTTCATCTAATTTCTACCCAGGCCGATGTCACCATTCGACAGAAACAAGCAGCCAGCAGGAGAGCATTCCCTGGGAACGAGTCCTTTTGGTTAAAATCACGGTAATAAATGAGGACGAGTTGTTTGGAGTGTTTTTGTAGAACTGTTTGTGCTCTGTTATTTGTCTCTAATAACGATCATCATCATAAATTTCGGACGATGATCTATGACGATATGTTTGCATATATGAAGTTGTAGTTCAACGTTCTTTCGTAATTTACTTCTATGTTGTAATTATCCAGAAACGAGGGTACTATATATATATATATATATACGTATATATAATGTATATATATATATATATTGTATCCTCTTGTCTGGATAATTACCTAATTGAAACCCTGGAAAAACGATATGTACAACGATGAAACTAGTGGCATGCGATTTTCCCCTGTAGAAATGGAGATGCGCTAGCAACAGCTGCAGTGAGTGAAAAACGACAGAGAGAGAGGGAGGTTCCGCCGCCACGAAATTCAGTAGAAGAATAATTTTGTTAGTAAACGAGGGAGAAACGAAAAAAAAAACACAGCTACTCGTGTCAGTGACAAATATAGGGACAAACGATAAACAGAGCCAAACGCCCTTCGCTATGTCACTATTATTTAGGACCAATAACCGTAAGAGAACTACGGAAACTCTCGTCGTTGTTGAGAGCTTCCGGGACAGCTTCGCACCGATCGTCGGGAAGAGAGAGAGAGACAAAAAGGGAATAGGTCAATAGATTGAAGTATCGTGAGGGTGCAGTGTTTCACATATTTAGGCGTACCTTGCAAGAGGTGGGGTAATGTGGTAATGCGAGCTAATACCAAGTTGACGACACGTTGCTATAATTAAGGTGACAACGATTATTGCTATAATGAAAGTGACAACGATGACGATGACACACTTATCATAAACAAAACAAACAAAGAAAAAGAAAAAACTACAAAGCATTATCAACTCCCTAAGTGCTATTCCTGTCTCAGTTGACGATATTCGCTAAGTTTCCTTTCAATAGGCGCCGATGGTGAAAAATGCAACAAAACGATAACAAAACCGATTTAAGACGGCCACGACGCAAAGAGAAATTTCCCGACCTAACTGAACCTCGCCGGTGGCGGGATGCAATCAATGTTCGCTGACCGCCACTAAACTCGACGAGAGCAGGGGGCACGTGAGTGAGGTGGAGCAAGCTATAGGCTAGTGACAACATACAGGTGATTACCATGACATTATCGAGCATAATGATAACGCGGTTCGGTGGCTGACCGATGACGTCGAGGCGGCGGCGGTGGTGGCGGCAGCTGGCGCTGACTACAAAGAAATCAAGCCAGTATGACTAGGATATAGATAGCTAGCTAAATAAATAGTAGATAGATGAAGGGAGACAAGTGATATAGCACTGAAGTGAGAGGCATTAACGGCCAAAAAAAAACACAGGAAGAACAAATGGATATACAACACGTTTTATTACGAATATGTGAAATATTCAGTGGGTTTGGATTGAATGTTGTTAACATAAGCTTGACGGGCGAGTGCTTTCTCCGTTGTTTGAGGTCGTGGGTGAACAACCCGCCACACCCGGCCTGGGAGAGCACAATCGATAATGTAAACACATTTATAACAATGTAATGGCAACATAATAACAGGGAGGACAACAACTATGATCAATAATAGAACGCATCATATTAGTCATTCGCTTGTTATTATTATTATTATATATTTATATCCATATGCATATACATAAACACACACATATATATATATATATATATAATGGAGAAAGAAAGAGAGCTCCGTTAAGAGCATATATAGTAAATAAAAGGTTAAAAGCAACATATGAATACAATGGACCAGACTGAATGAGTAATAAGAAGCCAACCTTACTGCATAACTTCGTTGTTCTGTGAGATCCTGGCGCTGTACGACATATTCTCCAGGAACGGTGTATTGCTGTAAATGAATTCAAAATAGTATAACAGACAGAAGGGTTATTTAGTACTAGCGTGGTAGCTACGCTGATAGCCTAGCTGTAGATCGATAGACCGATCCATGATCGTTGTATAACAGGATGTAACAAGCACCTACCTACACAGAAAAAAAGCCAGAGCAGCTGCGTAATGTTCTACCGAGTTGGAAGATATGAAAATCAGTGCAACGCGAGATGTGTGCATTTTAGGCGCCTACTAAATGAGGTTGTTGTGTTTATTGGTATTCGATGAAGCTCTGTGAGACCGTGACAAGAAAGAGAAAGGTGAACGAGCTGAATATGACAACATATAGGGCAGTGCGAGCGACGACGTTTTTGAGCGCGATGTTTGCTGGGGCGGGGGTCACGAGAGAGACAAGAGCGAACTATATAAATATATACATATATACGGCAACGAGGAAAATGCTATAGCCGACATTCGGGCAAGCTTCGATCGTACAGTTTGCCTCGTGTGGTGGAGTCATGTCGCAAGTTCAATGACACAAAAACGGGTTCTTAAAAAAGTCGAGATCATAAAGTTTCGCGAATAGCCGATCGATTATTTTAAAATGATGCCTCGTATCGAATCGCTTTGATCTGCTGCAAATACTATTCTTAGATGATCGACTTCAATTCAAAATGTTGTAGAAAAATTCGCCAGCCGCTGACGAGAATAGCGCCGATTCGAGTGGTTACCAGAGACGGGTGTAGGTCTCTGGCTGTATAACGCTGGAGGGAGCAGGTTCAAGCCGCATGAAGGATTGATCCCTTTGAATTAAAATCAGTATTTACACTGCACTGTCAAGTTGAACGTCTCCCAGAATATGGCATTTGGAGCACATCGGAGCAAGATCAAGGTTGTTCATGGTCGGACGCGGCATCACTGCAAACGGTATTCGATCGAAATTCGGAACCTCGAGGGTGTACAAGTCTTTAAAGGTTTGGAACAAATACGCTTGCGACATATCCGTGCCATTTAAGCAGACTCAAAATTTAAGCAAATATATATATATATATATCAAGGCTGGAGAGGCGACTGTCGAGGAGCGAATATGAACAGAAACTCCTAATAGTGTTGTTCCCTAGAACGCGTACGAAAAACGCTTTGATAATTTATTCCTCCTGATGTTGTGTGAAATACCGAAGACACAATTGAACCACAGGCCAAAATAATAACGCTATTGTTATCCATTGTAGCCTGACATTTTTTGCTTGACCTTCAGATCTCTCACGAGCGACCAAGACAGCCTATTATTATTATTATTATTATTGTTTCTCTGAATCCGGCAGGCAGGAGTAGGCCCAGGTTTCAAGGTTAGTGGCCCCCGAAGCCCCCGGACACGTTTGAATAGGCAACAATATACCAAAACATAACTCGAACGTCGCATCAATCTGCGTTACATCTATGCATCTGTCCGCCTGTGCCGGTAGCCTAGAATAACGAAACAACAATAACAAGAAAAACTGACGATATCGAAGGCGTATGTAACTGTGAGCAGACATTCAATATTACGAGAACATGCCGGGTGACGGAAACATGCGCATAATGCTTCAGTTTGTAAAATGTGACATGGCATCATTGAGGCTATTATTCTTTTGCTGCGGCTGATAATGATGATCGCGTCGAAGCGGCTGCAGTGATGACTGATTGATGAATGTGACAGACATTACGTAATAGGCAAATAGATGATACGATTGTACAGAAAACGAAATACAACATACATATATAGAAGAAAGAGGATATTTTGTCTAACAAGATGATAATAATAATAATAATAAAAATAATAACAATAATAATGACGACGACGATACTGAGTATGAGTATAATAATCGAAATAATAAAGGAGAAATAAAACATTTGGCAAGGTAGGATGCCGCTACATGGATGAACAGTTCGTACTCAATTTCATAGGCGAATATTTTGTCTAGTAGCCACCTACGCCTTGTTAGAGTATTATATGCGCACAGTGAGCTCATGGACCGTCTCGTAGTTTGAGCACTGTTATCGACGTAAGTGTTGTTATTTACATTATAATAAAAATAGTAATAATAATAAAGTAATAAGGTAATATCATAATATAGACAGGCGCAGAACAACGAGGACAATATAGCGAGTGAAAATTCATGTGGATGTGTACGCAGTGTGGCGGTCTCCCCCCGATTGATTGCTCGGCTGGCTAAATACTATAGATTCATTCGTTCAAATCGAGGTCTACAAAACGGCACTACAGTTGTAGAGTGCTTATGCTCTTTCGTGAACAACTAACAATGAAATAACTCTCATTTGTCGAAAGTTTTTTTTTCAAACCAGTAGAATCGCTGAACTAACAATAGTGGTATAGGTGGCAGTCCGCGGAAAGAATGGTGTTCCCCTGTATCAATTACATTACTAAATACACTTGGTGAGGTGGTAGAGGGCCCGGCACTTCGTGGATAGTTCGAAGTTTATCCTAACACTGTATCAATGTGAAGGCCCGAATATACCCACTAGGCGCTATGTTAGATTCGATGAGGTCAAACTTAAGCATAATTGGGTGTTTACTGATACCTTTGACTTTACACTAGCTGCGTGTACCCGTGTTATAGTTCGAACGAGCTTACATAATAAGTGCTGTGTATTTTATTATTATTATGCGCGCAACGGGATTAACACGTGGATCCCGAGCATAAATAGGATAATCGCATACCAGGATTCCTATGACTAATGTATTGGATTAAGTCCTAACATGAGCAGAATTTTCCTGAAGGAAAGAAATTTCAGAAGTTTCTTGTTTGCTTTTTGGCCGATAGGTCTTCTCAGAGCTGGCTTGCAAATTGCCTTTTTTTTTGTCTTGATCAATAAAGAACAACAAATGTCCCGAATAGATTGGATGTCCGTTTCACTCGGTGCTAGGAGCGCCCGTCATGCATTTGTCAACAAACATGCGTTCATCCACGCCCGAGACGAAGAACAACTTTTCCGATGCTGTGTATTTACATCGCGCACCGTGGACCAAATTCGCCGGAGAGTAGCCGCGATCGCAAAGCTTCCTCGACCTGTACAACAACCACGCTCGACTTGAGTTTAGATAGACGTCGAAATGACAACACGTATGGCGTTGGGGACGGTGTTTCAGCGATCGTTCAGGTTCGTATATCGGAACGGCCATCCATGGTGTAGTGCATTTCACAAAGGTGGGTGACCACCCGCGAACGTTGTCGGCCCGGCGGACCAGGTTCATCGTCTGGATTCACCCCTTAGAGTTTGTCGTGAATACCCAATCTTTTAGTAACGTTCCTCTGCTTGTTCATCATCTACAAACTCGTCTTTGCAGTACCACAAGCTGTTTGCAACATATCCAGAAGATGACCCGACTTCGTGTAGTTGACAACTCAAAGTTGGGAAAGGAAGCCATGCTAGAAGGAAAACCGCCAAAGGTTTGTATCCATCTCTCCTAATAAACGAATATTCAATTCCTTTGCGATATTCATATACGCAATTCATACACAAGCCGTGACGACGTGCACAACGTCTGTCCCGTACAAGAGGCTGTGGGCGGCCGAAAATTAATTCGTTGGCTATGCACTTACACCAAAATGTGCGAAGCGGAAGCCTCACGATCTCAGATACTCTAAAGCCGACCGATCATTTATTGCAACCTTGTACATGGTACCGGTTACAAGTATCTATAAGCACAGTATCTATAAGCAAAAAATTGCAGCTCCTTAAATAAACCAATAAAGATTTACCATTTACCATTTACCACACGCATATATGTACATGGAGACCACATTGTTCTCAACTGAGCATACAACGTTGAATCGTGCGCTCATTTACATAAAAATAATTCTAATTAATATTGTTGTTGTTGTTGTTGCCATCGTCGGCACCTGCAGGTGATTCATGTGTATAACAAGACCGGTAAGGCAGCCCTGGGCGACAGGGTTCTCCTTGCAATCAAGGGACAAATGAAGAAGGGCGTCCTCGTCGGAGCCAAGTGGAAAAAACAGGAAGTGATGCGTCCGCGTTTCGACTCGAACAACGTCGTCCTCATCGACGACGGTGGCAATCCGTTGGGCAATCGTATCCTTGCGCCCTTGCCGATGAGCCTGCGAGCCAAGAAGGATCAGTTCAATAAGCTAATTTCAATCGCCACTCGATTCGTATGAAATCGATCCAGCGTAATTAGTCCGTTTCGTCGTTAGCCGCGGGTCTTCCGGAAGCTCCGGGGGAGGGGGTTTAGATTCGTTCTATTTTAGGTGTTTTTATACGAGGTGGAAAATTCCAACTGGGGAATACGTTCTGCTGTGGGTGTGTATGCGCGCTCGCGCGCGCGTGAGCGGCCCGGTGCCTATGCGGAATGGCTGACAGGCAGGCGTTCATTGTGTAAATTAATAAAGTGTTAATCTCGTAAAATTGACATGAATTGTCAGTCACTTATTTGCGGCGAGGGAATCGCTCTTTAATCCGTAGCTAATCCGTGCGTTGTTGGTGGAGCAACGGTGGAGGCGGCGACCAAATCGAGTGAGAGCGGAGTGAAAAGCGCAAAATTCGAGAATGACTGGAAATCTGAAATATATAGTTTGCTTAAAATCCAATGAGCGATCGGAACTATTCAGAAGGTCCGCGGCATCCTTCGAAAAATTCAAACACCAAATCGTCTCGTGGTCGTGGTCGTGTCGACGTTCGCAGCTAAGTTCACCTGTTACAGAAGGAACAGGTGAACACGTTCTTGTGGCACCTGACGAGTAATTAATAATGACTTCAATATTTTATTCTGTATATAGCTTCATCTTGTCCCTCGGGAATGGGGTTAGCCATTATATTATATAACTTCTTTACGGCAGCTCTTTACGGCAGCTCTCTCTCTTTACCGCATGGAAAAGCGAGACTCGAGTGAATAAAGTGAAGCACTATTCAATTAGACAATTCACGCATGCATATCTATATATAAAGCGCCATGGATTCAAATTCATTCTTCCAGTGAGTGTAGAAGCTCTCGTAAGCAGGAAATGATCATGACTTTCTAATCAGGCAAGTCAGCACTTAAAAATTATGCATGGGGGGAAAAATTCAATGTTTTTTTTTATATTCCAATGGTACATAATATTCGGTAGCCCGAATTTGCTGTAGTATAGAACTTGCAAGATATACAATGCAACACAACAGCAGCTGCTTTTCTGATCAGAAGGGTTGCGAGTTTGTTTTAATAGCATATTCTTCATTGGTGGCGCTGGGTTACAACTTGCCTGCATCTATATGATGCGCTCTCCTCCAGAGAAAGATATTATTTAAACGCGGACCCGTGGAGATAGTAAGTACCCTGCGAGTAAAGTTAAGGCGAACACTGACAACATTATTGTAACTTTGTAACAATTATTGTAACTATATAACAATATACACTAAAATACATACGATTATATAATACATGCTATTACTACTGATGAACATGAGATGTTACGGCTGAAATATATTATTTACTCTTTAAATTAATATTATTATTTTTACTTTGAATGTACTTAACGCGCACTTCTGTTCTACTTGACTTCTTCCACGTGTAGATTCACAGACTTCCTATCTACCGTTACGAGTATATTTCTATTAAACTCGAAGGCACTATTCTATGTTTGGCTATCAACCTTTATAGGAATTCTCTTCTAGATACAAGTAGAATAATTGCCAGTGTATAATTAATTAATAACTCTATGTATAGTGTAGTACGCTATTGTATAATAGGTAGTAGACGAACGTCATCTCTTTAAACAAATCATAGTAATTACTTTCCGATTCATGTGACGTTTCAAATCCGTTGGTGAACGAGCCACCCATAAGGGCTCTTACTCTCCAGCGTGGCACGCTCCTGCCAAACAGCATTAGAGGAGGCCACAAGTCTATGCTGGTCCTAGGATAGACGGTGGCTCCGGCTATGGTTAAAAGGCTCGTATTAGCAATAACGAAATAACGTTTTCAAATGGTCTTGACCAACGGGATCCTTTTGCATAAGATAGACTGTTACACATTCTTCTTGTGTGAATAAAACCGATATTATTGTAACTAACGGTGAGCCACTATGCGGCAAAACCTAATGGCTCAGACCCTGTTCAGAGCAGATAAGCAATTGTGAGATATTTTAGGAAAAATACCTCGTTTATGTGTTCAGACCGTGGTGAGAAGAAACGTTAGCTGCTCATCTCTTCCACGAAGCGATGGGGTCTTCACGAGTTCGTTGTTTGAGGACCAAACAGTGAAGATGACAAGATGATTTTCCTCAGTGAATTGTCTCGAGTTGTCCAATCAACATGCGGGAGTTCTATCTACAGTGAAGCGTAGAGTATAGAATCAAGTGGCCATCCTTGGCAACATGCGATCAGCTAGTATACGAGGTGCGTTTAAGAGATCATTAATTTAGCCTGTGTTGGAAAATAGACTTTGGAGGTAATCGATATTTCAGTTTCGTTGATCGATGTCCAGTACGTTTCGCGTACGCACTTACTATGGGTTATCAGCAATAGTGGAACAGAAAACATAGAAAAGTACTTAATTCAAGGATCACCGACAAATCGATAAACAAAGTTCACATCAACTTCAAAATTATTATATATATATATATATATGTATCTCCACCAGTTCGCCATGCGTGGCAGTGCTATGAAGGCTATGGAGTACGAATCGCTGATAGTTGACCGGGGCCAGGATGGATATTTCGTTAACGAGACAAATACGACTATTTAGACAGAAATATATGCTCGAGTAAAAAATGGTTCTATTCGGAGATGTCACTTTCAAGCCAGCCCGTTACGCTGGAGTTACCTTTTCCCGGTTTTATCTCCATCAGTTGTCAACAAGCTAGCGTTAATTCTTCCATGCGCACACCTTCGGAGGCGGCGATGGCTCGCGGCAGATTTTCAAGGTAAGCAGAGTGTTCGAGCTAAGTCTCACCGGTCAAAGGTCCCTGACGAAACCGGGTGTTACAGGGAATAGAAAGCTCCGATTATTGATCGGAACACGAAAATGTTTGAAGTTCGTAACCCATGAGAGAGATTTCGCGAAAATAGGGGAAAATATGTCCAATGTATATTAAACACTGCCAGAATATAAGGTGCTTTATAGCTAGCTGTACATTGTGGCAAATAACAACTACTACTGCTTATGTGTCGTAGCTATCAATTGCTGTAAACGGTTTTCCTAAGAAATCGTCATTTCAAGGATACTTGTGTTGAATTCATGGCAGGCGTCCATGCTCTGTACGTTTGCTGACCAAATGCTCGCTTCTATCGGCTCCTCCAAGCATCACTGATCATTCCCAGTAGAACAATAAATACTACAACTTCATATGACGTGGAGATCTGTTTGAATCACAAACGGTCGCCGTGTAACTATTCGACATGAAATGACATATGGGGTGATTGCGACATCGCATTTATTGCTTGATAGATCAGGCGAGGGGGGGCAAGGCCACCCTCGGGGGGTGGCCTTATGGTGCATTCGTGTACGTCTGCCTAGCTATCGGAGCTGCACCCGAAAGGTTAAGAGCTGAGGCCTGTCACATAGGGGAACAGCTGAGGGTCAGCTCGAAAAAACAAAAAAAAAAGCTATCGGAGCTGCGACACGTACGTGAACGCATACACAGACGTATCGATCCCGACCTTTGCACATTTGCAATTTTGGGGGTCCGTGCAATTACGAAGCAATGCAAAAGCAATACGGTGGACGTCAAATGTTTGAAGCTGAGAGGAAGACAGCCGCAAAGCAAATATTAGCAGCTCAGGCAAGAGAGAGAGAGAGCCATGTGACTGAAGAATTGAGCGCCACGGATTCATGTCAGGTGTCGTAGCTCACATCGGGATGACAGTGGATGTCCGCAATTTGCAAGGCTACCCCGACCGTAGTAGTGCCCTTCTACACTACATATAGGTATTTTGATACGCTTTTTTTGTCGAACCACTCTGGCTATAAGACTAGGATGGAGAGCGTTTGCAGCCACCGCCTATGAACATCCCAATCACACGATGAGCTTGGTCGTGTTTGCTCAACCGCCGAGCATGAATTCTACACGAGCATCATATGATACAGGCTAGACACTGCTAGTTTATATTTACTCTGTATGACGACTTCCCACGTGCACCACCTACTGAGATCACTCTGAGAGCAACACGTGTAATTCGACTGCGGTCCGATCTATTCAACACTCGCGATCTGTCCCCGTGAACGTGTGCCACCCTCTTCAACCATCCATAAGCAGCATCCTCTATCGCTATAATTTTTAGCCTTCCAAAAACCTGATATATTCTTCCTTTCCCGCGGCGAATTCAAATCGTGCGCCTCTCTGCAACCGCTTTCTTCTGCATTTTCCACGCGCTCAACGGTTCACTCAGCTGATGTGCATATGCATTCATGGGCCGTGCAGATCAATCAGGCACCTTCCCGCAGTGATGACACCTTTCGTCAGGCGTTCCGCCGGTGTTTGCTGGTGCCGGTGCGCAGTCCGCGATGTGTTCCGATCAAGTGGCGGTCCCCCAGCGACAGATATCGCCGCTTGCTTGGGTGGACGACAACCCGCGGGACCGTACGGCAACCTCCTGCCGCAGCCACATGGCTATGTCTGCCTCTGGCCATGACGACCCTTTCCCGCTACTGGTTTCTCCGTCTCCCCTCACCCAGCCGCCGCTGATCCGTGTGAGAGCCGTTGGTGGCGGTACACAAACTTCAGAGCATCCGTCAGCACGCAGAGCGCTGCTCATTCATTCTCTGTACTGTTGCCACTGCCGCTTGTCTGCAGGGCAAAAGCCTCGAGCGAGTTCAAGCCGCCAGCCGCGTCTCTGCTGCTGCTGTAGCAGCCGCTAACGTTGACTCTCCCGACTGTGCCGCCACCGCCGTTTTCTCGCCGACGCCGTAAGCAAGCAAGCAACTTGCTTGCTTGCTTGGTTGGCTGGCAGGCGTTGTTGCGCGTCGTCTCGGCGGGCTGCCCTGCGTGCCGCCTTCATGCGGGGCTGATCATAGGCGGCGATGCTGCTGCTGCCGACACTGTCGTGTCTCACTCGCCGCTGCCGTCAGCTGCAGCCATATAGCAGCCAGCTGGCCCTGTCGGGCTGACGGTCCCTCCTGCTGCCGAGATAGATACCTCTCTCTCTCTCTCTCTCTCTCTCGTTCTCCCGCGCTCTCCCTCCCGCGCTGGCTTCGGCGTGCGGTGCGATTCTCTTGAGTCCTCCTCCATCCGCCGTAAGTTGGCTCTGTCGACTCGGCCGCCACCGCCGCCACCGCCGCCGCCGCCACTTGACGGTGTATCGTCCGAATCCGAGCGTCGAGCGAGCGCCAACAACTCTGAGGCGGCGAGCAGAGGCGAAGCGATCGACAAGTGACGACTCTCGTCAAGCGACGCTCTGTGACCCAACCGCGACTATCTGAGTGTGTAAGCGAGCGAGTGTGTTGTGTCGAGCATTTCGAAATTCTGTATATCTGCTCATCCGACGGTGTGGCTCTGGCCGTCCATCTCAATGTCTCGTGTGTCTGTGTGTGTCTGTGGACGGATGTCGTACATGTTGAGCCTATGTAACCGCCGCTCGTCTGTTGCCGCTGCTTGTGCGCTTTGTTGCGAGAGTCAACCACATGAGATGGAAAGGGTGTAGTTGCTCGTTCTTCGGGTTCAGTCGATGTCGGGCGCTTCGTCCCGTGTGGCGCTGCGACGACTGGTGTTCATGCCCGAAATCACTTGTGGATTACGGTCGTGCGGTTAGCGGGGCGGGCGGGCGAACGTACAGCGGTGTATAGCCGTATACAGCTGAACTAATCAGTGCCACAGGCGAACGATGCGATGTGAGGCTATCGGGGACGTTCCGGGGGGACGGTTCTAGCAGGCGATATATCGCAGACGTCGGAAGTAGCAGATCCGAATCGAACGTGAGAGAAGAGCGTGCTGCAGCGTATAGCTGCAGCCCGTGTTACGGGCCCCTCCTGCTATCTTGTGTGACAACGAAATCGGCCCAGTGTTATCGTGTATTGAGTGTACGCGTCGGCATATCATCGCGCCAAGGAAAGTATAAAGGGAATTTAGTGAAAGCAATGACGACTGGAACACTATCTCGTGGAGACTCCTCGGAATTTCTGCCCAGCTGCAATAGTGTACATCTCAGCGTTGACTGTGCATCGATTCTCTCTGCATAGGCTGACACAGCGCTGCGGTTTGTTGTTGGCCGCCATTCGGCAACGGACGGCGACTGAAGAAGAAACAGGTTCGTGGCATAATGCGATGTGTCCTGATTTGCCCCCACCCCCCGCCCCTCAGAACTATCATATGTACGTAGCTATCATAAGAACTGGGCACTATCATACACAATACTATATACCTATGGTAATGGGGTAAAATGTTCGCCGCGTGAGAAATTGTCCGGTGTGTTCCCTCTTATTGATTCTTCTTGATGACGCGATGTGACGCGTCCGTCACATACAATATATATATATATATATATATATATATATATATATGTATATATATAGTCTCGTTGTGCTAAGTGTACGGCGGGAAGAAGCAATAGCGGCACAACGGGCAGAGATCAAGCACGAATGCGTTCGGCAGCGAATATTACCTGTTACCGTTGCCGGACAGAAGCTCTTCCTCCACGACCGGCACTGTAAGCTGTGCTGTAGTCATGAGTGTCAGCGGCTAGTGTTCTCTGCGCCGTGACGTGCCTATACGCGGCGCTATGTATGATCGTAGTGCTGCAGTAGCATTGCTAAAAATGGCTCGCTTTTGTCAGACAGTGCGAGAACAGCTAGGGAACGTTAGCTAACAGCATCTAGACGGACAACGAGACGGCCAGCCACCTCATGATGGGCACCACCGCCTCTGCACCGCAGCTGCGAGAAATGCGTATGGCTTGAGTAAGTGGGCAACCGACCGGGCAAGCTACTAACCAGCTGTTGCTGAGCCGCCCGCCCGTCAGTGATCTGGGTGATCATTGCCAAGACGAGACCTAGAGAAAGAGAGAGAGAGAGAGATCGAGATACGGAGATAGATGCGAGTTTGTTTAGTCCCCCTGCACTATGTAGCTATTAAGCTAGTCGCCGTCTTCTCTCGCCGAGACCGTTAGAGGCCGGCTGCACTTCAGATCACCGACGGCCACGTCAGTGAGTCGACCGAAGGAGACTTGAATCAGTCGACGACGTCGGCGGCCGAGATAAAAATGAGCGCAGCTCGACTACAGTCATTTGTATCGACGCGCAGCTATCTTTGTCTATCTACGGTAGGCTCGATCTCTCGGCTAGCACGCAAGAGTTCAAGTGATCGCTAGAGCCACGCATGCTCTCCTCTACAGGTGAACGTCAAAGGTGATCTGTCATTCTGAGACGGACGGCAGCGAGCAGGTAATCGGCTCGACGTCGGCTTCACTGTGCCAGGCGTGGCCGTAATTCACTATCATTCGAAATTTGTTATCATCGTTGTTCGGTACAGTGTTGAACAACATCACTTCACATCAATATATCCCCACTGTGTATACATGCACACAGACACATTACGGTGATATCTTCTACCGGTATCTCCTCTTTCAGATCAGCCAGAAGAGCGAGATGATTAGATGGATTAATTAGGGACTGCCGAGTGACCTTATGTCAACGCGTGATGACGCACGGTATATTTAAAGCGCGTTTGCCCGCGCCTTGGGCTGCCGCTTGTATCGTACGATTACCCATCGCGGTGTAGGGAATATTGTCGAACCCATGAACCTCAAAAAGTGTCATGAGCTATATGACGGCTCGTCCTGTTTACCCAGGGGAGATCTCGACCCTGAACTGTCCCACCCTGATGACGGGCAATGCAGACCCATAGCGTACTTCAGTATAGGGGGGGGCTCACACTAGCTCTCGAATTCACATGTCCGACACCTGTGTTGAACGGTCGAGTGTCCACTTCTGTAAGACTATATCGTCTGAAGACCGACATTTCGTACGCTGGTGCCTTCTTGCCCTCCTCGTCGTGTCTATGCAACCTCTATTTCCTCAATAACGTTGTTAAAGAGGAAGGGTACATGATGTCTAAAATATATGCAGATGACGCCTTGTCGTCTGACACTATATCGAAAAAGAAGGCTTGAATTCGTTATCTTTAACTAAGGGTAAGCTTTGCGAACATTACGGGACTACAGGTTGCGACCAATAGGCCCAATATATAGGAGGTAACGAAGTGAGCTTATACATCTATGCCTCTCCACGAGTACCATCGTGAACGGTACCTGTAGCACTACCCTCAAGTGGATGAAGATCCGTGGCGGAGTCCACTTAAGGAGACGAGATTGAGGGCCAGTTGTGGGTTGACAAACCTTGTATACGCTAATATAATCTAAACCAAAAAAAAAAATATATATATATATATTATGATTGTGTGTTTTAAAATACAATAATTAGTGATGCATTTGGGGGACAGGGTGTCAGGCTGAGGTCGAGGTGATGGTCACCCCCGAGGGAGGCGATGGCATTGCCTCTTTGCACAGCCACCGAAAGGTGCTGCCCAACAAACGACCCCGCGCACATTATTGAGTCTTTCAATGAGTTGCCGACAACCCACCATTGTAACGAACGGTGTTACCTAGCGGTAAATGCGCGCGTGCAGACAGAATAGCAATTCTGGTACGGCATAAGACGGCAGCGTAACAAAGACAACACCGCCGGCTGCGATTTACTTGATCACGGCTTTCTTGCTCTCGGCCAGCAGCCTGAATAAATTACTTATTATGGTAATCCCGTATGGGGACGTCGTGCGCTTGCCCTGCAAATCAACACAGCCAGCCTAATTACAAAGGTGTTCGACTATCCTGCGTTCTGAGTAGCAACGTCGAATTACGTGCGCATATTAACGATAGCGTGACGTACTCGCTTTTTGATTTGTACGTCAGAGTGTTGTACGGTTCCTCGCTGTCACCGTTAATCGCCTCGTTTCGGGTGAGCCGCCGACCCCTGACATCCGACGCTTGGTACCGAGCGATTCATCTTCTGCCAATACGGCAATTCGTCTATTTCATCGCTGTGAATTGTTCGGTTCTTGGCGAGCGAATGGTGAACGAATTTCACTTGGCGCTTGGTCTGTAGCAGAATGACTGACGTTTGTAGGCGACGCTAGTTTCTCCAGCCGCGCCCCCCGGCCTCACTATCCCGCCGTGGAACGAGTTCGACGACATTCAAAAATATCGGCGTGCACGTTTGGAGCAGGCAATATCGCGTCGCTCAACAAATTGTCGCCATTGTTCCAATGGAACTCAATAGTAAATCGCGTTACGAAGAGGCAAAAAGAGCGCGGGCATCAATTACGCCTTCGGGTGGCGTGTTGCGAACGAAGTCCATTAGTAAACTTTCCGGGCTGACTCGAAGCCAACATTTACTGTTCACGTAACTACGTTCAGCGTCCCCTCATAAGACGGACCCTTTCGGCCTCTCTGCACACGCTTGCAGGTAATTGAATCACTGTGTTGAATCGTGTAACTGATTCCATAAGCGTATACAGTTATGCAATTGCATTGATCTATTATTACTCAGTTGATCAGAGTTGCGTTGGTAATCTGCACAATTGTAAATGTATACCTTCATTCTAAAATCGGCAAAGAGCTATTGCACTTTGAAGGCAAATACTCACATATTTACTTGACACCGTAGACTCTCTCCTCATCTTGCGACTTATAGCGTGTCAACAATTGGAAATCAGAGCAGAATTTAGGGTATCCCATTCGACCTTGTACTCACGGGTGCCATCTGCCAACGAGACAGACATACAGACTCATTATCGACAATTGCTAAGGAAATGGGACACTGTCAATGATATCAATTATTTATGGATCGGATCCATTACAATAGTTCTCTTCGATCGATTGGTAGATATGTCGATCGAGAAATGGAAGCGGTCGCACGGATTATATATATATACTCCTCGACTTGTCGAGGGAAATACCATTTTCCTTTAATCAATTAGAACTCAGAAAGTATCGATAGCTTTACCGAATGCTGGGCAGAGAACAGGAAACGGCCAATATCTGTGTGTGGTATTCGAAATGGAACTGTTGGACGTTGTATGTCGATGCGTAAGCGAAATCACGCGAGAGTGCATTATGTGCTGGGCAATAGGTCACACAAGAGAACATGCTCGTCTGTGATCAACAAATGATGTTACGTAGCCTTCGGGAGACCTATACCCTGTTTCAGCTCTCTATTTTTGTTTGAATTAGCCAGAGTTAAGATTAAACGTTCTAGTGGCTTATTAAATGAACGGCAGCGTGTTTAGATATGGCCCATGTGACGATATGGTATTTTTGCGCTAGGCCGAGAGCATACCAATGGGCTGGGCCTTAGCTTCCTAGCAATCAGGCCCATTTCACCTGTGCCTACGCTCTTAGCAACACGGAAATTTATCGAAGAGTTGTCGTTCCCCACAATACACTACTACGATAGTTCGACAATAGGAAGCGACACGCTCAGCGGTGACAATGCTTGATTGTCAACAATCACTCGAAATTGATCCAGCAAAAGAACCCATTTACTCCCCCCTGCCCCCCCCCCCGCTTCCGACACCCACCGCGCGACTGCTTTTATGCGCCGCCGGCAGCGACCTCATTGTTGTCCTGACGACATGGGAAGGTACAATAGCAAACAAGCAATCTTGATTCGTATGTTTCGTTCTGCTAAGCTTCCGTCTCGATTTCCTGCTTGAAAAAGCAAAGGACACGATTAGTTCACCTTTTCTCGTTTCAAGAGGTCTGTTCTTCCCCGCTGTTTCCAGCTGCTTTCCTTCTGGGCTGCTGTTTCGGTCGGTGTTTGTTTGTATGCGTTTCACTAGGGTCGATCTACTGCTGCTGCTGCTGTTGCTGCTGCTGGTGTTGCTATTAAACCTCGCCGATGGGACGAGCCGGCTAGCGGTAGCAAGGAACTTGTCGCTGCTGTTATTCTTCGTCTGGCGGCCCCTGCTCATGCTCTCGTTGTTCTGCAGCGGCTGCTGCTGCTGCTGCTGATCTCGTTGCTTTGCTGACGATGCTCGCTATAAGAACGACGGAGGGCAGAATGTTATCATTATTGTCAGTGGTCGTCGAGTCAGTGGTGGCGCTGTTCTTGTCGCTAGGGAACATCACGGCACTGTCCGCCACAGCAGAAGCAGCAACAACAACAACAACAACAACAACAGCAGCAGCAGCAGCAGCAGCAGCAACAACAACAATAACAAGAACAACGACCACAATGGCGAAAATAACGGTATTATATATATAACGACAAAGCTGTGCGAGCGAGCTCAGCGGCTGCTGCTGCTGCTCGAGTGACTGGCTGTCGCTTAAGATGGACATCCGCGTCAGTTCGAGGCGGTCTCCGTCGAGCCTCAGTGCACACGGCCAAAGGGCGGACGGAGACACGTGGCCTTAGCTGGCAACAACAACAGCAAAATCATCAAAATATGAGGTTGACTTGCTCTTCTTATGTAGGCCCATACTGCGACATGCTAGCTGGTCGGCTTTCTAACGGCCGCGGGTCCCTGTCTGAACGATACGCAGGTTGTTTCAGGGAGAACAGCCATAATATAGCTCCTTGTGGTGGAAGTATATACGAGGAATCGCCGTGATCTCAGTGACAGCGGTGGTTCGAGCTGGATGGTGAATCTCCACGTTGTTCCCTGAACCTGACGATGGTGGCAGCAGCGGCAGCACTAGCAGGCACAGAAGCAGCGGCCGTGGCGTCAGTTGCCGTGCGCTGATGACCCGGTTGAGTGAAATAGTGACGTCGTATCTCTGCGGGGGCTGCTGCAGTGGCTCTGCGGGGGCTGCTGCAGTGGCTCTGCGGGGGTTTCCGTGGGAAGGCCGGCGGTCGGGGGGTACCTATGAGGCTCTCGCCGAACGAAAGGTGCCGAAGTAAACTACGTCTGCCGCCGCTGCTGCTGCCGCCGCCGCCGCCGCCGCACCGCTCAACGCTGAGTTTCTTCCGCCCCTCGGTCTCCGTAAGTCCCCTCCGATCGGCCCCATCGCAGATACTGGACAGGCGCTCCGAGCGAGCTGCTTGAGCTGGGTGGAGCTCTCGGAGACAAAAGAGAAACAAATGCAGCCTCTAGGAAGGAAGGCAGTCCAGGAGCTTGTCAGCGCTGTGCCAACGGTCCCTCCGTCGTTCTGTTCGTTCTCTAATTTGCCCCGTTAGAGTTCGTATGTGATATATCACGAACGCCCAGCTGCCTTCGTCGGCGGCGGCGGCGGCGGCGGCGACGAACTGAGGCGAGTCGACGCAGGCCGAGACTGTACACCCTCTGGGGCTGGAGTTCGCACTCGAGAGAAGAGTGCGGCGGCGGTGGCGCGGCCCTTGCTGAGGGCAGATGGGACGCAACGAACGGAATGAACGTTGGAACGGGAGAGGGACTGTCTCTATCATTGATATAACGCCGAGACGCGGTTATTGTAGGGGCGTAGGTTGTTGCGGCTGCAGACTATGCGGCAAATGTTCAAGAAAGGGTACACGAGCAATGGCGGATAGAACAGCTTGATCACTTGGGCATCGGAGCCACCAGTAACAAAAAAATTTCTAGGGATCCTCCAGCTCTGAAAAATAGAAGAGAAAGGACTCTCGGCTGATACCGAAAAGCAAGGTGGAATCACAGCTAACACGGTCGTCTCGAGGGCAATCCCTCAAATCGAGGACAGTTGGTGGTGTACATTATGTAAATACCGATTTGCTATTTAGGAAGCTATCGACAACGAAAATTAGGTATGGTAACGCAAATGGGAAGTATTCTGCCGTTCAGAGGTTCCCGAAAGCTCGCTGGCTCCGGTGCATAGAAAGTAAAGCAGAGTGCCTCTGATACATACAAAAAATAGAAAAAAAAAATCACTTATTTCCAAAAGTTCAAAGGGTAGCAACGATATTTCGTACACAATATAGCTCCGAACGAGCTAATATTATTGATTTCTTTGGAGAGAATGATGTTTTATGCTAGAATCCACTAATCTGTTTTGTTATTTCACCATACTTGGTTTAATAATAAAATACTCATTGGCCGTCTAGCTCCCCGCATTCGTACCAAGTGAATTATTATAATTGCCACTAGAGTAAGTTGGGAAGGCTAAGACAACAAGCTCGTATGTCTGAAAAGACGAATGTGAACACCACAAATTTTAGCATTAACATCGGGCGTCGAAGCGACAGACCTTGAGCCAGACAGCGGTCCATAACTGTTATTTCAGATCGCTTTAGCATGGAGGAAGTCTGTTGTAGATGTTTCTCGATAGGGGACCTTTAGGCAAGGAGCACTTTGCAGTGAACAGCTCTCACAGCAACGATTTTACTCCTCGATAGCAGAATTTTGTAGGGAGATAGAGAGAGAGAGAGCGAGAGGACGTGGGCGGGGGAGGGAGTGATTCAAGTGGATTACTGACCAGGAGTGGCTCCTTGGAAAAATGAGGAGACGGTGTCTCAGGCACGTCTGGTAGGCCACGGGTAGAAATGACGCAATAAAATCGTACGGTAACTTAACGGCCATGCCCAAGATTCGTATACTTTTATTGGCAACTTTGCAGTTAAATTCAACACGGAACAGAGAGCACCAAGTCGAGTGTTTCGCGAGGGAAACACACAGGGCCGCTAATTTTCACACCAAACGCTGAATGTTATTGTTCCTTAGCTGTCGCGCTGGCTACACAACGCTGTCCTGCAAGAAGCTTTTATGCTATGCCAAATTCAACAACGAACTCACATGAAATTATTCACAAACGTGAGCTAGATAAACAAAGCTTAATAGATGTGGTGATTCGATCAACGAAACGGCCAGTTTGTGAGTCACGTCTGAACATCAGAACAACAATGGTGTCTTCTTCATTGAACGATCATCTATAGTATCCACCTGTACTCTGAATATACTTTACTTGCTTAGTCATTAATGTTGAGTCATACAAATATGCCAGGCGTGGTACGTGCCATGAACGCCCCACCTCATTGACATCGTGGAAGAAAGAGTGGAGCTCGACAGCAGACAACAGCTTTATTATTATTATTATTATTATTATATCGTCACTGCATGTACAGGTAAATAGGTTTTCATCGCTGTGACATCGTTGATAGTCTCTCTCTCTCTCTCTCTCCCTTTTCGTAAACTGTTCCGGAGGAAAATTTTACAGACATGAAATAAACACGCGTCTACTTCCAATGGACATCGGCAAGAAGCATCGTTGACTGGCGTCAGTGCGGCCGGCAAGTATCATGCAATGTTAGTGGACGTAGTGGACTCTGTTCATCCACTCATATATATATATATGTATGTAACGCTCGATCCGCGGGAAACCCCGATTGAGAGAGGAAGAGAAGAGCTCGGTCTGTTGTTGTAAAAATAACGGGGTCTTCGATCCAAACGGTTGACAATTAGTATACTGCCGAGTATACTTCAACCCGCTCGAGATGGCCGGATGCCTGACCAAAATGATGCGGGAACGGGGGGTGACACCCTGAGAACACTGGGGATGTGAGCCAAAATATGAATAAGTGATTAAAAAAAATGACTTCGAACCGAGAGATTTAAGCTGAAAAATTGCGAGGTAACGTCCAATTTTAGGAAACAAACCATGTGAGATGTTCGCTTCTCTAAAAGTCCTTAATGTGCCATTAAGAAATGTAGGAGTAGTGCTTTTAGCGAAAGTTCTTCTAGAAAAAACGAACCTTCTTAATTAGTGTCACTGTACGAGATTGCCAGTGACGATCTTTGGCCGAGTATCCGTATGCCGGTAACATGTTGTTGAAACATTTGAGTGTTGAGTGTGCCCACGTTTTGCGAGTCCTATGCTAAAGACAGCAAATTCACGATGGGCCAATATATATATATATATATATATATATATATATATTCGAGTTTGTAGAATGTTCGAAGCACACCGTTGGCGTTATGCCGTGGTGATGTCGATGTTGCTGGTGGCTAAAATGGACAGCCGAAGCGGCCCGTTGCTGGCGCCGAGCGTTGCTCAGCCACCATGGCTACTCTCTTACTATGGTTGTGAGTTGCACAGGGAGGCGGCGACGCACTGAGTGATATGTTTTAGTAAAATACGTCGCGTTTTCTATAATACGTCGTTTCCATGCGCGGGCGCGCGTGGGCTGTGGCCACTTTCAAATAATAGCGATTGACACGACCAGCCAACGAACCGCCAGCTTCCATAACACGCGGTAGTGGCGGGCGCGTCGTTCAAGATGATGCTGATGATAATAATAATTATAATGAGCTACAATATAACACTACCACCACTACTGATGAGATTATGACTACTCGAGGAGTTCGAAGCGGGCTAGTTTGCAGGCGCTACTCAAGTAGTATTTGTGGGGTGAGCCGTGTGAATGATTGTTGGCTTTCTACCTGAGATATAGTACTTACTGATGTTTACCTCGATCGGGCCAGTAGATAATGTACAGTGCACAACAGTCCGAGCTATACAAAATAAAAGTATGCCGTCAGAGAGGGTCACGTCAATCTCGTAGGATGTAAGCGTCACCTGACAGCGAGGTCATATAGATAATGCGTCTATTGCCTCTTTAGGAACATAGCTATTACCTGTTTAATGCGAGTAATATTAACACGCGACAAATGATTGTCGAACGCCTCGAGGTTCGCTTTCAATATCATATGGAGGCTGGGAAGAGGTGGAACCGTTGAAACGGAGGTGAATATTGAACAGATAGTAGAATAATAACAAGATAATAGTAATAATAATCGCTATCCATGACTTCGTCCGCCATAGTAGTTGATCAATGGCCCACATATTCCCGTATGAAATACACGAAGCGGATCGATCCAAGTGAAACATAGGAGAGCTTAAGCATTGTGAAATTGCTGCTCCTTTAATAAACCAATAAAGCTTACCTTACCCTTGCCTCACCAATAAAGCTTACCTCACCCTTACCTCTCACAGCACGTAGCTATATGGTGTCATATCTAAATGTGTACGTGTGCCCCCGCAAAGTGTTTTCTTATCCAATGCAGCGTTCGCAATCATAGTCACGTTGCCACA